>OX387662.1:10035071-11285071 GCA_947568875.1 Fissipunctia ypsillon
AGGGAATATTTAATAATTTCCCTAAAAACTTAGGTATATTTATCGCCTTTTTTTGATTCTCTAAACACTTTTGGTATTCTAATGATGATCGCCTATTCTAAATAAATGAGCCTCGTTTTTAAGTTTATGGCATTTTTAGGGTTCCGTACCTCAAAAGGAAAAAACGGAACCTTATAGGATCACTTGTGTGTCTGTCTGTCTGCCTGCCTGTCCATCTTTCACAGCCAATTTGCTCCGAATCTAATGGACCGATTAAGTTGAAAGGTATCAATTTCTGTGACCCAAACACGGAGGAGTTACGTAAATAATTTAATTTTGAATATGGGGACACTTTTGGCGGCCAAATAAAAAAATTAACAAAAAAAGTTTGCAAACTACCGTATGATATATCAAATGGAACGACTTACTGTGGTGAGGGTCTCGAATATTTTTTTTAATAATATTAAAATATGAAATTTTATAGTTATTTAAGAAAATAGACGAAAATTGACCATACCCCCCTTATCTCCGAAACTACTGAGCCTATTTTGAAAAAAATACAGAAAATAGTTCTATACCTATAGATTACAGGAAAACCTATAAGAAGTCTATGGTCTTAAAATAACACTGTAAATCTCTCAATATTGTGCGTACAAACTTACATTTGTAGTTGGAATGTATGGAACAACATGTTTTTCAACTACAATGTTAAGTTTGTTTTGGGATAATTCTTTCACTTCTTTTTTTCAGCCCAACTACGGAACCCTTCATTGTGCGTTTCGACACGCACTTGGCCGTTTTTTTTTAAGTTGGTCGCAGGAACTAAGCTAGGGCACCCCGACTAAACAGGTTAGGTTAGGTAAGAACTGTGACCTAACACGCGGTAACCGGCATTTTGAATCCTGACAGAAAAAGCCTGTATGTCGTGTGCCTGTGTACCAATTACATAAAAATATACCTGCAGTACTACAACTGCTTCCTCCATTCCATTCTGTTGAAACACATAAAAAGCCACGATGGCCAAAAACAGATAGAAAACTACAGCTGGCTGTCAAAAGCCACTAGAATGGTGGTCTTAAAACACTCCCTTTTTTATGTTAAGGAGGATCAAGTCAACTGAACGGCATGATGTACCACCGAGGCCACGCCGCTGACTACGATGATTGGGTGGCAGCAGGAGCCGATGGCTGGTCCTGGGAGGAAGTCCGGCCTTTCATGGACATGGCAGAAGGCAACAAGCAAGTTGGCTCGCTCGTGAGTGAGAAATACCACTCGACTGGTGGAAAAATGCCTATCCAAACGGTACGTGGTAGGTAGTATAAGCATACATTAATAAACTCACGCCTGCTTCCCATGGCAGCATGGTATGCAGAAACCACAAAACGCCACCTGCTACGATCACAGACCAGATAAAAGAGGTTACAAAGGAAACAGTTCCTGATTTGTTTGTATTAGAACGCGTGTCACCGCTTGTCTCCCACTCTTTAACTCTACTACAAGCAAGAAGAGACCGATACGTACACGCATTACGCATGCAAATAAACCACACGCACTTAGATCGCGAGTTAGCTATTGGTTGTCACACTAACGCAAACACTGCGCTTGACGTACACTCACACAAGCGCAAAAGCAATTTATTTCTCATACATGTTACGGCGACCAATAGATCGATTATTTACGAGTATATCGATAAAATTACTGTGATTTTGTTACTATAGGTTTTGCAATTTTTCGCTTTAATTTTGGGAGGGGGACGGGGATCGTAATCTTACGTATAGTGTGGATTTCCTAAATATGTACATAGACATAATAATATCAAATTAAAGGGGAACATCCGAAAATTTGAATTCCACGGCCACAACAAATGTTTTCCCTTAAACATATTGACATAATATCATATAATTTAAGTAATTTAATGTGAATTAGTCTCTGAATTTTAATTGCAGTTTTATTTTATGAACGTGCTAATTTTATCTGAAAATGTATTTATTAACTCTACTGGATCATGTTATTTTATGAATAAATAGTCCATCACTGTGTTTTCTTGACGCGCTGGGATGCGCTGTGTTGGATTCTCAATGCTCGGCTCAGTTCACAGTTTTCCTGTATCTGGATCTGTTGGAAACATAAAAATAAAATTTTAAATGTATGTTTTCATTATAAAAATGGCTAACCTCAAACCAAAAACCCACTCAGAAGCTAAATTGATAACCCACAATAATTGTGGTAATAAACAAAGTAATTTTAATTATAATATTACGGATAATTTATTGCCAATACATAAACACATACTTAATATCGACATTGTTTACAACTTGTTAAGCCACTATCGATACTCATGGATTTCACTAAATACAAAGTGGCTTGACGCACGCGACTTTCGCGGTGAACGCTATACATTGCGCAATCGCTCACGTAAAACAAGATGGTACCCATGTATTGCAAGCAATGTATAATTTTGCATCTGTTTGCGATTGTGTCGTTTTTGTCTACAAACTACATAATACTATTGTAATAATTACAAATAACACTTGTATTTTAAGGCTTTTGGACTTACCGGTGAAAAGAAATCCCTTCTAGGACTACATTACACACCTGGGCTTCTTTTCCGATGTGGTAAAACAGCGCAAGATGGCATAATTACATTTTTCACAATAAGAGCGCGACTGAACCCGCCGGCAAAGCCGTTGTTGGCCGGTGAAGCAAATTTCGGTCGACTTATGCGGCGCGCCTGCCCTGCCCACAAGGCCCTTCTAACCTCTTTTATCTGTTCTGTGGCTACGATCCTTACATACTCCTTTTGATTCGTTTACGTTCATCAGGTCATAGACACACGCCGGTCGTAAGTACTACTGTGGTACTACGCACCTGACTTTTCTGATTTTCTGAAGAACATCACCAATAAGGTTATGTTCCTTTTAGGGCGTCCCTTCCCGGCATTTCCACTCACATTTGCCTTATAAATACCCTTTGTTAGTCGTCTTCCATTCATCCTCTCAACATGACCAAACCATCTAAGCATACTCTTTTCATTTTTGTCTATGCATCTTTTAAACAGCAACGTTGCCTTGTCACATCATTCCTAAGCCTATCATACATAGTTACACCACATAAGTACCAGCACTACATAGTATATAAGTAATTCCTTTTTTTTTAATTGGCCGGCGTGCTGGAAGACTTGCGCAGATCGTCACCCACCCCCAGCCAGGAGGCTTTCCAGGCAGTGTATTTCTAGTCATGGTCATTTGTCTCTCAAACGGATTATGGTCGGTTTTAGGCACTACGGAGGAAACTTGAAGAGAAAATTATGAAGTTGACAATAATTTTGTGAGCAGACAAGAGAAAGCTGCTGAATTTTGTTGATATCTTTCTTTTCTTCCCTGATGCTCCGTTTATTTTTACGACACTGTGGTGGGAAAGAGTGGCCATGGCCAACTACCTACAATTTATTCTTTTCTTTACTTAGAAACACACAGACTGGAATTTTAATTTCTAATTGTACTAGTTAAGACGCGTTACTTCAGTTTTTCACAGGAAACTAATTCTACCTTCTGGGAAATTGATAAACGCTTTGATAGAATTTATACAAGACAAAGCTGTAAAAGCAGTCATATTATGAGTTCATAAAAAATAACAATGTGACCTTTCTCATCCAGTTCCGCTACCAGCCGCCTGCGCTAAATGATCTGATAGAAGCCATCAACCAGACAGGATTTCCGATCATCACGGACATGAACGACCCAAACACTCCCGACGGATTCACCATAGCGCAAGCTTTCAATGAGTGAGTACCCATTGTTGCATATTTTCTAGTTTTATAGGCTTGTTCAGTTAATAGTTTTTTTTCTGTGTTATTGGGTGACAATCAAGCAGACGGACAAGTAGTAAGTAGGTAGACAAGAAGGCTCTATTTACATTGCCGCGGAACGGAATGGAAGCGATTTTTTTATAAAGGGTTTTCCAATAGGGACGGGTCGATGTTGACAGTCAGTGGCAGCCATACTATTTTGGTGGGATCTGTAAAATCTGTTGTATATTATGCAGTCAGTGATGCCAAATCACCATGGCAAGTTACACGGTTGAGCAGCATGTGCAAATGATAAAACTTTATTATCAAAATGAGTGTTCATTAGTGCAAACGTTGCGCGCATTGCGCCCATTTTACGGCAGACGCGGTGGCCCTTCAAAGTCCACTCTCCAACGATTGGTGACTAAATTTGAGACGACCGGTTCGGTAAACAACCAAGCAACACCTTTACGTCAAAGGAACGCCAGATCGGCCGAGAACATCGCCGCTGTACGTGAGAGTGTTCTGGAGACTCCGAGGCAGTCGATTTCTCGCCGTGCTCAAGAACTCGGCCTTTTGCAGACCTCAACTTGGAGAATTTTGCGTCGGGACTTGGGTCTGCATCCGTACAAGATCCAACTGACCCAAGAGCTCAAAGTTAATGACCATAGACAACGCCGTGTGTTCGCTGAATGGGCATCGGAACGCTTGGAAGAGGACCCCGATTTTGGCCGAAAAATAATCTTTAGCGACGAGGCACATTTTTGGATGAATGGTTTTGTTAATAAGCAAAATTGCCGTATATGGGATGACCACAACCCACATGAGGTTCACCAGGTGGCAATGCATCCACAAAAAGTTACTGTTTGGTTCGGATTTTGGTGATTTGACTCCGCTAGAGTTTTTCTTGTGGGGTTTTCTGAAGTCGCAGGTCTATGCCAATAAACCACATTCGACCGTTGCCCTGAAAGCCAACATAACGCAGGCCATCGCTCGGATTCAGCCGGATCTATGCAGCAGAGTCATTAAAAATTGGACCTCTCGGATTCGTGCCACCATACGAAGCCGCGGCGGACATTTGAACGATGTCATATTCCATCCATAATGGCATAAATGGGCCTTTTAAATAAAAAATAAATTTCGTTAATATCTCACACACATCTTGTTTTTTTTTTTTTTTTTTTTTTTTTTTTTTTGTCTTCTACGTATATTATTATAAGTACTAACATAGTTTATAAGCTAACTGTAGACACTAACACAAGTGGGCCTATGTAGTCTTTAAATAAAAGATTTTTATTTTATTTTTTTTATTTATTATTTTTTATTCAATTTTAACATCGACCCGTCTTTGTTGAAAGACCCTTTATAAAGCACAACTTTATGTCAATAGTGTAACGCACAAACAACTCGTAGATACGAGCCAAATAACAGGTCCGCGTCTTCTGGAGAATTCTCGCGCATTCTCGGGAATTCCCACAGTAACAAGCTCGTATGTAGTTTGTTCGTTAGACAATTGGACCGATTTAAGCAAAAATTATCCAACCCACAACCTCGACAATGGTCGGGGTTGTGGGTTGGATAATTTTTGCTTAAATCGGTCCAATTGACATAAAGTTCATTATGCTATGAACAATATCGTTACAATAACTCGCTTCCACTCCGTTCCGCAATGTAAATTGAGCCTACATATTTTTTGGGGCTGCACATTCGATTCGGCAGTATTTGTTAAACAACAAAGCCGACCCGTCGGCTTTCATTTGTCTTAAGCCGATCGGCAAACTCCGTTATTTTAATCTACTCTCGCGCAATCATGTCCCGGCTATTTCGAGTTAAACCCAGCGGCTTTTTCCCGAACATATGTATATTCGATTTTGCCGCCCGGCTGTGCCGAGTCATGTCGACCCGAACAAGCGTGTGGCATGCCTAGCAGGCAGCCTAGGAGGTACAGGTCCCATCCTTAACTTGCATGTAGATATAATAGGGGAACGGGTGAAATTCGGATTTAGTAGGTACACAACCAGCGGGGCAATTGCATGGGGGAAAGTGCACTTACAGTAGGAATCGGTTTCATTTTGACAGTTCAACAACATTCATTGCGTTATTTACGTTGTTGAGCAGACAAATTTTTCGAACGTATAAAGCAAAAGATTAGCAATTTGCTTCAAAATCATTCAGATTGTGATGGGTAGTGTGTTACCCAATTAGGGTGCAGTAATGCAAAGAATACTACGGCCACTTCAGATCAGACCATCATTTATTTTATTTGGATCAGAGCCTAGACCACCACCTCTTAAAGCAGTATTATTTTAATCTTACTTGAGTGTGGGAAAGAGATGGAGCTAGACGTCCTTGTATAGCTCCAGCCTTTCTCACACTGAAGTAACCTTAAAAGAATACTGCTTTAAGAGGTGGTGGTTGGCCCCCAGATGCATTCTTCAAACGCTTTCCATCCTATAGGGGGCCTTATAGGGGGCGAACCATAGAAATATAAAAAAACCTTACCTATATTTATGGGGCGAACCATAGTTATAATAGGTAAACAAGGGGCGAACCTATTGCCAATGGAAAACGAGACATGGAGTAGAGAAAGCGTGTCACGTTTTCCATCAAAGCTTTTTTTCTTGTTGAATGCTCATTTTTACACAAATAGGAGCCTTGACACCTATGCGCAAATCTTATTTATTTATTTAACCATTTAAGTACACGTATAAACAAACAAAAAGTAAAGAAGAGAAAATCACGTAAGTACTTGTACTATTGAAGACAAAAGTGCATGGAGAGCCTAAGGTCGACTTTTGACTGAGGTTTTGCATTACGTTTCATGACTTTCATGAGACGACTAGATGGCGCTGTTCAAACATGAAAATAACACCGCAAAGCTTAAAAACCGTATTATGCAGAGGCACATAATAAGGTTTTTAATACCTAAAATAATTACTAAGAAATAATAATATATTTATATTCAAATAAACATAAATTATTTTATTTTCTTATTTCCGAGTACTTAATACAGCGCCATCTAAACCAAACCAAATAAACCAATTGGTATATTAGTTAATTCGACTACAGATGGCGTAGATCATAAATAATAAAAATCCCTACATTCACAAACTAGCTCTCATTTTCGCATTCTACAATAAGTAGATCGTAGCTCAGGTGGATAAGCATGACAGAATAACAAAGCTCGTTTCACAGGGCACTGGTTCGAAACCCAGTTCACAGTCGGTTTTTTTAAATTTTATTATTATATAATGTAATTTATATTCTATTTTTTATATTTTTAAACGTTTTTTATTTTATTTTTTGTTATAAATAATATAAGATGTATAAATGAATAAAGGCATAATATACAAGTATACATATACTACTCTACTATATATAACATTGTATAAATAAATATATATAAATTACTTTCGTAATTGGTGGTAAGTATTAGTATTATTAGTAAGAAACATTTATGTAAGAAGATTTAGATATATTTTTCTTACAGATTAAGATTTACTAAGTTTAGTTCTCGTAAAGGATAAGAAATTAAACTATTTTAGTGATATTATACATTAAGACATTTAATTCTCAAAGAAGAATACAATTTATTTCTTTCTTTCTTATACAGTGTATAACCTAACCTAACAGTTTTACACCCAATTGACAATTATTTAATTCACTTGTTATGAGAAATACAAGTAAAATTTATAACTGAATAACTCTATTACAAAATGGAAGACATTAACAAAGTAAAACTGTATAATAGATGTTATAAGTATTCTAAATCAAAACTGTGTTGTGCTATTCTTATAGTATTTAGTTTTATTTACATAATGTTATAATACCTTACACTATATATGCAACCTTAGTTCTGTAAATATTTTACCTACTCACAAATTATAAAAAAATTACGTTTTGCATAATTATGGTTAGTGGTATTGACTATAATGATTGATTTGTGCATTATGTTATGACTAAGGTTCACAGCTTAAGTATTCGTTCCAGAACGAGGAAGAAATTGAAGCTAAACCTCAAATCAATAACAATTGTAAGACCGGGTTATAGCTGTCATTTTGGGACCAATTTGTTTATAATAATAAATAAATAATTAATTATATTAGAAAGGAATCTATATTTATATTGTTTTTATTTTAATTTCTTATATTATATAAGAAATCAAAATCATTAGTGTAAAAACATTTTGTTGTTATAAAGTAGTGAATAAATTTATCCCACTTACACTAAGTTTGATCACTGTAATTTATCAAATAAATTATAGCTACCCCGGTCTTTGTTATTACTCAATCCAATAGTCAACACTTTATATTATTTTTTTAATATTTCGTGTGTCCGCCATTTTGATCGATTACAGCTTGCAACCGCGAACCCATGGAGTTTATTAATTTTTCACATAAATTTAGACCCCGTATAGAATCCCATACCTGCATGCAGTGAGTACTCAGTACTTCCTTAGTCCTTTCGTTCCTATTGTCCCACCTTTGAACCATAACGCCCCATAAATTTTCAATGGGGTTTAAATCTGGCGATCTCGCAGGCCAAGGAATAATCTGTATATCCGATTGCTGGCTAAACCACTCTTGCACAATTATGGAACGGTGTATAGGACAATTGTCCTGCACGAACGTTATCACTGGCATGTCTTCTACAGGAAAAACATTCCGTACGGTGGGCAACATGACGTCATTCAGCACATCTATGTAGCTTACACTGTTTGCACGACTGGGTATTACAGTAAGTTCTCCTGGTCCTGCAGCACTCATCCATCCCCAAATGTTCACTGTTATACGACCGGATTCAGAGTTAGGCACAACGTGATCACTATCATAACGCGTATTATTCCTACGCCACAACCTAACTCGCCCATGCTGGCTAGACTTGAAAGTCTTTTCATCACTGAAGATGACTCCGTTGCTCCAGTCGAAATTTCTGTATTTCAAAGCGAACTCCAATCGTGCTCTTTTATTAGCTTCGGTTAGCAATGGCTTAATAGCATGTCGACGATAATGCAGACCTTCACTATGAAGAGCACGATACACCGTCCGCAAAGATGTATCAAACAACTCTGCGTAATATCTTGTTGGTGTAAAGCCATTTTCCTCATAACCTTGCACCATAAGTTGACGCTGGTCTGAGTCAATATGGCGTCTTCTGCCAGATCTACTACGGTGTTCCAACGAACCCTCTTCTTGAAACCGCTTTATCCATAAAGTGACAGTCTTTACCTATAAGGGAAATATATTATTTATTATTTTCGTGTATCGATAACCATGGATAATAAAATAAATAACGAACAGTGATTTTAAAACATTACTTACGTTTAAGCCAGTTTCTCTCGAAATTTCAGAATAATTTAAGCCTTGATTATGCAATGCTATTATTTGGGCCCTCGTAGCCATATCAATATTTGAACGCGAACTCATGATAAAAATAAATATTAAAAACTTGTAAACGCAATCGTAACTGAACTCACTCATAGATAGTAAAGAACATTATGATTGAACAAAAAGATTTAATTTTTACACAGTCAATATTAAACTACCCTCAATTCTTTTGAGATTTATGATACGGGTTAAAGTCACTTAACAACTTCAATATAATAAAGAGAAGGATAATTTCAACTCAATGCGTAATGACGCAATGGTCCAGTGGCTAATGGTATCGGTAAATTTTATGCCACCGAGTTCGAATCCTAGTTATTACGTGCTTTGCTTTATAAGGTTTGTAATGTCGTAGAAGAATTTGTGTTAAAATTGAGTAATATTGTAACTAGCAAAAAACAAGATAATGTTCTTGTATATTTTCCAATCCAACTACTATACTAGCGCCATCTATGTCATCCAAGACATATTATTAAGGCGATGAAACCCTGTACAAACGATTTTGGTTTGGAACTCTCCATGCACTTCTGTCTTCATGTGTACGTGTTGTTCTTTACTTCAAAGGTGATGCTTAATTCTAAAAAAACTCTCTTTCAGCATACCTACGATAGGAAAGTAGATAAAAAGAGATGTAGACACCGTGTGTAATTAATGACCTACACACGACTCTACAATAATATTATAATAAAAAGACTACACAAGTACAAAATACATCATAATTTTATTCTATGTGATTAAATACGTATGTTATCTGTGGCGGCATCGCCACAATGGAACGCGTCACACTGACGTCACGCAAAATCCTGCATCGCGCAAACAGAGTTTACCGCGCGACTAGCATATATACAACATCCCGACATCAACCGTCGGGCAGTAGCCCACCAGACACAACACCCGTCTGGTCGGAGGATCCTCCCTTTTCTATGGAGGATGAGTGAACTTTACACACTGTTCCTCATGCCTCTATACTGGTGACCCCGAACATGAACGTCAGCGCAGCCTTCGTGCAACTACTACAGCGTGACGTCATCAGCATCACTTCCTCGAGCTTTCGAGCAGCAAGTCACACAGCCAGCCAGCACCCACGGCTTCAACGGGTATCCTGACCACAAGCATGCAGCGACCGCGCATACCTGGTCATCACCCTCAGCCTCATCAGCAACCTTGGCACAGCACACTGCACTCTCGGCCGGTCAAACAAGCAGAGCCCTTCAAACCTCTCCTGGTCGACGCCAGCAGTCAGCCTCAACCCGGCGCTGTACCACATCCGACGCACTGGAGCATAACGCAGCGCCACCCCGACTCACTGGGGGCATCTCCGCAGACAGTTCCAACTCACCGTGAACTATGCGGCACCCGGTTCCAACTCACTGGAACCTCAACTGGCCCTGGCAAGCATCGCAAGATACACGACTCAGCCCACTATCGACCTCCGGTCTCCGGAGGGGAGTGATGTGGCGGCATCGCCACAATGGAACGCGTCACACTGACGTCACGCAAAATCCTGCATCGCGCAAACAGAGTTTACCGCGCGACTAGCATATATACAACATCCCGACATCAACCGTCGGGCAGTAGCCCACCAGACACAACACCCGTCGTAGCCGTAGCTACAAAAAATAAGGAAATAAAACTGACTGTAGATTTTTATCTGATTCGAAAACAATTTATCTTTATTACCATAATTATGTGCTTAGTCTTATTTCAATAATAATTTGAACTCTCATTTTTTTGTACGGCGTCACTTGTTTGGAACGTTTATTTTATTGTTGCATCATCATTCTGCAGTTTTCTTTGTATAATTAAAATTAATTAGGTAAACATCTGTAATTTTCAATACCCCACAAACAATGACCCTAGAAAAAAGGAAATCTAGCCACCTATGTGTCGCGAGTTTGAACGTTAGAACGTTACTCTCTGAGACAAGGATTACCACAGAACAGATAAAGAAGGTTAGAAAGGAAATAGTTCCTGATTTGTATCAGAACGCGCGTCGCCGTTGTCTCCCACTCTTTAACTTCACTACATGCAAGAGACCAATGCCTAAGCGGATTACGCACACAAATAAACAACACGCACTTAGATCGTAAATTTGCTATTGGTTGTCACACTAATGCAATCACTGCGTTTGACGTACGTCATGCACGCATAAAAGCACGCTAGGGTGGGCGACTAAAAGGTCGATAGTTGATATCGATAAAATTAATGTAATCTTGCTTTTTATTTTGCACGTATTGTTGACTATGTGGACTTCTGTAATGCATGTTGTGAACTTGTATTCATGCGAATATAGAAACAAATAAATAAAAGTGGATCAAATAAAAAATACATAACTGAATTTTAAAACCAATTTTATTACTTATTAACATTAGGATTTAAAATGGAATATTTACCATGTTTATTAGAGAAAGTCGGTTGCCTTTCAACCTTACATTTCCGGTACTTATCACCAGTTCAAAAAGAAAAAAATTATTGTCCCTGAAATAATACGTATTTATTAAGTAGCATACGCTTGCTCTCCTTTAAATTGGAGTTTTTCAAAATGAAATGCAATCTAACAGTAATATACTTTTCTATAATAGCCTTAGTTAGGTCGGTCACATGGCTCGCACTAGGATATAAGCCAACCCGATGATGACTTATGCTGTTAAATAAATCAGTCCCAACGAAGCTGCGCATAATCTTTACTGTTAACATATGCTTGTTAATATTTCGGAGGTTTTCGGTGTACTTTTTTATAACTGCTTCAGATGTTTTGCAGATTAGTAGCAGTTCTTTCGAAGGGTACAAGAGACCTCCTTTATCTTTTGCAACTATAAATTTATGGTCGGAATTTATTTCACTTGATAATAAAGCTCCCACACAAATGTCACAATCAATTTTTTTCATTAAAATGTGTGCTATATATCCCGCAATGTGACTTATAATTTGTTGGCTAAAATCAGAAATATTTTGGAAAAATAAATTTATGTCTTCATCATCATTATTTTCGGAAACCATATCAATACCGTCTTCTATTAATCCATTATTAGTTGTTTTATTGATGCGTTCTATAGGCGACGATGCGCAATTCAGGATAGAAATATGTTCCAGAGCCAAGCAATTTCCACTTTCGAGAGCCTTTATCTCGATATGTACCAGTAATTTCTTATATGCTGCCTTAAACTGGCGCGCCGTAGGGTTATTGTTGGCTCCGCCATGTGACCTTATATTGCCAAAAAGCATCTCGAGGTGGTCTTGGCTAATTTTATACATTGGCATATAAACAAGTACTTGAGTACGTATTATATGATTATAAATATGTTTTACTGCTTCGGCGCAACCAATGAACCCAATAAAGCCTGTTTTTCGCGGGCTTTGTATTAACAGCCTATCGTCTAGACATTTTAGTCGTGATAGGTAGTCGACTGCTGTGTCTAGGAATCCTAAAAGTTCCATTGAGTTAATTTCCGTAAGCGCTTTCTTAAATTTAAATTGAAAAGTGCTTCGGGAATTGAATACGTCAAACATATTATTAATTATCCTCAAAAATTGCGATGTTGCTTTACTGTTTTTAAATTCAGGTAGTTTCAGTTCATTGCAACAAAAGTCTATAGCATCCGCTACACTAAGGCTGAATAGCTGTGTTGCGAGCTTTACCTTCATTTTTTGATTTAGAAAATGTATGTGATGGTAACGTAACTTGTTAGCTAAATGAAAATTTTCTGTTTCCTGAAGCTTATTTAGTTCTTCCAAAAAAATCCACTGTATTTTATTGCCATCTGGATCTATAAAAGTTTTATAGCTTTGAAAAGCGTTCCGCAATAGTTTGATCATGTGAGATGGATCCAATATTACCAAAATTGGGTCTTTAGTTACAGGATGGTTAAAAGTAATTCTTCGATCTTCTATAGAACAACCCAAACATTTTACCATTGCTATATTAGCAGCGCATCCATCGAAAGTCAACGATATAATTCTTATACCAGTTTCTTGGATAAGTTCTAGACATTGTAAAATTAAGTCAGACCGCTGACTTCCTGTTATACCGTCCACAAGGAAATAACCAACGGGAACTTTGAAGTTACAGTTTATGCTTGTAACTAAAAAAACTAGAGCCTCTTTAGCTTCTAGTACATGATCTCCTTCAACGCCAGTACCGATATCAACGTGTCCCACTAATTTTTCACCGTCATATTCTATACGTCGGCGTATAGCCATTTCGTCAATAGCTAACCCCGCAATTATGGTGTAATTTGTATTTTTAGCTTTTTGTTTCAACGCTTCGAAGGATTCTTTAGTAAAACCTGGGTCTCCTCCGATTTTTTCGTACCACTTTCTAAGTGTACGCCTTTCTGGTAAACAGGTATCGAAAGTTCTACGTATGTAATCGTAGGCCTTCGGTGAATAATAATTTAATGTCAACGCAAAGGTACGAAGCGCTAGGCTATATTTTTGTTTGCATTTTCCTCCAGACTTTTTTGTAACCATGCGTCGTGTCAGTTCTTGAGCCTGTTGATAAAAAAAAGTAGGAACGCTTTTTAATATTGAAAGAAAGCAAGAAAACGATCGACAAAGGCATACAAAATACGAACACGGCTAGTGTAAGAGTCTGTAATACCTGTAAATTAATATTTTTCAGAATATTCGTGTCTTCATCTTTCAAACAAAACTTTTCTTGGATATTAACTAAAATGTCTTCAATTTTATTAAT
The DNA here is from genome assembly GCA_947568875.1 of Fissipunctia ypsillon. NCBI lineage: Eukaryota > Metazoa > Arthropoda > Insecta > Lepidoptera > Noctuidae > Fissipunctia > Fissipunctia ypsillon. Next base: position 10,048,915 of record OX387662.1, read on the forward strand.
TTTGCGTTTTAATCTTCTATTTTGGGCTTGTATTCTTTTTATTTGTAATCTCTGCTTCTTAATGATATGTTCCTTAGTGTTAATAATGTTTTGTAGTTTTCTTTTTCTAGGTGAAGTTGCGTTTGAAGGCGATAATAACTGTTGCTGTAAATAAAAAAAATAGTATATATTATTTTGTAACTGTGTTAGCACATTCAATATTAAAATGATTATTTAGGTAGGGTTTTTGCGAATTATGTGATTTACTAGCTTTTTTTTGACAACTTTGTACGCGCATCCCGTTTTTTCCCGTTTCCTTTGGAATTTCGGGAAATCCTTTCTTAGCGGATGAATAAAACAACAAAATATCATTAAAGTTAATGCAGCCGTTTTCGAGTTATCATAACTAAATTAAGTAAAAAAGATTCACATTACATAGATGTCAACAGTTTACATAACATTGTATGTGCGTGTAATTTATCACAGCATAATTTTTTACCTGAATGCTTCGTGGTTTTATGGACTTATCTCTTCGTGGTGTAGATGGAGTTGGTTTGTGGTCATCCACAGTCGGCTGTAATAAAAAAACAACGTGACTATTTTACACTTGCTATTAATGTATCTAATCAAGAAAAATAATGCAAAACTTTATTACCGTGTTTTGACATGTTTTTTCTTCTACGTTAGATGCACCCTGAGTTATGTCGGGGGTAGATGCAGTTTTTGTTACGGTATCACTGGTACATGGTAGTGATGACTGTAAAAAAAAATTGTTTATTAGCAGTCATCAAAGAAGTATAAAAAACGTAATAAAAAAGGCATAATTTTCAATTTCCTTATTTTCAACCATAAGTGTTATAAAAATCAAATTTACGGAAGATGATTCAGATATTGCCATTTTTAGACAAAAAACTGATTTGACGAGACTAAAATGAAATTTTCTAGAACAAAATCAGTTTACTTACTGAACAACACATAAAGATATATTTGTGCGGATAAGCGCCTGATTTTAAGTTTTTTTTCCCTGACTTTGTTGTTATGTAATTATCATCATCAAAATGTTGCGAACAAATTGTGCTACATTTAGTGGGGATCCAATCAATTCTACCAGTTGTCTCAATCCACAGTTTTTTTATAGGTGGATCTGTTGGAAACCTAAAACGTATTAAATCATTATGTCAGTTTCAATTGAAAAATTATTTTTTATATACATACAACTTAAATACAAAAAAAAATACAAAAACCTCACTCAAAATCTATGTTACTAATTGGTCGTCATAAATAATATTATTTTAGTTATAAAGTGTACTATTGATAATAATCAACTGTATCATAGTAATAATCGACATTGTTTACAAATTGGCACAGCACTATCGATGCCTAGATTTCCTGGAAATGAATCCTCGGGACCATAGATTATACACTTAATACTGGTCTCGGGACTCTCGCGGTGAACGTAATACATTGCGCGATCGCTCAAGTAGTGCAAAATGGTACCCATCTATTGCAAGCAATACATAACTATTCGTCTGCTTGCGATTATATCATTTTTGTCTACAAACTTCATAATGCTAATGTTATAATTACAAATATCACAAGTATTTCAATGTTTTTGGACTTACCGGTGGAAAGAAATCCCTCCTCGTGCTACACTACACACCTGGCTTCTTTTCCGACACGTTATAATAGCGCAAGACGGCATAATTTAATATTTTTGCGGAGCTTACGTACGCTGTCAAAACAAGAGCGTGAATGCTGGCCGGTAAAGTAAACTTCGGTTGATATTGAGCATTTGCTCATAACCGCGGCGCGCGTGCCCCGCCCACAATGCCCTTCTAACCTTCTTTATCTGTTCTGTGAGGATTACAGTGAATCATGCTACTGAGAAACTATGTACCTACTATGGGACTTTATAGGATTACGTAAAACAAGAAGAAACCCAGAAAGTATAGAAGAATATCCAGATTTCATATTTTACAATAGTAAGGCAACAAAAGGAAGATGTGGAGTAGGGTTTTTTTTTTTTAGGATAGGTTTACTCTTGACTCAAACCTAGGTCAGAGATGACAGAGACAAAGTAGACGATGGAGCGAGCTTACCCAGAAGAAGCCTGTTAACTCTCACTTTGAAGAGATCGGGGTTGTATACGTTCGGAAACACAGACGCAGGCAGAGAGCTCCACGCCTCCTGCCGGAAGCTCTACGTGGGGGTCGTGCGGTCCATGGCCCTTTACGGGGCTCCGGTGTGGGCGCGTTCCGTGAGGCGGCGACCGGTCCGTCGGTTGAACGCGTCCCAGAGGGTCATGGCCATCCGACTAGTCCGGGGATACCGCACGGTCTCTGGTGAGGCGGCGAACCTCCTTGCCGGATTACCGCCATGGGATCTGGAGGCAAAAGTCCTCGCGCACATGTGAGAGTGGCGCGAAGAGGCAAAACGCCGGGGCGTAACTCCGCTGCCGCGAGAAATCGCGGCACAGCGGACAGAGCTCCGGCAGGATCTCATGGCGGCATGGAGAGTGCGATTGTCGCAACCCAGCGCTGGGCACGCCACAATTGCAGCGATAAGTCCCCTCTTTGAGGAGTGGCTGGAGAGGCGCCACGGCGTCCTTACCTTCCGCCTGACGCAGGTCCTCACCGGACACGGGTGCTTCGGGAGGTACCTAGGTATTCCGGATAAGGCGGGAGGAAACGCCCGGGTGTCACCACTGTGTGGATCGCCCGGAGGACACAATGGAGCATACGGTGGAGGTCTGCCCGGCTTGGGCGGAGCACCGCCGTGTTCTCGCGGAAGCGATAGGCGGCGGCGATCTCTCGCGTCCGGCCCTGGTCCAGGCCATGGTACGGAGCGAGAGTACATGGGAAGTCATTACCTCCTTCTGCGAAGCAGTAATGCTCGTGAAGGAGGAGGCGAGACGCGTGAGGGAGAGGCAAGCTTTGCGCCTTCACGCCCCTAGTCGCCGCAGGAGACGCCCTGGGCGTCGGGAATTGGCAGCCGATTCCCGGCCACCGTAGGCGCGGGCTTGCGGACGGCGAGCAATGGGTAGCTCGCCGTCCGGTAAGGACCAGGCCCGAGTCGACGGCGCGTTGTGTTCCACGCGCGCCTCAAAGATATGTCAGCACTATTGACGGGGTCCGCTAGGGCCGATGCCAGCTAGGGTTGCGGGATGTCCGAAAGAGTTACCGTGGCCCCGGCACAGGTAACTGAAGGAACACGGGTGGATTTTAGTCAGTAAAAGTCTGACACGCCCTCAATATATTGATAGTCTTACGTTGCCAATGAGCCTCTTAGCTCTGCGTTCCACCGAATCAAGCGCGGCAAGTTGGTATTTAGCTGAGCCATCCCAAAGGTGGCTGCAATACTCCATGAAGGATCGGACTTGCGCTTTGTAGAGAGTTAAAAGCTGTCCAGGCGTAAAGTATCGCTTCACCCTATTTAGAATGTCCAGGTTCTTGGCCGCAAAAAAGCACATAAAAAAGAACGTAGATAAACAAGTCTGATAATAACTTGTGGTCAACATGGTACAAGTCTATGCACCCACCGAATTGTGTGCTGAAGATGAGTTAAGCGAGTTGTACGAAACCTTAGAAACCGCTATAGAGACCTTAAACGCAAGAAACCTCCTTATAATGGGTAATTTCAATGCCCAAATTGGGACAACACAACAAGGTGCGGAAATTGAATTCGGTAGATACTCGCACGGCAAAAGGTCAAAGCACGGGCAGAAGTTGATAGAGTTTGCTTTAGAAAAGAACCTAAAATTCGTAAATAGTATGTTTAAAGCAAAAGAAAACAAAAAATGGACATGGGTATCGCTGAATAGAGAGTACCATAATGAAATAGATTTCATCTTAACAAACAAGGGTTCAGATATATTTGCTTTCGACATAACAAAAAACCTTATCTTTAACACTGATCACAGAATGATAAGGTGCAAAATTAATATGGAAATCACTAAAAAAAGAAGCTTTACCAAATCGACAAACGCACATTGTACAAGAAACTTGCTTTACAATACAAGACAAACAAATTAAAAAAAAAATGAATGAAATGAAATGAAGTTTTACAATAGAAGACGAGATGCACTGGGAAAACAAATTTATTGACTTGATCAAAACATCCTCACAAGTTCAAATCCAGCATGATAACTTCCAAAAAGATATGAAAAATATATTAACACAAAAACTATGCGAAAAGAACAATCAATAATACCCGATAAGTGCACACACACGACAACTTCTAGAAGATAGAAAACAACTGTACAAAGAGAAAAGAATAAAGAAAATAAAAAGAAAAATCGCTCGAACAAGTAAAGAAACAAATAATCTCTAATAACAGAAAGAAACACAGGCAAAATGTTTTTGTGGAATACTTATCGAAAAGGGATACATTAAAAAGGCATACAAAGATCTTCAAACTGTGTACAACAAAATGGGCAACAAACATGGTAGACAAGAAAGGAAAGATTATTTAGAAACGGTCAGATATACTGACAGCAGCAACTAACTTTTATCAGAATATTTACTCGTCAGAAGAAAAATCCAGCTTAACGCAACACGTCAGAGGCAAAACAAGACAAAGCACCCGGAGAAGACAAAGTAACAAATGAAATATTGAAGTCTCTATCACAGCCCTTACAACACCCACTGGAAATCATTTTCAATAACATTCTACAAAAAAGGGAAACTCCAAAACAATAGTCTGAATCGTCGATGACTCTTCTTCGCAAAAAAGGAGATAGATGGGACCTCAGTAGCTATAGACCAATTAGCCTTATGTCAAACCTGGAAAAAAGTTTCTCAAAAATACTATTAAATAGACTTACAATGACTCTATATGAAAATCAACCACGTGACCAAGCCGGATTCTGTAAACACTTTTCAACAACTGACTACATCCAAGTGGTAACACAAATAGCAGAGAAAGTCAAAGAATATGGCAAGACTCTGTATTTATGCTTCATCGATTATACCAAGGCTTTCGATTCTGTGGAACATAGTGCAATATGGAAGACACTAGTGGAACAAGGAATAGATATAAAGTATGTAGAGCTACTACTCCACAGCATTTATTAAAAAAATCCGCAAAAATAAAGTTAGAATTGAAAGGACCAACTTTTTCCATAAGAAAAGGCGTCAGGCAGGGTGACCCGCTGTCATCTAAATAGTTTCGTCTATTCTAGAAACAATATTTAGAAACCTAGACAGAGAAAACAAAGGCGTGAAAATCGACGGTGAACATCTAAGCCATTTACTTACGTTTCGCAGACGACATCGTTGTGTTTACAGAAGAATCCGCACAATTATAGAACATGTTAAAAGGTAGGATTGACTATGAATGCTGCAAAAACCAAAATTTTAACAAACGGGTTGGAAGTAGCAATAAATATAGATAGACATGAAATAGAATATGTTAACGAATACGTCTATTTGGGAAAATCTATTTCATTGGAAGACCAAACGGATAAAGAAACGAATAGGAGAGAATAGAAATTTCATGGCAAAAATACTGAAGTTTTAAAGAAATCATGAAGATAAAGATGAATTTGAAAAGCAAGTTGTATGAGATAGCGATCCTTCCATGCTTTAAATATGAATGCCGAACATGACACCAAACGGAGTACCTGTACTATTACTACTGGTACCAAAAGTAGTGCTTGTAATATTGGTATTTATAATCAGTATCGGAACTGTACCGGTACCAAAACCGGTACGAAACAAATATTTCCATAAGTTAGAGTGAGAATACATATACAGGGTGTAAGAGACAGCCCTCCGCAAACTAACAGGGTGCATTGAGCTACTTATTTTGAATCTTATTTCATCGGAAATATTCTCAGGAAAATTTTTTTTTTTAGTAGTTATTTCAGTTACTATTCCTTTATTTCAATGTAAAATTACATTATTTGTACGCAGCACTCCATTTATGCAAATAAAACAGCTAAAATCAAAAAATTAGCAATGGATGTTGAAATACTCGGCGGCCGAAGGCTCGCTGCGCTGCCGTTCGCTTCGCGCGTTTTGCCACGGTAGCGATACATTGTATGTGAGGTAATAAAACAAATCAGGTTTAATGGATTCCCATAACGTTCCTGAAATAATTTCATGTACCGATCATCTTCGAATGATATACTGAATTCACCCCGTCAGTCTGCGGAGGGCTGTCCCTTACACCCTGTATACCCGTAAGTAAATAGGATAGTTAATAGGCATTAGAAAAATAACTTCAAGGTTGCCAACCGTACGAGGTTCCTCATACAATGATGAGATTTGTGGCACACGCCGGGAAGGTACTCCATCTTCTTTCTTTTGTTTTTGGAAACAGTTTTTACAATGTTTAAAAACACAAAACGGAATTATTCTCATAAATATTGAAATTATCTGTGACGTACTAACGATGCGGCGCTTCATGCCGTACTGTGCCGTACTGACTCGAGATAGTATTCGCTTTTAAATTTGGTATTTGCTTTGTTGGCCGCACTCTCGGTGTTCCGCGCGGTCTATCTGCCTTCCTTCTATAATCTGATGTTTTAATGTTCTTATTTCGATGTTATTTTAGTGTTTATCAGCGGAAACTTGTAAATGGCCTTCGTTTCAATTTCATATTTTTTTAAAACACCGTAAATAAATTAGCTGTAAGATTCCCGAACAGAATAGACATAATTTATTTGCTTATAATGTAGGTATAGGTACAGAAAAGATGTAAAAAAAAATATCATACCCGCGCCGTTTAACCAGAAAGCGCTTATCTTTGTTTCTTCTGGTTACCAACCAAAACCGTCAATTTAGCTTAAATTCCTAACATCCTATCTTCTGACCTTCAGAAATGGCCAACGTTACACCACAGCTCGTGTCTACCTACCACCGAAGTCCGAGCGACCCAACCTGGAAGTGAAGCTGTTTGCCCACGTGACTAAAGTCCTTTTCGACGGCACAAGAGCCTATGGTGTGGAGTACGTGGATGCTAAAGGCAATACCAAGACTGTTAATGCTACTAAAGAGGTAAGAGGCGTTTAGCATTTTGTCGAAAATCAGGGCCACCCTGAGTCACCACTCTTGGCTCTGCGCCCCAATTGCGTAACACAATTTTAATCACAATCCGAAGGATTTTGCAGGTAATTCTTAATCCTACTGTCCTTCTAATCCTACTTCTTACTTTCTACTAATCCTTCTATCCTTCTAATATTAAAGTTTGTGAGGATAGATGGATGGATGTTTGTTACTCTTTCACGCAAAAACTACTGAACGGATTTGGATGAAATTTGGCACACAGATAGTTTATAACCTGGATTAACACACAGGATACTTTTATCTCGATATTCTTACGGGATCGAGACTTATGCGGGTGACACCGCGGGGCGCTGCTAGTCATTGAAAAATTCGTCAGCTTGACAATGTTGCTGAACAGTCAAAATGAAAGGCATTGACATTGTAAGTGTATAACACAGTTACCTCGCTGATTAACAGGTTCACGCGCAGTAAACGAGACACAATATTATACTGCTATAGCCGTATAGTGTTCTTGAAAGTGTTAAGGCACATATTCGTCAGTTATAATTATGAAATATACGTTAAATTCAACTTACAAGCCGGGCAAAATATCTGTGCACCTGGTGTCGATGACGTCATTTCGGCGCTCTGGTACGGTATGTATGGCGACGCGACGGGGCGAGCGTGGCGAGATGAAGGGGGAATTTTCCATTTCCAGCGAGGTGCACAGATATTTTCGCACCTTTAAAGACAAACCGTTACTAAACTAAATTTTTCAAGAATTGAGTTACTAATGCCATCTTTCTAAATTACGTAAACTATACGATGAATAAAATAAAATTACGTAAAATATCCATCGTTATGACCTCAAAAGATGGCTCAAAGCACCATGATCTTAAATTCTATTGCGAAAAAGCCGTGCAAATTTTTTATTTAAGCTCCTGTGTAAAATTTTATATTTTGGTTTAGTAACGGTTTGTCTTTAAAGGTGCGTTTTGTCCGTGTTATACTGTATTCAGTACATTCAAAACGGATGCCTGTATGTACAGGGTGTCTGAGAAACGTGTGGCCAAAATTAAGGTGTGGTACAGATCATCAAACTGAACAACTTTCTCCCGGGGACCAATATCGTAATCGCGAAAAAATATCAGTCGTCCTATACGGTCGAGTAGGTATTGAAGTTTTGTATGGGACGACTGATTTTTTTTTCAATTATAATCTTTATTATTATAATTTATTTACAAAAGGTCCAAGTCAATCAGCCTGGCATCCAGTCTAACCGGACGCAGCTGGGTACCAGTATTTTACATGGAGCGTATGCCTATCTGACCTCCACAACCCAACAAGATACCCCCACAAAATGTACCAATGTACAAAAGGTAAAAGTATTAAAATTACTTCTGATCTGTATAAAATTTCCAGGTAATCCTCAGTGCAGGACCCTTAACCAGCCCCAAAATCCTGATGCACTCCGGAGTAGGACCGAAAGAGGTCCTGGAGCCATTAGGGATTCCTGTGTTAGCCGACCTTCCCGTTGGCAAGAGTCTAAAGAACCACTGCGGAGCCACATTGTACTTCTTACTGACTGCAGCGAATAACACCGAAGCCCTGGACTGGAATGCTTTGACTCAATTCCTGTTGAAGAATGATGGACCTATGTCTTCTACTGGACTTACTCAGGTAACGACTTTGACGTAGCTACTCGTGCGCACGTATACATTACAGGTAACCCAAAGTCAGACAGCGCACAAGTCAATATAATCCAGCCTGTCCCTTGGTGTTCTCCCACCAGCGAGCAGAGGCCCGTACACAAAGGGTACCGAGCCCTTAGCGTGTAGTCGCTTAGTTTACATGTTTTCGCCCTGGCTGTAAGCCTAAATTTATTATGACACCAAAAGAAAGTATGGTTAATCATCTGACAACATCCAAGGATGACCTGCGAGACGCCGTTTAAAAAAAAGACGGTGAAAACCCTTTCACGTGTTGCAAACGTAGTTAAATTCACAGACGTCACAGATTTCTAGATCACGCAAATAAAGTTTGTCAAGAAACTGGTGCTGCTGGAACTTCTCTTCGTTCCTCGACAGACTTAAATACCTTTGCAAGTACAAAGTTCACCGAGCAATCCCCATTAGTCCCTGCATTTATTTCTTAGGACTGATGTGTCCTCATCCATCATCTTTACTTAGAGGAACATCAACATAAGACAATGTTTCTCCCATTCACAGCTTACGGGCCTCCTGTACTCCAGCTACGCCGATAAGAGTGCCAAGCAGCCAGACCTACAGTTCTTCTTCAACGGTCTCTATGCTGAATGCTCCAAAACTGGTGTCATCGGTGAGCCAGTTGAAGACTGCCTTAGCTCTGGATACAACGTTACGTAAGTAGATTTTTAACCCCGACGGAAACAGAGGGGTTTTATAAGTTTAACGTGTAAATCTGTGTATTTGTGTATCTGTCTGTGGCATCCTAGCTCCCAAACGACTGAACCGATTTAGATTTTTTTTGTTTTGTTTAAAAGGTGACTTGATCGAGTGTTCTTAGCTATGATTCAAGGAAATCTATTCAGCCATTTGAAGATTATCAGCTCTTTTCTAGTTGATAAATGGATGTGAGCATCTTCCATAAGTCTGATCGAGTCGGAATTTAGTATTCTGTTACTTCAATGATATTAGACTAACATAGTAACCTTGAACTGTTGCTACAGCAGTACCTGGAATTTGCAGCATACCCAATCCCTCACCAACTTACAACAGAGGGATCCTGTTTGGGCTCATTGGAATGGTCTCAATAAATAGGTTATTGATAGATGTGTAACGGGTTTTTTAAAATTTAAAATTAATATTTTCCTTTATTTCATTTTGAAAGGTTAAGCTACGCTTGCCACGGTTGGTCCGTGGATGGGTGACCATCGTTACATATCAAGTCCCCTCCGTGCCTCGGAAAGCATGTCGACAACCTTATATTATTATTAAAGCATTTGTTTAAAAATATCAATGTCAAATGTCTGTTCCAAAAGTATCTGATGATGAAGTCGTTTAAAAATAAGCAAACCCCGTTCAGGTTAAATTCTTACGCAATCACTTACGAAGTTACGAATAAGTAACACATTCTGTATTAGAGTCTCAATTTTGTATCTCACCACTTTTTCTAACAATTATATTATTGTTTGAATAACATTATTAAATTGTAATTGAAAAATATATATGTACATGCATACATTAAACTCACGCCTTCTACCCATGGGGCTAGGCAGAAACTACAGAACGCCACCTGCTACGATCCTTACAGGCACATTTTCAGGGCCACTTTCTTACTGACATTTTGATCAAGATACAACCTGACACTGACCTGCAAATTGCAAAAAACGCAAGAAAATTTAATCTCGCGGGCTACAACTGCGGATCCACCTTATCTTATACTTCAGCGTGAGAAAGAGATGGAGCTATGCAGGACGTATAGCTCTACCTCTTTCTCGCACTGAAGTAAGATTAAAATAATACTGCTATCTTCAACAGATGGCAGATTGAGGGGTTATGAGGTGGTGCAGGTCGCTAGTAAATTTGTAACACAATATAATTCTGGTTTCTAGAGCAAACGCAGTGGCCCTACTACCGCGCAGTACGGGCTGGATGACGATCAACTCCACCGACCCCTTCGAGCAGGCGCTCTTCTACCCCAACTTCTTCGCACACCCTGACGACATGGCAATAATCAAAGAAGGCATCCAATACTTGCGCAAGATATTTAATAGTGAGGTAAGGGACCATCATTATCTTTTTGATTTTCTGCACCCTAATTGCGTAACACACTCAATCACAATTGGAATGATTTTGAAGCAAATTGCTAATCCATTGCTTGATATGTTCGAAAAATTTGTCTGCTCAACAACGTAAATAACGCAATGAATGTTGTTGAACTGTCAAAATGAAACCGATTCCTACTGTAAATTAAAAATCAAAAGTCATTTATTCAAATTAGACTGAGAATTAGCACTTTTTAACCGACAAAAAAAGGAGGAGGTTCTAAAGTCGACGCGTATATGTATAAAAATATTAACTTTTTACAGACTAGTCCGATGTGAACGATCCTTATTTTATTCGGGAGAGTATATCTCGAAGTTGGCCCCATGTAAAATTTATTAACTTTGCTTGGGTGCTGGTTTTTGAGTTAGCTTCAATAATACGTATTTTTCCCACTTAGTATATGTGGATGATGTTCTAATAACTTCCTGTCACTGTAATTTATATAGCAGGTAGTGGTATTCGAATTTGTTATGTGGGGTGCTAAACCACAACTAAAAAGTAAAAACTTTTTTACAAAAAAAAAAAAAATAACCGACTTCCAAAAACAACACAACAAAGTAAAAAATAACTTTAATTCCGGAAGTCGGTGGCAATAAATGAAAATAACCAAAGACACCTACTTCCGAAATTAAAGTGATTTTTTATTTTGTAGTGTTTTTTTGGAAGTCGGTTGTTTTTTTTTTTGTAAAAAAGTTTTTATTTGAACGTCAAAATTACATGACAGTAACGTAAGCATCAACATCAAATGTGTGGGTGTAACTTGTCGCCCGTCTTCTGGTTTGCTCACGAAAATCATCGACGTGTCAAAATTGAACTCATGTCAAGTGCGCTGATTGGTTGTTCACAAATCAGCCAACCAATCACCGCGGTTGACATGCATTTGACCCTTTGTTAAGTTAGCTAATTTTTAATTTGATGTTCGTTTTAAAAACTGGGTGTTACACTAACTTTTGTAATTTATTGTGTTTGAAAATCTATTCATTGTGCCCTTTTAGGTCTGTATTACAGAACGTCACTCAATACTCAAGCATTACTTAAAACTAAATTCAAGCCATTTGATTGGTTGATACTAGTTTATAGTAATGCTTGAGTATATTGAGGGACGTTCTGTTATACGGGCCTTAGAGCTTCTCGAATAATCTTTCTAGTTTCTAGCTAGGGATGTGCATTGACGTCACGGAACTGTTTTATATGAGTAAAAGATTATTTACGCAATATTATCTTACTATCCAACAGATACTGCAAAATAAATACGAAGTGGTGTTAGACCCGGAATACACGAAGCAATGTGATAAGGAACACGAAGAAGCCTGGTCTGATGAATGGATGGAGTGCATGATTCGTGTGCACACTGACCCGCAGAACCACCAGCTGGCTACCTGCGCTATGGGCAAGGTCATCGACCCACAGCTTAGGGTGTTCAACCTTACAGGTAATCTAAACTAATTTCTTGCTAAGGCTTGGTTGGTTAGCAAAGCAGAACTTGCCTTTTTGGCTTATAATATTACCAACCATTAATTTTACTTTAGCGTCCATGAGGTATTGCATTTTTTCGTCTATGGTCAATAAGTAGGGAACTTCATAGGCGTGCTTAAGATGGATCCGCAGTTGTAGCCCACGAAATTCAAATTTTCTTGAGTTTTTTGTAATTTATAGGTCAGTGTCAGATTGTATCTTAATTAAAATATGATTCGCGACTATAACAACTATGTATTTACATAATTATATCCATAAAAATCGTCAATACATCTGCACTCTTAAAGCAGTACCTATTATTGTAATCTTACTTGAGTGTGGGAAAGAGATGGAGCTAGACGTCATGTATAGCTTCATCTCTTTCTCACACTGAAATAACATTAAAATAATACTGCTTTAAGAGGTGGTGGTTGGCCCCCTGTCCAAGTTAAATTTGTTCTCTTTTGATCTAAAATGTCATAATTTCCGAAATCAGATCAAAAGAGAACAAATTTAAATTAGAGAGATGTATTGATGGTTTTTGGGGTTATAATTATGTAAATACATAGTTGTTATAATCGCGAATCATATTTGGATCAAGATACAACCTACATTGACCTGCAAATTGTAAAAACCGAAAGAAAATTTGAATTTCGCGGGCTACAGCTGTAGATCCACCTTAAGTCAAAAGTAAAATAAATGGTTGGAAAAAAAAGAAGACAAATAATTTAATGTCTATGGAAAGAGTATAGCTCGCCAAATCTTCTATTGTAGATATTAAACAATGTCTGATTTATCAAACTTAACAGATATTTGCAGGTATGATTTGCTGCCATATTCTTTTAATAATTTTTTATACTTCTTTGTCATCTTCAAAACCCTGCTGAAACTCAGGGGTGGAGTTTCAAAGTAAGTTCACCTCCACAGTTTTAGGCTCTGCGTTGTCAATCATCCATAAACTTACTTATAATTGTTTTCTTCCAGACATACGCGTATGTGACGCTGGCTCCATGCCCTCACAACCTACCGGCAACCCTCAAGGTCCCATCATGGCCGTCGCTGAAAGATGCGCACACTTCATCAAAGAAAGATGGCAATAAACTTAATACCTAACGATTTACCCGACTTCATCTGTTATGCAACTTTATCTCATTAAATAATACGTACATAAAGTATTGTACATTATTGTTTACATCTAACTTAGTGAATAAAAAAATGTTAAATATTCATGAATTTATTTTTGCTGTTTTTAGGGTTCCGAATCCGTAGGTACCTCAAAAGGAAAAAACGGAACTCATATAGAATCACTCGTGTGTCAATTAAGTAGCTCCGAAGCTAGTGGACTGATTAAGTTGTTTGGTACACATAATATGAACTTCTGTGACCCAAACACGGACAATCAATCTGCCTAGCCTTTTCCCAACTATGTTGGGGTCGGCTTCCAGTCTAACCGGGTGCAGCTGAATACCAGTATTTTACATAGAGCGACTGCCTATCTGACCTATGCCTATCTGACCCAAACACGGACATGTAACGTAAATTAATTAATTTTGAATATGGGGGTCACTTTTGGGGGCACACAAGAAAATTTAAAATAAAGTTTCAAACTACAATATCGTGTGAGTTGTGACATATCAAATGAAAGGGCTTACTGTGAGGATATCAAATAGATTTATATATATATGTATATATATATATATATATTTATTTTTTATGTAAGATAGGTTTGCTCTTGACTCTAGTCTAGGTCAGAGGTGACAGAGACAAAGTCGACGATGAAGCGAGCTTACCCAGAAGAAGCCTGTTCATTTTAAAATAAATAAAAGTTATATAAGACAATAGACGAAAATTGACCATCCCTTATCTTCGAAACTACTGAGCCCAAAATTTTGAAAAAAAAATACAGAAAATGGTTGAATCCAACTAAATAAGGTGTTTCAAAATTAACTTTACAAACTTTAAGAGGTGATTTAGACCATCGAACTGAATAACTTTTACTATGGGACCAACTTTGAAATCGCGAAAAATAAACAGCTGTTCCATACTAAAGTTTTAGTATGGAACCTTTAGTATGGAACAGAAGAATTTCTCACAAACAAAAAACATGGGGTCTTAAAATAACATGGTAAATCTCTCAATATTGTGCGTACAAACTTATATTTACAGTTGGAATGTAAGGGAGAACATGTTTTTCAACTAGAATGTTAAGTTTGTTCTTGTGATAATTCTTTCTCTTCTTTCTTCATCTCAACTACGGAACCCTTCATTGTTGCGTGGTCCGACCAGTGATGGAAGGACTCGACGCTTTTAAGTCTTTAAAAAGAACTCGACTCGGTTATGACGGTTTGCAATTCAATCGAGTCCTTAAGCCCTTTTAAGAGTCTTGGACTCACGACTCGAGGTTTAATCTTAAGACTGTCGTTGTAAAAATACTCCTATTTTTAAACGACTCAAGCGCAACGAAGAGGTTCGAACCCTTTTGAAAACCACTCAGTTCGTGAGTCGTGCGAATCGCCAGTTGTAAGACGCGCGCGTATGCGCGTAAGTATGCGTTAACAACATGTTACAATGATATTATGTTCTGTTTTTATAAAATTACTGATATCTATGCAAATAAATAAAATTGAAGTGTCTGTTTGTAATCTTAAAATAACAACTTTTTACTAAATGCATAAGAAAATATAAGCGGTTCTTATAACAAAAAAGCAATTTTTAACATTTTTGTCTGTCTGTCTGTCTGTTTGTTCCGGCTAATCTCCGAAACGGCTGGACTGATTTTGACGGGACTTTCACCGACAGATAGCTGATGTTACAGCGGGTAACTTACGCTACTTTTATTTTAGAAAAATAATTAGGGGTCCGCGCAAAAAATTAAAACCCATGGAATTGTGAACAAAAAGTCGGATTTAAAAAATTCTTTTTGTCTTTGGTAGCCCAATTCTCGAGGATAGTTATAGGCCATTTAACATTACGCTACGACCCTTAGGAGCCGAGCAAAAAGAAAAAAGTCAGAAAGAACACTAAGTGAAAACGAAATAATAGCGTGGGCGGGCGATTCAACGCGACGGTTGGCAACGGGTCGGAGGACGAGGAAGTTTTATTAAAATGTGGCTGTAATTTTAGTATATTGTGTATCCTACGACATCCACGCGAACGAAGTCGCGGGGCACAGCTAGTTGTTAATATGTATGTATCAGTGAGGGGCACCTCTTGTAGCGCCATCTCTTGACGAATGAAGTAAGATAGGATAAAACATTGTTACGTGGGTATTTTGCAAAAAGATTGACGTAACTACAAGTCGCACACTTCGTACATAAACTTTGATAAACTTGCTTGCCCACTGATTGCAATAGTAATTTATTCGTGTTATTTTCCTCGTAAATATACAAATCTCAGTGAATTGGATAATAAATTAAATAATCAAGTGTGATGTACCACAAAAACGAAAACAGAAATCATTAATATTTGATAAGTGATTCTGAAGTAAAATACAAAACAATCATGTCAAAAAGAATTCTCGATCAAATCGTCCCAATAATCTGTGTTGAAAAAACATATTTTTTTCATCATCATTTGATTTGACCTCACACTTTCGACTTGATAACCAACATAATCATTTCATATGAATTAGAATTACGATCTTTAAAATGTCAGTGATAAAAAAAATGATTTATTTGAATATATGATTTTGAATTTAGATATTTACTGTGCAGTATCATGGGTACATCATACAAACATACTTATGTGATCCATTGAGACATTGTTTCCTTGCAAGTGGACCTTGAGTGAGAGTGCCCTTTAGCCGTACGTAATAGAGCGCTTTTCGTAGTGCTGTACTGTTACATTTGATGAGTGGCCGTGTGTACCATTAAAAGTTTAATAATATATTATTAAGTACCTACTGATCTGTATTAAATATGTAATAATCATACACTGAAGTTGACCTTATTATGGTCTCATATTAAATGACTCGCTTTGTTAAACGACTCGCGTTAAGACTCGTGAACCTCTTAGTAAAACACTCGAGGCGTTTTATTGATTCGAGTCTTTTCTTACGACTCAAGCTCTTTCCCATTAGTAACAAGCTTCAACTCGTATTTTTGGAGTTGAGTCTTCAAAATCGAGGCTAGTCTTATAACTATAAACGTTTAAAAATCTCGAGTCTTTTCAAGCCTGGGTCCGACACGCACTTGGCCGATTTTTTGTTTTATAGGGACTTCCCTATTTTTTAGATCGAACGATATATCTCAAGCAGGCCGATAATTTGTTACAACTTCTTTCTAATACTTGCAACATTAAGAGTTTGCCAACCTTACAGGCAAAGTTCGAGACTGTATTCAAACCTCTAAAGGCGAATGCTCCTGGTGAAGGAGCGTTTCGCCTGTACTGTAACCTTTACCCGCGACCTAGCCATGATACTTCTACTTATGTAATTATACATTAACCTCACCTGCTGGTTTCAGTTATCTCTCCACACTACCTAGCAGTTCACGGCCTGCGCAGGCTACTTGCAAAGCCCTCGGCGTTACAGTAGAATCTTGGATTGTTACAGTACAGGCGAATGTCCCTGGTGAGGGAAAGCCTTTATAAAAGTTTTGAAAACAGATAGAACAATACTGCCAGTACTGGTTATGGTAACATTAGTGAAACGCCGCCGCCGTTGGTAATATTTACATTCCCATTTCCCAATTACCCACTACGAAATTCCTTACCCATCTTTTATTTTCGAGCAATAGAATCCTCATTAATTTAATTCAGTTTTCATAATGGATGGTAGATAGGTCTATGAAAGAAAACAAAAAAATAAGAGATAATAAAAATTTATAATGTAAATAAATGAAAACAAATACATACATACATGATTACACAACTTATACACACATTATGTTAATACTATAAGTTAATTTTATTGAAACCTAAGACTAAACAATTCATAATTTAAAAACAAATAGCTTTGTCATTTAAACTTAAAAAAAAAACTTCATTTTTGAAAGAAGACGTGTTAGTATCTAATTCGAGGAATGATATATTAATACTTCGCCAATTAAATATTTGAATCAAATGGCAACACTGACTGTAATAAAGACTGGTCTACAACACATAGAAAACATTTACAAACAATTGTTATCATTTTCTTTTAGTATAGGTACCATCGCGGACATTTGCGGTAAACCACTTTTCAACCTTATTACCTTAGTAATAAGAACGAAAAGTTGTTCAAAGTATTTTATTTAACACAAATTATAATTAACATTCAATAAATGCAAACGTGGAATAATATTTCACTCAAGAGCCTTCTGTATTTAATACCTAATTCACATTTATGAATCAATCTTTAAATACAATTTTTGCACATCAGAATGTATTCTTTTTAAAGATGACAAATAACAGTGTTGCCAGAAATATTAACAATTTTAATTAATACTAAATTCTGATTACATGGATATAATATAAGAAGATAAACACAAGCCAAACTTAAACTTACGATGGTCCAATAATATGGAATTACAATTTTCATCATAAAATGCGAGATTGGAAATGCAAAATTCGTAAGAACTAGGGTATATTTAGCACCTCAGTATCTTTAAGAGATTATCCTGAAATCCATATGATTCTAACTTATAAATCTACTGATTTTATCTTACCAATTTTTTAGTTTGGCAATATAATATAATTATTAAAATGGCGATGGCGTCTGGTAAGGCGGGTATCGTACGTCAGTCAGAGAATAAGGAATATTATCATGTCATGTCTTACCAGTCACAAAATCATAAGAACCTACTTCATATACCTCTGACCGACTACATTAGAGAAAATCTATGAATAATGTAGTGTCCTAAATTTAAGGCCTTTAAAAATTTAAGTACATACAAAAGTGTGGTCTCAGCTTAATATCGTCATCCAGTCAATAAAAATCTTTAGTCTACATTATTGCTTGAATAATTAGATTCTTTTTGGTTCTAAGTAAATGAACAGCTAAGTAAGTTTAAGTAGCAAATATTCCTACAAAAATATACCGATACTTAGCTACATCTGAAACAACTGGAAGCCAATTTACCAAACCGACTACATAGGATGATAATTATAATGATTTCGTTAATCCAATAGTTGCTACACTTGCTACATGATTAACATTCACTCTTTAATGTGTAACCCACCTTATTTACTTAATTCTTACTGCTCATCTTTATCCTTGGCTCCATGTTTGAGAATGCGCGTGAACTCAACATAGTCGAAGAGCCCGCCTCGAATGGGTGCTTCGCGTAACATCTCATCGACGTCATCGTCTGTGAACCGGTCACCCATGGTGGTCAGGAGCTCACGGAGGCGCTCCTCGTTGATCACACCCTGGTTCTCTTCATCGAAACATCTGGTGGTATAAGTTTGTAAATGAATAATGTATACTAATCTGATATAATTTATATGTATTGCCTCTTATTGCTTGCACCACAAATCATTAAACACATTTAATGCTAAACGAATTTAAAACATCGTTTTGTTTCTGTCAATCGTTTGAAAATGACAGATACAAAAAATTGTTTTTATTATGTGTAGCGGTAAACGCATGCAGTGAATTGTGGTGCAAGCAAGCCTTTTAAGGCGAAAGAGACAGGGTAGCCCGCGAAATTCAAATTTTCTTAAGTTTTTTGCAATTTGTAGGTCAGTATTAGGTTATATGTTGATTAAAATATGATTCGCGATCGTAACACGTAAATATTTTTACCGAATTATGATCATTAAAGCCATCAATACGACTCTTTAAGACCAAGTAATCCTGTTGAATGACTATTTCATAAAATCGTTGACCATTGAGGATTATACTAACGTAAGGAGTTTAAGGAGTAGGAGGAGAAGGAGTTGTATTACTGATTCTAATGATTATAAATCTGTAAATACATATTTGTTACGGTCGCGAGCGAATCATTTAATCAATATACACGCAGACACTGAGCTGCAATTGATGATGATCATCTAATTCTTACAACCAAAAACATGAGTTTGGTGGGTTCATTACTCTTTATTACCTCACCTACCCCGCCCCTCGCAATACCGCAGCAACACAGAGCGCGTCGTGTCTAGCGCAGACAAGATTTTTTCTTATTCAGCACCGTGGCAGTGTACACAGTTCGTGTGTAGAAACGACACGAATTCTTGCGTAGGCCTGGTGACTTTTCTTAGCGCGTACAAGCTGCTTTAATCAACTATCTACTTTAGCGCTATAATTATAGTCTAAGTAAAGTATATTTTTGATAGACCTATAATAATAAAAAGGTCCTAAATATTTTGGTTGCAATGGAATTTGAACTTTGTCATGTGTGTTGAGTTTGCGTTCCCAAAACTTGATAATCATCTGAGATTCTGAATTCAAATACTTATAGATTAGTAACGTTAGAATCCGCCGAATTAGGTCGCGGGAATCCGTTGGATGGAAGAAGCACAGGACCAGTTGTTGTAGCGATGCTTGGGGGCTACATATACCCAGCAGTGGACGTATTTCTACTGGATGATGATGATGATGAGATTAGTAATCAAAATCTTAATTTGAACAATAAATCTTTATTAATCTGTATGTACATATTTATAAAATTAATTCGCTTTTCGTATCCGTCTGTGTGACCGCATTGTTCTTCTAAAACACGCAACAGATTTTGATGCGGTTTTTATCATAGTTTAGAGAATTTATTCAAGAATGTGTGTGTTTAGTGTATTAATATTAATTTTACATGTTTTTAAGTTTACTAGCTGTGCCCCCGACTTCGTACGCGTGGAAGTCGTAAGATGCACAATATACTAAAATAACAGCCACTTTTTAATAAAACTCGCTCGTCCCCCGACCCGTCGCGTTGCATCGCTCGCCCGCGCTATTACTTCGATTTCGCTTAGCGTTCTTTTTTACTTTTTTCCTTTTGCTCGGCTCCTAAGGTTCATAGCGAAATGTTAAATAGCCTATAACCATCTTCGAGAATTGGGCTACCAAATGGAAAGAGCTTTTCAAATCCGACTTTATGATCACCATTTCATGGGTTTTATTTTATTTGCGCCTAAGTTACTCCTTATAACATCAGCCATCTGCCAGTGAAAGTCCCGTCAAAATCGATCCAGCCGTTTCGGAGATTAGCCGGATCAAACGGACAGACAGACACAAAAAAATGATTTTTAGTTATAAGTGCCGTACGTATA
Source organism: Fissipunctia ypsillon (assembly GCA_947568875.1). Classification (NCBI taxonomy): domain Eukaryota; kingdom Metazoa; phylum Arthropoda; class Insecta; order Lepidoptera; family Noctuidae; genus Fissipunctia; species Fissipunctia ypsillon. The sequence continues at coordinate 10,069,322 of OX387662.1, forward strand.
TACCAGTGGCGACGGCTTCATACAACCCCATTCCTACCGGCTTCCCTTTGGAACAACGATTGTACTTGAGTTTACTATTACTAAATAATATAGTGCATCATAATAGTCATATTACAGGTATTTAATACAATATCATAAGATCAAAAGCATTACAAAAACGCGTATCTATAGTTATATATGCGTTAAATTAAGAAAAGTAAAGGAATGACTTAAATTTTTGAGGTAATATTAAAATGATGTTATAATAAGTTTATGAAAACTGAACAATGTTTTATTTATTTATTTATTTAAACTTTTCACACTTAAAAAATTACAAAGGCGGACTTAATGCCTTAGGCATTCTCTACCAGTCGACCAAGAGTGGTGAAGAGATTAGATGGCAGGTGCTCTGTTAGAAAGGAGTAATTTGTACATAAATAAGTTATAAACTTATAATACACATACATACATATTATTAGCTTAACATATATCATATATGACTCTACGCTATTTATTTTGAAAATAACTCCACAATCTCCGCTTAAATGCATATCGACTGGTGGCCTGATGTGAAGAGGTAGCGCATTCCAAAGAAGAATGGACTGAATATGAAAGGCAGAATGAACAAAGTCAGAAGTATGAGAAGAACGGAGTAGGAGAATATTGTTAGAAGAACGCAGATTCTTAGCGTGTGAAGAACATAGATCCTATTGGAAGTGAGACACAAGATAAGAAGGAGTGGGAGAATTAAGAAGGGAGAAAAGCGTGGTCAAAGCACGCAAACTTCTTCTCTGGCGAATGGACTTCCATTTGAGCTCAGACCTATAGCTCGACACATGGTCATATTTTCTGAGGTTGAATATGAACCGGATGCAATTGTTAAGTAGTCTGTCAAGCTTATCCAGCAATACCGCATTCAAGTCAAAGTAGTACACGTCACCATAGTCGATGATAGGGAAAATCAAAGTCTGGACAAGCATAGTTTTCGTCTTAGCAGGCAAAAAGGTTTCTCAGACGATACAGGGATCGCTGAGTACCGTTGACCCTTCGACTAACATTAGAGACCTGGCGTTGCCAGCTAAGCGATGTTTTCTTCGGCTTCCCTCTAATAGAAGTTGTAGCTTCGCTACTGGTATATATTTTCATATGCATTTAGTAAAAAGTTGTTATTTTAGCATTACAAACAGACATTTTAATTTTATTTATTTATGTGTATGTATAGATGAAATCTCGATATTTTGTCAATTCGTAAAAACCGTGAAAAACCTAATTATTGAATAGAACCTAAATTTCCAAGTTTACATGTAAAGTGCGTCAGCACAAGTCAACGCGCGAACTGTGTGAAACGGACTTGACCTTTTTCGAAACGTGCGTCAACGCACGTAAATATGCACTGATGTGAATGTAAGACGAGCTGCAAAAAAGCTTGGCACAAACTCTGCATCTGATACAACAACAAATGCCGATTTGAAATATGGCAGTGAATGTAAGACATGTTTTTGGTGACAGGAACAAAAAATATTAGGCGTGCTACACACAATTTTGGGACGACACGATTCGGCACAGCCGGTCGGCAAAATATATGTAAAACCCGTGTGAGTTTACTAGGCATCTGGCGCTGTGACGTCACCTCACAGTACTGTTCAGTACAGTAGGGGGCCGCATTCCAGCGAGTTGCCTAGTTAATTCGCACGGGTCGTGTAATTATTCAATTTTGCCACCCGGTTGTGTCGAATCATGCCGACCCGAACGTGTGTAACACCCCATAACTGATGGGATGTTACACACACGTTCGGGTTTCAGCATTTCATGAAGTTGGCAGCAGGCTTAAAGCAGCTGGATGAGAATAGCAGAGGATCAAGTACAATGGAGTGTGATTGAATTAGCCTATGTCCAGCAGTAGACTGCTACAAGCAGAACTGATAATGATGATAATTCCAAGTACATGCGACTCTAGCAGTAATATAATATGAATTATAGCAACAGGGTGTGTTGAATAAATAAATACTTTAGTGTGGCACTAGCTAAACCATTGTTATCTTCTGAACAACAAGGACAAAAAATAAATTACCATAGATTAAGTCATGGCTTGAAATATTTTGCAGCAATACATACCATGTTTTCATAAATTCAGTGTTACTAGAACTCATTACTGTGAAAGTATTAACTAAAATTTTAATGGCAACATAGCGCTTTTGCTGAACGATTCGACTGTCAGTACGTGAACCACTGTTGCATGGTTCACGTACGGACTAATGTTAAAATATTATTTTAATTTAATTTGATTTAGCTGTTATCAATTCTAATATTAATGTATAATTTCATTTAAATTTTTTATGTAATCCTTGAATTTGATCATAGATTTTGTTTTTTTAATAATTAATAATTTTTGTAATGTAGGTAGTTTAAATTGTATGATCCAAAGTTGGTTGAGATAAATAAATAAATAGCAGGCCTAGAAGGAGATGGTGGGATGAGCATTGAGCTTAACTCCTTTTTAAAGGATTGGCCCACAATTGCAATAGTCCAGTGGAAAATGGAAAGAGGGGAGGAAGGCACAGCAGTGGGACAGGACATATTATGAACATTTTAAATTGTCACCAATCTGCAGTACTCACCCAAAAGCATTCTTGATGACATCCTCAGGGTCCGTTCCTTGCAGACGCTCACCGAAGAGGGTGAGGAACATAGTGAAGTTGATAGGACCGGGGGCTTCGTTCATCATACCCTCCAAGTAGTCCTCTGTTGGGTTTTTACCTGAAAGAATAAAAGTAATAATTGAACTTAAGGAGAAAAATGGTAGGTATTTAAATCCATACGCCTCCTTTTGGACTTTACAACAGTCAGGTCAAGACACAATTTGTCATTCAAGAACTTGTTGATCAAGTTTTATGAAACTCATAATACCGAGAATTATAATGTTATCATTATCATATCATTTTAACCTGTAAATAATATATTCATAGCAAAGTAGACATTTTTGTACTTAAAACAGGATAATTTCAAATAGTTGTGGTAAACATATATTTCAATATTTTCGCAAGGAAAGTATCTGTTTAGCCAATTTAGTGACAAATGAAATTTTTTTTATTCAGATCTACAACTATTTGGAGATATAAATAAACATGTACTTACCAAGGGAAGCTAACATATCATGAAGATCATCTTTGTCCACAAATCCATCTCTGTTCTGATCTATCATGTTGAAAGCCTCCTTGAATTCTGCAATCTGGGCCTGGTCGAACATAGCGAAGACGTTGGATGTGGCACGCTGGGCACGCTTCTTGTTGGTGCCACGGCGACCAGCTGTCTTGCGGGATGACATTTTGATATCTAAAAATATTAATAATACAGAGAATATGGAAACAGATGGTCAAACTTTCAAAAGATTGGGCATGAATCACAGTATTTCGACCTTAAACGGATAAAAATAAATGGGCGACAAAGAAATTGTTACAAAACCCAATATGATATACCTACTTAAATACGATGATAAACTTCCTTTTGTAACGTAAACGCTGATAAGCCAGGTAGCGAACGCTCAAATGCGACCACTTTTCGTGCACCAAAGAATAATAATAAGTTTATAAATAAATTTTTAATGAAGTTGAGGTGTCACTCAACTTATTGTCAATTCGTCAGATTCTTGCGCTAACGAGAAAGTGACTCATTGCCAAAACCGCCTTCCAGTGTTAGTAACGAAGTTTATCTAGGGCACACGGTGTCAACACCAAGGAGGCAAGGACTTCCATAAATGGACATGCATTTTCCACATAACATCTGCTTGAAAATAAGCAATAATAAGAACTGCTTCACTTTAAAATTAAACTTACCAGTATTTTTAGACTACACACAACAGGAAATAACGCTTTGTAACTGAAAATAATACGATTTTATCATATATTTTACTCGATCGGTCGGTGACTAATTTATTTGACGTCAGTTAAGTGCTTTCAAAAACTTAATAAAAAGGCTCAGTTCGAAAATGACAAAAAGTCGTTCTCAGATATTCATTTTCTACTATTTTTCCCTTTCTGTGCGCAATAACGTGATAAATGTATGAAATTCGAAATAATAAATGAGAAAACTTTCGGCCTTGAGCTAGATTTATTATTTAATCAAATTTTTTTAGAGTATGTTTGGAACGCATATTTTGTGTTGCCAGTTGACTAAAACTGTCTCAGGTTAAGCGCAGATTATAGAATATTTTTTAAAAAAAGCTTACATTTTAGTTAATAATTAATTTTTTACGAATTATTTAATAACAAGTTATATTTTATGATATTATTACCAGATTATTTTGACCAATTGAGTTGTTGAATGTTGTTGACATTTGATGCAGATCGGAATATTTTTACTTGAAAATGTCAAAATCATTTCTGTATTTCAGTTCACAAAGTAAATATTATTTCTTCACTTTTATGTAATTTAATGCCTTTTAGAGCATTTCATCAAAGATTTATTAAAATCAATAAATTGCAGTTGAGCCAGTAAGTAAATTACATTTTTGTCATTTTACTGTGCTGGCGGAAGACTTGGAACTTCAATTTCGATGTATTTTTTAGATGCTCTTCTTTATCTCATCGAGACTGGTGTGTGGCGTAACTGGGGTAGTTCGGACGCTGAGCACGTCGTCGCCTCGATACGGCTCCAACCACTATGACGTCCTTGGAATCACTCCTAAAGCGACACAGGGCGATATCAAATCTGCATATTACAAATTATCAAAGATTTACCACCCGGATAAATCTAATAACGTAAGCTCTTAGTCCTCACCTAGGGTGGATTTTAATTCCTTACATAATATGGAATAGAATAGAATAATGTTTATTTGGACACTGTTCATGGAAGTAGCAGGCATGCTACTTGTATTAAATTTATTTTATTTAAAACAGATTCCATATTACAGTGAAACACTGCTTTTTCTTGAAACCTGCTTTTTCAGGATGAAGCAGCAGCAAAAAAGTTTCGAGCCATTTCCGAAGCATATGAGGTATTAGGAAATATACAATTAAAAAAGATGTATGATAAAGGTTGGTTTCATTGACAAACATTGAGAATAAAATGTAAATATATTTGTAGTCATAATAGTAATTCTAATTATAGACACCCGCTTCAATGAAATGAAAAGTTGCCTTTGAATCAATATTAGTATGAAATATTTCTGTACTAAACTCTCTTCCTATGAAAAATATATTAAATGGTTGTCATTGCCAAGAAACTCATTACATAACTAGAGGAAAAGTATAGACAGTATACAATATTCATTCTTGTCTATTCCAGGGTTGCTAGGAAGAGGTGTTATTAAGTCAAGAGTAGAATATCAGCCAGACCCTGAGCCAATAGACCCTACACTGAAGTTCTATAAGTCTCGCACACACCGCAAGGCTGTGCCAACCATGGATGGCAGACAACCTATTTATGACTTTGATACATGGTATGTTTGCTACTGCAATGTTAAGTTTGTTCTTTGGATAAATTCATTCCAACTACAGAACCCTTCATTGTGCATGGTCCGACTCGCTCTTGGCAGGTTTTTTAACACTGTAAACTTAAGGGGGAAGCGCCAAGGTAGCCCGCGAAATTCAAATTTTCTTACGATTTTTGCAATTTGCAGCTCAGTGTCTGGGTGTATGTTAATTACAGTATAATTCGCGAGCATAACAAATATGTATTTACAGAATTATAATCATTAGAATCAGTAATACAATTCCTTAAGTTTGTATACTCCTCAAATATTAATATTTCATGAAATAGTCACTCAATAGAATTACTTGGTCTTAGAGAGTTGTATTGATGACTTTAATGATTATAATTGTGTACCTAAATACATATTTGTTACAGTTGCGAATAATATTTTAATCAGCATACAACCTAAAACTGACCTGCAAATTGCAAAAAACGTATGAAAATTTGAATTCCACTTCAAACTGGCTGACTTTAACTTACGTCACGGGTAACTCGTTCTTAGTAGCTCGTCTGTACACGCGCATCTATCTCTTTCTTATTTACCGTAAATGAAATGGAGCGCAGCAATCTATCTGCCAGCGACTAAGTGCACATTGTGTTCGATAAATAATTACGTATATTTATTGTAGATCTGTTTATAGGTAATGAATACAGCTTTCCTTTGGTGCGTTGAAATTATAGAATAAGTTTATATTTATATATTTCGAAACAAACATTTCTCCATAAGACATCATAGATATTGTCTCGAAACTACTTAAAGTATTTTGTACTTGCTTGTACCACTGTATGGGGAAATTGAATTCTTTAATATATTTTTAACTAGCGACCCGCCCCGGCTTCGCACGGGTGCAGTGCTGATACTAAATACAGGGTGTAACGGACAGCCCTCCGCAAATTAACAGGTTGCATTCAGCTCTTATTTTGAATCATATTCCATCGGAAATATTCTCATGAAAATTGTAATTTTTCTAATCGTATTTTCAGTTACTATTCCTTTATTTCAATGTAAAATTATATTCTCTGTATGCAGCACTCCATTTATGTAAATAAAACAACTAAAATAAAAAAATCAGCAATGGATGTTGAAATACTCGGCGGCCGAAAGCTCGCTGCGCTGCCGTTCGCTACGCGCGTTTGGCCACGGTAACGATACATTGCGTGTGAGGTAATAAAACAAATCAGGTTTATTGGATTCCCATAACGTTCCTGAAATAATTTCATATACCGGTCTTCTTAGTATGATATACTGAAGTCACCCCATTAGTCTTCGGAGGGCTGTCTCTTACACCCTGTATACTACAGATAATCAAAAATTCTCAACAACAAAAGATACCTATTCTATTCAGTTCTTTTTTTAACTTAAATACCTTACCTTAACTACGATTTTCGATAATTAAAAATACTTGCCCTAATACTAAATGGTCTTAACTCTAAATTCAAACCAAGATCTTAATAGAAGAAAAACAATTGATAAATTATGGTTTTAATCTAATCCTATCTAACCCAATGTACTTACTTTATGTGTGGTTTAAAAATTAACCTTAATACCGACTAAAGTACGAACATACAATTTCGTAAAAATTGGCGCGCTGAAAAGCACGTTTTGTCTCAAAAAAGAATTTTCTTTAGTAATTAAATACTGTCATACAATTTCGAATATATATTTTTTTCAATTTATCGTAACGTACTTATAAGTACAGATTACGTTGTCGCGCTGAAAAGCACGTTTTTATTAAGTAATAATTGTTATTTTCCTCGCTAGAGAGCTCCGATAAACGCGTGCGATCGCTGCTAATCATAAAGTGCTACAGGGCGAAGCGCGTTTTTGTTTTTGGCGAATGGCATCTCGCAGTTCAACCTTGTTGACTGCTTAACCGGGCTTAAAGTTATAAAGTCGTTATAAAGTCGCTTTTCGTGTGTCTGTGAGACCGCGTTGTTCTTTAAAACTACGCAACGGATTTTGATGCGGTTTTCACCATTGTGGCGCCACGCTGTATTAATTGCACGAAGGCTGCGCTGACGTTCATGTTCGGGGTCACCCGCATGAGGAACAGGGTGTAAAGTTCACTCTATAGAAAAGGCAGTACCCTCCGACCAGACGGGTGTTGTGTCTAGTGGGCTACTGCCCGACGGTTGAGTTTTTGTTTTGGGAAGTCGTCTGCTTAACCGGGCTTTCCTGTGGATGCCTCAATAAATTAAGGCCTCCAGCCAGGCATAAAACTAAAACTAAGCGACTACTCGCTAAGGGTACCCCCTGTGGGGTACGTACCTCGGCTTAGGGCGTCGCTGGGAGAGGACAGCAATGGGACATGCTGGATCGGATTAAACAGGGCGAAGCGCGACCTTCGACGCGCTATTTATAGGCACGCGCCGCCGGCCCCCCGCCTGCCTTTTAAATCTGTAATATCTTCGAAAATATTCATTTAAATTACATGCTGTAAAGGGCCATATTGATCCATATTACATGCACAATGTATTTAAGGTACTTAATTGGGTAAGGATTTATGCTGTATTGCTTAAAATCGCTTTGTAAATAAGCCACTATTTCTCGTAAAAAGTAAAGGATAAAAAATGGTTATTGTGGGTTATCCCTAAGAGATAGACATATACCATCGCGGACTTTTTTGTAGACCTTTTTAAGGTGTACAATACTGTAGTACATTATTTTGATCTATCTCGTAGGGTTCAGCCAGCGTTTGCAATGTAAGCGCAAAAGAAGTGTTTATTTACGACATCACATTAGAAACCTCTAAAATTATCAGTGTTTCTCTACTATATTATGCATGTATTATACGTATAAACCTTCCTCTTGAATCACTCTATCTATTAAAAAAAACCGCATCAAAATTCGTTGCGCAGTTTTAAAGATCTAAGCATACATAGGGACAGACAGACAGCGGGAACCGACTTTGTTTTATACTATGTAATGATTACACACCGACTGAATCTATAACTTAGCGAGGCATTGCGACTAATTAGCGATTAAATTTGGAACAAAACAGATCTTCGCTAGGTGCCCTAGTTTTTGGCCAAGCTGGGGAGACTCTCCAGATCGGCCACCCATAAACCCTTATATCTTTTGAACCAGTGACCGACAAATTGTGATATTTTCGACTAATTAGCGACTAACTTTTGTGTTATCAAAATTAAAATCCCTGATGGTGGCCAAGCCAGTGTCAGTCACACCTTTGCCGCTGCTGTAATTTTCTTGACAGCCATCCATCACTGCAGCCACCGCTCTTATAGGAAACCATAGGATAGAAGAAAAAAGTAATTGCCACTTAATCATCTTTATAGTTTCAACTCTGCTAATAACGATATGATTATAAATATACAACGTGTATCTGGATGTACGACATTAAATGAAAACGAGCACTACTAATCTATCGAAATATTTTAAAACACGACGATTAGTTGTTAATGGAAAGTTTAAAAATTGCAGTTTTCAAACAAAATAAATAGCAGAATCAACTGCATAAAAAGTAAACACGCTTTATCTACGAAAAGTCACTGACCAACGGTGCGGTGCGGGGCGTGGCGGCGGCTGTGCGGGGCGCAGGTAGGTAGGCGCAGGCACTTTAATCGGAGAACAATACAAACGCAGAGAATAGAATCATATGTTTAGCATAGGTTCTTGACCTTACAATGTTTACCTATTATTATTACGGACTCTGATCTACATCATGTTGAAAAATAAAAAAAATAAAAATAATTTCCTGTGGCTAAAGTTTTCATTGGATTTGTTTGATTTTTTGTATACGGGTAAAGAACATGATTCTCTTTACGTGGTCTAAAGGAATGTCAATCGTCCTGTTCCACCTTGTATATCTAACAGATATTTCATGTTTTAGGTCTAAGCACCACTATGGAGATTTGTTTGAAAAGGCTAAATATGAAAAAGAATTTTTGAGGAAACTACGTGAGAAGCAAATAGATGTGGAGCACTCAAGTAGGCAAGAAGCTTTCATCTACGTTGTGATGGGTTTAGGAGGCCTGTTTCTATTTATGATAGCTAAAGGCACCGACGATTATGATTTAGACAAAACTGCACTAAAACATAAAGAATCAGACATGCAAACACAACCGAAGGACTAGAGATAAATATAAATTATTGAAGCAGTTTCAGATAACTGCTCGTAATTTATTAGAAAATTCTTAGTTAGCATAATAAAATTGATTTTTGTGGTAATTGTACCATTGAAATATTCAGCTATATTTTTTCATAATAAATTGTATATAATGTACATAAATTATTTATGCAAAAAACACAGTAGGTTGTAGATAAAATGTGTTCACAGATTTTAAAATATACTACAATCAAATTCTTTGGATTTTTTTTTAATCACCTGTAATTATAAAATTTAAGAAAGCCCTATCCCCTAGGTACGAGGCCATGCGCTTTAAATAATCCTGTACATGCGAGACCACCAGTCCATATCCCCCTGCTGGTATTAGACCATAACCCCCGTAAGTACACAGTGTGAAATGGCTGAAAACCTCTGGTCACTATCAGGACAAGGAACACTATCAAGTTGAATAACTTTTATTTGTGCTCAATATCCTTTTAAAAAGTGGTGTGTCGGGGAACAAAAGAAATTATGCCCCGCCCGCGCCGACGCATCTTCCGTCAGATGTGCGACCACTCTTAGGCTGCGTTCACATAATTAGGCGCGGATTTTTTCGGCGCGAAAGCGCGCGCGCGTCCCTTACGAGCCTCTCCCTCCTCTGAAACTGGAATGTCCCTTGTCCTAACGTACGTTTTTTATTGATAGGTATAAAGTACGCGCGCACACTCACCGCCCGAATAGCTATTGCGTAGTACACCACGCGTCGCACCCGCGCCGCCTCCTCGCCACCCGCTTCCGCGTTAGATGCTTGCAGTTTTTGCAAAGGATTTTTGGTGGGCACCCGATAGAGCGGCTATTGACTCTGAGCGGACGCGACGCGTGCGCGATACATGCTCTTATGAAAGGCTGCCCGAACGCGATCAGCAGACGTTGATATCGTGTCATATGAACGCGCTCATACTGGCGATCTGTCATAACGCCCCACATATTCTACTCTACCTACTGAAAAAACTCTCCTACCATAATCTCTGGGTGTAGTAATACTTTCCTTTCGGAGATCCAAAAATATAAGACCATGACCTCTGCATACAAGGCCATGACCACCTTCATACGAAACCACAATCACCTTCCAAGTCACCTCCGAGAGCATAATCACCTGCATCCAGTGGTCTCGAACCTACCGATTGTTCGGTATTTCTACCGATATGAGCTCTCGTTATAAATTAGTCTTAAGTTTTTTTTTTTCAATAAATAAACGAATTTGATTGTATATTGTATTTTTTTGTCAAATACCGATTTTGGGTACAAATATGTACCGTAGACAGAGAATGCTGTCTACGAAATATACCGATTTTAGCTGGCAACCCTAGCCACCTCTAGCTCTACCGATCTCGCTCTATGACGTTCGAGACTTCGAGACCACTGCCTGCATAGAGTATAGTAAATTACTATTAATTAATAGTAATATAGTCAATCTATATTACTATTAGTAATAATCTATTATTCTATGTAGTATTAGTAATCAATATTACTATTAGTAATATAGATTGACTGCCTGCATCGAGGCCTTAGACGTGCCTTCGGTCCACAATCCCCAGTGGCCTAAATTCACACCATAACCCCGTATTTGGGGCCATGACCCCTTGATTAAAATCGAATCCTGAAGCATATCCTCAGGAATTTAAGATAGATACATTCCTATAGCAATGTATATCTGTATTTCGGATATATTTTTTACTAGAGAACGATAGTTTTATCTTCTACTTAGCATAGTACTGTTTATTTTGTGATTTTGTGCGATTCTGCGCATGGTCTATGGTCGTAATATTATTAATCTGTGGTGACAAAAGTCATACTTATGCAAAGACAATCTATTACTATAATCTATGGGCAAAGAAGAGAAATTATTGTCAATTATTTTATTTTCCTCGAGTCGCTATTTTACGTGATAATAATTGCACTTCGGAAGCCACATTAGATTTTCACTTTGTTTTTTTACTGTGATTTGGCTTGGACTATTGATTCACACAGCAAATAGTGCCAGAATTAACAAGGAATAGCCATGGATTGTCTTGTTGGTTACGGTAGCGAAGATGAGAATGAATCGGAGCGCTATGGAAGCCAACAATCATCGGTAAGTTTTGGCGTCCTTGACAATAATTTTCGAAATATTAATTTTTTTATTGCTGTGTTTTGGGTGTTTTTAGTACGTTTTGATACAATTTGTATGAGAATCATGGATATTAACCTGCGTTCTCTGCTTGACAATAGAATGATATTATAGGTGGCAGCGGGTGGCGCTGGAGGCCGCCGCAGCGACAGCGATACCAACTACGATGACGTCAACATGGACATGAGCGAGGTAACTGTCCCATATGTACGTCTACCACCATCACATATGCTAGCACAGTGAGAGCCCCAGTCAGTTCACTTGGTAACAGACCACCTGATGGGGTCCGTCACTGTTATACTCTTCTTGTTTATGTGATGAAGCTAAACAGTAGAAATATTGTTAACTAAGTACCTAGTCTATTCTTCATTTATATTCAGGCATATAGCCAAAATCCTTCGCAGCATTCAAAATAGTCTTAATTTCTCATAATAGTAACTAAATAATTATCATACTAGTACACTTTTTATAAATAGAGTCAAATAAAAAAGCAACTTGCATTATGCTGTTTTCAACGATGATATTAACACTTTTATTATTTTATATGTTACCCATTTGTAAATTGACACAAAACAAAAGTCAAATACCCCTTGAGTACGTGCCGAGGCTTCAAGATGACCGACCGAGTCCATGCACACTGCGACCCTTTAACTACAAGCTCACGTGAGTACATAGCTATAAGATAACCCAAACTATTTGGCATCATGATTTACTCATATCCATGTTTATTTTTTTCTTTTAGAACAGTTTCTAAATTTAATAAGAGCAGTATGTGATTTTACTGAACAATACCAATTATGAAATGATTCATAACATCCATGTAATTATCATATTTATTTATTATATTATGTCATGTACTTTCTATGGAATTTATAACTTATAATAATTATTAAAACACATATTATAGGTTCTCTGCTTTCCTATTCTCATATTTTTTTGTATAAACTTTTCATATTTATGGCAATGAAATGTGAAGTCATCACAGTATAAAATTATTTTAGTAATTGAGATAATTACTTTCTGCCACACATTTTCTACCCTTAATATTGAAATACAGATCTATAAATAACAGAAATATACCCAAGAGTAATATTATTTTAACCACACAATTTTTGTGTTGAAAGCTTGTCATAATTTTGCTCTGAATTTATTAATATGGGGGTTTATGTTCCATTTACAAATGTCATTGACATATCTCAGGAACCTGAGTTCCCGGACCTTTGGAAGGCATACGAGGGGCCGAAGCCAACTCGCAGATACCCAATAGACTTCTTTAAATAAAATGAGGCATCAACCAACGATTATCCCTGTTTGCACTATGTAAGTGCACCCAAGGACAATCCCCAGTTGGTGTAGGACGATTGCAGGATATGGAAACAAAGTTATTGGATTATGGGCTTGAGTAGCTAAAGTGAACTGGTTATCTAGAACTATGGAAAGACTATAGCCCCTACCTGACCAATGTTTTATGTCAAATACATAGATAAAATGTCATGGGGTGACTTGCACACTCAATAATGGGCCCCCGAAAACCATATTATTATCTTGACTTAATTTATTAAGTTGACTTAAGGACTTATCAATGTTTTAGTAACTTACGTAATAACAACATGGGATAAGGGCAAGTTAATGATGATGTAATAACATCTAATCCGTTATTTCGGACTTTATATGGTCAGCACAAGGCTTGTTTGTCTTGCAAAAGAAATAAATCGTCACAAAAAAAAAGATCTATGTGTGGTTACAAAGTACCATAACTTAACATGAGTAGCAGCATTAGAAATGCTGCAGTACTGGTTTAATTTTCAGATACATACTACAAATTATAAGTTTCAAAACATGTAAAGTTTTGACTGTGGTTTTGAAGCAGAAGTAGTTATGCGACAAGCTATAAAAGTAATTGGTGCGCTCAACGATTTTACTGGTGGGATCATGGCCCAATGGGCCCGGCAGTTGAAAACTCCGAAGAAACGCTCATACACGCCCTGCTGTTTTATATCCTCACTACAGAATTCTTCCCATAATATGTATTGCAGACATCGTTTTACCCCAGAAGGGTAGGCAGAAGCTACACATCTATGCATGCTTCATCATGCTATGTTTACCAGATTTTTAAATCTATATCCTACTAATATTATAAACGTGAAAGTTTTTGAGGATGGATGTATGGTTGCTTGTTACTCTTTCACGCAAAAACTCCTGAACGGATTTGGATGAAATTTGGCACACAGATAGCTTATAACCTGGATAAACATATAGGATACTTTTATCCCGATATCCCTACGGGATCGAGACTTATGCGGGTGAAACCGCGGAGCGCTGCTAGTCAAACATGAACATAATTATTTGGTAATCTTAACCAAGTATACATAACCAGGAAAAAACAGAAACCAAATTCTCTCATTAACCTGTTGAATCCCACTAACGCCTTGAGGCGTCAGCAGAATTCACCAGGTTAACATATTCAGTGCCCAGCATCCGACTCCCGGGTCCAACAATAATTCGTTGTTTGTTCGTTGGCGTGTTTTGATTTGCACCCGGTAGGCGGGTGCTGGGCATGGTCACATGTCAACAATAGCTATCTATATGTATGACTCGGGAGCCGAGTTGTGGGCACACGAACAAATTATTGTTGGACCCGGGAGTCGGGTGCTGGGCACTGAATGTGTTAAGGGCTCTCACACAAAACTGCGAAGCAATGCGAATGCGCAGTTTTGTGTGGGAGCCCTTAACCTGCTAAATTCTACTGACGCCTCAAGGCGTCATGCAATTCAACAAGTTAAAATTATTTAGTCCACCAGTACTGCACTACAACAAGGATGGGAAAGACTAAAAATAATAACATTTTGAAACTGCACTGATATTGGAATTTCAGAACATTTTTTGTGGAAAAACTCTTAAATCACAAGGGAAATAAAACTCCGATTTCCTTATCTTTTACTCGAAGGCGTAAACCAATATTACATCATTGAAATATGACTGACTATGTTTCAATTTATCGAAAACAAATTGAAAACACTTCACAATTTTGTGATACCACATCATGTATAGTGCAAAATACAATGACTCTCTCTAAATAGTTAAAAGCTATAATGTAGTGTAAGTTTTTCTGTTTCTTGTCGCAGGATTCGCAGGCCGAGTCGGAGCCCGAATTGCCGCCGGCGGAGCCCACGCCCCCGCCACAGTCGTCGCGGGATGACCGCAGATCTAGTAAGTTTTTTTTATTATGTTTACTAGCGGCCCACCCCTACTTCGCACAGCTTTTGTGACTTAACAAAATATCGTTATTTCTTTATTATAAACAAACAAACATAATATCACGCCTGTATTCCCCGAAAGGTTAAGCGGAGGTGTACCTATAGTACACCCACATTTTGCCAGTTATGTTCAAGTCCCATGTAATGGGGCGAGTCCATTGTCATCAACTGGGCACAAATCCTGACTCCGGGCTGACTGAGAAATTCCTCTTTGCCCGACCCGGGAATCGAACCCAGGACCTCATGCTCAGCAGAAGCGCTTGCGACCACTAGACCAACGAGGCAGTCAAGGGCGGGTCGGTTCTTTATAAGTACTTACGTTAAATATTAATGTAATACATACAACGTGTATCTGGGTGTACAACATTAAATGAAAAAGAGCACAGTACTAATGCATCGAAACATTTTAAAACACCAAGATTAGTAGTTAATGGATAATTAAAAAATTGCAGTTTTCAAACAAAATAAATAGCAGAATCAACTGCATAAAAAGTAAACACGCTTTATCTACGAAAAGTCACTGACCAACGGTGCGGTGCGGGGTGCGGGGCGCGGCGGCGGCTATGTTTACCTGTTATTATGGACTTAGATCTACATCATGTTGAAAAATAAGAAAATGAAAAATAATTTCCTGTGGTTAAAGTATTCATTAGATTTGATTAATTTTTTGTATACGGGCAAAGAATATGATTCTCTTTGCGTGGTTTAAAGGAATGTCAATCGTCCTGTTCCACCTTGTATAAGCATAAACCTTCCGGAGTAAATTCTCCAAATGATGGTGAAAACCGCATCAAAATCTGTTGCGTAGTTTAGAAGAACACATAGACATTCGAAAAGCGACTTTATCAATACATACCTATAATAATTATAATTACTTGTTCTGACTGATCATCACCGCAGAGCCTAAGCCGCGGGGGCTACAAACTTGAAATTTTGGCAGTTGATGACTTTTATTATGTTGTCAGCATCCACTAAGGATTCTTTGAAATTCGACCTTTAAGGGGGTGAAAAGGGGGATTTTGTTTGTATGAAAATCTTATTCCTTCTCTTAGTAAAATATAAAGTTTGTCATTTTTATTTTTCTAAAATACCCCCTAAATGGGGATTGGGGGGTGTCAAAGTTTGTATGTAAGAATTGTAACGCGCGGTCCGAATAACTCGAAACGCAGTATTTATATTTAAGACTGAAAATAAAGAATAACTTGTATCAGGGTTTTTTCAAAATCTATTCCTGACTAGGTACTAAAGTACGAAATCCACGCGGACGAAGTCGCGCGGGAAGTGCTAGTTTATAATATATATATATTGGCAATCTAACCGCGCCACCTATATAAATAGAATAGAATAGTAGTAGTGTATGTAGAAATACAATAGGCATAACGGAGAGTCCTCTGTGCAGGGCTTGCGTGGGGAAACCATTGCGCATGTACTCTTTGAATGCACATGCGTCACCCAGATTAGAACAGAAACTCTCGGAGCACCCAGATCTTTGTCTTTGTTGATTGTCCACGCACAATGGTCCACCTGAAGGACTAAGTGCGGAAACTAAACCCTATAACATAGAACATAGATATTATGTAGAAATTTTACATAGGGTGACAGTGACACAATGGGCGGTCTTATCGCTAAAAGCGATCTCAGTTATGTGCAATATCAGAGACCCTGAGGTGCCTGTATAGTCCTTTCAGTTATTTTACCTCTGACAGCAGCAACCTTATCGTGACAAGAATAAAGATCATTATGATTTTGACAGGGTTGTCAATCACGTCGACCCAACAGCAACCTTATTGCGACGAGAATAAAGGTCACTGCGATTTTGACAATGATGCAAAATCAGAGGTAAATTATCATTGAACGGACTGTAATGACACCCATGGGGACAGTGGAACACAACTACGTTGCTTGACAGCTTGGCGGCAGAATTAGGTATGATGGTAGCACTATCCCAAACTCCAGTAAATACTTAAACAATATGATGTTTCGTACGGTTTTAAGTAAGGTTTGAAATAGAATGTGATACATCATTAAGAATTTAGTTTGGCCCAATTCAAGAGGCCTCTCATTTTTATTGCATAGTAAAACATAATTATATGTTTTACTATGCAATATATACCTTGCTATATGTACTTGACGATAAGCGTTCACAAAGAAGATGCAAATGGAAAAGACCAACCTGCAAGCTGAGTTTTGGCAAAAGAGCTTTTGCTTTTATGGGCCCTCACCTATACCCAAAAATTAATAATGAAGTGAATATCTTAAACTCGACAAGACTTGTTTGTAAGAAAATTGTAACTAATTGGCTGCTAGATTTGGATTATTTAAGCATTGAAATTATAATCACTATTGACTGAATTAAAACACACACAAATACACCCAAACACTCACTCTCTCACAACACTCTTGTTACACTTACACTACACACTATACTTAAAATAGACACCCCTTGATTTTTTCTATAACATGCACATAACTATTTCCGTAAGTTAAATTTACCTATTAACTATGTGCCTACTTATCTATACTTATCCTGTTTATCTTAATAAACGACAGCTTGTACAAACCTTGTGATGAAAGAGACAGGACCTCACGACACAGGGTATCCTAGTGTGGGGTCCAGTGTTACTTGTAACCAGAATGTAAAGCTTTTTGAGATTAAATAAATTATTATTATCAAAAAAATGTATATAGGGTTATTTTTAATTGGCTAACTAAACTCCGCAGACGCGATGGGTATCGATATCTAAACATGATAAAAAAATGATTTTTTTTGTGGGGTCATCGACCGCAGTTATTGTAGTCACTTAAAATATCGGTTTAAAAAGTCCGGTTTTTATTTGTGTAAACTTCGTCGTCGTTAGTCGTGAAGGGTCGATATCTAAACACGATAAAACATAAGAAAACAGTTTTTCTCAACTCATACTGCAAGTAACAACACTGACAGAACTCGTTTACCTCCCAAAAACAACATCAAATCCTTTTACTTTTTATTTTATCTTGTTTAGATATCGAAACCCATCGCGTCTGCGGAGTTTAGCTAGCCAATTTAAAATAATCAACCAGTGTGCAAAAAAGCACAAACGTCATTCGAGCCAAGTGTCATGTTAATTCACCCGAGTTATATATTTTAAGGCGCTACCCCGACCAAACAGCCTTGAGCGTTCGGTCCTTCTCCGTCCCACCGCTCTGACCCGCTCTGTCCCGCTCCCTCCACACGCCCGTTTATCATAGAATTCACACAATTTTTGGAATTATTTTTATAAAAAATCTAATTTTGGTCTTTTGAAAAAAATATTTCTAGCATAATGTTCATTATTGAATTGTCTTATCATTAGTGTCAGTAGCGAATTAAAATAATGTTTACTTCACGAGGAGACGTGAAATCAATCAATCATTATTTCTAATTTCTGTGGTTTCCTTGTAAGGAGATTAATTTAAAAATGTACTGCTTTAAAAAAAAATGTACCAATATGGAATCAAGATTATGTAGAGATTGAATGTATTTTTTATTAGTTGATATTCCTTTTAAATAACAAGTAGCTCCAAGAAACTGCACAATAAACGGCTAGCGCGGCGTTTTGGTCAGGGAGGCGCCTTAAGATGCTATGAGAAAACGCAATTAGTAGTAACATTACTTCTAGGGCTTTCAAAATTACGGAAATGTCAATTACGTAACTAATTACGCAACTTTTTTCTCAAATTCCGTAATTACGTAATTACGTAATTTTTCCTATTTTTTTTAATCGACTATGTTTTTGGTAAATATTGTAGATAGAGTATCTACAATTTTTACAATTGTCATTTACTATCTTATATTCAAGGAATTATCAAAATGAAAACAATATTTAAACAAAAAAAAATATTTATTCAGGAACAAATCAAACCATATTTTTTCTTCCCGAAGATAATCTTTCTTCTTGAAAGTATGACCTCATAAATGACAAAGCATTTAAAGTTTTGTCACTCAGGGAACTTCTAAATTTACTACAAAAATATCCGGCTGATGAAAAGGCTCGCTCAGCTTCAACACTTGTAGGTGTTATCGAAAGCAAATAATTATACGCTGCAGTCAAAAACACTTCGCGACCGCCGCCAGCGCTGTCGTAAATGCACATTTCTACCCTAATAATGGAATGGAGATCTGTGTTTACTGTAGAAATTGGTTTATTTACCGTCACTTTGTTTATTTCTTTATCCAACTGTTGTGCGATTGTCAACTCCTCGTCATCATCGTCACTGGTGGCAATTGCGTCCGATGCACTCGGTTGGGGTTGTGAATTTGTACATTTTTGTGTAGAATTATATTTCAACCGTTCCAACAGTTCGACTATATACATTCGTATTTCATCCGACGATGGTTTCGTGAAATATTCAGTGGCAGCAGTTTTGAAAAATTCCTCATTGTTATGCAAATATTGCAAAACACCGAATACATTCGTTCGCCTTTCCTTTATTCTCTTTCTAAGAGATGTGGCTAGTTTTCCACTGAGATGGTTTGACTGACGATCAAGTTTTTCCAACATAAATCGAAGCGCAGCGTCGGCTGTCAATAAGTTTGAATCCCGGCGACATAATGACATAACTGTAGTTTTTATTACATCCAAGCTGTAATGAATGTCGTGAAGGTCTTGGATCTCTTCGTCTGTAAATTTTATATTCGATTTCAGATCTAATAACGCCTTAAAAACGCATGATTTTAATTTGAGGAATCGGCCTACCATGTCTGACAAGCTGTTCCATCGTGTTTTACAGTCTAGTATTAGGTCAATATTTTTACCATTTTCTTCTAGAACATACTTTTGCAACAAGTCGTTTTTCAAAGAGGAGTTTTTAAAAGATTTTATTAGATTTCTTAATTTTTTTATAGTATCTTTGTATAAAAAATCCGATTCTAGTACTCTGGTCGATTCTACAATAAACGCATCCTCATCTTCTTCAATTTCCTCTGCTTCTTCAGCGCCGGTATTTGAGACATCCTCCTGCACTTCAGGTTCTGGAGATTTTTGTGTTTTATATAAAACTTCAAGGACTGCTAGTTGTATCCCATGAGCCAAACACAATTGGTGGTGGCCGTCAAAATTTCTACCCATTTTGACCATTACACTTGCTCCATCTGTTGTGAAAGCAATTATGTTTAGTTAAGAAAGTGAAGAGCATAGTAGTTCCCAGTGGTCGTAGGGACTTTTCGCCAGGGACTCCCCGGCACTACCGACTCGCCGAGTTGATAAATTTGAACTCTATTCTGTACGTCTTAGAACTATTTTTTGCAAGATTTGATAAACGATAAAATAAACTGCGGGGAATCACCCGTTTGTATGTTTCGATGTACTTATATCGTATAGTGTTGCCACATTATAACTTTAATATGGTACGTATACTTATTGCTTTTTTATTAGTTGACTATTTTGATTGATTTATGATACCAATAATTACGTAAGTACGGAATTGACATCTTCAGTTACGGAATTGAAAATACTTTAAAATGAGTTCGTAATTACGTAATTGCGTATTTACGTAATTACGTTATGAAAGCCCTAATTACTTCTGAGGCGAACCGCTCAAACGATTTGTTTCATTCCATGTTCTAATCGCTTAGGCACACTACTTTGTTATCTAATTTAATTCACAACAGTTAAATGCATTAAGTTATTGTAAAATGTTGCATGTTGAATCGAAGTTAATGCTGTAGGAACTACGAAGGAACAAAAGTATTTTATCATGACAATAATTTATTTAAATGATTAAGTTTGTTATCAAAGTCACGGCTCTGACTTCCTTACTAAAAAATAAAATTCCTTTTATTCTCGAAACAAAAGCACGATAAATAATTGCAAATTTCAAAACGATACTTTGTTCACAGATGACAGTCGTGACCGTGAGCGGGAGCGTGACCGCGACCGCAGTGACCGCGAGATCGACCGTCGTGACAAACGCCGCGACTCTCCGCTGCGTGCACGCAGCGATAGAGACCGCTCAGATAAACGGTCACCACGCAGGGATGACAAATACAGGTACTGTTGAATTACTCCTCATTTAAAACGTCTTCTTTTAGTGCCTCTGCAATTACTGGAGGTTGGCCTTCAACTCCGAATTTTTCTCCTTGTCGTTTGCGAGGTGGACATGCCTTAGTCTTAAATGTTGTAGTCTTTTTTTTTTTTTTTTTTTTTTTTTTTTTTTTTTTTTTTTTTTTTTTTTTTTTTTTTTTTTTTTTTTTTTTTTTTTTTGGATGGGAAATCATCAAATGACTTCTCCCGCTCTGGGCGGAGCGGGAGGGCGTGTCAGACTTTTACTGACTAAAACCCACCCGTGTTCCTTCTGTTGCCTGTGCCGGGGCCACGGTAACTCTTTCGAACATCCCGCAAAAATGTTGTAGTCTTAAGACTACATAAAGCACATAAGATACACACTTCTTCGTTGGTCTTGTGGCAAGCTTATACGGCTGCTGGTCATGAAACTCAGGTTAGCCCAAAAAAAAAACCTTCTGATGTGACGAGAAGACGCTCTACGTAATGCTGAGTAACTACTACTCAGCATTACGTAGAGCGTCACTACCGCCGCCTGGACATCTGCAATACCAGATTCATCGCAGATACAGCTACGTGCTGTACATCTGCTAAACTGTTTATGCAGGCATCCTCTGAGCTTGTTTCGGCATTTCTTCTCAAAGGTTTCTCGGAGGTTTCGGAGATCAGTCGGCTGAGAAATGCCGGCGCGCGTCATTTAGTTTTCAATATTGACCTGCTTAATTTTCTGCTTACAGAAATATAATTTCATTTCAAAGTTACCAGTTATTGTGTGAGTTGTCCCAAGATATTTATTATTTATTAGAAATTTCTCAGTAGCAGCCCGGAGTCTGGATTTGTGCCCGGATGATGGCAATAGGCTCGCTCCTTATTACATATTATTAAGGTGAAAGCGCTAAGGTAGCCCGCGAAATTCAAATTTTCTTACGATTTTTGCGATTTGCAGCTCAGTGTCTGGGTGTATATTGATCAAAGTATGATACGCGACCGTAACAAATATGTATTTACAGAATTATAATATCAGAATCAGTAATACAGTTCCTTAAGTTAGTATAATCCTGAAATGTTACGATTTCATGAAATAGTCATTAGACTTACTTAGTCTTAGAGAGTTGTATTGATGACTTTAATGATTATAATACTGCAAACTCATATGTGTTACGGTCGCGAATCATATTTCAATCAACATACAACCTAATACTGATCTGCAAATTGCAAAAAACCGTAAGAAAATTTGAATTTCGAAGGCTACCCTGGCGCTTTCACCTTAAACATAACTGGCGAAATGTGGGTGTACTATAGGTACATCTCTGCCTAACTTTTCGTGGAATACTGGCGTGATGATACTATTTGAATGGTAGTTTAACACTATGTTTCCTACTACAGGTCAGACCGTGATCGCGACCGCGGCCGCGCACATGAGCCCGTTCGCCGCGGTCTGCTAGGCGACCGGCCCGATGACCGCGACAAAGTGCCCGCGCTGATGGACCTCAAGCCTTACGCCAGTGAGCCTCCCGCACCAGCTGATAAGAGGTCTCAGGATGCTAGAGATGCCGTGTCGCCCAGGTACCGTATTCAATATCAAAGTCAAATATTTCACATAGGTCATTTTGAACATCGAAATATACAACAAAAAAAAAAATAGATAAGGTATACAGACATATGGAGAAAAATGTAACAATAACAGATATGTTAATTATGGTGATAGATACATAGTGCTCACATATTTACAATTATTGCAACCGTAAATGACATTAAAGTATTAAAGGCTATATTAAAATCTAAAACTGAATTGACTATCGAGATAATTATTCATAATCACTAGCATCCAATTATAATATTAGAGGAGGATAGAAGGATCATAGGTCATGGGAAAATAATAACCGCATAGCATTTTCTCTCAGCATACCTCAAACAAAAAGTTTATTAAATGTTCTGAAATCATCAAATCTGCAACAAATGGAGGAAAAAGTTGTAAACATTTATATTAGTGTTACAAAACATACAAATAATTCCCAGTGTTCTTAAAAGCTTTGTTAACAATTTACCACTTTTGAAAATGACTATTGACTATATTTCTCAGTAAGTAAGTGTTGGTTGACTGCTAAATAAATCTATACAAATAAATAAAATTGAAGTGTCTGTTTGTAATGTCAAAATAACAGCTTCTTACTAAATGCATAAGAAAGTATATACAGTACTTACAACAAAAAAGCAATTTTTAAGATTTTGTCTGTCTGTCTGTTTGTTACGGCCAATCTCCGAAACGGCTGACTAATTTTGACGGGACTTTCATTAGCAAATAGCTGATGTTACGGGGAGTAACTTAGGCTACTTTTATTTTAGAAACTAAATTAGGGGCGGACCCCTAATTTAGTTTCTAAAATAAAACCGTGAAATTGTGAACAACAAGTCGGATTAGAAACATTCTTTTTGCATTTGATAGCCCAATTCTCGAGGATGGTTATAGGCTATTTAACATCATGCTACGACCCTTAGAAGCCGAGCAAAAAGAAAAAGTCAGAAAAAACGCTAAGCGAAAACGAAGTAATAGCGCGGACGAGCGATGCAACGCGGAGGGTCGGGGATCGAGGGAGTTTTATTAAAATGTAGTTGTTATTTTAGTATATTGATAAGATACATCTTACGACTTCCACGCGAACGAAGTCGCGGGGCATAGCTATTAATTGATATAACCTCATTTTATCGAAGCCTTTATTTTGTTTTAGATTCATTGACCGCGAGCGTCGCGATAAGGAAAAGGACAGAGAACGCGAACGTGACAGAGATCGCCATGGCAGACGCTCCGAGGAAAAACGGTAAGCAGAAATTAGTAAAACCTTTGCTCTTGACTTTGGAATGAAAAATGAAAGAAAGCAAGAATAACATTTATTTGGACACAGTTCGTGAAACACAAAATACAATTTTAAAAATACAAGTGAAATGTTGCCCGACAGCTGCGCCCAAAAAGGTCCATTTCAGCATTAATGTCACATAGATGCTGTCTGATTCTTGTTTACTATAGAACTTGGGAACAAGTGACGGATAAATAAAAAACAGTTTCAACATACCTATACATCATTTTTATACTTTTAAATAAATAAACGAGTATTTGAGTCTTCGGCCCAAACGCTCGCGCTATCTTCAAACCGTAACTCTGCCTGGTAGCCAAACGTTGGCTATTGTGGTTTAAATAAAATCATTAAACTGTGTTTAATCCCCACTGGAAAGAAACGCACAGTTTATTATATTACTATACATTGCCTTCCTAAGAAGTAGCTTATGATTTGTCTGATGTTATAATAAAGAGACCTATGGCTGTGCAACCTATGGTCTGTTTTAAAAGTATCTGATGAAAATGTAGACAAATAAATGAATTGGAAAACTTACCCCTGTGGATGTCAATTTGTAGTGCCATACCACTTACAAATTGAGTGCGATTTGATTATTTGAATACTAACCTCAATTTTCGTCGATTCCTTTTGCACCTATCTATAGTATCCACACATCGCCAGTTATGTTATATAGGGCGAGCCTATTGCCATCAACCATGCACAAATCCAGACTCTGGGCTGCTACTGAGAAATTCCTGATGGAAACACCCAATAACAAATTGATCGACCTGGGAATCGAACCAGTAGCGCTTGCGACCACTAGACCAACGAGGCAATCAATAACTTAATAATATTATTCAAACAATAATCATTGGCAATAGTGATGAGATATAAAGTAGAAATCTTCTAAATAGGTACCTACAGATAAATGTGTTAGTGTGTTACCCTTTAGTGAGTGATTTCATAAGAATTTAACCTGAACACGGTTTGTTTACACTACAATTAGATACTTTTGGAATAGATAATATATTACTAAAGTCATCCTATTTACACGGTCTTAGGTCATCAAGCCACCGCCACGACCGCCGCTCGCGCTCGCGCTCCAAGTCCCGCGGGGCGCAGTACCCGGCCGCCCACTCGTCGGAGCGCCGCGCTTCCCCGCCCTCGGCCGACTACCGGCCTTCGTCCTACAAGGTCAACAAGAAACTAGAGGTTATGGAGAAGATGGGTTAGTATAGTAATATTGTGTTGTCAAGATGGGATATGTAGAAACGCCGTTTAGCGCCACTACTTTCATCAAAAAACGAAGTTGTACAGTGATATATACTGCAGATTTCTGTTGTAAAATGTTCATATTTTTTATCGGCACGACTTTATCGGTTGGTAGATCAAGAATAGCTTATGCAAAAGTATTAATTAGTCAATAAGTTGCCGGCAAGGCTGACTGTCCAGAGAGCGCCAGATCCACACCTGCGTACGTGCACGAACAGTGCGGTTCGTGTGCATCTTAGGGACATAGCATGGACACGTTTGGACATGTTCGCGAGCGGTCAGCGAGTTCTTCGTTAATGTACTACGCGTTAATAAGGCGTACATGCATAGCCGTTCGAACCGCGTAATGTGCACGCTTTGTGCGCGTGCGCAGGTGTGAATCCGCCTTAAGAATCGCCACTTGTGGAGCCTATTTTAATGCACCCAGCCATTTATTTTCAACAAGCGTTTAAGTCCCAGAGACTTAGAACGTTTATTTTCATACAAATCAGAAGTACTACCAAATTATTTTTCACAATGCCCTTCAATACATGTCTTAATATCTGTCCTCCATAGGTCTCCAGATTAAAACACCAGACGGCTCGATGGCCACAGCGCAGCAACTTCGCGCGGCGGCCTGCGAAATTCCGCCTCCGGGGTCACACCTCCCTTCATACTACAACCCCACTGCTGTCAATGCTAACAAGATTATGGACCAGGTATGTTATTAATGTTACTGTATAATGTGGCCAGTCTATCCATTGTAAAAAAGTAAGTTGGAATCTCATTTCCTATGAACTGTATGGGAATAGTTATTTGTTATGCAAGACTGCAAAGTGGTTTTTTGGCGCGAGTATTTGTATTGAAACCTGAGCAAGCGAAGGATGCTAGATTCAAATATAGAATCCTGAACGTAGCGAGGGTTTCAAAGGTACAAGACGCAGAATAACTTTGCTGCCGACCGAACCACACAACTTTTCACTTCACTGCAGCAAGGAAAATGATAGGCACAAGAAAAACAGCTTAATTAATATAAAAAAATAGTCTTATTTATTTTAAAAATTAAAAGTAATCGTCGCCAGTGCGCCTATTCTAAAAATGAGGTTGGCGCCCTGACATGACATAAGTATTAATGCATTTTCATTGGTGTAGAAAATTATTGAATAGAAAAGTTCGATTTAAAAAAGTCTTTCCACGCTAGCGGACAAAATGCACTTTTGCACTCAGATTTTAAATTATAAAGATAATCTTTCCGAGGTTGTGATGTGAAAAAGTTTTTAGCGATTTCTGACTTTTCTAGTACTCAAACCTCAGTTGGTCCCAATAGAATTTTTTTATATATAAAAAACAGGATCAAAAAAAGTTTTAGTGAAATTGGCCCATTTTCTTGCTGACTGTACTTTTTTTTTTTAAATCTGAGAATGCAGATCAAAATTTCTCAAAAAAATGAGGACAATCTCCTAAGACTATTCTCCTGTAGCTACTATGGTAAAGGTATCTGCCTTTACCGCCCCATCTCAAAAATCCACCCTGTATAATGATGACATTGAAAATGCATTTCTCTTACTTTTACCAAAGAAAAACTTATTGATAAACCACAAAAGGTTTTAGCCGAAAATTCTAATCGGGCCGAATTTCGTTTTGGTTTTCGTCCGAAAAAAAAAACAATCATTGATATAATTTTTCCGAGTTACTTGAGATGTTTTTTAACTATTTTCTTTCTGCAGGTACAAAAGCGCAAATTGTTGTGGTCGAACAAGAACAAGTCGGAAGCTGAGGAAGCTGCCAAGTGGAGCGGCACACGGTTCGCGCAGGACAACGACGGCAAGCAGGTGTCCAAGTTCATGAGGCTTATGGGCATCAAAGAGCCAGGTGATTGTCACTTTTTATCGTATTAGAAATATTATCGTGCGGTGTTGTTTTATTTCGTCGTATAAGGACATTATAACTAGGTCTCTTTGTCAATAAACTCACTCAGCCTGTTACAGTCCATTACACGACATAGGCCTCCCAAATCGCCGTCCATCATCCCGTCCTCTGCCAGTAAGACTAATGCCATAAAAGTTGGTTGCTATATAAGACTGAATGTGGAATGGGTTTATATGGTTAGCATAGTTAAATTAAATGTTATTATAAAATACCTGGATAAAGTGGCAGATGACATACCTATATCAGTTATATGCGGATTTTGAAACTGCTGGTTTACTAACCTCTTAAATACCTGCCAAATTAGAAGTCATGAAATGATAGCCTATTCAGCTAATTCTCATTTTAATCCAAGATTCTGACAAACAATGCACTAATCAATATCTCGTAATCCAACAGCCGCAGTCAAGCCTGAGCCTCCAGAAAAAGCAGTAGACCCAATCAAAAAGCAAGAGGAACTCTTTCAAGCAATGCAAGCACAATACGAAGTTGCTAGAGCAACCACCCACACCATGCGCGGCGTAGGACTGGGGTTCCAACGGGGACAGTACTAGAGTCCAGTACTGTCTAATAACCAACTTCATAGTGATAGTGCCTAGTGTTGTGACGTCATATGTGCGACCTGAGTGTGTCTAGTGCGATGGAAAAGAACAGAGAACGGAACAGTGCGGGGTTGTTACAGTGAGCTTCTTAATATTTGTGAGCTGGTGTTTTTTCATAAATTAACTTGATTTTATACACAAATTGTACTGTAATAAGCAATGGATTATGTGAGCTTTGTCTTCAGTAAGTGTGTTATTTGTGACATGCATTTGTAATAGAACTGGTTTTCCATTACAAATTGTGCTTTTTGAGTTGATTTTGATTGCATAAATTGTGTCTATTTTTGTTTCTAAGGTAAATTTTCTATTGGTACTCGCCTTAGCTATGTCGCTTTAGAGAGAGCTCAAGAACCTATTGACCTATGCAATTGATCTTATGAATGTTAACACGTTGACTGTCCATGCATTACATGTAATCCATTTTTGGTCTGGCTGTGACGTTCGTGCATTACATGTAATGTATTAGTCAAAGGCAACTGAACCTCGTTTCCTGGGCTGGACGTGTGAGCTAGAACTTTGATTTTTGGCTACAGGAATCAGAAAAGAGGATGTAATTAATTACTATGTAAAAGAATTGTTGTAGTTTGTAAAATATTAGGGTACTGGAATGCACTAGCTTGAGATTAGAAAGGCTACTGCAAGTAGTTAAGATTCTGTAATACATGTAGCAATGGATTGGGAACAATCGAATGTAGCAAGTAGCAAAAAGGTCTTTGAATGAAAGAGCTACATCAAAAATATCATATTTTTACCATAGCTTTAATACTTACATGAAAAATATGTAAATTATATTGACGAAAACAAAAGAAGTGTCCATAAAATAATACTAAATATTTAGCTGATCTGGCATCAAATTGGAATTATTAGATAAATGAATTGAGAATTGTAAATAGCCATGACATGGTATTGTGAATAAGCATCTCAAATTATAAAACTTGCAAGGAGTATCATGTAGCAAGATGAATTATATTTTCAAAGTAAATTTGGAAATGCGTCACGCAAATCGCGTGGGCTTTGTGAGTGGGTGGGGAATTACAAAATGTTATGTGAAGTTCTATAGCTACTCCTGAAACCATCAAGAATTGTAAAATATTATATTATAGATTTATAGAATGATTAAAAACAAAAGACTCTGTAATTAGGCTGCCGGTTAAATATTATAAAGAATTGATTATCGTAAAATGTCTTTAGGTAAATCCCTGTTTTGTAATGGAATTTAGTCCGTTGTTAAATCACAATTCAAGTGATGCGACTGATTTGTTGTTATTTCCTACTTTGTTAGACTAAAGTGGTTTCAAATAGCTATAGAACTCAATAATTCTTATAATAAGTACTAGATTTACTGCTATGTGTGATATAATGTTATTCAATTAACTAGTTATGATGAAAATAATGTTCAATGTGTGGATAACATTTTATCCATTGAGATCTTCCTCTATGTTCCTAAGTTTTATTGAAATAGATTGCAAATAAGTAGACTAGTGTTCCTTTGTCGTAAACTATCCATGCAATGTTTATTATTTTTGTTGTTGTTTAAGTAAATAAAAGATTACTAAAATAATGGTTTTTTTTTTCATTGGGTTTCCCATTATGTCCTATACGAGTCGGGGAAGACTAATGAAACGGCGGATGGACTGTGTGAAAGATAATATGGCTAGAAAGGGAGTGACTACCGTAATGACGACTAATAGAAATGTATGGAAGAAAAAAAAATGTTGGCCAACCCTAAACAAATGGGATATGGGGCTAAAGAATAATGATATTGGGTTTTCTATTAGAAATGTCTTAATAGCCGCCCGGAGTCTGGATTTGTGCCTGAATAATGGCAATAGATTATTACAAGCTTAGTTACAAGGAACTGAAACATGACTTGTAAAATGTGGGTCAGTGGGTGTAGGTACTTTGCACCTCCACCTATCCCACACAACAATGATACTCCCAGTATATATCTATGAATATGAATACTCCTAACCTACCATGTTGTGATTGCTATGTAATTATGTATGTGTTTTAAGCTCTGGCTATACTGAGGCGAATCCCGCGCGGGAAGGCCGGTCAAAGCTTTAGTCTTAGAGGCTCTAAGCTATTAGTAGATGGCGCGACCATAGTTCGGTACTACCGGTCACCTGAACACCAAAGAGATTAATGTCTTTGCAGAACACTAATACTCTTGGCGGAGCTCTGTCTACGTGGCGGAGCTACCGGTCCTACACTGAAATTGACATGACATTTCATGCTAGTTCACGAGTTTGGTTTTATTTCACTATTTCGTTATTTTCGGTGATTTCAATAATTTAAAATTAATATGTAAGTATTCGAAATGGAAAGAGTCAGAAATAAAACCGATTGAAAGAAACGTTCGTGTTGCTTCATTACGAGCTAAACACTATTCTAGCTTGTACGACCTTTTATCGATTAAGAGATTGAATCTTCGAGCCGGATGTTGGAAATAGTCTTATAGGTAGTTTGTGTTTCATGTTATTTGTTCTAAATCACACTACTACTTTAAATAAAGTCAGGGCAATTTTAGGTTAGGTCTTATTCAACGAGGCTTCATAAAATGATAATAACTTGCTTTATATTTTACAGGTTACAACCATGGACCTATAAAAAAGTCCATGGT
Organism: Fissipunctia ypsillon; assembly: GCA_947568875.1. Lineage (NCBI taxonomy): Eukaryota > Metazoa > Arthropoda > Insecta > Lepidoptera > Noctuidae > Fissipunctia > Fissipunctia ypsillon. Next base: position 10,099,520 of record OX387662.1, read on the forward strand.
TTCAACTAAACGACCAGTTTTTAAATGGTCATATGGAATATTTAGAAGATTCCGACCCAGCTATGCAAGTGCCACAAAAATTAAGTGAATGTTTTCGCGATCTTCTAAAGTTTATTCGGAAACAGAGCCGTCGTGGGATTTGAGGTTGTTCTTAATTACCTATTTTGTTTAGCGAGCAACACAACGTAAAGTTAGTTCACATTTTGGCCACGACGGCTGTCTTTCCAAACATACTCTAATTTTAGGGTCTTTCGGGAAATAGTGAACTCTAATTTTGGAGCATTTAGGAACACAAGAACGAGTCATTTACACAAAAATAAAATAAAACCACCTCACGCCTTGTACTATTCTATTGTATTATATAAGCTTCAAAGCTTTTTTAGGGAACTCTATGAGGGAACTAGCTACGATAGCGCCATTTTCTCAGATGCTTTCACATTTTTTTTATGAATTTTAAGTCACGTGACTTTGAAAGCCAGTTTAAACGCTTCCATACAAGTCCGCCTTTGTATAGTTTTTTTTTATTGTGCATAAAGTTATATATAAATAAATACAAGTTAGTTGGCACAATCGGCGCGAGCGAATTATTCCCGCATCCCGCGCGGGATTCGCTTCGGTTTGGCCAGAGCTTTATGAATTACAAACAGCTAACTTCATGTCCTTGTTGGAATAAAAAAAAACGCAGTAAGGGGCCTACCTTACTAACTGGCGACTTGCGTTATGGGAGTGGTCGTCACGTTAATTCAACTCCATCGAAAACGTAACGATGATCAGCGGCCAGCATATCAGTCACAATAATCATTTATACAAACAAGCGGATGATGAAGTTGTGGAGATAGTAGTCAGTCGTAAACAACATAGTAACTGTCTTATCGGTCTGATAGCCATGAAATACATACAAATTATAATGATGTTTGTATTATTTTATTATATTATTAAATACGGTTATACGGTATATTATTATTTACGGTTAAATGCGGAGCAATAATCATCTCATCCATTATATTATTATATATTTGAAAGCATCCCATGATTCCTGGCAGACAAGGTTCAAAAGTTAAAGATTAGATTTTTTCTGAAAAGTAAGGAAAAATTCCCTTATACAAACATAAAATGCGGCTGTAAAACCAGTACAGGTATACCAGTTCCAACTAAAGCTGCGTAAAATACAAGCATTATGGAATGATTAATACTTTTAGCAAAATGGTGAGGAATTACCGTGTCGTTGCCACCTTTGCTAAAGAACGCAACGTGAGGTTAAATCCGAGCTGTGTGGGAGGGACTTTATAATGATATCGATTTTACACTACCAACAATATGATTGGACATCACTATCACTACTGAACAGCTGAACAGTTTATAATCTGTCTCTGTCAGCCTGCTGTCAAAGACATGAGTGAAGTTGGCAGCGCTCAGCTCGCTAGTTATTAAAATAATATAGTCTGTGGTTATGGGATTCACCGAAAAGTGTTCACAAAAAATGTTTTTATTTCAAATCAGTAGATAAGGTCGAATAATAAATTATCTAACATTCAACAGTTGAAGCCTAACTACCACCGCAACAGCGCGAAATAAAAACATATTCACGGTAAATTGTGAAATAGGTTAAAATTGCAATTTGTTACAGTGCGTGTGTCTAAATAGATATAAAATAAAGCATGAATCGCGAAATGGAAGACGTTGAAACAAAACTGTGTGAGAATTGGTAAGTTTTATGTGCAATATGCGTGTTATGTTGTCAATATTAGTTCTATTTTAGAGTACACACGTTAGCCGGCTATTTTTAGATTATTTGGAGCATTGCGAACATCGCAGCTGTCTCGAGATCGCTTGTTGTTTACCTTACATCGGAATTATTGTTATGAAAAACTTCCTTACACTCATTGTTTATTTGTTTAGCCTCAAGGGAGATCTTGTAGGCATAGAATTGAGTGTGAAAAATATTTTATTGTTTTGTTATTGTTGGTATTTTATTGTCTTATATATTTATTGTTTTTTTACCTGTCTAGCTAAAGGTCGATGATCTTTATGACCTATTTTGCCCTGGACGATCTATATTGCAGGCTATAAAATCAATTATGCACTCGGTGGGGGATGAATTCTAGGAAATTTCTGGTGCCGAGATGAGTCGGGTCGCGCTTTGTGAGGCTTTTTTTAGTAACTACGTTTAGTTAGGGTACATTTTATAATTAGGGTAAATGTATTATATAGATATCTACCCACCTTAGAATAATAATTTATTTATGCTATCCAAATTATAACATTTTTGCGTAGGGCTTCCCGCTTAGTCGCCATTTGATTTGTTCATCGTAAACGTATTTGTTAAAAAAATTCGACACAGGTAAATCCGCTTAGCGAAATTATTGTACGTATTATATAGGAAGTAGGTAGGTAGGCACTGGAATTACCATAAGTAATAATATATGATGCTAAATGTTTTGCGAAAATTATCCACATGACAAACACTTCGTGAATAAGTAGGTACAATAGAAAACTATTTTTATTTAGATCTACTTGAAACAAGTTTTCATACATTTGAATTCTTTCAATTGTTTTGGTTTAAATGCTAATGTCACCATTGTGTTCACGATTCGTTACGTAAGTAGGTACATAGCTGTATAAATGGGTTTTTCGAAACGTTTTTTTCGCTGTTTCATTACGCCCGACAGCCGAGTCCAAAAATACGTCAACTTAGATTATCTCAGGACGCAATCATTTCATTCCACAATTTATAAATATCTGCCTACCATCCACTGCTGTGTATGATATTCTACTTAATCATTTTCTTCAAACCATTTTCATAGACCGCTGTGCTTATAAGTTAATTCCCAGTCGCACACCCTACCGCACTCTGAAAGGCTAATCAACGCAACAATTTAGCTAACAGACTGAAACCACAAATTACCAGACAATTCCATACAAAATTTTCAATACCTACTGCTTTAATAGCCTACACTTTCGAGTCGCTGCTCGCTAGAAGCTGCGAACGAAAATGTACCTAACCTTACAAGCGTAAAGTGAGTTTTGCTTTGTAGCTGCGCGCTGCTGCGTCACAACTGCGTAGTTATTGTGAATTTCTAGGGCTGACTCTTTCGATAAAGATGTCAGTAGGTATATTTGTAGTCCACTTTATGAAATAAAATATAATGCTCTTTAATGTTTTAGCATGTTTAATTGTTAAAAATACTTATGAAAGACCGAGGAATATTTGTATGACGTAACTACTCCGCATGGCCACGAATACGAATGAAATACGAAATGGAGGAAACTGAAAACACGATTAATAGATATGTTAGTTTATTTACACAATTAGCGTAATAGGTAACTACTATCCTTCTACACTATGAACAAACCTGCGCTGGCGCCATATTGTGACGCCATGCTCGCTTTTCTAACGCTTGTACGCTTTTAAATAATCAATAATCATATGAAAATAACATTAACAAGATAATAACGATAATAAATATTATTGAAAATTAATTTGCACAAAGTAGATTTTTGCTAAACGTAATTTTCAAACGACAGTTGTCTTCGTTCCGGTCACATTCCATCAAAAAAGTTTGGTTTTCTGATGAAAAAGGTTACGTCTCCCAACTGTGAAGAATGCGGAGTAGTCGAAGATGTGCAACATATTTTGATGGAGTGTGTGCGGAATGAGGCTTTGCGATATAATTAATTGGTCCAATAGGTACATACAATATTGAAGAGTGTAATGCTATCCTGGCTTGTTCTTTATCGGAACAAGCTAGGATACTATACAAACTAGCATTTTTTGTTTTAAAGTAGGTGTTAAATGTTTTTAGGTTTAGTTGATTGTGCGGATATTACAAGGCGACGACGTTATCGCTCAGCGATAAAGCCCTTAACATAAAGAAACAAAATTACAGTTGACAAATGGAGGTCATTGACCTTTCTATTCTTATCTCAGACGCATAGTAAAAGTAATTACGTACCAACCAATAAAATACAAAACACGAAATATGCAAGTTTAAGAGGGCTGTCACATTTTGTCACCTCTCTCGCTCACACGGGACCAAATTTTTAAGAATGTTAAATGAAAAGATGCTTTTTTGAAAAATGTAATCAATGGGCGACCTACTAAATAATATTAATTGGACCGATTTAAGCAAACATGATCCAACCCACCATTGTCAGGGTTGTGGGTTGGATCATTTTTGCTTAAATCGGTCCAATTTAATAGGTAATTATTAAAAACATTTTTATTGTGGCATTTATTTAAATCATCTCAAAAACAGATCATAATACTTATTGTGCTAAGTTGGTTAGATAACACAATAGAAATGTGTTTTTAATAACTACCTATTAAATTAATATTTTTAGTAGGTCGCCCATTGATTACATTTTTCAAAAAAACATCTTTTCATTTAAAATTCTTAAAAAGTTGATCCTGTGTGAGCGAGAGAGGTGACAAAATGTGACAGACCTCTTAAACAATTTACTTATTTAAAAAACGATAGTAAAATTGTATCAGCAGTTAAACTGAAAAAAGATAAATTTTTATCTCTTCTCTTGCTGGATCCATCAACTGCACATAATACACCAGAACCAGCCATATCATAAGAGTTTGAAACGAAGTAAGTACGTCTGGTCGACCGAAATATATGCATACTTACGTACGCGCCTCGCGGCTGTCGGCAACCTAGTGAGCAATGGGTCGCGGGCGAACCGGCGGCCGGTAGGTAGTTAACGCGCGTAAATACATGGAGTGAGTTATCTGGTAATCTGTGCTAAAACAACGGGAAATATAAGCCTTTAGCTGTGCTTATACAATGTGTATCTGGACGTACGAACGAGCACAGTAGGTACATACTAGTCCATCGAATCATTTTAAAACACGAAGATTATGTAGTAGTTAATGGAAAATTTAAAAATTGCGGTTTTCAAACAAAATAAATAGCAGAATCAACTGCATAAAAAGTAAACACGCTTTATCTACGAAAAGTCACTGACCAACAGTGCGGTGCGGGGTGCGGGGCGCGGCAGTGGCAATGTCTAGGTAGACAGTCACGTCCGTAATAATAGGTTTAACGGACTTAGATCTACATCATGTTGAAAAATAAGAAAATGAAAAATAATTTCCTGTGGCTAAAGTATTCATTGGATTTGATTGATTTTTTGTATACGGGTAAAGAACATGATTCTGTTTACGTGGTTTAAAGGAATGTCTGTCGTCCTGTTCCACCTTGTATTTTCATAATTATAATCAGGGTGATGTCGTCTTTTGATTTCGCAATAGCCGTTTCGTTTGCCGGTTCTTTTCAACCGCACGCCCTCAGTGCATAGACATGTAGGTTCCTCAAGGGGCGAAGGATCAACACGAATACGATCCTTATATAAAACGTCATTAATGGCTCATTTTCATTATTAGTCGATCACTCGGTCGATATACAGCATGCGGGGAAATCACTAATGAAAGGGCTAAAGTCGATAACGCGGTCGCCGGTCGGTACACCGTCTGCGGGGGACTTCTGTAAAGCATTCCATAGAGCCCGTATTCGGGGAACCGTTTTCATTAGTCGATAGGGGACGATTGTGGTATACGGAGAACCTGCACCGCATGTTTGGCATTTGCTTTGAAGGCTCATTTTCATTGGGTGTGAGTCTCCGCACGCTTTTTACCGACCGATGAATCTCATTGGTCGTTACTCCCGCTACAGCCCGCAAACGGTGTACCTACCAACTGCGACTTGCTTGTTATCGACTTGCTCCCACACAAAACTGCGAATTCGCATCGCATCGCAGTTTTGTGTAACTCTAACAATTCAATGTGCAGCTCGCAGATTCTTGCGATGCGACGTCGCATCGCAGTTTTGTGTGACTTTCATTAGTCATAATAACTCCGCGTGCGGGGAGTCCCAGCATGCTACAATATATCGACCGAGTTTACCTTCACCGTTGGAACTCGCAGGTTTGATTGTCTCAACATAATATTAAAAGTGTGGCGGTTATAGGTCTACCTATTCCATCAAGATCATTCCTAAAAGTTGAGGTATGTCGAACCCTGATTTGAAACGGACGGTCCATAAAAGCGGTAAGGATTGTAATCGCAGAACAGATGAATTTCTGTAAGTAAATCTTTGACTGTATATTTATTGGCCATATTTTTAAACTAGATGGCGTCAGCATTTCCTAAATTCCTAGAAGAAATGCCGAAAAAAACTCGGTCTCTTTTAAACTCCCAACATTTTATTATTAAGATTAGTGAATCTAACAACTAGAAGGGTCTTTGAAGAAAGAGTCATTGCAGCTTTGAGTTGACCTGTCCCAACAGACGGCTTGCATGCATCACTCAACGTCCCGTCACACGACGCGTCGCTACTAGATCTGCAGGACATTTGCGTAGGCCACAAAAATTCTAAACCGCCAGACCGTTATAAAGTCATGTATTCTACGTAGCCTGCATGGTACAAAGGTCCATCAGTTCACGGACCTTTGCTGGTTGCTGCGGCATCGGCGATGAACGCTCTCAGATGTGCCCGAGTTCTAATTTCCCTTTCGATAGATAATCTATTTGTATCCGGTGCTGTCCTGAACGATTGACCTGAAAATAGCATAACTTACGTAACATTCGATCATAACGGAAGTTCAATTTGCTTTATTTCGGTATACTAGCCTGATTTCTGTAGGACAGAGCGCGCTGTGTCGCCTAGGCGACTTGGAGGTCTAAAAGACAGTGCAATATTTAGCAGATATTGGTTTCCTGATAGAGTTTTACTAGTAGAAACGTGCTACAGTCTAAGAAGAAGTTGTGTCTTAGATACACGCCTTTCCTGCTTCTTCTTAGTAAACCTTCATTCGTAAGTTTATTATCCTACGGGCCTGTCTCCAGAAAATTCAAAAATTAGGGCAGAATTTGTATGAAATTACTACTTAAACCATCACATGGGCCGCCTACTTGTATAAGCATAGCATAATCAGTCTATAATAAAAATAAAATAAATAAAATAATAATCCCACTGCTGGGACACAGGACACAGGCTTCTCGGTGAGAGGGAGTGGGCTGTGGGTGATCCACCACGCGGGCCAAGTGCGAATTGGTAGATGTCACATGTCTTCGTGGTTCTAGGACATGCCAGTTTAATCATTTCCTTTACCGTCGTACGGTCGTACCACAACTTATATTAACTCGTAAGTCGGGGTCGTGGCCATCATTGCTCTCAACCGCCTGTTTGATTGGCACCGAATAACTTAAAGAATCTAAGCATTGCAACCGTGATCGATGTTTGCAACAAATGCCCTCCTTGTACAGTGTAGGCCGCTCATCAGTGGTAACAAAACCAGTATAAGTTGGCCTCTTTCTATTGAAACTTCCTACTAAGCTAGGCCAGCTCAAAGTCACGGTGCTACCATCGACGTGCTGTCGACTGTACCTAATTCATTTGTTTTCTTGCGCAGTAAACGCGAGATCCCGACGGTGAACTTCACGATCCACAACGTACACTGCGCCCGCAACATCCGCGTGTGTCCCGTCTGCAAGGAGCCCGTGCTGTACGCTGAGCTCAAGGAACACCACGAGAAGTTGCACAAACTGCGTAAGGACCAACCCATCACAGTATCGTATAGAAACGAAAGAAAAATGTTTATTAGGCACATTAGGTATCGTATACAAGGAACACATTTGAACAGAAGTAAAAAATATAGGATAGCATTAGGAATAATGACTTCTTCTCTCCTAGTAATCCTGTCGCTATCATGATCGCCGAAAGTGGAACGTCCAATAGGTCATGCCATTGTAAAATTAGGTCTAAGCTAGTCAGCAGGATGTGCTTGTCAAGATAGAGGCCGACCAAGTCTTGGTAAAGGTAAAGAAGCTGACTGCCCAGGGTGCACCGTAATCGCCACTCGAGGAGAACTTAATAACTAACTGCGTGGTTGACTCGCTGACAGACAACACATGCACGTTAACAAACTGATGAAGATACTGCATGGTTTACGATCTGTAGCAATCAAAATTCTGCCTAAGTCATAAAATAATTGCTGTGAACTCAGTTCTAGGCCGACGGCAGTCAAGGCAATTTTTGGATCCTCGTAAATTTCTCCCAGTTCGTCTATTACTGAAATCGTTTTCAAACCACAGAAGAAGAAATGCTTATTATAAAGTGTAAAGATGCGCAAGCACAAAGAAAAAAGCTCTCAACACTGGCTCTGGTATGTAAATCTGGGGTTAAAGTTTGAACGCCACCAAATCGAGCTATTGCATCTAATCTACGATTGAGACGCAATTACTGATAGCGATAGGACGTCCCCGAAGTAGCACGGATGCACCGCGTCGCACCGTCACTTTACGTTGTCCATGTGACACGACACGATGATTATGTCCGCCAATTTTAGGCACTGCACGGCTTGTGTTCCCGGCACCTATATCTCTATACAATCGCCTCTATAACATGTGACTTACACCCGGTGTCTGATTTGAGAATTTGAAATTGAGAACTTGTCAAACTCTGGTATTACTCAACAGTCGGTACCAGGAAATCATGTTGTGGGTTTTGGAAAAGTTTATATAGAAACCTTAAAGTAGTAGCCACGAAAAAAAATTCTGGCCAGTCTGGCATTCACCACGCAGTGAAAAAATCGGATTGAGGATAAGCCTTGTAGCTGATTGTTAAAAAGAAATGAATATCACTAAAAAGCACTGCCGTATTTTGATAACTTTGACGTAAATAGGAAGTCACCTAATTTCCTGTTTTTTGCCACCACCTTCTTTTTCCAACCACCTATTTTTTTGCAGGCGTGAGCGTCTAGCAATAATGCTCAAGTATCCGTCGTCGTGCCGTCAAAATAACTAATAGTAATCAAAACAGATGATTACCGTTGTAACTATCTAGACTAGAGAGTACGCACATGAATCCATCTCTCGTTTGGCAACACTAACGGGAGTTATTTGCGGCTTCTAGAACAAAAGATTTCACTGACTTTTTTAATGTAGGGATTAGGCCTGATTGATGTTTTTCAGAATCTGGTCACTTTTTGGATCCCGGCACAGAAAAGACATTTTTCAGATCCGTTTTTGGACTTTGTAAGGGATCTTATTAGGAAGGGCCCAATGTCCTGTACGTAATCGCAAATTTCTTTTGCTCTAAATTAAATAATGGATAACATAACATCACGCCTGTATTCCCCGAAGGGTTAGGCAGAGGTGTACCTATAGAATATTAGTAGTACACCCACATTTCGCCAGCCATGTTTAAGTCCCATGTAATAGGGGGCGAGCCTATTGCCATTAACCGTGCCCAAATCCAGACTCCGGGCTGCCAATGAGAAATTTCGGATGGAAAAACCCAATAACACTTTGCCCGACCTGGGAATCGAAGCCGGTACCTAATGCTCAACAGTGTCACTAGCGACCACTAGACCAACGAGGCAGTCGAATTGTGTGAATTTCACTGTACTATGGTAGTTGTGCAGATAAAAATTTTTCCATATAGTAAATCGGTATATAAATATCGGTAAGTAGGTTTACATTACACCCCTGGGGGAAATTACTTGCGTGAGACAGGCACGTATACAGAGGGGGGGATAGTTGGGATTTATCCCCCCCCGAAATCTGACTGAAAAAAAAAAACGTTTTAAGCCATCTGTTTATTTATTCGCTTGCGTGTTCTTTCAATAAGTAGGTAAAATAAAAATATAGATCTTGATCTGATTATGTAAGCGACGTTACTAGTAGCGCCATCTAACCTGTTTAGAGAGAAACCGAGAACGAAAACAGTAATGAACGACATCTATCGTCGAGTAGAAAAACTAATAGTAGAAAGGTCGTCGCGTCGAGTAGCGAAATATCGAGAAGCCTCCATAAATTTCTGCTACCAGGTAGTAGATGGCGCAATATTCCACAGTGTTCCAGAATACGAAAATGTAGTATAAATACGGCGGGAGTCCGGGAACCTGCATTTCCCCCCGACCCTTGCTCGAAGAAGCGCCAGCCCGCGCCGAAGCTGAGCCTGTAGTTTTAAATTCCCCAGTTAATAATAATTATCCAAGTTTTGATCCAGCCTGTCCCAACTTGCTGTCCCCCCAGTGACGCCCTAAGCCGAGGTTCGTACCCCACAGGGGGTGCCCTTAGCGCGCAGTCACTTAGTATTGTAAGTAACACGCTCCTGGCTGGAGGCTTTGAGTTAGCTTAAGGCAGCCACAGGATTGACCGGTTAAGTAGTCACGGCCACTCTTGACCAACTACGAGATGCCATTGATAGGAAAAAAAAAAAAAAGGAACCTGCATGTCAGTTCATTTCGAGAGCGATTCAAGTGAGAATCGAGAGCGACAAGCGAGAAGAAAAGTGAAATACCTCTGCAATAGTGACAGTATAGTGCAATAGACCAGTTTATTTTGATATTGGTTTCAGTTACATAGAGTGTAGGTAGAGTAAATTCCTTCCGACTTGGTTCACCTGATACTTTGCCCGTGCCGTGAAATAAAGGAAAAAAACTTCAAAACCACTGTTTTCATTTCATTGGATTCGCCAAATCGCCAGTCCGTGACGTGAGATAGTGTTGGACAATTTTGGACCTGCAGACGTCATAATTTGTTGGACCGTTCGCCCTATCCATCACAGATTACTTAAATAAAGTAAAGTAATGTGTGAAATGTGAGTGCTTCTTGATTTGTGCTTGTTTGAACGTATATAAATTGCTGCTGCTAAAATGAAGAGAATTGACAATTTTTTCAAGCCAGTGGCAAAAAAAATTGTTACTACTAGCACTAGCGAGGAAAAAACTACTCCAAGCATGGCTTCTGCTGTTGATAGTAGACAACTAGAAACAACATCAAAATTTACAGAAAAAAATGTGATTTCAGCCGAACCGGCTGGAAGATGTAGAGATGAAGGAGAATGTTCAACTTCAAAAACGTGCAGTTTAGATACAATGATTATAATAAGTGAAACTTTTCCTGATATCGGCGTGGTTTCTAATGCCATATATAACACACAGTATCCTCCTCTTGTACTCACAGATGAACAGAAAAAAAATATTATTACACAGCCGTTTGTCCCAGATGCGTCATTTTCGTTTCCGGCTAGTAGCTTTGGAAAGAGGAAACTTAGATTTCGAAGAGAATGGATGGGATCATGGGAATGGTTAACATATTCGCCGAGGAGGAACGGTGTGTTCTGCAAATGTTGCGTTGTCTTTTCATCAGGCACCGCTGGAAAAGGTTCCCATCAAACACTTGGAAGTTTTGTCAGCAAACCATTTGATAATTGAAAAGATGCAACAGAGAGATTTCGCGAACATTCTGCTGCTAAATATCACCAGTTTTCTAAGTTATGCGCAGAAAATTTCTTACGCGTAATGGATTCAGCAGCTATAGACGTTGCATCGCAGCTTAATGATCAAAGGCTCAAAGAAAAGGAAAGAAATAGAACAGCACTAAAACCTATAATCGAAACTATCATCTTCTGTGGAGAGCAAGAGTTGCCGCTTCGTGGAGACAAAGACAGTGGACCATTGACTTTAGAAAAGCCACTTGGTAAAGATGGAAAATTCAGGGCTCTGCTACGATACCGAGCAAGCTATGATAATATCCTGAAAGATCATATCATTACAACCCCTAAAAATGCAACGTATTTTAGCCCTATTATTCAAGATGAAATAATAGATACTTGCGGAAAGATAATTCAGAAAAAAGTTGTGACACAAATAAATAGTTCAGAGTGTTTCGCGATTCTTGGCGATGAAACTTTAGATGTGACTGGAACTGAGCAATTGTCTTTGTGTGCGAGATACGTTTATAAAGGTATTTTGAGGGAGGACTTTCTCAGTTTCATTGAAATACACGACCTAAGTGCCGAAAATATAAGTGCAGAAATTTTAAAGAAATGTCATGAGATTGGTTTGAATCTCGATAAACTAGTTGGTCAGGGGTATGACGGAGCTGCTACCATGGGAGGACACATCAGTGGTGTGCAGACGAGAATCAGAAAAGAATTTCCTAAGGCCACATACGTACATTGCTCGGCACATCGTCTGAACCTAGTTCTTTCAAAAGCTCTTTCAGTTCCCGAGGTGAGAAATTCAATAGGCGTTGTGAAGGAAGTCTGCAATTTACTTCGCAACAATGCAATGGCCGGGAAACAGTTCAAGGAAAATGTGGAAAAGCTCACACCAGAGAGTAAGAAAAAAAGACTGGTGAATGTGTGACACTAGATTTATAGAACGTCACGACTCTATAAATGAGGCCCTCAGTGCAAAAGTGGCCTAACCTTGAGATAGGCAGTATGAAAATAACGGGGGTTGTATATTTATGAATTTTAAATTAATGTATATCAATTATATTAAAGTTGATTTTAGTCCCGACGCAACGTTGACGATAGGTGAAACAAGAGATAAGCCGGTTTTGCATTAAATATTAGCATGTTTTAAATAATTTGTAGTATATAAGTCAGAATATGAAAAAATGAGGGTTAGGCCACTTTTGCGCCGACAGCCTCAAATGTATTTGGTGAGTTTCTCGAACCTATTGTCATTACATTAAGAGAACTATCCTACACAAACAGAACTGTCACCCAAACTGCGTCTACACTTATAGCTGCGATGGAAAAGAGTAGTTTCTTGATTTCTCTAAAAACCTGTGAAAGATTTTTCAGTTACACTCTCCCACTGTCAGCATATTTGCAGAACCCTACACACGACCTGGCCTCTGCTATGAAATTTTCCGATGACATTATCGGAAAACTAAAAGGGATACGTGACGATGTTAACCCGGTATTCTCAGAAATATATAACGCATGCTGCAAAATAGCGGAAGATGTCTTGCAAATAGAAATTCAGCGTCCTCGAGTTACTGCCCACCAAACTGCACGAAGTAACCCTCCCAGCGATACTGCTGAAGAATACTTCAGAAGAACTATTTTTATACCGTGGTTGGACGATTTGATACTCGTATCTGGCATGAATGATAGATTTGCGAATCAAAGAGAGCTGCTTTCTTCTTTAGAAATTATTCTTCCGAAAAATGTGGACGAGAGGAAGATAAGTGAATTAGAAAATATGAAAATTTATTGGGAAGAAAGTGTTGGAGAATCACTAATAAAAGCAGAGTACAGTATGTGGTGTGCCAAGTGGAAAAACACAGATAAGAAACCAGTCGAAATTATGGAAATTTTAGACACGTGTGACAAAGTTTTCTTTCCTACCATTAACAGGCTAATACATATTCTGGCCACCCTTCCGGTTTCAACGGCATCTGTGGAGCGGTCATTTTCATGCCTAAAGAGAATAAAATCCTTCCTAAGGAATAGAATGGCGGGTGAGAGGCTTACTGGTCTCGCTCTATTGTCTATTCATTCCGCTTTGGCGCCAGATCCTGATATGGTACTAGACGTAATGGCTGCCAGCAGAAACAGAAAAATAATAGGTAGGGGAAAAAGTTTCTTCGCATTTTTTAAGAAAATTCAAAACATTTTTTAATATAGTCTATTCACATTTAACTAAAGTATGTAGGTACCATTTTGTTCGATAACTTTTTACTATCTTGTAGGTAGGGACATGATCCCATTGCTATAGAAATTTTGGGACTTCTGATCAAAATACCGCGACAAGTGGTTTTGGCAGTCCTCTCGTGATGTTAACCTGACACTGCCTAAAGAATTCTGAAGAGACCGAAACAGGTGGAAATCTGGAGGTGCAAGGTCAGGACTATACGGCGGATGCATTAACACCTCCCAGCCAAACTCTCTTAATTTTTGCTGAGTGGCTAAAGATGTGTGAGGTCTAGCGTTATCATGATGAAAAACCACACCCCTTCTGTTGACTAATTCCGGCCGCTTTCTCTCAACTTCTTGCTTCAATCTCATCAGTTGTTCGCAGTAGAGTTCAGAATCGATGGTCCTGCCTGGTGGTAACAGCTCATAATGAATAATGCCCTTCCAATCCCACCACACACACACCATCACCTTGTTGCGAGTTAACCCGGGTTTCGCCCACAGTCTGTGAGGCCTGACCGGCCTTTGACCACGACCTTTTTCGCACATTCTTGTCGTACGTGATCCACTTTTTATTACCAGTTATCAGCTTCTTTAAAAATGGTTCGGTTTCATTACGTCGTAATAAAGAATCACAAATGAGTACACGGTTCATTAGGTTTCTTTCAGTGAGCTCGCGAGGTACCCAAATATCGAGCTTTTTTGTGTACCCAGTTTTTTTCAAATGCGCCAAAACTATTTTGTGGTCAATTCCCAGTTCTTCAGCTACGTCGTAACTACTGATATGCCGATCTTGCTCCACTTTTTCAAAAATGGCATCCATTTTTTCCGTAATAGGGCGACCAGAGCGACGTGCATCTTTGACATCAAAATTTCCGGATTGAAAACGCTTAAACCAAATTTGTGCTACTCTCACAGACACTGCTCCAGGTCCATAAACATCGCAAATTTTTTTCGCGGCTTGCTTTGCATTTTTACCTTTTTTGTAGTAAAATTTTAAAATGTATCGAATTTCTTCATTAGATTCACTCATCTTGACAGTACGAAAAACAAATGAAAATCACACATTTTCCTAATTTGAATTTGGAATTATGTTCTTTAAAATTTAAACTTTCAATGATACCAAAACCAGCCAGATAAAAATAGTATAGCCAAAGAGATTTTATTACAAGTTCATACATACTATAATGCGAAAAGACTTTTTCCCCAACCTAATACTTATATAATTATAGTATAGTACAGTGAAAATTATAGTACAGTGATTACAGCGATTTTCACACAGTTCACATGGTTGTTTCAATGTTTGTCCCCCCCCGAACCAAAAGTCTGGATACGTGCCTGCTGAGTGAGATGAAGCTATACAGGACGTAAAGCTCCTTCTCTTTCTCACGCGGAAGTAAGATCAAAATAGCTGGTAGGCCCTCTAGGAAGGCTTAGTGAAATCCATGATAAGTAATTTAGTGGATTCAGAAACACTTAAGAGTTTGTTCGAGGTGTGGGAGCTAAGTGTATGTTTGTTTGTCATCAGAACCGTGTAAAAAATGCGGGGAGAGTGTGTGCGGCACGGACTTGGAGGATCATATCCGGGACTCTTGCGCACATACTATCAAGTCATGCAGGTCAGTTCAATTTTGTTATTTCAGGAGGAAAAGGTTCGCAAGTGTGTTATGTTTTGTGTATGCTACGATAAAATCAAATCAGTGGGTTGCTGTACCCAACACTGATTGTTATAGAATAGAACAATGTTAATTTTATAGAATAGACTACCTAGGGGCCGATTTTTCAATGGCCAGATAACTTTTATCAGAAATATAAAAATTGCGGTTTGACATATTTTCTGTACAGTTGACTACAAAGATATGTATACCCCCTTAAGTTACGAATACATGTACCCATTGAAAGAAGTGTACAAACTTCGTTACAAATAATTATACATATGATATATGACAATTATATGTGTTCACTCAATGTGCCAAATTTATGTATTCAGCAAGATGGATACTGTAATGTGTACGTCCCGAAACGAATTAATGTGTTCGTCTTTGGTTACAATGATATGTATGTATACAAGCGGACATTCCAATTTTAAATTTCAAAAATTCTATCAAAACCAATGGAAACTCTGGAGGGTTTAATAGGTATAGCTTCTTAGTGTTCTATGATGACACTTATAAATGTCAAAATATAAATACTCCGTAAATAATAGTTCCTCATATCCATTATCTTTACGAGAACACAACATGTCCACGATTCATGGGATTATTATCATGGGTCGAACTTTTGGGAGAATGCTGCAAATTCTATGCGAACTCGTTTGCAAGACGTAATCAATGCTAATGGCGGGTATACAAAATATTATTGAACAAGTTTCATATTTTTTTGCCAAAATGTGAAGTAGATCTACTATTGCTATAAGTAAAAGAATATTATATATAGTAATAACAAGATGACAATTTAATTGTATTTAAATGAGTTTTATGATTCGATAGTTTCTTGCTTGACAAGGTTGCAAAAGAATGGAAATATAATGGTGAAAATAATTTGTAGTCAATTTCAATAAACAAACGACACGCCAATAAGGTCATGCATGTGTCGTGGCCAGATCTTAGAATTGATCATTTCATGAACTGCTCGAGCATTTCATGAAATGGTTGTATTCTATAAAATGTCCAGTTCCAATTGACCATATCGTTTAAACGTCAACGTTTAATGATATTTCAGTCACCCCCTATTACATGGGACTTAAACATAACTGGCGAAATGTGGGTGTACTATAGGAACATCTCTGCGCAACCCTTCGGGGAAACAAGGCGTGATGTTATGTTATCTTCATGAAATTATCAATTCTATGATCTAGTCACGACACATGCACGAAATGAAGGAGAAAACAAGTATTTCCGTACTATTCTAAAATTTGTAGTAATTGTCAAAATTGTCTATAAATATCATTGTAACCAAAGATGAACACATTAATTCGTTTTAAAGCGCAATTCGTTTCGTTTCGGCGCATTAGTGTCTTTCTTGCTGTATACATAGATTTGGCACATTTAATTGAAACATAAATCTGTCATACATCGTGTTACTGTACCTAAAATAGGTTTACCTTATCAATCAATCAATCAACTCCGCCTATCACAGTCCACTGCTGGATATATATAGGCCTCTCCCAGGCTGCGCCACATCATTGTAACCAAAGACGAACACATTAATTCGTTTCAAAGCGCAGTTCGTTTCGTTTCGGCGCATTACAGTGTCTTTCTTGCTGTATACATAGATTTGGCACATTTAATTGAAATATATAAGTATTTGTAACAAACAGTGACAACGCCATCAAAGGATATATTTTTTTGTAACTTTCAAAGGTATACATCTCTTTGTAGTCGACTGTACAATTGCTGACCAACTGTCATATTTTTTTCTCAGATAGGTTTATCTGAGCTTTGAAAATGGCAGTTTTGATGGGCCATGAATGAAAACAACCCGAAAAACTTTGTTATGGCGTTTTGCTACACTGCAACATTGTGTACTGTTTGCTATCAGGATTGTACAAATACCTATTATTATTATGGAATATGAAAGCAACTATTATATGTATTTTTCAGAACAACTTACTGTATTGTTCATTGTGTTCTTTAATAGCGGGGTTCATGTGTTCGTAATTCCAAGACTCCTTTACGAGCATAAACATTCCGTATGATTTTGATATTTTGAAAAAGCTCTTTTCATCTAAATCTGTCAACTTCCCTCGTATCAATACTGCTCATGCTCGTGCTAAAAATATTAGCCATTCAGCAAGATGGCTGGATAAGCACTATCTACCAATCTATCTATCTATACATACATACATACATCTAATACAAACATATAAATAAATAGAATGGAAGTGTCCGTTTGTAATTTCAAAATAACAACTTTTTACTAAATGCATTTGAAAGTACACCTATACGGTACATACATATAACAAAAAAAAACAGTTTTTAGAATTTTTGTCTGTCTGTTTGTTCCGGCTAATCTCCGAAACGACTGGACCGATTTTGACGAGACTCACTGGCGGCTGATATTATTGTATAAGGAGTAACTTAGGTTACTTTTATTTTAGAAAAAGGATTAGGGTCCACGCGGGCGAAGCCGCGGACAGCAGCGTACTTACTTAAATAAAAAAATAAACAGAATTTGTATAAAATTAATCGCCAGATTAGTTTATCGAAACTTATCAGGAACTGGTGAAGGCCATCAGTTTCTTTTTGTTCCTTGTCCTTATTATACATATTCCTACGTCAAGGATAAACATATTAAGTATGTAATTATACACTTATTCAAGT
The DNA here is from genome assembly GCA_947568875.1 of Fissipunctia ypsillon. Taxonomy (NCBI): domain Eukaryota; kingdom Metazoa; phylum Arthropoda; class Insecta; order Lepidoptera; family Noctuidae; genus Fissipunctia; species Fissipunctia ypsillon. Next base: position 10,117,287 of record OX387662.1, read on the forward strand.
GAAATTCAACAACAATTTACTCATAAATTAAGTATTGTATGACAGTATACAGGATGTATTAGAAAGGTGTAGTACAGACCATCAAACTGAACAACTTTCTCCATGGTGGGACCAACATCGTAATCGTGAAAAGATTATCAGCCATCCCATACATTTGGGTCGAGTAGGTGTTGAAGCTTTGTACGGGACAGCTAACCTGTATGTTGAGTGTGTATGTATTGAACCGATCGATACAACAAATCTCGCTGTTAAATTTTGAAGAAGATACAATACTCTTTATTATGTACACCATAAAATTACAGATATACTGCTACTGCTTTATATTTTGCCCTTGATTTAAGGCACGATTTTACCATGGTTAAATTCCCGCCCGCCTCGTTGGTCTAGTGGTCGCAAGCAGTACTGCTGAGCATGAGGTCCTGGGTTCGATTCCCAGGTAGGGCAAACTGTTATTGGGTTTTCCATCAGGATTTTTTTTAGTAGCAGCCCGGGGTCAGAACTTGTGCCCGGTTGGTGGCAATAGGCTCGCCACATATAATATGGGCCTAAACATAACTCTTCCAGGATTACAGGCGTGATGTTACGTATGTGTGTATGTATGTTTGTTTGTTGAACTCCTGTTTGTTACAAAGGTTCTGCGAGTTGGAACTGCCGCGCCGCGACCTGCCGGCTCACGAAAACTACTGCGGAGTGCGCACGGAGCAGTGCCCGGACTGCCGGGAGTGGGTCATGATCAAGTACCGCCAGCTGCACGTCGACTCCAACCACGGCTTCATTCGACTGGACGACGGTAAGCCGCTTGTTGCAAAAGTTCTGCTAGAACTGCCGGCTCGCGCGAACTTACTACTGCGGAGTGCGCACGGAGCAGTGCCCGGAGTGCAGTGATGTATGAGGCGGTGCTGGTCTGGTAAATGGAAAATGTCCTGTAGTGGCTGCTTAGAACTGGTTGCAGTCAAAATTTTGCATACATTTTCTATTGTCAAGAAGCTAGTGAAGAATTCCGCCAAAAAGTCTTCTGTATCATCCTTATTAAAAAGCCAAGGTATGGTGTTTTCTTAATGCACCCACGCTATTTGAGCAACAAAGACACGATTATCATAGATTTTTTTTCTGTAAATCTTGTCTTTTCAATGTGGACTAATGTCAGGATGTTGAAATAAATCGTTTCAGATCCCGCCCCTGCACCAAAGAAGGAGCTACCAAAGAGCCCAGCAAAGCCGATGGTCAGCAAGCTGACAAACACCAGCGCTGTCGCCGTGAATACCAACATGCCTTCCACAAGCAACAGTGGTTTCTCGCGACCAATCACTTCCAATGTCAACAACGGTTTCTCGCGACCAACCACTTCCAACGTCAACAACGGTTTCTCTCAGCCAACCACCTCTAACATCAGTAATAGACCTAATGGCTTGAAGAATATTAACTTGCCTAGAACTGGTGTGCTTAGGACTGGTCCTGTAGATATAAGGTAACTTACGCTAGATAGAATGTTATTTTTATTTGTATGAAATATGGTCCATACTAGCTTACTTCACATTGAGTGTGAATTAAATAACATGTAGAATTTGACTGTAATAATAAATTGGTGACAGTTAAATTCAAATTCGATTCGATTTCAAATACATGTTTGAATTCTGGGTCATCTATAGATACATATTATAAATTAACCTTTTAACCGCCCGACTTCATATCAGTTGTCGTGCCCCCAGCGCCGGGCAACTTGAATCATTACGATATTTGGTCGTAAATATACGACCCTGGCGAAATGGACACGAAAATATTTGTCGGATTAATCCGTCGTAGGCGGTTAAAGGGTTAAAGTCGCTTTTCGTATCTGTTTGTATGACTGCGTTGTTCTCCTAAACTACGCATTGGATTTTGATGCAGTTCTCACCATCACTTAGAGAATTTATTCCGGAAGGTTTATGTGTATAAAACATAGTTACATAATTTTAATAAACAACTTGATGTTTTGTCAAGTCGCAAAAACCGTGCGAGACAGGGGCGGGTCGATATTATAAATAAATACTTCCTACATACCTAATACTGCATAATAAACCCATAATTCTTTATTCAAAGCTACTTCAGCAGTGGAAGTTCAAGCTCATCTTCTTCGTCACTGGCCGGCGAGGGAGCGTCTACTGATTGGAGGACAGTCCAGGCCGCGTTAGCCAATGGCTCGAAGAAGAGAACCAATGACCAGCCGCAGATTAACACCAACGTAGAAGCTACCAACAAAGTGGAGAAGGATTTGTGAGTATTTGTTACTAGCTGCACCCTTGGTTCTTAATTATCGGTTGTCCAAGAGATCTTTGCTTTAGCAATTTTGACAAAAATTCAGTAAATTAAAAGGTTGAATGAAACTAACTGTCTCAAAGCAAAAATAGAATTCGACGTTTAATGACTTGCGAACGACGTTCAACTTTAGGTTAGTAAAGAAATTACGAGGTTACCATACATGCCGAGTATATTTATTTATTTATTTAAAAGTTTATGTACACACATATAAACAGACAAGAAGAAAGGAACAGGAAAAAAACGTACAAAGATGATGCTTATTTCTAAAGAAATCTCATCCAGCATATATGATCTGTGGTCGGCCTAACAACCATTGTAGATTAAAATAACGGGAGTGACTCGTTCTTCCCGTCATTTCTTAATGCCTGGGAACCTTCAGGTTACGGAGATATTGAAGGTCAAAGATCGAACTTTTTTTTCACAAAAACTAGTTTTAACTTTTATACTGTTGTAACAAAACTCAAATACCCCCACAACTTCTGTATCGTTGCATGAACCCATAATTAAGTTTTGCGCGCGTTACCACACCACCCTAAACAGCGATTTTTCACACTAAAAATAAAGTAATTTCCTAGCAATAATATTTTCGCAATCTGTCCATCAAACTAAGTAACATTTATTTAGTTTTGATGTACAGAATGCATAGATTACGGCTATGTGAGGGGTCTTCTTACACCCTGAATACTTACTACAAACAATTTAATTGGAATTTAGCGTTGAAAGACTTTGGTAGTCTTTACCATCTCGTATCCGAAATTTTAGTTGTTTCGACTCACAGTTTGTATCCCTTCTTTAATTATTTGAATTATTCTTTTTCATCTCAACCTTCAAAGGACCTTTTCTTTCCTGCAGGAGCATTTCCCGCGGCGCTGTGAAGAAGCGCCCGGCTCCCAAGCCGCCGAGTCGCGACCCACCGCCCGCCTCCCCGCAGCGCGACCTGCCGTACTACAGCGCGCTACAGCGCCAACAGAGAGAAGAGCGAGCGAGACAGGAACAGACCGCTTATAACTTGTCTATGGGTGAGTCACACGTACAGGAAAATTTATGCTGAGATAATAAAGACGTTACTTAGAACATGCTATAAATAATAATAATACCAATCTATTATTGTCCCACTGTAGGGCAAGCCCTCACGTTGCTTCCGCCACACGTCAGGAATTGCACGAATTAGGCTGGACTATAGTTCCGCATCCACCGTATTCTCCAGACTTAGCGCCCTCCGATTATCATCTGTTTCGCTCTCTTAAAAACTTTCTGCGTGGACAGCGCTTTAATGATTTTAGCGCAGTGGAGAATACACTGGATAACTTTTTTAAACAGCAGCCCGTTGATTTCTGGGAGCAAGACATTCAATCTTTGCCAGATAGATGGAAACAAATTATAGATTTACACTGCGATTATATCGTCGAATAATAGTTTTTAATAAAGAATACAAATATTAATATTTGTTTCATTCGAAAGTGAGTCAGTATTTAGTTGCCAACCCAATACATAAGAATTGAAAAAGTCCCATTGGTAACCTTTCAATTCATATGTACTTATACTTGTCCGGAATTGACCTACAATCTCGTGCATGAGAGGCGAGGCCTTAACAACTGGGCTATCCATCCAGGATCCAGGATTAATTTCTGGGAGGGTACAAAGGCTAGACAAGTAGGAGTGTCTCCCCTAGTATTGCACTATGTCTTTAGGATTAATTATATATTTATATAGGGTGACTGGTAATTAGTGACCGATACTTAAACACATGATTTTACACATGATAACAAGCAACTTTTACTATGGCACCAATCCTGAAATCGCGAAAAAAAAATCAGCTTTTCCTTACATTTATGTTCGCATAACTCGTCAAAATGTAGGGACCAGCTGATTTTTTTTTCGCGATTTCAGGATTGGTGCCATAGTAAAAGTTGCTTGTTATCATGTGTAAAATCATGTGTTTAAGTATCGGTCACTAATTACCAGTCATCCTATATATGACATACAATAACTATAAAAATACTTGTAATAAATGTTTATGAAAGAATTACATGTTTAATAATGATAATTTTATTATTATGTTTCCTGCTCGCATGGCCCCTTGCAAGGTATCCGCCCTTGCAACATGCTATAGCTGAGCAATATTTGTGTCACTGTCGCACAACTCACAAACTGCAAGAGAAAGACAGAGACAGGAACATATCTTAGCCACAGAACATGCTAAGTAATGTTTATTTATCATTTATCTCCGCCTCAGATACCTACCACAAAAGGTAATTGAAGTATTCTTCGATTTCTCCAAAGCCTTTAATTATGTACATCATGACTAGGGCATGCAAAAACCGGGTTGTTAAAAAAAAACGTTTTTTTCGGGTTTTTAATTTACAAAACCGGTGAAACCGGTTAAATCGGTTTTTCGTTTTTTTTTTTCAATTTTTATTAAAGAAATGAGAAATATGTGTGTAAAGAAATGAAAATGCTGAAGTCTAATCCAAATATGTATTTTTTTACGCTTATATCACTTATTTTTATAATAATGAGCATTTGTTTGGATTGAAATAAGCTACAACTACTAAGTAACAATACAAAAAGTTTCTCTTCTTTATACATAATATAGAATAAAGCTTATTATTTAGGAAAATAACATATTCTTCAAAACTTAAGGTATCTAACATACAAAATTAGGAACATTTGGTAGGTACACAAAGGTCTAAAATCACAGAATATTAAATAACAATTTAATTGTCATAAAATACAAACAGGCAAAATCAACAGTACGTAAAATGCGATCAAAATAATTATTTAAATATCGCATAAAATAGAAGTCTTATTCCTAATTTACCAAAACAAAATAAATCAGTCATTCTTATAGATATGGATTAAAAATTAAAGTTACACAGCTAAACCAAATTACTATTTTTTATTTTGATAGAATGACCGTAAGGATACAAGTGCATCAAGGGAGTCATCATTTAGAGTACTACGGATTTTATTACACATGAGACCCGCTGATGAAAAGGCTCTCTCTGATTCCACACTTGTCGGAGGTATAGATTTCAAAGCTTTATATACTTTTGTTAAGTGCTCTCCCATTTTTCCTCCACCGTCGCAAAGTACCATTTCCACCCTGATTTTAGTTTCTAAATCAAGTTCTGTAGATGGGCTTGCACCAAAGGTATGTTGTTTGAGCGCCTTCTTTATTTCTTGTCCAAGTTGGTCCTTGATGTTCCGTGAAACATTTACTACTGTATGGTCTACGTTTTCCTGTGTTGTCGTCGCCGTCGGTGTAGTAGTCGCAAAATGCTTATTTATAATGTTTACTATGAAACTTCGAATTTGTTCATTATCGAGGGCTATCGCGTTATTTACGCCATCCAAAATATCTTTGTAGTATGTAGCTGGGCTGTGCAAATATAGAAGTATTCCGGTAAGATTTGTCAATCTTTGTTCTATTCTTGACTCTAACGAATTTGCCAATTGAGTGCTGATAGAATAGGAATCTTCTTGCAATTTTTTAAGCATAAATTTTATTGCTGCTACTGCTGTAATTAAATTAGCATCACGCTGGCATAAAGCTTCTACAGTAGCTTTTATGACAGCTAAAGAATCGGCTAATTCAGCGAGAATCAGTAACTCTGCATCATTAAATTGAATATCTTAAGATCTATTAAAGCCTTCGATACAGCGTCTTTTATTTTTTTAAAACGCGTAATCATGTCCGCCATCGAACTCCACCGAGTCTTGCAATCCAGTATAAGTTTCAGATCTTTATTGTCATGGTCTGCCATGACATATTTACTTAAAATGTCATTTTTCGTTGGTGATTTTCTAAACATTTTTGCAACACTTCTTACTTTGTCTATAATGTCTTTACAAAATAATGTTTGCACTAAATTACTTCGATCAACACTGGTATCAAACTCAAAACCACCATCTTCATCATCACTGTTTTCAGAGTTATTGCTATTTTCTTCATTTTCACTCGGTTCTCCAGGTTCTCTAGTCACTTCAGTAGTTTTTTTTTGTATAGCACATCAATTATGCCTAGTTGAATTCCATGCGCCAGGCAAAGTTGCTGGTTAGCCCTAGCAGCCCGGCCTAAGGCTAACATAACGCTGGCCCCATCAGTGGTCAAACAAACGATGTCTTCATCCAAGGAAAGTCTAAAATTTGACAGTTAATTTTTTTAAATTTCTAAACAATGTTGCGCGGTCCCTTTTGTCATAGTAAAAAGAGAGGAAGTACGTTATCTTCATACAAACGCACCGCGCGCGGCTTGTATGTGTGCGCCAAAGTATCTATGCGTCGCCGCACGCACACTTAAACAAATCTCGGCCCGTTTCGCAGTGCGCCAGTCGGGGCTAACATCGCACGAGGTTCGCGCGTCACGGCTTTTCGGCACCGCTAAATGAATGAAAAATGTGTGATAATCGCAGGAGAACGTATTGCTGTGTGTTTGGGTGTCTTAATAATTCATCGATTCCAGAATTGTCTCTGTTCAAATTACCTATTGAACAGGAAAGAAGTCACTTTTTCTAGCATATCATTTTTACTTGATGATGAGATACCTACTTACTTATTTTTTGTTGTATTAGTTTTCTATCAGACAGAGGAAGTAGGTAGGCCTACTTTCCCACTAGAATGTACTAGGTACTTTTGATCTGTCAATTGATTTGCCGCTATTGCTTTGTTTATGTTTAGTCATGCCGATTTCTCAGTACCTATTGTAGGTATAGTAACTAAGTACCTACTTACAGTTATAAAATCGTACTTAAAAAATAAGTAATTGACTAATTGTGAATCAGATAAATAGAGCAAAGTTCGAATCACCTACCGTTTACTCGTGCTCATCACCGCCCCGCGCCGCCCGTCTGCTGGCCCGTCGCTCTTTCTTTCATCGTGAAAGGTTTCATCATCGTTTAGGTACCCAGACAATACAAGTAAAAAATACAACTTCCCGACCCTTGCCAATTTATTGGCACTGAATTAAAATTTAACTAAAAGTGACAACCCTGAGACAGTAGGCAATTATATCGCGGAATGTGCCGGAGATAACCTACTTCCTCTCTTTATACTATGCTTTTGTACTGATTCTCACAAGCCCTAAGTTTTTGTAGCCAGCATTGTCACTAAAATGGGGTGAAAATAAATTTATATTTATGTATCGCCGGTTTCTGTTAGATGTCCACTCGTCTAAAGTCATGGCAAATCTCACTCCGTCTGACTTCAATTCCTCTAATTCTTTTATAATTGAATTTCTTAACTCGTCATTTGCTTTTATGACCATATTTTTGATACTATTTGATGAGCTTGGCAATTTGTATCCACTTTTGATAAAAAGTTTTCTAAGCTCCTCGGAAGCACAAAATGTTTTGAAGGGCAGGCCATCCAAAGCAGCCATCTTTGATACGACGTATTCAACAGAATGTAATTTTGTGAAAAAATGTGTAATTTTTTGTTTTTTTGGCTTTGAAGGATCTGTTTGTGTATCTTGAGTATATTTGAAAACATATGGGTCTACTGCACTTGTGCTTGGTGTTGGAGTTTGTTCTGTTGTAGATTTGGCATTTTCTTTTAAATCTATTGAGTGTTTACTGCGCAAGTGGTTTCGTAAGCTTGATGTAGAACTGCCTGCCGCTTTTAATATTCTATTGCATTCTTTGCATTTGGCAGTACTTCCATCCGTGGCACGCAAAAAATAAAACCATACTGATGATTTATCACCAGCAGATTTTTTTATTTTCCACATATTTTGTTTTCGCTGTATCGGCATCATCTACATCGCCAGCCCTCTTCATGATTTTTTTTTTCTGTAAATATTAAGTGCCATTGTAGCAAACGTTCATGATCATAACCTTGAAAATAATAAAGAACAACTGGAAGGAAGTTTTAGGCGACGTAGTCTAGTTAAATGCACTTTAGGTGCAGAAACTCAACGACGAAGATTCTAAATTGAAGACAAGTAAGCAAACAATATGCCACATTTGTGCCATATTACCTACTGTAAAAACTTACTAACTACTACTTACTAAAAAAACGCACTCTTTGTAAGTCTACTTAGCTATGTATTAATTTTATATTTTTAACATTCACATTATCCAAAAGTTATTAATATACGTAATCAAAACATTCAAAACATTTAAGGTTAAATGTAACAATGTGCTTATGTGATCAGCTCAAATTACTTCAAACAAAAACAGGCTCTTATTTATAGGTACATTACATATGTACCTATTTACAAAAATAAGAACGTGCCGGCTGCCATAATTAATTAAAGGAAAATAATAAATTAATAATTAATTAATTAATTATTAATAATTAATTAAAGCTATTACTTAAATATGCAAAACATCCCTGCTGTGATTACATTTTAGTATTTAGTCATACACTTCATGTAATATTAGCAATGCATAATATACGAGTGATATAAAAGATGTGATCAAACTTACCTTGATAAAAATAATATCTACAATGTAACCACCGACAAAACAACACATGCACTCGTCCAAACTATTTGTATTGGATCACTCGTCTCACTCATGTCACTATACACAGACTGACCGAAAAACAAAATGGCGGCAGCGTGGCATAGTAGTGCGACAAGGATCTAAATTAACGTGGCTGAAATAGGAACTAACACCTCCTCGCCATCCTGACCACGTTTGTCAGTGATAAATTTAATATTTTGTTTGGGAAAATTGAAGTATTATTAAATAATAACATAGGAGAAACATAACCGAAAAAACCGAAAAATCCGGTTTTTATCTTAAAACACCCGGGTTTCAAATCAGTCGGTTATCCGGGTTTTACGGTTATCCGGGTATCCGGTTTGCATGCCCTAATCATGACATGCTTTTACGTAAACTACGTCATAATAGTGTCCACAACGATAAACCACCAACGAATTCATTCTTATTTATATAATAGGTTTCAATGTATAGATATGAATGGCGAGTGATCTTCCGGAATACCAGTTCAGTTAGGTGTACCTCAAGGCTCAATACTGGGTCCATTCTTATTCATGTTTTGTATTAATGACTTACCATATTATTTAAAGGATATTTGTGACGTTGTATTGTTTGCAGATGGTATCTAACGGCTAAATTCTGTCTAAGTTCTAGCGCTCTATTTTTGAAACCTAAACCGCCTTATTACAAAATTAGGATTATCTTTTGACTCAGGTTTAAACCATCGAGCCATTTTTTAATTTCGAACTTTATTCCGACAAAATTAAAGCTATAATTACAAAAACCGACGTTATACCCGAGTCTAAGTTGTCAGTTTTGTATTAAGAACTTTACTTTTGTCGGAATAAAGTTCAAAATACAATAATTGGCTCGAAGGCTTAGACTTGGACTAAAGTTAGAACTCGTTTTATAATGAGACAGTATCTCGTTTAATCTTAACTTTACGATTTCGTCATGTCCATTCCAGGTTTACCACCAGTCTTAAGCGCAGCAGCGAAGGTAGAGAAACTACGCAAGATGGATGCTCTCCAAAACCCTGAATCCCACGTAGACTACAAGAACCGTCTGCAGGGTCGCATGAGCAGAAGCCCGGAGAACCAAGTCGAACCTGGTCACTTGCTAGGCGGTGGAGCGAATGAAGACCCTGAGAGGCGACGGCAGGAGTTCAGGAACTTGAAGCCGATGACTCCTCAGGAGTTTCTGGAGAGGTTCAATGAGATGCAACTGAGGAAGGACGAGGATATGAGGCAGAACAGCGGACAGGAGGTGGGGAGGAAGAGCGGGGATCGGTTCAGCGAGATCAAGTCTTCGCTCAGGGAGTTGCGTAGGGGGTTGAATGAGGTGAGCTGCTTGTCAACTGTTTGCTGCTCCACATCAGAAGATCACACCTGTCCTAAGCAGGGACGGGTCGATAGTTTTATTAATCCACATAACATACCCGAATCGCTTTAGCGTGACAATAGCGGTCATTGCCCTTTCCCTAATATCTCTCCGTGGGAACCCAAACAATAAACTATGTATGGTTTTTCGTTATAAGAACATGTTGAAGATTACGATAGCTATTGATTCAGGATGTTAACAGACTTTATTTTAGTTTCTGAAATAAATAATGCTAGAAAATGTAGGTGCGTCAATGACCGCAATTGTCACGCTAAAGCGATTCGGGTATACCTCTACTTACCAGTTTGTGAATACTACCCGTCCTTGTCATTCGTCCTTGTCAATGATTTAGCTACCTGTAAGCTATATATGAATAGGGAGCAGTACCACCCGTGTCTGAGAATTTATAATACAAGGTGTAATTTTAAACAGTGTTAATCTCTTAAGAGGTCTTTGTACCCATCATTATGAACAACTTTTACTATGGGACCAAACCTGAAATCGCGAAAAAAAAAACAGCTTTTCCCTACATTTATGTTCGCAAAACTCGTCAAAATACATTTTTTTTTTTCGCGATTTCGGGTTTGGTCCCATAGTAAAAGTGGTTCTTAATGATGAGTACAATGACCCCTTAAGAGGTTAACAGTGATAAAAATTGTCTTTAATGTCGTGATTTGTTTGACTGCAATTATTTCGGTCTAATCACAGCAGTGTAACATTTGACAGCGAGTTGGTTAATTCAACATATTCTGTTGCCTTTCAAAAACCGGGTGTTAAAATTTGATAGATTTTAATAAGAATGCTCTTTGTATGTATCTCTTTCAGGTGACTGCTCCATACCACTCGAATCCGAACATTAGCGCCAATCCAAACAACAACAATAATAACAACGGGTAAGTGTATTTTGTGTAGACTACTTTTTAACAAACTGCGCAAACTCAACGGCTCAAAGTTCCGAGCAGTCAATATTTTTGGCGTAAACGAAAAAGGTTTGGCAGATGATGACATTTGCCTAGCCTTTTCCCAACTAAGTTGGGGTCGACTTGCAGTTTGACCGAATGCAGCTGAATACCAGCCCAGCTGCTATAGAGAGCAGTGGTTGCCACCACTGCAGTGGCAGTGGGCAGTGGCAACGGCCCTGACTTACAAGTTCAGGTCAGGGTTATTTTGTGTAAATAATTTCATCACCACAGCTCTCAAAACGGTGAAGGAAAATATCGTGAGGAAACCGGAATGTCATAAAACCAAAAATTCAAAAACATGTGACATCCACCAACCCGCACTGGCCTGCGTGGTGGATTGCAGCCCACTCCCTCTCGAAGAGAGGAGGCCTGTGTCCCAGCAGTGGGAACATTGTAGGCTGATTATGCAGCTGAATACCAGTTTTTGTTAACATGGAGCTACTGCCTATCTGACCTACAACCCAGTCACTGTACCCGTATCTTGAACTAATTATGCCATAATTTTTCTAATGCGAGAGAGAGGCAGAGCTATATATATATATATCAATAGCACCATCCCTTTTTTACAACGGAATCATGATGGCATTAATACTTCATAATACGGCCCCAAGATTTTACATGGAGCGACTGCCTCTGATCTCCACAGCCCAGTTCCCGAGTAACACGATACTCCTTGATAAGACTGGTGGGTCAGATTTAAGATATTCAAAGACATATTAATACGTATTCTAGGAACGAACGCGGCGGCCGTGCTTCGCCCGCTAACGAAGACGTGGGACTTCCATGCGAGTTCTGTAACTCACTCATACCGGCACACAACCTTGTGCAGCATCAGGTAATCAATAATACCTTCTTTTATTCACTTCACGCCTGCAATCCTCAAAGGGCTAGATAGAAGTGTAGTACAGCCACATTTAGCCAAGTCCCATGTACTAAGAGGCGACAGTTAATTTGCAACAACATGGTATTTTATTTTTTTTATTTATTTATTTATTTGATACACCAACAACAATACATACAATGAATTAATAATAAAACAAGACAAAGTAAAAGTGCTGGTATGTATGCCTATTACAGGTATACGCAGCATTCACAATAAAGACAACGACGTAATTATCTAAGAAAACATAATATAAAAATTAGAATACAAAATAAAGTAGGTAGTTATTCGCAATAAACTTAATACAATGATAATTACGACAATAACTGTGTTATCAATGTTAGCATTTTCGAGTGTGAATGATAACGAAGGTTTATGAACATGGATTTGTAGTGTTACTAGTTACTAACATTGAAAAAAATGGTATAGGTACTTAATTAAACAACAGCTAAGCTTTGAAATGAAAACCCCTTCCTCTCTCTACTTTGCTGTGCCCGACAGGACAGGATCTACAATGATCATGTTTTTGTAAAACCTATCACCGAATTGTTGTTGTAGAATGCAATAAATACAGGGTTTAAGGGACTTCGTAACAGAAACGTTAGCCAGGGATTCAGTAAGTCCATGATTACCATTTGTCCCATTAGCGATTAAATTATTGTCAGTTTTTAAAAGGCAACACGTCTTTCCCATAGAAGTGCATTACTCCTACACGATCAAAATGTATGGAGCAGATTTTTTTTAACCGATAAAAAATTTCAATGCTTTAGGGTCTAGAGAATCATGTACTGAATCCATGGCTAAAGGACATTGGGCAATAATGTATGGGGCTTGAGCCAAATGTCACTTTACCTTACATCCCTTGTGGGGTACCGCCCTCGGCTTAGGGCGTGCCTGGGGGAGGGCAGCAAGGGACAGGGTGGATCGGATCAAGATTATTTTGGGACGAATTTAAAGCCACAAGCATACATCTATATTGCACCCTACAATACAGATGGTGATGTTCCGATTAGGGACTGGTGTGAGCACGTTGATCAAGCCAAATCACACTGGGGGTAGGCTGACTACGAAATTTGTAAAAAGATAGCTTGTCTATTGCAAGGTCGAGCCAAGGCTATTGGTGATGCTTGGTTAAAGTCACCTGTTTAGAGAAAGGTGCGAGAAGCGTTCATACACACGTTCGAACGTTACTCCAGCGACATTCTAAAGTTACGCAATTTCAGATCTTCTTGCGGAGTCTTTACCTACAGAACCATGGTCTTGGTTTCAGACTTGATTTTAATGTTTATTTTATATAGATTCGTGCAAAATCCACGAGAACCTACTGCCGACAAATTGCTTTGCAGTTTGGCAGATGCTATGTGAACATAAAACTGTATCATAATGGATTAAATAAATAAATAAAAAAATAAATAGATTTGATATATCAAATCTAGATTGTAGGGTGCAATATAGATATCGCTTAATCTTGGTCGTCCTTTCGGAGCCACAGTGAGCTTACTGCTGTCGTGACCGGCTTTTTGAATACTAGCAAAGTTTGGCAGCATCTGCTTTGAGCTAGAACCTTCTATTCCTCCATCATTAGCCCAGGCGGATGGAACCGACGATATACCGCGGTCCATCCGACTTCTGATTTCGGCTCGTGGGTGGCCAGGCTGAAGAATGGAAGGAGACTTACTTCTTACAGGGTCCACATGGTCTTGCAGGTTTTTATTCGCCATTGTTTAAAATAAAATCATTATGATCGCAAAATTAACTATTCTTATACATTGCTCCGTGCGCCGTCTTGTAAAGGCCGGTCCCTTCCACAATTCGCCTGATTCACTGAGTGGGGTGATGACGTCACTTGCGTTCCGCTTTACGTGGCGTTACGTTCCGCTTAACATTATAATTTGCTTACGCCGAAATACACGTATACCACCCTGTTCTCTCGGCAGACCGGTTGCAGGCCCGACCTGGCGCAGCTGCGACCGCGCAGCACGTCGCCGGTGGGCGCGGTCGCACTCCCGCCCGCGCCGGCGCACGAGCCCGAGCCCGTCATCCCGTGCGAGTTCTGCGCGCAGTCGCTGCCCGTCTACCTTATCAGCGAGCATCAGGTAACTAACAACAAAGCTCCCGCCCGCGCCGGCGCACGAGCCTGAGCTTGTCATGCCGTGCGAGTTCTGTGCGCAGTCGCTGCCTGTCTACCTTATCAGTGAGCATCAGGTAACTAACGACAAAGCTCCGACCCGCGCCAGCGCACGAGGACGAGCTCGTCATCCCGTGCCAGTTCTGCGTGCAGTCGCTGCCCGTCTATAAAGGTATATAATAGATGGTCACCTTATCAGTCGACCCGTGCTCTTTTCTTTATACAGAGTGATTGGAGATTGGTGATTGGGTGCATTCCTTGAAATGGGTGATACTAGAGCTAATTGGCAACATTTTTGCGCCGATAACCCGGGGTCCAAATTGAGTTATTTAGGAAATATCGAACTTTCTAAGTTTTTTTTTTTGGAAATTTCTCTCCTCTCGACCATAACTGCTAATTGTGTGCAATCTTCTCCGCTTTGGACGTTAAACTGATACTTTTCTGATAGCTCCTCACTAATCTTTTCTTCTTTCGAAACCTAATTTATCACAAAAGTATCCATACCCAGGTCAATCAAATCGGGTAAGATCTGTTTGTATCAGGTGTAATTTTATGTATGCATTTGTTTGACCGTTTCAGCCGGATCAGTGGGCTTAGCACGAACGCGCGGAGTTAGCATGACGTAAATTCGAACGAATTTAAAATTACAAATTAACTCTAGAACCATCCATTTCAAGGAACGCACCCAACAGTTTAGATGTGATGATCGCGTTCTGTTTCATTAATGAAATTGGCACTTAATGTTTTTCAGGAGCGCTGCGGCAGGGAGGCCAATCTGCTGTACCCCGACTGAACTAGTCTTCCTAAAGTATTAACCATTTTTAGAAATTAGCTATATGTACTAACTTTTAGTTCATTCTTACGACAATTTTATTAAATTGTCTCTCCATGGCCAATGCTCTGAAAGTCCAAATATTATATGTTGCACTTCTGATATTTTTTGTTGGCAGCCAAAGTTTCAACAAATTATTTTGTCTTTGTATAGAAAAAAAAAACATTTATATTTTGGCATTTGTTTCCTTTTGCTAGTCATACAATCTAATAGTTGGTTGTACATTTCATATATAGTATTCCTTAATTAAAAAAAAAATATCTTGTTTTATTAGCTCTGCTTCTAATTATTCGATTCGAATACTGTATTCCTATTGGCTACGTCGCGAGCTAATCAAAACGCACCTGCATCTACACAAGTAATGATTCTATTTTTGAAATTGGCTTCCTGTACAAAGACGATTTGATCTCTAAAAAATAATTTGAAAGGAATCGAGGTAGTTAGAATAGGAACTAAACAATTGGACGTCCTATAGATAAGAATTTATAATAAAAGAAAGAAAGAAGAATAATAAGTGTGAATAGATAGACTTGAAAGAAGTGACTTATTAAAATGCTCTTAAGAATGGCTAGGTAGACGACCCCAGGTGGTTATAAAAGTATTTCTTGTACTAGGTATGCTGAGCATAACATTACTGAGGAGAAAGTGAAATCTGAAAGATGTATTTTTTTTTTCTGTAGAATTAACGAGCTTATCGCCAAAAACTTAGCTAATAACGTCAGCCCTAACAAAATATTGGCAAGGATCATACAGGTGCATTTGAAACCTGTTTAAGAATGATGAGTGATGATTTCGCAACTGTGATCGGCTGTCGCATTTCAGTAGCGGTTAGATCTAGCACGTTTAATAAGTTACCACGCTAGCGCGCTGAGAATCAAACAAGGTCTTAACAAAACAAGGTTTTTATTTTCACATGGTTTAGTTAGACCATCGAGCCAGTTTTCTATACAAATAAATAAAATTGAAGTGTCTGTTTGTAATGTCAAAATATCGGCTTTTTACTAAATGCATATGAAAGTATATACGGTACATAAAACAAAAAACAATTAATAAAATTTTTGTCTGTCTGACTGTCCGTCTGTCTGTTTGTTCCGGCTAATCTCTGAAACGGCTAGACTGACTTTGACAGTACTTTCATTGACAGATAGCTGATATTATTAGGAGTAAGTTAGACGAATTTTATTTTAGAAAAGAATTAGGGTTCCGCGCAATAAAATTAAAACCCTTGAAATTTAAGCTATTTAGCGCTAATCTCTGGAACTACCCTACCAATCGGATTTGAAAAATTCTTTTTGCATTTGGTGGCCCAATTCTCAATGATGGTTATAGGCTACGACTTCCACGCGAACGAAGTCGCGGGACACAGCTAGTTTTTAATAAGAACCGTGAACTGCTGTGATTGAAATAAGTCATCATCTGTCCAACCTTCTCTCAGCTCTGTTGGGGTCGAGGCTTCTAGTATAACCGAATGCAGCTGAATACCAGTATTTTACATGGAGCGATTGCCTATCTGATCTCCACAACCCAGTTGAGTGGTAAGACTGGTTGTCAGACTTATGGGCTTCTGACGACCCGTAACGACTGTCAAAGATCTACGCATGACAGTCGGGACCAACGGCTTAACGTGCTTTAGGAGGTACGGTTCTAAATACAAAACTGACAACTTAGTTCGATACTGAACTGTCAGTTTTGTAGTATGAACTTTACCGTAGTTGGAATACAGCTCAAAATTAAAAAAATATGGCTCCATGGTTTAACCCTGATTCTGAAGACTAATCTTGTTTTGTGAAGACGCAATGTTGGAAGTGCTAAGATGGTGATTACAGGTGACACAGTATTTTTAATTGTTTTTTCCTTAGGAGTTGATGGTATTATTAAGTTTGACAATAAAGCAAAGCTCAATTTTAGATCTATTAATGTTCTTCTTTTATTACCTATGATTTGTATGAAACTATATCATATCGGCTCTCTAATGTTACATTGAGCTAAAGCTCGCAAAATGTTTGTTGTGTAATGTACTATAAGATACGTAATCGATTTTTCGCCAAACAATAGGCTGTTTGATATAAGTGTAATTAGGTATGTAGATGTTTTGAATGCGCCTGCGCAAAAGATCGAAATCTAAAAAAAACTGTCATTATAATGTAAAGCAGTTTAATTAATCTTTTGCGCAGGCGCTAAAGGTGCCACTCTTGAATAGAAGCAAAAGTCATATATAATGTTTGAAAAATGTGGAAACTTTCACAAGATTTGCGCTGAGCTTGTATTTTAAAATCTTTCATGCGAAATTAACAATACTATAAACATCATGATTATATTTTTAATCGATATCCATTGCGTGTGAAGTTTTGCCGTTTAATTTATTTATATTCAACGTTACTAACGGCAAACCATAGATAATTGATGTGGCACCTATGGTAAATATGTATGTAGCTTTGTAACGACCTTTTATACAATGTAAAACTTTGATTTCTGAATGTCAGATGTAAGATTAAGTGATTTTTATTTTTTAATGCTATGAGCGTTCAAGCATTTAAAAATATTTTCGGAAATTTATGTAAAATTCCTCATAAGTAGGTAAAAAATGAGTTGTAATTATATTATTTTTATCAAGTTGAATCTCATACGTTTATATATATATTTTTTTTACTTTATATAAACTGAAATTTTATTTATTAAAATATTACAATACTTGTCATACGAAGTAAATAAATGTTTTTATTCTCAATGTTAATAGAAATATCGATGTGAAAAATAATTAAAATACCAAGAAAATAAAATAGTATAGGTATTATTGTATTCTTCTTAGATGTGTTAGCCTACAAGGGAAGCGTACCGGACGTTAAAGCATTTGCCATTACTCATACATAGACATAGATAATATTCTATACTCCGTCGGTTTAGGTAGTTAACTAAATGTAAACAATCTTGGCATGTCTTTTTATCTAAAAGTTGTCTATAAATTGTATATAAAAATCTTTGCGACTAGGTATTTACTAAATCGATGTTAGCTAATAAACTAAATTTAAATAATCTTTGTGTATATTATATACGACCTCTTTAATATAAAAAGACATACCAAGATTGTTTACCTTTAGTTAACTACCTAAACCGATAGACCATAGGCCGAAGCCAAGGGTGTGCACCATTTTGGTTTACAGTAAAGTATATACCATCTATCTAAAATAATTCGTTGGTACGCTAGAGCATGTCACCTAGAGCGTAGCCTTGCTATTAGCAGCTAGCGAAGCCTAACAAAAGTTAAACTATCCTAAAGTAACTCCGGCCGTCGAGAGAATGCGTTCCTGCTACCTGTCAGTTACACAATTTCTGGTTGTAATAAGGATCAAATTCGCAAAGCTCATATAAGTTAGTATGAGACACAGGTGTCAAGAACGCATTCTCTCAGCAGCCGGACTGTAGGAGCTGCTATCTTAAGAAAACAAGTGATGTTCAGATCCCTGGGGCCTACTCCGTAGCGTGAATCCGAAGTATCGGCCGAATGTTACTCTTGGTACTCTTGGTATCGGCAAACCACGTCATGTGGATTTTCCTAATACAATTGGCCTTGATGATATCAACCGTCACTTCACAACCACTTGTCATTTGGATTCCCAAATGTTGTCCCAGACGGTCAATTTCATTACTGGCTTAGCTAGTCCCATCATAGAACCATTTCACTTCTCTCCGGTCACCTTGGACGAAATTAAAAAGACCATCCTGTCCATAAAATCCAAGGCTGTGGGGGATGACGGCATCAGTCGTAGTATGGTCGTTTGGATCCTCGATACCCTACTTCCTCCGATTACCCACATCATAAACTTTTCTCTTGATTCCGGACAATTCCCATCCCTGTGGCGTATGGCCTATGTCCGCCCGCTTCCTAAAGTTTCAAACCCCTCCCTGCCCACTCACTTTCGACCCATTTCCATTCTCCCATTCCTGTCTAAAGTGCTTGAGGCCTGCGTTCACAGACAGTTTGCGGGGTTTGTTCACCGGAACAACCTTGTTAGCTCGTTTCAGTCTGGATTCAGGCCTGGGCATAGTACAGCTTCCGCTCTCCTTAAAGTGACTGGTGACGTTAGAGAAGCGATGGAGGATACTAAGGTTACTGTTTTGGTTTTAATTGATTTCTCCAATGCCTTTAACGCTGTCAGCCACGATATTCTCCTTGCTATGCTCTCTCATCTCATGGTTTCGTCCGAGGTTCTGGAATGGTTCTCTTCTTATCTTCGGGGACGCCGGCAGTCGGTTCGCGTTGATGAGAGCTCTTCGAGTTGGCGTGACCTGGATGCTGGTGTTCCACAAGGTGGTATTCTTTCTCCATTGTTATTCTCCATCTTCATTAATTTTATAACTCACTGTCTTCGGTGTTCGTATCATCTTTATGCCGATGATCTTCAATTGTATACAGCTGCGCGGGTGGAAGGTTTATTGGATGCTGTAGCAGATGTAAACCGAGACTTAGATGCAATCAAAAAGTGGTCTGATAGTTTTGGGGTATCAGTGAACCCCTCAAAGTGTCAGGCCATTGTAATTGGAAGCTCGCGCATGATGGGTAGGGTGACGCTTAGCTCTCTTCCTCCTCTCATTTTCAATGGTACCGTCATACCCATTACCCCTACTGTGAAAGATCTCGGTTTGCATCTTGACTCGACGCTTAGCTGGCAGCGCCAAGTCTCTAATGTTAGTCAAAGGGTCAACGGTACTCTACGATCTCTGTATCGTCTGAGAAACTTTTTGCCCGCTAAGACGAAAACTATGCTTGTGCAGACTTTGATTTTCCCTATCATTGACTATGGTGACGTGTGCTACTTTGACTTGAATGCGGTGTTGCTGGATAAGCTTGACAGACTGCTTAACAATTGTATCCGGTTCATATTCAACCTCAGAAAATATGACCATGTGTCGAGCTACAGGTCTGAGCTCAAATGGATGCCCATTCGCCAGAGAAGAAATTTGCGTGCTTTGACCACGCTTTTCTCCCTTCTTAACTCTCCCACTCCTCCTTCTTATCTAGTGTCTCACTTCCAATATCTATGTTCTTCACACGCTAAGAATCTTCGTTCTTCTAACAATCTTCTCCTACTCTGTCCTTCTCATACTTCTGACTTTGTTCATTCTTCCTTTCATATTCAGTCCATTCTTCTTTGGAATGCGCTACCTCTTGACATCAGGATGGCCACCAGTCGGTATGCATTTAAGCGGAGATTGCGGAGTTATTTTCAAAATAAATAGCGTAGAGTCATCTCAAAACCTCTCTCTCTTTAATTTGTATATAATATATATATATAATATAGGTATATATTATAGTAAATATGTATGTATGTGTATTATAAGTTTATGACTTATTTATGTACAAATTGTTCCATTTCTAACAGAGCACCTGCCATCTAATCTCTTCACCACCCTTGGTTGACTGGTAGAGAATGCCTAAGGCATTAAGTCCGCCTTTGTACTTTTTTAAGTGTGAAAAGTTTAAATAAATAAATAAATGTTCGGAAGTTTTCTACTACACTTCATTCTATTTCGTTTAGTCGGTTCGGATCCGACCGAAGTTAATTTTGACGTTTGTTCAACGCACTTCATTTTGACGTTTGGTCGGATCCGAACGGACCGAACGATATAGAAAAAAGTGTAGTACAAAAAATTCGAACATTCGGCCGACACTTCGGATTTACGCTTCGGAGTAGACCCTTGGTACCTACTCTTGTTTTAGGCGTTCTGGTCGGCACATTTGATTCGGCAGTAAGTACTTGTTTAACAATAAAGCCGAAGGGATTTTATCGCACACTGGATTTTCAACTCTCGGTGTTGAGCCGAGCATTGAGAATCCAACAGAGTGCATACCAGCACGTCGATAAAACACACCGTTTGGATTTTAACTCACGGCGCTTAGTAGAGCGTTGAAAATCAAGTGCGTGAAAAAAATCGCCACGATATTTTGACGTCCGTGCATACGTCGGCTCACATTCAATTTTGTCGCCCGGCTGTTTGCTGTTTTTCTTACTTGTATTGACATATTTGCTGTGTCGCATTTTGCGCTCTGCCTGAACAGTGAACGAAACTGAACCGACACGCTCGGGTCGGTAACGCTGAATCGGGTGTACTCGGCTCCAGTCGGTCGGTGACGCTGAATCGCGAATACTCAGCTCAAGTCCTAAGTTTGCACTTCTGTCGTGTGATCATAATCACCATCTTTTTTTATTTTGATTCCGAATAGGTAAAATGCCTGGGTAAAAAAAAAAGAAATTGTATTTAGTCCGTCAGTCAGATAATAAAAAAAATATTAGACACGTATTTCTTGCTTTAACATATTAATTAAAAATTACTTACATAGGTAAAACGCATTAAAGTTGCGGAGTGGGGGTTCGCTACGTCACAACTGAGTATAAAATCTAGCAAGGCGTGACGTCATACCACATTTTAACTCAATGTATCGCAGTAATCTTTTGATTACGTAAAAAAGAAAAAAAATCGCGTCCAATATTTTTTTTTATCATCTACCTGATGGGACAAAAAAAAATTAGTCATTATCCCATTGATATACAAAAACATTATCCCTATTATTATAGTCGGGCGTCCTATGATGCTATTTCTGTACGCGCTGTGGCTAATTCGGTACATGACATCGATAAAATAACAGATCAGTAAAAGTTCAGTGTGTACATTAATTTGAATAAAGAATGTAGAGTTAAGATGATTTACTCTGTTAATTTTGTGATGATGAAAAGGACACTTGACATGCTAAATTATTTTGTTTAGATCATAATTAGTTCTTATTCAAATAAATTGTGTTAAGGGCAATATAATCATCTTCCTGCCCTTGTCCCATGTTACTTACGGGTCGGTGTAACACGTTCTCTTCTTCCAACCCCCCCCCCCCCCTTCTCCTCTGTCAACCCTCACGCTATCATTCACTCCCTCCTCGTTCATATCATTCCTCACACAATCCATCTATCTTCTCTTTGATGAATGATTAATTATTATTATATTGTACGTTATAAATACTTACATTGAGTGTTGGTTACCTATTCGATTTTTGTTTTTTTTTTTAAATGTGTCATCTTAAAATTAACGGGCTATTGTAACAGGGGGCAAATGTAACTGATTGAGATAACTCGTTATTGTTTTATAACGAGTTACTTCAATCAGTTACGTTTGCCCCCTGGCTACAATAGCCCCGGGTGTCCTTATAATAACGTAAGCATGTTTAGTTGATAGTGGATGTTTATATTCTTCTAGTACAATGACTGTTTATGTAACGTTGTATATTTTTGTGATAACTCGTAATTCTATATACCTACCACGACGAATTAAATTGTATAAATTCTGAATTTCGTCTCTTAATTATCATTTTAACCAAATTCTTCATTTGTTTCTTATTTTGCCACGGATTTTACTGACTTTTGACATTTGGGGTCAAAGAAAATATAGGTACCTATTGCAACGTGACTCTGGCAGAATAGTCGACATTGGCTCAGTTGCCAAAATGAAAAAAAAAATCGTATTGCGGATTGCGCGACTGCGCTAAGTTTCAGCAGAATACAATTAGAACCAATGACTATACAGCCTCTTATTTTCAGTACCCCTCTTTGATTAGAACTGATATTTAACAAAATCTTTTATAACTAATCCATACCTAGTCTAAACGAGCGTAATTTCCACGGTAATATTCGAAATGTTAGTCACGAAATTATGAAATTCTGATGTAACACATTTTGAGTAGTTCTCGTCGGTCGACGGCCTTCGACTGCGGTTTAGTTGATAATAAATAGCGGATGAATAAACAACACATCAGTATGAACGTATTTATTTCACTCGCAACACAGAGGAAACACAAACTTTTCAACAAAACTCCTACTTATTTAACTAAAAAACTAAGTAGAAACAAGCTATTTGGTATATGTGCAAAAATTTTCACCTTTACACTTCACTGCAAATGTTCATATTTACTGTATGCGCAATTACAATACGGCCGATGAATCATGGCCGGTCGGAACATAGGCTCCCCAAACTTATGCGCATGCACTCACATGCGCCTCATGTCAGCATTTGATTCCTAAAAAATGTTAGATATTGCGCAGCCTTCTGCGCAAAGTTCGGACCAGCCATGATTCATCGGCCGTATCGTACTATTTAAGCTTATGGCAATTGGCATACTTAAGAGAGTGATATAAATGAATTGACTACACTCACGACATTGCTATATAGTTCGCTGCCTGGTATATCTACCTACCAAATAGCTTGTTCGACTGTACATTTAATTTATTATCCTAACGCGGACTAAATGCATGAGTTGTCACATGCATTTAGTATTCATTTACAGTCCCGGCGGTCGAGAAAATGAGTCCTTGACACCTGTCAGTTTCATACTAACGAATATGTGTTTTGCGAATTTGATCCTTATAATTACTAGAAATTGTCCAACAGACAGGTGTTCAGGTACGCATTCTCTCGACGGTTGGAATGTAATGTATACATTAGTATCCGTCACAATATCTCAATCATCAGTAACCGAATCAAATTTGATTATAATAATCTTTAGTCGATTTGGATGCGGTTTTCGCCATCATTTTCAGAATTAATTCTGGAAGGTTTATGTGTATAATACATACGTAATTAAATAATTAACTAACGGCCGAACCCAATAACTTATCTATCACCAGTTTTGGCATACTGGAGATAGAAAAACCTATCTATCCATGGTTTTAACGTCCCAATAATTTATATGAAATTATGGAATCTTACCGGCCTGACATAAGGGCAGATAGAATATTATACCGTCTACTATCAATAGCGATCTGTCTTTTACTAAAAATAGGTTAATGGGTGGTACCTAATTAGCACAGAAATCTTGAAGTTTTGACATGTCGTCACATTGCCTGTGCGAAGTTAGGGAAGGCGGGTCGCTAAAGTATAGGTAGGTATTATATTTATACAATAAATAAAATCTAATTTTGTTTTAAAAAAGAAAGCTTAACAACTTAGTAGCATGCATAACATGGCGCCTGTAGTCCCTACCTACCTACTCCGACATTTCGCCATTATGTTTCAGTCCCATGTAATAGGGGGCGAGCCTATTGCCATCAACCGGGCACAAATCCAGACTGCGGACTGCTACTGAGAAATCCGAGATGGAAAAACTCTGCCCGACCTGGAAATCGAACTCAGGAATTCATGCTCAGCTGTAGCGCTTGCGACCACTGGACCAACGAGGCAGTCTAGGTAATTAATGTTCTAATTATAATCTTCCACATTTATCTAATAGGTATGATACAAAGTGATGTGCGTTGATTTACACCGATTTGCAATCAAAGAAGCTGTTTGTTCAGTAGCAATAAAAAAGCTTGAAATATGGACGCTGAAAAGAAAACAAAAAATGAATACCTACCTACATATTTAAAACATTTTGGTAAAGAGAATTTATGTAGAGGCGTGCAATATTCAGTAGATTCATACAAGATTAATACTAAAAATATTAGCATAACAAGCATATCTACAAGTAGGCATCCACGCACGTCAACCTCTGTTTTATCCGACAGAAAAGAAAATCGCTTGAGGAGACGATTCCAAAAATAAATCTAACACACTATAAGGTTGAACAAATGCAATTAAAACGGTAAAAACAAGATCACTTTTCAAGCATACTGTGCAGTTATTTGAACCAATCTCTGATTTGATGCAGTGCTGAGTTCATAGTTTATCACCTGCCTACCGGTGGGCCCTCAATCCTCTATGTGAGAACTGAGGGCCCAACTTGACAATCCATAACTCGCTTATTTGACTTTCACAAAATCTGATTCCAACATTCACAATTCTTTGGGAATGTTCATTAAATCTTAGTCACATTTTCAAAGAGTTTTAACAAAGTGGGCTCTCACACCACACGCACATACCAACTGCACCAGTCCATTTGAAAAGCGATTTTATTCACTAGTTTTTAGGTAGGTACTTATTTGAATTTGTAGGTATTTTTATTTTTCGGATCCGAGTTTTTCAGTAGTTTTACATTCCAATGTAATAAAGCTCTGGCCACATTGATGCGAATACCGCGCGGGCGACTGCCTGTGTCAATTGTTTTATATTAAAATTACTAGCTTTTGCCCGCGCCTTCGCCCGCGTGGATGTCAATACTTCCCTATTTGATTTGAATTTTGTTCACAATTTCACGGGTTTTAATATTTTGGAGAGGAACCCTAATTCTTTTTCCAAAATAAAAGTAGTCGAGTCAAAATCAGTTTAAACGTTTCTGATATTAGCCGGAATAAACAGACAGACAGACAAAAATGTTAAAAATTGTTATACTTTCTTAAGCATTTCGTAAAAGTTGTTATTTTGACATTACAAACAGACACTTTATGCGAACATAAATGTAGGGAGCAGCTGATTTTTTTTCACGATTTCAGGTTTGGTCCCATTGTAAAAGTTGTTCATAATGATGAGTACAATGACCCCTTAAGAGGTTGTGCGTTAATTATGTTACACCTTGTACATTAGGTCACGCGACTGTTTGCGGTAGTGAAAACCTCTGGATACAAGTTAGTTGACACAATCGGCGCGAGCGAACTTCTCGTCCTGCATCCCGCGCAGGATTCGCATCAGTTTGGTCAGAGCTTACCTAATACGACCCTTACCTTAGACGATAGAATAGAATACTCTTTGTTATGTATACCATACAAATTACAGATCTAGATGTAGAAATTTTACGTAGGTTGACACAATGGGCGGTCTTATTGTTAAAAGCGACGATCCTGATTTTTATAAGTAATTAGCAAATATTGCTAAAAAGTTCGGTGGGTTTATCACTAAATCAGTTCCAAAAGTATGCACTTGTGCACTCATTTTGTCTATAAACAACACATAAACATCTCCTCTGGACATCTTGGTACACTTATTTGTAGTTTAGCACAGTTCTGTATCTTTTCACATCGACACCGAGACCGGAACCTCCTCTTTCCGGGGTGTGCGATTAGATTTTGCGAAAATGATCCGATGATAGACTTTCCAAAGTGACTAAGTTTCGCCAATTGCGTCGGGGTCGGCGCTTTCGTGGTTTCCTCATCAACTTCGGTAGTCACTGTCGGCTCTTCCTCGTATTTCTCTGTCACAAGCTCGTCGATCTGTGTGGCGTCTGCTTCCGAATTAAATCCTGTGTTATCATTTGTTGCGACTCTATCATTAACTACGCTTTCTGCGGGTTCAATTTCAGAATTATTGGTTTCAGGGAGAATATCGTCGGAATTGGTGCTTTCGACTCCTTCGGTTGATGTGTTCTTTTCAATGCTGGTATTAATTTTAGGTTTGGTTTTGATAGAATATATTCTGTCCGAGTAGTTGAAAATAGGTTGGCTATTATTTATCGGCGCAGTGTTCGTAGTTTCTTTGTTTCTGTCAGTGTTTGCAGTAGGTTCTTTGTCGAGATTGCCCGGTATGACGAGCGGTACCTTTTCTATTCTAGATTCCCTGTCTACGGGCTTCAGTTCGGGTTGTGAATGTTCCAGATCGACTTGCCGCTTGACGTACGTGATGTTACTGTTCTGCTGAGGCGCTGGCAATACCGCGCTTGCGCACAGTAGCAACGGAATCAAAGTTCTGAAAAACAGAAAGGATATATTATAAATAAGTAAGTTTTAGTGTTTTCTAGTTTTTGATTATGCATCGAAAAGTTTATGAAATATTGCGTGTGTTCATTATTTTGCCATATTCTAGGTGTGTGCCTTGCTTCTATTTATTAAGTGAAATATTTGAACCTAACAGACTTAAACACGACTTGAGAGCAATAACCGGAATGGATGACCACCATGATTTAAATGCTGCATTAAAATGAACACATCAATTTGTTAATCATCTATATAGTGCTCAGTTGGTTGACCAGCTAATGTATTCAAACAACTGGTTGTCTTTCCGTCGCCATTAGTTATCGACAAAAATATAATTCTTGATTAAATAAAAAATGTTAGCTAATTTCATTCGTATTCATTGAATTCGGTAAAGAAATTGGATTTAGATTTGGAAATCATTCGGCGGCTTTTTATTCAGTTTCAGAACAATTATAAAAGAAATCAGCTGTCCGTACATTTATGTTCGCATAACTCGTCAAAAATGTAGGGAACAGCCGATTTTTTTTCGCGATTTTTGGTTTGGCCCCATAGTAAAAGTTGTCCGTAATGATGAGTACAACACTTTCGTGGCAGCTCGCTAGCCAATAAAAAAGCAGCGTGTATAGTTATTATATATTATAAATACAATTGGTATAGGTAAACCTACATAGATATAGGTACCCACCTTCTTTTATATGACCTAGGTACCTACCTTTGTTTTTCAGGTAAGTTTAACTCTGTAAGTCTAAGTGTTTTATATGTTCAATGCCGGCTGTAGCGACGCCGGAAATTGTGCCAGTCAACCTGCCACATCGCTTGATGTGCAGCTGGTGAGATGTCCACATTGCTCCCAGGCACGCTTTTTTAAAGGCGAACGGGGGCTGAGGATACACTATGGCAAGATCCACAAATCACATAGTGTACCACTGGGCCCCCCAGCCACATCCCCAACATCAACACCTCTTGAACAAACCTTGTGGAAAAAGCTAGCTAAATTCAAAAACTCTACCCCAGTGCTAAAGAGAGTTCCCCGGGGCGCGAGACGATCTGTTGCACTGAGTTTGGCGCAATATCTCCGTCTTGTGACCCAGGAGAACTCACAAAGTGCCTGGGAGCAGTTACTTACCTTCCCTTATAGAATTCTGCATGTTCAAAAAAATCTGGCAACTAAAAAAACCTTAACGAACCTAATTAAAGAAAATTGTATCAATTCGACCCCAATTTTAGATCCAAAATTACCCGCATTCAATAACCTATCACAAAAAAGCTTATGTTCACATGTAGAATCCAAATTAGGTGAAGGTGACATCAGGGGAGCGGCCAGGATACTGTTTAGCAGCGATGTGGTGGCGCCTTACTCTCCAGAAACGCTAACAGCTCTAGAGAGTAAACACCCCGCGCCTGCGGATGGTCTCACCTTTTCCGACCCCCCCGATCCTCCCGACCTAAATTCAACCTTCCTAAACGTTTCGGCTCCCCAGTTGATTGCAGCCGTGAGCTCCTTCCGAAGTGGTTCCGCCGGCGGCCTCGACGGCCTGACTCCACAACATCTAAAGGACCTATTAAGTTCAGGCGCCGGGGAAGCTGGTGAGTCGCTATTGAAGGAGCTTGCGGCCCTGATTAACCTCATGCTCACCGGCGGTGTGAACGAGGCCGTCATCGATGTCTTGTACGGGGCCAACCTATGTGCCCTGCGCAAGAAGGACGGCGGCATTCGTCCCATCGCCGTTGGGTGCACGTACAGGCGTACGGCAGTCAAAATATGCTGTAAGCTGTATAGCGAATCGCTTACAGCTAAGTTTCAGCCCCTACAGCTTGGTTTTGGCTCAAAAGGGGGCTGTGAGGCTGCCGTGCATGCCCTTTCCACCTTTTTAAACTCCAACAAAGGTGAGGTCGTCCTCAAGGTTGACGTTAAGAACGCCTTTAACTCTGTCAACAGGGACACTTTGTTGGCTGAAGTCAAAAAGGAAATACCCGAAATTTATGGTTTTATGTGGCAATGTTACAGGTACCCTTCTAAATTATTATACAAGGACAATGTTTTGGAATCTGCAGTAGGATGCCAACAAGGTGACCCTCTCGGGCCAGTTATTTTCAGCTTGGCTATTCATCCAGTTATCCAGAAACTAAATTCAAAATTTAACGTGTGGTTTTTAGATGATGGAACGCTAGGAGGTGATGTAGACACCGTTTTGAAAGACCTACAGCTTCTCAAAGAGGAATTTAAATCTATTGGCTTGGACCTTAACCCATCAAAGTGTGAAATTTACCTTTCTGACATTACCGACAGACAACTGACTCTAGAAAAATTTTACGCAATAGCCCCACAAATCAAAATTTTAGAAAAAAGTTCACTGCACCTCCTAGGTTCCCCAATTTTAGAAGACAGCTTTTCTCCATTTATCAACGAAAAAATCAAAAACTTCAACGACATTTCGGACAGACTCTTCAAAATTAATTTACATTCGGCATTCACCCTGATTAGATACTGTTGTTTTGGCCCAAATTTTATTTACTTTCTACGTTCTTCCCCTTTATGGAAGCAGCCAAACCTCTTGGACAAAATTGACCAAATTATTCGCAGCACACTAACATCCATTTTAAATGTGGCCCTGGACGACCGAGCGTGGCTGCAAGCCACACTACCCATCCGTTTTGGTGGCCTCGGCGTCCGCAAAATTACCAGTATTAGCTTACCGGCGTTCCTGTCCTCTGTCCACAGCACGGAAAAGTTGACCGAGAAAATTTTAGCCCCCTCCTTGGTTGACTCTGAAGTGCCGTGTTTGACTGACGCAGTGAACGCCTGGAAAGTGGCTTGCCCGGATACAGATCGGCCCTTGAACCCATCTTCCCAGAGGCAGTGGGATGAACCGCTCTGCAGGTTGGTACGGAATAATCTAATTAATACGACCACCAATACTGCTGAGCGTGCCCGCCTGCTGGCTGTGGGGGAGTGGGAGTCGGGCCTCTGGCTTCAGGCGCTACCGTCACCCAACATAGGCACTATGCTGGGTGACACCACCTTCCGGCTCACTACTTGTCTGCGTCTGGGCGCTCCTTGCGTGGCTCCGCATCGCTGCCAATGCGGTGTCAGTGTCGACTGCCTCGGACAACATGGCCTATCCTGCAGTAAGAGCGCAGGCCGGATAGCACGGCACGCCAGCATCAATGACATCATCCGTCGTGCTCTTGTCACCGCCGGGGTGCCAGCTGTTTTAGAACCCAATGGCTTAGCCCGCGACGATGGAAAGAGACCAGACGGAATGACCATAATGCCTTGGAAGGTAGGTAGGCCTTTGGTGTGAGATGCAACGTGTGTCGACACCCTTGCGCCATCCCATCTTCCTAGCACGGCAGGCTGTGCTGGAGCGGCTGCTGCGGGTGCGGAAAACCTCAAACGGCGCAAATACTCCAGCCTTATTAGGACTTATATGTTCGAGCCGTTTGGGGTTGAAACACTTGGGCCATGGGGTCCGGTGCCCACTTAGTTTTTCGTGACATCGCCAGGCGGTTGGTCGACTCCACACGTGACCAGAGGGCTGGCCTATTTTTTGCCCAAAGAATCAGCATTGCTATACAACGTGGCAATGCTGCCAGCCTTCTGGGCACTTTTCCTGTTGACAGCGATGCGGATGAATTTTTTGATGCCCTCTGATTATTTACCCCCTCCCTTTTTTATATACTTGTACATATTATTATTATTATTTTAAGATTGTTAGGTTTTAAATTATGTCAATAGTAGAATATATAAAATAAAAATGTCTTATAGGTTAGATAAATACAGAATCCAAGTTAATAATTGTTGGAACACTAATAAAATAATTAAGATTGTTACCTACTTAACTAATATTTAAGCAAATAGATAATTGTAAGTAATTGCTTCATATTTTGTAATAATTTGTTAGGTACAGAGAAAACGAATCGAAAAACCGCAATAAGCGTTACCAGCGCATTTAAGTCTATGACCAAATAATAATATAATCTTTATTTTGAACTACACATAAAAGTACACACAATCCTTATAGTATCTATTAGTAACAAAACTATGTTGGTAAACTTTTAAAAACTAAAAACAACTAAAAATGACGTGGCCCAGCTCACGTTGGCGGGTGCCTCCGTACCCAGTGGCTACAAAGGGATTATCTATTTTGTCTAATAATGTTTTTGACCAAAGAAATTGAAAGAAAACCAAAAAAATAAAATTGATGTAGGTCCATCAATTTTTTTGGTTTTCGAAACGGCACTGACCAAAGAGTGTACGACTAAACACCGACAGACACTACGCCGACAGACTGAACACCGACAAGACTTTACTTCGACGGGACTCTTCGCTGACAGGACACTTCGCCGACAGGGCATAATATAATAATATACATACATAATCTAGGTACATTAATACCTTATATTCGATAGCAGGTCGACGGAGCCCCGCTGCGCGGGGCTTCTATTTCTGTGTGCAGGGCTTAAAGGAATCTAACCAAACCGAACCTAAGGGTGCCCTCGGGGTGCCTGTCAGCGAAGAGTCCCGTCGAAGTAAAGTCTTGTCGGTGTTCCGTCTGTCGGCGTTTAGTCGTACACTGCTGACCAAACGGCCCTAATAATAATTATAATAGCCCGCCGTAATAGGAAATTGAAATAACATAGTTCATTATCTTAATTAAATCAGTAGGTAATTGTAAATGCGTATAGAATGTAGGTAATAAATTGTTCATAGCATTCTAAACTTTGTGAAATAGCACAATATGACTACCCCTATATCAACAATGTATTAGGCTTCGGAAAAATGCGAGGGCGCCAGAAGATACAAAAATATACACCATCTATAATATTGAGTAAGTAAAATAATATTTTTGTTTCACACACAAACACAAATTCGTGTAGGTAAGTACAATACCACTACTTGTTAGGTGAATATTAGAACAATCATCTATCTATACTATCTATACAGAGATGTCCTAGACAGAGTGGTGGATATTCTCTCTCTGTACCTACCAAATGAAAAAGAATCATGGAAATCGGGCCATTACTCACAAAGAAATCGGTACACATATAAAAAAATAGGCTGACTGCCTATTTTTTTTTCGGGGACTGCTGTCAGAAGTTAAAACTTAAAACATTAAAGCCGTATTCATATTACTGTGTTGAGTCGTGTCCTGACGCCTTCTGACGCAGTGTTGGCCAATCAAAACTCGTTGTGTTTTGACGTAGTCCCTGAACAGATTCGTTTGATTGGCGTATCCCGCGTCCCGACACAACATGACACAGTAGGTAATGTGTCGGTGGCTTAACATGTACACAGGCCGCTGCGCGTCGCCAGTCTGGCGCAACACGTCACATTAGCATATCGGTGACGCGAGCATGTTGCACGTCGCGAACCCGTAAGATTTCCCCCTACCAAAAATCGCCCAACGCTGGCGAACATGTCACATGTTGCGAACCCGTAAGATTTCCCCCTACCAAAAATCGCTCAACGCTGGCGAGTATGTCGCATGTCGCGAACCCGTAAGTTTTCCCCCTACCAAAAATCGCTCAACGCTGGCGAGCATGTCGCATGTCGCGAACCCGTAAGATTTCCCCCTACTAAAAATCGCTCAACCCGCCTAAAGAAGTTTTCACATCAAGAAACGCGCTGAATGCATAACCTTTAGAAGTCGGTTGATAAAAAACTTTTTTACAAAACAAAAAAAAATAACCGACTTCCAAAGAAACACTACAAAGTGAAAAATAACTTTAATTTCGGAAGTCGGTGTCTTTGGATCTGTATTTTAGTTTTTTGTCACCAACTTCCGAAATTAAAGTTATTTTTCACTTTGTAGTGTTTGAAAGTCGGTTGTCTTTTTTTGTTTTGTGAAGTTTTTTTTTCACTTTATAGTGGGTCGGTATGTAATTTATCTAAGTTACAATAGCCTTAGTTAACATCTCATCACCTTTTTACAAAATATTGCTTTTCCCGATGCAGAGACGTTAATGGTTCAGGAGTTCTCCTGGTACTTCACCACCAGCTCCACTTCACAACATACATTGTTTGCTTAGCAATCATATTAAAGTAATCGAATCGCAACCCGTGAAATACTTATTATTGAATAGATCCGATGGCCATCATCATTAGTTCCACTTCACCAAATGGTGTTTTCCGAGAGCAGATGCAAGTTACTATAAAAAATACCCAAATCGCTAAAAGTGTGCCTATACCTAATATTCAAAGAGTTCCCTCGATTTCTCCAGGATCCCATCATTAGATCCTGACTTTTTGACAATGGGACCACCTGGCAAGTATATCCTTTCAAACAAAAATTAATTTTCCAAATCGATCCAGCCATCTTCGAGTGATCGGGGAACAAACATAAAAAAAGTATTCTGACGAACTGAGAACCTCCTCGGTTAACAAAGACAGACATCTCGATTTTTCGTCAATCAAGACGTAAGTACTAACCCGTGCGAAGCAAGGGTGGGTCACTAGTGGTGGAAATACAATACAATAGCGTGTAGCGCGCCTGCGCCGCCCCGCGCACGCGCCGTGCCCGCTTTGGTTACAGTATACCTAATAATGTAACTTTGGTCAAACGGAGAGATAAGGCAACATTCATATCGATTGTTGCACTCACCTCGAATTGTAATAGCGAGTTTCAATCGCCGTGTTCTTAAATGTATTTTTTAGGGTACCGTACTCAAAGGGTGCCAACGGGATCCTATTTCTAAGGCTCCGCTGTCCGTCCTTCTTTTGAACCGAAACACACTTGCAATCACAGAGTGTGTACTATTAAGTATGGCCGCTGAAACAACAAATAATAAAAATAAAATAAAGTTAAAAATGTCACTTATTTTCTTCGGCGTTTTTAGAAAATATTGTGCGGAAGCCTTCGTTTGCAAGTCCAACTCGCACTTGGCCGCTGGTTTACACTTCTTTGCACTTCAAAAGGGGCATATTTCTCCTTCTCTGTAGATCTCATTCTCAAAGGTACCTACTAATCACTATGTCGAGGTAGGTATCTAATGTATGGTGCTCGAGCGCTGAAGCCTCCTCCTGCGACACAATCGTGGTTCGAACGGGTCTACTCTTTCCGGAAATCTACATAAATGCTCAACCGCCTTTTTAACCGACTTAAAAAAGGAGGAGGTTCTCAATTCGGTTGTTTATTTTTTTTAAAGTTTGTTACCTCAGAACTCCGTCATTTATAAACCGACTAGCTTTTGCCCGCGGCTTCGCCCGCATGGATGTCGGAAAATATCCCATGTGAAGGTACTACTGGTAAGTACCCCATGTTCCATAATACTTTATTGGTTTGCGCGGCGCACGCCAGAAACCTTCCAGTCGGCATGATTTTTTCCACCATCTTCAACAATCATCATATTTCAGGCAATTTATACAAAACCTTATGAATTATATACCTAAACCTTCCTCATGAATCATTCCGTCCATTGGCGAAAACCGGTTGAAAATCCGTTCAGTAGTCGGGTGTCTTTGGTTTAGTAGTTTCGTTTTTTGCCACCAACTTTCGAAATTAAAGTTATTTTTTTACTTTGTAGTGTTGTTCTTGGAAGTCCGTTGTATTTTTTATAAATAAGTTTTTATTTTCCACTTTTTAGTTGTGGTACCTACCCCACCCAAATTCGTATACCAGGACTTGCTAAGTAAATAACAGTGACAGGAGGTTATTATAACATGATCAACATACACTAAATGGAAAAATATGCGTGTTATTGAAGCGAACTCAAAAACCACTCATCAGAATTTGATCAAATTTATATGCGACCACCTCGGGAGTATACCCATTCAAATAAAAACTTTGCAAAAAGGCAAATATATGTCGCACTAAGTCATGTCAGAAGTTTGGAAGGCGTACTTTTATCAGGTTTGGACGCCGTCGCCAACAAATTATTAAATCAACCACACGACGACAAATCGTTGACGAAATCTGTCTTTTGACAATCAAGGCCACACATAACATACGACTCAAGTAGCGTAATTTGGGGCATATTACCATTAAAATCATTTATAGCCAGAGTGCATCTCATGACAATTACAATAAGCCCAAACACGGCTAGGATACATTTTTTTGTTACGGAGTTCCGGTACCTACCTTCCGGCTTCATAATCAAATCAGTTCGATGGTACCATTTATTTAAATTTACTTCGTCATAGACGCTTAACTATCTTAATCGATATATCTCATCGCCACTCGTAAAATACTTATCTTTGAGGAGTTCCCGTGGTCATCTGTGGTCTTCTTCATCCGTTCCACTTCACCAAATGATCTTTCTGAATGTTCTTTCTTTTTTTCTTCTTTCTTGCCTTGTTGATGAAAATACTAAAATCGCTCTGTATATGCTTATAATATTTGAGGAGTGCCCTCAACTCCTCATGGATCCTATCAAATAAAAAAAAGAATTTTCCGAATCGGTTTATAAGCGACGGAGTACTGAGGTAACTAGCATAAAAATATATAAATATACAACCGAATAGAGAACCTCCTCCTTTTATTAAGATTAAAATGTCACCTCAAGAAGTCAGGATACGAACTATGACTACATTTCCATTGCCTGAAATCTCTTAAAATGAGGTACACAAAATTTTAATGTTATTGGTGATTTTTGAAGTCGACCCCTATTTTAAAATCAACCCATATTTTACCCCTTAGGGGATGATTTTTCAAAAATGCTGAACCATATAATTATTTATTTCCTACCAAAAGCATAAATTTGAATTTTCATATCCCTAACTTTAGAAATGCTGGGTTTCCCAAACAAACTTTCATCCCCTATAACCACCCCCTGCAGGATTATTTTTGAGACAAAAAGTTACCTATGTCCTTCCCCAGGGTGTCATCTATCTCCTTGCCAAATTTTATCGAAATCCGTTCAGTAGTTTAGACGTGAAAAGGTAACATACAGACAGACAGACAGAGTTACTTTCGAATTTATAATATAAAATATAAAAAATATTATATAATAATATAATATTTTATAATTATAATATAATATTAGTATGGATTAGTATGGATGGATATGATAAATTCTTTTTTTAATTTGAAAGGATATACTTTTCAGATTGGTCCCATATAAATTTGGTCAAGTTCTGACGAGTGGTTTTTGAGTTAGAATAGAATAGAATACTCTTTATTTTTTTTTCTTTACCATTTTTTTTTTCTTTATAACTTTTTTTTTCTTTAGTTAGCTTCAATAATACGTATTTTTTCCACTTAGTGTATGTTGAAGATATTTTTAAGGAAGCAATAATCGCAGTTACCTAATTCGTTGTTTACAGTCTTATTTATATTGAGTATAGACTTCGCCGACGCAAAAAACGGCAAATGGAAACCGGGAAATGAAAATTACAGAAGATTTCCCATTGATAGAACATCGCAAAATGACGAAATAATTCCACCTGGCAAGACAATAAAAAATGATAGAATAATACAAATTGACGGAAAATTGCAAAATGACAAAAGAATTTCCAATGACAGAATATTGCAAAATGACAGAAGAATTTCAACTGGCAGAACAATACAAAATGACAGTAGAATTTCGAGTGGCAAAACAATACAAAATGACAGAAGAATGCATATTGACAGAAAAATGAAAAATGACAGAATAATGGAATATAACAAAAGAGTACTTAGTGCCAGAAGAAATCAAACTGATGGAATCATGCAGGAAGACAGCAGAATAAGAATAAACAGACTTTTGGAAAATGACCAATTAAGCGACCATGAGTTACAAAGGAAAATTGACAGTTTAACGCAAAACAAAAATATGCAAAAAGACAAAAGAGTTCAAGATGGCAGAAGAATGCAGAATGATATAAAAACACAAAATGATTTAAAAGTGCAAAATACTACGGGAAGTTTAGATGAGCGTAACCAAAAAATTATAAATGCCAGAAGAACGCGATATGACAACACAAACTGGGCCGCTACCCCACACCCCGTCGCGCGTATAGACTTTAACGACCACACAGGCAATAATACATCAGGAAAGCCCTATGATTTTAACTTTTTTGGTTCTTCAAATGGTAAGATTCAGTTCAACCTCCTAATTTCGTTACCTACTACTTTTGACAACAATTAATTCCCAATAAAATGAAACTTAATTAAAGTTAAAACAAATCTATATGGCTTGGCTTTGAAGGACACTATACGGCCATATACCTAGCAGTAATAACAATAAAACGTCTATTGTGTCCCGTTTTTGACCTTCAAGGCGTTAAAAACGTTCAAAATCTAATAATTGTAATCTCAGTAACCATCAATGTCAAAAACTTGCCTAAAATGTACACATGGCTACATATCAAGCCACAATTTTCAGTATAAGCTGACCTCTCATTGTATGGAAATCCTATAGAATGCGAGATCAGCTTATACCGGAAGGTTGCCGTGTGCACCTAAATTAGACGTATTTTTGACAGGTTGAGACAATGCGAAGATTTTAATCATATAATCTTGTTGTTTTATAACAATAATTATTTTCAGACCAAGTCCACTACATTAAATTAAAACATAAAATTGTTATAAAAATGACACATAGGTACATCTCCTTACTAATAAACGTATTATATCAGGTGCATAGTTACACACCGATTTCTCTCTTTCAGTCGTCAGTAATTTGACTTTCGAAAGAAGAAGACAAAACGTGTAACTAAACAGACGCTATACAACGTTTATTAGTAAGGAGGACAATCAATAAAATAATACTTACTCAAAACTTTATGACGGGCAGGTGACATACAACACAAAACGTCTAGCATATGCTTTCGGAGATATATCTCCCCGGTGCCCATACGAACAACGTAAGGATTGTTACAAAATTATTACTCTGCGCGACCGTCGACTGGTACAAGATCTAATGTTCTTTTTCAAATTGGTTAACAATAAATTGGACTGCGATAAATTAACTGAACAAATTGGACTAAAAGTCCCCTATAATTTACCCAGATATCCCATTACCGATCTATTCCACACTAAAGCATCCAATACAAATATAGGAGTAAACTCACCTCTCAACAGGCTCAGCCGAGAGATGAATTCATATATAAAATCCACTCCAGATTTTGACATATATCATGACTCAGTGAATAGCTTTAAAACCCAAGTTTTGAAATCCAAGTTTTGAGGTCCCAAAGCACACAACTCACACAATTTAAAGGTAGATTTTATTGTATTAGTATGTAGGTATTTCTTGCAACCTCTCTTTTTATGTTTTTGTTTAGGTTAAAAGTTTGTTACCACTAAAATTTTTATACATTTCGTTTTTGGCATAGTATAATAATATAACTGTATTTGAGAATGTTGGTTCACCTGTTATTGGCAACTGTATTAGCCCATAACTGTCATCTAATACTGTTTTATATTTTGTATACAGAAGCTGTTGGTGTACCTTTATAAATAAATAAAATAAATACAACCTTAGGGTGGTAATTGGTAAAGCAATTACGTGAAATCAAATCAAATATCGACGGCGAAGTGCCAATACCTCCTAACTGACTCCTAACAAACATACGAATAACGCCTTTAAATTCAAAGCGATAAGGCGTTATTCGCATGTTTGTTAGGAGTCAGGAGGAATTGGCACTTCGCCGTCGATATGTTTATTTGTGCACACAGCGAGTTCATTGCGTAACGCACTTAAAGACCCACTTTTTTTTTTTTTTTTGTGGATGGGAAATCATCAAATGACTTCTCCCGCTCTGGGCGGAGCGGGAGGGCGTGTCAGACTTTTACTGACTAAAACCCACCCGTGTTCCTTCTGTTGCCTGTGCCGGGGCCACGGTAACTCTTTCGAACATCCCGCAACCCTAGCTGGCATCGGCCCTAGCGGACCCCGTCAATAGTGCTGACATCTCTTTGAGGCGCGCGTGGAACACAACGCGCCGTCGACTCGGGCTTGGTCCTTACCGGACCGCGAGCTACCCATTGCTCGCCGTCCGCAAGCCCGCGCCTACGGTGGCCGGGAATCGGCTGTCAATTCCCGACGCCCAGGGCGTCTCCTGCGGCGACTAGGGGCGTGAGGGCGCAAAGCTTGCCTCTCCCTCACGCGTTCCGCCTCCTCCTTCGCGAGCATTACTGCTTCGCAGAAGGAGGTAATGGCGTTATTCGCATGTTTGTTAGGAGTCAGGAGGAATTGGCACTTCGCCGTCGATATGTTTATTTGTGCACACAGCGAGGTCATTGCGTAACGCACTTAAAGACCCACTTGCACGTTTAGTCAGGTTAAATAAATAAATATAAAATTTTAACAGTAACATCTGTACACTAATTACATAACACACTATAAATCACAATCTAAATGATTTTGAAGAATATTGCTAATCCATTGCTTCATAATATGTTCGAAAAATTTGCCTGCTCAACAACGTAAATAACGCAATGAATGCAGATGCTTACAATTGTTTCAGACAAACCAAGCAAGCCATTAAACAGAAGGGCAGGGTCAGAAGATTGGGGTGACTTCTGGAGTGGTACGCTGGCTGCTATGCAAGTAACGCGGGGCTTGAAACCGCAAAACGACAACTTGCTGACAATCAGGGCTTGCCACATTATTGCAACTACATACATCAGCGCGTGAGCCTTACTTGACATCTTCAAAGTTATTTTTAGGGTTCCGTACCTCAAAAGGAAAAAACGGAACCCTTATAAGATCACTTCGTTGTCGTCCGTCTGTCTGTCCGTCCATCCGTCTGTCTGTCTGTCAGTCTGTCAAGACCCTTTTTCTCAGGAACGGCTGGAGGTATTAAGTAGAAATTAATATTAAATACGTAGGTCTACGATCCCTTGGAGCTCTAAAAAAATCAAGCTTCTAAGTCGACGCAATAAAAAATACGGCCATTTATCGACATATTTTGATACTCGTAAATAAATGAAAACATATAGGGTACTTCCCGTTGACCTAGAATCATGAAATTTGGTAAGAAGCAAGGTCTCACAGCATAAGTAAAGGAAATGTCCAAAATCATTAATTTGTAGTTTTATCACATACCTGAATCTTTTTTTGCGATTACAAACTTACAATTGCAGTTGGAGAATTGACCGTGCGTGACGTACATCGGTGTATGGGGCAACATGTTTTTCAACTACAATGCTGTTGGTTTTTGGGATAAATTCGGAACCCTTCATTCTGCGTGGTTTTTTGTTTACGGGATGCCCAAATGAATAGGGTTAATTAAATACATCACTAGCTACTTTTTCCCGAATTTGAAAATTTTCCGGGAACTTTTCTAGTTTTTATTTCTATGAAAATCCTGTGATAAAAATCTAATTCAGACTATTACGAACATTTTAATACAAAAATTTGGGTGTACTATATAGGTACACCTTTGCCCAACTCTTCGGGAAAACGAGGCGTGATGTTACCTGGGGGCACGGCAGTGCCCCCGCCAAGTGTTGCCCACAGGTAAACTTATAGCTCTCGACCAGATTGAACTTCTAAAACCACCAGAAAACCACTAACAAAAAACGGCCCCACTCTAATAATCGTTAAAATTTCCACTAAACAAATTTTTTGTTGTTAAGAAAGAAAACAGTAGTAAGTATACAAGGTGTAATTTTAATCACTGTTAACCTCTTAAGGGATCATTGTGCTTATCATTATGAACAACTTTTACTATGACTAGCAACGGATATCTTAAAACAACGGATAGCTGTGTACCTACCGTACTTTAAAAAGTACAAAATTTTAACATCACCTTGTCTAACAGCCAGGGTTGCGGGATGTTCGAAAGAGTTACCGTGGCCCCGGCACAGGCAACAGAAGGAACACGGGTGGGTTTTAGTCAGTAAAAGTCTGAGACGCCCTCCAGAAGTCATTTGATGATTACCCATCCACAAAAAAAAAAAAAAAAAAAACACCTTGTCTGTACACACTAGAAGTAACAAACCCACGTCGTTTTAGACGTCTAGCCGGCGTAGTTCCCCGCAATAGACGCGATAACAGCGTGTTATGTCTACAGTCTACTGCATGGCTCCTGTAATCTTTAACAAAATACCGAAGAGTTGGAAACAGCTGCCGCTTTCATTATTTAAAAGAAAACTTCGAGGCTTTTTAGTGGTGGAGTGTTATTATAATTTAAGTGAGTTCCTTAACGAAAAAGATTTTGTAATTTAGTATGTATTTTTTTGTGTATCTTTTGCATGCCTACATGGTAAACTATGGGTGGCTGATCTTGTAATTATTTTTGTTATCCTTGATACCCATATTTGCAAAATAAAATTATCTTATGGGACCAAACCCGAAATCGCAAAAATAATCAGGTGTTCCCTTTCTTTTTACGAGTTATGCGAACATAAATGTAGGAAAAAGCTGATTTTTTTTCGCAATTTCAGAAGTTTGGTCTCATAGTAAAAGTTGTTCATTATGATGAGTACAATGACACCTTGTATTAATAATTAATTTACTTTGATATTTCTCGGGACCCTAGGGTCCCGGACCTTTGGAAGGCATATGAGAGGCCGAAGCCAACTCGCAGAGGCCCGTTAGACGCTTTCAATGGAAATGAGGCACCAACCGACGATTATCCCTGTGCGTACTATGCAAGTGCACCCAAGGACAACCCCCGGTTGGTGTCGGACTATTGCAGGATATGGAGACAAAAAAAAAATTGGGCTATGGGTTTGGATGGCTAAAGTGGACTGGTTATCTAAAAATATGGAAGGACTATGGCCCCTGCCTGACCAATCAATCTGCCTAGCCTTTTCCCAACTATGTTGGGGTCGGCTTCCAGTCTAACCGGATGCAGCTGAATACCAGTATTTTACATGGAGCGACTGCCTATCTGACCTCCACAACCCAGTAACTGGGTAATACGATACCCCTTGGTAAGACTGGTTGTCAGACTTTCGGTCTTCTGACGACCCGTAACGACTGTCAAAGATCTACGAATGACAGCCGGGACCAACGGCTTAACGTGCTTTCCGAGGCACGGAGGAGTCTCGGTATGTCAAGATGGTCACCCATCCACGGACAACCCCGGCAAGCGTAGCTTAACCTGATGGATCGACCCGTGCGGCTGTTATTACTTAGCCACGAGCTCCTCTCATGGCCCCTGCCTGACCAATGTTTGATAAATACAATACACGGATAAAATGGCAGGGGGTGACTTGCACACTCAACAATGGGCCCCCGGAAACGGTCGCTAGCACATAGTGTCGTAGCGACAAGGGGGCAACATGTCTTGAGGTGCTTAAGAGGAGTG
Organism: Fissipunctia ypsillon; assembly: GCA_947568875.1. Taxonomy (NCBI): domain Eukaryota; kingdom Metazoa; phylum Arthropoda; class Insecta; order Lepidoptera; family Noctuidae; genus Fissipunctia; species Fissipunctia ypsillon. The sequence goes on from OX387662.1 coordinate 10,159,000, forward strand.
GAGAGGTATTCCACGGCTATCAGGACAATCCCGGAAATACGGTCAAGATCCCTACCAGCATCTTACTGAACTACTTCCTTCCTCCGAGCACGTTTGCTCTTGCGAATCTCTACTCAAGCCAGCCAATAAAGACAAGCCAGAGATGAGGAACATGACTTCTCCCGGGAGATAGGGTACGTGGGGTCGCTACTGCCCAGCAGCTCGCCACATGCTGCCCTGCGGGTTTCTGGATCTCTCTTGGTCTGGCTGCTCATCCTAGACCTGTTCCGGCAAAGTAACCTCTACCGGCACAGACCTAGAGTTCGGAGCGCGCAAGCCCCACCACGACGTCAACGTAGAGATACGGCGATGGGGTAATTTACTTTATTGTTACGTAAAGGAGGAGCTCGTGGCTAAGTAATAACAGCCGAACGGGTCGATCCATCAGGTTAAGCTACGCTTGCCGGGGTTGTCCGGGTGACCATCTTTACATACCGACACTCCTCCGTGCCTCGGAAAGCACGTTAAGCCGTTGGTCCCGGCTGTCATTCGTAGATCTTTGACAGTCGTTACGGGTCGTCAGAAGCCCGAAAGTCTGACAACCAGTCTTACCAAGGGGTATCGTATTACCCAGTTACTGGGTTGTGGAGGTCAGATAGGCAGTCGCTCCATGTAAAATACTGGTATTCAGATGCATCCGGTTAGACTGGAAGCCGACCCCAACATAGTTGGGAAAAGGCTAGGCAGATTGATTGATTACGTAATAAAATATTAACAATCAGTAAATCAACAAGTCAAGATCAGGAACATTAAAATGATTCAATAACAACTGCTATTCTAAATTAATTCGTCTTCAGATTAATCATTTTTGTCTGCACCATTGTCGTTGGTTTCAGATTAGTTTTTTGGAATTTCATATTTATTTTTGCATTTTCCTTCCAATCTCAAACCACAGCGGATTCTTAATATAGCAGTCAAAAGATTTAACTTAATTCCGTTCCTCTGCTTTTTTAGGGTTCCGTACCTCAAAAGGAAAAAACGGAACCCTTATAGGATCACTTCGATGTCGGTATGGCTGTCAGTCTATCAAGACGTTTTTTCTCAGGAACGAATGGAGGTATCAAATTGAAATTAATATCAAATACGTAAGTCTACAGTCCTTTGGAGCTCTATAAAAATCAAGCTTCTAAGTCAACGCAATAAAAATACCCGGGCCTTTTATGCGACATGATATTTTATACTCGCAAATAAATCAAAACCTATAAGGTAGTTTGTAATCGCAAAAAAAAAATTTTTAGGGACATTTGCAGTTGGAGAATTGTCCGTGACGTACTACTACAACTACAATGTTAACTTTGTTTTTGGGATAAATTCATCCTAACTCCGAAACCCTTCATTGTGCGTAGTCCGACACGCACTTGACCTGTATTTTTTATTACATTCATATTGCTAAATATGTAGTCTATTAACATCGGCATTAGAATGAGGCAGTATTAAGAAGAAATAATATATTTCGAAACGCGTTAGTGGCTTAGTGGTTTAGTGATAGCATTTTCAGTAAATGAAACTAAATTCTACTAAACCACTAGAAAAATCCACCAGCCGCTAAAAGCAATATTTCGCCACTAAAAGGGGGGTCCAAACCACCAGTTTTAGTGGAAAATCCAGTAAGTTGGTAACACTGGACGAGCCAAACGAAGCGCAAGAGCACCACCTACCTTTTCTCGAAGCGCTTTGTCGTTTTTTTGAACCCTCGTAACTTGAGTTTGGATTATACCAGATAAACCAAATTCTCGGGATATGATGTCAATAGTGGACTATTCAACATACAGGATAAGTTTAAAAGGAGTGCGGATATTTCAGGAGGTAATCAGGTGCATAAAACTGGACAACTTTCCCCAAGGAACATAGGTCGAAATCTTAAAATTGAAAATCGACTTTTCATACAAAGTGACTGGTCACGTGACTCAAGATTGTATGAAACGTCGATTTTCAGCTTTATGATTTCGACCTACGTTCCTTGGGGAAAGTTGTCCAGTTTCATGCACCTGATTACCTCCTGAAATATCCGCACTCCTTTTAAACTTATCCTGTATAAAGTTCCAATTGCATAGCTTTAGGATTTTATTGATATCTAAAAAACCCCGAGTTCGTCGCTCACTGATGATCATCAAAATTCTTAGGGTACTTCCTGAAGTCCTAGAAAGTTGAAATTTGGTATGTAAGCTAGTGTTAGTATTTACAAAAACAACAAAGTAATTCTAAAACTTGGAACTTTTCTCCCACAACCCCTTAAACTAGGGGATGGAAGTTTGTATGAGACTTCCGCAAATTTTGATGCTAGAGGTCCGAATATTGATAGTCCCTATATCAATTTTGTTATTAATAATAAAATAAATATTTCAGGATTTTTAGTAAATCACCCCCAACCCTTTTTATTAGGGGATGGAAGTTTGTATGAGTTTCCCCATACAAACTTAATTTCATGCTAGAGATCTGAAAATTATATAAATACAAAGGCTTCTTATTACAAATTAAAAAATACGTATTTCAGGTTTAAAAAAAAAATCATCCCTCTAACCCCTTAAATTAAGGGATAAATGTGTTTAAGGGGCTTTCGTCGGGTTTCAGAATATTACTACATTATTATAGCCTAAGGTGTGTAGAGTTAGAAGCTTGGCTCTACATGAGATTAATAACTTTTTGACAGTGCGAGCCGTATGGTCTCGTCTTGGCAATATTTAACATGAAAATGTTTTAGGTGGGATGTTATGTTTACAAAAATAGCCAGATCGCTCCAGCCGTTCTCAACTGATGCGCTTACCAACCAACAGCATTTCATTTTTATTATACAGGTGTCCCAGGCTGAGTGGTCCAAAGGCAAATGGGCTAAAGCGGAGGTGGCCACTTAATCATCTGCCTAGCCATTAGCCTTTACCCAACTATGTTAGGATCGGCTTCCAGTCTAACTGGATGCCGATGAATACCAGTGTTTTACATGGAGCGACTGCCTTTCTGACCTCCACAACCCAGTTACTGGGTAATACGATACCCCTTGGTAAGACTGGTTGTCAGCTTTTCGGAATTCTGACGACCCGTAACGACTGTCAAAGATCTACGAATGACAGCCGGTACCAATGGCTTAACGTGCTTTCCGAGGCACGGAGGGGTCTTGGTATGTAAAGATGGTCACCCATCCACGGACTAACCGCGGTAAGTGTAGCTTAACCTGATCGATCAGACCCATGCGGCAGTTATGGCCACCTATCATTTAACATTTTTAAATTTGGGATATTCTCAACAGTTCAGAAAATTTCGTAAAAATCATTTTCAAGAAATGGTAGTAAGTGAGTTCAGATCTAGCTGGAAGATGCCTTGAATGTGTAGTTACAAGAATATGTTCCTATTTACGTTCGGTTTGGTTCTGCAACGCTTGAGATTATAATTTTACTTGTCTTTTCTAACTTTTTATTAAACTTTACCACCTCAGCGAAACTTTCTAGCCCAGATTAAAAAAAAAAGAGAATATCCCAACTTTAAAATTTTTAAAAGATAGGAGGCCAGCTCCATTTTTCCCCATTTGCCTTTGGACCAGACCATTCGGTCTGGGCCACCCTGTATACAGAATAGATAGACGGATAGATTATTTATCAACACTGGGAACACATATGGGATAGGAGTGTGAGACCACCACTCAGCTATGAAGCTAAGAGTTGAAAATCCAGTACTAACGGAGTAAAGAAAATTACGCGCCGTGCGTAGATACAACCTCTAAGGCGCGGGCCACACAGAAAGGGACGTGAGACGAAGACAGGACGGAGACACGGCGTCCCTTTCACCTATCTTTATTAATCTTCATACAATCAGGAGCTAGACCACCACCTCTTAAAGTAGTATTATTGTAATCTTACTTCAGCGTGGGAAAGACATGGAGCTAGACGTCCTGTATAGCTCCATCTCTTTCTCACACTGAAGTAACATTAAAATAATACTGCTTTAAGAAGTGGTGGTTGGCCCCCTGGCACAAAACATACGAGAGGACAAGACGCAAGCCTGCGCGTCGCTTTTCCATCTGCATACTATTGTCGCGTCTGCGCCCAGCCGTCCTCGACTCCTCGCCTCACGTCCCTTTTGTGTGGTCTGCGCCTAACCACTATCACACCCTCGCACGACTCCACTTAGATACTTATTAATATTCCTTATTTTACAGGGTTACAGATTATAAAAGATATTTCACTCTGCGATATTTTTATTCTGAAAATTTAGCGTACGAAGTCGGATATTTAGTAAGCGAAATAATATCGAAATATCAAAGAATGTTAGAATTATATGACATGGCAACAGAATATTTTTATAAACATCAAGAAAGAAAATATGCTGCTAGTACCTACGTTCTGTATATATACACCAATGTATTGGAAATGGGAACGGTCATATCGCATTTGTGTAATATGTTAAATGAGATGGAAGATAAGGCTGCGTTTATTCCTTTCCGACAATCAGGCTTCACGGATTACCATTTACTGAAAAGTGAGTTGGTAAAAGGAATAATATTACCTATACATACAAAGTCAGGGAAATTCATTTTAAGCAAATTGACTACAGTACCAACTTAAATTGTCCGTATAAGCAAATAACAACTGTCATTCTTTGGCAGTCGTATGAAATGGCTATGACACGGCAAACTGACGTAGGCTGTCAATTTGCTTAACTATTACTTTCCCTGACTGTACCTACTGATGAATAATAGTCAGAAACTTTTATTTACACGACGCGGCGCAACGTCGTGAAGTTCCACGACGCGACGCTGCTGTCAACGTCGCCGACGCGTCTATAGATATACGTATATTTAAGGTGCGCACAGACAGTGCGAAGCATACGCCGCAAATGCATTTTTTTTAATAATTATGTCAAATGCTCAGCCTCAGTTATGTCATCATTTGTGTCACATGCGTGGCTTCTCATTCAAAGCACATGCCTCGCACTGTCTGGATGCACCTTTAGGAATGGAAGACTCGGATTCGTTTGGATAATTAGTGTATTTAGGTACGTGTGTTCCACCGCAGCGTCTAAACTATTCATCCGATTTTTCTTGTCTGGTCTTAGTTTTATATTATTATAATATTTTATTGCTTATTCGTCTCGTGTGGTCCCTTATATATAATTATCAAATGCCCGTTTTTACTAACACTAGGCATTCATTTAACCCTTCGGCGACATCAAAACACGTGCATCTGTCACGTCGACTCATTGAGTCGGCGTTATTCGGGTTGGACTTAATACGAAATACTGCATTCTAGAGTATACCTTTCCTGTTCTAATTTACACAGAGTGTAGGGAAAAGAATAGGAAAGGCATATACCATCACATGCCAAACATCTAACAACAACTTGTTACGGAATGTTGCTCATCCGCGGGTGGCGCCGATTCGGGGACGGTGGGGCTCATTCTTTCCCATTTTATGTCAACAGGGTAAGCCAAAGAACGTGCTAGTAATGTTTACTACAAGGTGTAATTTTAATCAGTGTTAATTTCTTAAGGGGTCATTGTACTCATCGTTATGAACAACTATTACTATGGGACCAAACCTGAAATCGCGGAAAAAAAAATCAGCTTTTCCCTACATTTATGTATGTTCGCAAAACTCGTCAAAATGTAGGGAACATCTGATTATTTTTTCACGATTTCGGGTTTGGTCCCATAGTAAAAGTTGTTCATAATGATGAGTACAATGACCCCTTAAGAGGTTAACACTGATTAAAATTACACCTTACATAGGTACTTAGTTGTCGCGCTTTAGTGTGGCAATATCGCCCCTTTCTGTAATATAGCTCTCCGTAAGAACTTAACAATATACTATGTATGGTTTTTCGTTATTGGAACCTGTTGAAGACTGAGATCGGAAGGGCAATTGAATTCTCGTAATTTTAAGAACATTCACAGTCTGATCTCAGTCTCAATATGTCTAAAATACCTATAATTTCCCTACATTTTTGACATTTGATTGTCGCTCTCGCTGAGATGAGATTGCGACTAGATTTTGAAAGTTTTTAATTACGGGAATTGGGCTTTTGTTCTTGACGTTAGGAGGATTTTAATTTTTTTTTATAGAGAAAGTCATTTGTAGACACAGTTTGCAGAGAATTTTGTAGCCGAACTCTGTTCATTTGTAGGACATTTCGAGCTATTAAACCAAAATTATGTTGTACCAGTTACCTGATCATAAAATTAATCTATTTATTCTGTTTCCTCAACCTAAAGAGAAAGGTGTAAGTATCCTAAAAGCATAATCTAAGTGTATCTTTGAACTTAGTCGTGTATTGCAAGGATTCATAGAATAAATAACACTAGTTTACAAAATTTCGCAACAGAGTAACCGCATATACTTTTTGGTTAATTAGGCATTACTGATTACTAATATAATCATCAAATATCGCCATCACGTCAATTTAAATAATAAAAAAAAAAACAAAAATACGCTGTTTATGGTTAAGTTACATACAATGCAGTATTTTATAATTTTGTTTTTGAGGGTACATAGGAAATTAAATGTTTATAGTCATTTATTACGTTTTATTGCTTGATTTAACTACACAATATTTTGTTGCTTTTCTATTGTTGGCTATTTTATAAACTTCCTAAGTACAAAATGAGTAAAATTGCTAAACGTGGTTGTGTTAATTCTCCAGATTTTTTAAAATATAGTATTTATTGTTTCTTTAGAAATGGTTTTTGAAATAAATATAGTTTTTTGTAAATTTAGTCGTAATATCAATTTATTTTTCCAATAAACAACAAGACGTACGTAGATATTTGAGGAATAAACAAATAACAATAACTAAAAACCCTGACGTGATGGCGAACTTCTGTTAGCAGATTTAGCTTCAGCATTACCGTTTTACCCAGGATACAATATTTTCGTTTCTGTTGCGAACCAAAACTGTTTTTTTGTAGAGTAGTGTAATCTTTAAACTTGGTTTTGAACTAGTTAGAAGGGCCGTTTTTCCGGCTCTTTTCCTTTGGGCTACGAACTATTCACCCGGCCTGTGAGCTGAATAAAGGAAGCTATTTCATGCCGCATAAAAACCATCGAGCGTCGAGAGCCACTCGTAAGCCTTTTTTATTTTTTTATTTGAGATAGGTTTGCTCTTAACTCTAGTCTAGGTCAGAGATGACAGGGACAAAGTCGACGATGGAGCGAGCTTACCCAGAAGAAGCCTGTTAACTCTCACTTTGAAGAGATCGGGATTGTATGCGTTCGGAAACACAGACGCAGGCAGAGAGTTCCACTCCTTCGCTGTGCGCATCACAAAAGACATCTGGAAACGCTTAGTGTGAATTGGTGGAATAGCAATTAGGTAGGGATGGTAACCTGCAGTGCGTTTAGATGTCCGGTGGTAGAAGGGGGCAGGCGGAATGAGGTCGTGGAGTTCTCGAGCACACTTACCGAAGTACAATCTGTAGAAGACCGACAAGCAGGCAACCTTGCGGCGATGAGCCAAGCTGTGAAGCTTGGCATCCACCAGTCTTACGTCGCTAATGAGCCTCTTAGCTCTGCGTTCCGCCGAGTCTAGCGCGGCAAGTTGGTATTTAGCTGAGCCATCCCAAAGGTGGCTGCAATACTCCATGCAGGATCGGACTTGCGTCTTTTCCCACGCCGCGAGATCATCGGTACTTCAGTCATGTTGTTTTCGGCGAGCGAAGATGATCGACGTATTATCTGACCATATTATCTTAATTACTGATATTTTTGCTTTAACGTATATATATATATATATTTTCTTTTAATAAGACTGTTTCCGCTGCGGGATTACTTAACTTCATCTAATATTTCTTAGAAAGTTTACGTGAATTTGCGAGCGACAACCTAAAGAGCGATTGCATTCGATTCTAGGTCGAAACCCAAACAATTTACTATCAGAAAGGTCTAAGTTTTCTCGTGTTATAATTCCATTTAAAATAAACTGCCTGCTCTGCATTTTTTAATTTTTTTTGTGCGATTTTTATTACATTTACATTTTTTATATTTTTTATTATCGTTGAGCTCCTTAACTTCTGAGTTAAGCTGTACGATTACTGACAGATGCGTGCACTGACTGGACAGGTCCACTCAATCTGTGTGGCTCTTTCCTCAAAAGACCATTTCAGACACCGATTTACATGGTATTCACATGATCTGAATCTGACCAAAATTATGTCTGGACTTTAAAAGAGACTGTGACCTCTGAGTTTGTTTCGGCCTTTCTTCTCAGAGTAGTCAGATAGGAAACGCCGGCCTCATCTAGTTTAAAAAAAAAATGATTGACGTGTAAAAGTGTTTGTACAAACCTACTTACAGAAATAAAATCATTTATCATTTACCTACATGATTTCCCATCCACAAAAAAAAAAAAAAAAATGGTTGAAATGGTGGATTTCTCATTTTTTTATTTTGCAACAGTAGGTAGGTGTAATGACCGCTCACTACTGCCACGCTAAAACGCAACAACTAATAATCTCTGTCTGAGTGTTGGCCCAAGCAACGCTATACATGCTGAAATTTTAATGGTTGTTTTCCCGCAGCGAAATGATTTTGTCTTGGTAGTACAATCGGTTTATAAAAAAATAAAAATAAAATATAAAAAATGCCAGATTTATAATTGTGAAAAACAAAACTCGAAAGCGACCTCGAACCAATAGTGGTACAGCTCGAACGGCCGACTCCTGAGTTAACGAAACGCAATACTTACCTAAAAGTTATTCCAATTTTCCTTTCATCACTTAACTTTCTTAGTTTTGGTTTGTTTGCTTGGCTTAGGACTCCATAAATACTTTTTTACCTACAACTTACTGTACACGAAACTGAAAAACACATTTAATAACATAATTTTTTAATTATGGTCTATCGGTTTAGGTAGTTAACTAAAGGTAAACAATCTTGGTATGTCTTTTTATATTAAAGTGGTCTAAATTTAAATAATCTTTGTGTATATTATATACGAATATAATATACACAAAGATTATTTAAATTTAGTTTATTAGCTAACATCGATTTAGTAAATACCTAGTCGCAAAGATTTTTATATACAATTTATAGACAACTTTTAGATAAAAAGACATGCCAAGATTGTTTACATTTAGTTAACTACCTAAACCGACGGAGTATAGATAATGCAGTATTTACGGCGTATTTAAAAAATAGGTATCGACTTATTTACAACGATATTAATTATCTAACCTACTTGCTATTTGTGCAGTAGGACGTATAAGCTGAAGAGCACGTGTTGTTTTTAGGCAAATACCACTATTAACCATTTTAGAAAGTTGCCACTGCCAGATGTTAGGGAACTTTGGGACACGTATTGTTTACTCCACTTCCCGGTAACGAAGTAATTGTTCGAAGTGCAATCCGCCGCGTTCAATACACAATCGAGCTCGTTTTATTTGATTGTCTTTCAATTTTATTAAAGTGTCTCTGTCACGTCTTATGGTATTAAAAGCGTCCACTATCGCAGTTATTAACGCGTCACGAGTTTCGTGTTCTTCACGATACACCAGGCGCTTGAGCTCAGTCAACCACAAGTAGGTAAAAGTCCATCGGAGTTAGGTCCGGGCTTCTAGCTGGCCAAGGGACTGGCCCACCGCGTCCGATCCAGCGCTGGGGAAACACCGAGTCCAGGTGCTCTCGCACGGCGCGCTGATAATGAACCGGGCACCCGTCATGCTGGTAGTGCAGATTATCCACGGGCACCGTTGGCGCGACGTCAACTAAAAAGTCCGGGATGACGTTACGTAGCATTTCTAAGTAAGTTGTACCTGTCAAGTGTCCCGTCACGAAATGCGGTCCGATGAGTTGGCCATTAATTACGCCGGCCGACACGTTAACACTAAAACCCATTTGATGTGCACACTCGCGAATCACATGTGGATTATTAAAAACCCAAAAAAAATTCATTGCGCTGGTTGAACAGTCCAACTCGCGTAAACGTTTCTTCGTCCGTCCACAAAATGTTCAGATTCTGATTTTCAATGAACCACTGACAAAAAGCAATTCTGGCCAGCGCATCGTTTTCGTGGAGGGCATGAACTCTACGAAAATGATGAGGATGCAGTCCTTCACAGTTGAGCACTTTCCAGACGTAATATTGCCTTACATGAAACCTAGCCACAGCCATGCGCGTACTTCGTCGAGGATCCCGTTCGAAGTACTCGATGATCTCCTCGTCGAGCTCTGGCGAATGAACCGCCGATCGACCTCTGGCCTGTCCATGCGCTGGTGTCTCGAACTGCCCATGATCGAGTTGCCGCTGTGTCGCCGCTACGATCGTCCGGACTTATGGGACTTGGGGGTTCAGAATGCCGCGAAGACGGAGCGACTCCAAGTGTTGCGGCTCCGCGTAAAGTCGCCGGGCAGCGTGGGGGTTATAATCAGCCCTAGCGTACAGTTGCACCATAGCGACGTACTCCAAATTGGAATAACTGTAATGTCGATCCATTTTTGCAAATCACGATAACTCATTGCGCGTACGACGGTCACGGGACAACGGAGAGAGCCGGACGGCGCGGGGCGGAAGTGCGTGGGGGGCGGTCACCGTTATGTTTAGTGAAGTAAGTACTATTGTCTCTCACGCTTTCGAGTTTATTGCATGTTTTTTTCAATTATTTGAAAACAAAAACATTTTTCTTTTTTAAGTTTAACTCTATGAATCGATAGTACTACTGAGGGCAAATCGTTCTGCCACGGGAAAACAACCACTAAAAATTCAGCCTGTATACATACAACATTATTTTTAGATGCGAAACCTGAATATAGTTTGTTCAGAATGAGTAACTGAATCGATTCTAATAATAATTTTTACACCATGTTATATTTTGTCCCAAAACTATCTTAAAAAGATTACAAGTTGGACACTGAGCGACATTAAGTACTCTATCCGCAATCATACGCGCACAACACTGGTCACGGCAAGTCATAGCGGCACATGGCGCGGGCGCACAGGCAGCGGGGTGGGGGTAAAACAACCCCTTCAGTCGCCCGGATGCTACAGGTTGATGCGCACGTGTCACGCTCCCGTTCATATACATAACGCGATCGCGAGCGAGCGCCGTGGTCCTTACAGTGTTTTGTTTCGGTTGATCGTGTACCTATCGTACGTAAAAAGTATCGTGCAACCATGTCTTTTTCATACATAAACGTCCAGTACACAAAAATGGTACGGTAATGGTATTATTGTAAAATAGTGATGATTAACATTTGTTAAACACGCCAAGATGGTTAATTGTAGAAAGTTATTATTTGTACCTACAACCTGCTGTGGTTAAGTAATGCGATGATTAACACTTTTCATCCACTTTGAACTTGGCATAATGTGCAACAAATCACAATGACTACATGTTATCACTTACGGCTGCATTTACGATTAAAGTACATAATAATATCTACCTACACTTGACCATTACGACAGTCCAAAGCAAGTGTGATGGAAAATGTTATCACCAGTTAATTACAATACAATCGCCGTACGGTTAGGTATGTACTGTCAAATTATTATCAATGAGCGCAAGACGACGCTGGAGGCGCGGTGGCGCGGGGTTGCCGCGTGGTGAGCATGTTTTTGTACGGACAACCAGATAACATAACAAGCTTATAATTTTGTGATTTTTCATGATATAGTTTTGAAATTTTCTACATAGATTCTTTACATAAAAATACCAGACACGTGTTTCAGGTTTCGCATAAACTAAACTAATGTTGTATACAGGGTGTTTGGTAGATGGGTGCAAATTCTGAAGGGGGTGATATCTTAAACCATTTAGAACTTATTAAGCTAAACTTGTCTTAGACGAAGTCTGTTCCTTGTATTTTTTTTTTGAAACTGAGGTTTTTAACATTAATACCCATTTTTTTTTCAATTAATTGTTAATAGTGTCCAGTAAAACCTGTTATGTTATTATTTTTAATTTATGTAATGTGTGATTACTCAAACAAAATAATTCCTAAGCATCTGTGTCATCAGAGAAACATTCTACGCCATATCCAAGTTTAAGAAACTTAAAAATCAAGAAAATGTTTTGTTTACGGCATAATAAAAAAATAAAAAAAATACCCTCAGTTGTTCAAACCTTTTTAAAAACATGCTTGGTTATTGCCCTTTCTTTTGAGGTACTATTTACGCAGATGTCTCATCAACTCTTGGAATTAGGATGTACAAAGCAAATTGAGGTCGAATATTTAATTTTTAAACAGACCAAAATAATGCAACATTTTTGCTAATGTACTATTGTTTTTTGTTAGGAATCAGTTATCAGTAGCTGATTCCTTCTTAGAATTATGATGCACGCGCACCAATCAAATTCGCGGAACTCGCATAACAAAAGCCGCCGCGCGACGATAGCAAACTTGCCCTTTTTTCGACTCTCAGGTAGCGTCTAATGAATTGTTATTTAATAGAAAAATCAGCTTAGTTGCTGCGGATATAAAGTCGTTATTTATTTACACTAGTACTAGTATCCGAGTAGTTGGGTGGCCTCGTCACATCTTCGGACCCTCAGTTAGTCAAGTAACGACTGCCCTTGTGACAAGACGTTTTAATTGCAAATTCGTGTATATGTATTTGTTATGAAAATCCATGATACCTACTGTCCCTCGTTTCAATAAGAAACAGTTATTGATTGTTGACTTAATAAGGTATCTTCTTACTAAAATATTTGAGATTTACAGGCTAAGTCTTGGCAAATTGACAACTATGGCAATAACTTGACAACCATGGCAACTCTCCCAAAGGTCGGGAAGATTTGAACCACAAATCGTTTTCAGTTCAAGTTAATGGATTAGTCTAGATTAAATTAGACTTTGACAAAAAAAAGTGATAACTATGTATCAGACCTTTGTATGTTCTTGAGCTGTCAAGTTTCAGGTCATAGTTACAAAATTTAATGCATGTTAAGGTAAGAGGGGGTTCAACTCTCCTGGACTCCCCTTTATCGCCTCAAAGTGGTCCAGGTGGACCCCCAGGGGTCCACGGGAGACTCAACGGGGTCTACGTTGGGGTCTATCTTCACATTTTTTGTCACAATTTAGGGAATATGGTAGAAGTGTAGCTGCAGGGGGTCCACCGGAACCAGCTAAATTTTGAAAGTGGTCTATGAGAAAAAAAGTCTGGGAGCCTCTGGCCAACACGATAAAAGACTCCCGCAGACAGGCGTGACGTGACTCCGGTAGAATAATTTCCATGTAGTTTTCATAGAAATTGTTACACCATAGTCGCTTCGCGCCTGTCTGCGGGAGTCTAAAGACGATACACGTCTGCTAATTTCTTCATACAAATCTTTGAAGTAGGTATATATATTCTTATTATTATTCTTTCCTTTATTAAACGAAATACATATAAATTATATTTTTAAATATTAGAATATAAAGATTATAAAAAAACATTTAAAAATATAAAAAATAGTAGCCCACCGGTATCGGGAACAGGGTCCAAGCTACCGGCGGTCAGGGCTCTAGAGAGAGGAACCTCCTAACAATGCGAGCCGTGTCCAGAAGTACCGCTTTCTGAATCAAGCCCTTAATCCAGCTGCCCAACGAGAGCCTCCTTAGGTGTTGGTCGAGGCTCTTGGCAATTAAGCCATTGGCTGTAACGACTATCGGCACAATGATCGCTGAGTCCACATCCCACATGTCGACAACCTCGCGGGCCAAGTCAAGATACTTGATTTGTTTATCTTTCTCGGCTTTCACGAGGTTCCCGTCATGCGGGACAGTTACGTCAATAATCATTGCGCGCCGCTCTATTCGATCCACCACCACTATATCAGGCTTATTGGCAACAATAGTCCTGTCAGTGATGATGGATCGATCCCAGTACAATGTGATATGTCCATTTTCGAGAACTGGGTCGGGCACATACCTGTAGTACGGCACTTCCGATTCCACGAGACTGTATTTCAGAGCAAGTTGCTGATGGATAATCCTGGCTACAAGGTTGTGTCTATGCAAGTACTCTTCGTTAGCTAGACGAGAACACCCGGAGATGATGTGTCGGATTGATTTATTTTTATTATTCTTATTATTATCTTTATATTATTATTATTTCTCTATATTTCCTTTTTTTATTTTGGGTCTAGCAGAGAACCAAAACACTTCATACTAAGTAAACGAATCATACTAGGGAGGCCATAAAACGTCTGATTCGCTGCGTGTGCGCTGAGTGAGGCAGAAATGTTAAGTAACTACTACTCTTAATGTGATTAACATATATAATATGTTACTATGTTTAGAAGGAACAGAAGCATCCGACGCGGCCGCCGTAGATAAAACTCATAAAGACGAAGGAGATAAAATGCATTCTGACATTGCTGCGCAAATAGAGGCGTACGAGAAGGCGCTGGCGAAGATGAAGAAGAAGAACCAAAAACAAAGGAAAAAGCATCGAGTCACCTTTAATTTTGACACAGTCGTAACTACTCCGGTCAGGAAACCCAAGTCCTACAAGTGAGTTAGCCTTGCACTCATTTACGTAATTGCTCCGGTCAGGAAACCCAAGTCCCACGGGTGAGTTAGCTTTGCACTCATTTACGTAACTACTCCGGTCAGGAAACCCAAATCTTACGGGTGAGTTAGCCTTGCACTCAATTACGTAACTACTCCGGTCAGGAAACCCAAATCTTACGGGTGAGTTAGCCTTGCACTCAATTACGTAACTACTCCGGTCAGGAAACCCAAATCTTACGGGTGAGTTAGCCTTGCACTCAATTACGTAACTACTCCGGTCAGGAAACCCAAATCTTACGGGTGAGTTAGCCTTGCACTCAATTACGTAACTACTCCGGTCAGGAAACCCAAATCTTACGGGTGAGTTAGCCTTGCACTCAATTACGTAACTACTCCGGTCAGGAAACCCAAATCTTACGGGTGAGTTAGCCTTGCACTCAATTACGTAACTACTCCGGTCAGGAAACCCAAATCTTACGGGTGAGTTAGCCTTGCACTCAATTACGTAACTACTCCGGTCAGGAAACCCAAATCTTACGGGTGAGTTAGCCTTGCACTCAATTACGTAACTACTCCGGTCAGGAAACCCAAATCTTACGGGTGAGTTAGCCTTGCACTCAATTACGCCCGCTCGGTTCACATTTTGTTGTATGTATGTATACGAACAACGCTACGGTGTCCTAGAAGAGCGGTGCACGTCTTATTATATCAGCCGTCATGAAAATTTGTCTTTTTCACCAGTATTTCAGATTAAGGTGTCAAAAAACGCTCTGTGTTTGGACATCCGTTATATCACCGCTTTTTTAGGTAACTAAAGTAGTAGGGCTGTGTCAGTAGTTCGGGCATCCAAGCGTTCAAGACAATAGCTTTTTCGGTTTCAGCTTCACTTAAAAATAAACCTTTTCAGTAGTTTAAAGTGCAAACGTTAAAACTCGCTTTTGGTTTAATAGGAAAATATCGAGAAATAGCTAGGTCGTCGTTCATTGACTTTTACTTCCCGAAGTGGCCTTCACATCTTAGGATTGAATGTCAGTTGCACTGGGAGTTTTTGTCAAAAGTGGTAAAGCAATTCCGAGGTCGACCTTCCTGCGCACGCGCAGCTCTGCTATCCCGCAGACTGGCTAATATTTTTATCGCGACATAATTATTTTTGCCGGAAAGAAGTACAGTTTATTGTTGTTTTTACAGGAGCTGGCCCTTACAATATGGCTGGTCAATCGAGGGCGACTGGGCCTGGCGTAGGGGCCCAGTTGGTTAAATACGAATTTGACAAAATACGAAATGTTTTATTATTACACCACAAGACAAGCAAAGGCAGATTGACACACAATTCAAAAAAATTGAGTAACGAAAATGTCGATAGTTACAGAAGGAGGCAATTTCAAATTCACTTCAACACACTCACTAAGTTTTGGTAAATGACCGATTAAGCGACAATGAGTTACAAAGGTTTGAGCCTTTATATAATAACAATTATAATAATAAACAGCAAGTTATTATAAACATTTACCTACTTATAAAACTTAAACATAGAATAAAATATAATACAAAAACAAATATTAGAAACTTCTCTTTTTATCAAAATTAAACAGTTACTATATACTTATACTATAATAATAGGTCTTTACCTATGTAATTGGAGATTCTATAACCAGCATTTTCAGATTTAATTATCTGTGGATTGGCGCGCCATTCGAAATTCAAATAAATTTTATTCGAAAGCCCTGTTAATTTAATTTCAAATTCAGTTCAGTTCAACAAACGGACAAAAATTCTAAAAACTATAGTGACAGACTCGTTCAATCACTTCTTTTCAAATATATGCAATGCACAGTTCTGAGTTCGTTACTATTTTTAACCGACTTCAGAGGTTATCAATTCGGTTGTACGTTTTTTTTCGATGTTTGTTACCGTTACTCCATCATTTATAGACCGATTTGAAAAATTATTTTTTTATTTGAAAGGATTGGACTTCCAGATTGGTCCCATTTTTATCCAAATCCAGTTCTGATGATAGAATCCATGAGAAATTGAGGGAACTCTTCAAATATTATAGGCATAGGTACACATAGCGATTTTGGTATTTTCATCAACAAGTCAAGCTTTGCAGTCAGAAAGTATCATTTGGTGAAGTGGAACTGATGAAGAAGACCACAGATGGCCATGAGAACTCCTCAATAATAAGTATATCACGGGTGGTGAAAAGATATCTCGATTACTATGATGAAGCAAATTTAAATAAATGGTTCTGATGAAAACGGTACCATCGAACTGATCTGATGATGAAGCCGGAAGATGGACACCGGAACTCCGTAATTATAAGTACGTAATGATTGACGACGAGCCGTCGAGGTGAAGTGATGCCGACCCCGTGCATTGCTCATTCGTGTGTTCAACCTTTATGTCATTGAGAAATTCAGTTGTCACTATTGGTTTAAGATGGCCGTGACTGGTCACAAACACACATTATAGGTATCAAGACCAATATTTGATTTACACCTGTTTACTAAAGGTTATATAAAATTACATTACCTCTTGGTGTTTTACCATATGTACCTGTAATAATACGACTGTGATTTCATGACGACGAGATTCAAAGTCTTGCGTTGCAAAATTTCAGTGATATTGATATCAATTAAGTAAATTATATACTGTTGATGGTGTCGTGTACTTACATTACTGTGCGACTTGTCACTGAGACTAGACGCAGAGCTGTCGTTTGCACCTGTGACTAGTCGTACGACAGACGTCGTGCAAGAAGCGATCATTTTCTTTGAATATTAGACGCGCTTCGACGTCCGTTTTGAAAACATCGACATCCAACATTCGCAATACGTAAAGACGTTGAGATTCGCAATACAAACACACGTGCACCTTCCTCAGCGCTGACAACAAGACTGCGACGCGACAGTCGTCGTATGTGCGACGTGCGCGTGCGTCCAGTCGCTGCGATAAGTAGCGAGAACGTGTGTGTGGGGTCTATGGGACTCCTGTAACTCGACGCACAGTGGAACGAATGTATGGGAGAGGCTGGACATATGCATTTCCGGAAAAAAAGTCTAATTTTGAAAAACGAATAATTCCATCGTATTTAGTTATCAAATGCCTTCAAAAGCTGTTCTGACAAATTTCTATTTCTCGTAGTTCGGGAGTTATTTGAGAAATGTTACTATGAAAAAAAATTATACCTAACAGTACTAGTGGTTTCCAGAGAGGGCAATCGTGTATGGATTGTTTGGTTCGCTTGGTATCACACATCCAAATAGGATTTACAAATATAACTCCAACATTGGCATGTTTTATAGACATACAAAACGCATATAATAATGTTTCTGTAAATAAGGTTGTAAATACTCTTGATGGTCTTGGTATAGGAAGTAAAATATGTAAATATCTTTGGTCATTTTTAAGTGAAAGACACATTAAAATTAAAAGTGAAGACGGCCTTACAAATATCGTCAGATGGACCAATAGAGGATTGGCACAAGGCGATCCGATTTCTCCTCTCCTATTCAATATAGTCACTTATAAAATGTGTAGTGTGCTGCAGAATGTTAACTCACTACAATATGCCGATGATTTTGTTATTTTTGTAAGTAATGAAAATTTAAGATACTGTGAGGTCAACATCGAAACTGCATTAAAAACAATCAGCTGTCTATGTGATGAACTTGGCCTCTGTATTTCTGAAAAAAAATCCAAATTATGCCTATTCAGAAGAGGACGGTCAACACAAATAAACAAAATTGAAATTTATAACACACCACTTGAAACAGCAGAAAACATAAAATATTTGGGGATCTGGTTGGATCGCTCCCTATTATGGAGAAAGCATATTAATGAAACCAACGAAAAATGTGCTAGGTATTTAAATTTATTGAAGACATTGGCTGGCCCATCATGGGGGGTTCATCCGAAAATTATGCGCAATTTGTACATCGCACTGATTAGATGTCGTATGGATTACGGTTGCTACTTATACGGAAATTGTGCTAAAACTAATTTATATAAACTAGATAAACTTCAAAATATCGCCTTGAGAATAATTGGAGGATTTATTAGAAGCTCACCTATCCATGCTATGGAATCAGAGTTGTGTATTCAACCCTTGCACATTAGGAGACAATTCTTAGCATACAAGTACTGTTTGAAGGCACTCTCTTGGTCTGATATAATTTGTCGGTTAAGGTGCTGGACGAACTTAGCGCTCTTTGTGACACGCATTACTGGAGAAACAAAATAAAACCTTTGCTTATCTCAGCTTACAATGATACCAAACTTGATACCATACACTCGAGTGAAATTCTAGAAATGTTTAGTCTTAACATTTGGGTATCCTATATAGACGTTGCTAATATTATTTGTGCCCGTTTAGACAGTGTTACTGTTCCTAAGAGGTTGTGTAACTTTAGTATAATCAAGTTTAATATTATTAATGAATTACAAGAAAAATACCAAGGGTACCATAAAATCTTCACAGATGGTTCAAAGAATTCTGCGATTTTAGGCGCTGCATTCTATGACCCTCTTCTCAAAGAATCTGTATGTTATAAAATAGACAGCAATATCTCTATTATGTCGGCGGAGCTCGTTGCAATCTCAGAAGCCATTTTCTATTGTTCAAATTTAAATTTAGGTAAGGTGGTCATCTTAACTGACAGCAAGAGCGCCCTCCAACATTTGGCTCGATGCGCCTCTGGCTTCAGAGGTGTTTCGGTAGCCTACAAAATTCTTGAATACTTACACAATTTTAATCAAAATGGGAAAATTCTGAGATTGCAATGGGTACCGTCTCATGTGGGTTTAGCAGGCAACGAAGAGGCTGACCGGCTTGCAAAACTAGCAACGACGGAAGGTATACCAAAATCTATAAATCCATATAATTCTGAGTTGTTACCGAAGTACAAATCTATAACTTACCATCTCTGGAAAGAATACTTTGATATACGTAGCAAGGAAAAAGGAATTTGGTATAAAAGTTTACAAAGTGAGCCTCCTTGAGTGCCTTGGTTTGTAATTGCTACACTTAATAGATTTATGCTGAAATTAGCTTTTAGACTTCGTTCGGGACACTATCCATCGGCAAAGTTTGCACACCTAATGAGAAAAACTGACACACCGAATTGTCCGACTTGTGGAATAATTGAGGATGTGCAACATTTGCTGATAGAGTGTGTCCGGAACAAGGTGGAGCGGGAGTCGTTGCTGAGAAAGTATGGCATTGCAAAGATGAACGTAGGTATCATACAAAGTGTTGTAAGTGAGCCTACATCAGCAATAGCACAAGCATTGTACTTACTAGTGCCGCAGACCCAACACCGACCCCCGTAATTATCTCGTAAACTTATTAGAATAAGTGCTTTGATTTATTTACTTATAGTTATAAGGTACAATAGGTTTGATATGTTAGTTATTTAACAAAAAACCCTAAATAAAACTAAATAAAAAAAAAAAGACTGCGACGCGACAGTCGTCGTATGTGCGACGTGCGCGTGCGTCCAGTCGCTGCGATAAGTAGCGAGAACGTGTGTGGGGGAGTCTATGGGACTCCTGTAACTCGACGTACAGTGGAACGAATGTATGGGAGAGGCTGGACATATGCATTTCCGGAAAAAAAGTCTAATTTTGAAAAACGAATAATTCCATCGTATTTAGTTATCAAATGCACTCAAAAGCTGTTCTGACAAATTTCTATTTCTCGTAGTTCGGGAGTTATTTGAGAAATGTTACTATGAAAATGACTGTTCGAACTCTCTGCCGCCTGATTCCGAACTCGTTTCAAGTTGTGGTCTTTACTACCATAATATGCATAGCAAAAGCTACCTACATTTAGTGCGATGCACCAAACGCGCACCTTCTGATAGGTATAGGGTGATGTATTTTGTTACTAAATCGAGCTCTTTGCCTCCTGAATCTGGTCGTTTTAAGTTGTGGTCTTTACTATCATAAATTCATAATACATATACCAAAAGCTGCATTTCATGCTAACACACATGGTGCGCCAAATGTACTCCTTCTGATGTATAGGTTGCTTTATAGTACAAAAAAATGTTTTTTTTTTTATGTATTCATAGAAATATTATTAGGTATACAAATAACAACAACGTAGGAACATTTAAAAGAATTCAAACCATCCTCCTCATCATCCGCTTCGTCATCATTATTTGATACAGATTCGGAATCTACATACCTAATGTGTAGACCAGTCACCGTAGACACAAAAATCGCGTTAGGTCGCAAAAAATTGCACTGTACAGTAGTGGTCAGAACTCCAACGCCACCATTAAGTCTCCTGTAAACAGGCGCGACATGCGACGCGAATCGCACGCGACATAAAAACACCGCATGTCACGCGACGAGCAGTGGCTTTGTGTCGCGCGCGAGTCGCGCCTCTTTGTAAGAGCCTTTACAAAACTATCGCATCGTTACTCGTCGTACTTGAGACCTTCTTCTATTTAGGCATTTCACACACACATACACACCCGTATATTGCACTCTTTCATCACGAACCAAACAAAAAAAGCGCAGTATATGGTCATCATCATAGGCCTATCGCGGCACGCAGTTTTTTTTTCTGACTAGGCTAATGAGAAAAAGCGAATATTTTAGTCACATAAAATTTGAGGGTAGATATGAAATAAAATCAATTTTCTGACTGTAGTTAGAATGGTATGGTCTGTGGGTATGATGTTGTTGGTTGGTGAACTTAGTTAAGAGCGTTTGTGTTATTGATATTAGAGGTGTTGAGTTTGAAGATTTTTATTGAAAATGCAAGCAAATATAGATATTGAAACGGGCGAACATTGTAGCTTTGCATAACAATGGGTGGAATATATCTGAAATATGCAATGAAACCAGATTTTGTGTAAGTTATTTTGTTGTTTTTGATTTTATTTGTTCTCATGATGACGCTTCGAAATATGTAATAAGGATTTTTTTTAGAGAGATACGGTGAGACGGATGAGGAGATTTGAGGAAGAGGGGAGTCTTAACTAGCCTTGCATTGCATAACAATGTGTGGAATATATCTGAAATATCCAATGAAACCGGATTTTGTGTAAGTTATTTTGTTGTTTTTGATTTCATTTGTTCTCATGATGACACTTCGAAATGTGTAATAAGGATTTCTTGTTTTTTAGAGAGATACAGTGAGACGTTGGGTGAGGAGATTTGAGGAAGAG
This sequence comes from Fissipunctia ypsillon, assembly GCA_947568875.1. NCBI lineage: Eukaryota > Metazoa > Arthropoda > Insecta > Lepidoptera > Noctuidae > Fissipunctia > Fissipunctia ypsillon. The sequence continues at coordinate 10,180,633 of OX387662.1, forward strand.
GGGAGTCTAAGAGCCGTGTAAGAAGTGGTAGGCCGCCATTTATTAACCAGTCTCAGCGACGCTTTATGGTTGGTGAATATGAAACGAATGGTTTTATACCTACTGTTCGCAATGTTTATCCAGTGGATGAAATTGGTGAATTTTATTTGGTTCAAAATAATTGTCCGATACATCGTGCCAGTACCTATTGTTCGTGAGTGGTTTAGTGAACATTCGGATGTTAAAGTTATTCCGTGGCCAGCGCGATCGCCTGATTTAAACCCTATATAAAATGTATGGGGTTTAATGGTGCAAAGATGGGAAGCGCGAGACGAAAGATGTCTCGAACAGCTGAAGTCCCATTGCATGGAGTTGTGGGATAGTTTACGTGGCACAAATATAAATTGCAGTAATATTAATCCTCTAATCATAATCATTTATGTCTTTGCAGACATGCGGGAGAAGTCATTTGATGATTTCCCATCCAAAAAAAAAAAAAAAAAAGATAGATTAGTACATAGATGTTGTCATAAAGTTAGTTCTCCATGTTCTGCCGTCATATGGGCATGCAAATCTTAATAATTAATATAAATTAAAATAACATAGAATATTATTATAAATTCATTTTACAAATTAATGTCAGTCATTTGAAATGACAATAAAATTTAAGAGAGCATTATTACATCAAATGTCACTGGATACAATATTATGTATGTCAATGGATATATTACAAGCATGCCACTATGAATAAGTAAAAATAAGAAAAGAAATAATTTATTTTATCAAAAAGTCAAATAACGAATTACATTTTAATTTTAAATATTATTGCAATAAAACATGTCAAATATTAAAACTGAAAACAAAATGAGTACCAATTACAATTGCAACAGCAGCGATACTTAGGCCCCACAGATTTTTTCCGATAGGAACTCCGAGATATTATATACAGGGTGTCCGGTAAAGAATGGATAACCTTGAAATCGCATATAACAGACCTTATGGCTGTTCTAAAAAAAATACAAAAAAAAATATATCCCAAGTAATAACTAAGATTTTTTTGAAAAAGAATACTAACTTTTTTTACATTTTTCATCACCACAACCACAAATGAATGAATTCCATCGGTTATCTGTTGTTATAATATTGTACGTTGACTATGCCGCCGACAGAGAGGCAATAGATAATGTGACTAGAAATTACACAGAATTTTTTTCTAAAAAAATTATATCTTAGGTACTTACTACTTGGGATATACATTTTTTTTGTATTTTTTTTAGAACGGCCATAGGGTCTATTATATGCTATCGCAAGGTTATCCATTAATTACCGGACACCCTGTATAATACGCTTTACTTATGAGAAAGTTTTTTAAATGCTTTTTAAACAAATTCAAAGTCTATTAAAGATCGCTTTTAGCGATAAGACCGCCCATTGTGTCACCCTATGTGTAAAATTTCTACATTTATATAATATGTGTAAATTTTATGGGGTACAATAAAGAGTATTCTATTCTATTCTAAGATTTTGATCGATTCTGGTATGTGATCATCAGTGATCGGAATAGGTAGAGCTATTTAGGTTCATTGACCGCAAACATTGATGTTAATATGGATATTCCACGGGATTCCGACTGATACTACGAGATTTTATTGAATTTCATTCTTTTTGTCGATATGTATAAAAATGGTGTATTCCAATAAGTGCATGAGCGACGTTGTAAATTTTACGTCAACAGTACGCTATAAAACTTTTTGCCAAGCACGCGACGTTGCCGCTTTGTTGAGACGCGTTATGTCGCCGCATTATGGAAACAAAAGAAAACAATAGCGGGGTGTTTATGTCGCTAGAGTGACGCACCTGTTTTTGTCTCTTTCTGTGACACTAGAATTCAATTCTTTACCAACAGTAACTTGTTGTCTCACTCGATTACTTCGGTTCTTAGAGTGCGCTTGTTTGCTTCCTGTTGAGTTTTGTTGTGTGGTGAATATCTTCTGACCCTGGCTTATTTACTGGATTCTGGAACCTTCTTGCTACTACGACTTTGGCTAGCATTTACGGACTCTGATTTGACCTTATGGGATTGGACGTTTGGAGTTATTTTATTGGATACTGATTTGGTAAGTTCTATTTTTTAAGTAAAATATTGAATAAAACTAACGTATTAATCTTATTCTACCTTGACATATTAGAAAAATTAATTGTTTGGGCTTAGCGAAAAGCTTGTCCTAAGTCGAACCAATAAAAAACATTTTAAATACAAAAAGTAAAGTACAGTGTTATTCGCACAAAACGCAAAACCTTTTCTTGTTAATTAAACTTTATTGACTAGAGTCAAGAGCAAACCTATCTTAAACACAAAAATTAAAAAAAACTTTATTATACTAATATGTTCCAGTATTTTCTTGGCTTTAAATTATGTCACGCACGTGTCAAAATTAACTTAGAAACTCATTAATAGAATGTATTAATTAGCTATACGGTAAAGTGCAGGAGTCATAGACCAACATGTTTGCAGTTCGTACACATATGAACTATCATTGAGCTGTAGTGAGTGTACTACCTGTGTGCGATTACCGTACCGGACCGTACCCTCTCTCAGCGTGAATTAAAAACTTTTGATTGACTTTGCATTTTCAATCTTGCACTGGGAATATATAATATATATTTTACTAGTTTTGTTTTTCGAACACTAAGTGTCGATGTGACTCTACTCAGCATTTCTAATTTAACGACATTTTGATTCAGGTGAAGTACTTCAACATGGCGTCAAGGGTTGTCAAGCCCGAAACAGTTCAGAAGTGGATACGTGACTATCTTGAGCTGATTTTTGACGCTGCCAGCTGTACTATTTACTGCACCAAGTGTGAAAGCCATTTATTAGTTAAAAAAATCTAATGTTAATCGACATATTGAAGGTGCTCAACATCGAGGAACATACAAACAGCCTCAAGAAAACGTTAAAGATGAGAAACTTTGGATATCGTTAGATGAGACAATTGACTTTTTAGGTCGTTATATTGTGCATTTCTTAGTAAGGCCATTAAATGAAAACTTTTCTGGTCGACCTTATTTAATTGCCTGTAAAATGCTCGAGGTGGTTAATGGCCAAACTATTTCAAATTTTGTAATAGTGTTTGGAAAATATTTGGCAAGACAACTTTGAAAGAAAAGTTGATAATATGTTAATATTATGTACTGATAGTGTTGCATACATGTTGTCTGCGGGCCGAATTTTTTTTTTTTTACCTCAATTTAAACATGTCACCTGTTTGGCACACGCTCTTCATCGCGTATCAGAACAGATACGGTTAGAGTATCATGATGTAGATATGCTAATATCCAATGTGAAAAAAAATATTTTTAAAAGCCCCTCGCAGAATAAAAGTATTGAAAGATACGTATCCTAACTTACCTCTTCCCCCACAACCAATGATAACTAGACGGGGCACTTGGCTCGAAGCTGCATCGTATTATGCAAAATATTATGAAGAAATAATGAATGTTATTTCTAGATTAAACAGCTCTGATTCAATGGCAATATGTGATGCGAAAAATATTCTGGAAAAGGAAAATCTACGGAATCATTTAGTATATATAGAAAATCATTATACGATTATTTTATTTTCATTAAAAGAGTTGCAGAAACAAAATTTAGCATTAAGTGACGCGTTTTTGGCTTTTGATCAAGTCAGAGCTGCTTTAAATGAATGTAATTCTGATAGAATAAAAAACAAAATTGAAAAAGTTATGGATAGGAATCCTGACATTTACATCCTCAGAGAATATGATGAATGAAATGATGAATGAGAATATGAAAAATGATGTGAATGATGAAATTTTGTCATATAAATTCGCTTCACTAACATCAACAGTGGTGCTATTCTGGAAAGATCCCACCGTGAAAATTTAGGTGAAGTGAGCGTGATGTGAACTGTCATCCCACCTTACTCTACTAAGGATTGAGCTCAATTCAAACTCACTTCACCTAAGTGCTCACGGTGTGATGTTTAGAGAATAGATCGGCTGATGTCGAACGCTCGTTTTCCACATATAAATAGGTGTTAGATGTAAAAAGAAATAGATTAAAATGAGATAATTTAGAAAAAATAATGGTGATTTATTTTATACTTAGTCTTCTAGTGAAGCTGAAGACGAATCAGACCAATGACATTTTTTGTTTAAATAAGTGAATTATTGTTGAAGCGTATTGATAATTTTAATTAAGATTTTATTGTAAATACAAATTGTTCTATTTGATCATGTTTTGATTTTCTGAGGAACAAATAGTTTGTATGGTAATATGTTTTTGTACAACTTCAGAATAAAAATGTTTAAATGATTGTTGATTCTTGAATAAGAAATTGTTACGTAAAAAATATATGTGGTTTAATGAATCAAGTTTATCTATTTATTATTCTATCCTTAATCCCATCCTTATATTTACCCGTCAGAAAGGAAGTGTAATCTTTCATTAGTCCCGAAGGCGAGAATAGTTTTTTTTATGATTTTACTACTTAAAAACTAAATCCCGGGACTCGGGGAATATCCATATTATTCTAACCTATGGCAAGTACATAAAACAGCTCTACCTATTCCGATCTCTGGTGATTATATAAATTGGTGCCATGCAGAAAACACTTTTATGCATCAGAGCTGTCTTAGACTGTCTAGCACATTACATCAACCTCAAATATGTACAGAGAGGGCAGTATCGGTATTTTATACTGAATAAAAAATGGTTTACAAGTGTCTGTGCATTTTAAACCGAACGTTACTCTAATACACTTTTTTGGGATTTAAATATTAGTTCCTTATTGGTTGAGTTCCCCCGAAACATAACTCCGTATCTTAATATTGAACCCGCCATTCCATGGTATGCTGTAACAATAGCGTCCTTTCCTATGACTGGAGCGAGCTTATATAAGGCATACGTCGATTTGCTGAATCGCTTTGCCAGTTCTACTGTGTGTGTTTTCTAGGGCTTTCAAATACCGGATTTGTTCAATACCGGTATTGGAAAAGCCAATACCGTGATCACGGTATCAATACCGGTAATCCGGTATTGAACGCAAGTTCAATTAGGGCATTAATAAAACCATTAAATACGTACTTTTATTTTCAAATCAGTCTTTATTGTTCTTATTTATTGAATAAATATCTTTTATACAAAGCTTTCTTATATAACAACTTTGTGTTGGTTGGTTATTAATTAAGGTAGGAATTAGGAACGTAATCAAAACTTAAACTTACGTCGCCTTTGCGAAATGACTAATAATAACAAAACCGACATAAGTATGGCTCGATGTGGGGCATTGTCTCAGGCGGGCGCGGGAGGGTGAGGTAAAGATAACAGCGGTACGCTTGCGCTGGTGAAAACAAATGTGAGATAAGATCACATCATTCACATCTACTAATGTTTTAATACCGTAATCACGGTATTGGGGCGTCAATACCGGTATTGAAAAAGGCCAAAATAAAATCCGTGATCACGGTATTACGGGATCCCGGAATACCGGTATTGAAAGCCCTAGTGTTTTCCAATCTAATCGTTGGTCTATGGTTAAGCCTAAGAAGTTGGAGGTGCTTACTTGATTTATTTTGTTATTATTATAGTGAATATTCATAGTTATATATTTGCGTTGACTGAAGGCCATTAGTTTGGTTTTGTCAGTATTTATTTTGAGATTGTTATTGTTGAGCCATTTTATTGTTGAATGAATAGTATTAGTTACTTCATTCTTATAATTTTGTTTGTTTGTGCAGTCAATGGTAACTGTACCTACTGTCATTAGCAAAAAGAGTCATGTGATATTTCGTCACTTTGGGCAAGTCATTTATATATAGTAAAAATAGAGGGGGGCCAACCATGCTCCCCTGTGGTACACCATATGAGATTGATCTATCACATGACCTATAGACCCTTTCGTATTTAGTTTTCAGATCTACCTGTGAAATTTCAACATATTGCTTTCGGTTTTTTAGATACGATTCGATTAGCTGCAGGACATTTCCTCTTATTCCGTAAGCTTCTAATTTATCAAGCAAGATATTGTGATCTACATAAACGAAAGCTTCTGGAGGCGGGCAGCCCTATCGCATGTTTACGTACCGCGCGGCTGTAGGCATTTATTTCAAAGATACGGCCGAGTTACAATACTGTATAGATAATATTACCGTGCCTAAACCATGCGGAATAAATTCTCTAAATGATGGTGAAAACCGCATCGAACAAACAGAAACGAAAAGCGATTTTAATGTATGATATGTATACATTATAGTGGGAACATTGTAGACTAGATAATCCCCTTTGGGGGCGAATGTTTCAAGTAACATTTCCTTGCACGTGCTTCTTGCACAATCAACGCCTCCATAACTATGAATGAAATTGAATGAATGACGGTTCTTGTTTCCGTTGAGGAATTACTTGCTAGCACAGGTACATAGGTAGGTATCTCCTGAAACAATGGCTGCTGTCGGACTCGCTTCAACAACTACAGATGGACTAGATTGATGAAAGTCTTCTACGAATTAGTGCAGGCTATACAGCATGTATCAGAAAGGTGTGGTCTGTTTAGGGGCGTGGTACAGACCATCAAACTGAACAACTTCCTCCATGAGGCCAACATCGTAATCCGGAAAAAAATTTCAACTGTCCCATACAAAACTTCAATACCTACTCGACCCAAATGTATGGGGCGCATGAAATGGTTGTATTTCATGAAATGGCCAGCTAAAATTGACCATATCGTTTAAACGTCAACGTTTAATGATATGTCAGTCGACGTTTGGCCATATCATTAATGTAGGGTATCTGTCGTGGTCCGATCGTAGAAATGGCCATATCGTGACGAAAGCAACCTATTTATCGACATTCTCAGCTGACCACTGGGTATATCGCAAAGTAGTTGCATTTCACGCCGTTAGTGCCACCCCGGCCCGACCAAATGGGTTAGGTTAGGTTAGAACTGTGACCGACCGCGCGCGAGCCGAGCGAGCGAAACGAGCGGTGCCGCGGCAGCGGCCGGCGAGCGCTACATTCAAGTTGGTCGCAATTACTTAGGAATTATTCGAGTAGGAATAGATGCACAACAAAAACAAAGCAACATCAACGCCTTTATTGGTGGATAATCTAACTATTTTACGATATGATCACTAATGTTTGGCCCCATCATGAAGTAGTCGTGCGTTTAACTGTTCATATCGTCAAACGTTGAGTATTCAATGATCTGGCCAGACCACATCATGATGTGACCAGTGGCCGATGTGCTATTTCATGAAATGGTCTAACACTTCACGAAATGATCAGTGGTGCTATTCTGTAAAGATCTCGGTGTAGTGAGCGTGATGTGAACTGTCATCCCACCTTACTCTACTAGGGATTGAGCTCACTTCACCTAAGTGTTCACGGCGTGATGTTTAGGTACAGAATAGAAATATCTGAAGGGCTATTCTCGTAATTTTAAGAACGTTCACAGTCTGATCTCAGTCTCAATATGTCAAAAATACCTATAATTTCCCTACATTTTTGACATTTGATTGTCGCTCTCGCTGAGATGAGATTGCGACTACATTTTGAAAGTTTTTAGTTACGGGAATTGGGCTTCTGACCACGACATATTATTATGCATTTTATTTTAGTGTACCTAAACAAAGTTATAAGGACAAGGTTTCAAGGTCAGGTATAATTTAAATCATTGAAGACTTTGACATAACTTCAAAAACTATGAAAAAACAAACGTGTGCAACCCCGTGTGTGGACCCCCGTCAGGAACAAAGTTCCTTGTCACGTATGATTCCTATTTTCCTTTCTTTATTTCTTTTAATTAGCCTTTAAAAGTTAATTTTCTAAAACATGACCATTGCAAATACTTTCTTGCATTTTTTTAACAAAATCAAAATCAAGTCATTCATTCAAACTAGGCTGTTAAAACAAAAACCAAATTTTCGCAGCCGCCGTCTTGGATTTTCATTTTGACTTCACTATCGGCTTTAGCACCGTCGAAAACCATGAAAACGATAACCATGATGAAAAATTTTTTAATTTTCGCAGCCGCCATCTTGGATATACATTTAAACGTCACTACCGGCTTTAGCACCCTCGAAAACTATGAAAACGTCACTCGTGACGAAAAATTTGAAAATTTTCGCAGCCGCTATCTCAGATTTTCATTTTGACCAAATTCACACTTCCGCACTCTCTCGATAGAGAAGTGTGAATTCGAAAGAAGAAAGTCGCATAGAGGGGGCATACAAGTATGAACGCTTTTCGCGTGACGATTTCTGCCAGTTTACTGCTTCCGCAAGCCGGGTAAAAGAACTTCGTTCCAATACGAAACATTCGGTAGGCCTAAAATATGTATATCCTTCTAAAATAAGTACCTATCATTATCATCTGCCTAGGCTTTCCCAACTATGTTGGGTTCGGCTTCCAGTCAAACCGGACCGGATGCAGCTGAATACCAGCATATTACATGGAGCGACTGCCTATCAGAAATCCAGAACCCAATTACTGGGTAATACGATGATACCCCTTGGTAAGACCGGTTGTCAGATTTTCAGGCTACTGACAACCCGTAACGACTGTCAAAGATGTACAAATGACAGCCGGGACGAAAATAGGTAAGTAGTAGTATTATTGAAGGTCCCATTATTACGTTTATTTTTGGACGATTACCTAGTGTTCGCCTAGTCCACAAACGTGACAAAGCTAACATAGTTTTATGTAATATTTAACAACAATTGAGGCTACAGCAGTCTTATATCATATTTTTATCTTACTTAACCTTGCATTGTCCACAATATGTACAACATACATACCTAGTGAGACGTGATCGTAACAGATTATACAATAGTTCAAGAAAATATTCATTGAAGTTTATTAATTATTTTACCTACACTTAACATTATTCTGTACAAGTACCCATCACGTCTGTGAAGTTTACTAAACAAAACGTGATGGATATCGATATCCAAACACGATAAAACAAAACAACAAATCTGTTTTATTCTTGTTTTGTCGTCTTTAGATATCGATACTCCCGTCTGCGAAGTTTCGCTAGCTAATTTAATTCGACCCGGTTGCGTTTTATGTTAGGTACGTGCTAGAATAAGTACCGTAGCTACTTTATTATTTACCGTCGAATTTTTCAGTTTACTACCTAAGCTTACAATATTACTGGGTGATCCTTACAGTCCGCATGAACTTCAGACTATTAGAGCAGTGGCGGTAGCTTCATAGAAGCCAAAGAGCCGGGCTTGCCTTAGTAAAATCATAATTTACAACAACAAAAGTAAGCCTATCAATAAAAAAAAATGTACTCTTCGTATTTTAAAGGTTATCGTACTACTAACAACTATGAACAACATAAGAAAATCCCTCAGTTGCCCGTTTTTTTTAATCGGTAACAAATCGTCGGCTTGCCCTAATTTTCATCCTTAGGTACGCCACTGTATTAGAGCTAGATAAATTCGTTCAAGGAACGACCTCGTCGATTTACAGAAAAAACTACATTCTAAGATTTAAAAAAAAATGTCGGTATTTCATGATACGAAACGGATATTCTTCGGCCGGATACCGGCCATCTTATTTAGAGGTTTCTGAATACTTGTCTCTACCTCATAGAATAGTTTCAGATTGTCCATAATAATATAATGAAACGTCTCAACAGTTCACCCGGTAAAAATTTCATTTATGTGAGGTGAGTTTGAAGTTAGCTGTCAATCCTTAGTGTCATGTGGGATGGTAAGATTTTACAGATTAAACCGGCGAATAGACCGGTCTTTCAACAGTAGGTAGGTATAAATTCTGAGCTTCAAGTGACTAGCAGTTTTTTGGTAGGTAAGTACCTAATTAAATTACCGATTTGCGAATAACCCGCTGTTTCTACCACCCAGTGGCGCTCAAACCATGACGTAGTATCTAAAAATCAGTAAGTTAATCATTCTGTCTGTGTCTAATTGCCGCGTAATGCCATTCCCCTTGTATTGTCTGAATAACAATGAATAGTTTTTACTAATACAATCATGTTGCGTTTTATCGCTTCTAAGCTGTGAATGTGTGTTTTTAATTGTACTGAACCTACCTTCAAATGTACGTGCAGCGAAACTGATTAGATGTTAGCTAAGTTCTGCAGTATTGTATAGGATGCTGCGTAGTGGCCAAAGTATAGATCTATTCAAGCCACCATCCTAATTAAGAAACACACTATCATTCACAATCCGAGGGATTTGAAGGAAATTCCTAATCCATTGCTTCATATGTTAGAAAAATTCGTCTACATAACAACATAAATAACGCTACGAACGCGGCTGAACTGTCAAAATTAAAGGCATTGCGATCGATTAACATTGTATTTGTGTAACGCAATTACCCCGCTAATCTCAAAATCGGACGTGAATTAAAGGACCGGTCTTTTCCTCTTATGGATTAGATTAAGGTGATCAAATCAAAATAACTCAAGTAACCAACCTAGCTGCATGAGAGTTGTCGAGAATCGAGTTGAATGGCGTATGATTAGAGAGGCCTATTTCTAGCAATGGCCTGCTATAGGCCAATGATGATGACAGGCAACCTACATACAATTTTTTTTCATCTTCCCTTTTATCTCCTCGCCGCAGCATTAGCTATTTTCATTTGAGCTCTAAGACTAGCAGCTTCCGTCTTGAAATATGAAAAGCACAAGCCAATGTATGTTTCTTTTTCTATTTAAACTCCCGCAGAGTCTCAAATTTTGTTTGTGATGTCAGTGCCCAAAACCTTGTTATGTTTGGCCTAGTTTGATATGAGTCCAAGATGTTTGGCCTAGTTTGATATCAGTCCAAGATGTTTGGCCAAAGTTTGATATTAGTCCAAGATGTTTGGCCAAGTTTGGTGTAAGTCCAAGATGTTAATGTCCAAGATGTTTGGCCAAGTTTGGTGTAAGTCCAAGATGTTAATGTCCAAGATGTTTGGCCAAATTTGATATGAGTCCAAGATGTTTGGCCAAGTTTGATACTAGTCCAAAATGTTTGGTCAAGTTCAGTAGACTGTCTTTAGATCTTGTGCAATAAAAACTGGTTGTGTTATAATATCATTGTGCATCCTGATTGGCATAATGATAGATGTTGATAACTCAAACGTTGCGTAATTGTAATGGCTCAAGGCTTAAATGCATAGATGTTCTCCGTTTGCCTACTTACCAAACTATTTTGCCGTGTGTACACTGCACCTTGTTTGGTTATAATGACAATGACTGTGTGTGATAGATTCGGATATAAATCGACACTTGTCCAGTACTTCCTGAGAAGTAGTTTTAAAAGACAATAGAAAATGCAGGTATTAAGTTTAGTTACAGTATACTGATTTCTTCTGTCTATCGCGGAAACGATTTGAGATATAGTACCTATATACAACATTAGTTTTAGTTTATGCGAAACCCGAAACACGTGTCTATTTTTATGTAAAGAATCTATGTACAAAAATTCAAAACTATATCATGAAAAATCACAAAGTTATAAGCTTGTTATCTGGTTGTCCGTACAAAAACATGCTCACCGCGCGGCAACCCCGCGCCGCCCGCGCCTCCAGCGTCGTCTTGCGCTCATTGATAATAATTTGGCAGTAGGTACCTATAGAGTACTTAGTGTCCCTCGGTGGCCAACTTGTAACCTTTTTAAAATAGTTTTGGGACAAAATATAACATGATGTAAAAATTATTGGAATCGAATCAGTTACTTATTCTGAACCAACTCTATTCAGGTTTCGCTAAAAATAATGTTGCAGTCGCAAAAAATAAGTTAGATAATAATTAGTACTTTAACATCTAGCTAAATGAAATAGGAAACATCTTTTTTACCTCTTCATTGTGTAATCTCTTTCTATTATTGAAATTTATTATATAGATATAAATAGATACCTACACAATACATAAATTAGCTAAGTATATCGAATTCCTGCTATCGTACCCAGTAATTAGAGTTACGATAAAGAACAGCTTAGGTAAACTATGCTTAACTTTTTATTTATCTAAGTAAAACATTTAAGTAATTTGCAGAATACTAATGAAAATTAATCACTAATAAGTGTTTAATTTTCATTCATTTTTCATTGCGCACAATAGTGCGCAATCACTTATGATAATCGGTGTTCATTAAAATTCATAATCAAACAGCAAATAGGTTGGCATTCTTAACTGTTTAATTTTACACAAAACTGGTTGGGGTTTCTCATGGGTGTACCATTTTTCCAAATCCTTTACTAGCTAATGGTTTTCTAATCTAGTTCAGGTAGAATCTAATGACTATATGCCTCTAGTTTAAGACCCAAATATTGTAAATATTTATATAAATCTATTATTGCAATAAACAATTTCTATTTCAATGGTTTTCTTATCGAGGTAGAAGTAGGTTAATATATGCAATAAACGAAAGGAATGGATATACTCGTACCTACCTAACAGCACTGGTGAAATGGTTTTTTTATTAATTATATGATTAAGTTTTGTGATGATTGCTATGCGTCTGACGCACAGAACAGTCTGACGTATCTGATTTTTAAACGTCTATACTGTGTCGAGTCTAAAATTAAGATTAAAAATAAACAACTGTCACTGATCAATCACCAAACTTTGAACTTGAACTCAATCGATCAATTTAAAATTAAAGAATCACTGATGATAACTTATAAATAAAAATAAAAATGTGCACTGACCGGTACATAGTTTCGGACTTCGGACAACAACGATACTCTCGTGCGATTCACGGGAAACAACGCGAAGAGATGCGCCACACACCTTATAAACAACCTATTTATACAAAACGACACTGTAAAATACCCAATGTGCGGACCGCGGAGTGCGTATGTTTTTTTCGCGCCAAACGGTAAACGACTGAAGGCAGCCGTCCGTACAGCCTCTAGAAGCAAATTGGTAGGGCATGGGATGGGATATTATCTCTATCAATGATAAGTTGATTCGTATTTTAGACTTCTGAACTGAAATCAGCAGCAGTGGTGTGAGCAGTGGTGTGAGCAGTGGTGTGAGCAGTGGTGTGAGCAGTGGTGTGAGCAGTGGTGTGAGCAGTGGTGGTCCAGTGGTAACGGCCGCGACTTACCGAGTTGTAGGACGTGGGTCGAACCCCAAGCAGGCACTTCACTTTGTGTAAATTATTTCATCACCAATGCTCTCAAAACGGTGAAGGAAAACATCGTGAAGAAACCGGCACGTCCTAGAACCAAAAATTCGAAGACATGTGACATCCGCCAACCCGACTGGGCCCGCGTGGTGGATTACGGCCCACTCCCTCTCACACAGAGGAGGCCTGTGTCCCAGCAGTGGGAACGTTATAATAGGCTGATTATGAATTAATAGGCCTCTATCGTCTTATGATTTTTTTGTAGGCTTTGAAATGGTTTTCAATGCCAGAGGAATCAAAACGCGAATACTTATTAATTAAATAGGTCATAGGGTATCGGTAACTTAAAGCTTGTAAAGAATAGGTAGGTATCCGACAACATTCTACTATTATTAGTGCACAAAGTAACGCAAGCCTCCCGGGAGTCCTGAGCTGTAACAAAAGATAAATTGAACTTGAGTTACAATTTTTTTTTCTTGAAATAAAAGGATATTACAAAAATAGAACCGAAGGTGTTATGGACTACTTGAGTGAAGTAGCGTGTCACTGCTAACACACGTGGCTTTGAATTGTGGTTTCGTACTAACAGCACTTAGGTAACAGTTGGAGCCAATATATATTTTTGTTATTACATAAATATACATACAAATAAATAAACTTAAAGTGTCTGTTTGTAATGTCAAAAAAACAGCTTTTTACTAAATACATATGAAATTATATACGCTACACAAACACAATTTTTAACATTTTTGTCTGTCTATTTGTTCCGGCTAATCTCCGAAACGGCTGGACCGATACCGATTTCGACGCGACTTTCACTGTCAAATAGCTGATGTTATTAGGAGTAACTTAGAGTACTTTTATTTTAGAAAAAAAATTAGGATTCTGCGCAAAAAAAAAATTAAAATCCATGAAATTGTGAACAAAATCCGATTCAAATAGGGAAGTATTGACATCTACGCGGGCGAAGCCTCGGACAACAGCTAGTATTTCATATTTTCAGTTGAGACTGCCTCGTTAGTCTAGTTGTCGCAAGCGCTACTGCTGAGCATGAGGTCCTGGGTTTGATGCCCAGGTTGGGCAAAGTGCTATTGGTTTTTCTATTTGGAATTTCTCAGTAGCAGCCCGGAGTCTAGATTTGTGCCGGGTTGATGGCAATAGGCTCGCCGCCTATTACATGGGACTGATACATAATTGGTGAAATGTGGGTGTACTGCTATTAGGTACACCTCTGCCCAACCTTTTGGGGGCAAACAAGGCCTCATCTTATGTTATGTTCATATTATTTATTTATTTAAAATTTCATACTCAAAAAAGTACAAAGGCGGACTTAATGCCTCAGGCATTCTCTACCAGTCAACCAAGAGTGGTGAAGAGATTAGATGGCAGGTGCTCTGCATATTCTGAACATTCCATCTTTGATTTCCATTCTCTGTAAAAGATTGAGATGAGAGGTTCTTGCGGAGTTTTGCAAGATCAGGGAAACACTATGTCACTAACAGGTGACATAGTGATTATTTAATGAGTTAATTACATAACCATTACGCAGACTCGGTATGAAATTGAGACATCCGGTCATATAGCACGGTGCCATCGCAAACAAAATTGAAGGTGAAGGCAAATATGGAAGGTCACGAAAAAACAATGTTTTTGCTGTAACATAGGTACTTAGAGGTATTATTCAACGCATTCTTTGACAAATGCATTTTATTTCAAATATTCACAGAGCGTTTTCGCACTGCATCCAATCCGGACCCGAATTCAAGATCTGTAATTGCGTAACACAACACCTATCAATCACAATCTGAATAATTTTGAAGCATATTGCTAATCCATTGCTTCATATCGCACATGACAACATGGACCGTCATAACTCAAAAAATGGCCGAATTGAGTTAAGATTACCTACGGATCAAGTAATTTTTAATCTACATATTGGACACTCATACAAAAAAGTCAATTTTTGTAAGAGTTATGAACATTTACGTAAGTTCAATAGTTTTGGTTCTATGATTTTTTGAACTTTCAAATCACTTTTACTCGAAATGTCTAATTTTGAGTTATGACTGTACATGTTGTCATGTGCGATATGTTCGAATTTTTTTCCTGTTCAACAACTTTAACGCAATGAATGTTGTTCAATTGTCAAAATGAAACCGATGCCTGCTGTAATTAGAGTGTTACGCAATTAGGAGTGAATTAAGGTGCTGTTCGGACGGACAAAATTCGAATCCAGGGGGCCTACTCCGAAGCGTAAATCCAAGTATCGGCCGAATGTTCGGAACTTTTCTACTACACTTCATTCTATTTCGTTCGGCTGGTTCTAATCCGACCGAACGTAAAATGAAGTTCGATGAACAAACGTCAAAATTAAGTTCGTTCGGATCCGATACTTCGGATTTACGCTTCGGAGTAGGCCCCCAGTGCGCAATCCCAGACATATCTCGATTAGAAAACCAGATGCAGTGCGCAAACGCTCTAAGTATGTAGGCACCTACCTACAGCAGACATGGCAGGCTTCATAGCTACACAATACAAGGCTATAATTAACAATTCTCGTTAATTTGCTGTAGTTAAAATAAACAAAATTAGTGCGGAACCCAAGCTGCTAGTTTGACATATAATTGTATTTTATTTATTACAACAATCGCTCGAACTTGAAGTAACTTCCCATCACTGGGAATGTTTTTGTGGAAACATTAATTCATAATGTTAAACATACCGGACGTTGCATATTGTAAGTAGGTAGGTATATTTTGGGTAGGTACTTATTTAGCATCTGACTGTGGTGGTGATAATATTGTTATAGCTATGACAAGTCACCAATGGCATTTGGAGGTTTGGAAGAACTGGAGCTAGACCACCACCTCTTTAAGCTTATACTGCTTTAAGAGGTGGTCGTTGGCCCCCAGGGGCCGTATTATGAAGTATTAATGCTATCATAATTCCAGTCCGAAAAAGGGATGGTGTTATCGGTCATGTATAGCTAGGTCTCTCTCGCGCACTGGACTCATGAATGGCATTAGAACGTCATAATATGGCTCCAGGGTCCAGTAAAAAGGTTCAAATTAAAAATATTTTGTTTCACATAAACCTACATGGGCAAATATGTAACGTCAGAAGCTAGGTGCACGGTTCCAATTGGGACGTAGTTTAACAGAAACGAACCGACCGAACGAACGTTTCCACAAAAAGTAATTTTTGAGTTACCAAGGTTTTTTATGTTTAGATGTGAATTGCTGGCTGCAATGATGTTGTATTTGGATTATTTTGAAATATTGTCACATATTTAATATAACAATTCTGTTATTATTATATATAGACCTGTTTCTTTCAAGTTGGATTTATTAAAAACGACCCAAGCAGTTTGTGTTATTACGGTGGTTTGTAGAAAAATACCCATCTTTTTGTAGGTTGGTTCCCATAATTAAAAAAGCAACCTTATCTTTGTAGTGTCACGGAACTTTTTTTTGCGGATATCTATGGAAAGAACCAACCGTTAGGACCTCTCTGGTATAATTATACAACTTATTCTTGACCATAATGTGGGTTGAGTCCTTTCTGTCCGGTCGTTTTCTATGGAGAAGAGCCGGCAAGAAACTCCACGGTAAAGCGACATTCGTAATTACTTTTTACAATATTTTCCAATTACACTGTTATTACGTAGATACTTACGTATGGGAGGACAGTGTAGGCCTATCAAAAAGTACTAGTACATATTTAACTAAATAGAAAATGATCAACAAATCGAAAATGTTGTATCTGCAGACTGCCCGAGGTTCGTCGATGTCGAGCTCAAAATGTAGGGAACAGCAGATTTTTTTCGCGATTTCAGGTTTGGTCCCATAGTAAAAGTTGTTCATAATGATGAGTACAATGACCCCTTAAGAGGTTGTGCGTTATTAATGTTACATCTTGTATATTAGGTTGGGGAAAAAGTCTTTTCGCATTATAGTATGTATGAACTTGTAATAAGATCTCTTTGGCTATACTATTTGTATCTGGCTGATTTTGGTATCATTGAAAGTTTAAACTTTAAAGAACATAATTCCAAATACAAATTAGGAAAATGTGTGATTTTCATTTGTTTTTCGTACTGTCAAGATGAGTGAATCTAATGAAGAAATTCGATACATTTTAAAATTTTACTACAAAAAAGGTAAAAATGCAACGCAAGCCGCGAAAAAAATTTGCGATGTTTATGGACCTGGAGCAGTGTCTGTGAGAGTAGCACAAATTTGGTTTAAGCGTTTTCAATCCGGAAATTTTGATGTCAAAGATGCACGTCGCTCTGGTCACCCTATTACGGATAAAATGGATGCCATTTTTGAAAAAGTGGAGCAAGATCGGCATATCAGTAGTGTAAGAAACACCGACAGGATCAGGACGTAGTCAAATAATGATTCAAGGATTACGTAACCGTCTTATATTTCAATTGAACTGCACATACAAAAATCAATACTTAGCACTAGGTACTTATTAACTCTAAAAAACCTATCGCGTCGAGTCCTAAAATTCAAGAGCCCCCGCAACTGGCCAAGCGTTCCCTTCACGCCTGTAACTACCCATTTTCTTTTTTAGCGGGAAGGAGCGAGTTCTCTCATTGTTTCCCGCCATTTTTCGTCAACCATTCACAGAGCGACCACGAATATAAAAAAGGATAAAGTTGCCAGTATAAAATATTAAAATAAAAGCTCTATTGATACGAATATCGATGAAAATAATCGATTAGCAAAATCAAAATTCACAAAGCCTAACAGTAGTTACGACGTAGCTGAAGAACTGGGAATTGACTATAAAACAGTTTTGGCGCATTTAAAAAACTGGGTACACAAAAAAGCTCGATATTTGGGTACCTCACGAGCTCACTGAAAGAAACCTAATGAACCGTGTACTCATTTGTGATTCTTTATTACGACGTAATGAAACCGAACCATTTTTAAAGAAGCTGATAACTGGTGATGAAAAGTGGATCACGTACGACAAGAACGTGCGAAAAAGGTCGTGGTCAAAGGCCGGTCAGGCTTCACAGACTGTGGCGAAACCCGGGTTAACTCGCAACAAGGGGATGCTGTGTGTGTGGTGGGATTGGAAGGGCATTATTCATTATGAGCTGTTACCACCAGGCAGGACCATCGATTCTGAACTCTACTGCGAACAACTGATGAGATTAAAGCAAGAAGTTGAGAGAAAGCGGCCGGAATAATCAACAGAAGGGGTGTGGTTTTTCATCATGATAACGCTAGACCTCACACATCTTTAGCCACTCAGCAAAAATTAAGAGAGTTTGGCTGGGAGGTGTTAATGCATCCGCCGTATAGTCCTGACCTTGCACCTTCAGATTTCCACCTGTTTCGGCCTCTTCAGAATTCTTTAGGCAGTGTCAGGTTAACATCACGAGAGGACTGCCAAAACCACTTGTCGCGGTATTTTGATCAGAAGTCCCAAAATTTCTATAGCAATGGGATCATGTCCCTACCTACAAGATGGCAAAAAGTTATCGAACAAAATGGTACCTACATACTTTAGTTAAATGTGAATAAACTATGTATATTAAAAAATGTTTTGAATTTTCTTAAAAAATGCGAAGAAACTTTTTCCCCTACCTATTATATCGATGCTTATAGTATATACATAGCAGACAGGTTTCGCGGTAAACTTTGCTTGCGCGACGTTGGATTTGTGTGACGTCAGATGTCTTGCGTAGTTCGTAAGTGGCGTTATAGATGTCGCTACAGAAAGATGCAGTAGGTATAC
This sequence comes from Fissipunctia ypsillon, assembly GCA_947568875.1. NCBI lineage: Eukaryota > Metazoa > Arthropoda > Insecta > Lepidoptera > Noctuidae > Fissipunctia > Fissipunctia ypsillon. Next base: position 10,199,479 of record OX387662.1, read on the forward strand.
CTACTTAGCTTCTCAGTGGCATCAACCCCACAAGAACCTTATTGGAATGAGAATAAAGATCATTATGATTTTGACTCTGATCCAAAATCAGAGATAAAATAACTTGTAGGATGATGAGGACAGGCAAATATGGCTTAAAAAAAATCTTTGTTCTTGACAGGACAGTTGACCTGCCGGTCTATTCTATAAAAATCTCTCCGTGAAAACTAAAGTAAAGTGAGCTTGAAGTGAGCTGTCATTTCACCTGATGCTCGGGTTTGACACTATGGGGAAGTTCGGGCAAAGCTGATTGTAGATGGCGTGATCATAGCTAGGTCCCTGCGACCTACAATAAATTGGACCTTTCGTTCATTTATTCCATTTCGTGTTCATTCATGAGTAATCATGAGTTTGGTTTTATTTCACTATTTCGTTATTTTCGGTGATTTCAATATTTTAAATCAAGTATTTAACATGGAAAGTAACAGAATTTAAAACCTCAAATACTTCCTCTTGATCACTTTTTTTCAAAATGTGTCTGACACTGTTTAATTTTTTTTAAATCTCAACGAATAGGTTTAGGCCACCATCTTCTAATTTTACGATACCTGGGGAAATGGTGGATTCCAATTTCGGAGTATTTATTAAAAACACAGCAACGCGTCATTTTCACAAAAATAAAATAAAACCACCTCACGCCTTGTATTTATTAGCTTGTGTTGGGAACTAGCTACGACAGCGCCATTTTGACAGTTGCCTTCCCAATTGACAGCTCACTTCTAGCTCATGTCACTTAAGTTTTCACGGAGACATTTTTACAGAATAGATCGGCTGTTTTTTTTCCTTTCAAAGGACTCTAGAGAATAATTTATGAAATGTGATAATGTAAATAATATTGCACGGTATAATTAGATAAAGTAATTGTTGGCTAATGGATCTTACACAACTAGTGCCTACATGCCTTTGTAAATGCCTGGAATCTGGTCGAGATACTTTTATGTATAATTTACTGCTAGAAGGATCGATAAACGGTATCTAGACGCTATAAAGGTGCCAGAAGATAATGAAAAATAGTGATATTGTAATCTGGTTTTTCCTCCATTGACAAACTAAACTATTTGTAACACAACATAACATAACATTACGCCTGTATTCCCGAAGGGTTTGGCAGAGGTGTGCCTAATAGTACATCCACATTTCGCACGTTATGTTTCCTTCCTAGTTGTGTTGTTTTATAAGTAACCTACTTATTTTTAATGCAATAAATTAGTGAAATATAGGTATAGACGAGTGTGCTAAACCATGTCGAATATCAATTGATCGAGCTATTAAACGAATGTATCAATAATCGAACGTTAATTTTGTAGAATGGTTAATTATTCGATCACTCAATATATCGTACACCCAATACATAGTGTTCAAAATATCAAATGTTTGTCTAATCGAACTACCACGCATCGTATATTCATCATCTTTCTATTTCTCTTTATCTTTCTTTTAATTTTTTTTTTTAGTAAGATTTATTGAAGGACTACACTACCACAACCGTAGCGTTGTAGCCGCGTAGTCGTCGAAGCTACTACGCCGCTACGATAACGCTACGACGACGAATGTTGTAACGATGGCTTTTCTTTGAATGAATGAAATGTAAATATTGATTTGTCGAAACTTAATTGTTTTCGGCCGCAGCCGAAATGAATAACTTTTTTTTTTGCTGGAAACGACCGAAAATGGATGTATCAGCCACAAACTGCCGACAATCGAAAACAACTCGGACTCCTGTATTATATAGGAGACCAGTTTATATTGATTCTATTACCACTGACGTGTAGGGGCGAGTTTTCTATACTAATATTATAAAGAGGTAAAATTTGTTTATAAGTTTGTATGTAGGGAATCTTCGGAACTACTGATCCGATTCCGAAAAATCTTTCACTAATAGGAAGCAACAGTATTGCCGATTGTCATAGGATATAATTTGACGCGGACGAAGTTGCGGGCAGAAGCTAGTAAGTAGTCTATAATTAATTAATTATATAAGAGATAAAAAATGTGAGTTTGTATGTAAGGGAACTTCTTCGGGGACTACTGATCCGATTACAAAAATTCTTCCACTGAAAGAAAGCTACACTATTGCTGAGTGTCATAGAATAAGTATGTTTTATGTTAAAACAAGAAATTTCGCGCGAACGACATCGTGGGCAGAAGCTAGAACTTTCTATAAAGTGTGTCACCTACAACAGTTATTAGTTGGACTTGTTCCAGTGGAACGGAACTCCAAGACACAGGTGATGCAGTTGGCACCCGAGTGTAACGGGGCCCTTAGATTGATGGCTCCACGACCACGACGTATCTAGGATGATCAGCCGTAGACTAGAATTAATTGGTGAATCAGTTAGTAGGCTAACGTCCGAACGGCAAAGTGCAGAAAGCGTTTCTCAGATACAAGCGTATGTTTGGATAACATAACATCATGCCTGCAATCCCCGAAGGGCTAGGCAGAAATGGTACGTACGTAAGTACAGTTAACACTATACACCCACATTTCGCCCCGGGCTGCTACTGAGAAATTCCTGATGGGAAAACCCAATAACACTGCCCGACCTGGGAATCGAACCCAGGACCTCATGCTCAGCAGTAGCAAAATGAAAGTAGCGTACTTTAATGGGTATTTGTGTATTATTTACCCGTTTATGTTTACTAAGTTTCTTTTAGGATGTTTGAATTTTAATTCACTTAAAGTTAGAAGAGTTGTTGACCAAATGACAACAGTCATGTAAAACGTAAAATGACATAACAAACATTTCGCCTGTATGCCCCGAAGGGTTCGGCAGATGTGTAGCTATTATAGTAGGTACAACACACATGTAATAGGGGGCGAGCATGTATTTCACGGTACACCGATGCGTCGGATTTGCACGCAGAGCCGTGGCAATTTTTTTGTTCCTAATTACAATTGTTCTAGAAAGCATAACATCACGCCTATATACCCCGAAGGATTAGGCAGAGGGGTATACAAACTATGTATTAAGGTTTTCATGATACGGAAGTGCGCGAGACCAGAGGAGCAATTCCCGTATTTTTAAGAATGTTCGCTTTCTAATCTCAGTCTCAATCTGTCAAACTTATTTGGGAATGTTAGCTAACTCATACAATCGCAAGTAACCTATGCATGTTTTCCTTTCCATCAAATGAGTATACTAGCGACATCCGAGCTTTTGTATGAGATTTTTGACATTAATTGTCACTGCGATGATGGTGATGAAGCTGCGACTAGATTTTAATGGGGAAGGCAACTGTCAAAATGGCGCTGTCGTAGCTAGTTCCCAAAACAAGCTACTATTGCAAGGCGTGAGGTGGTTTTTATTTATTTTTGCGAAAATGACTCGTTGTTGTGTTCCTAAATGGTCAGAAGCTGGAGCCCACCATTTTTCGAAAGACCCTAAGCTTAGAAGATTGTGGTGAATTATTTGAATTAAATTGAGTTCGAGGTTATGTCGGAAACACTTTGAAGAAGTGATTATGAGGAATTATGCATAGTTTAAAGTTTTTAATTCTGACACTTTCCGTATCGAAAAAATATTTCGATTTAAAATATGGAAATCACCGAAAATGAAGAAATAGTGGAATAAAACTAAACTCATGAATGAACACGAAATGGAATTAATGAACGAAAAATGTCACATTTATTGTAGGAAATAGGGACCTAGCTATGGTCACGCCATCTATAATTAGCTTTGACCGACCTCCCCTATTACGGGTTTGGCCTTCTGATTCAGTTTTTTTATTAAGTCCGTCAAAATGCTTTTATCCTACTACCAGTACCTATATATCCCAAAACTATGTAAGTATCATAAAAACATTCATTCTTTCAAACCAGTTATTATATTCATCAAAATAAATTACTCGCTAGGTTTACCATAGCATGATACTTTACGTTCGGGCGACCCATAAAATTATTTATTTATACGGGCTCAGCGCAAGGCCATAGAAGGAACCGTATTGTAAGGTCCATGGCCCTCGTAAATTGCCCACGGGCATTATCTGCACATAATCAGGGTGGGGATAACCTCATTGGGGTGGGGTGATAACTCCTTTTGGAACTGAGGAAGACGATTGCGAGAGCGAGCCAGACCTTGGAAATAACTATGAGGCATAGCAATACCTAATAAATTATAGATACCTTTAAAGAGTACCTACTAGAGTCGATTCAGAATAGAACTCCGTAGGTTGAAAAAAACTGCTTATTGTCCATCGACTGTTATTGACATTCTAAGCCACAGAACACTAATACTCCTAGCAGAGTTCTGAGCACAGATAAGTAAAACGAACAACGCTTACCATAATACAAAATATAGAATAGACTTGTCAGTTTGTCAGAAATAGGAATGTCAAAAGAAAACTCAAAGATGGCTCGAAGTGAACATCGCGTTTTGTCCAATTATTATTGTATAAAATTATAATGATATTTCAATTTTAAAGAAACACCGTTAATTGAAACCAACCCAATGTAATTATCGGAACAAAAAGAGCAAACAGTAGTAGTGGAGATGGTGCGCAAGACGGTTTGATGTTGGTTCGTCAAGAATTAAGCAGCACAGAAAATATGAAAAATGACTCTTCAATCTTCTAAACCAAAGCCAAAACCTTGGTTAAGAACCGGGTCGAAAGTCGCAACTAAAATCTCGGTTAATGCCAAAACTGTTCTGAAAAATTCTTTAGTCAAAAAGAAAAGTAGTTTATTATCCAATATCCGGGATGCCATAGGCACTCCCCACAACGCTATAGTGGCCTCCCACAGCGCCATACGCGATGCCCACGACTGCAGTATTTCAACCACATCATCATGGAAAGGGATAAGAGGCCGCGGCGGATTGAAGGCGGGAACAGGGGTGACAGGCACTTGGAGTTCGGCAACCAAGGTCTATGCGTTGGTACTAGGCATACTTACCTTGTTCATTTGGTTCCTGTTCAAAAAATCATTCCGAAAACTTCGCTGTGGACAGTGTGGACGCATAATAAAAAAATAATTTCAACAACAACATGCAACATAACATCACGCTTGTAATCCCCGACGGGTTTGGCAGTGGGTTACCTATAATACCTTCACCCAAACCCACATTTCGCCAATTAATTTTTTAACTTAATAAGTTCCAAATACGCTCAAAGCTGTTGAAATCTTAGGATACAATAAATCGGTGACTACTTACACACTATTTTTCTGTTTTCTATTTATTTCGTGCGGATTTGTATAATGGATCTACATAATGTACGACCAAGGAGCGAAAATGTTAAGCAGTTTCTGACAAAAAGGAAAGAACAGAACCCTTACAGGATCACTTCCTTGTCCGTAGCTGCCTGTCAGTCTGTCAAGACCCTTTTTCTCAAGAACGCATTGCATGGAGGTATCAAGTAGAAATTAATATCAAATACGTAGGTCTACGGTCCCTTGGAGCTCTAAATCAAGCTTCTGTCAACGCAATAAAAAAAATACGACCATTTATGTGACATATTTGGATACTCGCAAATAAATCAAAACCTATGGGCACTTCTCGTTGACCTAGAACCATGAAATTTGGCAAGAAGCAAGGGCTCACAGCAAAAGTAAAGGAAAAAGTCCGAAAATTAATAATTGTTAGTTTTATCATACAATATAACAAAAAAAACTTTTTTTTGCGATTACAAACTTCAGTACATTTGCAGTTGGAGAATTGACCGTGACGTATATCGATGTATGGGAAAACATGTTTTTCAACTAGAATGTTAAGTTTGTTTTTGGGATAAATCCATCCCAACTGCGGAACCCTTAATTGTGCGTCGTCCGACATGCACTTGGCCGGTTTTTTTATATCCACAGCGGGTGCATGACATGCATGTCACCTTTTCGTACTGCCATTTGCATAGTGCTCTCAATGTGTAGGTAGTAGGTACTATATGTGTAATATGTGCTTACTCGACAAATAATTAGTCGTAAAGGCCAAGCCGTCAACTGTCGATCGACTGTCAAGTGGTCGGTAACAATAGTTATTTGTGTCTCTTATCATAACAGTTGAAAGTTTAATTTCTAGTACATAATTACAGTCAAGTAAAAATATCCTTATACAGCTGATACAGCCCATCAGTGTCCACTACTAGTGTGACTTGGGTCTCTATTTATGACGGCTCCAATAATAACAATATTTATTATTATTATTATATATCTACATCGCCACAATGGAACGCGTCACACTGACGTCACGCAAAATCCTGCATCGCGCAATCAGAGTTTACCGCGCGACTAACATTATATACAACATCCCGACATCAGCCGTCGGGCAGTAGCCCACCAGACACAACACCCGTCTGGTCGGAGAATCCTCCCTTTTCTATGGAGGATAAGTGGACTTTACACCCTGTTCCTCATGCCTCTATACTGGTGACCCCGACGTGATGTGGCGGCACATCTACATCGCCACATTGGAACGCATCACACTGACGTCACGCAAAATCCTGCATCGCGCAATCAGAGTTTACCGCGTGACTAACATATACAGGATAATTTTAAAAGGAGTGCGAATATTTATTTACATAAAACTGGACAACTTTTCCCAAGGAACATAGGTCGAAATCTTAAAATTGAAAATCGACTTTTCATACAAAGTGACTGGTCACGTGACTTACTTTTGTATGAGAAGTTGAATTTTATTTTTTAGATTTCGACCTATGTTCCTTGGGGAAAGTTGTTCAGTTTTATGCATCTGATTACCTCCTAAAATATCCGCACTCCTTTTAAACTTATCCTGTATACAACATCCCGACATCAGCCGTCGGGCAGTAGCCCACCAGACACAACACCCGTCTGGTCGGAGGATCCTCCCTTTTCATAGAGGATGAGTGAACTTTACACCCTGTTCCTCATGCCTGTATATTATCATAACATCACGCCTGTATTCCTCGAAGGGTTTGGCAGAGGTGTACCTATATAAAACCCACATTTCGCCAGTTATGCTCAAGTCCCGTGTAATAGGGGGCTAGCCTATTGCCATCAATCGGGCACAAATCCAGACTCCGGGCTGCTACTGAGAAATTCCTGATGGGAAAACCCAATAACACTTTAGCCGACCTGGGAATCGAACCCAGGACCAGTAGCGCTTGCGAGAATTATTCAACATTAGTTCAGTCATTATTTAATCAATCTGCTGTAAGGCCTCGTTAAGAGTGAGTGAAGCGCGGTGACTAGGGCGGTAGGACGCGTTGTCGGAATCGATTAGAAGGGCAATTCTCGTAATTTTAAGATCATTCACAGTCGGATCTGTCTCAATATGTCAAAAATACCTATAATTTCCCTACATTTTTGACATTGGGCTTTAGGTGACCACAGGGTAAAGGCTCCCGCAGACAGGTGCGACGACGCGACTCTGGTTGAACAATTTCTTTGAATGCGCCTCGTCTGCGGGTGCCTTAAAACAATAGACCGCCACTCGCTGGCTTGTGAATAAGTATGGCCGAAATGAACGGATAGAAGCCTTTGAAACGCAGTCGCTCACGCTAGGGGGCACCACAGAACACTAATACTCCTAGCGGAGGGGGGCACCATAGTCACTATTACACTATAGATGCAAACGACGATTTCATGTTTGATATTTCGCACCCACCTCCCCACGCAAGCTCCTCAATCCTCACCCTGGATGAGGCCTAATTACTCTTGGGATAAATCCCTGAATGTGTTTTTAAACTACGACCACGGTCCACGAGCTCGACCCACAGAGGTTGTTTCCAAAATCACGTAGTCCCATTTATTTGTGACCCGGGCGACACAATGACCTCAAAGCTAATTTTCTAACCTCTGACGCTGAGGATGTTCTATTATTGTATTTGGATTTACTGGAAGTTATATCTAATCTATCAAGTACAACATAGTTGTGTATAGACCTATTACAATCAATAAAATAACGCATTAATTAAATGCGGGTAAATGTGTATACTCTGCCGAACAAAGTGAATACAGATAGTAAACAAATCTACAGGGTGTAAGGGACAGTCCTCCGCAAACTAACAGGGTGCATTCAGCTCCTTATTTTGAATCATATTCCACCGGAAATATTCTAAGGAAAATTTTCATTTTTTTAATCGTATTTTTAGTTAAGTACTATTCCTTTATTTCAATGTAAAATTACATTCTCTGTACCCAGCACTCCATTTATGTAAATAAAACAGCTAAAATAAAAAAAATCAGCAATGGATGTTGAAATACTCGGCGGCCGATGCGCTGCCGTTCGCTACGCACGTTTTGCCACGGTAACGATACATTGCGTGTAACGTAATAAAACAAATCAGATTTATTGGATTCCCATAACGTTCCTGAAATAATTTCATGTACCGATCATCTTAGTATCATACACTGAATTCACCCCATCAGTTTGCGGAGGGTTGTCTCTTACACCCTGTATACATCTATACAAATAAATAAAATTGATGTGTCTGTTTGTAATGTCAAAATAACAACTTTTTACTAATGCGTATGAACATATATAAGTACTTATAACAAAAAAGCAATTTTTAAAATTTCTGTCTGTCTGCTTGTTCCGGCTAATCTCCGAAACGGCGGAACCGATTCTGACAGGACTTTCACTGGCAGCTCGTGTTACGGGGAGTAACTAAGGCTACTTTTATTTTTTTTAAATTATTATAGTTCCGCGCAAAAAAAAAAACCCATGAAATTGTGAAAAAAGAAGTCGGATTTGAAAAATTCTTTTTGCCTTTGGTAGCCCAATTCTCGAGGATAGTTATAGGCTATTTAACATTACGCTACGACCCTTAGGAGTTGAGCTAAAAGAAAAAAGTTAGAAAGAATACTAAGCGAAAACGAAGTAATAGTGCGGGCGGACGGTGCAACACGATGGGTCGTGGGACGAGGGAGTTTTATTTAAATGTGGCTATTATTTTAGTATAGACAGATAGAATGATACTCTTTATTATGCACACCATAAATATTACCATAATATATATATAAGGGGTATCTAATCATACACGAAATCTCTTAAGGGGTCATTGTAATCAAAATAAATAAATAATCAATATGAACAACTTTTACTATGGGACCAACTCTGAAATCGCGAAAGAAAATCATCTGTTCCGTACATTTATGTTCGCATAACTCGTCAAAATGTAGGGACCAGCTGATTTTTATTTCGCGATTTCAGAGTTGGTCCCATAGTAAAAGTTGTTCATATTGATGAGTACAATGACCCCCTAAGAGATTTCGTGTATGAACAGATACACCTTATATAGTTTACAAGGGGTGACACAATGGGCGGCCTTATCGCTAAGAGCGATCAAAAGATCGCTCTTTCTCTCGTCTTTAAAAAAAGACAACCTTTGGATGGATTAAGGGAGAAAGGAGAGACAGTACAGTATATTGTGTATCTTACGACTTTCACGCGAACGAAGTCGCGGGGCTCAGCTAGTCTAAAATATCGAAACAAACCTCAAACCAAAGAGTTTAATAATTAAACAGGGAGTATCATAGACTCCCGTTAGGAGTTTAATATGTACCTACTGTGATCATAGATAGAACACTAAACTCTATTTATTTTTATACTTTTTGACTAAACTTGTCCAATCATACGCCAAACATGTCTAAAATAACTTTGTTTAATTTAAATAGAAAGACCGTTACATGCAACAAAAAATAAATAAAAATTAACATTCTTGAAAATGATGTGAAAGATACAATGACTTTATTATCATCCATCATGGGTCGGGCTAGACCCATGCCGGCAAAAAAGTGTGTTGGTTTGCGAAAACGAGCTCATGACGTCAAACGCTTGGTCTGCGGCTGGTACAATGGCTTAAGCAAGCAGGAGAAGGGACCTATGATATGCCCGACATTAACATGCTTGCTTATTTTACTGTTGTTCTTACTTTTGGTTTTGAATAAAAGATTGCTGGGTCTCAGGGGAAGTTCCTCCTCTTCTCCTCCTTCTTCAGAGGAAGTTCCTCTCGTCCCACATAGCCGAAAATATTGCAAAAGACGATACAAATCCTCCGTAAAACGCCGTTGCTGCATACAGGGAGGGCTCAACTAGCACAAGTAAATACTTACCTAATATTGTGGTCGACGCAACGTAATTAATTCAGCCATATTTAAAATAGCTTCTAAAATTGGTATAAGTCGCTTATACTTAAATTACGGTTGTGTTGTACCTGTACTAAGTCCTATAGAGACGGTTTTATTAGACTAATAAGTAAATAAAACTTTCATTTCAGAAAATATGCGTGAAATCGGGAAGAAAATCTAAAACGAATCATGGAGTCTTCAGATTTAAGACGAGAACTTTTAATAGTCCGGAGACAAAGGCAATATGTTAGATGCCTTTTTTGTAGAAACGAAAATGACCATTTATGCAAAAGTGATTTATACCAAGTTAACAATAAACCAGTAAGTAATTAAAAAAAGACTTTTAGTATTTTTCTCAAGTAGGAACTGTCCTACTGACCAGACCAGAAGGGTCCCAAAGCTTTCCAAAGACTACTGAGTCTGGAACGCTTTGGGTCACTAGGATTGGGAGCGAAGTGTCGGGTATTGTAATGCAACTAAAGTGATATGTACCTATGTACTATTGAGGAAACTTACATCTGACCAATTGGAAAACAAAATCCCGTGCACACGATGACCACATCTGTTAGCAAGCGTTACTATAGCGGCCGCGCGCTGCAAGCTAGAATAGTCTTTACAATGTATACAGGGATGTAAGGGACAGCCCTCCGCATACTGATGGGGTGAATTCAGTATGTCATACTAAGATGACCGATACATGAAATTATTTTAGGAACATTATGGGAATCCAATAAACCTGATTTGTTTTATTACCTCACACGCAATGTATCGTCACCGTGGCAAAACGCGCATAGCGAACGGCAGCGCAGCGAGCCTTTGGCAGGCGAGTATATCAACATCCAATGCTGATTTTTTTTTATTTTTCCTGTTTGATTTACATAAATGGAGTGCTGCGTACAGAGAATGTTATTTTACATTGAAATAAAGGTATAGTAACTGAAAAAACGATTAAAAAAATTAATATTTTCCTGAGAAATTTTGCGGTGGAATATGATTCAAAATAAGTAGCTGAATGCACCCTGTTAGTTTGCGGAGGGCTGTCCCTTACACTCTGTAGATGTTCGTTTCCCGCATGGTTCCTAGGTAGCTCTGTATCCTCCTCGGGAAAAAAAATCAGCTGTTCCCTACATTTTGACGAGTTATGCGAACATAAATGAAGGGAGCAGTTGATTTTTTTTTCGAGATTGCAGGTTTGGTCCCATAGTAAAAGTTATTCATAATGATGAGCACAGTGACCTCTTAAGAGGTTGTGCGTTAATTATATTACACCTTGTATAGTAAGTAATTACGTATATTGAAGTTTTCCATTTGAGTCGACATCGGCGGGGCAATTGCGTAACAGATTATCAATCAGAATCAGTTTCATTTTGACAGTTCAACAACATTCATTGCGTTATTTATGTGCTGAGCAGACAAATTTTTCGAACTTATGAAGCAATGGATTAGCAATTTGCTTCAAAATGATTACGCAATTAGGGTGTGGGTCGCTTTATCGATTATTTTGGAAACCTAACTTAGCTACGGATTTATAGCGTAACTGTGGCAGACAGAGCTTCTAAAAAAGCAAACGGGTTTTCTTGGAAAACAGGAACTCGTATCAGAGACTAATATAAACTTTAATTACCGTATGTCGGTCGGTGATCAGAATGGTCAATGATTACTAACTTGATATTCATCATTCCCTTGCCCTCAGGTTAGGTTAGGTTACCTAGATACCATAACCATTTTGTTCGCAGGAATCGGTGTAGTAGGAAACTTTTTTTTTCCTTATCTCTTATCAATATTCCCCTGATATCTATCTATAATCTAATTTTTGGCAACAAACTGTAATATTTACATATATGTATAGATATAAATCAATTGCCGTGCGTTAGTCTCGCAAAAACTCGGAAATGACTCGACCGATTTGAATATTTATTTTTTGTTTTGTTCGCCTTAATATGTGCTTTAGAAAAAAATAAAATTAAGGAAAACCCAAAAGAACAGCCGAAAAATCGAAAAAAAATAAATTTAGTTCACGTCGTACGGCGTTCATCGGCTCATCTAGTTCTATGACACTAAAAATACATGAAGTAAAAAGACTTCGAACTCAAGTTGGTCGAAGCAAGGACATACACCTAAACAACACGGACATAACGGCTAAGAAGAAGACGGTGAAATTATAGTTACTCACATTCTCTGTTACTCAACGCTCTCTTGATCACTAATAAACCACTATGATGTTTTCGCGGACGAATAGAAGACGATCATGTAAATTTTTCTGGAGTTCTGTGATATGAGTGTATGAAGTTTGTCTATTTTTTTATACCTTATTTATTTGGCTGATAGCCGTTTTGTGTTATAATTATAAGTCCTTTTATTCTGAACATTTTATAGTATTTTCAGTAGTAGTTTACAGAATATCTCTTACATAGTTCAGTGTGCCTCTTGGCAAAAGCCTCCTCTAATCTAACAACTTCCACTGATTCTTATCTCTCGCACCTCTTCTCCAATTTGGATCCGCTGTGAGGTTTATTCGCCTTTCCATCTTTTGTATTGTCTTCCCCTGTTCCTTTTTATGTTTTATGTAAAAGCAAACTAAATAAATGAGCTCTGCCCTAAAACGTGATGCCTGCGTAGATACTAGACATCTTCTCCGCAATAAATAGCATAGCAGAATAATATATTTTTGTAGATAGATAGATACACCCATTTTCGACGCGTTGTGGAGAAGCACATCATCGTGAATTAACGCCCTTGCTGTCCTTGCTGTTGAACTTGGCTGGCATTGAGCCGGGTTCTCGTTTACAATACACAGGTTATGACAAGATGCCCTGCCTTGAACTTGCTAGCCAATTTTCGAATATACTACTTACTTACTGGTCGATATGAAAATGAAAACCGGTCATGTGGCCGTGGCCGTGGGCACAAGTTGGTAAGTTGAACCATGACAACTAGCGGTCATTGTCCTTTTTTCCCTAATATCTGTTCGTAGGAACCCGAACAATAAACTAAGTTATTGTTTTACATTCTTGAAAAATGTTAACGATAAAGATATACTTAGATCATATCGATTTAGGGGTTTAAAATACTAAGTACGTATATAATCTATTTGCATTTATGAAATGATGAATACTAGAATCTGTATGTAGGTGGCAAATAACGGGCATTGCCATGGCTAAAATGCACTAAATATGTAAGTATTCTTGCCTGCCTAGGATTCCGTATCCGGATTAAAGGATCGCATCTTACAGATTAGAATGTAAGATTTCTATCGTTGCTTTGTAACATGATTTGATTGTTTTAATTTCTCAAACTACAGTCATATGCTGGTAATCAAATTAATTCTCAGTAATAACAATGAGGCAGAAAAGCGTTTGTATGTATGTAAATACATTATAGATAGGTGCGTAGTATTTATTATGAACGCTGACGTTTTCAGGAAAATAGGGTAGGCTGGTCGGTCACGTTGGTAGGTGTGAATTTTAAACTTTATGATAACGATATCATAATATAACCAATTAGGATACCTACATAACATCACGCCTAGTTTCCCCGAAGGGTTGGGCAGAGATGTTGCTATAGCACACCCACATTTCACCAGTTATGTTTAAGTCCCATGTAATAGGGTTCCTACCTATATGTCCTATATGTAGGAAGGTAATCAAACGGTTATGACTTCATTTTGATCAGTAGCTACTTTATTTTTAGATTATGCCTACAAATTGGAATAGCGTCAACAGGATAAATTCGCAAAAACAAAATAAAGTCGAAAAAGTTCTCAATGTTTAGCATTATTTTTTCAACTTGGACACCATTGATTAATGTTTTAAAATTGTGTATATTTAATGACCATTCGCGCCTAGACTGAACTTCCCAAAAAATACCGTAATTCCGTACCACATAATATATCTCCTATTATACAATATAACCAGTTTGTAAATAAATGTATTTTATGTAATACGGAATTTTTAGACAAATATATGTATGTGATGTCATATTTAACTGTATCGCACATTTAGAGGTCAATCACTTGTTCAAAAGTCTAGATCTTCTGTTGTTGAAGCCATTATAATTTATTATATCGGCATCATTCTAGATATTGATGTAAATGAACTACTTATTCGATAAGTATCGGTTACTTTGCTATCATTCTGTGACGCCTAAAGATTAATATCAGCAGGTTACAACTTATTTACGGACAAAACTATGTCTGGGTAAGTTATCACAGGAAATTATCAAACATGGTTTCTATTTTTAAGGACTTTACAAATACTCGTAAGAGTGGAGTCTCCGGCAAACGCACGACGTGACCAAACAAATATATTAAGAACGGTCCTAAAATGGACCCTTGCAGCATTCTCGGCTGCCCACGTTATACGAAAGATTGTGTAGGGTTAATAACTTAACAATAATTATGATTATATGACCTATCCCCGAGACATCAATGTCAGGGTATACTATTTGCTATTGGCTTAGATTCTGAGTAACGGTCACTTAAGGTAGCATGTGGAGCTCAATCGAAAGCTTCAGCCAGATCTCAGACCAACGAAAATGTGAATTGCTCATTAAGGCATTGTATTAATTGACTAACATATGATTATGGTACTGACATGGTCATATGTATTATATGCAGCGGTTAGGTAGATTAGTCTAGTCTAGTGCAAATGAAATGCTATGACTATGTTAGCCTAATCTTAAGCCTTATTTATTAACATAAGTTTGTTTATGAAAACTAATATGTTTTGGTTATGGGCCTGTGTCACCTAAAATAAATGGATTATTATTATTATTAATTTCTATGTCTACGTAGATGCCGGCTGCTATTACAAACTTATGTTTTCATGAAAAACCTAAAATATTCGATTTTGTTTACCGTTGTCGCGCTTTAATTATTTTTGTTATCCAATATTATGATGAAAAATCGCAGTTTTTCTAACAGTTTCGCTTTATCGTGCAACTTGCAACGGCCATTCTGAATTCGATATCGTCATATCGTTCACGTCATTCCGTACATTTTGTACCTACTCTTTATAATGGAACGTATGATAACAAGTAATTTACACTAAAATATTAATTCTGGGTTAAATCATAACTCTGTAATACGTTAGAATAGAATGGAATTACATAGAATGTAGGCATATAGAATAGCCATAAGATGAACATTTACAATAGCCATTTACAACCGACCGAACGAAATAGAAAAAGTGTATTATGAAACTTCCGAACACTGCCGATACTTCGGTTTATCGCTTCGGAGTAGACCCCCTGAGCCTTAAACGACAAACGTGACTAACCTTTTTGACCTTAGGTGTCTTAATTAAGTTTAAATAAAAGAGTGCTTTACAAATAATCATGATTATAATAGGCAAAATGCTACTAATTAATATTTCTACAAGTAAAGGCCTCAAAATACAGAACAAACCAGAAGGCGTTATGTTGTTAATTCCTCCCCGCACTGTGTCCTGTGCACCCACGAAGTGAGAACAATAGCTATTGCGCTTACGAAATAGTTAATTAACCACCTAATTCATCTCTTTAATCTCTTCATAGTAATTTTCTTTCTTTGCAGAAGTCCTTGGGTCCTTCCTTGGTTCTCTGCGACATAGTAAATTCAAGTAAAAGCATTTTTACCTAAATCTACTGATTCTACGAAAAAGAAGTTTGGCTGAAAAAAGAGAAAATAAAGTATTAGGTAGGTTAGGTTGTGCGATGTAGGTATTGTAAAGTCAGAGAAATTAATTGTAAAGCAAATCGACTACCAACTTAAAATGTCCGTATATTCTAATCACATACAGCAACACACACAACTGTCATTGTTTGACAATTGTATGAAATGGCTGTAACACGGCCAATTGACGTTGGGTGTACCTAGTACTAGATAGAGGATTTGAGAAACACAGGAAAGTTGATGTGGCTTCGCTTGGGGAAGCCTATGTCCAGCAGTGGACGTCTTTCGGCTGAAATGATGATGATGAGAGTCAGAGTGGTTAAAACTAATAACACTGCTGTCGGTGAAACGGATACATTTTGAAATCAGAAAGTTCTGTATTGTGTGTTATCTCATCCTCACTTCTTGAGCACCGATACCAAAGCCCATAGCCTATATATGTGCCTTTTTTAAACGTCAAAATAATATTCCTAAGTTACTCGTTAATAACACCGTATTTAATCGAGACCGTCCCAAGAGAGCCACAAACAATAGATAGGTAGGTAATTAATTTTGTCCCACGAGTCGACGACGCTTGATAAATTGTCTTAGGTAACCCTCGTTTACACCAAGGTTTAAAACATGTTTTCTATGTACCATCGCGGACATTTACCACCACCACTACCACTTTTCGACCTTATTACTAAGGTTGAAAAGTGGTTCACCGCAAGTGACCGCTATGGTACATTATTGTGTCTAATTTTTTTCGTTACTTTATGGTTTACACCTAGAACAAGTTGTATCCTGTCCGCTGTCGATCGGCCTCCTAAAGGCCGGTAACAATAGTTTAATTGTGTCTCATAACGTGACAGTTGAAGGTTTTGACTTAATGTAGGTCCTCCGTATCAAAAAGTCCTAAAAACAAATGGTTCTATTAGCAAAACGACCTGTAATCAAAACGACACTAGCATAATGCCATTAGCAGAACATCCTATTTTTAAAGACTAATTATGTACCTAGGCGCCTATCCAAATTTGCAAAAGATGTCAAAAAGGAGAACAAAATAGTTAACAAAACATGTCTGGAACAACATCAATGCCTGCTTACATATGTATGATACTCACATGTTTTAAACACGACTTGTTTTTGACAAGGCTTCTAAAAGACTGTGAAAACAAGGTAAGTATACTAACAACACAAGTTAAGGGTAACTTGTATATGGGTGTGAAAGCGGGATCACAAGTAGGTACTAAATGTTAACGATTGTTTTGCAACGTCGTATACGTTCTTAAAAACTAAAAACCTTAATTTATAAAGACATTCTGTCATACACTCCAAATCTTCTTCTCTCTGCTTTCGACGACCCGTAGATCAACTCAGTCATTTGTTGCCCTTCGCTAGGCAGCTGGCAATAGCACACAGCAAACTGCCATACGATGAGCCGCAACTGACAAGAGTTTTGACGACATCTTCTTTTATCTTCATAAGTTCTTGATGACGATGTTACAGTGATCGCATCAAACGTACGGCCGAACCCAATAACCTATCTACCACCAGTTTTGGCATCCTGGAGATAGAAAAACCTGTCTATCTATAGATTTAACGTCCCAATAATCTATATGAAATTATGGAATCTTACCGGCCTGACATAAGGACAGATAGAATTATACTGTTCACCAACAATAGCGATCTGTCTGTTACTGAAAATAGGTTATTGGGTTCGGCCGTTAGAGTTGAAACAATACTAGAGATACCAAACGTATTGTCAGGGAACTTGATTGTTGATCAGTTTGAAACACCAATTTGCCGTTAACTATAGCCTGTTCATACGACTGACAGAGAAAGACAGTTGTTATTTGAATTTATGGACAATTAAGGTGCTAGGTAGGTACCTGCAAATGCAAATTGACTACACGCAGTAGGTACTGCGTGTAGTCAGTTTGCATAGATATCAACCAAGTTTCCTGATTTTTAATGAAGTGTGAAACAAATCCCTACTTACAAACTAAACACAATATAGTTTCAAGAAAATATAAAGCACGATACACATACTCACAAGTAAATTAAGAAACATATCAGAAAAACATATTCAAATCAAAATTCCAGCTAATCAACCGTTCCAAACACGAATTAGACCGTTATTTAAATTTCGAAGCGTCCTGCACATTAGGTTTGATCGAGTATTTACGAGCAAGCCAAACGTTGCACGATAACATAAAACAAAATGTTTCGATGCTTTAAAACTTAATTAACATAATCAATTAGTTATTATTTTTGTTAGTTAGTTAATGTTAAAAAACAAAACAATTTAAATATAATTTAATAAGTAGAAGATACCCAATTCCATCAACAATCAACATTTCATGGACGACATTAAAATATTAAAATATATATTTATAAAATGTTCATTTTTCCTCACCCGTGGCATGAAGCTGTAACAGGCGGCACTGCTGATCAAAACAATGGGTCACTATAACCATTTTTCCCGCCGACCGTTGTTAATAAACGACATTTTATCTACAAGGAAAGCCGCGTGTTTATTATAGGGAGCCAATTAACGTATTTCATGACCGCTACTGTTACAGGACAAGTAACTAACACTACAAAAATGGTGGCCGTAGCGTAGTGATGTGTTCGTGAACGATCCCGGAAAATGTCCGTGGTTTTAGGTACCTACTAATAAGTTGCGGAGGAAGGTTAGAGAATTATGACGTTGATGGGATGTTAATTTACCAATTTGCTGTCAACTAGCTTGCATAAAGGTGTTCAAACTGGCGCAAATAGTCGCTTCACTTCCTAATCATTAAAACAATCGACGGATTCGCCTCAGTGAGTGTGGCCAGAGTTTTACTAAAGCATTCGTGCTACTTTGTACCTATGTATGCTTGAAATTCGTAGATTTCGTTATTAAAAACTTGTGTACCATAATCGGTTTTCAAGTTTTAATCTACATCTGGTCTTTTGT
This sequence comes from Fissipunctia ypsillon, assembly GCA_947568875.1. Taxonomy (NCBI): domain Eukaryota; kingdom Metazoa; phylum Arthropoda; class Insecta; order Lepidoptera; family Noctuidae; genus Fissipunctia; species Fissipunctia ypsillon. Next base: position 10,218,151 of record OX387662.1, read on the forward strand.
TTACCTTATCTATAGTCATGTGGTAGCAAATTGAATCATTACCTACATTCTGACATTATTTGCGAGTAAAATTATGATTGAACCTGACTGTAGTAGAGAAAGTGCATAACTTTAACCACATTCGACAAATTTAATTAAATGCTATTGATGGTGTAGGCTCAGTTACTGTAAGTTGGAAGGATAAATCCCCTGCCCTTCTATCTAACTCATTCACTTCATTTCTTTGATCGAACAGAAAACAATTTAAAAGTGACTATTGTTTGGAAGAAGAATTCATCAGTTAGGTATATGTAGTATGTTTGCCAATACTTTTTCTCTCGAGCATCATGCGTGTTGATCACAAGTAGTCAATCAAAATGCTCAACAAGAAATTTCCCTGAATGTACATAATTAGTTAAGATTGAGTATCAATAATATCAAGTGTATAAGAAACTTAACAAATCTCCTAGCAATATCTACAATCGACAGTAAAATTTAAATCCCGCTTTTTCCCCTCACTAATACAGCAACGAACACAATTCGTTATCGGATACGCAGGAAATGTGACAGGAAGACCGGACCGTGGCCGATATAGAACAACTCCCTAACACTTTACAAATAATCGTATTTTTTTACACTAATCTACTTAATTGTTTTTTTTGTACACTAATCTAACTTTGACATAGCAACCGGTAGACGTACGCCAATTATTTAGGCTCTTCCAAAGTCATGGGTTTTTCCTAAATCCAGAAAATGTTACATCAGGAACTTTTGCAACGATATCTTAATCTTATGTGCCTCGATGGTCTAATGGTCGCTAGTGCAGGAGGTCCTGCGTTCGATTCCCAGGTCGGCCAAGGTATTATCGAGTTTTTCCATCAGGAATTTCTCATTAGCAGTCTGGAGTCTGGATTTGTGCCCAATTGATGGCAATAAACTCGCCTAAATCTAAATCTTATATTTTATTATTATAAAATAATTAGGTATCTAAATAGTCCTACATTAACCCCCAAAAAGACTTACGTCCTTACTAATAAACGTATTATATCAGGTGAATAGTTACAAACCGATTTCTCTCTTTCAGTCGTCAGTAATTTAAGCATTGGTATGGCCAAATGCAGGCACGTATCCAGACTTTTGGTTCGGGGGGGGACAAACATTGAAACAAACATGTGAACTGTGTGAAAATCGCTGTAATCACTGTAATCGCTTACATAATCAGATCAAGATCTATATTTTTATTTTACCTACTTATTGAAAGAACACGCAAGCGAATAAATAAACAGATGGCTTAAAACGTTTTTTTTTTTCAGTCAGATTTCGGGGGGGGATAAATCCCAACTATCCCCCCCTCTGTATACGTGCCTGGCCAAATGGAGCATATAGAATTTTAAAAATATGTATTTTTTTAAATTCTATATGCTCAGTTAAAATCCAAATCCATACTAATATTATAAAATTCGAAAGTAACTCTCTCTCTGTCTGTCTGTCCCTTTTCACGCCTAAACCACTGAACGGATTTCGATAAAATTTGGCAAGAAGATAGATGGCATCTTGGGGAAAGACATAGGTTACTTTTTGTCTCAAAAATAATCCTACAGGGGGTGATACAGGGATAAAAGTTTGTATGGGAAACCCAGCATTTCACAAGTTAGGGATATGAATATTCAAATTTATGCTTTTGGTAAGAAATAAATAATTATATGGTTCAGCGTTTTTGAAAAATCATTCCCTAAGGGGGTAAAATAGGGGTTGATGTTAAAAATCACAAATAATATTAAAAAAAATTGTGTACTTCTTTTTAAGAGATTCAAGGGATTGGAAATGTAGTCATAGTTCATATTTTGACTTCTTGAGGTAACATTTTAGTCTTTATTTTTAACCGACTTCAAAAAAGGACGAGGTTTTCAATTCGGTTATATGTTTTTTAAATTTTTTTTTAAATGTTTGTTACCTCAGTAACTACTCCGTCATATAAAAACCGATTTGGAAAATTCTTTTCTTCAAACTTTATCATCATGAAAAATAAGGCAAATTTCTAGTTTTTGAGCCGAAGTGCGTCAAAATATCTTCTTTGGGACCCATTTCGCCTTAAGCGGGATAAACCTCTCCAGCTTTATATTTCAACCGTAGGTACTTTCATTGTACCCACTGTCAAAGAAGTGTTGATGCTGCACAAAACCAATGATGTATCGTCTGGCCTACATCTGCCAATATATTATTCTGTAAAAATCTCACCGTGTAATCTTAGGAGAGGTGAGCTTGACGTGAGCTTCATTCCACCTGGGGGCCAACCACCACCCCTTAAGGGGGAAGCGCCAAGGTAGCCCGTGAAATTCAAATTTTCATACGATTTTTGTAATTTGCAGCTCAGTGTCTGGGTGTATGTTGATTAAAGTATGATTCGCGACCGTAACAAATATGTATATACAAAACTATAATCATTAGAATCAGTAGGTAATACGTTATACGTCCTTAAGTTAGTATAGGTAATCCTGAAATGTTAATATTTCATGAAATAGTCATTCAACAGAATCAGTTGGTCTTAGAGTTGTATTGATGACTTTAATGATTATAATTCTGTAAATACATATTTGTTACGATCGCGAATCATATTTTAGGCAACATATAACCTAATACTGACCTGCAAATTGCAAAAAACGTAAGAAAATTTGAATTTCGCGGGCTACCCTGGCGCTTTCACCTTAAAGCAGTATTATTTTAATGTTACTTCAGTGTGAGAAAGAGATGGAGCTATACAGGGCGTCTAGCTCCATGTGTGAGAAAGAGATGGAGCTATACAGGACGTCTAGCTCCATCTCTTTCCCACACTGAAGTAAGATTACAATAATACTGCTTTAAGAGGTGGTGGTCTCAGCTAGGGTTGCGGGATGTTCGAAAGAGTTACCGTGGCCCCGGCACAGGCAACAGAAGGAACACGGGTGGGTTTTAGTCAGTAAAAGTCTGACACGCCCTCCCGCTCCGCCCAGAGCGGGAGAAGTCATTTGATGATTTCCCATCCACAAAAAAAAAAAAAAAAAAAAAAAAAAAAAAAAAAAAAAAAAAAAAAAAAAAAAGAGGTGGTGGTCTAGCTCCAGATGCTATGGGATTGACAGCTCTTTTTTATAGGTTTTCAGAGAAAAGACCGGCTGATGATCTGATCATTAGGTAGGTACCTATTATTAAGTAGATGTTGAATAGATAAGGACAATGACTTGATCCTTACCATAAATCGTTTTCTAAATTCCTACATCAGCAAAATGTATTGATCTTATTACTTAAGTACCCATTATTATTTTTTACGAAATAACTGTTGTATTATTTGCCCACTCCTTTTTGAACTGTTATTTTAAAGGTACATTCAAAATGTTGGCAATAAGTACGTAGTCGGAAAAATAATTAGGTGTAAGTAAAAATGCTTAACATTTTCATTCCTTGAGTGTACTGTACCCACGATCTGACTAAAATGCCAAATATGTACGTAATACAATATACTTACGTATATGCGGTATTGAATCTAAGCATTGATTAAACGACACAGTATTATAATTAAGTTATTGTAAGGTTATTTACTGTAACAAGGATTAGTTACAAAATAATGAAAGCCACGTCACCCCATGTTAGGTACCTATTATATAAATAAATAATGACATAATTTTCTTTAAATGCCAGTTAATTAAATATATTAATATAGCTATCCATATTATTATTAATTGTGTGCTCCACAATAACAAAATAAGTACGAAGGCCATAATTAATTTAATTTATCATCGTAAGGAAAACCACAATTTGAAACTATTGTATCGTGTTTTGGAAAAACCCATCAAAAGGAAAATGTAACAATAATTTCAAGCTATGTTAACGTATTTTAGTTTTATTTTATTAATACCTAACTCTTCTAATCTGCAGGCAGCAGCAAACGCTTATAAAAGCTGCAAGCCACACAGATTTTTATAAGATCCATGCTCCTTTGTAACAAAATGAACGGTGGCTAAATTATCTTGTCGGTAGATTAGACTAAATGCACAGTAGATCAGTTTTTCTCCTGCAAAGAGCTACTGTATCGCTCTAGCCAGCAGTCGAGATAGGTCATCTCTGGCAGTCGGGATACGAGTAGGTCATCTCTGGCATTCGGGATACGAGTAGGTCATCTCGCGCAGTCGGGATACGAGTAGGTCATCTCTGGCAGTCGGGATACGAGTAGGTCATCTCTGGCAGTCGGGGTACGAGTAGGTCATCTCTGGCATTCGGGATACGAGTAGGTCATCTCTGGCAGTCGGGATACGAGTAGGTCATCTCGCGCAGTCGGGATACGAGTAGGTCATCTCTGGCAGTCGGGATACGAGTAGGTCATCTCTGGCAGTCGGGATACGAGTAGGTCATCTCTGGCAGTCGGGATACGAGTAGGTCATCTCTGGCAGTCGGGATACGAGTAGGTCATCTCGGGCAGTCGGGATACGAGTAGGTCATCTCGGGCAGTCGGGATACGAGTAGGTCATCTCTGGCAGTCGGGATACGAGTAGGTCATCTCGGGCAGTCGGGATACGAGTAGGTCATCTCGGGCAGTCGGGATACGAGTAGGTCATCTCGGGCAGTCGGGATACGAGTAGGTCATCTCTGGCAGTCGGGATACGAGTAGGTCATCTCGGGCAGTCGGGATACGAGTAGGTCATCTCGGGCAGTCTTACTAGGTCATCAACTGTAGTCTAATTGGAGCCTGTGTAGATAATTATGCAGTAGATTTAAACTCGTATAGCTACGTAGCCTGGTTGTGACTAGTTTTTTTTTTTATTATTTGAGATGGGTTTGCTCTTGACTCTAGTCTAGGTCAGAGATGACAGAGACAAAGTCGACGATGGAGCGAGCTTACCCTTATGAAGCCTGTTCACGCTAACTTTGAAGAGATCGGGGTTGTAATAAAAATAATACACGTAAATAAAGCTTTTGTTTCCGACTATGTCAAAAATAACATAGGCATACGACTGGATAGAAGTCCTCCTATCCAGTCCTATATCTACTTATGTTATTTTTAGTCTGTCCAGACTTAAGTCAAAATTCGCGCCTTTTCCATAAATACTACGAATTACTTACAACTAGAACTACTAATTTATGTAATACTAGCTGTGCCCCGCGACTTCGTTCGCGTGTCGTAAGATAAACAATGTACTAAAAATAACAGCCACATTTTAATAAAACTCCCTCGTTCCCCGACCCATCGCCAACCGTCGCGTTGAATCGCCCGCCCGCGCTATTACTTTCAACTTTTTCTTTTTGCTTGGCTCCTAAGGGTCTTAGTGTGATGTTAAATAGCCTATAACTATCCTCGAGAATTAAGTCACCAAATGCAAAAAGAATTTTTCAAATCCGACTTTTTGTTCATAATTTCATGGGTTTTAGTTGTTTTGCACGGAACTCTAATTATTTTTCTAAAATAAAAGTAGCCTATGTTACCCGCCGTTACATCAGCTATCTGTCAGTGAAAGTCCCGTCAAAATCGGTCCAGCCGTTTCGGAGATTAGCCGGAACAAACAGACAGACAGGCAGACAAAAATTTAAAAAAAAATCTTTTTTGTTATAGTACCGTTTATACTTTCCTATGCATTTAGTAAAAAGTTGTTATTTTGGCATTACAAACAGACACTTAAATTTTATTTATTTGTATAAATTATTTTTCTAATAGTCAGCATTATCGTTCCTTCTTTAATAGTTGTTTCGGGAATATTGTTCAATAAAAATCAAACTAGTAAACGACCTATCGATAAAGTGCAATGCAACGCAATACTTACCTTCTCAAAATCTCGGTCAAGGTCACTTTTCACCCGGAACGTAGTACCTAGGCTCCCATTTACTCCAGATTATATCGATTTTACTTCCCAAAAAGACGAATAAACACTTATGCTAAATAAAAAACCCACGGAAAACTATTATTAAGTGGCGTTGCTCTTTTGTTTTCACATTTAGTTTTTTGTTTATAAAATGAAGGATGCTGGGATAACTGTGGGTCACTGGTGGATGTCAAGTTCTAGGTGAAGGCCAGTTAAGGACCTGCGCAGACGGGAGCAAGGGAATGTTGCCAATTTTCGCGGAAAGTGCCTGAATTGTTTTTATAGCAATATGTTGAGGTGCCGAGCTTTTTTTTTTAATTAAGTAAAGGAGCTTATAAATCTTTATTTGTTCTTCTGTGCTTCTATTTGTTAATTTGATTAGCCTGCTTTTTGTGAGGGACAATCAGCATACTATTTTATTAATACAAGATGTATATATCATTCGGTTTTATTTCCATAACAGGGCTCTATAAAATAGATGTTGAATTACTTATTAATTCTTAGCCGTTAAGCGTGACTAATATAGTTTTATAGTTATGTTTTCTAACAGCTAGCTACTACTTTTTTCGCGTTTATTGTAAGTTTCGTCGGAGAGAAATCTTTCGTAAATTTTAAAGTCCAAACTCCGAGGTTAAAGATATTAAATTATATTAGCCCGCTAAATTTTCCCATATAGTAATAATGATCACTTTTGATTTCCCCAAAGGGGTGACAGATTGGCCATATTCCGCCAGTGCCTCATCTGGGGATCGAACCCATAACCACGCTCAGAAGGCGCGGTTGCGACCACTAAACCAACGAGGCAGTCATCATTACCATAACATAACAACATCGTGCCTGTATTCCCCGGTTGAAAGGTTAGGCAGAGGTGTACCTATAGTTCACCCACATTTCGCCAGTTATGTTTAAGCCCCAAGCCCCCATGGGGTGAGCCTATTGCCATCAACCGGGCACAAATCCATACTCCAGACTGCTGCTGAGAAATTCCAGATGGAAAACCCCAATAACACTGCCCGACCGGAATCGAACCCAGGACCTCATGCTCAGCAGTAGCGCTTGCGACCACTAGATCAACGAGTCTGTCACAATTATCATTTTATTTTATAAATAGACTTTATTATGTCAGACACCGTAATGTTAGGTTTATTATAAAAATTAAACACACTTCGTAAATATAATCATGTATAATGCTATAATAATCTAAGAAAAATAACGTAGTAATAAAATCAAATATGTAGTACATAAATGGAGGTCACAAAAACAAAAATAAATCAAATAAAATATTTTACACTAGGCGGATTACACCATACTAAACGATCGCTTAACGTAAGTTTAAGTCGGTGGCTAAGTTTACCCTTCCTATTCACACAGCAGCATTACTAATTATATTTTTGAGACCCCAAGATAACATGAATAAGCAAATAAAATAAAAACAACCTGCTTGTGAACTTAAAACAATCTTAACAGTAGTAAGTTGCAATGCCTAAGTCGCAGACATCAGTCCCGTAATTAAAAACGTTCAAAATCTAATCGCAATCTCATCTCGGCGACAATCAATGTCAAAAACTTGTCAAAAATGTAGGGAATTTGTGGGTATTTTTGACATGTTGGGACTGAGATCAGATTTCATTCGCAATTTGATACCTCTTTTATTATATTATAGTACATGTAATGCTCGAAATATTACATGGACGTGAACGTTGATATTTACAAAGCATCGAATAGATTCTTTAACCAAATTTAATAGCGTTCGTGAGCTAATTGATTTAACCAGATGCCTGCAACATCTACTAACTTAAAGTGAAACGAAACAAATAAAATATTTTTACTTTTTTAACCAGTTTAATTCTCGCATGGTGCAATCCGCCTGAACCAGCGATCAGCTGCCCTTTAACATAAAGTAATGGTGAGCGATAATGTCTAACATTTTATTATTTAAATTAATAATAAGACCGTTTGCACACAACGCTAAGCAAGTCCCCCTTGCCCTTGCCTTAACCATTGGTTTTTAAAAGCCTATTTTTTATCAGAGTTTTCATGAAACTTCTAAAAACCAGGGGTCAGTCTCTATGCGACTACAAAGTGGAAGGTTGTCACAAAACTTACCTATATTTGGATCCAGAATCTGAGGTGATTATTATGTTTTGGAAAAACAAACTCAATGACTTCACAACAAAGTTCAAATTGCAACCAAAAATTTTTTGGGCCTTTTTATTATAAACGGTCAATCAGTAACCAACTTAGACTACATAACGCTAAAGTAGATAGTTGCGTAAGCGGCGCTAAGATTATGAATTCAAGTGTAATTGCCCAAGTAAGGGAGACTTCTCTGCTGTTGTGTACAAAAGGGCCCAATGTTATATACCAACGTATTAACTAAATCCATTAGGCCGTTTATATAGCAAAACAAGTAATATGGCGTGTTGGTAGCCAACTATAAAATCTAAGGAGTGGGTATACGATGTCTATTACTACACTATGAAACACGATGTTTTAAACGAAAGGAAACCTATCTTTCTGGGACCTCCAGTTTCATTTTTTTTTTTTTAGTTTATTTGCGATAAAACTAAGCATGTTATTTATGGTATAATTATTGCAACACTGATAGATACTGAACAAAACTGGTCGTGCTGTCCGAGCAGTGTTCTTATATATATTCAACCTTTTATCATGCAAAACTGCTTAAAACACATCAAGCATTGCAATATCAACATTAACATCTAAAACACAATATCAATTAGGTAAATATCTAGTTAACTCCAAATCTCGAGTTTATCTACCAAAAGGTAATTAGGCAAAAATAAAGCTTATAATCATTTTTTTTAAGCTCTGGCAGACATTAAAGGTGAACGTCCACTGGCCCGCACCGGCCGCAACACACGCACGGCACACAACAGATTTTGGTTTGCTTTGTATGAAGAAATGAACCGAGCACTCGGTGCGGGCGGTACCGTTAGTGGACGTCGTGCTATATAAATTCATACAAAGCAAACCAAAATCCGTTGCGTGCCGTGCGTGCGTTGCGGCCGGTGCGGACCAGTGGCCGTTCACCATAAATAGCCTCATCACACACATTTTCTTTGCCCGATATTCTAAAACCCTCGTGTTTCATACTCTAGCAATAGTCGCGATAAGCAATGGGGACCTTTTACCCTGACCACACACAGTCGGCTCGACATTCTGTCTTAGCATAGTATCATCGCCTTACGTTACGAAAGATCCAAAATTGTATACAAGCTTCTGATAATGTCAATATGGTCGAATACATCGTCACGGAATGAAGTCTATAGGTATCTACTACAAGAGATATTTTATCTAAAAAACTTTCATACAATCCTAGCCTAAAATGGTCGTAGCTTCATGTTCGCATAATTATGTATTACAAAACAACAAACGCTTTTTTTTTGTATTTTATCACCTTTTCTAACATCACAGCATGTCGACACGAACGTCATCTGATATTTCTATTTTATTTCGTACAGAACTAGCCACCTGATTGATATACGCAGTGTTCTCGTCGCGAAGCTTGATCTCAAAATGGGCGGGACACCTAGCTTTTTAAACCCTGCGCGGATTATCGTGATACTATAATACTCTCATATAGACGTCGTTCCGCAACTGTGCCAGAAATCAACAGACCACTGCCCAGGTCATCTGTCCGACTTCCCGGCGTTGTGTAAATGATTTGGCGCGTCCGCGAATGCGAATTTTAGCCTATACGCCTCAGCTACCAACACACTTATATTCGAATCGGTCCAGTTCTGAGTGGGCACATTTTGTAGGAGTATCATGAGCCCTTGGAAATCTCTTTCTAGCATGAGTCTTTCCCGCCAATGGAGTAAGAAAGCCGCGCAGACGTATAGTTGGAAGGTGGCGAACCCGTCTGATTCGGCGAGGTATGTGTCCCATAGACGTATGGTGCATGGAAGAGGTATTTCTCTAGTGAGGAGGTTGTTCATCCACCTGAAGGAGAACTGGAGATAGTCTACGCCGTGTGTCTGCAGGTGCTCGTGGAGAGGTAAGTCTATGCGGCGTATGAGCTCCTTCAGTTGATTCACCTGCAAGCAAACAATACAATGTGAAATTGGTTTGTTTACCATAGAAACAATACATGTAAAAGTTAATTTTCACGATTCATTTTCTACAACGTGTTTCCTTTTTGCGGAAATATTCAGCAGTTTTAAAAATAATTAATGACCAATTAAAATAAGGAGTCTTCCATTGCAGAACAGTCCTTAAAATAAAAGTACTTTTCATAATTATCTGCACAACTTTTAGTTACAGTTGTATTGAAACCAGATAATACATATTTGTTTTAAGCAAATACACATGAAGATCTCTGGGTTTTTCGGTGGAACGAACTAGCCTTTGATACGTGCCGGAGTAAACAAAATGACAAAAGGTATATTTCCGAAGTCAACGGCCGTTACGATACCATAACGACGGCGAAGTGCCAATACCTCCTAACTGACTCCTAACAAACATGCGAATAACGCCTTATCGTTACGAATTTAAAGGCGTTATTCGCATGTTTGTTAGGAGTCAGTTAGGAGGTATTGTATTGGCACTTCGGCGTCGATAACCTATTAAAATACCACAATGCATAGGAACCTATTACATACACATTTACCTGTTTGACATGTCTATTTTTGGTGCTATCATTTTACTGAGTTCAGAAGCTCTAATTGTTATTATCGAAACAAATGATGCATAATATTCAGTGAGTGAACAACAAACAAGTTTTGTGGTTAGTGATAGTGGCCAATTAGGGCGGTATGTGGTAGGGAAAAGATTATTATTAATTATTATTAATGTGTCTGTTTCCTTGTTCAGTAGGTAAACAAGTGGTTGGACGATATGCGGTGCGCGTGCACTTGGTAAACTGTTCGAGAATGTTCTGGTACGAAATGTTTTGGTAGTACCTAATAGCCTCCTGCCCTGCCAAACAGCTCTTTCGAAGACCTTAGTAGGTCCACCATGCCGATTCCTGCCGCCAAACAGCGGCGTAAGCAGACAATCGCACAGACATAAAAATATCTAGGCGGGATTTTATCGCGCACTCGATCTTCAACTCTCGGTGTTGAGCCGAGCATTGAGAATCTAACAGAATGCATTCCAATCCAACGTGTTGAAAAAACAAACTGTTGGATTTTCAACTCTCGGCGCTAAGCAGAGCGTTGGAAATCAAGTGCGCGAAAATCGCCGCGATATTTTTACGTCCGAGCGAACGTCGTCGGGTAACTTTGAAAGGTGGTGAATTTACAAGCATATTAGACTTTCGACTATCTAGGGTTGTGACTATGGGAGCGGGTCTGCAGTTTGATTCATCATCATCGGCCTACAGCAGTCCACTGCTGGACATAGGCCTCTCCAATTGCACGCCATTCAGCTCGATTCTCGGCAACTCTCATCCAGCTGCTACCAGCCACCCTGCGAAGATCGTCGCTCCACCTAGCCTGAACGCGTCCTACATTACGTTTGTCGATTCACGGTCTCCACTCAAGAACACGTCTACCCCAACGGTCATCGGCTCTACGGCCAGTTTGTTTCTGGTGGTTTTTAAATCAATACATTTTGTAGGGGCTTGTGGCTAAGTAATAACAGCCGCACGGGTCGATCGATCAGGTTAAGCTACACTTGCCGCGATTGGTCCGTGGATGGGTGACCATCTTTACATTACGAAAACCCCTCTGTGCCTCGGAAAGCACGTTAAGCCTTGGCCCCGGCTGTCATTCGTGGATCTTTGACAGTCAGAAGCCCGAAAGTCCGACAACCAGTCTTACCAAGGGTATCGTATTACCTAGTAACTGCATGGGTTGTGGAGGTCAGATAGGCAGTCGCTCCATGTAAAATATTGGTATTCAGCTGCATCCGGGTAGACTGAAGGCCGACTCCAACAGAGAGTTGGGAAAAGGTTAGGCTGATGATTATGATGATATATGCGCAAAAGGCTTGATAATACTAGACTGCCAGATGCTTAATTGTCATGTCCTTTAGTTATTAAGATTGTTTCTAGCATAAGTGTAATGTATGTAAGTGGCTGTGCTTTTTTACGGTTCCGTAGTGAAACAAGGAACCCTTATAGTTTCGCCAAGTCTGTCTGTGTCTGTCCGCGGTTTAATTCAGAGACCCTTGGTACTAAAAATCAGTAATTTGGCATGGTCATACATAGTAATATATCGAGCAGTGGCCCAGTAGAAACGGCCACGACTTGAAGAGTTGTAGGTCGTAGGTTCGAACACTTTGTGTAAATTATTTCATCACCACTGCTCTCCAAAACGGTGAAGGAAAACATAGTGAGGAAACCGGCATGTCCTAGGACTAAAAATTCGAAGACATGACAATCTACCAACCCGCACTGGGCCCGCGTGGTGGAATTTACGGCCCACTCCCTCTCACTGAGAGGAGGCCTGTGTCCCAGCAGTGGGAACATTATAGGCTGATTAAACTACATAGTAATCTCGCCTAGTCTTATCTTAGTTCTTTAAACAATGGCTTGTTCTTAATCTTAGCTTTATTACGTCTGGATGGCGTACAATGGTATGCAAACCTATTTGTCAGTTACAAAAGTTACCGATGGATAAGTCACGTCTAGGTGACTCAAATAGGTATTCAAATTAGTTTATTCTTTGTTTTAATAAGATTGGCGTGCGAGCGTATTACGTACGGAACAAGTATTGTTAGAAATACTTTGTAATTATATTATAGAGGCATGAGGAGCAGGGTGTAAAGTTCACTTATCCTCCATAGAAAAGGGAGGATCCTCCGACCAGACGGGTGTTGTGTCTGGTGGGATACTGCCCGACGGTTGATGGCGGCTCGTCGCGCGGTAAACTCTGATTGCGCGACGCAGGATTTTGTGTGACGTCAGTGTGACGCGTTCGCATGTGGCGATGTAGATATGCCGCCACAATATTATCTATCTATCTATATAAAAATGGATTTATGTATGTATGTTACCTATGGACTCTAAAACAACTGGAGCGACATTGATGAAATTTTCAGGCAATCAATGGCAACTAAAGGAACACGGGTGGGTTTTAGTCAGTAAAAGTCTGACACGCCCTCCCGCTACGCCCAGACCGGGAGAAGTCATTTGATGATTTCCCATCCCAAAAAAAAAGGTACCTAAGTATCCATGTTTAATTGAACAACATTTTTTTTATCTCAGTTATAAATCTGAAGCCCAATTCCCGTAACTAAAAACGTTCAAAATCTGGTCGCAATCTCATCTCAGCGACAATCAAATGTCAAAAATGTAGGAACATTATAGGCATTTTTGACATATTGAGACTGAGGTCAGACTGAACGTTCTTAAAATTTCGGGAATTGCCCCTCTGGTTCTGGTTATAAAAGGTAGAAAAAGGTCAAAACTTTTACGTTTTTCCTGATAATACAAGAAATATAATGTTGTGCCGTCATTACCTACGTTACGATCACGTTTACTTGAGGTCAACCAGTAACAATAGAGCGTAAACCTTCAAGTGCGGAAATCAATTTCACTTTGCTCACGTATAATCAGTTGTGTTGCTCCAGCGAAATTTTATTCGACGAAACGTAATCTTTATATTGAATTACTACTGGCTCTGCCTTTAAAATAATGGGGTCGGTTTGAATATACTCTGCACACTTGGCAAATGAGAGCTAGACCGAAAAAAGTATAACAATTTGACCGAAACGACATTTTTTTTTCATGTAGTTACTCTCAAACGTTGCTAATTTACTTCATTGTGACTGTTATTTAATACATAATATACAGTGAAAAGGGTGTAACACGACACCTCTCGACTTTTATTTATTGGTTTTGCTTGCCGTAGCTCTGCACGCGTAGCATGACCACCATAGATACGGGTTTTGTCGACGTCGACGGAAGAATAGACAAAATGATACATCGCCATGCTTAGACGTTAGAAATGTTTCTACAGTCTGTCATTTTGTCTATTCTTCCATCGACAAAACCCATTTCTATAGTGGTCATGCTACGCGTGCAAAGCTGGAGAAAAGCCATGATAAAAGGCACGTAGTAATAAGTAACTGTGTTGGTGTTCTCTAAAGGCGTTCTCTCACCGGAGCATTCCCATGTAATGTAACAATCCAAGATTCGATAAGATTCGCATTCATGTTACAAAAACTATACGGCTTTGGCAGATTACTGCTGTTATTAAACAACTCTGCCTCTGCCTGGTAACTGCCTCGTTGGTCTAGTGGTCGCAAGCGCTACTGCTGAGCATGAGGTCCTGGGTTCGATTCCCAGGTCGGGCAAAGTGTTATTGGGTTTTTCTATCTGGAATAGAAATTCCAGACTCCGGGATACTCAAACTCAAAGCATTTATTTCAATTAAACCAATTACAGGAACTTTTGAATCGTTAAAGAGTCAGTCAGTTAGTCAGAAAATTGAAGCTAGTCGCCCATTTCAAAACGTAGATCTCTATGGAGAAGAATGGGCAAGAAACTCCATAATACTCTAGCTAAGAACAGTAGCATCCCGGAGTCTGGATTTGTGCCCGGTTGATGGCAATAGGCTCGCCCCCTATTACATGGGACTTGGCGAAATGTGGGTATACTAGAGTTCACCTCTGCCTAACCCTTCGGGGAACCAAGGCGTGATGTTGTGTTATGTGTGATTCTCGTTAGTGTCCCGCAAAGCGTTGATGATTTATTGATTACAAGCCGTGTGCTCAACGAGATTTCCCGCCGGAAACTATGAAAAACTTACATAAAAACGATCATCCTTTTGAGAAAATTTGAATTTCGCGGGCTACCTTAGCGCTTCCCCCATAAGTACATAAATTAAATGACATTTCTGACTGTCGTTACTTACGGGTAGTCAAAAGCCCAAAAGTGTAAAAACCAGCCTTGCCAAGGGGTTGCGTGTAACCCAGTAACGGTTGTGGAAGTCAGATAGAAAGTCGATCCATGTAAAATACTAGTATTCAGCTGCATCCGGTTAGGCGATTATCACACGGCACCGCGCGCCGCCGCGGAGGGCGGTGGCGGTAAAGCGGATTTCGTAGCGGTACCCCGCGCGGTAAGGCGGTTTACGCGCCTGTCCGCGCGGTTGGATTTAACGCGGATTTGACCAGTTTGATCACAGACACTGGCAAGAATGCGGCGCCCCGTGTGTGATGCACCGCCCCTCCGCGCGGCCGGCCGCGCGGAGGGGCGGTGGCGGTGAGAGCACCGCTCGAACGCGCGGTCAGGCGGTGTACGTGTGTTAGGCATCGACGGATTTAATAGAGATCAATGCGACATGAGATCCGCTTCACCGCCAACCGCGGCGGTGCGCGGTGCCGTGTGTTAATCGCCTTAGACTGGAAACCGACCCCAACATAGTCGGGGAAAGGCCACGCAGATTGATCGAAGTGACACTTCTGAGTGCAGCAGAATCTGTTGTTAAAGCTCAAACTATTATGATTAGTCCTAATTAACAATAGCTGATCGAATCACTTCATCGTGATAATGACAAGTTGACAACCGATTACGTATATAAAAATAATAGGCATTCCGAAATCAGAGGTAATTTACCAATCCCTTGCTTGAGTCAAAGACTTAATAGCTAACAAAATATCAGTTCGTCCGCAATTATAGCAACAAGCATCGTTTAGTTGTAATCAGTGTTTATCACTTATTTGATTAGCTGCCGCTGACACAGATAGCTCTATTTTTATGATAATTTCAAGTGTTTACACTCATACATAGCACACCACCACCACACCACCTATTGTCGATTTGAAGTTGTCTAAAGCCCCATTTACACGATACAAGTCTCGTACCCGTGGTATACAATAAAATTGAAGCAAGAAATAACTTACTTCGTTTAACCACTGGTTAGACGGTGCCACTTTTATTGTTCCTTGAACTTTTGGTATGCCACAGGCAATCACACCGTGTAAATCAGGTTTTACTAGGTATAGAATGTAGCGTTTAGCATAGCATATTGATGCTAGCCTACTAGGTACTACTATTGTAGCCAAAACAAATATTGGTTCCGGGTGAGCAGGTTAGATTCCCATTAGGTACAAAATATTTTTTATTTGGCCCGCATATATACCATAATTGAATTGGCGCACTAGGTACTGTCAACCGCATGTCGATGGTAGCCATTTGATTTTGACAGCACCGTTTTCGTAATTAAATGATAAGTTATATACACATAAAACATAACATCACGCCTCTATTCCCCGAAAGGTTAGGCACTGTACCTATAGTACGCCCACATTTCGCCAGTTATGTTTAAGTTAAGGAGGCGAGCCTATTGCCATCAACCGGCCACAAATCCAGACTCCTGGCTGCTATTGAGAAATTCCAGATGGAAAAACCCAATAACACTGGGCGACCTGGGAATCGAACCCAGGAGCTCTATGCTCAGCAGTAGCGCTTGCTACCACTAGACCAACGAGGCAGTATAAAATCAGCTGTTCCCTACATTTATGTTCGCATAACTCGTAAAAATATAGAGAACAGCTGATTTTTTTTTCGCGATTTCAGGTTCAGGTTTGGCCCCATAGTAAGAGTTGTTCATAATGATGAGTAGAACATCATCGTGGCAGCTCCCTAGCCAATGAAAAAGCAGCGTGTACCTATATATTTCTGTAAATAGGTTTGTACGAGGAGGGATCAAAAAGTAGTGAGAACGACATACTCCTTGGTAAGAAAAAAAAAAAAATACTGGCAGGCATAGCTCAGATACATATTTGTAATATTAATATAAAGAAAAAAATCTTCGATTCTCTTTTGTTTTTTTCTGAATGTAGTCATTTGTCTGCTTCGTGTCGGAACGTGTTCTCGAAAATGGAGAAAAACGAAGTGCGAGCCGTTATTAAATACCTCTGTTTAAAAAAGTTAACGACGCAAGAGATTCATTGCGATTTGGAGGCAACATTAGGAGAGTCTGCTCCGCCGTATTGGAATACGGATATACGGAATATCGATATCGGAATACGACAGTGGACTGTCGCAAGGTGGGCTTCTCAATTTCGAGTAGGGAGAACGAGCACGGAAGCCGAACATCGTTGCGGCCGTCCATCGACGTCAGTCACCCAAGAAAATGTTGCGAAAGTCGAGAAAATTGTATTGAGCGATCGAAGAGTTACCATCCGATACTTAATTCAAGAAACGGGCATTTCATATGGAAGTATTCAATCCATATTGAAACAATCTTTGAATATGAGAAAAGTCTCCGCAAGATGGGTGCCGAGAATGTTAACCGACAGTCAGAAACAAAATCGACTTGACATTTCGAAGATATTGTTGGACAAGTTTCAAGAAGATTCTGAAAACTTTTTGTCTCGTTTCGTAACAATGGACGAAACATGGGTCCATCATTTTGATCCCGAGACATAACAGCAATCTTCGCAATGGAAACGGCCATCATCACCGACCCCGAAGAAGTTTCGTGCCGTGGCATCGGCTGGCAAGGTTATGGCCTCAATATTTTGGGACTCAGAAGGGATATTGTTGATTGATTACCTGGAGCGTGGAACCACTATTACAGGCCAATATTATGCAGCTTTAATTCCCAAGTTGAGGAATGCCATCAAAGAGAAAAGGAGATGGGAAACTTCGAAGGGGCGTGCTGTTTCATCACGATAACGCACCCGCGCACAGGTCGGCAGTTGCGATGGCTGCCATTCAGCAAGCTGGCTTCGAATTGGTTGACCACCCCCCTTATTCACCAGATCTGGCGCCTAGCGATTTTTATCTGTTCCCCAAATTGAAAGAATATTTAAGGAGAAACAGGTACGAAGACGATAACGAGGTGATGGATGCCGTGGAGAGCTTTTTGCAGGACCAAGACAAAACTTTTTTTTTTAAAGGGATTGAAGCCTTGGAAAAGCGCTAGACTCGGTGTGTAGAGAGACTCGGAGACTATGTAGAAAAATAAATTATTATGTTATCAATAGTCATTATATTCTATCTCATTCTCACTACTTTTTGATCTCTCCTCGTACAAACACTTTTACACATCAAATATATATTTTTCAAACTAGATGAGGTCAGTGTTTCTTATATGACTAGTATGAGAAGAAAGTTAGTATGTTTCTGCTAACGTGCGGCTGACCGTATCAATGATGATTGAATGATTACCAGAGCATCATTTAAAAAAAGCAGAAATTAGCAAAAGAAAAATTCAAAAACAAAAATCAATCTTTCACTTACCTTATATTGAATACCAAGTTGAGCAAATATATAATTATCCTGTATGCTGTCCAGGAACTTGGAGAGGCACCAGAAGGAGTCAGCCTCAATGATGTCCCTCTGTTCCTCCGTCAGCTTGTCCAGGGGGAAGTTGTCCAACTCTTGGCCCGGAGCCGCCTCCTGCAGGAAGACCATGAAGAACGGCGTCACCAGGTCGTTGATGCCTTGCACGTAGCCTGAGGCCGGGTGCCTGATCGCCCAGATGTACAGGATGCGTTCGAACATCACCTGGAATGAGGACAAAAGATTCATTTGGCGGCTTTCTAAAAAGATTGAGGCCTAGTGTTGTAGGACAAGTTAAGAGAGGCCTGTGTCTTAAAATCCTCCTAAAACATATTTGTTTATGCTTTTCATAGGATGATTGTCGTTGCTTGAAGCTAGATAACGTACTTTTACTTCAGCGTGGAGCAGACGATGGACAATTTGGAATCTTATGGGAATCATATAAAGTATTTCATGTCAATTGTTATCATTTAATGGTGCTTTTGTGTCTTGTGCTATGTCTTTTGTGTACACAGAATAAATATTTTATCTATCTATCTATCTAAATCTATAATATCTGTGGTTGGGGTCGGCTTCCAGTCGAAGAGTGCTTGCTTACATAAAGAAACAGGTTTCCGGTACAGGCGAGTCTGTGCGGGTCGGTACCGATCGGTGCAGGGCGGGTTAATAAGGTAGTCGGCACCGACAAGTTTAAACCTGTTTCTTTATAAGTGAGCGCATAAGATAACATGGGAACATTATACCTGCACCGATCGGTACCGACCCGCACAGACTCGCCTGTACCGGAAACCTGTTTCTTTATGTAAGCACCCCACCTAAAAAAACTATAATCTTAGATCCCTGTGTGAGAAGAGGCTCTTGCACTGCAGTAGGCCAATGACAATCTGATATTATACTACCAATAAGATGGATACAAACCCACCTGCACAGTAATCTGTTGAAACAAAGCCACAAGCGGGCTCATTCGCGGTATGTCTATATGGATCTGTCGGTAAGTATCGTCGTCTCGCTCTGCGTCGTAGTATTGCCGTACTAGATGCTTATAGTCCGCTCGCTTTCGTTCCAGGGTCTCCACGCGCCGCTCTGCGTTGGGGGGCAGGTAGCCGGCTAGGAGACGCCATGTTATAGCTCTAGCCTGGGGAAAGAAGGAAATATGTGATTAGGTACATTTTGATTCTGGTTCCTGGAAAAATACAATTTAATCCTATTGAGCAAAGTGTTATAGGGTTTTTCCTTAAGGAATTTCTCAGTAGCAGCTCGGATTCTTGTGTCTGGTTGATGGAAACAATCCTATTATTACATGGGACTTAAATATGTTTAACTGACGAAAAATGGCTGCACTTCTGCCTACCCGCTTGAGGACTAACTACCATGGGCGCCGGCAGGGGGGTGCCAGGGGGTGCACTTGCACCCCTTGGGAATCTCGGGATCAACAGGAATTATTGAAATAAAAAGCCGTCTGTTGGAAATCATTCTTTTATACTCCTGGCCCACCAACTTAGAATTTTTAAATTTCGATCGTCGTGAACAAATAGGTGTGAGCCGTGACGACTGGGTACCTATATAATAAATTCATAATGAACAGTCAGAAATTTGTAAATGTCTCGAACATTCAGACTAAAATTTCATCTTTTTATTAACAATCATATACGGCAAAGATTGTAAGAAAACTAAAATCTGCACCACCTGGAAATTATTTCTGCCGGCGCCCATGCTAACTACAGGTGTGATGTAGTATTAAAGTTAAAAAAAAAACTTTTTTACAAAAAAAAAAAAAAACAACAGACTTCCAAAAACAAAAAAATACAAAATGAAAAATAACTTTCATTTCGGAAGTCGATGGCAAAAAACTAAAATACAGATCCAAAGACACCGACTTCCGAAATTAAAATTAATTTCACTTTGTAGTTTTTTCTTTTTTTTTTGGAAGTCGGTCGTTTTGTTTTGTAGAAAGTTTTTTATTTTTCAATTTTTTGTAAGTCGGTTTGTAATTTATATAAGTTACAATAGCCTAATATCAACTGCTCATCACATTTTACAAAAGATTGCTTTCCCGATGCAGAAAGTTAATTGTTGATGAGTTCTCCTGGTACTTCACCACCAGTGGTCTCGAACCTACCGATTTTTCGGTAGGTTCGAGACCACTGTTCACCATCAGCTCCACTTCATCATAAACACAATTGTGAAGAGCATAAATTGCTTAGCAACCATATTAAAGTAATCGAATCCCAACCCGTGAAATACTTATGGTGACCATCTGTGGTCTTAATCATCAGTTCCACTTCACAAAATGTTGCTTTCCGAGAGCAAATGCACGAATTACTATAAAAAAATACCCAAATCGTTATAGGTGTGCCTATAAAATTTGAGGGTTTCCCTCGATTTCCATGGGATCCACTCATCAGATTCTGACTTGGTGACAATGGGACCACCTCGAGGGCATACCCTTTCAAATAAAAAAAAATATTTTCAAAAATAGTACACAATTAACGGAGAAATCGGTGTACATACATAAAATACGCGACGAATTGAGAACCTCCTCCTTTTTTGAAGTTGGTTAAACAACAGGACCAACCTAAACATCTAGGCATCTCACTCATCATAATAATTATTCAGCAATAGTAATGAAATGAGTCATGCAAATGTTGTGTTGAATTTAATGAGAAATCAAACCAGTATTAGTAGAGTTGTTTTGTTTGTGTTTCTTATCATTCTATTATTCTATGCAGATAAAATTAAATAAAAAACCACATTTGCAAGGCAAATTACTTCTTCAAAATAATATTGAATTCTTGTATTTTTTTTTTAATAACACCTATAACTGTTACACACATAACGGATAGGCAGAGGTGTACCTATAGTACAGCCACATTTCGCCAGTTATGTTTAAGTCCCATGTAATAGGGGGGGGGATATACTAGTCCAATTTAAATAAATCATACAGTTTTCCATGATGTTTGGTCATGACTTCATGAGGTTTGTCCATGAAGTGTGGTGTAAACACATCTTATCTGTATGTTTTAGGGTTGGAAAAAGTCACAATTTATTCAATTAATCCAAAAAATCATTATTTTGTAAACAAATGCTTAAAAATTATGACTATCGTTTTTTGTTCAAACCTACAGTTTGATTGAATTTTGCGAGTGCCATAGAATGAAGCTAACATAGATACTAAATCCTGTAGTAAACCAGCGATTGACTGAAATGTTTCAAGTATGGGACTATAACAAACTTTAAAAAAAAAAAACTTATTATAGTAAAATGTTAAAACCAAAGCCTGAAAAATATAAATGAGATGAAACAAATCATTATAAAGTAGCAACTAAAATATAATCATACACTCATCTTCACTGGTCATTTCAAAAATTCGTCATGTCATTGATGTCATGACATAAAGAGTGACATTATGATTTATTCAGATATAGACCTTAATTTTTAAGTTTGACAATTCAAAGTTAGAAAAAAAGACACTTGATTAAATAATTATTTCCTACTGAAAAAATCATTTAAATCATAATGATTAAATCATGCCACCTCCTACAATTAGTATTAGTCCTCTTACAACTTCAGAACTACTTCTCCAATATGCATGATTGTTTATAAAACCATAAATTTGTCAAGTCTCGGTATTTGTCTGGTTAAATTTTAGAATACCTACCTACATTACTCTATTCAGGCAGATCCTGTGGCCATAGCTATACTCCGTCGGTTTAGGTAGTTAACTAAATGTAAACAATCTTGGCATGTCTTTTTATCTAAAAGTTGTCTATAAATTGTATATAAAAATCTTTGCGACTAGGTATTTACTAAATCGATGTTAGCTAATAAACTAAATTTAAATAATCTTTGTGTATATTATATACGACCTCTTTAATATAAAAAGACATACCAAGATTGTTTACCTTTAGTTAACTACCTAAACCGATAGACCATAGTCATAATATAAATTATGTAAAACAATAACCCATTTGTAAACCTACACTGCATACATAAATTCACGTTTTCTTCCAATGGGGGTAGGCAGAAACTACAGAACGCCACCTGCTACAATCCTTACATATCCTTTTGCTTTGTTTACATTCATACATCTGGCTGGTCATACACGCACAACGGTTGACCTGACCTTTCTGAAGAACATCACCAATAAATGGTGGTGTATAGTGCTTTATTACATTTATTAACATGGTAGTGACAAAACTGGTACTTAAAATATATTACCATGAGAAACACAAGAATGTTACGTTTTGTACACAAGGTTGTGTCAATAGAAGGTTAAATTAAGTGCAGTATTATGTAACATCGTTCTGATGTAAATAAACAACAATAATTACGGTTTGCTTCATTATACTCTATTGTTGAATATGAGGTTCCATTTTTTCCAACAACAAATATTCCCATGAAAATATAAAAATGTCAGATACGTACCAAGATAAAAATGTTGAGTTTAAATAAAATGTTTTCTTGAAATTAATTTTGCCTTTATTGTGAATGCTGCATATACCTGTAATAGGCGCACATACCAGCACTCTTATATTATTATTGTTTTCTATTAATTCCTTGTATGTTATGCTGTTGGTGTACCAAATAAATGGTTTGTTGGAGTTTCTTGTCATTTCTTCTCATAGAGATCTGTTTTAGAATGGGCAACTAGCTTCAAATTTCTGACTAACTGACCGACTCCTTGATAATTCAAAAGTGCCTGTACATGGTTTAATTGAAATAAATGGTTCGAGTTTGAATTTGAATAAATAAATACCTACACCCCCTTTTATTAAATATGACTAAAACAAAGCTGAAATGCAGATTATTTATTTCTAAACAAGGAGGCGCCTGAGACACTAATCATCCATGTTACATGTTCAGGCTGATAAGAAATTGTTTGTATACTTTTTAGGTTATTTTAATGACGTTTATAACTTTAACCTATTCAATAAATAATAATAAATAAACATGATACCAAAAACTAAAATGGTAATGGACACCACCTTGTTTGTGTTACTACAAAGCATATCAAGCCTATATGCCCTGAAGGGGTCGGCAGAGATGTAATGTATATCCATATTTTACCCAATTTGTTATTGTAGGGTATGTTATAGGGGGCTCAGTATGTCATAATAGTAGGGCCAGTCTATTGTCATAAATAGGGCACAAATTGAGACTGTGGGATGCTAATGCATGTTATTTAATCATAGGTACCTACTAAACATAACTGGCGAAATGTGGGTGTATTATAGGTACACCTCTGCCTAACCCTTTGGGGAAACAAGGCGTGATGTTATGTTTATGTTGTACCTACTTGTTTTGAAAATATTTACATCATCTTCATACTTATGAGATAATGCAAACATCTATATTTTAGCAGCATTAGTAACATGGCCGACTGATTATTATGAATATGATAAAATAGTAAACTTCAGTCAGGCCATCCAAAATTACAATTACACATACATGTCAACGCCATGCCTAAAACAATAGTCACAAAAACAACAAGCATAACCAATGAAAATTATATCAAATGACTCATCTGAAACAGACACCAATTATGACTTACTTTGACTGGGATGCCAGACCAACTGATCTGCTTGAGGTCATCCAGGTCTATTACAGTGCTATCATGCATTTGTTGGAACCTTTCAAGCTTCGATTCACTGCTCTCTTCGCGAGAGGTCAATGCTGACAGCCTCACGGCCCGCGGCCGCCCAGGGTAGTGCCGCATAGGCCCTGAGCTCCCAGCACCCACCCTACGGACCTCATTCTTCTTCACCTCCACCGCCTCAGCCTTTGGCTTCACAATCTCACTCTCAACCTTTACGTCATTTTTGTTTACGTTCCTACTACTATTCCTATGCGAATTTATTACGTTCAAAGCAGCAGTTTGCGATATGGCCTTCGATATTTTAGTTTCGGCGATTCCAGATATGATGTCGTCGTCGCCCAGGTCCCAGGCGTCGTTCACAGACGCCTGGAACTGTTGATACGATGACCCAGACATAACCTCGGTCCGTTTGACCGTCTGAAAAGGTCTGCCCGGGATCGCGCGTTGTGGTGTCCTCCAGAAAGTGTCAGACAATAATCCGTTCTTGTCATATTCGGGTTGGTAGCTTTCCATAATAAAATACAGCCGTGAACATTCTAAATAACTTTGTTGGACAACAAAAAATTACAGTGAAAATGTTGTTGATATGACATATCACTAGACTGATCAAAGACAATTTGCATTCCAACCTACTTATTTATTCTACTTTTGCTTGTGACGTGCCCGGTACATCTCTCTTTTTCCGAAGACTTGAAATAGAAAGAGACAAACTATAAAACATTCCGTTTTTGTATGCCAAACATGTGAGTTCAAACGTGTCAGTTTGTAACAGTAACACTAGGAATTTCGCTATGAATCAAGATGTTTTGTGACTTTATTGGAATTTTTTAATAATTGCACCAGATAAATCTTCACAAAAATCCAGCTTTAGTCATTGATCACCCATTCATTTCATCATATTATAATTTTATACTTTATATAATACAAACCAATGTTGCTAGTAATAAAAGTGAGGTCATTATTTTAGAGGTTAGAGGTCAATGAGGTCAGTGAACTCAAGAAAATCACAATAAAAATGTTTGGTACTAAGAACACAACAGAAATATCTATCAACATTTTTTATTAAAAAGGATGCTACGCTAAATTGATAAAGGATTGATTTGTAATCGTTTGCCGTTTACCCAAAGAAATCGATACCTACCTACCCGTAACTTACGAATTCGTTTTTTTTTGGGCAAGACAAGAGCTAATGGCGAAACCTTATTCTAGCTCCGAATATGTCGATTATATTCGTATAAAAATAGGTAGTTGGCTCAATGAATAAGTTAGATTTTTATTTATTTTCTGCTTTCCTACTCCTAGTAACTTTGAGCTATTTTACTTTAGGATATTTTAAACAAAACGGTGGAGTATCCCCTCACCACAATGGGTTCGTGGTGAGGGGATACTCCACCGTTTTGTGTTGAGTCAAAGACAAAGACAATAATAATTCATAAAAAATGAAAAAAAGACGGTGTCAAGTCATTTTGCCAATATTACAACACTAACATTATCTAGGTTATGCCGGGTTATTTTTTGGTTTTCTAAATACTGCAAATATTCCTATTTTTTTAACTTTATGCAACATCAGTTTATTTTAAATTGCTCGTAGTCATAACAAAAAAAAAAATATTATTTAAGTACATAATTATTTTACTTTTGCAACTAATTCTATTTGTGTTCATTGCCATTAAGTTACTATACTATAGCATAAATAGCTCTGGTTACCAGTCAATAATTTGATAACAAACTGCCGTTTCTAGGAGGCTTATTAGATCGATGAACACATGAAATTCTCAGTCAAATGGAAACCGTGATTCAAAATGTCTAATCAGCGACCTGAACCTGATTGTATGTTTATGCAAAGAGGAGATGGACCGACAAACAGAAGCCCCACAAGGTCCGAACCTTCGTCGCGAAGAAATTCGTCACCCAAGAAAGTCGATTCGGCTGAAGCGATTACCGTCAAAGACTTTTTTGATTTTATGAAAACTGCGTATCAAGTTTACGAGCACTTGGAGGGCGACGATGATGAAACCAAGATAGACTGGGAAGAGCTGACGAAACTTACAGTTATCAACCATGTCATCGGACAGCAAGAGCGAGATCTGCTATATCAGACCGCTTTCGCAGAATCTAAGGCGACGATTAGCAAGAGCGAGTGTACCGTTGAACCAAAGAATAGCGAAGATCGACTTGAAAAGAGGTTTAGTTGCAGTGAACTCGAAGGTAACGTTATGACTGCGAGTCATGTATAAAACCAACATATTCCGTCTCGAAGTGGTCCTCCCTTCAGAGTCATGCTCATCGTGATAGTTCCTGCTGTGTGTACTGTGACTGCCCGTATACCTACTCATAATATATTATCTCTATTATGCTTATATCTGTAAGGCAAATTGCCCTCTCCTGAGCGAGACCCGACTGTCTTTTTGGGGCATAAATACCTTCCATCCCCTAATCCCCTTCAGTTGACAAAATAATAAGTACACCCGCGAACGTTCCCGGTTGCCCGCTTTTCGCCCTTATTGTTTTAGAGATAAGGTTGAAAAGTGGTCGAACGGGAACATTCGCCTACGTACAATCTAATAGTGCTACTACTGCCACCTAGTTTCGGTCATGATAACTATTTACTATTACGGGTTTCAGGAAAATTAGGACGGCGGTCATTGCCTCCTGAAGCGAGAGTTGAAATGCTTGGTGTTTGGACTGAAGCCAACTTGAATTGTAAACTTAACGATGTAAGTCAGAAAAAATCAAAGAGAGTCTTGTAAATGTTCAGTTGTAATTAATTATTTTAAACGTTTACTAATATGACTAATAGATGGCGCTAAAACAAATCTTTATTTTAGGTAGTAAACGAAGGAATTCTGGATTCTATTCTGCCTTACCTTATTGGATATAAAAAGCCTTCTAAAACAACGAGTGTTTATACTCCAATAATCAAGAAGGCGTCATCAGGAACAACTGTTGAAATAAAGAAACTAGCAAGTTTTGGAGGTAATAACAACATGCAACCAAGTAAAATAATTACTTGTATGTCTTTACTTGCAAAATAAACATTTTCTCTTGCCAATCTTCATTTGTAAAATAAATATTTCAAGGTTTTGTGGATGAAAAAGAATCCAGGGATCGCCTGGGGAGGCGCAAGTCTTCAGTAACCTTAGCTCAAGATCGTAATAATACAAAACAAGAGTAAGTAAAACTGTTTCCTCGTACCGATCTTTATTTTAAAAACATAATCTTTCTTTGTAATCGTGTAAAAGAAGGTTGTTAGTAATTCAAGCACACAATGTGTTAAAAACAAAAATTTCAATTGACTTTACAATATCCGATATGGTCTAGTGGCTAGGATACCTGGCTCTCACCCAGGAGGCTCGGGTTCGATTCCCGGTATCGGAAAAAAACTCTTTTTGTATTTTTTCACACTTGAAACGTATTTATTTTCAGTGGGGACGTAGAAATTCACGTTTGCGATGAAGTGAAAGGCCTGAAGAAAGATTTTAGGTGCCCTCAGAAGTTGTTGGTTTCCAAGATGGGATACTTCGCCGATGTCACAGCCGGCCAGAGATTGGAAGATATGGATATATCTGTACATTGCGATATACAGGTAATTTACTAGGAAATGGTATTAATTTTAGTCATATGGAATAGCCAAAATAAATTGATTAAAAAAAAGATTGGTTCTTCCAATTCACATTTAATTGGTCCTTAAGTTCGTAAAAAAAAAATGTAATTAAGTAATTGGTTCCCGGATATATACAATTTTCCTAACGAACCATAAGTATTAATTAGCTAATGGCAATGACAGTAAAGGGCTTTAAAAAAAAAATCATTTTATTTATTAATTAGAGGCCATTTCACCTCATCAAGGCCATTCAGCCATCATCAATTCATAATAGTACT
The DNA here is from genome assembly GCA_947568875.1 of Fissipunctia ypsillon. Classification (NCBI taxonomy): domain Eukaryota; kingdom Metazoa; phylum Arthropoda; class Insecta; order Lepidoptera; family Noctuidae; genus Fissipunctia; species Fissipunctia ypsillon. Next base: position 10,245,635 of record OX387662.1, read on the forward strand.
TACCTAAACCTTTTTCAGATTTTCGACTGGTTAATGCGCTGGGTGAAACGGGATACTATTTTAGTTGCTGACTGGCCTCTGCTCGACCCTCACAATGTGGTACCAATCCTGGTGTCAGCATCATTTCTACAGGTAAAGTCATCATCATGAACTTATTAGGAAACTTAAAACAATAAAGACATCGGCTAACTGAAGCAGAGAGCGATTTAAGAAAAACATACATCCGTAACCCGTTGGTAATCTTGGTCCTTTGAGACAGAACTTCAGGAGTCAAATTCACTCAAAGGCCCAAAATTAAATAAAGAATGTGTGCAGATGGAGCCACTGCTGCATGACTGTCTGATCTACTGCCACGCTCATATGAATGACATCGTGAAGACCTCCACCAATTTGGCATGTCTAAGCGACGCGTTGCTTACCAGGTACGAAATGCTACATTCATTCATTAATGGAGGGTCTAACTATGCAAAGCTATGAGGTTTGCTTATAATGGTAAAGAGAAAAGAGTCTTAATTTTAACCAATGATAATAAAGGGGCGGTGTTCTAGAAAGAAAAACTTTTTTGCAAAAAAAAAAAAAGAAAAACAACCGACTTCCAAAAAAAGACAAATTTCATAACTTTAATTTCGGAAGTCGGTGTCTTTGGATCAGTACCTACTTTAGGTTTTTGCCACCGACTTTCGAAATTAAAGTTATTTTTCACTTTGTAGTGTTTTTTTGGAAGTCGGTTGTTTTTTTTTTTTTGCAAAAAATGTTTTTTATTTTTCACTTTTTAGTGGGTTGGTTTGTAATTTGTCTAAGTTACAATAGCCTAATGCCAACTGCTTATCACTTTTTACAAAACGTTGCTTTTCCCGATGCAGGAACGTTAAGTGTTGAGGAGTTCTCCTGGTACTTCACCATCAGCCCTACTTCACCATAAGCATTGTGACGAGCATATATTGCTTAGCAATCATTTTAAAGTAATCGAATCGCAACCCGTGAAATACTTATTATTGAGCTGTTCCGGTGGCTATCTCACCATCTGTGGTACTCGTCATCAGTTCGACTTCACCAAATGGTGCTTTCCGAGAGCAAATGCACAAGTTACTGTAAAGAATACCCAAATCGCTATAGGTGTGCCTATAATATTTGCAGAGTTCCCTCGATTTCTCCAGGATTCCATCATCAGATCCTGACCTGATGAGAATGGGACCACCTGAAAGTATAGCCTTTCAAACAAAAAAGAATTTTCCAAATCGGTCCAGCCGTCTTCGAGTAATCGGGGAGCACACACAAAAAAGACTGAGAATCTCCTCCTTTTTTAAAGTCGCTTAAAAATAATTTATAGCCAGAGTGCATCTCATGACAATTTCAATAAGCCCAAACATGGCTAGCGGCTAGGTAAGATACATTGTTTTATTACGGAGTTCCGGTGCCTACGTCCCGGCTTGATCATCAGATCAGTTCGATGGTACCATTTACATCGGCACTATTTATTTAAATTTGCTTCGTCTTAGTCGCTTAACTATATTAATCGAGATAATCTTATCGCCACCCGTGAAATACTTATCAGTGAGGAGTTCCCGTGACCATCTGTGGTCGTCATCGTCAGTCCACTTCACCAAATGATACTTTCTGAATGCAAATGCTTGACTTGTTGATGAAAATACCAAAATTGCTATGTTTTTGCCTATAATATTGGAGGAGTTTGAGAAATTCCTCATGGATCCTATCATCAGAACTGGATTTTGCTAAAAATGGGACCAATATAATATTGGAGGAGTTTGAGAAATTCCTCATGGATCCTATCATCAGAACTGGATTTTGCTAAAAATGGGACCAATCTGGAAATATGGTCCTTTCCTTTAATTCATAAATGTTACTATTCCACAACTGAGTTTATGGAGGACACCACTGACATTTAGATTTTTACAATATTGTGTTTAGATTAGCTATTATAATTTTGACATTGGTAATTGTGTGTTAGTATGTAAGTAATTGAGGAATATATTTCATTTTAAATGTGTGTCTGTTGTTTTGGCACAACTAACTTTATTATTATTATGCTCTCGAGTAAAATGTAGCGAACTGACCATCTTAGTATAACATCCCATTAGCTGAAACCTACATTTCCGAATAAATTTGATTTGAAAAAAGAATTTTTCAACGGAGTACTGCGGTAACAAACATTAAAAAAACATACCACCAAATTGATAATCTCCTCGTTTTTTTGAAGTCTGTTAAAAAGACAGAACAATAGGCTTATTTGTCACAGAAATGCGTGCTTATAAAAAAAAAACAACCGAACCTCCAAAAAAAACACTACAAAGTGAAAAATAACTTTAATTTCGGAAGTCGGTGGCAAAAACCTAAAATACAGATCCAAAGACACCGACTTCCGAAATTAAAGTTATTTTTCACTTTGTAGTGTTTTTTTTGGAGCTCGGTTGTTTTTTTTTGTAAAAAACTTTTTTATTTTTCACTTTTTAGTGGGTCGGTTTTTAATTTATCTAAGTTACAATAGCCTAATGACAACTGCTCATCACCTTTTACAAAACATTGCTTTTCCCGATGCAGGGACGTTGATTGTTAAGGAGTTCTCCTGGTACTTCACCATCAGCTCTACTTCACCATATAAATTGTGACGAGCTTATATTGCTAAGCAATAATTTTAAAATAAGTAATCGAATCGCAACCCGGGAAATACTTTTATTATTGGGTTTTTCCGGTGGCCATCTTACCATCTGTGGTCTTCTTCATCAGTTCCACTTCACCAAATGGTGCTTTCCGAGGGCAAATGCACAAGTTACTATAAAAAATACCCAAATCGCTATAGGTGTGCCTATAATATTTGCAGAGTTCCCTCGATTTCTCCAGGATCCCATCATCAGATCCTGACCTGATGACTATGGGGCCACCTGGAAAGTACCTATACCCTTTCAAACAAAGAGGATTTTTCAAATCGGTCCAGCCGTCTTCGAGTAATCGAGGAACACACTTAAAAAAAAAGATTCCGACGAACTGAGTGAGAACCTCCTCCTTTTTCGAAGTCGGTTAAAAATAATTTATAGCCAGAGTGCATCTCATGACAATTCCAATAAGCCCAAACACGGCTAGGATACATTGTTTTATTACGGAGTTCCGGTGCCTACCTTCTGGCTTCATCATCAGATCAGTTCGATGGTACCATTTACATCAGCACTATTTATTTAAATTGGCTTCGTCATTGTCGCTTAACTATCTTAATCGAGATATCTTATCGCCACCCGTGAAATACTTATCATTGAGTGAGGAGTTCCCGTGGCCATCTGTAGTCTTCTCCATCAGTTCCACTTCACCAAATGATACTTTCTGAATGCAAATGCTTGACTTGTTGTTGAAAATATCAAAATCGCTATGTGTTTGCCTATAATATTTGAGGAGTTCCCTCAATTCCTCATGGATCCTGTCATCAATATGTCCTGTCATCAGCCTGGAAGTATGTCCTTTCAAATAAAAAAAAATTCCAAATCGGTTTATAAATGACGGAGTACTGAGGTAACAAACATGAAAAAAAATATAACGAATTGATAACCTCCTTTTTTTGAAGTCGGTTAAAAAGATAAGTAGGTAGATTTATGTTAGTTTGAATAAAAAAAAACCGGTCAAGTGCATGTCACACCACAGACAATAAACGGTTCCGTAGTTGGCTGAATTTATTCCAAAAACAAACTTAACATTGGAATTTAAAAAATATGTTCTCCCATACATTCCAACTGCAATTGTAAGTTGTTTGTACACACAATATTGAGAGATTTACCTTGTTATTTTAAGACTAGGTCAAATTAAATTAGATAGTGAAACTCCGCAGACGTGATGGGTATTGATAGTGATGGGTATCAGTATGAACCCTAAAAAAACAGATCTGTAATTACGAGCACACAACAGAAAATAATAGTCGGTAGCGGCACTTCGGTCATCGTGACTATGACGAGAAGACTTTCACTCAGCAGGATGCTGGGCAACGCAACGCAGCCGCCATATGGGATTTACATTTTGACGTCACTATCGGCTTTAACACCCTCGAAAACTATGAAAATGTGAGACCCATGACGAAAAATTTGAAAATTTTCGCATCATGGTTTTTCGTTTTGACCAAATTCTGTGTTAATTCGAAAGAAGAAAGTCGAATGGAGAGGGTATACAATTAAGAATGCTTTTTCACGTGACGATTTCTGCCAGTTTACCGCCAGCCGTGTAAAAGAACTTCATTCCAAAAATTGGAAATAATTCATCACATTTTATCTAAGATATAAATAAATAAAAATGATGTGTCTATTTGTAATGTCAAAATAACAGCTTCTTTTATAAATGCATATGAAAGTGTACGGTACCTACGCGTCTAACAAAAACACATTTTTTAAAATTTTTGTCTGTATGTCTGTTTCTTCCGGCTAATCTCCGAAACGGCTGGACCGATTTTGACGGGACTTTCACTGTCAGATAACTGATGTTATAAAGAGTAACATAGGCTACTTTTATTTTAGAAAAAAAATAGGGTTCCGCATAAAAACATTAAAACCCATGAAATTGTGAACAAAAAGTCGGATTTGAAAAATTATTTTTGCATTTGGTAGCCCAGTTCTCGAGGATGGTTAAGTTATTTCACATCACGCTAGGACTCTTAAGAGAAAAAGTCGAAAAGAACGCTAAGCGAAAACGAAGTAATAGCGCGGACGGGCGATGCAAAGCGGTGGGTCGGGGGACGACGGAGTTTTATTAAAATGTGGCTGATTTATTTTAGTATATTGTGTATTGTCAATCTGTCTTTACTGTTAATATCGGGGCACCAAGATCAGCCAAGATGGCTGTGCCTAGTTTGCGGCCCACGGCTATTTCTACTTGGTATTGTTATAATTTTTATTGTATTTTCTGTCTGTATGTTACCTAACTTGTGTGTGTTAATAAATCATTCTTATTCTTATCTTACGACTTCCACGCGAACGAAGTCGCGGGGCACAGCTAGTATATAAAAATAAAATAATCAACAGGAAGACATTCACGATCGACTTAACCATTAGTAAATTATTGCAATGTAGGTAACTTTTATCTCAGTAAGAGAGATACATTGCAAGACTTAATAATAGTTTTGCGAGTACGTCATTCAAATTTGATCATGAATGCGCTGCTTTAGAAAACAATTCACCCAGGTTATCAGCCATGTACACGAACGCTGAGCTGGAAGCGATCAGGGACCGAAAGGACAAGATCCAGTCTCGCCTGTACTGCAAGATGATCCTGTCTCTCGCGGAGCCGGTGCCTGAGACCCTCAGGGGACACTATTCCAGCCTCGCCACATTGTTCAAATGCAACAAGTACGTATAACACAAGACCAAAGGGGTAACTGTAACCATTTATGATAAATCAGGGCCTAAATCCAACTCAGTGCTGTTTACCGACAATCCGTGTAAAAGGTACCTACTCAGTGTGTACGGATGTTGATAACATAATATATACCTACCTATGACTCAATTACTGAGGCCACGGGCACGAAACCAGCGGTGGCCATGCGGTAGTCGCTATCGCCCCGCTCGGCCACCGCTGGTTCTGTGCCCGCAGCCTTACACTCATATCGACCAAAATAGCAAAAAAAACCGGCTAAGTGCATGTCGGACCACGCACAATGAAGGTTTCCGTAGTTGGGATGAATTCATCACAAAAACAAACTTAATATCCTAGTTGAAAATCATGTTCTCCCAGACATCGATATCGTCATCGTCACGGTCAATTCTCCAACTGCAACTTGTAAAGTGTGTAACCGCAAAAAAAAAATGTGTGATATACCTAACTACAAATTAACGATTTTCGGATTTTTTCCTTTAATTGTGCTGTGAGACCTTGCTTCTTGCCAAATTTCATGAGTCTAGGTCAATGAGAAGTACCCTACAGGTTTTGATTTATTTGCGAGTATCAAAATATTATGTCTCATAAATAGCCGTATTTTTTTTGCGTTGACTTAGAAGCTTGATTTTTGTAGAACTCCACGCGTTCCTGAGAAAAAGGGTCTTGACAGACTGACAGACGGACAACGAAGTGATCCTCTATGGGTTCCGTATTTTCCTTATGAGGTACGGGACCCTAAAAACGAGAATGGTTCAGTCAAAGCTCATGTTTACCAATGCGACTACGCCGGTGGACACTTGCCTTGCCTTGCTTGCCTTGGACCAGAAATCACAAACTATTCTAATATTTATTTGATATTTATTTTCCTTGACTATAGATGCAACAAACTTCTAGGACGCCATATTGCAGAGCAGGTGCCATGCCAGCCCGCTAGCATGCGGATAGATCGACGGGGCAACGTGGTCTCTTCCCACACAAAGTAAGCACATTAATAGAGATGGTGACAATTTTTTTTTTTTTTGACCGCCAGTTAGATTATTAAAAAGTATTGGACACGGTATTTTTCTTTTATTACCTAATCAAAAGATTATAGCGATACATTGAGTTAAAATGTGGCATGACGCTTTGCTAGATTTTATACTGAGTTGTGACGTAGCGAGCCCCCACTCCCAAACTTTAATGCGTTTTACCTAAGTCATTTTTCATTAATATGATTACACAAAAAATACTGACTGACGGACTAAATAGATTTTTTTTTTTACCCAGGCATCATCCGTATTCTTCATATATTATATCCACATCTCTAGTGCCATGCAAATGCATGGAGCATCTTTTCTGGGCTCGATTCTGAAACACTCTAATTTCATTTAGTTCCGTCGTCATCTGCGTATTTATATTTAACGAATGAAGATTTATGAAGAAAATCCATTTTCTTCGTCAATATATTTGCGCTAACATAATGTTGCACATACCCCAGGGACCAATCGTGGAGTCTGAACGATTACATAATTTGGTTGTACGGGGAACTGCGCTCATGGCGGCGCGTGTACTGGCGCCTGTGGGCAGACTGCCACTTCTTGCGCTGTCAACTCTGCGACAGCTATTTCCCGGCTTATCAGGTAAGAACGTTTTAAAGTACTTACTAATACTTATCAAGATGTGTTTTTAACAGACTTCAAAAAAAAAGGAGGTTATCAATTCGACACGTACCTACCTATATAATTTTATTGGAACTGCAAGATATTATACAGGGTTTAAGGGACAGCCCTCCGCAAACTAACAGGGTGCATTCAGCTCCTTATTCTGAATCATATTCCACCGAAAATATTCTCAGGAAAGTTTTTTCTAAATCGTATTTTCAGTTACTATTCCTTTCTTTCAACGTAAAATTACATTCTCTGTACGCAGCACTCCATTTATGTAAATAAAACAGCTAAAATAAAAAAAATCACCAATGGATGTTGAAATACTCGGCGACCGAAGGCTCGCTGCGCTGCCGGTAGAGGCTGAGGTAATAAAACAAATCAGATTTATTGGATACCCATAACGTTCCTGAAACAATTTCATGTACCGGTCATCTTAGTATGCTATACTGAATTCACCCCATCAGTCTGCGGAGGGCTGTCCCTTACACCCTGTATATAATATGCAAATGATACTCTGTTAGGGCTTCCAATCAAATATACAAAATTGTATAGGTGTAAGTATGTTTGTATGTTGGTTTGTATGGTTGTCCACGCATTTCTCCGAAACTATTAATCCGATTGTAACCATTCTTTCTTTTTTTGGCTTACATTTATTTCAACTTAGGGAACAGTGCAAGTTTCATCAAAATCGGTTCAGGAGTTTTCAAGATATGGACTTTAACTAAAAACTAAAAATTACGAAATAAAATAAAATACGAAGTAATTTAAAAAAATTAAATCGACTTCAAAACAAAATTATGTAACACAGATTACAGATATCAAGACACCGAATTCTGAAATTAAAGTTATTTCATAATTTTGAGTTAATTTCTTTTTGAAGTCTATTTAATTTTTTGAAATTACTTTTTTATTATACTTAGCATGTTAAACCGATCAGATTAATATCCACCAGCACCCTAATTGCGTAACACACTATCAATCGGAATCTGAATAATTTTGAAGCAAATTGCTAATCCATTGCTTCATAAGCTAGAAAAATTTGTATACTCAACAACGTAAATAACGTAATGAATGTTGTTGAACTGTCAAAATGAAACCGATTCCGATTGATAATGCGTTACGCAATTGCCCTGCTGGACGCAGATATAAGCCAACGGCCTTGAGTCACGCAAGGCGTCGTACGTCCACCCAGTAATAATACTCGCCCATCAAGGAGAGCTGTTCCAAATACACATACCTACACAAAACAACATACATAAAACAATTATATTATTATTGTGTGTTGTTTAATAATGCGTCTTAGTATTAAAAAACGTAGGTACACTAAAAAACTTTTTTGCAAAAAAAAAACCGACTTTAAAAAAAAACACTATAAAGTGAAAAATAACTTTACTTTCGAAAGTCGATGTCTTTGGATCTGTATTTTAGGGTTTTGCCACCGACTTCCGATATTAAAGTTATTTTTCACTTTGTAGTGTTTTTTTGGAAGTCGGTTGTTTTTTTTTTCAAAAAAGGTTTTTATTTTTCACTTTTTTGTAAATCGGTTTGTAATTTAACTAAGTTACAATAGCCTAATGTCAACTGCTCATCACCTTTTACAAAATATTGCTTTTCCCGATGCAAGGACGTTAATTGTTGAGGAGTTCTCCTAGTACTCAGCTCTACTTCACCATATGCATTGTGACCAGCATAATTTGCTTAGCAACCATTTTAAAGTAAACGAATCGCAACCCGTGAAATACTTATTATTGAGTAGTTCCGGTGGCCATCTGTGGTCTTCATCATCAGTTCCACTTCACCAAATGGTGCTTTCCGAGAGCAAATAAACATGTTACTATAAAAAATACCCAAATCGCTATAGGTAGAGTTCCGTCGATTTCTCCAGGATCCCATCATCAGATCCTACATGACCTGCTGACAATGGTACCACTTGGAAAGTAAACCCTTTAAAACTAAAATGGAATTTTTCAAATCGGTCCAGCCGTCTTCGAGTAATCGGGGAACACACATAAAAAAAGATTCCGATGAATTGAGAACCTACTCCTCCTTTTTTTGAAGTCGGTTAAAAAAATAAGTAAGTAAATTAGCTTTAAAATAGTGACGGTTTCATAAAAATACGCTTGATAGTTTTTGCGTGATTCTCACTTTTTTATCCGCGTTAGACATAACTTTACAAATTAATTACTATATGTAATCTAAACATAATCCAAAATAATATTCACTAAGTTATTAAGAAAGTGCTCTAATTTAACATATTTTTTTTTTCCAAATCATTAACACTACTCGTTTAGACATGATCTTCAGTTTAAAATCATTAAAAGTCGGTTACGCCAGCGTAGATTTATTTAGACATTGTGTTAGGTACAGACATTATTTTGTAATACAGCTAAAATATTTTAGTTTTCTTCTACTACCACAAGCAATTTCCATAGTCTTCCATTCCATAGGCTAGGCTAGGCCTGTCCCGCAGAAGCTTATAAAAATATGTGTTATTAGGTCGTGAATCATATTTTGATCAACATAGGTATAATAAAAAAACAATAAGTACATAATAAATATCAGCTTAGTATCAGATTGTATGTTGATCAAAGTAATGATTCGTGACCGTAACAAATATTTATTAAACAGAATTAGGCCGCTATCCCACTGGCGTTTTACGAGCGTTGGCGCTTCTCCAACGTCTGCGCAGCGCCAACGTTGCGCAGACGCGACGTTAACGTCGCGAGTTTCTAGTATAATCGGAGACAAAATGGATTCCGACGAGAAAACATTATACTGTTGGCTTTGCTACTTCGACGAAAATTACGTAAAAGAAAAAGAAAGTCTCAACGTCAATTTTGGGAAAATCCTTTTGGTCCAATCGATTACAAGTGAATATTTCGCACTGTAGGTACTCTAATAATATTAAAAATAATGAATCGGAATTTTATGAATATTTGCGAATGCCGGAGACTACATTTGACGAACGGCGTGGTTGTACCTGTTGCCAAAAAACGCTAGAAACTCGCGACGTTAACGTCGCGTCTGCGCAACGTTGGCGCTGCGCAGACGTTAGAGAAGCGCCAACGCTCGTAAAACGCCAGTGGGATAGCGGCCTTATAGTTATCAACTAGCTGCTGCCCGCAGCTTCACCCGCGTGTTTGTCAATACTTTCCTATTTGAATCGGATTTTGTTTTTTTTTTTTTGATTTTGTTTTTTTTTTGCGCGGAACTCTAATTCTTTTGCTAAAATAAAAGTAGCCAAAGTTACTCCTTATAACATCAGCTATCTGCCAGTGAAAGTCCCGTCAAAATCGGTCTAGCCGTGTCGGAGATTAGCCAGAACAAACAGACAGACAAAAATTTTAAAAATGATTTTTTTGTTACATACACACAAAACATCACGCCTGGTTTCCCCGAAGGGTTAGGCAGAGGTGTACCTATTATAATACACCCACATTTCGCCAGTTATGTTTTAAGTCCCATGTAATAGGGGGCGAGCCTATTGCCATCTACCGGGCACAAATCCAGACTTCGGGCTGCTACTGAGAAATTCCAGATAGAAAAACCCAATAACACTTTTACTTTTTTTTCATTTTATTGTTATAAGTACCGTATTAGTACATTTTCATATATTTAGTAAAAAGCTGTCATTTTGAAATTACAAAGAGACACTTTAATTTCATTTATTTATTACTAGCTGTGCCCCGCGACTTCATTCGCGTGGAAGTCGTAAGATACACAATATACTAAAATAACACCCACATTTTAATAAAACTCCCTCGTCCTCCGACCCGTCGCGTTGCATCGCCCGCCCGCGCTGTCTTCGTTTTCGCTTAGTGTTCTTTCTGACTTTTTCCTTTTTGTTCGGCTCCTAAGGGTCGTAGCGTGATGTTAAAATCATAGCCTCAAACCACCCTAGAGAATTTGGCTACCAAATGCAAAAATATTGTTTCAAATCCGATTGCTAGTTCCAGAGATTAGCGTTTTATTTTTTTTGCGCGGAACCCCATTTCTTTTTCTAAAATAAATGTAGCCGAAGTTACTCCTTGTAAAATCAGCTATATGCCAGTGAAAGTCACGTCAAAATCAGTCCAGCCATTTCGGAGATTAGCCGGAACATACAGACAGACCGTTAAAATTTTTTTTTATTGTTTTTTTGTTTTACCTGAGTACCGTATATTTTTCTTAAGCATTTAGTAAAAAGCTGTTATTTTGACGTTACAAACAGATACTTCAATTTTATTTATTTGTATAGATGTAACTCTCTCGAGTGCAGTTTTGCCTTCATTACAATATCTTCGACGATCGTCCAGATGGAGTGGTGTTCCCACCACGAGCAGCCGGCTCACATGTTCGCGCTGGAGGGGCGGCCCTCGCTACCGGCTGGTCGGTACCCCTGCTGCGGAGAGAGGGCCTATCGCTTCGAGACCCTCACCAGAAACACAGTGAGTGGGAACTGCTATAATATTGTCTTCTCGACTAACGAATTCGCGAAGTTTTAGGACTGCCTAAATTATTGTAAGTCTTGCCTGTGGTATACCTACCTACCATAAAATTGAAACGGCAATTTTATTGGCTAGCACCGTCTAAACAGCACGTATGGACGCCAGCACATCAAGCTACCCGAAACTGTCAAATTTTCCCAATCAACCTTGAACCTAATGCTTTAGCAATAAAGTCGAAAATCTATTAAAGAAATTTGACAGATTGTAGTAGCTTGATGTGCTAGCGTCTGTACAATAAAATCGTATTCAATTTGGCATAAAAATTGAGCGAGCGAAACAAGTTAAAAAGTATCTTGAGAAGACGTTCAATACAATTGAATGAAATATCTGGCAGAGCAAATACGGGCAATACTTGAATCAATTATACAAGGACGTGCAACTCTGTGTTGACACTTGCATGCAATTCTTGAATGACAATAATTGAACGTGCTTGGCGTGGCATGTGATTACTATTATGGTCTGTCTAAAGAGAACGAAATCACCTCTACGGAAACATTCTATAGTCACGGTTTGCTGGTCGACAGGAAAATAGCTATGTCGTAAAAGGTTTCAAACGGACCCAGAAGGTAGTGAGCACTAGTACTATAGAAATATACTTCTTTCTTATATACAGGGTGTGGCGTAAATAGTGGTCCAACGTTAAGCGGTCGATACACCGTATATTCAGCTTTCACATACCACTTTGAAACGTTTTTCCATAGATCTCAGAATATTATTTTTTTTTTTTTAAGTTTTACTACACCTTGCTTTACTAATTGGGCTGTAGGTACAATTCAGCTCTTTTTGAATAGAAATGGCTACAACTTTTGTTTAAATTAAGGAGTCGGTTATTATTATACTATTTTAGAATCTGCATTAATTGAACAAGTTTTTAAAATAATGGTCACCGACAGTGTCGTACATTTTTTTTACACCATTCGCACCCCAAGTCACACAATTTTCTAGACATTTGAGTTACATTTTGAAATAAACACATTTTTCTTTATTACCTATAAAATGACATTTACAAAATTACTTGCATGTGATAGCACATGTATTCCACAGTTATAAACAGAAAAAATATGATAAAATAATATCTGTTTTAGAAATTACAGCCACATTAGTAAAGTAAGGTGTACATTTTTCAAAAAAGAATAGAAAGATATTTTATTCTGAGATGTATGGAAAAACGTTTCAAATTGTGGTATGTGATAGCTGAATATATGGTGTATCGACCGCTTAACGTTGGACCACTATTTACGCCACAACCTGTATATGACTAGTACGGTCAGCGAGCGACGGTCGATTAAAAAGAAAAAAAGAAAGAAAGAAAATACGTTTATTTGCGGTAAACATGACGCAAAAAAAAAGAACACAAACACAAAAAGAAACAAGTTGGGGGAAAATATGCGTCACATCCACGCAAAACGGCCATCGCTCAGCGTAATGCTGCAACCCTATGCGAGACAGAGCCCCAGCGCTGGTTTTCAGCGACAGCCGGCGTTGACGTGATGACGTCAGCCGGTGCAGCACGCAATGTAATTTAAAAAAGAAACAAACTAAAAACAATACCTAAATCTAAAATGATTATTTAAGTAGATACAATATTAAGAATGGCAACATTGCGTTCCATCGGCATCGACTCACACGCCGCGCGCCGATTATCGCTTCTACTTTTATAGGTACATCATCAAATTGTTACCAAAATTATTCGAAACATTATCCGTATTACCACAAAACTTGTTTATCAGTTGTTTAGGCTAAACAACTGTTTAACACGACATCTATGTATGGAGTTTGACGTAAGACTGTGTGTCGTAAGACGCAGTGAACAAATGAAATAAGTTAAGTTAGTCTAAGTTATTGTGATAAGACCCTATATTTCCGCATTTCAAATAAGCTGAGAGTTATTATTGTAATTACTTCTGTTCAGATTTTAATATTATAAAGTATTTAGCTCAATCATTAAGGTTGAGGTTGGTTGGCCCTATGTCCAACAGTGGACTGCGATCGGCTTGATTGATTGATTAAGGTTAAAAAAACTGAAGTGTTGATCGACTTTTGTCCCTAACTGTACTTGCACTGGACGTAATTTGACCGAAACTTTTAATTAAAGGTCCATCAGAGACAAAAGACCTCATCAGTTTTTGCTATAGCCCTCACCCAAACTTCTTGATACACAAACCAGGGTTGTCAGTTCCGTGAGCACGTGCCGGATGAGCGCCTGACTATGGACTCCTCAGTCATGGAGCTGTACAACCATTTCCGGGACATCATCTCCATGAGACCGCCTCAGCTCATGTTCCCGGAGAGACTCACCAGGCTTGTGAGCAGAGGTACGCACGATGTACAGTAACTTAGTGTTTTGATTTCCCCGGGCTAATCGGTCTTCTCTTTTTAGGGTTCCGTACCTCAAAAGGAAAAACGGAACCCTTATAGGCTCACTCGTGTGTCTGTCTGTCTGTCCGTCTGTTGCAGCCAATTTGCTCCGAATCTAATGGACCGATTAAGTTGAAATTTGGTACACATAATATGAATTTCTATGACCCAAACACGGACGTGTAACGTAAATAAATGAATTTTGAATATGGGGGTCACTTTTAGGGAGCAAATAAGAAAATAAAAAAAAAGTTGTGTAAACTGTACCGTGTGTCATATCAAATGAAAGGGCTTACTGTGACGGTTTCAAATAGTTTTTTTTTAAATAAATTGTTTAAAGTTATCTAAGAAAATAGACGAACATTGAATATACCTCCCCCCCCCTCTCCGCCTATCTCCGAAACTACTGAGCATAAAATTTTGAAAAAAAAAAATACAGAAAATACAGTACTATACCTACTTATAGATTACAGGAGAACCTATAAGCCCCACTTGCGTGAAAAACTTAACTCAGAGTTAGTTGCTAACACGAGGTTAAATTGACAATATTGTATGACAAACTGTCAATTTCACCTCATGTTAGCAACTAACTCTGAGTTAAGTTTTTCATGCAAGTGGGGATAAGAAATCTATGGTCTTAAAATAACACGGTAAATCTTTGAATATTGTGCGTACAAACTTACATTTGCAGTTGGAATGTATGGGAGAATATGTTCTTCAACTACAATCTTAAATTTGGTCTTGGGATAATTCTTTCTTCATCCTACCTACGGAACCCTTCATTATGCGCGGTCCGACACACGCTTGGCCGGTTTTTTTTTGTAGTTGATATGAGGCGCAGTTTTAATAAGTCTTAATTTTAAGTCGATGCCAATATAGATTCGTAGTAAACTAGAAATCATAACCAAGTTATATGGATGTTGACTACTAGTGGATGGATATTAGAATAACACTGATTGTAAATAGCACCGAAATCATTCTAACATTGTAAATAGCACCAAAATTTTTCTAAATATACAGGGTGACTGAAAACATGCGACAAAATTTAAGGAGGAGTTCTACCCATCAATATGAACAACTTTTACTATGAGACCAACTTTGAATTCGCAAAAAAAAATTGACCTTTACCATATGGTACAATCGGGTATGTACTTTTATAGGGAAGATCGATTTTTTGTTTTGCGAATTCAAAGTTGGTCCCATAGTAAAAGTTGTTCATATTGATGGGTAGAACCCCCCCTTATATTTTGTCGCATGTTTTCAAAGTCAGCCTGTATAATTAACGGAGACTGCACTTGGAAGATGCACCTACCTTGGACTAATGGAGTTGAAACTTCCATATAAACACGTTTATTTACCAAAGCAGATCTTGTCCATCCAATAAGTCTCTATTATTAAACAATGACTAATTTCCTCGGAATTGTACATAAGGCCAGCTTCTAAGTTTCGCTCTAGAACCAGGAGAGGTCAGCAATGGTCGGCTGCAGTGCAAGGAGGTGTTCTGGTGGGAGGGCATCCAGCTGGTGCCTCCCCGCCCCCCACTGGGCCTGCTCGGGAAGCTGTACACCAGCAACCACAAGTTTAATCGTGAGATTCGCACTTTATTGATGAGTAGAAAGCGGGGGGTGGTGTGGTGACGTGTAGGATAATAATTGTCATTTTTGACACCATTTTTTGAGGGTTTCTTATGAACTGAGGACTAAAGTGTTTAATAACGAGGCGTTTTTGGACCCGATTTGTTAAAATACAGCATTATCTAGTACATAGTGAAATAACGGCCCAACGTGCAACGTGTGTGAAACGTTTGCGTGCTTGTGCTTTGTCGTTGTCAACGTGCTTTGTATTATCCAAAAGATATAAAACCCGAGTACAATTGAATCAATTCAGCCTATCACAGTCTACTGCTGGACGTAGCCCTCTCTCAGGCTGCGCCACAACAGCCTGTCCTCCACCTTCCGCATCCAGTCTGTCCCAGCCACCTTCTTAAGGTCATCGGTCCATCTAGCTGGGGGGCGTCCCACACTACGCTTGCCGATACGTAGTCTCCACTCCAGGACTCGTCTGCTCCGCCAGTCATCGGTCTTTCGACAAACATGGCCAGCCCACTGCCACTTCAGGTTGCTTACTCTGCAGGCTATGTCGGTTACTCCGGTGCTTTTCCGGATAACTTCATTCCTGATTTTATCCATCAAAGAAACTCCAAGCATAGCCCGCTCCATAGCGCGCTGAGCGACCTTGAATTTGTGGACCAGCCCAACTTTTCGGCACCGTATGTCATAACGGGCAGGACGCACTGGTTGAAGACCCTAGTCTTCAAACATTGCGGAGTACAATAATATTAGCAACAAACCCGCCAGCCAGCATTAAACCAAGCTATTCCTACCTAGTTTCTGGACACTCCATTTTGAACTTTTGAATGGGGGTCATTTCTTTTTTTACACGTCACCACACCACAGGAACTAAAGGAAAAACCGCTGTAAATACGCAAAAACAATTGGCAATAATAATAATAAGTAAGTACATGTAGCGGCCATGGGAACACGCTTGCAAAATTATAGGACCCGTGCAATTGGCAACAGAAAATATAGTTATGATCAGTAACTAATGTAAATACACAAAATTCCGTCATTTAATGTTCTTTGGCTCAAAAGACCAGTATTTAAAAGATACTGGTCTTTTCTGGCAGTGCACAATGTGCGCCCGCCAACTTTGATTTTACGAACGATAAATTATTTCCTCGTTCACTGAAAAGAGCCAAAGAATCAATTAATATCTCAGTGTAGTAGCTTCGACATTTTGGTTTTGTCATTTTTGTTTGAAGGTCTGCAAAGATGTGGTCAGCGATTAGACATCGTTTATTACATTGGTAACTTTATATTATAAGCTAAACACAATACCTTAGTTACCTCTCGGTACAATATTAACCCAGTCATTTTTGCCTCATTTATCGATGTTACACAGAAAACTTTGTAAAACCTACATTAATCGACACACATGTTGGGAAAATACGAGACGGGGGGAATAGTAACAGAACTACATTCCAAAACGACGCATACACAGCCAACGTGAGACCTGGTTCGCCCGCCTTGGGCACAAACCATGTGTCTCCTGCCTCGCAGTCGCTCGCCGCGAACTGCTCTACCAGCACCGTGGTCGCCGCGGAGAAAGATGTCAAGACCCCGAAACCCCTCCCCGTGAAAGAGTCCAAGGAAGAGACCCATAGGACCAAGGTAAGCCTCGAAGGACCAAAACCAATACGACCGGGCTGCCACGAGTTCTGGCACTGAAGGTTCTGCTACCTACTGTTTGTGTTGGTAATTAGTTAGTACCTATAGTATTGATAATGTAGCATTATGTCATGTAGTGTGTCTCAGTAGTGCTGTTGTTAGTGAGGTGGCATGGTAAATATTTTAATTCGACATTGTAGATGTATATATAGTAATTTTGCATGCAACTGATACATAGGAGGTTGAATATTTTAGCAATAATACAATACCTATGTGGATAGTAGACATTCTTAGTAGGTACTTTATGTATTATGTACACCTCTCTTTACAAATAAGTAATACCTAGATACTTCAATATTATTTTCATACTAATCTTTAAATTAGTCATATCTCTAGTTAGCTACTGGTGCTGATTCTCTTGTACACCGTATTAAACTATCACTAAAATTCCTTACTTTTGGCTATGAGAATCTTACAGCTATTCTGCAAAAAAATATCACTAAATTTAAAAATAATTTTGACAGAACAAAATCGAATTTACTTAACAATCGCGACTGCACGTGGACTTGTTTGCCGTGCCCCGTGATTTTTTTTTGAGCCGGAGGCGCGCAAGGGGGGCAACCTCGACGTGTTTTATATGGAATTTTTCACTTTTTATGTGGAAAATATGAAAAATAATCACCTACTGTTGAATTTTAGGGGTTTATGATTTTTATAAAGGGGGTCGAAATTTTCATTATTTTTGCGATAGGACACACCGTTTTCGAGATATAAGCAAAAGATAATAAAAATAAGATACAGTAGGTAATGTTTTCGCACCTAAAGTCGAGGTGTTGGTCTGAATTTTAGTTCATGCCAACTAATTTTATTCCACACCTTTTTAACCGCGATTAAAAATAATCAGATTTAGTTAGAAAATCTAAATTTTAGGTGAAAAACGTCAAATTCAGAATAGCAAAATTACCATATTTTTCACTAAACTAATAACTCAGTGCCATCTTAGTGCTGTCAAACTAAAATATAGTTAAGTTGTCTCACTTTAGTCAATTTCAGAATAGGAAATCGTCGTTTGACAGTAATAAACTAAATTTTGGTGATTTTTAGTCTAGTTTAGACGCATTTGTGACAAGAGAATCGGCACCAATGTCTTCTATTACGATAGAACCACCTACCTACCTACCTACGATGGTACCTACGGGTACTAGGTACCTAGTTACAACTTTATTCGTTAAATCATTTCTTTTATTTCTTTATAGATTTCTTGCCCAAAGATTGTGTTCTGTAGAAGCTATACCTAACTTACTATAGATTTTAATAAGTAGGTACTGTAGTGACCTGACACGATACACAGGCAGGTCACCACGTTGTCTGTAGGGTCTCGACTTCGAGGTGTGTTGAGGGACGTATATACAATAAGGAACACGGCAGCACTATAATTCCTATTAATTTGCTTAGGTATATGAAATCACAATATCTACATTATATGAGCAGGGCTAATACTTCACTCTCTCGACATAAAACAATATGACTATACGTCATGATTTATACCTATTCTAAATTCCAAATAAAACCAGTGTTTGTCTTATCAGCCAATATCATAATCCGAAGAGGATTCATGCGGAAGGCAGGCTCAACTAAAGCCACTACAGTACCTATTTATCTACAATTTCGATACTTTTAAAGCCGCCTTGGTGACTGTTGTTTTCCTATCACCTTTATAAACACAATAAAGAATGGCATGTTTACAATGCTAAAAGAGACCTTTAAAGTACCTTTAAAATTATTTTTGGGTTATCTAAAGCCAATTTCACAATTTGCTCTAATATCAGCATAACTTCACTAGTTCATTTTAAAACTTTATCAATCAGGCAGCTTTCGTTTTACTCTTAGTAGATAAAGGTACCATCGCGGACATTTGCGGTGAACCACTTTTCAACCTTATTATTTACCTTAGTAATAAGGTCGAAAAGTGGTTCACCGCAAATGTCCGCGATTGTATATAATGAATGCATCTGTCTGATGGTTATCGAAGAATATTGGAGCAAGTCACGTGGTAAAAGGCTCTTACGCCGTAAGCAGTGCGATCGTACCTACGTCGGTCGCAATGGATGGTGTCGACGGATTAGTACGCATCCTAAATCGATACTTCAAGCATTAATTGAAATGCAACCACCAAAACCTGCGAAGTATGATTACGAGCACTCGCAAGAAATCCTGCAAATTTTCACAAAACATGGGACGCCTACTACTTACCGCTCGTAAAATCGCACTGTTTACGGCATTAACTAAACGTAAATGACAAATACTGCTGGTATACAAAGAAAGGTGCCCCGGGAGGCGGCGACTCGGCGGGCGAGTCGGGAGGAGAGCAGTCGAGCTCGTCCGACGACAGTGAGCAGAGCTCGGCGAGCGCGCCCAGCGATGAGGAGAGCGCGCCCAAACGCACGACGCGCCGCGCCGTCAGGAAACACACGCATTCACACAACAATACCGCTACGAAGTGAGTTCCTACAGACAGCTAACAAAGCACTCGGAAACTTTGGTACTTATGGACTCAACAAGACGTATGGTCCCGGATTCGTGAGGGAAGTAACAGCTTAGGAATCGGCCCAAAGCAATCTTTCTCGCGAAGGATTTTCTAGTGAAGGATGTTTCCACGCTTTCCACGAAGTTGATAAATACAAAGGATGTTTCTGAGCGACATTACCTAAGGGATAAAGTAACGGGAAAATATGAATCCGGGCGGATAGGTCTGTCTCAGCCCTAAAGCTGAATTTTTACTTCTTGATCCTATAAGTTTGCTCTCTGGATCCGGGACCGCGCTGAGCCTCTAACAACGGTGTATATGGAATTCAGAAGTCCATAATACGAGGGCACCTCTTGGCCGGTTATCGATTAATGATTAAATACTACAAAACCATGCCTGGTGCCTCGTTTTCGCAGATCTACAACCAGATGTTGTGCCATAGCTTCTTGGAACCTGAGAACAGTTTTGTTTTCGGAATTGGTAGTAAACCAATTCCGAAATTTTCTGCCTTTCCTTTCACTTTTTTTCTCCCCCAGGCGGACCCGCGTGGTATGTCGTCAGTGGGTCTCATGTCTGTCAGCACGTAGCAACCAGGACGGGCAGCGAAGATTCGAGGAGCGCGCCGCCCGCCAGATGCGGTCTGCCCTCGCCAAGACTGCCGCCCTGCATCAGCATACCAAGTCCAAGTTGCCACCAGGTGAGGATACTTTAATTCGCCAGCGGCTAAAACATGTTTTTCAACATACTTGCTCGAAAGCAGCTTAAGCACCGCTTTTTCCTCGCAAGTGTGTTAAAAAACGTGAGCATTTGTCATTGCATCAAAATTATCATAATCTGCCGAGCCTTTTCCTAACTATGTTGGGGTCGGCTTCCATTCTAAACGGATGCAGCTGAATGTGAAAATGTATCTACTATTAAGTTCTGTATCTTGTTACCTGACCAGAGACGGATCTAATCCAACCTCAGATCAGGGCACCTGATCCCCTTCAGTCTCACATGATCAACTTATGATTTTGGTGACCTTACAATTTTATTTGCTCGTGCACGTCTACAGGCTTTGAGGAACAATCATGTATTCCACAACTGACAAAGCGCCGTTGACGATATCTGAGCAATGCCTTACAACGCTAAGGGCTATTCACAAAGACTTTACTTTGGTAAGAATATTAAGTGAATCATGTGAATATATGAAACCTATCCTTATGCATGATAAGCTTATTTTTTCGCATAATGTTCACATTCTTATGAAATGCATCCTCAAAGTGCAGTCTATGAATCTTGGCCTACGCTGCTGTGCAGTTCACATGCCTAGATACAACATTGATATCCACGTATTTCAGAACATTTTATTAGGATATTAATGTGATACATGTATCTTCTTGTTCCTAGGAGGGGTATACGCACGCCTGGAGTCAGAATGGCGCGAGCGCCACGGTCAGCGATCACGCAACGCTGTGTCCGCGCGCCCGCGGCCGCACCAGCCCGCCAACAAGTACAAATGAAAAATTAATAAACATTTGCATTCATAACCATTGTTTTATTGCCCGAATAGCATGTGTCTGAATAGGTAGAATCATCTTTATAGCTAGCTTCTACCCGCGACTTCATTCGCGTGGAAGTCGTAAGACACCACAATCAATCAATCTGCCTATTCTTTTCCCAACTATGTTGGGGTCGACTTCCAGTCTAACAGGATGCAGCTGAATACCAGTATTTTACATGAAGCTGATGAAGCGACGCCTATCTGACCTCCACAACCCAGTAACTGGGTAATACGATAATGTGCTTTCCAAGGCACGGAGGAGTCTCAGTATGTAAAGATGGTCACCCATCCACAGACCAACCCCGGCAAGCGTAGCTTAACCTGATGGATCGACCCCTGCGGCTGTTATTACTTAGCCACGAGCTCCTCGTAAGACACCACAATATAGTTAAGTACTAAAATAACAGCCACATGTTTATAAAACTTACCTGTATATTAAGTTTTGATCGCAGCAGCCAAAATATGAAGAGTCAGGACTGGTGACGCAGGAGCAACTGGAGCAAATGACGTACAGTTGTCCGTGTGAGAAGCAGCTCGTCCTGAGGTCGACACCCACAGCCTTCAGTAGCAATTTCCCATTGTTTACCGAAGTTTTAGTGAATTAATGAACGCCTGCGTTCCTGCATATACTACCTAATGGCCAAAAAACAGTAAAATACAGTTTTGGATGCAAAATTAGGTAAATGTAACGAAAGGTATGCTTTTATAAAATTGTAAAATATGGCTTAGATGAATGTCATACAATTTCGTGAAAGTTCTAACCGAATTATAACAAATATTACAGAACACACCGGCTCCTAATATGGTACATAGATGATGAGACTAAAAGATGTGGTTTTGTATAGGAAAATACCACACCATTTAAATAGCACGAGTTAAAAAAAAAACAACCAAATTGAGAACCTGCTACTCCTTTTTTTTGAAGCCGTCGGTTAAAAAACGAAGTAAATTATCCTACATTTCAGCCGCACAAAAAATAATATTTTAAGACTGCTTTCCAGAACCCGATATAAATGAAGACAGCGAATAGCGTCTACCGCACTTTCGTTTTGTCAGTTTAACTTAATTTTAATACTTCATTAAATTATTAATTGTTTTTTAATTTAATTTAATTTAGTGTGGAACCTTTGCCAGCGTGTGTTCCCTTCCACATATAATTATAACCCGCAAGAGTGAACGGGCATCTACTGGGCACGCTCGTTCAATCATAGACTGCCTGTAGTATAAGTGTTCTGTGATCATAGACCTCATCCATCACCTTCCATCAGGCGTGATCAAAGGCAGGCCCATTCAGTGATAAAAAAAGAAAAATAACGCTTACAGATTTTCATTTTTATTAGGTATCATCTATATACCTATATTTCAGAATAAATAGATAATAAAGCGTTTACGTAATATATTGCTGGTTTAAATCATTGATTTTATTATAATGTGAATTGGAACACATTGAATGCCGACTACATATCCGTATAATTATGGTTTCTATGCAGGACGCCGACTACGGATAGATACGTAGGACTTCTATACGAGTTTCAATAGAATCAACAAGTACCAAGGATGCCGAATCTACGTAATTATACGTATACCGGCACCCAAGCTGCTTTTTTTTTCGCTGATGCCATATACGTATAAGTATATCCGTAAATAAAATGTATGGTAACAACCAACTTTGGCCGTATAGCCAATTTCGGCATTCAATGGGTTAATATATGATAGGTACTTGTACTTCAATGCCATAGTCAACTAATCAATCAAATTATTTTGTTTTACTGTATCCAGCTATCCCATAGCTCATCTGACATGCGGCAGACATGTCTGATGTAACATCCTTACACGGTCCGAAATTCGAACCCCCAGGTTTCTGTACTCTATGGTTCACTGGCAAACCTGTAAATAATTGTATTTTCCTATGGCAGCAGGATGCGTAGTTAAACTAGGGGTATGTATGCCGTGACACGTGTCGCGTCATGTCTAGGCTCTTGGTGGTTTGTCCCATAGTGAATGAAGAGTGTGTGTGTGTGTGTACACGCACATACAATCATTTATAAACTCTAACCCTGTTTCAAATCAGTTCCGTCGATTTTAATGTTTGGGGAAGATTATGCTAATAAATAAAAGCGAAGCGTTAGTCACAGATGTTTATTGTGCCTTATAAACTAGAATTGCATCCTGTGCGGGAACTGGCTGGAGCGGAGGCCGAACGACGACTTAAGGTAGCCTCTGAGCACCTTCTTGTCGGCGCGCTTGCCTATCGCCTTGACCACGGCCTCGTCGACTGACTTCTGGTCTGTCTTGCGCTGCTCAGATGGAACGTATTTCTGGGGAGATAGAATAGCAGTTGTTGATTATATTTGCAAAATCAGAGGAATTTTGGTAAGTTAAAAACAATTTTGTGGCAGCATAGTGTAGCAGTTTCATAATATAATAGGACACAAGTTTATTTACTAAGTTGATCATATGGGGGAAGATTTAGTTTCTCTTTAGCATCTTCTGATAATAATTATTCAAAATATTAGCATTTTGGTAAAACTGTTCACAGCTATCGGCCTATCGCACTGCGTTATTTTAGACTAGGTCAGGTTTTCACTTGCTAAATACTTAACTTTAACTTACACAAGTGGATGGTGAAGGCCCTTGGGGGTCTCTAAATAAATATTGTGCCGATTCCTAGTCTAATTTGAATAAAAGTTTTGATTATACTGCACTGGTACTGGACAGGCAAATCTCTAAAATAGTATAAAACAAGCCACTTTTCGTGTCTGTCTGTTTGTCTGCTTTGTTCTAAACTACTCAATGGATTTTGAGGCGGTTTTCACCATTGTTTAAAGAATTTATTCCAGAAGGTTTACATGCATTATTATTAAACTTAGATTTATTATAGAAATGTCGATGTTATAACATAGTGTGAAGCAGGGTCGAGTTGCTAGAGTTATAATTAAGAAGACTACAAACCTCTTTCTTGGAGGCAAAGATGTCCTCGCCCTGCTTGCGCTTGACGCTGCGCTTGGCGCTCTTCTTGTTCTTCTTGAAGTACTCGTCGTTCAGGTGCTCGGGCAGCTTGAAGTCGCCGAGGTCCAGCTTGGTGGACGTGCCGATGACGTAGCGCTGGGGAATGCGCCTCAGGGGGCACGAGTTGAACTGGAAGGAGGAGTGTTACAATTAGTTTGAGGCTGTTTTATGATTATGGTGAAGTAGTTGGTCCATTTTTCTTTTATCTGGAACTGTTTTTAAGTTTTTACGATTCAAATAATTGAATCTGTAGATTCCGAAGATTTCAGTGATTATATTGATTGCAGCACCATGACACACAATAAATTCCTGAATAATCTAAGAGGCAGTTGAACAATGATTTTATTAGTTAGCCCAATGTTGTTGGTTTGCAACTTGGTTCATTCCCAATTCACTGCTTAGGTGCGTTTAGATTCTCGATTCGTGAACTGTGACGCGTCTTGCTCATGTACCTTCAATATCAAATAAATAATACTTCTAAAATAAGAATTCCACTTCCTGAACATCAAACAATATTAAGCCAACATCAGATATTGTGAAATGCTCACATTTCACAACAGCAAACAATATCACTAATTAATAGCAATCTGTTGTTCAATCATAAATGCTTACCGAGAAGGGTCCAGTGACGAGCAACAGTCCACTGGGCAGTACACCTACAAGCACGACGCGCTTGCCAGAGTGGCGACCAGCGAGCAAGATGCACACTGTGCCAGGGGTGAGGGTCGGCCTCGTCCTGCGGACGTGCTTGCTGAACGTCTTGTGGTGGGGACGAGTGAGGATCCTGGGGAAGGCAGGTTATTTGAGCATGAATATAGAATGAATGGATGGATAGACACAATACTTGTAAGTATGAGAAATCTTTCTTCATCACAATAAGTATTCTTTATAGTTCACCAACACAATATATACAAAATTCGAGTAAGTACATAAACATCCACTACCAAACATGCACATCTTCATAGATTTTGTTGTAGTAAACAAACCAAATGCTCGCTTACAACCACTTTGTCATATTGTGAGGAAGGTGGCATTGGTTATTTGTTAAGAATTGGAGCAGAAGGTTGTCCATTCTTTTGTTTAAAAAAATCTCGCAAAGCTTTCAAATCTGTAGCAGAATGACACCATATTCATATTCTCTTTTCCAGCATAAAAGGTCATAAATGACATTTTCCAGAAAATTTTGGGAACAATTCACATGATTCTTTGCAAGTATTATGTTACACTTTTTAGTTGTGAAGGAACATCAAAATGCTTGGTTATTGACTACATTATTTATCGCTAATCCTGTCAATCAACTCAGCCTATCACAGTCGCACCATTAAAGGGTCCACCAGGGCCGATGCCAGCCAGGGTTGCGAGATGTTCGAAAGAGTTACCGTGGCCCCAGCACAGGCAACAGAAGGGACATGGGTGGGTTTTAGTCAGTAAAAGTCTGACACACCCTCCCGCTACGCCCAGAGCGGGAGAAGTCATTTGATGATTTCCCATCCACAAAAAAAAAGCCTATCACAGTCCACTGCTGGACATATGCCTCTCCCAGTCTGCACCACTTGCTAGTGAACAAATCCGCATCCTAATACACTTATCCCATTTTGTTTGCTGAATTGTATTGCGAGGCGAAAAAAGAACATGTTTGAATTTTAGAACTCATGATAGAGAATAATATGACTTTAAAAATTTTGAATCATAGTAGGCAAATAACTGTAGTAAATAAAAAAGAAAAGCTAGTTTTAGTTGTCACTATTTATAATGCATACTTTATGTGGTGCCATTATAATATGTTGAATAAATAAATAGAAAACAAATATAGTCTCTCTTTTTGAAGTAGAGCATACTTACTTGTCCTGGGTGGGGTAAAAGGACTTTCTGCGGCGCAGCAGCACAGTACGGGTTCCTCCGTTCTTCTCACCACCAATCTGCTTGACAGCCACGGAGAGCTTCTTGGGCTTCTCTGGCTTGGGGTTCTTTTTGCCCACAAACCTGTACTTAGCCTGGAAATAAAGGGAATAGGTTAAAGTTATTTAAAAATAGAAAATTATGATTAGAATTAGTATATACTTATTGAGCTTGAAATGTAAATGTTTTCAACTGTAAACAAGGTATACTTGGTTTTAGACATGATATGATACATGTATCTCAGATAAAGAAGAGACGGGTCTCATTATTGAAAGTGCATTTTACCACACCTTCAAAATTGAACTTAACCACAAAGAAATAACATTGCACAACAATAAGTTCCTACCCAAATACTTGTAGCTATTTAGAAGGCGACTCCACGATGATGATAAGTAGTAGATGGCCCTACACCAGGTTGTAAGACACAATTTCACACATGGGGAGTTACTTGTTGACACTGCATGTTATTTATTGTCTGCAAATACCTGTAATTTATTGTCTACCAGTTGCTTAGGCCAAATATATGTCAAGGAAACCAGCTCACCTTCTTGTGGAACATCTTTGACTTGGAGAAGCGAACTACTCCATTTCCCAGGTCGTAATTCCTTGGTTTGCCAACTTTGGCCTTGGATACGCCACCCGCGGGCGCCGCAGCGGGCTTGGCCGCCGCCTTAGGCTGTGGTGGAGCCATTTAGAATCTGCACAAACAGAAACACAACCTTTAACAACAAACTCACCACCTGACTTCAAACTTTGAGGTTATAAATGTTTCAGTATTCTCCATACAAACAAGTGATTTAGACACTATTCTTAAGCATTTACACTGAGGAACTGTAACAATTACACACGAATACCTAGCCGTTCACTGTTTTATCACAATCACTTGGCGAACGTCAAACCTTTCGATGCGAATTTCAAAGTTGTCGAGTTTGGATAAAACAAAAATATAACACACAATCACTTGTTTGCAGGATGCTTTTCTTAATTCTTACATGGAATGGAGAAAATTAGTTAAATATAAATCTATTCCTTTGGATTTATTTTCATCGAAAACAACATCAACTCACATTCCAACCGGGATCAAGAAAAAAAGAAATTGTCATAGAAGAATCTGTCTATGGCGGTTGTAGAGTATATAAACTAAAGATTGACTATAGAACTTTTGGCCTCACACGATTGTGAAGTTTGCCGACTATGTTGCTGGGTTTTGTTGTTATAGCTTACAACGATAGCTGTTTTGGAGAGGATGGAAGGAAAGAGCCAAGCGATTAAATTAAAAATCCCGACGACCAAGCAACAATACTTGGAAAACTCAGCAGTCGTGTGTCCTAACTGTTGCTGCAATAAGCATTCCCGGATTTAGGGGCTT
Organism: Fissipunctia ypsillon; assembly: GCA_947568875.1. NCBI lineage: Eukaryota > Metazoa > Arthropoda > Insecta > Lepidoptera > Noctuidae > Fissipunctia > Fissipunctia ypsillon. The sequence continues at coordinate 10,273,064 of OX387662.1, forward strand.
GGAATCATGACACAATGGTGCTGTTATACAATGCCGCCCATGGGCATGTGACCGCCCGTATTTTTTGAATATTCATGAAAAATGATCGAAAATTTATTTTAAAAATGAGGGTGTATCTTTAATATTTTTCATGTTATTCAATTTTTGATTTTTTGAGTAGCGTTTATGACCTTGCTTTACTTTTTTTGCCATATCTCCGATATTATTAGCTCGATTTGGATTCTGTTCATTATTCCTAAAAGCTTTTGAGTTATTTTACCGGACTAGAGATGGGCAGTGGGAAAATCCCAACGGGAATATACCCAGGTTCTTTCCCACTTGGGAAAAAACCGGGTATTTATGTGGGAAAAAACCCAATAGACGGGTATTTTCATTATTTAACGTAATTATCACGATCTTAAAAAATTATATTTTTTTTTAGTTTTAGAACAAATGTTGCTGTTGCCTGGTGTTCGAAACGTCAAAATGTGTAGCCTGATTCAGGACCTAAAATAAAACCAGCAGTTTATTATAAAAACAAAAAGACGTCTTCTTGTTTTATCATAAGATTTTTTCTGCGCATTGTGATGGAATGTTACTTAATTGCAGAAAGAACGTCTATTGAAACTTTTAAGTCTTAGACAAAAAAAAAACAACGAGAGATACTTACTAACAATTATTTATTACACTTTACAAAAGTTACAAAAGTGTTTTTTACAATTGCAAATTTTTAGTCACTGTCGCTACTGTCATGATCATTAAATATATTATTAATATTGCAAAATTCTGTTTCTTTTGTATTTCCACGAGATGTTGAAGGTTGTTCTTCATTAATTGGGCTACCCAACGGACTTGACAATTGCCTGGGTGTAGATAAAGGCTCGTCATCATCGTCATTGTCATCATCTTTATGTTTGTGTAACAGGTTCCAATTATACGATATAAAAGCTATTTTTGCTGCCCTGTCTGTAGTCAATCTGTTTCGTTTGTGACTATGTATATGCGCATGCGTGCTAAAAGATCGTTCAGTAGCTGCTGAAGTACAGGGAGCAGTTAGAATACGTACCGCAACCCTACTCAGCAATTTGGACTTGCAGAGTCCTCTCCACCAAACTACCGGGTCCATTTCGGTGACATGCTTCCATATAAATGGTCTACTCCATAAACCCTGTTTAGCTCTATAATTGGCTAAATCAACACCAACGTCAATATTGAGCGATTGGCTCACGTCGTGTATAAACTCCATGGCATCCACTTCGTGTTCTTCTTCTAATTCAATGCCTTGCGATCTTGGATCTAATAAATATGCAGCATAATGAATGGGTTTCAAACAATTATTTGTTCGCCTAGTTACAACATTTGTAATATCTTCTTTATGATGCTCATTTAGAATAGATATATCCGGAAATGCAAAATTAAATGTAGACTTAATATCTTTGAAAGCCATATAAACTTCATTTATAAGTATTCCATTGCCTTCAAGTTTGAAAATTTTATCTGTTATAGGTTCCAGTAGTTTTATACAATTTTCTACCATAGTCCAGAAATTTAAATCCAATAAATTTGATTTTATTTCGTCTGAAATAGTGGCATCTTCGTGAACAGCTAATGTCTGTAATGCAACTTTGGATTTTTTTAAACTTTTTAACGCAGTGCAGTAACTGCCCCAGCGGGTTTTCCCTGGCAATTTTAATGTTTCACCTGAACCTTTTTCTTTTACAATCTGAGCTAATAAAGCGCACATACTTTGGTTTCTTTTTATTGCTTTTATCGTATCTGTGGCAATCGGTATAAACGCATTAATAGGTTCTAGTTTTAAGCAATCTTCGCATAGCAAATTCAATGTATGTGCTACACATCTCAGCGGTATTATATGTGCATACGAATTTTTAACTATCTGAAATGCTCTTTGAATATTATTTGCGTTATCTCCGATAAGAGTTGCAAATTTGTGGCCTCCATACACGTTTATAACTTTGATTATCTCTTGAGATAGATATTGGCTAGTATGTCGGTTTGTAAGAGTATTAAGGCTTTTAACAAAAACAGGCTCGGGTTTTGCAATAATGAAGTTGATGATACCTTCATTGCGCTGATTGCTCCAGCCATCACACTGCAAATGCAAATCATTTATAGACTTCAGTTCGTCCGTAATTTCATTGACCATTTCATTATAAATAGTTTCCAAATGTGTTGTGGAGATAGCTTTTCTGGATGGTAACTTATAAAGTGGTTGCAAATCGTCAAAAAATCGTACCCACAGCGGATGTTCAACGATGGATAGAGGTGAACCGGTAACAAATATTGCCTTCGATAAGAGCTGATCTAAATAAAGTTTTTTTTCTGTTGTAATTTCTGATGAAGTCGTAATGTTATCCTGTGACATTTCATGGTGTGATTCATCTTGCAAGGGTAGATTTGTGGCAGTTGTGCTAGTAGCAGGTATTTTCTGTAGTTTGTTCTTGATAACAGTTGGACATCTATAACACTTCAACAGATGGTTGGTCATTTTGCTGACATTGCCAAATTGGTAAACTTTTTCACAGTGTTTGCATTTCACTATTTTACTGGTTGCCGAATGAAAATAGTTTTCCCATACATCAGTATTTTTCTTTCTGGGCATGATGTGATCTGAGGAAAAATAAAACAAATGTAAAAACAGTAGAAATACATATGAGTTTTTCTAAAGTATTGTATATTAACAGAGTAGGTAAACTTACGAAACTTATATGAATTAAGTATAGCCAAAAGAAGGAATTTATACTTTGCCTAAAACGCCCGAACGTTGGGCCATCTCTATACATCACTCATTTCAACTTTTGTAAAATAACTATTTCCTACAGTAAATAAACTTAGTAAATCAAAATATATCAATTTCAATGAATAAAAGTACAAGATTTGCAAAGAATCCACAAATATAGGACCTACAACTTTTGTAGTGTAATATAACAATTGTTAAAGCTCAAACTTACCGTTAAGTTACCGTTCAGAAAAAGAAGTAGGTATCGGAGTCCAAAAGAGTAGCAGTATAGTTGTCAATCCAAAGTAAATCACGTATTTAATCACAAGGCAATCAAAAGTCCACAAAACAAAATCCAAGTCGTCAATTAAATCAAAACATTAACACAAGTGCGCACAGTACGAAGCCAAAACAACGAGTGAGATAGATAGATCACCAACGCGCACGCCACTGCTACTACCTGCTTCCCCGCCCCCCTACCCGCGTACGTCGTTTCGGGTTACTTGTCGCTAAGAGCGGATGAGCACACACAAACAGACAGGTTTTTTATATTTATTTATTTATTTAATCTTTTCACACTTAAAAAAGTACAAAGGCGGACTCATACCGCATATCGCGTTATATAATTCCATTTTATCTAAAATTAGATAACATGGAGTATATATAACGTATTAATTGAATTATGAAAATAAACAAAGTTAGATTGGCTCTAACTAGTAGTAATAGTATAAGTACTATTACTACTAGTTAGAGCCAATCTAACTTTAAGAATAGTGCGTACTATTTGATATATACATGTATCTACACATTACCTTGATGTAACATATGCTAAATATGAAAAAACCCGAATATTATCCCATTCGGTAATTTTCCCTGGGTTTTTTCCCTATTTTTCCCATATTGGGGTTTTTTCCGGGTAAAATCCCATCTCTATACCGGACTAACATTTTTTATTAAAATTTATCGACTATGAAAAAAAACGGAGGTGAAGGCATTTTTTTTTTCTAAAAAAATCAGTATTTACAAGATTGAATAACATGAAAGTTGATTTTCGATAATTTTTCATGACTATTGAGAAAAATACGGGCGATCACATGCCCATGAGCGGCATTGTATTTACGCTTATTTTTTTCAGTACATTTTGTAAATTCTCACTTTGCTATCTAGTTGGTGGAATGCGTGAAAAATTATTGTCTTTGGTTGGTAAATAACTAAATGAACGCGATCACAGAGAACGCGGCGATAATTGAACGTCAAATTATGTAAATGTCAAAAAATTTCAGTGTTGAAAAATGGCTTCTTTGAGGAGCCCGTCTTCGCCGTCCGACGGCTATAAAAGGTTCAGTGATGATTTCGCAAACACCAGCATCAACAATTACGGCTCGAATGTCACAAGTAAACGAGAAGCTATGATTTTTATATGCACAGTAGCCGCAAGATTATGTGTACGCTTTTGTTTTATTAACAATACATTTTGTAATTCATTTAACATTTTGTTTTAATTTATTTCACCTTGTTTTGAGCGTTAACTGTTATATATCCATCCATATGCGGTCCAGCGAGATCGATTAACTGTTATACTGATGCCAAATCTGATATATGACGCATTAGAATGACTCATAAAGCTGCCTAAACTAACCTATGCATAAAATAAACAGTAAGATGCTATAAGCTTGCCACAAATACATAGATTTCAAAGCTTGTCTTCTGTTCCTATTCTAGGCACTTGCACTTAGTAAGTAAGAAGTAGTTGCTTGTTTTGCATGGCTATAATTTTTTTATACAACAATATTGTTTATTAAAAAATCTAGGTCGTTTTAACCAGATAAACCTGCTCTTATTTACGTGAATTTCCAATGTTTGTACCTACCAAAAAAAAAACGCGCATCGTAAAAAAAATGTATGAAAGAAAGAAGCTCTTTGAAAATTTATGTGGCCTAGCCTGTTTGGTGTAGTGGTGTCCCCAGACAAAGTTATCAAGATAATCTATCTAGTTCCATCCAGTTGCAATGCTGCTGATTGGCTAAACTGTAGTGATCCCATTTGTATCTCTATCAATACAATAAACATTTGCTTCTATGATAACAGGCTAGTGCTAAAAATCTAATACTGCAGGAATTTCTTACACCAACAAGATTACTTGATTTGTGTGTTTACATCTTACTGGAGCTGTAATATTGCTATGTTCCACATAAAATAATAATTCCTATGTTGCAAAAGATTTGACTGTTTCTTGGGTATGCTGTCTCGAAATATGCCCAAAAAGTAGTAAGTTCAGATTTATTTGCACATTTTTAAATGGGCTTAATTTTGTCTCTTACTTATTTGATGAACTTTATTTTAAATCTAGAAAAAGCTAAAATTGCACTGTTGTAGTAACTGACACAGTGTGTAGACATCTAATCAACACTATCAAATACATGAGGTGTTCCACACAATAGATATTTTATCAATGTTATCATTATTGACAGCTTCTTATCAGCCAGTGGTGTTCAACTCTTGGTTGTTTGAGAGTGTGCTGTGTGTTGGCTTAGAAAACAAATAGTTAACTAGACCATGAATTTAAATATAATCTTTTGACCATCTGTGATTAGGTATTATTTGATCATGTTCAATTAAAAACAGTTATTTGGAACAACAACCTAGCTGGGAAATTTATTATCTAAGGCCTAATTTTAATTGAAATAGCCTTGATAAGCCAAAATGCATAAAAAGTTTCTAACCACTGGTTTCATTATCAGAGTCTGTATTTCATTCCCATCATGATTCAGTTAGAAACCACAGAAGAAAAATGAGTTATTTATTAGTCAATGAATGAAATAAATTATAAAATCAATACATATCAGTGTAGTTGTTACAAAAATGTCGAAAGGAGTGAGAAATGTGGCTGACACAGTGTATTATAGCATCAGATATCAGTGGTACAGATTGAAGTCATGTGAGTTTCATTACTGTTAATAAATAGGTACAATTTTAGACTTCCTGACAAGTAATTAAAAGATGCGACTTTTTCTTGGGTGAAGGTCTGGATAAGAGTAGGAAACAATAACCAACAAGGTACTCTATGAACAGTCAATATTTTCTGAGAAGGATAAAATATCATTTTATTATTTCGCGTTCCAAAAGTTTGCGCGCTTCGCTTCTGCGTCACGGGTCACGCTTTCGATATCCATACGAGACAAATCAATAATTCGTATGTAGTGCAGAACTATCTATCTGTTCTGTCCAGTTCTGTCTGCTTAATAATATTCGGGTGTGAGAGAAAATAAATAAATCACAACATACCATGTAGGTAGATACATACAAGGACTTAGTATGTAGGTACTACATGGTATGTCAATCATTCGTATTTATACCTACTCAGAAAGAAATAAGTACTTATGATTAGTTAAGATAGATACTTGCTTGAATAAACATTTTTGAAGGCATATAAGTGGGTACTTGTCTTTTTGGCGTCCACCCAGCAAGGGGTCGAATACTTGTCAAGAAAGGATATCAGACTGTCTGCGATATCTAAATGCGTAGCAACAGCAAAACAAACCGTGTATGTCTCCAAAAAAATCAATGCTATAGAAAATATTGAAAAACTATCGACATGACTTATTTTATCCAACGCTTGTGGCTTATCCACACCTCACTTTCAGCTTAGCATAAATCATTTGTCCAGTCTCTGGTTATTGACCCATCGCCCTTCCGGAGTTCTGGATCAATTCTCTACGCTACAAATACATTTTTCGGCAACTTCAATGGCCAGTCCAATGACCCACACGGCTCGTATGAATATGCCAATTCATTTCAAAAGCGAAAACATGGTATTCCATAAAATTTAACACGGTATCAGCCTAACAAATCCGTTTTGTCTTTATTAAATTGACGCGTAGTGATTTTCGTGCTTAATTTAACTTTCAATCAGTTTTTTTTGTCTTCCTGTCCATGCTACGGTGGTCTGGCCGATAGGTATAGCTATCAGTGATAAGACCAGCATTGTACTCTTAGAACAGTAGCAAGCGCGAATGCTGAGCATGGGGTCATGTCCAGGTCGGGAAAAGTATTACTTACTGTAAAGTATTACTCACTTACCTTTCTATCTATCACTGAAGATCTAAATTTAGCGTAAAACTGAGTTAAGTACAGCTCAATCAATATAGGCAGGTAGGTACTGTAGAGGCCAGGAATCGTTACAGTACCTAGGTAGCGTTGTATTGCGAAATCCATTGTTTGCAATCAACACCCGGATTGAAAAAGAAATGCGCCGACAAGGTCGCGCGGACAATCTGTGAAAGCTATTGTGCATAGATACACAATTACTGGTTTGTAGCTTCCACACACGATGGCCCATGATAGGCATATTAGGTAATAGGTTTCTAACTGCCTTGATTAACCTCTGTCTGGGGAGAAACGGAACAGTCATACCTACACAAAGGCTTTATGTTACAATCAAAACGTTAAATTCTATTCTTAGCTCCAAGTTTACTATTGGACAAATATTTGCAAAGATTTCCTTTAAAAAGTGAGAACATTTTATTTTCAGTCTTAATAACTCAAGTGTTTGTCGATTAATGAGACACAATCAATTTGTTGCGAGACTCCCGGGGGTTTTCGTCGACGTCGCTTTGTGCACTGAAATTCCCAAAAGGTTCTAAATAAATACTTACATGCCAGTTATATATTGTCTTTAGCTATAACTAGCGCGTTTTTCATGATTGTGATTCACCGGATGTTCTGCGGTGGACAATCAGAAGCACAGTCACTGCACTCAGAAATGAGAGATTCCCGCCTTATCTGCTAAAAGAATATAATTATCACTCACGTGAAATTACTCATATTTCTACATTATGTTATTCAATTTCTACGACCTCTGTAAAAGCACTCGCTGTCTGCATACGGGGGTCATAAAATATTCAGCAGCATTTTATGACGAAGCGTTTCGTTAACCTGATTATTTGCAAAGTGGGTCTGTTTTTATATGAATTCTGTACCTAACATACCTATGTCGTATCTGATAAATAAATTCTCAATACTTTTATCTTATAAATAACTTACGAAGGAATAAATAGGTATGCAGAGATTCCCCTAATGCCCTAATGCTTTACGTACCGAAATTGAATGTGGCATAGAATTCGATCCCATGTTAAATATTACACTATGTATAGGCTGATTCACCATATTCCAGTACTTGTCCTAAAAAAAAGGCGGGCAGTTTGCTCCCTACTGAGAATTTCCTCTTATTTAACAATGTCTGACCCGGGAGTCGAACCGACGCACTAATGCCTCGGCGCCTGGTGTACCAATATAAGTGACAAATCGACCTGTTCCAAGATTTCCAGGGCTAATGTGGTTCACTCTTTAGGATTACCTAGTCCACGAAACAATAGGCTCGCCCCCTATTACATGGGACTTAGCCGACGTTTGCACAGACGTAAAAAAATCGCGGCGGGATTTTGTAGCGCACTGAATTTTCAACTCTCGGTGTCCAAGCATTGAAAATCTAACAGAGTGCATTCCAACGCGTTGCAAAAACACACTGTTGGGTTTTCAACTCTCGGCGCTAAGCAGAGCGTTGAAAATCCAGTACGCGAAAAACAATCGCCGCGATATTTTTACTTCCGTGCGAACGGTAGCTCAAACATAACTGGCGAAATATAGATGTACTATAGCTGGCGCAGCCGTGAGTCGCACAGTATTTACCTACATGCTTTTATTTTTTTTGGCTTTGATGTAGGTAATTGTACTTTTTAAATATTGTTAGTTTTAAGTTCTTTTTCTTTGTTTCCTTTCATGATACTGTGTGCACTTGTGGCATGTGCCAATAAACGTTTTTTCTTTCTTTCTTTCTTTCTTTCTTTCTTTCTTTCTTTCTACATCTCTGCCGAACCCTTCGGGGAATACTGGCGTGATGTTATGTTATGTAGTCCATGAAACACTTAAAAAATATTTTAGAAAGAATGATGAAATCAACACCTCCGTTCGATGACCGATGCATGATGTCATCAGCGTTCACTCACACAGGCGGATATTACTGCATAGTTTATATCCCTGACCTTAGTCTCCACTGGCAGCATCACCGGAAAGTTAAAAAAAAAAACTTACGTAAAAGTTGTGACGCAACCACGCATAAACGGCTGGAAGGATTTGGATGAAATTTAGCGCACAGACCATCCTTTTTATCCGGGTATATGAAGCAGGCCATCTCTTAAGATGCAAGTGAAACCGCGGACAACAACTAGACTATAATAAAACCGCCGACAACATAATGCTAGACTCTTAAACTAATTCGGACCACGGGGCAATAAATTGCGTAACACACACTACAGTAGGAATCGGTTTCATTTTGACAGTTCAACAATATTCAATGCGTTATTTACGTTGTTGAGCAGACAAATTTTTCGAACATATGAAGCAGTGGATTAGCGATATGCTTCAAAAAAATTCAGATTGTGATTGATAGCACATAACAAGCACACATGCATGCCATTACATTAAATTCTAAATCAAATTACGGTAAAACAACATAGTCTTGAACTTAATTAAAATCAATTAGCGCACAACAAGTCTAATATAGCAATAGCCAACGCACTTAATTAGCCAGTGAAAGAATTAGCCGACATTGCTGTCTGCGCAAGTTCACGATATTAAATCCGCTCGAGGTTAAATAGCTATGACCTCGGAGTTACCCCACGCCAAACAATGGCTTTAATAGTTTCTGTTCTAAGCCCCGCTTAGACAGAACTAGCTAGTGGATTCACGTGATAGGTAATTTGTTTTTAAGTGATAGTACTTATTTAATTAATTTACCGTCTTTATTTTGCATTGAGGTAATTATTTAAGTAGGTAGGTAAACGATCATGTACCTAGATTTCTAAAGGTGCTTTTAAACGAGCTATATATTTACATGACTACCCGTTTTCTGGGTTCATGTATTTGTGTGAGTTTATTCCACGCTAACTTGTTACTGTAATATGAGGCTCATCATCATCAACCATATTTATGTAGGTTGGTTTATTGTTCCAGCTAGTTTTCTATCCCCAGGAAAAGAACTTTCCCAAAATGCCTATCACTGTCTGTTCAATTTATTTACACTTTAGTATCTAACGTTTTCACTCAAACAGATCGAACTTATCGATGTTCATCTTCATCAATCAATGTTTCGAACTATCGCTAAAACCAGAATTACCTACCTAACTAAACCAACAAAAATAAGTTATTTTAAACCGACTTCAAATAATAAGGAGGATGTTCTCAGTTCGTCCAAAACTTTTTTTTTATTTGTGTTCCCCGAATACTCGAAGACGGCTTTTTTTCTGAAAGGGTATACTTCCTAGGTGGGGGATGGGTTCCTGGAGAAATCGAGGGAACTCTTCAAATATTATAGGCACACCCACAGCGATATTTGGGTATTTTTTTATAGCAGCTCGTGCAAGTCGTGCATTTGCTCTCGAAAGCACCATTTGGTGAAGTGGGACTGATGATGAAGACCACAGATGGCCACCGGAACTACTCAATAATAAGTATTTCACGGATTGCGATTCGATTACTTTAATATGGTTGCTAAGTAATTTATGCTCGTCGCTCGTCACAATGCAATATGCATATTATGTATAGTGAAATAGAGCTGATGGTGACTTCAACATCAGCTCCAATTCTCCTGATACTTACCAGGAGAACACCTCAACAATTAACGTCCCTGCATCGGGAAAAGCAATATTTTGTAAAAGGTGATGAGCAGTTGACATTAGGACATAACATATTTTATTGAAAAATAAAAAAAACATTAATACAAACAAAAAGACACCGACTTCCGAAATTAAAGTAATTTTTTTTGGAAGTCAGTGTTTTTTTTTTATAGTCTGCCATTCTGCTATGCTCATAAACGTTGACATTGACCTTCACTCAGAATAAACTAGATGCTAATCTTCCTGATTAATATTTATTATCCTATCTCGAATTAATCATAGCGTATTGTATTAATTTCCATTTTCTATTACTTGTTTTTGTTGACGCTTTTCCTGTTCTAGACGTCCAAATAACAGCATGGTTTGAAATGCCACAAACGTTTGGTTCAAGGTTACACACAAGGGTACACCTGTACGTGTACATTATGGATTGCAATAAAGATTAATTGAATAATTTGACCCAGACCTACATAGTACATACTTTAAGAGTTTTCATTCTCGCTTCACAAATGTAATCTCTTCAGCAGGCTGTGACCTTTTGGGGTTATGTATGCATACTTGTGGTCCTCTTTCGAACTCTCAAAATGGGTGTCAGGTACCACTTAGTCCTCTATCCTTCGTTTCAACAGCCAGCTGCGAGTCACTAGCACGATTAAACTTTCTACACAATACAATATACATTATACATATATTATTTCCCTAAGGGCAGACTTAACCAGTCATATTTTATCCGGGGATTAAAATTGACGTCTGAAGGTTTTTGTGTGGAAAATCTGTCAAAAATAAAAAAAATATTCGCTGAATTCGACTTATACTAGGTATAAAAGTTTGGTTGAATTCGCCCTGAGGAGTAAACAAAGGCAGCCTAGCTAGGTTCGATATAGCGGTCTACGGCAGTGAAAGTTTCACAGGCTTACTGAAAAGTTTCGGAAACTGTCCGGATTTTAAGGCATTGTTGCAATATCTATCAATCTTTTATGGCACATGCCACGAACCAATGGTATTCTCAATTTCTTTTCTTTTTTTTCATACCTATTGAATGTTCTTTTTTGTTCTTTTTTGAATTTTTTCTCATTGGTGACACAATGACATAAATATTTACATTGTAAAGTATTCTATTTTCTTAATTATTGTGAATGTGTAGACTATGTGGGTCCTTGATTAATTTTTTCTCTCAGTTAGTGTTAATCATGGTCTGGCAGTTTGAGTAATTATGCGGCCTACCCAAATGTCCTTTCTTTGGTATTGTTCGTCGTATCGTTGAGCTCCTTAAGTTCTGAGTTGAGCTGTACGATAACTGACAGATGACTGGACAGGTCCACTCAATCTGTGTGGTTCTTTCCTCAAAAGACCATTTCAGACCTACATGGTACGAGCTCACATGACCTGACCAAGATTATGTCTGGACTTTAAAAGAGACTGTGACCTCTGAGTTTGTTTCGGCCTTTCTTCTTAGAGTAGTCAGATATTTAGGAAACGCCGGCCTCATCTAGTTTTAAAAATATGATTGACGTGTAAAAGTGTTTGTACAAACCTACTTACAGAAATAAAATCATTTATCATTTAAATAAAAACTGGCGAAGTGGCGAACCGGAAAAGTGCGTGTCGGACCACGCACAATGAAGGGTTCCGTAGTTGGGATGAATTTATCCCAAGAACAAACTTAATATTGTAGTTGAAAAGCATTTTCTCTCATACATTCCAACTGCAAATGTAAGTTGGTCGACTATTACTCGTAAACTTGTAAAGCCTACATAGCGGTGATAGTTTTCCTTTTAATTCCGTTGTATATACCTACTACTACCATAAATTTTTCCACATATCCAAAACTAGCCGTTTAGCTGGCAGGGGGGCACTTGACTCTAACAAAAATTAGCATCTTAAAGCTTAATATTACAGAAACGGATCCCTTAATCGAAAAATTATTTTCACAAAACCGCAATATTTTTGAAACACCTATCCAACAACACCCCACGACATCATGAGGTAAGCGAGAAAAAAAAAACATCCCCACTTTACGTGTACAGGAGGTACCCTAAAAATTTTTTTTTTCATGATTTTATTCTACCACTTTATCGGCGTAACGAATATGTATATTCATGCCAAATTATAGCCTTCTAGTACTAAGAGTCTCTGATATAAGCTGCGGACGGACGGACGGATGGACGGACATGACGAAACTATAAGGGTTCCTTGTTGACTACGGAACCCTAAAAAAGAGGCAGATATATTTCTAGTGCGCACGTCGTTGGGACTCGAAAAGGTCCTAATTGGGACGTTTTGTCTTTAGTCCGCGCGTCAAGAAGGGCGACGACACGAGCTAAACGCTGTGTCACGACCAGATTTTAAACGTCGGTTATTATGAATGAACGTAACATATTGTGTCAACGAACATTTTACTTTTGAAAGATTTATCGGTTAATCTCCGTAAACAGTTTTGAACACCTAGGGTTCCCCAAGTAGGAAAGCACTGCCCTAGTACCTACATCATAAGATCCTTGAGGCAAGGTTTCCACCGATGCGTGAGAGGAACCCGATTACCTACAATACCGTTACCAAGCCATACCGTTGTAAGCTACAGCATTTTGTTCATAACTCTTTCTCTCGCTCGAGGTAGTCTATGGAACCCCTCCGGTATTATACAGGGTAAGATTAAACTAGCTAGCGAAACTCCGCAGACGTGATGGGTATCGATATCTAAACAATATAAAACAAAAAAAAAAAATTGATGATTTTTTGTGGGGTCATCGACTGCAGTTGGTGTAGTCACTTGAAATATCGGTTTTTTTTTTTTGTGTAAACTTCACAGACGTGATTGGTATTGATACCTAAACACGACAAAACAAAAGAAAACAGAGCGGCAATTCCGGTAATTTTAAGAACGCGAACGTTCGGATTCTAATCTCAGTCACAATCTGTCAAAAATTGTATAGCGTTTACCTAAATTTTTGACATTTGATTGAACGTTTGTAATTACGGGAATTAGCCTTCAGATTCTGTCAACTCATTCTTCAAGTAACAACACTACCAGCTGTCGTTAACTCCCAAAAAATAACTTCTATTTTTTTATTTTATCGTGTAGCGAAACTGCAGACGTGATGTGTATCTAACCCATCACATCTGCACAGTTTTGCTGGCTAATTTAATTTGACCCTGTAAAGAGTAATAACTTATTGCTATAGCCTATCGCCTAATAAATAATCATAATGTCTATCCATTGAAAAGAGCGCCAAAGTAAAAGTAGGTATTACTTGCCAAATATCAAGTCCATGACCTTGTATCATGAACTATCTTTGTGTAAGGTTTCGCACAAATACCATTTTGTCAGAAAATAGCGCTCATTTTTATTAATATTGACATCTGTACTTTTGTTCACCTATGTTCTACAAATAAAAATATTTGAATTTGAATTTGAAAACTTGTCTATGCTTTGGTTTCTGCAAGTGTTGAACGCTCACACAATACCTACCACAGAGTACTATTTTCACAATACACGCGGCTGTCCAATTCCAAATACGTATAGCGTTTTTTGACACTAATGTCAAATACTGGTGAAAATGACAGTTTTTCATGACGGTCTATATAATAATGACGGAATCGCTTTCCTAGAAACCCAAGCTTTACTGCATTACCGGTTAAGAAAAAAAAATATCGGAAGAGCATGAGTCATATTGAATTGCGTACTTATGTGATTCGAAACTTCGAATGTTGCATCTAAGTAATCGATAAAAACAAAATTCCGACAAAGGCATATTACTGTTGCTTGATTTAGTAGATAAAGTAACTTCACCTAGTAGGTAGTTCCCTAGTTGTACGGTTGTATGGTGTCTGGTACAATTAAACCAACCCATCACGTCTCCCACGGGTGATATAAGACGCCACTTAGTAGATTGCGACTGTGTGCCTGGAAGTTAAGTACTAAGGCCTTTAAAGGAAAATAGGAAGACTTATGTTTTACCGATGGCTTTAACGGCTGAATCATTTATCATCCTCTTTTGAGTCTTCTATAATAAAATGCATTCAAATTAAACGGGTTCTGGCGCATAATCTCGTATTCTCTCCCAACTCAATAAGGAAAGTAGGTGTACTATGCCATTATTTCGCCGACAATTTTATTTATTGCACATTCTAGTGCATTTCATAAAGCCTTGACTGGACCGTACCTTGACCTGGTCAGAATGTCAAACATCCGTGCAGCAATATCCAATTTATAGGCCATTTGGTCGCGCCGCGGAGCCGGTCCTCTTCTAATCAAGTATTTGCACCTTCTAACAATGGCTTCCCATTGTCTTGTCTCTCTCGCTCGCCGTACTACATTGTGGAAGCCGTGACGAAGCCGAGTCACGGTCACCACCATTCAATGCTTACGTGAAGCCGCATAGTATGAGGATTATTGTTTATTAAAATGTGGTGTATGAGTAATCTGCATTTAGGTATGGTGCATAAGTAAATACCTACTGGTTGATATTAGAAGAATTAAGAATTTAAGACGCAGACATTATGTCAACGGCCTTGAGCGCATAGCTTTTTTTTTTTTTTTAAATGTTGGGAAATCATCAAATGACTTCTCCCGCTCTGGGCGGAGCGGGAGGGCGTGTCAGACTTTTACTGACTAAAACCGAGGCGCGCGTGGAACACGACGCGCCGTCGACTCGGGCTTGGTCCTTACCGGACGGCGAGCTACCCATTGCTCGCCGTCCGCAAGCCCGCGCCTACGGTGGCCGGGAATCGGCTGCCAATTCCCGACGCCCAGGGCGTCTCCTGCGACGACTAGGGGCGTGAGGGTGCAAAGCTTGCCTCTCCCTCACGCGTCCCGCCTCCTCCTTTACGAGCATTACTGCTTCGCAGAAGGAGGTAATGGCTTCCCATGCACTCTCGCTCCGTACCATGGCCTGGACCAGGGCCGGACGCGAGAGATCGCCGCCGCCGATCGCTTCCGCAAGGATTGAGCGCATAGCTTGCGTGTTCTGTGCTGAGCTCACGCAACGCGTCGTACGTTCACCCAGTAATAGGACTAGCTCCTCAAGGAGTGTTGTCCCAAATTAGACGCATTATTAATTTGTACCTACATAAAACAAAAGGTATTATATTAAAACACATACCTATACTAAAAGATAAATAAATCTTTTTTTTTCTTTTCTTTTTTCTTTTTTTTATAATCGTTTGGATCCTCGATACCCTACTTCCTCCGATTACCCACATCATAAACTTTTCTCTTGATTCCGGACAATTCCCATCCCTGTGGCGTATGGCCTATGTCCGCCCGCTTCCTAAAGTTTCAAACCCCTCCCTGCCCACTCACTTTCGACCCATTTCCATTCTCCCATTCCTGTCTAAAGTGCTTGAGGCCTGCGTTCACAGACAGTTTGCGGGGTTTGTTCACCGGAACAACCTTGTTAGCTCGTTTCAGTCTGGATTCAGGCCTGGGCATAGTACAGCTTCCGCTCTCCTTAAAGTGACTGGTGACGTTAGAGAAGCGATGGAGGATACTAAGGTTACTGTTTTGGTTTTAATTGATTTCTCCAATGCCTTTAACGCTGTCAGCCACGATATTCTCCTTGCTATGCTCTCTCATCTCATGGTTTCGTCCGAGGTTCTGGAATGGTTCTCTTCTTATCTTCGGGGACGCCGGCAGTCGGTTCGCGTTGATGAGAGCTCTTCGAGTTGGCGTGACCTGGATGCTGGTGTTCCACAAGGTGGTATTCTTTCTCCATTGTTATTCTCCATCTTCATTAATTTTATAACTCACTGTCTTCGGTGTTCGTATCATCTTTATGCCGATGATCTTCAATTGTATACAGCTGCGCGGGTGGAAAGTTTATTGGATGCTGTAGCAGATGTAAACCGAGACTTAGATGCAATCAAAAAGTGGTCTGATAGTTTTGGGGTATCAGTGAACCCCTCAAAGTGTCAGGCCATTGTAATTGGAAGCTCGCGCATGATGGGTAGGGTGACGCTTAGCTCTCTTCCTCCTCTCATTTTCAATGGTACCGTCATACCCATTACCCCTACTGTGAAAGATCTCGGTTTGCATCTTGACTCGACGCTTAGCTGGCAGCGCCAGGTCTCTAATGTTAGTCAAAGGGTCAACGGTACTCTACGATCTCTGTATCGTCTGAGAAACTTTTTGCCCGCTAAGACGAAAACTATGCTTGTGCAGACTTTGATTTTCACTATCATTGACTATGGTGACGTGTGCTACTTTGACTTGAATGTGGTGTTGCTGAATAAGCTTGACAGACTGCTTAACAATTGTATCCGGTTCATATTCAACCTCAGAAAATATGACCATGTGTCGAGCTACAGGTCTGAGCTCAAATGGATGCCCATTCGCCAGAGAAGAAATTTGCGTGCTTTGACCACGCTTTTCTCCCTTCTTAACTCTCCCACTCCTCCTTCTTATCTAGTGTCTCACTTCCAATATCTATGTTCTTCACACGCTAAGAATCTTCGTTCTTCTAACAATCTTCTCCTACTCTGTCCTTCTCATACTTCTGACTTTGTTCATTCTTCCTTTCATATTCAGTCCATTCTTCTTTGGAATGCGCTACCTCTTGACATCAGGATGGCCACCAGTCGGTATGCATTTAAGCGGAGATTGCGGAGTTATTTTCAAAATAAATAGCGTAGAGTCATCTCAAAACCTCTCTCTCTTGAATTTGTATATAATATATATATATAATATAGGTATATATTATAGTAAATATGTATGTATGTGTATTATAAGTTTATGACTTATTTATGTACAAATTGTTCCATTTCTAACAGAGCACCTGCCATCTAATCTCTTCACCACCCTTGGTTGACTGGTAGAGAATGCCTAAGGCATTAAGTCCGCCTTAGTACTTTTTTAAGTGTGAAAAGTTTAAATAAATAAATAAATAAATCTTTAAAATGGGCAAGGTGCCATCAAAATGCGTTTGATAGTTTTTGTGTGATTTTCAGTTTTTTATCCACGTTAGACATAACTTTACAAATTAATTACACTATGTAATATAAACATAATTTGAAATATTCATATATTAAGTTATTAAGAATGTGCTCTAGTTTAACATATATTTTTTTCCAAATCATTAACACTACTCGTTTAGACGTGATCTTCAGTTTAAAATCATTAAAAGTCGGTTATCGTCGAAACCCAAAAGACGGGAGAACAGCCCTTGCTAAGCGGAGCGGTATGCCATGCTCATCTTTTGTTGACACTACCGTAATCCGAACCGAAAGTTAAGGCTCTTACAAATAGGCGCGACACGCGACACGGCACAAAGGCACCGCGTGTCGCGCGATGCCTGATACGTGTTGCGTGTCGCGCCTGTTTGAAGGAGCCTTTATAAATCATTTATCAAAGGAATGAGTGGCAACAGAGTACATTTAGACACCATTTTGGACTAAAGTCTCGTAGAAGTATCTTACTTATTTAAATTTTGTCTCTATAATTTTAATTTACACATGTTTGCATGCAGTTTAGCGTCATCGTAATCTACTTCCGCTAACGTGATTGTCACGTAGACAGTAGGTAGACAGTCGCCTGTCCTACCCGCCACCGGCCCACCGCGGCTCCGCTAACCTAATTCTTTCAGTTATCCACGTAGAAGGCTTCAGAATACTTTGTGTATTTGCTAAGTAGGTTATTTTCATTACGAAGCTACAGAAATGGAAATGTTTTAAGATTCGATTAGTTATTTCCTTGTATACAAATATGGCTTTAAGTATGTGCATTTGCACTGTTTATTAGCTTTTACTTCAAGAAAAGCCAAATCACTAATTAATGCTTACCTACCTCCCGCCTTAAATAACGCTACCCCGAATTAGGATGCTTACATAAAGAAACAGGTTTCCGGTACATACAAACCCGTGCGGGTCGGTACCAATCGGTGCAGGTGTACCTGATATTCCCATGTTATACGCTCATTTATAAACAGGTTTATACTTTATCGGTGTCGACTACCTGAACCGAGCCATACCGATCGGTACCGACCCGCACAGGCTCGCCTGCGCCGGAAACCTGTTTCTTTATTTTATGTAAGCACCCTTACTCCCTAATGAACGCTAGGCCGAAAGAATAACAGTGGTGCTATTCTGTAAAGATCCCACCGTGAAAATTTAGGTGTAGTGAGCGTGATGTGAACTGTCATCCCACCTTACTTTACTAGGAATTGAGCTCACTTCAAACTCACTTCACCTAAGTGCTCACGGTGTGATGTTTACAGAATAGATCGGCTGAAAGCTGTATCGCTGTTCTTTTGTTCATAAAAGAACAGCGCAAATACTCGTACAGTGCATAATGTGCTCTGTCAAGCTTGTCTCCAATTAAAAATGTTTTCGATGCACTTTTTTCTGCATATTTCACCGTATGAACTGAAACCGAACCTGACAATAACTTGACACTATGTTTATTTATTTGAATACTAGCTGTTCGTGCCCGGCGTCGCTTGGTGAATTTCATTTCTCCATTCCAGTAGTTTAGACTGTGCGTTGTCTTTTTCATAAAAAATACCATCCTTTCTGACATTTCCGGTGAATTTTCCAAATTTTCTTTTTCATACAAATCTTATCCTGACAATTACCTTACGAACACAAAAAAAAACAGCCAAATTGACCGTGCCGTTCTCAAATGATGATCTTTCATATATGCGGCAATTGATCTTATTTACAAGCATTTATTAAGTTTCATCTATGGAATAGATACACGGAAAAACCTCCAACAAGCTTCTACACATAGACAATCTGTATTTTATTAGCTTATAAAATCTAGTTGCACGTTAGTATTATAAAGTGCTCTGTGACGTTATTTATACACAAGTCGCACGGACTACACAAGTCTACATCTCCCTCGTTATCATCATAATAAATTATCTTGCAACACTAAGATAACGCTACAAAGTAGGCTTTATTAAGTAAACTGCACCTCTGAATTATTGTCGCTATTTTGGATGTACGGATAGAAGAAAAACCGGAATAAATTTTTGGATTTAAAAGAATAAACTATTAGAAACTTTTCCTAGCGTATGTCTTAATGTTAAGCATATTTAACGTGACTATAAAAGCTATCAAAAAGTTTTCGTAGCTTAAATCTTAAAGTTAGCTATACAGGGTGTAAGGGACTGCCCTCTGCAAACTAACAGGGTGCATTCAGCTCCTTATTTTGAATCATATTCCACCGAAAATATTCTCAGGAAAATTTTCATTTTCTTATCATATTTTCAGTTACTAATATGTAAAATTACATTCTCTGTAGGCAGCACATCATTTATATAAATAAAACAGCTAAAATAAAAAATCAGCAATGGATGTTGAAATACTCGGCGGCCGAAGGCTCGCTGCGCTGCCGTTCGCTAAGCGCGTTTTGCCACGGTAACGGAGGTAATAAAACAAATCAGGTTTATTGGATTCCCATAACGTTCCTGAAATAATTCATGTACCGGTCATCTTAGTACGATATACTGAATTCACCCCATCAGTCTGCGGAGGGCTGTCCCTTACACCCTGTATTTAACGTGACCGACTCATAATATAGATATAGATAGGTTATTAGGCTACTGAAATCCTTATATTTAGACTAAAACTAAACCTGAAACGAATTAGAGCAGAAAGCTTGGAAGTACCTTTACGTCAAATATGTACCATCGCGGACATTTGCGGTGAACACCTTTTCGGCCTTAATACTAAAGTAATAAGGTTGTAAAGCGGATATTACAGGTAGCATACCTAATATCTAGTGATAATGATGACATTAAATCAATACATGCCGAAGAATTTGCAGCAGGCCCAATAATTCTATAATATTTTGTCGCTATTTCTCATTGTCACCCTACGGCCGTTAAAAGGAAATTTTAGAGAGCAACTAAAAAGATGTTTTGGGGAGGTTTTAACTAATCAATAGGTTACGGCCATTTTGTTTTGTGTTTCCGCAAATCGAAACAAGAGTTTCGGTCAGTGACTTGTCAATTTAATGTTGAATTGAATATTGCACGCAATTTTCTACTGACTCAACATTTTATACTCATCATGTTCATACGTTCGTTAGCTACTTGATTAGAAAATAAAACCGTGATTTCTGATATCTACTTTTTATAGATAATGTAAACTCAGGGAAATTATTTAATTGATTGTTGACTACCAACTTAAAATGTCCGTATACATATAGTATACGGTTGTATGAAATGGCATAACACGGCAAATTCACGAAGTGTCTCAATTTGATAAACGAATAATTTCCCTGACTGTACACAGATGGATGTAGGTATCTAAGTAAATGATAAATGCTTTTATTTCTGTAAGTAGGTTTGTATTAATACTTTTACAAGTCAATCATATTTTTTTTAACGATGTAGATGAGATCGAAGAAAGGCCGAAACAAAATCAGAGGTTACAGTCTCTTTTAAAGTCCAGACATAATCTTGGAGACCATGTAGATTGGTGTCTGAAATGGTCTTTTGAGAAACCTGTCAAGTCAGTGCACGCATTTGTCAGAAATCGTGCAGGTCAACTCAGAACTTATGGAGCTCAACGATTGTGTACGAAGTACTTGGGAACCTACTCACTGTTTTCTGATAATTTCTATCTAATTCCCTGTTATCTGAATATCAAAAACCTTATCTAAGTAGGTTATGTAGGTACATAGGAAAGTAAACGACGGAACTTACGCAACCTATATGAGCACTTTCCGGTCGTCCTAGAATCAGTGCGAAGCCTGATGTGTCCCCGCCACCTAATGACATCAGGCTGGATCGATAGCGTCACCTTTTCACGACTGCTCCACCTGGCACATACGTTATACAGATTTGGCATTTATAAATTACTAACAGCGCCCCGTGGTTTCACCCGCACAAGTCTCCATCCCATAGGGATATCGGGATAAAAAAGTATCCTGTATGTTATAAACTATCGTGTGCCAAATTTGATCCAAATCCGTTCAGTAGTTTTTGCGTGAAAGAGTAACAAACATCCATCCATCCATCCTCACAAACTTTCGCATTTATAATATTATTATAATTATATTATGAAGCTACCTCAAAACCTACCCAAGCAATGTTAACAAAATTAATATCAGCTAGGAAGTACCTTCAAACTCTTTAAAAAAAAAAAAAAAAAATTCAAGTCGGTCCAGCCGTCTTCGAGTAATCGGGGAACATATAAAAATGAAAAAAGATTCCAACGAACTAAGAACCTCCTTCTTTTTTAAAAATTATGGCAGCGGGCTTTGACTTTTATTGTGTCAAAAAACACTTAGGAAAACACACTAACTTACTTTTATAAATGTCGAGTCAGTGAAGCATTCGCCAGTAAATTACAGACGCTTTGTGGTAGCCACCGCTCTCCTAGTAACGTAAAACAAATGATGATAGGATTATTAAAACAAAGTACTGTAGCCAATTAGCCAGTAGCATCTTCTCTCATGTCTGTGATGTCTGTGGCTATGTAGTTAATAACATCCACAGCAGTTAATACTTAATGCCGGCACTACACTAGGTACAAAGTATCTAATCGTTATCAATTTCCACTTAGAGAGAGACACAGCTATCATGTCATTAAATCTTAATAAAGTAAGTAGAATCTCTCACTCTTGCTTAGAAAAGCGAGCTTCTTTAACTTAGAACGAACTTGGTGCAAAGCGAGATAAGGATGTAGTTTGCAAGTTAACGAGAAGTAATCAGAACATTCAGAATACTTACTTTTTGTTTGACCTTTGAGAGAAAACCTAACTTAAGAGAAACTTTCATGGACGAGACAGTTACCCAACTGTAAAAGTGATACCCACCTACTTACTATTTAAGTCTAGAATTCTTGTATGCTCTTAGTCATGCATGATCGGTGAATAAAAAAATTGACAATCGTATCGTCATGCGAAAATATTTGGTATAGACACAGCGGAGCAATTGCGTGACACATTAAGGCCCGTATTACAGAACCTCACTCAAAACTACATCAAACATAACCACCATCATCATCATCATCATTACTTAAAACTCGTTTAAAGATTGGTTGAATGAGTCTTGAGTGAGGTTCTGTAATACGGGCCTAGGAATCGTACGGTTAACATGACGTAATTAAATGCAGTCAAGGTACATATTACAGCTTTTGATATGTATTTTTAAATATATTTAACCGTATGACATAATAAAAGTTTTGTCTACAACAAGGTCGGACAGTTTTATCACGCCGTTTAGTGGTGCTTGAATCCCGTCATCTAAAATGCAATTTTGCTTAGTTTCATCACGGTCTTCAAAGTGACTAATATCTTTATCTTGCTCATGCATAAAGTGACAACTCGTGTAGCCACCAGGCAAAAACGGTTTACGGGGGTAGGAACCTACGTTGTTTATGAGACAAATTTTTCGAACACAAGAAGCAATGGATTAACAATATGCTTCAAAATCGATTGCGATTGATAGTGTGTTACGCAATTAAGGTACGGGTCCAGCCTTTGAACCGACTGCATAAGAAAACCACTTCGTGAAGACAATGACAAAAATAACATTTACCCGTGTAGGATATGGTACAAGGTTGGTAAGTAATGTTCAGGACACATCCGACGCTAAAAGCGGCATACATACACATTTACAATTTACCTTACCACCTTTACCACATAAACTCTAATAAACAATACAAAACGTATAAAATAAAAACACAACAACAACAACATTGCCATTATAAAATTTGCATGTTACTTATTATTCTATTCAATCATTTAATTCTCTTTGATCGGTATTATCTTCATTCCTATCCATTTTACTTTGGTAATAATTATAATCACGCTAAGTTGTTTTGCTATCCGTAGACCAGCACCTACATTTCACTATTATCTTGTGACAACTTTGCAAACACTACTGCTTCCAATGTGCCCATTATTTCAGTTCATATCTTGCTTGATTTGGGTCCAGTGACTTTGTTAACATCATTAATTAATAATAATTTATAAATTTATATTTAATGTAATAATGAAGATTGATAGATTTGTGAGCAGTGTTAGAAGTGTTTCTCGGAATGTTTATTTGACTGTTAATGATTTTATAGGTAAGTTTTTAATTAGTAGTTAATCAGTAGAATCCGCTTATAATGACATCGAAGGAAAGTCACAAACACGTCATACTAAGCGAACGTCATAAAAAGCAGTCTTGGAAAATAAACAACGTTTGTTAGGGATTTCGTTTTTAATAGAGATAAAAACTACAAAGTTTAAGTATGTATCTATAATATCTATACAAATAAACAAAATTGAAGTGTCTGTTTGTAATGTCAAAATAACAACTTTTTACTAAATGCATATGAAAGTGTAGGTACGGTACTTATAACAAAAAAGCAATTTTTAAAATTTTTGTCTGTCTGTCTGTTTGATCCGGATAATCTCCGAAACGGTTGGACCGATTTTGACGGGACTTTCGCTGGCAGATAGCTGATATTACGGCGGGTAACTTAGGCTAATTTTATTTCAGAAAAATAATTAGCGTTCCGCGCAAAAAAAAAAAAAACTTGAAATCATGAACAAAAAGTCGGATTTTAAAAATTCTTTTTGAATTTGGTAGCCCAATTCTCGAAGATGGTTATAGGCTATTTAACATAACGCTACGAACATTAGGATCCGAGCAAAAAGAAAAAAGTCAGAAAGAACACTAAGCGAAAACGAAGTAGGTAGGTACCTACTAGCGCGAGCGGGCGATTCAACGCGACGGGTCGGGGACGAGGGAGTTTTATTAAAATGTGGCTGTTATTTTAGTATATTGTGTATCTTACGAGATCCACGCGAACGAAGTCGCGGGGCACAGCTAGTCTATTAATAAAAAAAGAAAAAGAAACGTGAGCTGACACAAAACCAACATTAAAAACATAGAATAAAAATTGTAATACAATATTAAATATTTTTACTTAAGAAATTTTTGTCTGCTTTTGTTCACGTTGTCACTATAACCGGACATCATTTCTTCAAAATAGGTCATAAATAAGTGACTTGTCACTATAAGCGAAGTCATTACGTATATCCGAACTTTGTTATAAAGAATTTTATATGAAAACCAAACTTCGCATTGCAATGGTCAATATAGCCGGAGTCAAAATAAACGGATTCAACCTTACATACCATTCTGCAAAAACCTAATTGTGAATTAACTAGTGCGCTACGCTCGCGATAAGTAGGTATTGTGAAACATATTATTTTGCCTATAAAGACAGACTGTTCGTCTGATAACCGACTCGAAAGCCGAATTACCAATATTTTGATTTACAAGAGTGTCCATGGAGTTTCTTGCCCATTCTTCTCCATAGGAACCTACTACGCTTTGGGATGAGCAACTAGCTCCATCCATAGAGTATATTGGCTCCATCTTTCTGACTGACTGACTCCTTGACAATTCAAAAGTGCCAGTAATTGGTTTAATTGAAATAAATGCGTTTAGTATGAAACCGTGAAGGTTCATTGTCTATGAAAATTACGTAATTGAAAGCGGTATTTACAGCACAGTAGTAGGTATTATCGAGGAAACTTACATCTGACCAATTTGAAAACAAAATCCCGTGCACACGATGACCACATCTGTTAGCAAACGTTACTATTGCGGTCGAGCGCTACAAGCAAGAATAGTCCTTGCGGTGTATAGATGTTCGTTTCTCCCATGGTTCACGTAGGGTCCTCAGAGAACCTTGGGAGAGCTCAAAGGCATAAAGCGTGTTATCTTTTTGTGAGGACCACGGTTTCTACTCGAAGACCATTGGAGCTTTTTGTCAGCATCTAAAATATTAATTTGCCTCGAACTTATAAGAATTTCCTTGCGTAGCTGCAGGCACATTCGCCCTTGTTTTTGTTTGATTAACATTTTTAATTGAAAACCACATAGATAATTAATCTTACTTTTTAAAGAGAGGAAGCTTAACTGTGGGTTCTTATTTAATATAGATTCGAGGGGCTAATAAATTAAGTAAGCTAACAACATTTTTAATTATACTCTATATAAACGTCTCTTATGAATGTCGGTAAATATGTCTTTGTATTTAAGTATGATACCACCTTAGCACAAGAGACGCTTACATCAAAGTTATCATTCCCTTGTCGTCTTGCAATGATTCGTGTCTCCTCTCCTAAACCCATTACGATCCAAGTAAAACAAATTTTTGGTCCTTTGGTCCTTTCTTTCAAGTCCATAAGGCCTTGGGTATCTACAAATGTGTTGTAAAAAGATGGTCCTTTGGGCCGCGGAATTTAGTCATAGACCGTTTGACCTTTAACACCTTGGGGCGAACGTATTGTTGCCCTTAAATACGTAACGGTATCTAATAAAGCTTTTGTGCCAATGCTTTCCAAAGCATAAGGTAATTTTCAGCGTCAGCATTAAAAATACCAATAAAAGTGTTAAAAAACATAATTGTCTGTAAGAAAAGAAAAATAATCCTCTAGCTAGGCATTTCCGTTTCCTGACATACAATACCATACCGACCTTGTTTAGAATAAGTAAAAGCCACGATGCTCTGCCAAGATTCTTACTTGAAAGAATTCCTCATATCGTGAAACTCGGGTTTTATAGCGAAAGCATGAAGAGTAGGTATTCCAACTAGTTCAGAAACTTGTCCCTTTATGACAAACAGCGAGCTAATGGATATTCGACATCTTTGACTACCTACTGAATCGAATCGATTCGAATAGAACAGTCAAAGTAAGTAAGTAGGTATATAAGTCTGAAATCGCCAACCCGTCTTGAGCAAGCGTGGTGATCAATGCTCGTGCCTTCTCTGTATGAGAAGAGGCATTTGCACTGCAGTCCGATCAATGTTACCAGATAAGAAAACGTAAAATACAGTAGCATAGCTTGAAAATTATAATGTCCTCGTCAAAAATCAACAAAAATTTCCAAAAAATACGGTGTTTGTATGATATAACTGATGCCAAAATTACAGTGTTTGTATGAAATTGTAGAAAATTCATTACAGTAAACAACATGAAAATACAGTAAATCTACTGTAATTACAGTGTATCTGGCAACGCTGAGTCCGATAATAATAGGCTGGTATAAGTAGTCAAACTAATCCAAATCAAATTCGATTTGATTCAAATCGAGAATGTATCAACGGAATAAACCAGCAGGAGTTTAATAGCTTCAACCAAGCTTCCAAAGGCTTTGAGCTTAGACCAAACGAGCAGATGCTCATTCAATCCCCACTCCATCAAATTATTTTGGTGTAAACAGAGACAGAGCATTCTTTCTTTCGTTGTTCTATCTTGATTGCGGAAATCAGATTCTATGGAATGTCTATGAATACTCGCTCGCTTGATGTAAAGTTGTAAATGGCGTACGAGCGTGCGAACAGTTGTCTAGAGCGCGAGCGCTCTTTCGTGTTCAGTTCGGACGTGCTCGCTCCTTGAAGCGGTTCAAAGCGTTCTTGTGTTCTAGCAACTTGACCGATAAATATACATAACATCACGCCTTGTTTCCCCGAAGGATAGGGCAGAGGTGTACCTAAAGTACACCCACATTTCGCCAGTTATGTTTTTTAAGCCCTATGTAATAGAGGGCGAGCCTATTGCTATCAACCGGGCATTAATCCAGACTCCAGGCTGCTACTGAGAAATTCCAGATAGAAAAACCCAACAACATCTTGCCCGACCTACGAATAAATATAATCTTATTTAATTATGGATTGGTCTCGAGAAAATTTCTACTTATGATACCTATCTACCATAATTTGAGATGTCTCTGGGATCCTACATGAAAATTGGCGGCTGAATTTAACGGCAACATGAAATTGAGTTGCGTTTGCGAATTCGGTGGTTAATATTGTGTAACTTATACACTCAGCTTGACAATAAAATTTCCGGAAACAATAATAATTGTATTACTAGTTCAAATATTTTTCTTGCATTATACGGTTGCCGAAATGTGGTGTAATGGGCAATGATGAACTGTAAATTGGCTATTGTAATTTTCTGTTGCGTGCGCAATATAGCACAACCGATGAGCATGTGGTCCTAGGTTCCAGCCACGGCTCAGGCCAAGTGTTGTAGGGTTTTTCCGAATTCCTCGACAGAGCAGCCGGATTCCTTTATTTGTGCTCGATTATGGAAATAAGTAGGTTCGATTCCTATTTTATGAGACTTTAAACATAACTGGCGTATTGTGGGTGTCGCCCCATTTGGAGAATAGATACTGTACATGCGTTATGTTAAGTACCTACCTACCAACTAATATCTAAAGGCAAGTGAAAAAATCAATGGGTAAGTATAGCTTATTCAGTTCGTTACAAGAAAGTTTTATGAAAAATGCAGAACTAAAATTGAAATTATTTCAATAGTGCACTTTTTAATATTTTTTCCCGCTTCCCTTACTGTACCAATAGGTGACTGATAACTTTGAAGATAGAGTCCGAGATAGCCCTATTGAATTCATAACCGATTGGACACGGTCGATTGAATCGATCTACCAAGCGTGATATTTATGACAATATTCCCTGTGGATTGTTTGTATGTAAAAGAAGTGCATGTTTAGCGTTTGATATTGTTGATTCGACTGCCATCTGTTGGTCTTGGCCATGTGTCTTTGTATGTGTGTCATTTTATTTCTGTATATTTTACACTCACCTGTAAAAGTAGTGTGTATCCAGCGTGAGTATAATACCTACATTACCTACCAGCGTGAGCGCATTGCCCATTGTATTTCGGATTTTCCTATAGATAGGCACTAACTTTAACACCCTATTTGACTTACTTCTTCAGGGTTTAAGGTCTCGACCATAAGGTCGATACCAGAGGTATAAGAAAGATTTTTTTTTTAAATATTTCTATGGTCGATACCAAATCGGTTCAGCAGTTTAGCCGTTAAAACGTAATAAACACACTTTCACAATCTTCATCTTAGCGTATCAAAATCAAAAGTCATTTATTCAAATTAGGCGGGGAATCAGCAGTTTTCGAACGTCGAAACTACATAAGACAGTCGCCCAAAACGCCCGCCCTTCACCACTTCTTAGTGCTTTAGCTGGGAAGAAGAAGTAGCGCAACAAACTCCCCAGCAGCTGTTAAGTTAAAATAACTTGATTGTATGTCAGCTAACACACGCCAATATACCAACAAAAACATTGAAAAATACTCAAGCAGATATCGATGGCAAAACATTCAAGTATGTTTGAATTTACATCAGAATGGCAGTATGGATCGATTACGAATTAATTGCAGAAAACAAGGCGCATCATGTATGAGAACGATACCTCCAATCACGATCAAGGAAGCTAACAACTAATGTTCTAGCAAGATCATAACTACAATTTTACATTTAATTGCAAGAACCTTGATTCTTAGCATTACCTAACAATGAATTGGACTCATTCACTGCGGTTTCCTGCTTCAAAATAATATTTTCACTGACCTAAGGCCAACGTAACTTGTATCATACTTTGTTACAGGGCTGCCATACTACTAAATATATACATTTTGTACCTATATTAAAATAATAGATAATATTTTTTTCTGTACACATAACATCACACCAGTAATCCCCGAAGAGTGCAGGTAGAGGTGTAGGTACCTACCTACCTATAAATACTACACCCACATTTCGCCAGTTATGTTTAAGTCCCATGTAATAGGGGGCGAGCCTATTGCCATCTACTGGGCTATTTCTGTAATATGGTTCAAAAAACATTTTTACACGTCATAAATAAATATTATGTTTTAAAACTAGATGAGTTCGGTGTTTTCTTACTGACTACTCTGAGGAGAAAGAACGAAACAAATTTGCAGATCACAGTCTCTTTTAAACTCCAGACATGACCTTCGTCAGGCCATATGAGGACCATGCAGTTCAGTGTCTGCGATGGATTAAAAGGAGTATTATGTGTTAGGGCCAGCGCGAGCGTGAAATGGGTGGTGGGACACTGGGTGTCGTGAAAATAAGCAAGGAGATTGTTAGGAAGGTGATTGCAAAACCTGGAAAAGTAGGTACCAATGTATGCACGACAGTTTTGACGCTCGGCAGGACTCTTTCGGGCTTTGGTTTATTTAAGTAAGTACCTACCTTTATTTTAGTAACATACGAGACCAAACACATTATTAAAGGCAATCTTTCACCATATGTTATGAAACAAAGAGGTCCAATAGGGATGATGACATTTTTTTTTTACTTTGAACTTTAAAAACTATTGTTTGCAAATAGTGCAAAACTTTTTAGAAATTAGATACATTATTTGTTCGAACATTTGTAATATTAGTCATCATCATCCTTATTATGACAGAAGAAAAAGCCTTTTTCGTCTCGCGTGTCTCTTCAAAATAAATAAGTTAAAAAAGTACCTACTGACCTAAAGTACAGCCGCCAGCAGGTCAAGCTATCCGAAACTGTAAAATTTTCCCAATCAACCTTGAGCCTAATGCTTTAGCGATAAAGTTGAAAATCTATTAAAGAAATTTGACAGATTGTAGTAGCTTGATGTGCTGCCGTCCATACAACGTTGGCTTGTTTATATGTAGGATTCTTGTGTTGATCGTAAAACCAGACTGGGGTTATACGACTTGCACTGCGCTTGTTGACCATGTGCTAATATTATTATTAAGTAGTAGGTATTAGCTTTGCGCGCGCATTTCGGGTATAGACATCCTAAATATTTAACGTGGCCCACGCCGGCCGCCCGCCGTGTTGTTTGGTTTTTAAGTTTGAAATAATGCGCGAAGGACCAACATTTTGGGTGGGTATCAAGGGTTGGCATGAAAACTAAAGGCATTTAACGCGAGATTTCACGAGTGACGTCATATCGGATCATATGCCAGCTTTTTTAAAATGGCCATTAAAAACGCCAAAATGGTAGAGCGAGTTCTTTGAAATGACTCACAAAACACACCCATATCTTATTTCGGTAATTTTAGTAAGGACATCGATGAACTTATTATTAAGTACATGTCGGACCATGCACAATGAAGGGTTCCGCGTAATTGGGATGAAATTTATCCAAAAAACAAACTTAACATTGTATCTAGTTGAAAAACGTTCTCCCATACATCGATATAAGTCACGGTCAAATCTCCAACTGCAAATGTAAGTATATAATCTACTACAAATGAACTATTTTCCTTTACTTGCGCTGTGAGACCTTGCTTCTTGCCAAATTTCATGATTCGAGATCAACGAGAAGTTGGTAGGTACCCTATAGGTTTTATTTGCTAGTATCAAGCATATGTCGCATTTTTTAAACGCCGTATTTTTAAAGTGAAACTTCTTTAGGCGCTTTGAGCGCATTTTCATAGGGGAAAATCTTACGGGTACGCAACATGCGTCATGTTCACGTCACCGACATGCTGATGTGACGTGTTGCGCAAGACTGGCGACGAGC
Source organism: Fissipunctia ypsillon (assembly GCA_947568875.1). NCBI lineage: Eukaryota > Metazoa > Arthropoda > Insecta > Lepidoptera > Noctuidae > Fissipunctia > Fissipunctia ypsillon. The sequence continues at coordinate 10,303,760 of OX387662.1, forward strand.
GTTTTGGCTTCTGTCAACTGACCCAATGACAGCCTACTTCTTTTTATTGCGTTGACTTAGAAGCTTGATTTTTTTAGAGCTCCGAGGAACCGTATACCTACGTATTTGATATTAATTTCAACCTGATACCTATTACGGTTCATGAGATACAGTCCACTGACAGACAGACGGACGGACGGACAGCGGAGGCTTAGTAATAGGGTTCGGTTTGGCGCCCTTCGAGTACGGAATCCTAAAAATTGATACAGCGCCATGTGGGTGTTTTTGGTACAGACGCCAGCACATCAAGCTACTACAATCTGTCAAATTTATTTAATAGATTTTCGACTTTATTGCCAAAGCATTAGGTTCAAGGTTGATTGGGAAAATTTGACAGTTTCGGGTAGCGTGCATACGAAACAATCATCGACATCAATATTATGTAAACTTGACTAGTCTATTTTAACTCATACAGCACCAAGTTCTACGATGTCTGGTTATCGAGTAACCCTACAACTTTACTAAAACGTTACGCAGATTCCATTAGTTCCGTTTGTTAGTGGTACCGTTGTTGTCTCGTGACAGCCCTGTCTCGTAGTCGTAAGTCGGTTAGTAGGTTCAGTAGAGCGATGCATTCCGTTTCCATGCCTGCTGAGTGCCGCGTGTGATATGTACACTGTACAGCACTCATGGATAAACAAACTGAGAGAGGTACAATTTAATTAATTATTTTAGAGATAGTTTTAAAATAGTGCGTTAAAAAAAGTTCATACAGAAATTAATCCTTTCCTTATTTTTTCGTTTTTATTTGTCAGTCTTGGCGCCACAGTTCCTAGTGGCAGGGATTGGATATAAATAGCAAGATCGATTAACAAAACATTACTAATTATTCATTTTAAAACGGCAAAAAGTTATAATGGTTCCTAAGTAGGTCGTCCATCAAATTATTAATACCTTAGTGCAGTTAAACTTGAATCACCCAGTTTCGAAAGTTTCCTCTAAGCCGTTGAGGCGAGTCTGAACGTCTGCATTTTTAATCCGATCAAAACCAGTCCGCCTCTCACCTCTTCCGTTCACACGGAGTCGGAATACAACAATCAGTAAAGTCAGCTCCAAGTTTACTGTGTATTATTTCATTCTCTGTGAGCTAAGACAGCGATACATATAAAAACTCTATAGAAAATTCGGAACACTAGTTCTAACGATTTACAAAGTGTGTCTGTGTGACTCAGCAGTCACCAACCTTCAGCGGTGTTGTGACATAGCATAAAACCTTTTTGCACAAAGCCTGAGTTTGTTCATTTGTGTTGCCATTCCGGCCTTCCGGAATCCGGATCGAAGAACCAGAAACTTTTTTACACCGGATGTTATATAACGGGATTTAATCATGTGTCGTGCAGATACCCGGACTGGCACAGATGGCGCTGGCGACTCCGGCACCCTTGACATGGGCAGCCGGTCCTCACTGCACACTGGGCTCAACATGTCGGAAGATGAGCATTGGGAGATGAACTACCATGAAGCTGCTATTTACTTGGAGGTAAGTGTAAAAACCTTAACGAAGCCGAAAGTCACTTGTTCCGCTCGTCTTTATGATCATTATTATTACCGGATCATACCTGGGGACCTTCTGGTAACGGAGATACTGAAGGTCAAAGTTCCAACTTTTATTTACTTTTTTTAAGAAAAGTTTTACACGTTATAACTTAACTTTAAATACCCCCACAACTCCTGTACCGTTGCATGAAACCATAAATACTCGTACAATGTTTTACGTGCGTTACATTTGAGCGCTGCCGCAAACAGCGATTTTTCACACCAAAAATAAAAGTCTTTGGTCAATGTTACTTAGTTTGATGTACAGAATGCGTGGATAACGGCTATGTGATGGGTCTTTTTACACCCTGTATAATGTAACTGACCACTTGTACCTAATCATTCATTATTACAGCAGGCATTTATTACTTTTATTTGCAACCTGAAACGCCAAATACTTTTCGGGCTGTTGTTTCCAATGAATGTAGTACCTAATTAAGCCTCGTTTTGTTTCGTAATTTCTCCACTAAAGTGTGCTACTAACAGTAATTATATCATGCCAGGATTTTTGCGAATTTAGAAACTTTTCACGACATAATACTTAATAATGTAAAAAGATTTCACAAATACATAACTCGAGATTCTATTTCCCTGATGCAAATAATTTTAACTTAAAGTTGACGTAGACATGAGATTATGCGTTCATCGCACCGAATATTCTACAGAAAGCTAAATCTACCTGTTATTAGACATTCAAATTACGGGACAAAACACTCGAAACTCATAAATTCAGCCGACACTGATAAATTGGCAAGCTAATGACGAGCCATTAATTTGTTAGTAGACGAAGTAACTTTAGCGGTTTCAGCCACGCAGCTTGCGGCAGCCATCAACATTAATTCAATGGAAACAACACAAAAGACCAACTGCGTAAATAAGGACACGTAAATAATTGTCTTATTTCACACTATTGTTTGGAATGCTAATAATAACCTACTTGTCATAGGCGTGTTACTGTGGGAGTTGTGTTTTGCAAATGGCTGTTACAGACCATGACTCTGAGGTCGATCAGCTGATCAGGTGGCCCAGCAAATAGAGTTGGAAGTTCACACAACATTCTTAATAAGGCTGCTGTCACATTTAGCTATCCAAACACAACAGTTAGATACCAACTATCTCGGATTGATCTAAGTTTAGAATTGTAGCTACGCGATAAATCGCGATATTGCCCCTATTCCATGAGTTTTCTAAGGTCATCAGTGAAACATTAAACAAACTTATAATTAATATAACATCAGACTATTGCAATGCCCACTGTTGATTATGATACCCAAGCGTCACAAGCACCTTGTCCATTAACGGCTGAAACTAATTTACCGATTTTCAGTAAAAGATAGATCGCTATTGATGGTAGACAGTATAATTTATTCTACCTGTCCTTATGGTCCAGGCCGGTAAGATTCCATATTCTCTTATAGATTATTAGGACGTTAAAACAATAGATAGGTTTTCTATCTCCAGTAGGTATGCCAAAACAAAATAAATAGATAGGTTCGGTATAAAAATCATCAGCTATCAACCTTGCAACCCCAACAGGATATGCAGAGCGAAATGCAAGACGGTAACATCATATTCTTCTCTTTCTAGGAAGGTTTAAACAATGAGAAGTTCGACTCGCATCCATCGAGTCCCGAAGAGTTGCCAGCTTACTTGAGAGTCCACAACCCTTGGTACCATGGACTGGACCTGCTGGCTTCCCTATTGCTCATCCTCTTAGCTTTTACTGAAGATCCCGCTGTGCCTACTTTTAAGGTAAACATATTGACTTTTATATCTATAGATTGTTCGACTATCCTCATCCGTTGCATGACCACCGTAGAAACGGAAGAAACGAAAGTCAAAATGACAGATTGTAGAAATATTTCTACTGCGCGATGTCAAAAATGAAGAAAAGAAATGTCACTTTGTATAGAAAGAGATATCATGTCTATTCTTCATAAAGTAGAGATAAAAGCGGTCATGCTACGAATGCTAGGCGCATATAATATGATATGACACATCTCACACATCGAGCGAGAATGAGACTGTGGCACAAGTAAGTACGAGTGACAGAGACAACGCTCTACAAAGCCGAACTTTTATTTATTTATTTATTCTAAATCTGTATTAACAATAACACACATAAAGTAGAAATGTACTTCTTGAACTCTTAAGTGCCATCAGTCGGGTACTATACCAAGATCTTGTGCGCATATCATAATAAATAGATGTCCTTTTCTCATTCCAGTTACCAGTATGGGCGCACGGCACGATAGAGCTACTGGCACTGACAGTGATTGGCGTGGAACTGCACTTGAAGCTGAAGTGGATCGGATGGGGCACCATACTCAAACACAAGAGGACTATGATCAAGGTGCGTTACCGACGGGTTATTGGAACAGTTGTTTAATCATTGTCTCTGTCTTGTTTTATTAATCTTAACGAGGCATGAAAGACGTTTTCAGTTCGAAGACCATTTTGTCATGGGGTTTTAACTTTTAACCAAAAGTTTTATCTCTAAATCTAATTGGAACTGTACTTAACCTTTCGCATGTCGTAATTACAGACCATAGTTAGTAAACAATTGACTTTACCTATGGGGTAGGTACAAACGACACACAAAGAATACAAATATACAAGGTGTAATTTTAATCAGTGTTAATCTCTTAAGGGGTCATTGTACTCATCATTATGAACAACTTTTACTATGGAACCAAACCTGAAATCGCGAACATAAAATCAGCTTTTCCCTACATTTATGTTCGCATAACTCGTCAAAATGTAGGGAACAACTGATTTTTTTTCGCGATTTCGGGTTTGGTCCCATAGTAAAAGTTGTTCATAATGATGAGTACCCCTTAAGAGGTTAACACCAATATAGGTACCTATACAGGGTGTAAGGGACAACCCTCCGCAGACTGATGGGGTGAATTCAGTATATCATAGGTACTAAGATGACCGGTACATGAAATTATTTCAGGAACGTTATGGGAATCCAATAAACCGGCGGGGCAATTGCGTAGCACATTATCAATCGGCATCGGTTTCATTTTGACAGTTCAACAACATTCATTGCGTTATTTACGTGTTGAGCAGAAAAATTTTTCGAAGTTATGAAGCATTGAATTAGCAATTTGCTTCAAAATGATTCAGATTCCGATTGATAGTGTGTTACGCAATTAGGGTGCTGATTTGTTTATTACCTCACACGCAATGTATCGTTACCATGGCAAAACGTGCGTAGCGAACGGCAGCGCAGCGAGCCTTCGGCCGCCGAGTATTTCAACATCCATTGCTGATTTTTTTTATTTTAGCTGTTTTATTTACATAAATGGAGTGCTGCATAGAGAGAATATAATTTTACATTTAAAATAATGGAATAGTAACTGAAAATACGAGAAAATAATGAAAATTTTCCTGAGAATATTTCCGGTGGAATATGATTCAAAATAAGGAGCTGATGGTACCCCGTTAGTTTGCGGAGGGCTGTCCCTTACATCCTGTATATATATTTATCTTTTAATTATTGTAATAGAGTGGAAAGGATAAACGGATACGCCTGTGATTTTTGCAGAGTGAGCACATAAGCTAAAAATAAAATTGAAATAAATAGTAAAATTGTTTTTTTTTCAATTTCAATTTTCTCATAAGCACGAGGCTTAGGTATGAGAAAATTGAAATGAAAAGTTACTTACGATGACGATGAGGCGTATACTCACTATATGTCAGAAATGGACGCAGTACTTAAGAGACATACAATCAGTTAAAAAAAAATGTCAATTCTTCGAAAGATTATTATATGTATCAATCTGCCTAGCCTTTTCCCAACTATGTTGGGGTTGGCTTCCAGTCTAACCGGATGCAGCTGAATACCAGTATTTTATACGGAGCGACTGCCTATCTGACCTCCACAACCCAGTAACTGGGTAATACGATACCCCTTGGTAAGACTGGTTGTCAGACTTTTGGGCTTCTGACGACCCGTAACGACGGTCAAAGATCTACGAATGACAGCCGGGACCAACGGCTTAACGTGCTTTCCGAGGCACGGAGGAGTCTCGGTATGTAAAGATGGTCACCCATCCATGGACAACCCCGGCAAGCGTAGCTTAACCTGATGGATCGACCCATGCGGCTGTTATTATTTAGCCACGAGCTCCTCAAAGATTATAATATGTATATCTTCCAATATTCAGCTTATTGACATCTCATGTCCTGTTCCTTTAATTCCAGGGTATAACATTACTAATAATGGTCCTGGAAGCCGTGGTGGTGCTATGCCGGCAGTCGTCGCACTTCCGCGTCACCCGGGCTCTGCGACCCATCTTCTTAGTCGATACCAGGCATTGTGGAGGAGTCAGGAGGTTCATCAGACAAATTCTGCAGTCGCTTCCACCTATTATCGATATGTTAGGTAAGCTTGCATACAAGGAGTGTAGCTAAAACCCGCTTGCACTACAAATCGCTAAAATGAATAGGTACGTTTACCGCTAAACGTATGTATAACATCGCTCTGTTCCTGTCAATCGACATGGACACTTCCAAGCTAAATCCTCGGTCAACGGGTAGAAAGCTTATCAGAAATGGCCATAATAAAATGGTTCCTTCTCTTTCCAGGTTTACTGATGTTCTTCGTCGCAACTTACTCGCTCCTGGGCTACTATCTGTTCTCGGAGCACGTGGACAACGGACACTTCCAGACCATCAGCGATTCCTTCGTCAGTATGTTCGTCTTGCTAACCACCGCCAAGTAAGTGTGATTATTTGAGTACCTACATTTATACTTTTCAAATGTATCTAATTTAACTTTTTCTGCATGCAATAATAATAATAACACACACCCACACTCAACATCACAGAAACAAACACATATCACGTATAAAATATATGCTTAAATTAGCTTTATTATCCTCTATCGCTCAGGTAGATCGACACAGTCCACTATTATACTTATAGCATCACATTTTAAGCTGAATCACTGTCGCTCAAGATACAGGTTACCTAATTTGAGAGGCAGGGTTTCCCATATTGTGTACAGATTTTAGTTCTTAGATTTGTATTGCATTGTATTTCTACCAAAGCTCATTTAAATTATCTTTTTATAAAACATATTAAATCTGAGTTTTCTTTAATGAAAAAAAAAAAATAGGTATATATTACTTACATAGGTAATGTTCAAACGTAACGTGAATTGTTTTATAAATAAACGGACTGTTGATGTCTGATGTTTTTAAAAGCGTGCCTATTCAATTTTATCCGTTGAGAAATTTAATGAAACCTTGGTATGATCGGCTCTTGTTATTTTAGTAAACCAAGCTCAAATCACTTCTTCATCGAAAGCAAACTTTGTCATCGCTTTGGTAATGTCGTAGTAAGATGGTTGTAGCCGTGATATATGATAGTTATATACCTAGGGATATGGCTATATACCGTAATATCACATGAAAACGGTTCATAACTGTTGGAGTGCCCTAATAAGTCGAAATTGGTCGCAGTAACAAAACTGCGACCAATTTCAACTTGGCGCTCGCCGGCCTCTGCCGCGGGACCGTTAGCTTCGTTCGCTCGGCTCGAGCGCAGTTGGTCACAGTTCTAGCCTAACCTAACCTATTTGGTCGGAGTGCCCTAAAAGTATATTACTAGATCGTGCTCGTATCACAGTTATATTCCTATTCAGATATATATTTATGTGTTTAATACTTTAAGCACACAAATGTATAGAGGCGGACTTAATGCTAGGCATTTTCTACCAGTCAACCTTTGGGTGATGCAGAGACAAACAGATAGTTATGAACTGCTTTCATATTTTTTACGGTAGTTAGCTATCTCGGATCTCCCTAGGAATATAACTAAATCACGGCTACAATCATCTTACTGCGACAATGACAGGAATCTAAATATAAACCCATCTAATCTAAAGGTTAATGGTTGATGACTTGATGTAATAAAATTGTAATGTTTGTTTCAGTTTCCCAGATGTCATGATGCCATCATACGCCAAATCTAAATGGTACGCCGTGTTCTTCATACTGTACATCATCACGGTTCTCTACGTGCTTATGAATTTGGTATGTCTGTCTACAATCAAGCGCAACATTGAACGTACTTTTTTAACGTTACAAAATTTGGCTCGAAGGACAAAAAAAAATTTTCGGTTCTCGAGCATCTTGTTCTACCAAATGACATGATTTTTCTTTCTCTTTCGCTCTGAGTTTTCCCATAGTTATCATACAGGCAGATTGATGACCCAAAATGCATGCTTTTCCAGATGTTAGCCGTAGTATACGAGACGTTTACTCGTATTGAGCGCGAGAAGTGTCGCGCCCTCCTGCTGCACAGACGTCGCGCCGCACGACACGCTTTTAGGTTGCTCGTGTCAAGGCGGGCGCCGCATGCTGTCAGGTTGAGGCACTTTGCTGGGTTGATGAGGCATTATGCACCACATTATAGTAAGTATCAAGTAAAATTCAACATCGCTGACCACCAACAAGAACGTTCGAGCTCGTGGTCGCGATTTCTTAGATTTCATAATTTCAATCGTCTTTGGCTTATAATCTGAACTCTAAATCACGATTTATTTCGCACTATTAAAGGAATAATTTGAAACCAAAACTCAAGGCTTTAAGGGGGAAGCGCCAATACCTAGCCCGCGAAATTCAAATTTTCATACGATTTTTGCAATTTGCAGCTCCGTGTCTGAGTGTATGTTGATTAAAGTATGATTCGAGACAGTAACAAGTATGTATTTACAGAATTATAATCATTAGGATCAGTATACAATTCCTTAAGTTAGTATAATCCTGAAATGTTAAGATTTCATGAAATAGTCATTCAATAGAATTACTTGGTCTTAGAGAGTTGTATTGATGACTTTAATTATTATAATTCCATAAATACATATTTGTTACGGTCGCGAATCATATTTTAATCAACATACAACCTAATGCTGACTTGCAAATTGCATAAACGTAAGAAAATTTAAATTTCGCGGGCTACCCTGGCGCTTTCACCTTATATGCTTTAAGATACGATACCTACTTTAAAATATTAAGTTCTGGCAAAAAACGTGACTTAACTAATCCCTATAACTAAACGCAACGGAAGAAGATGACCAGAAGAGATATAGAAGTGGGTTCAAGTCGTAACACCTGCATTTTTCTTCCTCAGGTGGTCTCGACGTGTACCTGATGTTCAAGCAGCTGAACCAGTCATCATCAGGCGGGCTCTCCCGCAGCGAGTTCGCGAACCTGTACGAAGTGTTCGCGTTAAGATGGGCAGGCCAGCAGTCCCGGGCTCCGTGGTACTCGCAGTCCCCACTAGAACCGATTGGAAGGGCTGCTGCAGCGGCTGTGCGGTGGCCTTACTTTGAATATCTTATCTGTAAGTTTTGAGGTCACTTTTACCTTTGATCAGGCAACTGTAGACATTGGTAATGGGTCGTGAAAAGCGCTTTCAAAAACTGCTGAAACGTCTAGCGGATGGCTTCTGTGGACCTGGGGGCCTACCACCACCTCTTAACGCAGTATTATTTTAATGTTACTTCAGTGTGAGAAAGAGATGGAGCTATACAGGACGTCTAGCTCCATCACTTTCCCACACTCAAGTAATATTAAAATAATACTGCGTTAAGAGGTGGTGGTCTAGCTCCTGACCATTTGTTTTCTTTTTGTATTTCCCCCCACTTGCTTTTTGGGGTTCCGTACCCGAAGGGTGCCAAACGGAACCCTATTACTAAGCCTCCGCTGTCCGTCCGTCTGTCTGTCAGCGGGCTGTATATCATGAACCGTAAAGCGGTTGAAATTTTCACAGATTGTGTATTTCTATTGGCGCTATAACAACAAAAACAAATAATGAGCGCTTGTTCACGTTAACTCGCGGGCGCGGTCACGAAATATCAAACACATTGCATACTATGCAAGTGTTCACGTACAAAACGTAGGTGCGGTGGAAGTAGCGGGCAAGCTAGCGACTGGCGCGTGCGGCGCGCTCGCGGCTACATCAAACGTGTAATGTTGTTTGTGTGTGTTCACGTCGAACTAGCGGCGGAGCGCGCGATTCATTCGCGGCGTCAGGTAAGTTCAACTAGTTTAAACTTATCGCTGCAAACGATAGCACATTTTCATCATGTCATTCGATACAGAAGAGTTTATCAGTGCTGTTCAGGCTAGAACTCCAATTTGGCAAAGCAAACACCGTAATCATAAGAACAGAAATGTTCTTAATAAGCTATGGAAGGCAATTGCTGAATTGTTTCCCCATAAGGCGGGTGAGTAAATAATTTTTTTTCATATTTTTAAGACATAAAGGTCTTCGTCCATGTTTACAACCTCTGACACCAAGTCACACTCGCGCAAACGCCTGGCGTCCAATGTGAACATGAGCTCGCCCAGACCACCGCGCCCGCTGCCGCCCCCGCGCCCGCGTATTCTACGTGAACAAGCACTTAAAATTAAAATTGAAAAGGGGACCCCATACACGAAACGTGTTTTTTCTTACTAAAGTAAAAAACGTAGTGTTAAATATTGTACGGTGGTAAGGAACCCTTCGCGTGCGAGTCCAACTCGCACTTGGCCATTTTTGTGTTTGTTTTCTTTATGCGTCAAGTTTAGTGCAAATAAATATATTTTCTTTCTTTCTTTTTCTTTCTGTTGTAAAGTTTTGATGAGACTGCAATTAGGCTGGCTATTGGCGTTTTGCCGACTTTTCCATCTCGTATTTGAACGGATTACTGGGCAGACTTGTTGCTTTTGGTCCTGATATTGGTCTAAAAACAGGAGCTCTAAAATCCAATGTGATCTGTTTCAGACGCTTTAATAATTGGTAATGGAGTGGCGATGGTACTCCGTGTATGTGAGGCGGCAGGCGACCTGCAGGACAGTGCTCGTCTTCTCTGCGCATCCTGGGACACCTGGCTATTCCTTACCTGTAAGTTATAATATCCTATCTTCAAGACTGGGAACATTATCATCCAAAAAGAAATACATAGGTACCTGGTTAATATATACTTCGCATAGAAGGTACAAAAATAGTGTGTGTGTGTGTCAGCTCCGACGCACGACTGGATTTTACTCCGTAAAAGGTGCGCAAGGTACGTTGCACAGAAAAACGTAACGCTTTTGAGTTAACGCTGGTATTATTTATTATGTATTTATTTATTTAAACCACAATTATAACACCTTCACAGAATGACCCAAGGCGATGTTATAACAATCTAAAAATATAAAAATAAATGACCTGTAAGCAAACTTACAAAGAATAATCTACTTACTACTATAACAATTACAAACATAGCAATGTTTATAATATCAAACCTGTTTCAATTATTATTTGTGCCATTTGAATGAATTTCGGCAGGTTTTGCCCAAATATATCCTCCGATACTGTAATAATGTTAATAATACGCGCGGCTCGTGACATCGGGGCAAACTTGAGTAGGTTAGTCCTAGCCGCTGGCACGTCTAACAGAGCGGGGCGGCGGCGCGCACTCACGCACCCGTCCGGCGCGCGCAGGCGCAGCGCCGCCAGCACCTCGGGGTGGTGCAGCAACCCTAGCAGTATGCGAGCTATGTACTTAACCAGCGCGATGTCCCTTCTAACTGCCAGCCTGGTGTATCCGACCATGCCTAGGACGAACAGACTCGGGTACATCAGGGGATAAAAGGGATACACCCCGTACTGCTTACGGTAAAGAAATCTTGTAAACTTGTTTTGAATTTTTCCCAACATGAGGCTGTATTTCCCTTCATGCGGATTCCAAAAAATTTAACTAACTACTACTACTACTATTTTTACTACTATTATATTGTTATTTTTTATTTTATTTATTTTTATTTACTATTTTTTTTTAATTTAATTTTTTATTTTTTTTTTATTTTTATTTGCGGATTAATTTGACTCTTCAAAAGCTTCCATACTGGGGGGCCTTATATGAAAATCGATTCTTATGGAGTAAAGTCAAAAAAAAAATATATTGGCTCCGGACGCGTGTAAAAGGAGACGGAAACGATTACATACAATCTTGGGCCTGAATGTAACGAGATGAAATTGATGTGAACTAATAGATTTAAACTTATCAGTCCCTCGCTGAAAATTATGTTAATTTTGACAATCTGAGAGTCGAGTTATTAGAGGTTTAGTAAAAGTAAGGCTATGTCACAACCTTTAACTAAAAACTTATTCCTGAAGTGCAAAAGATGTTCTTTAAACACTAATGTTTATTATATTTCATCTATCGGCCTAGTGTATTGCAGTGACTAGTTACTATCCCTCAATTCACAGAGCGATCCATAGTTTCAACAATATCCAATCTACAAGGCGGCGGTAAAATCCAAAATAATAATTCCAAGTCAAACGTGTGAGCGATCTTCGGTGTACAGTGTGAAAACAAGGGTCGTACAAGGTAGACAGGGTCAGAATCCGTGAAAAACAACGCAGTGGTCGTTAAAAATGAAATAATCTGAAAAGCAATCAAAACGCATCGGAAAACACGAAACGAGTGAACAAGCAAGAGCATTCGGCAACTGTCTACCTACTGTCAATGTTGAGCTAACTCACAGCGTCACAGTTGTCATGCCAGAGACATAGACTAAAAATATAAGACTGATTTTAATCGATATGAAATCGATATTCATTATATTGGTTTTTCAGTAATTAATTAATATTTAATTTATTAATATGGTACGTAAGTAAATGCACTATATTGTATATAAGTATATTTAGTGCATTTAATTACTCGAATTAATTACCTAGTGCGAAGGTTTTCTTTTGTAATTTTGTAATCGATTACTTATAACTATATTTCTCTTATTTCTCCGCTTCCAGATTGAGAATTGAGCTGATTTTTGATATTCTAAGATAAAAAAATATGACTAATTTTTTAGATCATATCTCAACTTATTACATTTGGGCCCACCGTTTTCCATCTCCTTTGTCCTCTTGTTTTGGGACATATTATTCGCCCAGTTCCTTTTTCTTTTGTTCATTGCCATAAGGCAACCAGTTTTTGCATTTGTCAATTACATTAGAAATCTTAAAAAGACGATTAGATGTTTTCTTCTATCTAAGCTTTCCATATACTCTTTCGACATCTACAGTATATTTTCTTTTCTCAGTGTTCCTCCTGGAAGCAGCCCTCCGCATGATGGCATCAGGTCTGCAAGTGTACTTAGAGAGCGGCTGGAACGTGTTCGACCTGAGCGTGACGCTGCTAGCTCTCATGGGAGCCGTGCTGCTCAGCATTGCGCCCAAACTCTTCATCGTTGTTATATTTAGACCTCTGAGGTATGTGCTAGAGCCTAACGTCTGCAACAATAACTTGTTACGTCTAAATCTGGTCTTCTAAGTCTTTTGTAGTGTTACTGATATCAGCGAAACACTAGTTCTTGTATTTTAAGCGGAAATGTAGATGTGACTCAGTTTGATTAAGGTTTTACGGTAACGTCATAGTATAAAGAGAGGAAGTACGTTATCTTCATACAAACGCACTGCGCGCGGCTTGTATGTGTGCGCCAAAGTATCTATGCGTCGCCGCACGCACACTTAACCAAATCTCGGCCCGTTTCGCAGCGCGCCAGTCGGGGCTTACATCGCACGAGGTTCGCGCGTCACGGCTTTTCGGCACCGCTAAATGAATGAAAAATGTGTGATAATCGCAGGAGAACGTATTGCTGTGTGTTTGGGTGTCTTAATAATTCATCGATTCCAGAATTGTCTCTGTTCAAATTACCTATTGAACAGGAAAGAAGTCACTTTTTCTAGCATATCATTTTTACTTGATGATGAGATACCTACTTAGTTTTCTATCAGACAGAGGAAGTAGGTAAGCCTACATTCCCACTAGAATGTACTAGGTACTTTTGATCTGTCAATTGTTTGCCGCTATTGCTTTGTTTATGTTTAGTCATGCCGATTTCTCAGTACCTATTGTAGGTATAGTAACTAAGTACCTGCTTACAGTTATAAAATCGTACTTAAAAAATAAGTAATTGACTAATTGTGAATTAGATAAATAGAGCAAAGTTCGAATCACCTACCGTTTACTCGTGCTCATCACCGCCCCGCGCCGCCTGTCTGCTGGCCCGTCGCTCTTTCTTTCATCGTGAAAGGTTTCATCATCGTTTAGGTACCCAGACAATACAAGTAAAAAATACAACTTCCCGACCCTTGCCAATTTATTGGCACTGAATTAAAATTTAACTAAAAGTGACAACCCTGAGACAGTAGGCAATTATATCACAGATTGTGCCGGAGATAGCCTACTTCCTCTCTTTATACTATGGTAACGTTTATAAAGTCTTCAATAATTTACAGCTGGTATATTAACACAAGCTAAGAACCAGCCACAGGTTTATATGTCTATCAAAAAACATCACTCCGGGTATAAGGATTTGTTATTCTGCAACGTCAAAGCTACTTTGGTGCTCATACATGTTTAGGCTAATAATACCCTTAAATACCTACCTGATGTCTTAGTTCTTCGTACTCTACATTTTTCTCCAATATTCTACAAACTTCTCTTCCAGATTAATGCGTCTGTACAAGTTAAAGAAGCGTTACCGCGACGTGTTCGGCACCCTGGTCCTGCTGTCTCCCCTCATGTCTTCCGCTGGGTGCGTGATGCTGGTTATGTACTACTTCTTCGCCATCATCGGGATGGAGCTGTTTGCTGATTATGATCTTAGGAACTGCTGTGTGTGAGTATACTTTGGAAATATTATACTTACGGATTAGTCCTTCATATCTTTTGCACTTTTGTAAAGTAGCCAGAGTTGCAGGCTTCAGACCCTTTATGGTTAATTCTGCTGATATGTGATGTTGGTTTTACCACAGCATCGCAAACTATCGCAAGATTGTTTTTCTCTGACTCAATCCGTTTGCATAAAAAAAAAGTTATTGCATTATTAATGACAAAACGATGAGAAGGTGTACTCATGGAAGAAACTACGTTTGTAAACTAACCTAGGTTGTCAAGATTTTATGATTTCGGACCACGGATGTAACATTCTTGAACTAAATCTCTGCTCAAAACACGTACCTACCATTTTGCATTGTGATTTTTGTTGTTTAACATTCTACTATCACCTTTCAGCAATACAACCGTCGAAGACTTCTACAAGTTTTCCCTGAACAGCTCCACAGCCCTCGGCTACTACTACCTGAACAACTTCGAGAACATCGTGACCAGCGGCGTCACTCTCTTCGAGCTGACCGTCGTCAACAACTGGTTCATACTCATGAACGCGTACGCCACCGTCGCGGGGCAGTTTAGCAGGCTTTATTTTATGGTGAGGTACATTACAGGATTAGTGCTTGGGAGAATAAGCTTAGAGACTGTTTCGTCGGTTGAGTTGCTGTATAAAATAAAATCTTGTCTGTATTAAAGTGATAGGATCCAGACCGAGCGGCTTCTGAGAATTTTCTATTAGGAAAACCCAATAACAGTTTGCCCGACCCGGGTATCAATGGGGATCCCACGCTAAGCCGTTGCGCTTTCAACCACTAAGCCAACAATGCAGTTGTTATATTGGATTTTTCCAAAAATATATAAATAAATATTAGAAACTACTCAGCCATAACCTTAACACATCTGGCTTCATTTCCAGGTATTCTATCTATTCACGATGGTGGTACTGACGATCGTGGTAGCGAGCGTGCTGGAGGCCTTCAGATTCAGGATACAGTACAAACGCAGCACCAGCAAAAGAGACGGTGAGAATTTTTCAGTACCAAAATAAGCTCAGTCTCTTAGAAAGCCGTATTCATAAAAATGCGGCTGAAAATCAGTATTTTAGGCCTACATTCTGGATAGCTGCTGTAATTTTTATTGGTATTTTGGGATCAGTTTAAAATCTTGGACTGTAAGGAGTTTTTTAGACAGATACGATCTAGCCTTACAAACATAGTAATTGTAAAAGAAAAGTAATCCGAATTTATAATCATTCACAGAGGAGAAGCTTCTACACGAAGAAGTTCATACGAGTTGGGAAGAAGCACAGAGGTTAGGGGCCAATGGAGACCTGGCTGATGAGCTGAGGCCAAATCTACCACCTGGGGTAAGAAAAACCGATCTATTTTAGAAGGCAATTTTTATTACCTAACGTTACAACAGCCTGCACTGGAATACGACCAAAGATGGGCGGAGACCTCCGATTCCTCCCACTTATCGCTGATCAGTAAGGAAAAAATACTGTCATCAAGTTGGCACACGGTCGCTTTTATGATTCGATTCAATATCATCCATACATATATAATTACTCCTGACTGACTGATTCATCAACGCAGAGCCTAAACCGCTGGGGTTACAAACTTGAAATTTTGGCAGTTGATGCCTTTTATTTTGTAAGCATCCACTACGGAAAGATTTTTGAAAAATTCACACGCGAGCGAAGCCGCGAGCAAGGGCTAGTAGCTAATATAGCTCAATCGGCATAGAGAAACATGTCTTGGATCCAAGCTCGCGCCCACTATGAAAACTATCTTGGCGAAATATAGAAAAATGAGTAAAAATATCATGGATATTTAAACTTTGCAGGTGGAGGTAACGTTCATCGGATCTCGTCCGCGTACGAAGGAGGT
Source organism: Fissipunctia ypsillon (assembly GCA_947568875.1). NCBI lineage: Eukaryota > Metazoa > Arthropoda > Insecta > Lepidoptera > Noctuidae > Fissipunctia > Fissipunctia ypsillon. The sequence continues at coordinate 10,319,888 of OX387662.1, forward strand.
ACTACAGAGGAGAATGTACCAGACTGACATACAGAAGTGGCTCGCGGAGGAGGATGAGAATGAAGGTTAGTATAGCAACTACTGCTGTGTGAAATTACTTTATCAGGATCAGGAGGCTATTTGGGTAGGTAAAGCTGTCCCGATCATGCGATACGAGAGTAGCGTGCAGGGTCTCAATAACAGGTGTTATTTGAAGTTGTTTCAGTTGATGTCGATCGTATACTGTTTTTAGACGATCCCTTTTATGTCTCAGGTGTACCACCCTCAACGACAATAACATCAAGCGAGGACCCCCTATCCCCACCTCTCATCCACCAGCCTGACAGCGAGAGCAACCACCAGGTGAGGACAGGCTACCAATTGTAGAACATAATACAATTAGCTCTGTACCACAGGCTAATGTTCATCTGGGACGCACTCAAGAGCTTATGATGGGCCTTCTGAGGATGGGCCCTGAGCTGGCTTCACGCTTGACCAAGGGTACAGGACGCTGAACAAACATAAATGTCGCGATACGGAAAAAAAAAAACTTTTGTTTATGGATTTGACAGATAGGATTTGACGTTTAATGCAGTGATTTGTTTGTGAATGTATCCGAACGAACTATTCCATAGTTTTATAGTTTTTAATTCTAATCGAACAAGAAAAGGTATTTTGTATAGCTGAATCAAGTGAATGGAATACCAAAGAAATTCCATTTTTAATGTTAATTAATCAAGGATTAAGTGATGATTTATATTTTATGTGTACTCCAAATTGTTGTTTAATTAGGGATTTTCTTCGTAGGAATTCTATGTAAAATGCGTACCTAATTGTTGTAGTTAGATGCATCCCTAACCCGCCAGCTATTAATAATACTCTGCCAGTTACGACATTATTACCGAGTAGTAAGTATATTAAAGTAATAATTAATATATTCTGAGAGTTAGTTTAACATCTGTGATAGAATTTTATGAAATTAACTAAGAGGGTGTAATTTGACTGTACAGGCAGTTAAATGTGTGAATAGACAAACTATAATGTCTATTCTATTGTCTATTAAAAATATTAGAAATACTTTTCTGGTAAATTATAATGTAAAAAGGAATATCGAGTAACACGTTGATTTTGTAGAAATGGCAGCTTTACTATTGGTCTCTCACTCTCACATAACGTTTATGAGTGAAAGGGTAATAACAGTAGAGCCACAGACTATACCGAATAATGAATACAGTAAGGCTTTAACTAATAGAACATATTTTTTTTATTTTGGGGTTGTGTTATTTTTGGTTGTATTCGTTTACCAAATGAACTAAGCATAATTTTGCGAAGTACACTTTATGTAATTTAATTTAAATTACTAACCCAATATCTACCCATGTTGATTATTAAGTTAATTAATAAATAATCGTCGTGTTACAATTACTGTATTATAATAAATTGTGAAGTCGACAATTTAATGATATTATGAATGAATCGCCTTCGTAGGTTAGGTAGAAATGTATTAAAAATGCTCTTGAAAAAAAAAACTTTAAAGGCATAAAATTATGAAAAGTCTACCAATAATGAAACGTGATGATGATTTACTTTATTTATTTTTATTTATGTTTGGCGATTATTATGGTTTGAACGCTTGCGCTAGTATTAAAAGTTGGCAATGTAAAAATAACGAAGTTTTTAAAGAGATCAAATTATTTATACAGTGGTTAGGTACAGTATTATAAGTACCTATGTATTATAGATAAGTAGGTATTGCCAAAGAGGTTTAAAGCCATTTTGTTTCATTTGCCATTATGTATTGAACAAATATGTAAGAACAGAATAACTAAACATTAGATTATGAAACAGTAGTGGCATCCAATATTTATTCCGTAAGATATCTTCCATAAAACTGTAGATATATACTGTTTCATAACTATTACCGACTCCACGGGCGGTAGCAAAGGCGGACTCACCTTTTACCTTCGAATTTTCATAGATAGCCTTATTTCGGAATTAAAAAGTAGATAATTTCGGAATAAATAATTCGTAATTCGAAAATGTTTAAGAATAGTGCCGCTTGCGCTTTAGGCCCAATTTCTTAAATCTTAAAGAGTTGTAAATAAAATGGAGCAATAGTCATTTAGTGTGATAACTAATAAACATATGGACCATAAATCGAATTATTTATACGCTTTACCTTATTTATTTTTTATTTACCTTTGACAAAATATTTTATCGTGATTTTTCCTTTATTTAGGCTGCTCAGTATTAACTATTTGAAAACTTGTTTTTTTTTCTGTTTTTGATGTGTACAATATTTTATTTTTAGATACTTATTCTTATTTACTTATAATAAATTAAGCGAAATTGTAATAATTAGAATCGAAATATTATTTTTAAGTATTAATCAATTGAATGTTTAATATTTATGGCGTAAAACTATTATTATAAAAATGTAACAGTGAAACAATAGGTAGATAAACCGAATTTCAGATTAATTATATGGATAATAAATGTCTACCGATATAAAAATACTTTGATTATATAATAATATAAATACGAGTGTTTAAAACTAATCGAATACGTACGTTGTATATGTCATCGTATGATTATGAACTTCGTTAGTTTATAATCTATCTCGCGAGATTATAAACTATCCAAAAATTGTGAACTGCAACAAACCATTTACAATTTAACGCATAAGTGTTCCATAGTTTATAAATCTATCCATGGCAAACCGACAAACTGTGAACTGAGGGTAAATTCCCGTAATTTTATGAACGTTCAAAGTTTGATCTCAGTCTCAATAAATATGTCAAAAATACCTATAATTTCCCTACTTTTTTGACAAGTTTTCGACATTGATTGTCGCTGAGATGAGATTGCGACTAGATTTAGAACATTTTTAATTTCGGGAATTGGGCTTCTGGTATCAAAATTGCATGCGACGAACGTACCTTGCGCTAATACGAAATACAATAACTGCAACCAACTTGGAAAAAGTTGAGCGATTGGTCACAGATCTAACCTAACTTAACCCATTTGGTCGGGTTGCCCTGCTTAGCTACCTACTGGAACCAATACGGCCACCGCCAGGACCTGTCAAACAAGGACGGTTCACAATTTTATGAGTGATAAAGTTGGACAGATTGTGAACCCTATCAGTAAGTGCAGGTTCGTTCAGAATTTGACGGTTTGACATGGATAGATTATAAACTATCGAAAATTAATGTTATATTGTAAGCAGTATGGTAAAGGGTCTTTCAACAAGGACGGGTCGATATTAAAATAGAATAAAACAAGATGTGTGTGAGATATTAACAAAATTTATTTTTTATTTAAAAGGCCCATTTATGCCATTATGGATGGAATATGACATCGTTCAAATGTCCGCCGCGGCTTCGTATGGTGGCACGAATCCGAGAGGTCCAATTTTTAATGACTCTGCTGCATAGATCCGGCTGAATCCGAGCGATGGCCTGCGTTATGTTGGCTTTCAGGGCAACGGTCGAATGTGGTTTATTGGCATAGACCTGCGACTTCAGAAAACCCCACAAGAAAAAGTCTAGCGGAGTCAAATCACACGATCTTGGTGGTCAATTCACGTCACCTCTGCGAGAGATATCTCTACCCTCAAACCGTTCATGCAGAATGTCGATTGTGTCGTTCGCTGTGTGGCAAATAGCGCCATCTTGCTGGAACCACATGTCGTTCACGTCCATATTGTTCAATTCAAGACAAAAGAAATTGTTTATCATTGATCTGTAGCGCTCGCCGTTGACGGTGATGGCCTCGCCAACGTCGTTTTCGAAGAAGTACGGACCAATGACGCCGCCACACCAAAATCCGCACCAAACAGTAACTTTTTGTGGATGCATTGCCACCTGGTGAACCTCATTTGGGTTGTGGTCATCCCATATACGGCAATTTTGCTTATTAACAAAACCATTCATCCAAAAATCTGCCTCGTCGCTAAAGATTATTTTTCGGCCAAAATCGGGGTCCTCTTCCAAGCGTTCCGATGCCCATTCAGCGAACACACGGCGTTGTCTATGGTCATTAACTTTGAGCTCTTGGGTCAGTTGGATCTTGTACGGATGCAGACCCAAGTCCCGACGCAAAATTCTCCAAGTTGAGGTCTGTGAAAAGCCGAGTTCTTGAGCACGGCGAGAAATCGACTGCCTCGGAGTCTCCTGAACACTCTCACGTACAGCGGCGATGTTCTCGGCCAATCTGGCGTTCCTTTGACGTAAAGGTGTTGGTTGGTTGTTTACCGAACCGGTCGTCTCAAATTTAGTCACCAATCGTTGGAGAGTGGACTTTGAAGGGCCATCGCGTCTGCCGTAAAATGGACGCAATGCGCGCAACGTTTGCACTAACGAACACTCATTTTGATAATAAAGTTTTATCATTTGCACATGCTGCTCAACCGTGTAACTTGCCATGGTGATTTGGCATCACTGACTGCATAATATACAACAGATTTTACAGATCCCACCAAAATAGTATGGCTGCCACAGACTGTCAACATCGAACCGTCCCTATTGGAAAACCCTTTATGTACAGATGCCAGCACATCAAGCTACCCGAAACTGTCAAATTTTCACAATCAACCTTGAACCTAATGCTTTAGCAATAAAGTCGAAAATCTATTAAAGAAATTTGACAGATTGTAGTAGCTTGATGTGCTGGCGTCCATACCTACGTCCACAATAATTTATTGACAGTCTACACTCTCGCGACATAGATTATAAACGAACGGTGCTCACAACCATACGGTGACATAATTATACAAATCACTAAAATTATTTTATACAATTAGGGTGAAGGCACATGTTATAGGAGTTAGATATAAATACTTACCACTTATTATGCTGGTCAATCCCTTGTCCTTTGTCAGCAAGTCGACATAAGTCGATGTAATAGTAGCTGTATTTCAAACAACACATAACGTATTCTACGTTGATCATCCCACTCCTTTTTTAACAGCCAGGGGCCCAACCACCACCTCTTAAAGCAGTATTATTTTAATGTTACTTCAGTGTGAAAAAGAGATGAAGCTATACAGGACGTCTAGCTCCATCTCTTTCCCACACTCAAGTAAGATTACAATAATACTGCTTTAAGAGGTGGTGGTGTAGCTCCTGATGTGTCTTCAACCTAATACCGCATGATGAGAAATCTCTGTAAATATTGAAATAATGTTACATAAATGTAGTAGAAACCTATCGCCCCCCTCATCTAAAACTAGAACATTTGAAGATAATTCTGTTATGAGGCCTGTTTGACCACCTTGGGATAAGTGTCGGTTAACATGTATGGCAGATAACACAAGACCTACTACACTCACATTTCACCAGTTACGTTATAAATGATTTTATTACACAAACCTTTTACCGTCAATCATATTTTGAAAACTAGATGAAATCGGCGTTTCCTATCTGACTACTCTGAGAAGAAAGACCGAAACAAACTTAGAGGTCACACAGTCTCTTTAAAAGTCCAGACATAATCTTGGTCAGATCATGTGATGACCATGTAGATTGGTGTCCTAAATGGTCTTTTGAGGAAAGAACCACGCAGATATGAGAGTTAAGATAGAAGTCCCAAACTTTTCCATTGAATTTATCTAGTACATAGTGCCTAGTGCCTATCCGAAGGCGGCGGAACAGCTTAATGTAATAGTTCATACATTGTTTCATTTAGACATTAGAATGACGCGAAGGAGATATGGTATTAAATGGTGCTTTCGCTTGTATGTTCAATGTCGGGAGTTCGCTAGACAGTTAATGGTTTAATGTTAGATTAAGCGTTAAAGTCTGCTACTTCGCTTATTATGTGGTCACATAAAGCTTTGGCGAATATCATCATTGGCATTACCTACATAATCAGCTTTTAATGTTCCCACTGCTGGGACTTAGGTCTTCTCTCTGTGAGCCCAGGTTCGTACGGGCGATTTTTTAACTCGACGAATTTTTTTTTGCGCTTTGGAGTTTCAACTCTCGGTGTTAGGCCGAGCATTGAGAATCCAACAGGGAGCATCCCAGCGCATCAAAAAAATACACTGTTGGATTTTCAACTCTCAGCGCTAAGCAGTGCGTTGAGAATCCAGTGCGCGATAAAAAAATTGCCCGTGGGAACGGGGGCTGAGAGGGAGAGGCCAATTGATTTAATCCAGTACGTAGGCCCAGTGCGGGTTTTGCAAAAATATACTTATTAACCTTACTTTTCGCGATACTATTCGCCAGAGCTTGGAACCTGAATTTCGTTTGTGAAAAACTGGACATACATGAATAATCGTGATCTGATGATTCCCTGATGCTCATTTATTGTCCACCGAGTCCATATAACGGCTCACACACAAAACTGCAATTCGGCGTCGCATCGCAAGAATATGTGAGCTGCGCATTGAATTGTTAACTACAATGCAATGCGCAGCTCGCAGATTTTTGCGATCCGATGCGATGCGAATTCGCAGTTTTGTGTAGTAGTTCTAAAATAGAATAGTACGTAGCAAAAGTTGCAGTACCTTTAGTTTTATTTAGCAACACAAGTAGATGGCCAGTCGACTATTTTATTAAGTTTTCGTTACAATATTAAAATGTAGGAGATGCAGGGTTTATACGTCAAAGGTATTTCTCGCTATATGTTCGAATATTATTACTTTATTTATGTTTTCAAAATATTTCTGATCATTCATTCCATTTTATTCCGCCAAGACAAAGTTTATTTAATAAATAGTAGCAAGAAGTAATACCCAAACCACTATTTAAAACAACCTTTGTCTTCAATTTATTTAGGTACAAAATGTTCAAATCGCTTTTTTATTCATTTTTTTTTTGGTTGAAAATGAAGTATGATGCTTTGAAATTAGAACTGTGATTGAACTATCAAATATTAGTTTTGAATCGAGGCGCCACCACCATTGTAAAATAATTTAAGTTCGAGTGAAGTCTTATTTGTATGGCGACAAGATTTAATTTCGTCTAGCAGTATTAATCGATGAGTTTGCGACACTGGCTTTAATGTTTTAGAACTCACTTTGTTGACATGCAACTGTAGTTGTAAAGATGTGTTAATTTATTATGAATAAATGCACTTTTAAGTACATGCCTTGCTTTTTATTTAACGCTCATGCTGGATACATCTGTATGTGTTAGATGAAAATGTTTGCATTAAGTTTTTTTTTACCCTGGAGTAGGGAAAAATGTGTTAAGTATAAGATCTTATGTGTAGTTAATACAGTTATAAATAAAACATTGTATAATATTCAAACATTTTATTCTGTTTCCAAAATTACTAAAGTTTTTATTTACTCAACTTTTCTAAAATACATTTTTCACTATTTTATTCAGCACCAATTACCACTAAATTATTGAGCGCAACAATATAAACACATACCTACTTAATGTAAGTAATTAAATAATAACTATAATGAAACGCTAAATACCCAAGATTGAAATCTTTCGATATTTTAGGAATGTCCTATTGTGAGACAAAGATTTATCTCACGTGTTGCCAAATAATTTTCCAAGAAACTGATTATGATCAATTTAAAAACAAAGTCAAAAACGCGAGTAGTATGAGACTTTTTAACAGATAGCAACACTGGCCCCGTACCAAAAAAGTTTTATTACGTAAGTGTCAGTGGAGACAAATAATCAGATATATTAGTTTTATCACAATTACACTGAAATAATAACGAATAAGCAGTCTCATGGAAGACAGGCGTATGATATACAGTTTTAATTAAGTCCCGATAAACACACATGCATACACTGAGATATTTTTCATATTAACATTATATAGAAGCTATATTAAACTTAAATACTCCTTTATTGCGATGTGTGCATAATTTTATAAGTAGATCAGACTGTTTTCCGGCGCTGGGTAAATTATAATTTAGCCGCGTTAGAACCTGCAGTGAATTAATAATTTTAGACAATTTTAAAGAAAACATAAATAGCAACAGAGAATTATTTCACTCAATACAGTTTTGGTAAAAATTATGCGAAACTTTTGAATTTTTTTAAATTTTTCTAATGTCATTTATGACTAACGACAAACATGATATTAAATTATTATTCGATTTTTATTTACAAATAATCCATCTTCATTTAATTTTAATGTAGTTTAATATTAAGGACATTATTTATATGACAATATATTCAGAAATTACCACTGAAATGTAAAACGATTTAATTTGTGGATTCAGAAAGCCATTTTTACTCATCAGAAATTCATCAAAAAACATTTTTAATTATGTTTTTTTTAAGTTAAATGAAAAAAAAGGATTTTGAAAAGAAAACATGTTATACATTATTAAAACTACAGGTAAAATAATAATAAAAATGGGAGTTTGAGTCCACAAACATTCTACATTAAACACCCGTAATAATAAATTATGCGAAGAAAAAAGGTGGGTACTACAGAGAATTAACCTAATAATATACCTAATTTTTATTCTATAATAAATATAATAATATAATTTATAATAATTACAATTAATAATAATTGGAACCGAAGTATTTCGACATAAAGTCAAAATTGCCACGAACTAGAAAATGCGTTGGATTCATATAGGTATTTTATGTAATTACTTGTGTGAAACAAACCACATTTCGATAATTTTTTTTATATACATATAATGTCGATATCATTAGTTGTTATTATTTTTACTTTCCTCTCATTTACCTTTATGTCATTGAAAATAATAATTATCCTTTTATAATTTATAATAATGTATTACCTATACAAAGGAGTTAATAATTCTCAGTAAAAAATCTTCATTCGACAAAAACCCCGTACCTATCGAAGTAATTGTTTATAATGACCGGGCAGATTTAATTAAAAGGAACAATATTACAATCTAACGGTAAAAAAATTCTATGATAATTATTCAAATCTTGGCAGTGACAATTTTGACATATTATAAAAATAATTACGTATTGTACTGTGTACCTAAATATTATATAAATACAACCTGTCGATAGATATAACATAACAATATTTTAGAGTCAATAAGACATGTTAATTCTCTTGAAACTTGTGATAACTGCAAATGCAAGAAGTAAAGGGTATATGCAGACCTTTTTTGGAGCCAAACAGTTGCGCTACAGTTGCCTAAATGTGCTAAAATATTTAGCCTTCCCTCATATTCCCGCAATCAATGATATTATTATAAGTAAAAAGAGATAGATAGATTAAACGCGCACCTCAAGTGGCACGTTAAAACTCGGCTCCAGGCGCCGTAATTATGACGTATGTGTGTGAAAGACGGAGCTATACAAGGTCGATAGATTCATCTCGTTTTCGCAATGGAATAATGATATACCTTATAATCGGCCCCAGACCGTTCACAGTTATTTTATCTCTGACAGCTCTGACAAGCAGCAACCCAATAGAAACTGTATTGTAACGAAAATAAAGATCACTGTGATTTTGACAGACTTGTCAATGGTAGCTACCCAAAAGCAACCCTATTTACATCGAGAATAAAAATCACTGTGACTTTGACAATGATGCAAAATCAGAGGTAAAATAGCTGCGAACGGTACAGATGAATTCAGTGACGCGTCGCGTCGGCGTCAACGGGAGCAACATATTATGCTTCTCTTTTTCACTCCTGACAATTACGACATGCCGTCCTACTTTCACATATTACGTTACTAGCCCGCGGCTTCACTTGTTTTTCATCCCTCGGGAACAGTACGTTTTTTTTTGGATGAATGGTACCCTATGTCCTTTTCTGTACCCCTAACAACGTGTATGAAAAATTTCATAATGATCGGTTGAGTAGTTGAACTCCTTTTCGCATTTATAATATTATATATATACTTAGTTATGATAGTGTGCCGTTTTTGAAGATCGAATATTGCGAAGATAACCTATCTACCTCTTTTTACTTACAATAGCATTTCCTGGAATGGAGTGTAGCGTAACTGAAGCGACACAAAAAGATAAGTTTGCACAGACCCTAAAAAAGGTTTTGGAGGTAGAAAATATCATGCTTGATAGTTTACACACACCTTTGAATGACCATATTAGTCATATTATGTACTTTCCATCATAAAACCGGAAAGACACAAATCGTACACACATCCAGTTTTTCAATTCACTCTCATTTGAATTCGTAAACTCACAGTGTTGAATTAAATATTAATTCTATAAAGGCAATACTAGAATAGCCGATTTCATTGATTCAAGCGTTAGTTTTTATTTTCCCTTGAATCGACAAAAGATACTTCATGAGGAATACAACAGTCACTCAATCATTGCACATTGGAACACTATAACCCCGACCTCTTCCCGACCTACTCCTGTCAATAATACTGTAGTTGTAGTGACTACATACATTCTACATAAACGTACCCAGGTACATGACGCAAACCGAATCCCTTCCCTTCCCTATGGACCCATCAGTTGTTATAACAAGCAATAACTTGATTATACAACTTATTACTTAACACTAAAACTACTAATCGCTGCCATAAGCAAAGCAAATGTCGCACGAGAATCGTTGAAAAATCGCGCGACTGTTGCGCAACTGTCGTGCGACAATTGTTTGTTTTTTAAATAATGTAGCATAGTGTGACCGTGGCTATGCGATACGCGGGCGCTTGCCGGGCGCGCGACGTCACATCTCTATGGAGACGCCGGAGCCGCCGAGGCGCGTCTCTTTCACACGGAAGCCATTTTCCAAGAGTTCACCGCAGAGGGAGTCTACTATGGAGCGAGACGTTGTTGGCGGGATTAGTACCATTGCGTATCTGCAACAAAAATATTATAATTTAAAACATTTATAAGTATTAAACAGTCGGTGAAGTACCTACAGCCTAAACCACTTATTACTTATAATTTTTCGAAACTCCCCCCTAAACGGGTCAAAGGTCGGGTTGATGTTTGTTTTCAAACGGAGTCACAGGCAACAGCTGGTCGCTATCATATTGCAGCGTTGTAGCAGTTAAATGCGCTAGATTGATTGAATAGATAGGTGTTATACAAACAATGAGAACCGAAGAGGTTTTGCAAAAAATACTGAATACCGAAATTGCGGTAAAAGAACGTAAACCTTTTAGTATAAAAGCGTTCATCATAATTATGTCAAAAGCTTGAACGAAATTAAACTCAATCGAATACGTTCCCAGAGTAAATTTATGGCTTTCGATAACATATGATCTAATAATCAAAAATCTAATAATGAACAATGCTCAATCAATAATAACATGAAACAATGCTCAATAAATAACGTAAAAGTCGTAGAAAATCATAAATCTCACAATATTTACAAAATAAATACACAATTAGACATGGATTTTTATATCTGTGTTTAACTTGTTTACATAAATAATTCGAGTTTTGTGTGAAACTGGTCGAGTGACTTTCGAGAGTTCATTAATCTTGAATTTATAATTTATGATGATAGATTAAGGCGAAAACTCCAGGTATCCCGGGAAATTACAATTTTCTTAGGTTTTTTGCAATTTGCAAGTCAGTATTAGGTTGTATGTTGATCTTGGTATGATTTGCGACCGTAAAAAGTATGTATTTACATAATTATAATAATTAAAGTCATCAATACAATTCTTTAAGACCAAGTAATTCTATTGAATGAGTATGTCATGATCATGAAATCTTGACAATTAGGATTACACAATTTATGGAGTTGTATTACTAGTTTTGATGGTTATAACTCTGTAAATGCATATTTGTTACGGTCGCGAATGATACTTTAATCAACATACCACTTAATACTGACTTGCAAATTGCAAAAAATCACAAGAAAGTTTGAATTTTGCGGGCTACCCTGGCGCTTCCCCCTTAATATAATATCTTTATCTGCAGGCCAACAGGAACAGGGCTCAGCTGCCGGTGGTCCCTAAAAAAACATGTCTTCCTAAAAATACGCGCCGGGTCCAGGTGTACCTAAATCCTTGAACTTTCTAACGAGAGCCTCTTCAGGTTATAATCAAAGCTCTTGGCTAACAACTGGTCCTGCTCTACTATAAGCTTACGGAAATCCTTTAAATTATTAAACTATTAGTCATATTTACTCTTATAAAGACTAGCTGTGCCTCACGAGAAACTTAATACAGGGTCAAATTAAATTAGCTAGTGAAACTCCGCAGACGTGATGGGTATCGATGTCTAAACATAATCAAACAAAAAAGAAATCAATTTGATGACTTGAAATAAGTACATATTTTTTTTGTGTAAACTTCACAGACGTGATGGGTATATCTAAACACGATAAAACAAAACAAAAAACACATTTTCTCAACTCATACTTCAAGTAACAACACCACCAGCAGTCGTTGATCCCAAAAAAATTATCAAAACGTTTTTTATTTTGTCGTGTTTAGATATCGATACCCATCACGTCTGCGGAGTTTTGCTAGCTAATTTAATTTGACCCTGTATACTTAAACCTAGCCAGAGAACATATTTATGAATTTGATGAGGGAGAGGTTCTCCAGTTATAACCACACTAAGGCCCGGTTTCTGGTACGAAAATCAACACAAAAATTAGCTAGCAAATTGCCAAACGCGTGTGCGACAACCTGCTGTGATTGATTGACTGAATTACCAACAGCTAATCGCATCACTTGACTTGTGTTTAATTTCGACGTGTCGATAAAATATTTGTACCAGATACCGGACGTAACAGACAGACAGAGACACGATGTATTTTATAATATTATGTAAGGATAGTATATCTTACCCGCCCCCACCAGCGCCGGTGAGCTTGCAGGCGAGCCCCTTAGCGCGCGCGGCGGTTCGGATCACCTCCAGCGCCGGGTGCGACACCCCCAGAGCTGATAGCAGGCAGTGGTTCATGTCCCATAGTTCCTGAAACAGTGGAAAGCCAGGTTATACGATGGAACGTAAGTGCTTGATCTAAGAGACGTCTGTGCAGATAACAAATCTGCGAAATCAATCTGGCTAAAGCAACTAGAGTGTAGGCTTGATTGATGTCATTTTGTCAATAGATCTATAATGAAAGAATGAAAAATAAGTTTATAGTAAGTTTTTAGTTTTAGTTTATTGCTTTTATTTATAGTGTACAAGTAGCTAAGGATATGCTGTTCTAGGTTACGATTGATGATTAGATAATAATAATAATAATTTATGTTAATTAATGTGATAAAAACATAAAGCCAATAGTTTATTTCCGTAGAATTTGCGATTGCTGCCGCTAAACAGTCCAAAAGCCTAACTTTCTAATAGAAGTCGAGATAATTTTCTAAAACATTATAAGAATGATCAGTGTGTCAGTTTTAGACACATTTTTGAGAAAAGCGACGATGAATGATGACTATGTCTATTTAAAACCCGAATAGGCATAGAAACTAGCGAGAAATCCTTATTTAAAGCGATGCGGAAAATAACAACAGATTTGTCATAATCTAAAAACAACAACAGAGCTATTTTAGTTCCTATAGGTAGAAACTCGGCGCCTACGCACGCAATGTTACAAATACGACGATGTTCTCTTACGATGCGAAATTTTTAGTGCCTACATCAAAATGTAGGCACTAAAAATTTAAGTAATTAATTATTAATAGGTGACGTGGATGCTTCGGAATAAGTTTATTTAGATGCGTCGACAAAACATTTTTTAATACACACTGTATTTCACAACTAAGATTTGCGATTTCACTAACTTTAGATTGTAAAAATAGCTATAACACTTCATCACCCATCTTGCTATCGACCCATAAATGTCAGCTGTTTTGGAAAGTTCCCATAGATTGCTTTAGCACGATTTTGTGGGTTACTACTGCCATGATTCATACCACACCAAGTAGAAGTATTGTTTAAGGGTCGGTACTAGGAAATCATGTTATGGGTTTTGGATAAGTTTATATAGAAACCTTAAAGTTAATTTAAAAAATCATTAATCTCAATAGTTTTGCCTTTTTTAATTTGTCCATTAGCTACTGAATTAAGGGGGAAATTTCTTTGTGGAGGTAAATGAGTATTTAAGAGTAAACGTTATTTAACAGTAAAGGAGATGATGGCATATGAATGATGATAAAAGGTACTTACTGCTAAATGCTGATATTCTGCTTCAGAATCAATTTCACACTTGCCACTGGAGAGTTTTTCCAAAACCTAGAAATAAAGTAGATATGTTTAATACTGTTAGGTTTTCAATCTATACTAATATTATAAAGCTGAAGAGTTTGTTTGTTTGGCTGAACGCGCTAATCTCAGGAACTACTGGTTCGAATTTAAAAATTCTTTTAGTGTTGGATATCCCATTTATCGAGGAAGGCTATAGGCTAAAAAACATCACGCTACGACCAAAAGAAGCGGAGCATCAATGAAAAATGTTGCTAAAACGGGGAAAATTTATTCCTTTTGAGAGCTTCAGTGGATGGCTATAGGTATGTAACGTTACGCTAGAACCTTTAGAAGCGAGCAAAAAGAAAAAAAAAGTAAGAAGAGCGCTAAGCGAAAACGAAGTAACAGCACGGGCAGGCGATGCGATGCGACGGGGTGGGTCAGGGGAACAAGAAATTTCACGCGGACGAAGTCGCGGGCGGAAGCTTAGTTTGATATATGACCCAAAGTTCTTATTGATCCTATGTTAAGTTAGAATTGAAAACAAGTAGCACAAATAAGGTTCTATGCATAGTACGTAAACCTTATAATCTATGAAGCCGGTCCTAGGCTTAAAATAGCCCAGAGTGTGTCAATGTTTACGATACTACACAAGCTGTATCTGACTGAGGGAAGGTAACGGGTTGTTAGCGAGGTAACCAACCTGCCAGTGCAATACTTAAGTATTAATTTATCGGCGAATCACGCGCCGTCATTTTGAATAATAAAAATAAACGTTTGGATACTTGCTTACTATTAAAATAATGTTCGATTTATATTCGAGGTATACTATCTTCTACATATTTTATCGACTTTTAACATTGGAGGACTTGAATGACAAGATAATGAAACCCGGGACATAGGGCAAAACTTGGGTAATCGGTGATAGTTTTGTTTTTTAATTGTAAAATTCGATTCATTGATCAGATTATTTTTTAAATTTACTGTGATATAGTAGACAAAAGAAGCTTTGCTAACTTATATCTAAAAATGTGGCAAATACTATAATGATTGAAAAATATACATTTATCAAGTCAGTAGTAACTTGGTAATAAAACACATATTATCTATCACCGAATAGCTACATATCACGGATTAGCCAAGTTTTGCCCTAGTATATCGACATGATATGACACTAAACACAGAAACGTGTTGAAAGATGGGGGGGCGCCTTTTCTTCGCAGCTGATGGGAATGAGTGAAGGGTGGACGTTAAAGTTTCGAATCAGAAACAAAGAGATTCGCAGGAGAACCTGATGAATTGCTAAATTTAAGTAGCAGTGGGCGAGCACATCACTTGCAGTGGCCATCCGATCGAGTATCGCGAGACCTGCGGGCCAATCGCGTAACACACTTACAGCAGGAATCGGTTTAATTTTGACAGTTCAACAACTTTCGTTGCGAAATTTACGTTGTTGGGCAGACAAATTTTTCTAACATAATATGAAGCAATGAATTAGCAATATGCTTCAAAATCATTCATATTGTGATTGATAGTGTGTTACGCAATTAGGTTGCTGATGAAGGTAGGTATGGGGTCTGTCGGCTGTACGATGATGGGCGTTTTGGGGCTGTATTTTTAACTTTTAACTCGCTTCAACATTAAAAGTTTCGGATTCTCGCCTAATTTGAATTGAATATGACGTATATTATACTTGCCTGTGAGTTTTGAATATACAGCAAACATAGCTTATATCTATCGCTTAGCAAAAGCAACTACAACCAAATACAAAACCTTCATGAAACCAACCTGCGTGGCTGTATGAGCAACATGATCACAAGCATCCATTATATGGTCCACTGCGGCCGTGTTCCTCTGCCTCAAGGCGGCGACCTTCACCACCAGGGCTCTGGTCTCCCTGGAGACGCGAGAGTCCACCAGCAGTACTCGCAGGTCCATTTTTATGTCTAAGTGACGAGGCTTGCTGCCCTTCTTGAAGGAAACCAGAGAGCCGAAGGTGCAGGTGGCGTTGTCTATGCCTGTGGGTGGAAAATAAGTTGAATATGAAGATATGTTGACATTATAAAAATGGCCGAAAAAGTTACCTGTTTAGCATGAGTCTAGTGATAAAGAATAAACTGTACTTATTAACAAAATTGTAATTATTTGCGTTACTTAAACTAAAGTTGTTCTATAAAGTGATGAATGACACAATTGCCATTGTGGTCACGCTAAGCCAAGAGTTTTGTGTTTATGGATAACCTAATACTATCAATTAAAAACCGGCCAAGTCTATGTCCGACCACACAATGGTTCTGTAGTTGGGATGAATTTATCGCAAAAACAAACTTATCATTGTAGTTGAAAAACATGTTCTCCAATTGCAATTGTAAGTTTGTAATCGCAATTTTTTTTATGAGATAAAACTACAAATTAACGATTTTCAGACTTTTTTCTTTACTTGTGATGTACCTTGCTTCTTGCCTAGGATTCTATGTAGGTCAAAGGTGTTTTGATTTACTTATGTGTATCAAAATATGTCGCATAAAGGTGAACGTGCACTGGTCCGCACCGGCCGCAAGTTTGTACGAAGAAATGAACCGAGCGCTTGGTGCGGGTGGTACCGATAGTGGACGCAGTGCTATATGAATTGAAAACAAAACTGTAGAGTGGGAAATTCACGAAACATCTGGTTTCTTCGTGTGAACGTTCAATTAGTACATATGGGTGGGTAGCGTAGTGTGTAAACAAATCCTAAGGCATCGTTCACACCAAACGTATTGTCCGCCGCCGACTGTGAGTACTGTCAGCCCCATATATTACTTTACTCTGTGAGCCCCAGTGTGACAATGCACTACGTAATAGCGTATAGTCGGTTCGGTATGAACGAGAAGTTATATATGGAAAAGCAATAAGCTCCGTAACGCGCGCTCACAGTCAGCGACCGACAATACGTTTGGTCTGAACAATGCCTAAAATCTCCCTCATATTGCTTTGAGTGTATTGAAATAGTGGACGAAAACGGAGGCTATACACAAGTACGAAGGGAAAACCAGTTGTTGTTGGGGCTGTTTTTTCCTATGATACATCATAATTATAGTCCTGTGAAAACTTATCGGACGTTTGAACGAACAACATGGTCACCTAGGATAAGGATTCTGCGATCGCAATTTAGTTTTCTTAAATATCAACAAATATGCGTTTTAACACCTAGTAAAGTTGAGTATTCGCTACAACTTCAACAATTATTATGACTTTTGAAGTAGTACTAGTCATTTTAAATTAAACTTAATGTACACTAACATAAAGTTGATATTTGTTGTGGAAATAACATCAATTAGAAGCAAGGATTTGAAATATGGAATAGATTACTATGTATTTGTATATCTCACACCATCAAGTAATTGGTATGAGCATGGTACTTGTTGAAAGGCCTACGCTGTCCTCCCATACCCATTAACGCTGTTATTTGAAAATATTGTAAAAGCCAATTAAGTATTTTTAAAAGACTAATCGTGGAGTTTCTTGCCGGCTCTTCTCCATAGGAAACGACCAATTAGAACCGTGCACCTAGCTTCTGACGTTTCATATTTGCCTATGTAGGTTTATGTGAAATAAAATATTTTGATTTTGAGTCATTGTATTTAGTTATCTTTGACGACTATACACACCCACTCCTCAAGTAATTTGTCAAGTAATATTAAAAAATCTCAGGTAACATATTCATGTTAAAATATTCATTATGTATGTACTTATTCAAAACAGGGTTTAACAATATTTTATAAACCAATATATACACGTAATGACGTAGATCGTAAAACCACGATATATTTGTTTATGTATTAAAATGTGGTAATTACACGAACTAAAATAATAATTAAAAGGGATCCGGTGTCATAATTGTGTTGGTTTTGTTTATAACTGGCTGTTTCCCGTGGCTTCGCCCGCGCGGATGTCAATACTTCCCTATTTGAATCGGATTTTGTTCACATTTTCATGGGTTTTGTTTTTTTTGCGGGGAACCCTAATTATTTTTCTAAAATAAAAGTACCCTAAGTTACTCCTTATAACATCAGCTATCTGCTAATGAAAGTCCTGTGAAAATCGCTCCAGCCGTTTCGGAGATTAGCCGGAACAAACCGACAGACAGACAGACAGACAAAAAAAAAATTGTTGCTTTTTCCATATAAGTATCTATACTGTCAAATGCATTTAGTAAAGAGCAGTTGTTTTGACATTACGTATGTAATGTCAAAATATATCACTTCAATTTTATTTATTTGGTATATGTATAGAATAGATGTATAGATTATTATTTAATATATTTTGAAGTTAGTCAATATTTAAAATGGGTAATTTAAATATGTTCAAGGTTAGAAGGTTGCCATGCCGCGCTGCTAGACATATCCATTATATCAAATGAATAATGTATAAACACGTAAATTACTTTCACGCTTTAAAATTCATTCATGTTTATACCTACACTTATTTACAAGTCCAAACGTTTGGGGAAATCCTTATTTTGGCATACTGAACAGATTCGACGAGAATCTATTAATCTATTTTATAGATCGTTTAAGATCTAAACCCGCAAAAAAACATTACAGCTGATAATAGAGATAATGAGATAACGAGTCAAGGGCTTCCTTGAGCATGGACCACTTAGCAATGTTTATCTTGGTTCATTAAACAATGTGGGGATAGGCGCCTTTAAAACAATGGATCAATATTTGTAGAAGGCGCAAGAGACATAGGAACAGTTTAGTTCGATGAAAGATTTATCCATAACATTATAGAAACGTAATTTAACGAACGAAATAAAAGGCGATATTGATTCGTCGGGATATAATCGTATTGTGATGCGCACAGCAAAGGAGTGGAACTCTCTGCCTGCGTCTGTGTTTCCGAACGTATACAACCCTGATCTCTTCAAAGTGAGAGTTAACAGGCTTCTTCTGGGTAAGCTCGCTCCATCGTCGACTTTGTCTCTCGTCATCTCTGACCTAGACTAGAGTCAAGAGCAAACCTATCTTAAATAAAAAAAATAAATAAATTTGGTCCTTCGAGTCAGATCCAGAATTTGACAAAGGATAAAAAATTGCCACAGAATCACTTTTATATATTTAAGTACAAGTATAGTAAGAAGTATTACTAGTACAATTAGTGCAGTATTTAAGGTGAAAATCTCCTTCATTATATTTTTTTTATATTCAACAGTCTAGCAACTCTGGTCTAACCCTCGAACGACGACGACGACGTTTCTTTTTTATATTATAGATTCAACAGTCTACTCTAACATTCGTGAGTGTGTTGTACAACCATATACTTATTGGTCAGTGGTCCCAAAGTGTGTCAAGGTCTGTGTCGCTTTCTATCGACGCCGTATGGAGGGATGTGATGATGTCCAAGCCGCGAACTTGCCCTACTTCACTAAATAGATCCAGTTGATCCGTGGATAGTAAACACGAGACTTTCCATTGGGACTTGAGGGCAAAGACTCCGGTATAAACGGAAATACTTGTAGAGGAAAGTTTTGATTTTGCTGACACGAAAACTGTTTCATTCAATTGACTGTTTATATCAGTCAGTGAAAATTGACGCATAGCAAAGTCTCGTGTGTTTTAAAATATTGTATTGATGGGAGGAAAATTATCGTCGAGATGTCCTACAATAACAAGCAATCAACACCTCATCCAAAGATCATGTTATAAGCCAACCATAACTAATAAAACTTTACAATATTTAAGAAAACAGATCCTTATCTGTTGTCTTATCTGTCTGTGAAGACAAATATTAATTCAAAATTCGGTGGACTTGGCATTTATCGTCTCAAGGAGCTCAAATAACTTGCATCTTTTTTGGGGTCAATGCAGACGAAGTGTATGGCCCCTAATCTCCGATATATGGCCAAGGTACATCTCAAACGGTCAAGGTTTTCGTACATCAAACAATAAAATTACTAGGAATTTGGTTTTATATAATAATTCGGAAATACATCGGCAATTCTAGTTTGGACTTAGGAATTCATATCTTTGGGACAGTTGAGACCTTACTCGATACAACTTCGACAAAGTCGAGGACAGTGATTTTATAGCAGCGAAAACGTAAGATTTAATAGTTCTTGAACTTAAAACCTCTGCAAGAAAGTAAATGGTTCTTGGTCCGCCGAGAAAAGAGCCTGCGTCTTCGATAATCCAAATTTTTAACAAAGTTTTAGCACGGAGAAAGTATAGCATCTTGATTAGCTAATTTTAGACGACAAGGTCATTTAGTATTGGGAAACATTATCCATTCTGAGAAAAAAAGGTGTCTGTGGCATTTGAAATTTAATTAAAATATAAGCTCGTGTGATTTGTACACTATTTCAGCAAAATGTTGGACTAGTTATTATAAATTGCAATAGGACACAAATTAGTTTCTGAGTTTCAGGGTCATAGCTTCAATGATCGATAAAAATTTTAATTTAAAATATTTAGGCAGAAATACGCTAAATTTTTTCAAAATTAAACAGATAACTTTCAAAAACCTTATCAACCGGACAAAAACGATCTCTGAACTTTTCGAACCACCTAATATCTCATCATTTTAATGCCTAAAGGAAATCGAGTAGGTAATTAATTCTATCAGCTCTTACAAAGTATCGAGGTTCTCGATAGCTCCTCTGACGTCATTATCAACTTTATGTATACTGTAGAATATACTAATCGACGCAGCCAGTGAAACCAAAACACCGGAGATGAAAGATTTACCAATGATTTCCAAGTTTTATTTACCAGACAGCCTAAACGATCAACACATTTGGATTTAGACAGCTTAATATACGTTTTACTACAGAAATACTATAGTATATGCAAATAAAAACATGGAAGCTTTTAAATTGACGGTTCAATATAGAATTGAGGTCGCCTAAGGTTAATGCAGGTAAACATTATATGTTCTCTGATAGTTTGCGAGCAGTTTTGTTACAAATTATTGATGCTATTTTATAAGACGTCGATGCACGTCGCGATTATGACTTGGGCGAAAGCTTGGTTTATTGTGTTTGAGAAAAATATTACGGTGAACCGTTTCTACTGGAGACAAATAAAAGGATAATGTAGGTTAGGTAAAACTAGGATAACTCACCTGATGGAGATCCGTGCATTATCCTCTCACAGTTAAACGCCCATTCCGATATAATCTCTCTCTCAGTCATGCTAAAGTCTTCACTGGTCTGATCGTAGAACGCGTCAAAGGACGTCGAACTCTTCAATTTGAGAAGCTGGATCAGGGCACCCGCTAAACACACAGCAAAAGACGCCGAACTGCCAGTTCCTGCTCCAATCGTTAATTCGGATCCTAATGAGATCTCCAACGATCTGACAGGAAGATTAGTACTTCCAAATATTCCGGAGTAGACGTATAGGAAACTGCGTAAGGAATTCTTCTGGTTGTTTTGTAAAGCGTCGAAATTTGGCTTGATGAGGTGCAGGAACTCGTCAACTCTTCGCAAATGGTTGTCGTGGTCTAGTTTGTCCGGTAATCTCCATGAGAATTTGCCTGTGATGCCTGGTGCCAGCTTCGGATGGAAGAGGCTTTTGACTGTAGGTTCCAGCGGTAGGGTTTCTTCTAGTCCGACGCATGGTAAGTGGATCCGTATCGTGGGTTCCACGTGATAGTTTACTTCCTGTAAAGGAGGAAAACAGCGTGTTAATCTTACAAAGCTTTGATGATAATATTTAAGTTGGGTTTAAAATATCAGTGGGCGGCTTTGTGACTTTAATTTACATTATGACCTAATATACCTACATCCGTCATAGGAAATACTTTTATGTATTTCCTATAAGTCACGTTTCTTATAGAGAGCGTAAAATATTGCAGTTCAAAGAGATTTATCCTCGTAAAAAGATCATTTCCATGAAGTCTATTTTAAGTCATAATGGGACATTATTTCTCTAATAGTTTACATATTCATAACAAATAATTCTTGTGGTTATTTGCTACCGTACATTTTCATATTTTAATATTAATAGGGACATTTAGTGAATTGACCGTCAATTTATTTGACTAAGTGCCTTATATTTATACAAAATGAATTGTTTACGTTAAATAAATAGCTTCTGAAGTTATTAAATATACTATGGCTATTAAATTAACTGTTGAAAAAGCTATTAATAACTGTATAAGTTACGTTTAAAATAAAATAAGGAAATTAGGTACCTACTAGTATATTATTTTAGGGACTTTAGTAAACCCTATATTGAACAGAAGCTCCTACTCAGCCTAAGCATATATTTCTAGATGTTTTATAATTTCGTAAATAATCATGATTTTCGAAAATATTTCATCTACATATATAAATAGAAACACCAAAAACGATGTACGTAGGGTGTTCTGAACGTCTTGAGATTTAACTTTATTTTTCACAGTTTTTAGAAATAATTGCCACCACAATTAATACACTTCTGCATCCTTATAAACCAATCACTAAAAATGTCTTTCCATTTCTTTTCAGGAATTTCCACACATATATTGTCCCAGGCCGAAAGTTAAGCTTCTTCGTCCGAAATCTTTGCCCTTTCAATTTACTTTGCACGAAAGGAAACAGTCCAAAGTCACATGGCGCCAAGTCTGGGCTGTAAGGCGGATGTTGAAGAAGTTTCAAGCCGGCATCTCGCTAAAATTGGCATGTAACGTCAACACGATGTGCCGGAGCATTATCATGATGAAGATACCAGGTGCAGAGTTTGTGACTTTGGACGAAGCTTCTTGAATTCCTGAATAAGTTGAGGAAGGCAGACAGTGGTATACCAAGCAGCGTTTACAGTCTTCTGCTCACAGAGAACTACTTGTTCAATAATTCCCCGAATACCGAAAAAAACCACGATCAGTTTCTTTTTATCGACTTAGATATTTTTACTTCAGTTGGAGTTTCTTCGCCTTCTATCACCCATATTTTATTTTGCTGCTTTGTGGGCACGTCGTAATAATAAAGCCACGTTTCATCGCCCGTGACGATTGAAATGATGTCTTTAGATTTTCCGTTTTCAAACTTTGCAATCATTTTTTTACACCATTTAACTCGCTGTTCCTTTTGTTCATCGGTAAGTTTATGTGGAATCCAAAGAGTACAAACTTTTCTATAACCTAAATGATGGTGAATAATTTAATGTAACGCTGCTGAGCCAATCTGCAATAAGGACTCTATTTGCCGGTCAGTTTCAATTAAATTTTTAACTGCAGAAATATTTTCTGGAGTAACTGCTTCCGCCGGTCGTCCTGAACGCGGGTCGTCTTCTAGGTTAAAACAGCCACGCTCAAACTGTTTGTACCATCTGTAGACGGTTGCACGAGAGGGACAGTCATCACCATGTATAGGCTTCATTTCTTCTAAACAGTTTTCTGGACTTAATCCACGTAAAAAGTTATATCGCAAAATTGCGCGATATTCGATAGGCGTCCACGAAGCCATTATAGTGAACTTGTTCGAACACGATCTGCGGCAAATCTGAATGCAATCAAATGACAACTGACACTAACGTATATCATAACATAAACAATCAAACTACGTATTGTACTCGCGTCGGCCATTCGCCTTAGTATTATTAAGTATCTCAAGACTTTCAGAACACCCTACGTATTTCATAACTTGGTTTTCAATTACGTTTCTATCAATAAATAATTATGTATAACCAATTCTGTTTTTGGAACGAAGTTCTTTAACGCGGCTTGTGGTACGAGTAAACTGGAAGAAATTGTGACGTAACGAAAAAGCGTTATGATGTATTAAAAAACAAAAACTTTTGATACTTGAGACCATACTAGATGGCTCTGAATTACCATAACATAACATCACGCCTTGTTTCCCCGAAGGGGCTCTGTATTAATACACAATGTACAGCGAAAGGAACTTCGTTCCAACCGGGTGTCCCAAGATACCTCCCGACTTTTTTTATATATACCAGAAGTCCAATTCCTGTAATTAAAAACGTTCAAAATCTAGTCGCAAACTCATCTCAGCGATAATCAATGTCAAAAATGTGGGGAAATTATAGGTATTTTTGACATATTGAGATCAGAGGGGCAATTCTCGTAATTTTTAAGAACACTGACAGTCTAATCTCAGTCTCAATATGTCAAAAATATCTATAATTTCCCTACATTTTTGACACTTGAGATGAGATTGCGACTAGATTTTGAACGTTTTTTGTTACGGGAATTGGGCTTCAGACTGTGAACGTTCATAAAATTACGAGAATTGCCCGTCTGACCTATCAATAAAATTTTCTTCCTTCCTAAATACTCAGTCACTAACTCGCCTAGGTATTGCCAAAGTAAGCTTTCTAAGTAACGATGTCGGCTGTGCACCTAACACCTATATGCGCCAATACATTGGTAATATTTAGACGCCATATAGGGACACCTTACATACAGCCAGTAATCAAATTACTACGCACAAGCGGATGTTATTGTAACAAGTTTTCGGAAATGTTTGAAATTTCCTCTAAATAATTCTTTAGTCTTTTTTTTTTTGTTATTTAGTCTGACTCGAACTGTCCTAAATATACAGCTATGTTATAAGATGGAATCTTCCCAAAAATCTAAAAATACTGGCATTCCAGAAAACAGTAGACTTTTCTAAGTAACCGGGAGGCAAAAACCTATCAAAAAGCCAAAATCTACGCATGCTGTAACTAACAAAGAGGAAATAGTAAACAAACCAATAGTAAAAACAAAGGAACCAAAAAATTCAACACAATAAAAAAATAAACTTAAAATCAAATAAAATTTACCAAATAAATAAAAAGATTACCTTAATAACAATCGAGCTCCTGAGTCCCAGACTGACGGCGACTGCAGTCTTCCCGTACACGACCGAATGCTCCCCATGCAGGATCACTTTACCAGGAGCAGACACACTTACTGTGTACAAATTATCTATTCCGTTCAACATTTTTATTAACAGTCTTTTTACACGCTAGGAACCAATAAAAACAACATATATTTTGTTCTACTTCATTATTATTTCCAAGTTACATTTCAAGACTTCTGTGCGTTCCACTGTTCTACCGTTAGCGTCTTTTGCGTGAATGCGTGTATGCTCTTCAGTTCTTCTTGAAGCACTGCGTTCACCAATCTGTGGAGCGAATTATTATACTATAATAAGTATAATAGATCGATTGTTATTCTAATGGGGACGTTTGAACGTGTTAGTTGGAGATACCAATCTTAGTGAATACAAAACGGCTTTGTCATCTTATCGCTCGGGTGTTACGATTTTTATGAATGGCTTTTCTGCGTCTTATTGACTATTCAACTCTTTAGTATTTTTGTGTGCAGTTTCGGTTGCAAGCGTCAGTCTACGTCATCAGTCAGGGGTTACGTATTGTTAGTTCTAACTTATTTTGAATGTTAAAAAGACGTGCTCTGAATTTTTATGTCAGGTTCTTTGTCTAAAAGTGCACAGTGTCTGATGACGTCTAAGATAGGCCCTGATTTGCATTCTCTTTGAATTTAAAGTTAGCAAGATTATCACTGGATTTTCGTGCTGGTTTTCCTCAAGAGATTTAGAGTAGTCTAAGCTAAGAGGACGTAGTAATGATGGCATCGATACTGATTTACATACAAAACGGGAAAGAGTTTAGTTTCATTATTTCGCCGGGTTAAATTATCCATTATTATTATGAAAATGCTGTTATCTAATTAACGCATTAAAGGACACTATACAGCTATCGCAGTAATAATAATAAAACCTGAGTGTGTCAGTCTGGCTAGACATGTTTTAATGCAATTTTATGATTAATTTTTTTTTAAAGCCTTTTCTTTGAGAATATGCCTTTTCTAACCCTATCTTTACATACCAGAATAATAAGTGTTTTTATAATTTGGCTAGATGCTGTGGTTTGTCAGCATTCTAAGAAAACCCGATGCAGTAAGCTGTACTACGACTGCGATTGCGTATAAACCGTTGCTATCACACATGCATACATTGTATCCATTTTGTCAACTCTTGGCATTCAGCCACGGTTTTCATTGCAGTTTTTGCACGCACGTAGTATGCACAATGACCTTCTCATGGTCTCATTACGACTCAATATCGGTAACAATGCTACTATTATGCGATATTGTTTGATTGTATATGACTTGGGACACGTAGTCGGGTTATAAAGTGGTCTTCTTGGGAATACCAGTGTGTTATAATCGAATTTATTGTACCAGGAGAGTCAAGCGAAAATATCTACACTTCTGGACACATCTATTGGCCCACCTTGTATTTTCAGTTTCGTTTGGTCCTAGCTAAAATTTTATATTAGGTCGAGCAAAAAGTTTTTATGCAGTTTTGAACCTGGCACATTCACAATTTCATTCAATAGTCTTTTTTTGAATTTCGAACACAGAATTTAAAAAAACAAAAGACAATTTGGAGCCTGTTTGTTGATATCAAACAATCGAATACTAAGAAAACTTGGTTTTATTGGTTTACTTGGATTTAATTCTTGAAAAAGTGATTGATATCTTTGGTTTTGCAACAAACATTACTTATTCTTAACATTAAGGTGAGGTTCTATCAATAATCTATGGATACTTCACCTGAAGTCGCCGCCCAAGCTGTGGCACTTATTCAGGCCGGACACAGCCAAAGAAACGTGAGTGCTCAACTTAATTTAAGTCGATCTGCGGTCCGAAATGTTTATCGGAGGTACCTAGAGACTGGCGGCTTTGTTCGTCGCCAAGGAAGGCCACGATCTCGGGTCACAATTGAAAGGCAGGATCGATTCATCGTGACGACCAGCTTGAGAAATCGTCACCTTAACTCCATTGAGATACAAAACCAACTTCGCGACTTCCACGGAGTATCTGTGAGCGCTCGAACTGTTCGGAGAAGGTTAAAAGAACGCGATATGGTACCACACAAGCCAGCTAATGGGCCCAAACTAACGCGAGCCCACCGAACAGCGCACCTTCATTTCGCACGCAGTCATTTAAATTGGACACAGCAAGATTGGAGCCGTGTACTCTTTTCTGATGAGTCTAAAATTGTGTTACATGGCAATGATGGAAGGAAGAAGGTCTACCGACGTAAGGGAGAGCGTTTCGCACAATGCTGCTTTGAAGAGAGGGTTGCTTATGGCGGTGGCTCATGGACTGTCTGGGGCGGTATATCCGCGAGCGGCAAAACTCAACTTGAGGTTGTTACAGGACCACGGCTGCCAACATTAAATGCTGAAAGGTACATTCGTGAGTGCTTAGAACCTCACGTGATACCATACGCGGACTATGTGGGCCCAAATTTCCTTTTTATGCATGATAATGCAAGAGCCCATGCGGCCGGCATCGTCAGGGAATATCTTCGGGATGTGAACATCACAGTTATGGACTGGCCAGCCAGAAGCCCAGACATGAACCCCATTGAGCACATGTGGGACGAGCTAAAAAGACGTGTTAGGGCTCGTCAGCCAGTTGCCCAGACGATGCAGGAGTTGAAAGCTGCCATAGAAGAGGAATGGGAGATGATCCCTCAAAACTTCATAGAGCGGTTGATAAACTCTATGCCTAATCGTATGAG
The DNA here is from genome assembly GCA_947568875.1 of Fissipunctia ypsillon. Taxonomy (NCBI): domain Eukaryota; kingdom Metazoa; phylum Arthropoda; class Insecta; order Lepidoptera; family Noctuidae; genus Fissipunctia; species Fissipunctia ypsillon. The sequence continues at coordinate 10,347,441 of OX387662.1, forward strand.
AGCTGTGGTAGATGCCCATGGAGGCAACACGCGTTATTAAATTAAACCTTTATTTGATAAAACATGTTTTTTATTCAAAAATCAATTGCCTTTAACAAGGCGCATATCCGACTTGTTAGGCGTAGCTCCATGTCGTATGGTATTCTGAATTCAAATTTAAAACAATACGATCGAAAAAGATGGTAAAATGTATCAGGTTTAAAACTGCATCAACAGTTTTTGTTCAATCTAGCAATCATATTTCGGTAGGGGCCATCGAAACCTAAACTGTGGGCCAATAGATGTGTCCAGAAGTGTATAATGATTCGTGTCTTGTGCATCCCACGCCCGTTCAAGATATCTTTGAAAGGCGATAAACAAATTGCAACTTTCAACCTTTCCTCAGTTCTGTGAATATACATATATTTTAATGGTGAGATTTACGAGCAAAGTGCACAAAAACTTTCGCGAGTGTCACAAAAGGTGATTAGTAATTATTATTGTATTAAAAGAGAGGATGAGCAGTATTATGTGCGAAGAAATATTGAATTATCGTTGTTATACATAGAACAACATTATAGTAGGTATGCGGATTAATATAGCAGACCCATTGTTAAACTTTTATGACTTGACCTGGGGAAATGGATTTCCAATTTTTTAATTACATACTCTTTGCTAATATTGAACCAGATACGTTACATGGACCAAGATTCCCGATACGAAAACTGTTTTTAACTTTGCAGCTCTGTTCACAAGGGAACAAATGGATCACTAATTGATTTGATCCCGGTGTTTTGTTACAATCAGTGCACTGCCATTGAGTTCTAATTTGCGCTCATGACCTCTGCACTTCAAAGTTATTGTTTCATTAATGGTTTGCTGATATTTTATAGGGTCAAATATCACATACACGTGATTTTCGCTTATGTTTGTTCACTGTGTTTTATTTATCGGTGAAAACGTCCACTAGACTAGCCTGAGATGCGCATTCTGTTCCCTGAAATATTTTGTTATCTAGACGCGAAAAACAATAGTTCAAGTAGATGCGCAGCAAAATCTATTAACGTAATGATCGTCACACTGGTTTCGACTATAAATCGGAGAGACATGTGCTTAGAGCACCCACATACTAGACACTTGCAACTGAAACGTGTCAATGACTGGATTCAATCCAGTCAGTGACACAATCCAGTTCCTAAATATTTCAAGACTTTAAATGAGCAGTCTCACATTTCTATTCTAAGCAGTTTCCTCAAAAACTACAAAAAACCACGATTGCAATCTGTAATTGAAACAATAGGTCGCTCAACAATTCGACCTGTGAATTTTGGCACTTTTCGATTTTTGTGTTTTCCCCGCGACTCTTAGATACCTACAGGAAAACCTAACGTTAAAATTTTCTCATAGTTAGTGGAAATAACATTTGGAACTCACCTATGCCTGGCAAGCAGCGGTTTCCCCTGGAACTTATCAGACACGATAAGCACAGAAAACTTCGCACCACAGCCGTCGCTATCATCCGTCACCTTCTGTTGGCAAAGAGACAGAACGTCAGCATTATGTCACACACAATACGTTGCGTCATGGGCCGTTAGACTAAACACGATTATTTCATAAGATACCGACAGTATCATTAGTTAATTAGTCATCTTGAATTTAAAAGTAAGTATAGAATGACCGCCGTTTTATGACAGGACTCGCGCGGGGCGTTCCTACATAAAGTACCACCACTCCTATTTCTGCCTTCAAGCAGAATTGCTGTGTATGCTTTGTGCTGTTAAAATTATGGGCCACTAACTACATGAGCCATTTTAACTTTGCTTCAGACTACCAACGTATCGGCAAACTTCCTGGTAGAGAAGAGATGCGTTAGATGCCCATATGGCGGCGCTAGGCCGGTCTCCACCAGCACGCTTAGCATGACCACCATAGAAACGGGTTTTGTCGACGGAAGAATAGACAAAATGACAGATTGTAGAAAGATTTCTAACATCTAAGCATGGCGATGTGTCATTTTGTCAATTCTTCCGTCGACAAAACTTGTTTCTATGGTGGTCATTCTACGCGTGCTGCTGTCAAGAGGATGTCATCAATGCATAATCAGGTCATAAAACAAACCTCATTTTACAACACACATTGGATAATATGACTGGCGCCAACTTTGTTTAAAAGTTAGGACAACTATCTTGCATGAATAGTCTGCTTTCATAATAATGTCCAAGAAATGTCGAGTATTCACAGTCATGTAAATTGTTGAGCTGTTTTCTATTATTTCTATGAGGATACTAAATAAAACCGCACCTACGCGTACGTACTATTTGTTTGGCGTAACTTCCTACGCAACTCGTAATGGGAGGAACGAGTTAGGTTGCGCGGGAAAACGGGCTAGACCCGTCGCCATACTTGTGAAATATTTACCAACGCGAATTATACAATTATTGAACAGAAACGCCAGACAGGCACTTATGAGAATTCCTTGTATCGTGAATGCATTAGTAGAAATGGAACAAACTTGCGATTGGCTGTAAACAATTTTTGGGATAGCAATCCCTCAAACTGGAAAACCGCGATCGGGTGTTAGGTGTAAAAGGTACGCTGAGGGCGTAGACCTCTTCCAAAAAAAAATTGCTGATAAATAGCGTTACTAATGAGGATGACGCCACACTATTCTAAGACATAACAAAAGATTTTTTTACACCAGCAAAACATCAACACCCCCTCTAGAGGGCGAAGAACATAATCCGAAGGTTTATGCTTTACCAACAGACCTACGTTACTCTACAACTATCGGTGACTAGACTTAGCAGTTAGATATTTCTAGAGCATACCTACCTAGTATACATTACGGGAGGCCCTGACATTGATTGGAGTCAGAGAAATTGATGCAAATTGACCACAATTGCCCTGAAAGAGTGCTTCCTCAAGGATATACTAGTAATTGGAGCTAACGTAGATCGAACTTCAAGTATTCAGTACTTTAGTGTCAATTAAATAAATCAATGGTCTGTGTGCACTGTGCATTGACAGCTTTTAAATAAAAATCATTTAAGAAACGTGACTGCATGGAAATGCAGGAATATTATTTGCATTAACAGCCCAGGGTGGCAACTAAGGATTGAACCATTGAAAAAGTTTAGGTAGGTATATTATGAATTTTGATGTGCTCATGTGAAAAGAGATGATTGGCCGGAAGACCAACTCAGTCTTAAATATTGTTAGAAACAGCACCAAACTAAAAGGAAAAGCTCCAGTCTCTATCTATAACATATCCGTAAATAAAAGAATGATGATCCTCTTCAAAGAAGCCTATGTCCCCCATAAATCAAATAACTAATCCATTAAAAGATTACCCATCCGAATCTAACACGTGGTACAGATTAGTTACCAATCATATTTATTGTAATACATAACATAACGATAACATCACGCCTTGTTTCCCCGAAGGGTTAGGCAGAGGTGTAAGTATTAAAGTACACCCACATATCGCCAGTTATGTTTAATTAAAGTCCCATGTAATAGGGGGCGAGCCTATTGTAATACATAGTTATTGGTAATTAATCTGTTCTAACGTAAAATACTGGTATTCAGCTGCGTCCAGTTAGACTGGAAGCCGACCCCAACATAGTTGGGAAAAGGCTAGGCAGATGATGATGATGAATCTGTACTTACGTTTCAGGTTCGGATGCGTAATGTTTCACATGTTACGGAGCCCACAAGATAAATGGGAGTAAAATTTTGACAGAATGGTACCCTAGAAATGGTAAACCAAATAGAGGTCGATAACGTAAAAGATGGGAGGACGAACTCAATCTCACAGCAGGTCCAAACTGGAGAAGAGTTGCAAAGGACAGAAAGCAATATAAATCGTTAGAGGAGGCCTTTGCCAAGAAGCACACTGTACTCCCGAGATATATTATAACTTATAAAAGAAGATAAGAGCACAAGAAAGGAGGATCATTATAAAAAGGGCTATTGTATTGTATATTACAATATTTTACAATTAATGATCAACAAAAGCGGTTCAGTTCAAACAACACATACTGGTTTCGGTTTGCTTTCGGCACTAAATCTTGTTTACATGTAGTCGTATGGTCAGAAATATTCTCACCATCTGTTTTTTCTTATCCCGTTACTAACTCCCGTGTAAATGTGAGACGATCCGTGTTTCCCAGCCAGACGCAGATAATCTGGACACTGTGCAGAACCTTAAGCTTTAGGGATCAGAACTTCTTGTTCCTCCTTTCAGGCACTGTTGTTACCTTTAACTTTCAAGGCATCTCCATAATTGTCATAAGTGGTGTTTGTTTAACCATCCCTAAAATTATCGTGAGTGACGTGATCTTGAAAAAAAAAGTTATCTCCTCCCTGCGTCTTGTCTGTCCACTCGTAATTACAGCTCAAGCAATTAAGCAATCATACGAATTACGAGGTTTTTGAAAATGATACCCTGAGATTGCTAAACTTTTATCAGTAGCACTTGGCCAGGTCATGACATTTGCGGACGTGACGGGTACGCTTGTGTAGGCTATTAATTTATCACTTTGTTTTACATTAATTCCGAGTATTATCCCCATGTGCGAATGAAGAAAAACCAGATAGTGTCTACCTTTCCACGCTGAAACCGTCAACAGATATACAGGGTGTAAGGGACAGCCCTCCGCAAACTAACAGGGTGCATTCAGCTCCTTATTTTGAATCATATTCCATCGGAAATGAATTCTCAGGATTTTTATTTCAATGTAAAATTACATTATCTGTACGTACCACTCCATTTATGTAAATAAAACAGCTAAAATAAAAAAAAAACAGCAATGGATGTTGAAATACTCGGCGGTCGAAGGCTCGCTGCACTGCCGTTCGCTACGCGCGTTTTGCCACGGTAGCGATACATTGCGTGTGAGGTAATAAAACAAATCAAATTTATAGGATTCCCATAACCTTCCTGAAATAATTTCATGTACCGGTCATCTTAGTATGATATATTGAATTCACGCCATCAGTCTGCGGAGGGCTGTCCCTTACACTCTGTATATAGTGCAAAAGTAGCTCGTAAACGAATCACTGTTTTATGAACTGCATCCACATACATTATGCAGAATGTACGTAAAGAATGACCTGCTGCGAATAAAAAGAAGTTGCAATTTATGGTCTAGGATTAATGTTATTCTATTAATCACCATTAATTTTTGTTCTAAAGCATTATCATGAAAGGTTGCCAGGTCTTCATCTAACTGAATCATTTCTTGCTGCAATAACACTATATCCTTATTCTATTTCTTTGAGAAACACGGTTTGCCTGTGCTTATAGACAGACCAGCAACAAGTTCAAAATTTCCCAACTCGTGTTTTATAATGAATGAACAAGGTGACATTTTACGTTTGGCAGATCAAAATTTAATCAATATCTAACCTTCAATACGCAACATTGGTCTCTCATAACGACCGGCATGCGACAGAGCGATCGAAGTTACTTAACCCTTTAACCGCCTACGACGGATTAATCCGACAAATATTTTCGTGTCCATTTCGCCAGGGTCGTATATTTTAACCTTTTAACCGCCCGACTTCATATCAGTTGTCGTGCCCCCAGCGCCGGGCAACTTGAATCATTACGATATTTGGTCGTAAATATACGACCCTGGCGAAATGGACACGAAAATATTTGTCGGATTAATCCGTCGTAGGCGGTTAAAGGGTTAATATTAACCACACAATATTGTAAGGTTAATCGTCCTTTCGACTTAACCTTACTATTTAGGTGAATAAAGATTACAGTAGCATATCATTACGATACATTTAAATTAAACGGATATGCTCTTGACCGAAATGATCATACATAATCACGCAATTTTATATGCAAGCATAGACTTAGTTAAATATTTACTGAAGCCCTATAAAATTGAATTATTTAAAACCTTCATGGATATAAGCGACTGTACTAAATGGCATGCAATGCATGGGAAACAATTTGAGAAACATAAACAATCTATTTGCAGCCTTCGGAATACGCAGCACGTAAGTAAAGAGTCATCATTCCGCCTCTTACAAAAACATGATGTACTCTTTAAAACTCATCCAGATACACTATCTCTTTAATTATTTAACACATAACATAACATCACGCCTTGTTTCCCCGAAGGGTTAGGCAGAGGTGTACCTATAGTATACCCACATTTCGCCAGTTATGTATAATTATTTTATTAAGTACATGAATAATAAAACTACTGTTGTAAAACTGACACATATCTCAGTTTATATAAGTCCAAACCTTTTAGACTAAGATGAAACATACATATTTTAATCTTTTTGTTTGTAAAATTGTAATTGTAATGTTTCTATTGATGACTATTGTAATGATTATATCTAATTGTAATCTTTTAATTAATTCTTAATGTAATAATATTTTTAATTTCACATGTATGCATATGTACTGGTTCTGAAATAAATGAATTTATTATTAGGTAGTGATGAAAGGTGCCTTCTAGTTTTGCACTTTTCCTAGGCCAGCAAGGAATATGTACAGGCGTGCGTGATCTTATGTTGCATAAAATGTTGCAGTTTTGCATCAAATGAAACGGAACAAATCGGTATGTAAATGAAAAGAAACATGAAGTTTTATTTCAGAATCCATACCGCAATGACTGAGTACAATTGCGATGGTACTGCTTACTTGCATGCAAGACGAACAGACAACATGTTAATATGACAAGTCTATCCTATCCATTAACAAACAAGTTCTTTAAAATTCACCATCATTAAAAATCCTGAATTAAAGACATTAGGTAGCCACAAGCACATTATGAAGAATGTAATTAATTGCCTAAACGTTTAGTACCAGTAATTACATGCAAACTTAATATGACCCGATTAGGAGGGTCGAGTACAACCTCATTCAACTATTATGGTGAATCTACTCTTCAAACCAGCCCATTAGAATAATTAGGAGGATTAATCAGAATAATACACCTGCATCACGCATTACCGGTGTTTTAATCAAATTAACAAGATTTACATGTTGTTTTGTGTTGTTTATGATTAAAAAATACCGAAAGAGTTTTCTTAGAACAAAGGAGTTTGGATACAGGTAAAGATACTCTTTGGTTTGAGACGTAATATTTTTTTTTAAATCGATGAAACTGATGTCTTTCACAGATTGATCAGACAAGGGACTGCAGATGATCAAAGTGGTGAATGATTTAAGAGGCAATAAGTCATGCTAAGAGCATTGGAACCAGTTAGGACTGAAATATTTAAATATTTTAAGTTATCTGGTTGATTGAAAATAAACGATGACCATACAATAAAAGACCGGATTACGTTTATCGTTATGCTGAAAGTTAAACGTGAATTCAATTATAATGTTTTACTATGTGTTTATTTATTACTGCAAACCGCAAAGATTATTTTTTGGGTGAAGAATATACTGTTGATGAGAGATACAAGCGTTTCTTGCGAGGCAATAATTATGTACTTGTCAGTTGTCTCAAAAAGTTGAAGTAAGTCAAGAAAGTGGGAACAGCAATTTGTATCTACGAGGGGCGTTCAATGTATTCTCGGTATCGGCATGAAAATATACGTAAATTCAAATAAAATAATTCATTTTTTTCAATAATAATATAAGCCCCCATTACCTCAATGCATTTATTACATCTCGAAATCAACTTTTCAATAAATAAATAAAATAAAATTCATTTATTTCAGGTTCCACATAACTCATATTAGAAAATATCTTAAATTGTTCAATAATAAATACAAAATCACAAATAACTACAAACGAATACATACAATATAAATATAACATCAACACACAATTCATATTCAATCATAATCAACTCATATTCATTACAGTAGTAGTCTTTTACGAGCTACACTATATGTAACTTGTCAGTCACCAGTGACGCACATAAGGACAGTCCAACCTATTTGCTATCATACTCAGAACGGTATTGGAGCTGGCCCGCCCTCTGCGCACAAGAGACGCGCCGCGCTTCCGCATGGTCGCATGAAAACAGCCGTGCGCGGCCAAGCGAACATACCTGAAGCGCTGCAGTAGCGAGGCAGACCCAAAACCGCTCTGAAAGCGTTGTTAAATTGAACGCGGAGGGTGCTTAGCTTTTCAGCTTGTAATTAGCCGACAGGCGACAGGTGCATGGACGTGCAATATGCTCGGAAAAGAGTTATTTTCACGCCATCCGAGTAACGCGCGAACCTGCGGGTCAGCATATTAGCTCTTTTAGATAAAGCCCTCCGCTCCCGTTCCAAGTCAGCGAGATTCCTAAGGTCAGCCGTGACTATATGCCCTAGGTATTTAAACGGAATCATCCTGTCTAAGGGTACACTATTTAGACGTATAGGTGGTACATAGTCGGGGCATATACGCACCACCACCACCAGCACCACACCGGCCTCAAAGACCATGTACTTACTGACTTTTCTTAATATTATAAACAAGTCCATGTTTAACAACGCACATGTCGCTATCAACCTCCTTAGGCCACAAATCAACGCACTCAGCAGAACCATATCGTCTGCATAGCTTAAATAGTTGATATACACGTCGTCTGCATGACAGCCGACGTGCTGACTGCTCAGCGCGTCCACGGAAAGGTTGAATAACGAGGGTGAGGTCAGTCCTCCGCCCTGCCTTACACTGCATTGTAATCGATATGGCTCCGACATTGCCCCCGATCATCTGCCGCTGTTGACTTGGTGCGTATACCAATACTTGAAGATGGTAACAAGTTCTGGTGGTAGGTTGATACTCTCAAGTTTTTCCCTCACGTTGAGAAAACACGCGTATACCGCGGTTTTACGGTCATTATAGTATCTGACAGTACCTATGCTTAAGACACAATATAGCACTTTCTGTAGACACGCGCGTGCTTAAACATGCGCCGTGTGGACCCCCCGGTCCACACGGCGCATGTTTAAGCAGCACCGGCGCGGCGGCGGTCAGTTTACCCCGGCTTTTTTCTTCAATTGTTTCCCGTAAATTTCGTTAAGTGGATGCGTAGGATGCTGCGTTTATGGATTCACCTTTTTTGTGAACTCAATCAGCAAAATTTCCTTTGAGTCCCAAAACACTGGCCATGACTTTTCCAGCAGATGGAACGATTTTGAATTTCTTGTGGCGGAGGGGGGGGGGGGGGAGTACTGTTCTTGTGCCACTGCATGGACTCCTGCTTACTTTCAGGGTCATAATGATGACTCTGAAAGTTTCATCTTCAGTAACAATTCGATCAAAAATACTTGATAGAACTTCACCACAGAGCTCTAACAACTGTCTACAGCACTCGATTCGCCTTGAAACTGTTGAAAGGTAAAGGTCATGAAGAATAATGTGCACGGTACCATCGGAGAGGTGGGTCATCTCTGCAATCATTTTTCACCTTCATTCGGGCATCCTCCAGAATAAGCTTCTCAACTTTATTCATGTTTTCTTCCGTAGAGGCAGTAACCGGGCCGCCCGAGCCAGTGTCTTCTTCAATACTCTCTCTGCCCCTTTTAAGTTCACTTGACCACTTTTGAACCATAGATAAGGAAGGAGTAGAATCTTAGTAAACAGCCACCATCTCTTCGTGAATAGTTTTTTGACTTTTTCTTTGTTTGGTAAGTAATTTAATCACAGCGCGGTGCTCGATTTTCTTTAACATTGTCACGTTAGCCATTCCAGTTGTCGTTGAACTTCCCTCGTATGTATGTATCTAAGTGTTTGTCAAGTGAGCAAGTTATAGTGAGCGACCTGTTTCGTCTCCCTGTTGACTTTTACAATTCACGAAATCATGCTAGCAATACGGATGCACTTGTCTACATGTATTTTAGCATCATTGTTGCATACGCATACGGCTTCATTGCCGGGACTAATAAACCGTCGAAATGTTGAGGACCCCAAAAATCTTTTGATCAATTCTATTCTGATAAAGAACTTTAGGTCATGAGCATAAAAGGTTCTCAATAAAAATCCCTTGAGAATATGCTAAATTACTTTTCTGTAAGCATTTATATAAAATTCTCCAGGCAAAAACAACGTCCCACAAGAAATTCGTCCCGGAATCGTGCGGCCCAGTTGAGGGAAAATCCGTGTAATTTGCCCATTAGCCGGTACAGGTGAAACGTGAAGCTCACGCCGTTATTTTAAACTCACAATTCTCTTAAATCATTTTACAGACAATTACAGCGTGCATTATAAAAGGATGCTAGTGAAAAACAAGAAATGTGGGACGCTTCAGGCAATAAACAGACAGTTTATTGACTTGATTTTGGAGGTGGTGAAATTGAGAAAACTCTGCTTATATTTAATAAGTGATAAATCTTGTAATATGTCTGAACTTAATGCTAATAGCAAAGTCTATCTAGAAAAGACTGCTTAGGAGCATGAAATGTGATCAAGCTCAATGCTCCAGAAAGCTGACAAAGATTGATTGAGACGATACATCGAGTGCATTAGCAGTAGCAATTCTGTCATGATACAACCGACTACGGAAGAGGAACATGACTAACATGTAACCTATATGGCTTCGAATGTCAACCTACTAAACTTTCAAACCATCTGTAAACGTGAAGATGATACACGCAAGAAACAATTTCATTTGCGTCTACTAAGGAGGATAAAGTTTTATTAACTTTCTCTTTGGCCAAGTATAACTGGAAACTATGCTTGCTTTGCTTATAACCACTACAAAGTGTTGTTTGTTTGAAGAAAAATGTTTACAGTTCATAGTAATGTTTACATTGAGTTTGATACTCGCTTCAGTGCTCATTCAGCGCAAAGACAATCCATATTGTTATAATTTCAAGTTACTAGAGGCCATTCTACCATATAAATATGTGGATGATTTGTTTAGTTTATGTTTCAACTGAAAACACTACTTGGAAGACCTTCAACAATAATAATATAAGTCTCAGGAAGTCAAACGGATATTTCTTTTTAGAAAATATACTTTCGAAGTAAACATAGATCTAAAGTATCAGCAGTTTGTACGACAGACATCGATCGTGTACACGCAGTGAAAGCCGGACTTTAGAAATCACCAAACACCAGGTTTTCGAATAATAATTATTTATTTATAATTTCTCTGTTAGAAGCGAATTTTGGAACTTTTACTTATTTATATTATGCTTTCCGGTTTGGCAGGGCGCGATAGTTAACGAACTATTGCTGTTTAATTTGTCTACTCTGTTTTATTATAATGTAAGAAATATAGTAAACTTGTAAGTTGGTCGATAGTTCTGGTTACTGAAATATTGAAAAAATAACTTCTTCCAAGGTATATGAAGTTTTGTCTCCGGCGCGATTAATTAAGCGACCAAAGGTCATCAATAACACTTCGTTGCTCAATGGCTGCCTAAATAAACCGTTAAACATATTTAAATTATCAATAATTTAAATATTGAACACAACCTTACTAAATCAATAACATTAATAAGATTGTCAAAATCATGAACCTTGAACGGCGAACAAGCGATAGATAATAAGAAGGTAAAACATTATAAGTATAGATTACACTAAGCCAACGACACGTAAAACAATCTTAAAATAGACGTACCTAATTCTTATCACTTAAAAAAAAGAACTTCACTCATAAATCACGGATCACTTTGTATATAGTACGAGTTTTTTTTAGAACGCTTTTGGATATGTGCAGCGGCGTGCACCGACCGCGGCCCGCTAAGTCCACCGACTGACTTCCCGCGCTGCTCGCGGATGCGGCTGAATGACCGGCTACGCGATTGTGGGCGTCTTGTTGGCTCGTAAATCATCAGCTTCTGTGAAGACGAGCCGTCTAGTTTTCAAGTAGGTCTCACTTGGGTTATTACGTGGCATTGGATGACTGGACCCCACATATGTATAACGATCTTGTCATATTCCATACTCAATATTTTTGCACTTGTACAATGTACAACCCGCATCAGTTGAAGAAGATGATGATTGATAGTTTAACAAAATAAACCTTAAAATCCTACGAAGAGATTCATTCTTCAGACGTGTACATTATTCCCGCTGCTGTATTATAACCTTGAAATTTTTACCAGCAAAAATAGGAAAACAAGGACGTGCCGTTCTCAATTTATTACGTGCTCAAGGGCCAAACTGTGCAAATATATCTTGCGTTACAAAAAACTGAGGATTCTGACTAGAGTACACTAACTTACCGTGTGTACGACCAAAATCAACATTAATAGCACGCACGCAACACAAAACCATTGACAGGAAAGTGTACTCGCACGCACGGAAAATAATCAAACATCCTCATTTGTAGGCCGGAGGAAAACCGATTAGATTACTTCGTATTAGGATTTAATTTGTTTAGTAACGCAAACAACGCAAAATTGCTGACTACCGAAGTTGTTATAAAATGCGATACACATTTATGAGCTTGAGACTAAAATATTTACAACATTTCTGTTAAGTAATAAATAAAGCCATGGCTCTTTTCTCGTCTTTGCCTTATGTCATCTCTTCTAAATACTCCGTCTAATACAGAGTTGCCCACACACGATTCTGCTAAATTACGATTTCGTTGATGATGTTTACGCTGATTTAGAAACCAATCTAACGATCTCCAGAACAACTGACGTCTCTAAAACAAATTGCAGGGTATCGACATAAATCAGCTTTCAAAATACTGTTCTTGACACCGCACAGGTGTTCCAAGGTTATTTCAGGATTACTGGGAACTTAATCATACTATTAGATACTCAAGGACGTAAATTGGATGAAGCGGATATGTATCAAACTGCAGCGTCTTTCGTTTTAGATCAAATTGTAGTTGACGTTAACAAAACCATATGTTTCAGCTTCTTGCACCACCAAATTTCGCAATCTCTTACCCGATGGTCGTTAAACCACACCATAAAATCAATTCATTTGTAAAACAAACACATTAACTTGGAAGATGTCGCGCGATTTCATAATACGTTATAATTCGCCGGGACCTTGCCACAATACCGGTGTTGATATTGCGCAACGCAAAGACGCGTATTTTAGCATACACTTGATGTTGACTCTACTACTTAGCTCATTCGTTTGCTTTAGGACGCCAGATAAACGTGACATTGGCATCTGTGTCGATGATGTTTTACATGTTTATTTTCTATGATCTTCGTAGAAAGCCATGTGTTGCTTGAGAATACACAATACCAGTATACAGTCCTGACTCATAGCGAGTCAAAGTGTCATCGTGACTTTCAGTTACCCTAATTAGCATATTAGTCATTTACAACTGCAGATACGTAATTGCTTTTGCGCTATCTGTATCGGCTTTAGCGATTAAAATGAGCTTAGAAACTCGTAACACGAGTAAAGCTGAAATTACAAGGGCTCTTAAGCTCAAGATAGGCACTCCTAATGTCTTGACCTAGATACTAGTTAATTATATAGATCGATTTCAAGTTTTTGTAGCAAATATTTGTTATGAACTAACTAACAGAACCTGTCAAACAATTGCGTAAAAGCTATTACATTATTACAATTCGGAAAAACTGGCATAGCGACGACATTTTACAGACTGATATGAAAAGGCATTGTTTGTATATTATTTATTGCCATGTTGTAATTGAGTTCATATCGGTCTGTCCTAACTCCTACTTATGGAGACCGAAACTCTCAACGTGTTTGGCTCTCTGCCAAATACCTTTTACTAAACCAATGTTGCTAACAGGTTGTTTGATCTGCAACTGCAGTTATTATTTGCCCCCTATAATTTGCATAACCCAACACTGATTCAAATTTTAATAACCCAAAATTTCTTCCCAAGCCCTTTTCAGAATATAAAAAGAAATTTTCTCATAGGTGTTAAATAAAACGATAATTTTTACGCGCTCCCGCACTGCGCCGTTCAAGGCCTACTGACGTCGAACGATAAGAAGCGGTTATGTTATGCCAAGTTCTTATGACCGATACCAGATGCCAATCAAGAATACGGCCAAATAGATAACGAGTATATGAATGGATTATCTACTTTCTCGATATCATGCTGATGCAAGACAATAGTACTATTAAGTAAGGTAATCATTTCCAATCAAAAATTCATATAAAAATTATTGAAGCTTGGGGTACCGTAGGGAGCATACTTGGTCCGAGTATGCTTTACTAGCAAAAATACCAGAAACGGTACGAATCATTTTGTTTAAAGCCTAATAACCTACCTACTAATAGCATGACCAAAGAGCAGATATGGAACAAAGGCAACAAAAGGTCATGAATGATGATTCAAGCTCGCATCCAGCTGGGATGTGATACGTGAATTTATTTAAATAATTCGAGACCTTGTGTTCTACGATAACAGTTCTTTTAAGTGCATACCGTGATGGGATTGCATTGTTTATTGTTCTTTATATTGCAAGATTATTTAATAATTAATCCGGCCTCTTGTGCTCCCACTGCATGGCAAAACGATTAAAACAATAAATGGCAAGCTTAACCTAGTTATGGATAATTTACATCATTTTATAGTTAAGTTGTTATAAAGCTTAAGTTGATATAATATAGTATGGAACATTTGTTTGAACATTTCATAGCTATGTTGAAGTAATGGGGCGAGCCTATGGCGATTAACGAGGCAAAAATCTAGACACCAGGCTGCTACTAAGAAATTCCTAATGGGAAAGCCCTGATGCATTATATCGAAGTAAATGAATACGAATGTGACGACTTGCAACCGATCAATGATCAATTTCATATCAGAATTTTCCCTGATCGATCAGTGATATTCAAAAAAAAAAAAAAAAACAATTATTTCATTTTATTCATTAGGGACAAAAAACGGCCAACTAACCGACTAATTATAAATATACCTAACAAAGATTCTAGAACTTTCTTCAATGTCTGAAATCGAAACTACTGAAATAAGATTGTATTAGAAAAATGTCGGCTCTAATCTAAAGGCTAAGTTTCTATCGTATATTTGGCAATCTATGACCTTGACGAAATGATTACACGTTACCTTGTTTTTACAATACCTATAGTTAATTTATGATTGTAGGACTGGACTTTGTAACGTTAAGAGAATTATCAAAACATGTGAAAGTAAGGAGGTATGTCGCTCTCCTTTTTCCATAGTGAAAGGAGATTTGGGGCAAATTCTTAATGCGTAATTACTTTGTCGACGTTGCTTGGCAGTAGCTGAGATGGCAAAAACATCTAGCTTTCTATTTATATATTCATACCTATTACCTTTGTTCGCATTATATCCAACCGACTGACCAGTAGAAACAAATCAATTAATCTGCCTAGCCTTTTCCCAACTATGTTGAGGTCCGGTTAGACTAAAAGCCGACTTCTAGTCTAACCGGATGCCGCTGAATACCAGTATTTTACATGGAGCTACTGCCTATCTGACCTCAACAACCCAGTTACTGACCAGTAGAAACAATCAAAGTTTAATAACGTTTTAAATTTTATATTCATATTCATTTATTTGCGTTCCACAAGGTAAAACAAGCTGTTAACAAAAGGCTTAGAGCTAAGAGCTGTTGTAGACCCTGTCAGGGCACAGCAAAATTATTGTTTGATACATAACTTTTACAGGTTAAAAGTCTAAATCATAGAAAGCTAAAAATGAAAATTATACATGAAACTGAATTCGGATAAAAGTTAATAACAATAACATAAATAATTTTATTATTGGCAAGTAGGTAGCTATTTTCTTAAAATACTATTACTACATTTAGATAAAGTTATATTTACTTAGGTAATTAGAGATATTATTACAAACACTTATTTAATAAGAGATCATAATTATTTTAAGACTACAAATGATTACTAAAGAGATAAGTTTTATGTGTATCACAATTAGAGAAAATTTATAGATTCAGTAGGTAACATTTTATGATTTACTTATCGTGTATTTAGTAGTCATGTTAGGTTTAATTAAATTTTTCATTATCTTTAACTGCTGAACCTATGAAGTTAACGAGTTGACGTTTATAATAGTGGTAACTGGTAATCAGACTGGTTTTCCCGTTCACTAATATCAAATACATTCGTTAGATCAATTAACAGATGTGGAAGAATGTGGAAACTTGCGAAAGGCATTTAATATTTGTATGTGATGTCGCCTGCTTAGCAGCTGACGTGATTTAGATGGACTCTAATATTCATTGAGTAAATCTTCTAATACTTACTCTATCAATTTCGTAACAATCGTAATTATTTTACATAAGATTGAAATTTGATTGAGATTTTAGAGAAGAGAGAAGAGAGAGATTTAATTAAAATTTTGCCGTATGTTTTCTTTTCATAACTTTCAAGTTGCTATTCTGATGAAAGTCCTTAATTTTAACTTGATTCAGTTTACTATACTTCGAAAGTGGACTTTCTTGTTGTTTACACAATTCTATTACAAGAATTATTATAATGTCAATTGCCAAGATGTGATAAAATGCTCATAGCTATTCACTGCTTTAGAAAAGTAACAAAAATAAAATTATTCTGAAATACACATCATGCTGATCTGGGAGCAATAGGAAAACATAGAATGTATCAGCTGCTTATCATCCCACGCAGGTTGTAAAAGTCGACTAAGGGAAACGTTTACTCTTACATCGTGCTTCATCTAGTAAACAAAAACCAAATTAAGGCATGCGAACTGCCACAGTTTGCAAATGACCTAAATAGGACAATTGGCGTAAGACGTCAAGGACGTCAATTTTAGGGTGGTGACGGTGAATATTAATGTTAACCGCAGCACTCACGACCGAGTGAGCAGGTTCACTGTTCACCCATCAACCCGCATTAGACAAGGGTGATGGGTTAAATGTCTAATTCCCTCCATAAACATGATGAAGAAAAAGAACAAAAAGCCCCAAATGCCCAGCGGCTCCAGTGGTGTTGCTGCTGATGACGGTGGGCAGCCTCATCCTGGAGTCAAGGGTGCTAAGAATCCCCGGGTGAGATTGCTCCCCGTTTAACGAGCACGGCAAATAATAAAACGGGTACAGGAAGGAGGACGCGCGGGCGCGCGATGGATGGAAGGAGTGGGACAGCGGAGGCTAGTAAAAAAAAAAACAGTGCATATTATAAGTAATTGCCGTGTTAAAGGTTTGTATTATTTGCTAGTTCTTCAGCCAATGTTTGTGTTACTGCAAATGCAATGACTAAACAAGAAAATAATGACATGTGAAAGTAAGGTCAATTATCAAGTTTAACAAACGTTAGCAAAGCTCCCGACAGTTAAGGTTCAGATGGAGCAAAAGTAAAATATAAAACAATTTCTAAACCATTGAAATCACAAAGCTATTAATCCAATCAGGCTACATCGTAGGAAACGCAACATTTTCCAATTACAATTCAAAGCAGTGACAAAGGCTGACAAGACTGATCGATCTGAATTAGACACTTAATATGCGCACTATGAATGAATTCTACTTTGATAGACAACTGCAAATAGCAAATACAAAGTTGAATGATGACATATAAGTTAGGTTTACGTAGCAAGACGAACCGGATAGGCTTTGATCCTATTAGCAAATCTGATGGGCGCGGGAAACGAGACAAGAAAGTTAGTGCGGAAGACAACATCGTTAGTTTGTAAGACCTTGGAGATATTGTTGACGACCTAGATAATGGTTGGCCCAGTGACAGATATAAAACCATTGAACTTGGTGATAACTTTGGCACAGTTCAAAGAAAGAATCGGCGAATATTGAAAGGGAAAGTTTTACTTTCATAGACAGTCATCGATATGGAGATGCGTGTTTTGCGCAATCGGTTTCATCGATTACCTCTTTCTATTTTGTTTGACTTCATCAAGGATACGAATTTTTAACAAAGCCTTATTTTGGAAATAATGAATGTTTAGTTACGTTTTATGTATATAACTTCTTGCACAATGTAAATGTGCATTTTGAATGAAGTTAGGTATAGCACCAACGTCAGCATCTTTTCTAATATTATTTTAACACATACGTCATTGTCATTGACTTTAATCGACACCATTTTCCTTTCCCTCAATAACCACAAGATCCTGCATGACCAAATCTTTGATTATAATCAAAGATTTGGTCATGCAGGATGATAATTATCATATTATACGCAGGTCGTTTTGTGAAGAAATTGTATGCTTGAACTTTCTTTAAGCAATTTAATTGCATGGTTGCGAAAAGCTACAACATTAAATAAAATTTTAGGTCAAAGCCAACGACGCTCTCTTTCTATAATTAATCATTTATATGTACTTTTTATATCAAAACAGATGAAATGTTATAACTTTGTGTAGTTTGCAAAAAGCGAAGTTTCATCAAGAACGAGTGGGAATTTCAACTGAGTGTTATTTTTAACTGCAATGAGTGCAAAACGCATTATATCAGTCTGATGATGCAACTGCAATTATGACTAAATCTTGACATTACACGTCAAACAAAAACTTCTAAAACATTTAAGCTGTTATGAAAATAATAAAACGTATCTAAATCGTCAGGTAGCCGCAAACCGTTTCGTAATTGGTTGCAAGACGACCATTGTCTCTGGACAAATGTAATGGCCGTCGATGTGTGCACATTAGGATAACTGTAAGCGTCGTAAGTATGTAGCATATGTGCAATTCTGTTGAAGGTTAGCCTAAGTAGAGCAACATGTTATTGTATCTGTTTTACCGCTGCAGTTTTCTTTGCGGATTCAGCAGATTTTTATGAAGTATCTAGGCGAGATATACCAGTGTTGCTTGATGGAGCGTACGGCAATCAAGTCTATATTTGTGATGGATAGCTTGCACCGTAACTCGGTTCTTACGACTACAGTTTATGAGATAATCAGCTAAGGAAAAAGATAAAGCACTAAAGATAAATAAAAACTAAATGTATATGAACTGAGAGTGAAAGAATTGCAGAGCATCTGTACTGTTTATTTTGACATCGAATGTTTTGTGGGAGAGCCAGAACTCACATATTATTTACCAACTTTTTATAAATAATTTACAAAAGTAAATCACGTTTTCTGATTCTACCAAAGACAAGTGAATTGTTTATAATAAATAAATTAAATAACTTACAACAAAAAAATATATTATACCTATAACATGTTCATATTATTTAGGAGTACCTACTTATAAAATTCTATAGAACCAATTACCGTAACAAATTGTTACGATTAATCATAGGTTACGAAATGAAAATACTGAAAAATAAGTTTTTGCAAGGTTACAAAATCCAAAGACATATAACAAACACAAGGTTTTGCAAAAAATATTAATAAGAAAAATGGCGACTTATGGCCGATCCCTATAATTTACGGACCGTTATTGGTTAACATTAACGACTTTTATCTTTACCAATAATGAAGCAAAGACCTCACAGCTTTGCATCGTAGACCCTCTCATATGGAAGTAGTTATCACAGGTATAATTAGCTTAAGTAAAAAAGAAAAGTCCTGACTGACTGACTGACTCATCAACGCCCAGCCCAAACACTTGGACCTAGAAAGCTGAAATTTTGCACAGAGGTTCCATTTAATAATGTAGACAAGAAATAAAGAAGGATTTCACAGGTATAATTAGCTTACGTAAAAAAAAAGAAAAGTCCTGACTGACTGACTGACTGATCAACGCCCAGCCCAAACACTTGGACCTAGAAAGCTGAAATTTTGCATAGAGGTTCCATTTAATAATGTAGACAAGAAATAAGGAAGGATTTTTCGAAATTCAATCCCTAAGGGAGTAAAGTAGGGGATGAAAGTTTGTATGGAAAATCGTCATTTTTGTAGTATAAACCATGAAAATTGGTATTTAGCAATCTGGTTAAAAATTAAAATCCACGTGTTTCGGCGTTTTTGGAAAATCATCCCCTAGGGCGTTAAAAATCCTTACTAACTTATCACGCTCAGCCCGACTTTTGCCATCGCCAAATACACAAGTGCTATACCTATACTTACCTAATTATTTAGGTAAATATTTTTTTCGAAATTCCCACGGGATAGGGAATAAAGAGGATTTATATTTTCGCTTTAAAGTTGCCTTCAAATTTGGCATGCAATTAGGTAATTTTCCGTTCCTTTATATATTCCGTTACTATTGTTAGGTTAGGTTAGGTTAGCAATCATACAGGATGTTCTAGACCGAGTGGTCCAAAGGCAAATGGGGTAAAGCGGAGGTGGCCACATATCATTTAAAAATTCTAAAGTTGGTATATTCTCATTTTTTTTTTATTCTGGGCTAAAAAGTTTCGATAAAGTTTAATAACAAGAAAAGACAAGTAAAAATAAAATCTGCAGCGTTGCAGAGCCTCACTGAACGTAAATGAGAACATAATCTTGTACCTACACTATCAAGGCATCTTCCAGCCAGATTTGAACTCACTACGTCGATTTCTTGAAAATGATTAAATTAGCGAAATTTTTTGAACTGTTGAGGATATCCCAACTTAAAAAATTTTAAATGATAGGTGGCCACCTCCGCTTTACCCTATTTGCCTTTGGACCACTCGGTCTGGGACACCCTATATATCAATCCGCGCGCCGCTCCTAGGATACTATAATTTTATAATTATTGTATCCGAGGAGCGGGTTGATACAGGTAAACAATACCTGTATTAACGCATAGGGCATCTTTTAATCCCGGTAGGATGTTCCCGTGGGATATTTTCCGACATCCACGCAGACGAAGCCGCGGGCAAAATCTATTTATATGCCCAGTTTGGCAATAAAAAATGCTACCATTGACAAGCAGTTGTTTATAGTTACCGAGCATAAATTAATGCGCGGGTATTTCGTAATTTTGGAATTTTCATTTGATTTCGTCACAAAGGGAATGACCGATGAGCTGACCACCTTGCAAGAGACCAGTTCCTTTTAAGCTGGTGACCTTCGCGGCTAGTCAATCAACTTAAGAATGATGTCGAAAGAAAACCTTTAGTTTTTTTTTTTAATTTGCAATACTTGCGGGATTAAACGACATTTCACAAGAAAGTTAATTAATAATATTGTCTACTTTGCGCACCTTGATTTAACTGGATACACCCGACAAATTATTTTCCACTACGACCTATGGACCACTGTTGGCAATATCATTGGTATTTGTTCTGACTATGAAAAGGATTAAATATTTCAAGAATATACCACATACGAAGGATGAGGATGGCTATAAGTGCTCTTACACACGAGCGGCACGCGTCAACGGCATAGACAATTGCAGCCGTCAATGCGTGTCGACGGCTTAGAATACGCACGGCACTTAGAATAGAAGAAGACCAAAGAAAATACGGATGGTCTGGACTGTGTGAAAGATAATATTTATGGCTAGAAAGGTAGTCACCCCGACTACCGAACTGAAGACTAATAGAGAAATATGAAGAAAAAGATATGTTGCGCCAACCCCAAATAAATTCGGATAAGTAGGGCAGGAGAATGATGACTAGACACGAAGGATTTTTGAAAAATGTTGACCTTGAAATCTTGAAACCCATCAGTATTTCAATCAAACATCAAAGGCACACATGCCGTATTTGTTCTTAAAACAGCGAATGCAAATAAGGAAAGTCAATATTCATAATTGTGAGAATGAATAATTAGCAGCATTACAATTTTCAGGAGCGTAGTCATCGGAACAATAAAATTAGCAGAGATTTCTTGGAAGCTATTAACTCACTATCTTATGTCATCTTAATAATCAGAATTCCACATTGCAGGGTTTTGCCCCATCTGCATACATGATACACAGCATAGGTGATGAAGTCGGCGAATTGTAAGAAATTGAGTGTTGTCAAGCAAAGAATCATACTCCCGAATTTGTGAGGTGACAAATAAAAAGGGATTCTTTAAAAGAAATAAAGACTGGTGGACAGAGATATAAATAACCTATACTACCTACTGGGTTACCTACATCTCTGTTAGCTTTGCCCTCTATGGTAATGATTTTCCTCATCTGCATCGATACGCCTCATGCATAAGGCACTGATATGGATAATTTAGACCAGCTGGTGACATCAGCTTCGAGTTCCCATTTGATTATAAGGGGTGTCATTGTCTTAGATATAATGTACCTACTACTTGCAATGATGGGGTTTCGTACCACATTTTCGCTGTAATGAAAATCTAATGTGTTGGTGTACCAGAGAAAAAACGGATGTACTGTGTAAGGGATAATCTGCATGCAAAGGTAGTGAAAGATAACACGATGGCTGACAGGGGAGAATGGAAGAAAACACTTTTAATGCCGATCGATCCCATGTAACATGGGACGGCAGAATAAGAAGAAAAATATACCGAATCTGCTTACAAACAAAGAGAACCTTTCTACGATTCTAAAGCATTTACTGAAGCCAATCGATATTTAGCTCGCAACAAGACTCGTACGAGCGAATTGTCTGTCACCAATATGGCATTACGTCAGACAACAGGATGACGTAATGCCATATTGGTGGCTGAAAATATAAGCGAAGTTGTTTTTAAAATGCGTTATGTAGATTATTTTTCAAACATTCATTACGCGTTGCGGTCAACTCGGAGGAATCGAGGATTGAATTAAAATGAAATAATTGTGGTTTAGGTACTTTTTACGAGTATTAAAAGAAATGATTCACTAACGTTTATTATTAATGTCTTAATGTTGTTCAGTGTTTACTCAAAAACATCTGGTTCCAGAATTCTGAGTTATTGGACGAAAATACTGTGGCCGTTGATGTCCGATTTAAAATGTTCAATCGTATGGATTTGTTTTACATCGGATTATTTTGTCTTTATTGCAACAGCTGTACCTTGCTTTGCTTGGTGGTCATAAGATTTTGACGGATGGATCATACAGTCATACTCCATTGAGATGCATTTAGATATGACGTTCGTTGACGAATTTCGACATCAAAGTACCTATGTATTAGCATTGAGCATGACTATCTTGAATATTGCAATATTGATCAATCCAATTTTCATGACTAATCTAATTGAAATATCGATGAATTACCTATGTGTACGAGAAGCAGTTGTGCACAGTCACTGTCCAATAGCCTCTCAAGAAACCACTGACGAACATTGAAACAAACTTGTATATACCTTTAGACTTCAAGGTTTAAAAGACCGTTGGTCAATATTCACAAAAGGAATCTAGGGAAAGGGAATGTCATGTTTGAAAAGGTTAAATGTTCTGTTGAAAAATTATAGTGGAACAGAACTGGTGGAACTTGTTATGGGTGCCCGGGTAGTTACCCAGACACCCATAACAAGTTCCACCACAGTTATAATAATCATAAAATTCCATTACGACCAGAAGGTTCTGCCGTTTCACGTCAGTTTGCATTTCAAATTGGTAAAATACCATTGCTGTGACCAGTGCCGATCAAAATTTGACGACCTCTTAACGAAATGAGTTTCAAACCACATATTGGCACAGATTCTTCCAAGAAAGCCAATTAGTTTATTAATATTGACGATAAAATACAGTACCAAATTGGATCAATCAAATTTTATTGTAGCTCCGTATTAATACAAAAAAACAATTTAAGTGACGCAGACGCCACTTATAGAGAAGTAAAAGAGCATCATGAGAATAATGAAACGGGACCAGTAAGAGGAAACAATAAAACTGCTTAAAAAAGATTTCAAGTATCGAAACTTAATTTAAGTCATAAATGGATCACTCGCATCGACTCGATAGATGTATCAGCATCGGCACAATATAATAAAGAAAGATCGGCCATCTCTTTCTAACAAAAAAGGAGTTTGGAAGGGTTATTTATAAATCAACCCACGTACACACAAATTAGTTCCATTGTTCTGGTTGCCGATTCGTCTATCGTGAGTCAAACATTCCTGGGAGTTCCAGAAATCATTCCCATTGTATCATGATCATCATACGATATTGTTTCTTAGTAAGACTGGGTGACGCAAGTTTGACAGTACTTATTCACTCCTACTGTGGCATAACGGCACGCTTCAATGAATCCTTTTGGAGAATTTTGGACAGCAGTGACAAAGTTTGCCTATTAGCTGTAACTGTAACAGAAATGCAGTGACACATCTGATCTTTAATATGTTGATCACGTAAAGCTGCTCCTTTAGTTGGACTTTTGGACAAAAGATTCATACTATTCTCAGTAAACTTAGCACTTAGATTTCCCACATTCATGAACTCGGAACATTTTAGTACCTGGAGTTCAGTGTTTTAATCTTAATGGCAGAAAGTATTTTAAAAGTGCGAAAATATTGTTTTACACAGTATGTATTGGTATTATATTATTTGTTTTCCTTCCGGTGTTGTGGAATGCATGGCGCTCTGTGTATAATCTACAATGCGCCGCTAGTTCAGGGTGTGTACACGCTATAGGTACATCAATAACGTATGTAATATATGTTTCCTTTCTGTTTTCCTCCACGTTTGATTTGAATCTAGCCATAAATATCTATTATGCGTCTACAAATGTTTGTACTATGACTTTACGTCCGATTCTCATTACCATTGCGCTACATAACCGCTTCGAATAGTCAGGGCGAGTTTATTTATCTGTTTAAAATGCAGAAATAGTTCAATGTAACTAAGGGGCTTGTGGCTAAGAAATAACAGCCGCACGGGTCAATCGATCAGGTTAAGCTACGCTTGCCGCGGTTGGCCCATGGATGGGTGACCATCTTTACATATCAAGACCCCTCCGTGCCTCGGAAAGCACGTTAAGCCGTTGGTCCCGGCTGTCATTCGTGTATCTTTGACAGTCGTTACGGGTCGTCAGAAGCCCGAGTCTGACAACCAGTCTCACCAAGGGGTATCGTATTACCCATTAACTGGGTTGTGGAGGTCAGATAGGCAGTCGCTCCATGTAAAATACTGGTATTCAGCTGCATCCGGTTTGACTGGAAGCCGACCCCAATATAGTTGGGAAAAGGCTAGGCAGATGATGATGAGTTCAATGTAACTAAGATTAGCATTCATGATAACAGTAGTGACACTTTAATTAACTGTATGACCACTGTAGCAGAATTTATATCCTGGTTCTCATTAGTCTTGCTTGCGCTTTTCCAGTGCAAAAAGTTCTCTTTAAACTCTGTCAATCGCAGTCCACTTCTAGACATCTAATATAGGCCTCTCCCGTACTAGGAGCGCCACTTCGTTGATCTTATCTGAAGCACCATTGAAATCGAATCAACGATTTTAGAGATAAAACTGCACCGATAGATCGATGTCAGCGATTTTGCAAATGAAGCAGATAACAACAGTGACACATGCATCCAAGCAGATAGATGTACCTACAGCCAAAATAGTCGAAGACAAATCGGCTACAGAAAAATAATGACTAGATTTTTAACAACCAACGCAGATAATTACTAACAGCAATGATCAGTAGGTGCACTGACCGACAGTTAACAGTTAATTTCTCTACCTAATTATGAAAAAGCGAAGGCTGAAGCTAACCACAAGCGTCAGTCCTAATATCTCCAATTTACTCGTAATGGC
Organism: Fissipunctia ypsillon; assembly: GCA_947568875.1. NCBI lineage: Eukaryota > Metazoa > Arthropoda > Insecta > Lepidoptera > Noctuidae > Fissipunctia > Fissipunctia ypsillon. Next base: position 10,372,790 of record OX387662.1, read on the forward strand.
TGCCCCTCCTCATTAGCCTAGCTAACGCGGCGCGACGCAAGCGCATCGTTATGGTGGCTAGTCTCACACGCACATCGGTGTAATTATGCGAATTTGCTTCAGTGGTGTGCCTGGAATATGATATTTTTAATGACATTAATTTATAGTTCATTACTTGGAATCAAATAAGCTAGTATTGAGTTTTTTTTTTAGATTTTCACAATAATTTCAGGTGATCTGAGCACTTTTTTTTGCATAATTTCAGGATTTTATGGTTTACCTTAAGGGGCATGTTTTTTGGTAATCTTGGGATTTGTTTGATTAAATTAAAGCAACTAACAGATCATAGACGATAGGAATCATGACATTCTCAATGAGATTATTTTTGCATTGAATCTTTTGCGCATCCGCACCGCTCCTTTAATTTAATATTTCAGACAGTTTTCCACGTCCATGTAATTCGAATGCGTTGGCGTCATTGAACCAAACGCAAACCTGTCTTCCAGATAACATCGGACTACTCGCGTAGAATTTTTTTTCTTATCTAACGATTGACAAATGGGCAAGTAAATTGATTCACATCACTGTTCGGGCACGTGCATGCCCAGTGAAATCATGCGTCAAATTATGCAACGCACAGTGAAAACAGCACGCACGCAGCATACCGAGCGTTTGTGGGTTAGATTTGTGACAGCATTCCCTGTGGCATACTGGCCAAAAGTCGCCCAGGCCAAACATAAATTTAATTATGTCTAACTAAATAATTAAGTAACAGCCCGAACTGCGCTAAACCGTTGAACAAGGAAGGAAGTCTCTTTGAATGAGTTACGGTGCTCATTGTAATCTGGGTCACATTGTTTTAACTTTCTTTTACGTGTAGAAATGGAAAATCTGGTGACCTGTATTTTATTTTACTTTCATATACTGGATGATTTTTTTTCATAGGAGCTCGTGGCTAAGTAATAACAGCCGCACGGGTCGATCCATCAGGTTAAGCTACGCTTGCCGGGGTTGGTTCGTGGATGGGTGACCATCTTTACATACTGAGATTCCTCCGTGCCTCGGAAAGCACGTTAAGCCGTTGGTCCCGGCTGTCATTCGTGGATCTTTGACAGTCGTTACGGGTCGTCAGAAGCCCGAAAGTCTGACAACCAGTCTTACCAAGGGGTATCGTATTACCCAGTCACTGGGTTGTGGAGGTCAGATAGGCAGTCGCTCCATATAAAATACTGGTATTCAGCTGCATCCGGTTAGACTGGTAGCCGACCCCAACATAGTTGGGAAAAGGCTAAGCAGATGATGATACTGGATGATTTTTTTTACCGTCTCGAAATTTTTACAGGGTGTACCCATGAATATGAACAACTTTCACTACGGGACCAACTCTGAAATCACGAAAAAAAAATCTACTGTTTAATAGAAAAGTTCAAACCTACTTGACCAAAATGTATGAAACAGCTGATTTTTTTTTCGTGATCTCATAGTTGGTCCCATAGTGAAAGTTGTTCATGGGTAGAACACCCTGTAAAAATTTCGAGACGGAAAAAAAAATCACCAGTATAATGCATAAAGCATTTCTGTTCAGTTATATTCTGCCCTGACAAGTTCTGCTACAATAAAACTGGCAGAACCGTAAAAACTGTATTGCATCCAGTCATCCCTGAGTTAGGGACTCTAACTCACTTTCAATCACACAATATTTAACTGTCTCGAAATATTGGGTCTGTCATTCGCTCTACTTTTCAGATCACATTACAATTCTTAAAATAGAAGTATTCTGTAACAGTCTCGTGACTGTTTAACAATAAACTAATGTACCACGAGCCCACGAGGTGCGCCTAATATTCTCATTTGCTCTTATACATTCCACACTTTCGTTCACACTTTTATTTTTATTTACATAATGAATGTATTGTATGAACTTGGCCTCATTTTCGGTCATTATTTTGTTCTCTTCATAACTCTAATCAGTGTGAGTTCAACAAACTTTCTCGTCGCGCTTTTTGTAGGTAACGAGTAATATAATAGCACATTTTAGAAATAGATAGGTAATTAAAAAATAACGACTTTGCCTCCTGTTAATGCGAACTGGGCGAATGGATTTTCTTTTGAGCTTTGTTACAATTCACCCATAACACAAGTTTAATCTTAGCTTGGGTGTCGGAGGTTTTAACTCTGTATAAACCTACAATTTATAGGATACATATGGAATGTATACTAAATGGTACATGTAAATTGTAAAACTGGAAATAAAGATTTTTATTATTTATTTATTTATTAATGAAATTTAACAGACAATGAATCTCATCAGAAATACAGGATCGGAATGATTAGAAACACTTCATTGACTAAACTAAATAATTTCTAGTGACCTTATCGTCTGGTAGGTACACTAATTGAAGGTTTATCTTAGTAGATGGATAGATGTTGTGATTAAATTATTGATACTCACTCACTAATGTATGCATATTAGTGCATACTTGGTTTCACATACAACCGACTGATATTCTTTTGATCTTAAATGAAAGGTTTTTAATGCGCACCATAAAAGTTTTATTATAATTGTGTGACAGACAAGGAAATGCCGGTTAAATGTTAATAACATTATCAATTTCTTGAGCACTTTTACCTACCCTTTTTGCAGACGGAAGCAAAACGAGTCAGGGTATTCCCTGCAGTATTAAAATTAATTGCAGACATAAAAGCATTCTGCCAAGCTTTGTAGGTATTACAATAACAGTAGTTTCTTACGAATATTATGATAATGATGACCTTAACCTTCGTGGTGATAAGTTCTGCGTAATGTCTCGACATTAGTGATATTGACAATTACGAATACACGATTGAGTATTGTACACGGGCTAATAATATAAGCGAATCGACTTACCATAAATCATAATAGTATTTAAGGCCTATACCTACTTACACTTTTTCAAGCGTCGTTTGAGTCTCATGCATGGGCTCTTTCCTATATATGATGAAGCCCTTGTGAGCCTCCTACCCCAAACTTCAGAGATCACGTGGTCTGAAACCCACATTTATGATACGAACACCTTTCAACTTCTCGCCCCATACCACATGAAGATTACAAGCAGCAAAGTTAGAGGTATGAGCGAAGCTGATTCAACAGTTATAAATTCGTGTATCCAGCGTTGTCTCGTTGGTTTTTACCTGCCTTTTAGCACAGGCAAAGATAGATAGATCCTACACACTACACGGGCCTCTGCCCGGACTCTTCCAAGCATACCGATATTTCACAATATTATATTGGATTGTAAGCTATAAATCAAGAAGCCTAGGGTAAATATAGTGAGTGAAACGTAGAGGAAATCAAATCGAGTAGGATATCTCGGTACTCGGTACAGACAGTAACTCTAATCAAGGCGCTAATTGATATTACGTAGAGATATAAAGTATATGACGCGTTTCCTGAGAACTTTAGAGCGACGTATAAGCGCCTGCTAGACGGTCGCCAACCGCGTCCCCGACAGAGGTGAGCTTGGTTGACGACCGACAGAGCTGTTTCGATGTTTGGTCGTAAACCATCATCTACACCAGCCTTTCCTAAAGTGGGCGACAACGCCCGCTTGTGGGCGCTGCAGGCCTAAAGGGGGGCAGTAAGAGACCCAGAAAAAAAAATGGGAGCGTTATGTAGAGACTTAGGGGGCGATTTGTAATTTCATCTAGGTAGTGGTTTTTAAGTAGGTGAAAAAATGGGGGCGCTAAAAATAATTTATTCTCAAAGTAGACAAAATAAGTTTGGGAACTACACGGTTGTAAACCACCAAGGTCATCTCGGGACGCGGTTAGCGACCGGGTAGCAGTCGCTTATCCGTTTAAGGATCCGGCTGTCATTTCGTCAGACGTCGATGGCTATCAATGTAGTCACAAAGTTAAGATATGAAACAGTAACATGCAGAAGGATCACTAGGACTTTTCACCCTATGATAACAAAAGTCAGTAGGCACCGTTGTCTAGCGGTCGTAAGCGCGAATGCTGAGCTTGAGATCTTGGACTTGACTGGTCGAGGTAAGTATACATGTGCCGGAATATTAATTTCGGGACATGTTGTAGAGTTCTTCAGCATTAGCCTGACGTTTGAATTTGTACCCAGACAATGGTAAAAAAAAATCGCCTTCTATCACCTACATGGTACTTTAAAGATAACCGGCGGGTAAACTACATAAATTACCTCCGCCTAACAGGACTACAGGCGTGATATTATGTTAACTTCAGTGATGGTCAAATGGAAGTCACCTAAGTAAATCAGTTGTAATAGGTAAGGTTACAGTATATAGATACGGTCATTGTTTCGGCGTCTATGAACCGACTTTTTATCTAGACCTTCTTTCTACCTATCTATGTTGTGGTGAATTTGTACAGCAATATTATCTAATACTGCTGTAGTACTATGACGTCATGGCACGTTGTAGGTTAGCAGTGATTGGAAAGCCATACACCTTGACCAATGGTCCCAATTAGTAGTTACCTACTAAAGTTATCTAACAGCCCTTATACATTTTGTACTGACCTTATGCAACTTATCTATGTTTGTCAAATGGTCTTGCAGGTTTACTCTTAAATAGAATGTTTTATTGATAAAGGTAGGGTAAAGGAAAATCATATTTGTGGAATCTACTACTTAATTTGTTAAAATCTTTATTGGAATGCATTTTAGAAATTTAAAATAAACTACTTACAGTATTAGGTAATAGACTAATCTTGGTTTACTTAAGACAAAGCAGGAAATCAGTTTCTAATCAATTATAAGCACGCATTAAGTAACATAGTATGAAACACTAAAAAGTGAATGAAAAAGTATGGAATATAAAAACTCTTAAATTGTAAAAGTTCAAAATGATTAAGATTAAGGCAGTTTAATTCTTATTTTATTTTCTACTTTCTTTTTTGCTTAGCAACAGTAATACAAGGCAAGCACACTGGAAGAGAAAACTGTTGGTAATAGAAATAGCAGAAAAAGAAGAGGAAATGTCCACAAGAATATGCTGCTATCAGTAGAGGGAACAGATCAGGTAACTGTGGAGGTGGCTCCACAAACACAGTGCCCACAGTCAACAGGATCATACCAACTACAGATATCACAAAAATAAGACTCACAAAGGTCAAAAATGGAGAGGAATCTTTCTTATTTGGCTGCAGAATCTTAGCCACACGGTTGGCATTGAAAATTGAGAAATAACCAGAATTTGGCTGTGACAACTTTAAGCAAATGCTGTAGAAAGATGTGTAGATCAGTGTAGTAGCAATGAAGGGTAAGAGAAGACCATCTTTCATCAACAATGGAAGCATACTAAAGGTGGACACCAGCAAGAACCAGAAACACATGAAAGGATCTTCAGGGAAATGTAGAGCAACTGGTATAGCTGCTAACAAAATAGTTTTCTCATGGACTTGGAATGAGAACAAGAAGAAGGCCAGGGACACATTGATCAAGCATGGAACAAACTTTTTTATGTTTATTCTGAAGAAAATATCTGCACACGCTGGCCCCGCAGCCATTGCAGTGATCAACAGACATGTTTTTGCCATCTCTTGGTTACTGTAAATCGTCTTGAGTTTGATAAAAACATTTACCATACACCACACATTTGAAACCTTATCTTCAAAAATCCCTCTATTCAATGGAAACAATCTGTGTACAACCTGGAATACATTATCCCATCCTTTTAAGAATGGATACCAAATAATAACAAAGCAAGCAATAACAGCGATAGCAAGTTTGTTGAAACAGCGGACAAAGTGAGACAACTTGCCTCTCCCCAGTGGCATACCAATGAAACATTTTCTCAACAAATAAAAGAAAAATGGCAAAGCATGATACAGTTCCATTTGTTTATAATTTAATGCACAAACAAAAAAGATTGTAGCTAGAGTATCATTCCTTATGGCTATTACAAAGAAAGTAGCCCATAAAAAGAAACCGAGGGACACACAATTGTATTGAAAGTGACCGTAGTCAATCAATATAATGCCGGGGTACAATAAAAATAGAGTAGTTGAAATGTCCGTTCTTTTGAGAACACACTTTGGTTCCTTGGGTTCTTTACCCAGCACTCTTTCGGCATCTATACATATGCACAACACTGCAGTCACATACAAATAAATGTCACTTAGGAAAACAGTCCACCTCATGAAGGTTTTATGGGCGTCGCTTTCGTAACCTCTTGACGCAAAGAGACGCACCGACTCTGGTTCGAGCCAATCCGCAACCAGCCCCATGAGCAAGCTGTGGTATGCACTGAGCGGTGGATAGTCCAAGCCCCAGTACTGAAGATCATTTTGCGTCGTATTATGATACCATTTATTGACAGGCGTGTGCACTGTTATTTCTTGCCAATGTCTTTGCGCTTCATAATCGCCGTACATCGGTGGTTTTTTATATCCGGAATACGGATAAGCAGCCACGCACCATCTCACAAGCAAAGAGAATAATAAACCAGGAAGTAACGCTTGTTTTGTCACGGTAAATTTATCCGGATCTGCCCTTCTCGTCATTGTGGCCGTTCATGAGGTTATTAATTCGATACGGACACTTGTTTTCATTCAAAAATTATATGAAAACTTTACAACGCGGCACAGGTTGTTCGATAAAATTTTGACAGATTACTTACGACGTGAACGGCGTCCAAATCCTTGGTCAGCTTCTCCTTCAAATATCCCTCTGTATACACCATATTTTTTGATAAAAATCCATTTAACGTGAAACAAATACCATACACGGTTCACGAAAATTATTTAACACTTCCGACGGAATTTACTGCAACAGAAACGGGTTTGATTCACACAAGTAATGAATTTTTTCGAAAGTGACAAAACGAGAAACGAGAAAGCGCCTCACGAAAGTGAAATTGCGGTCGCCGAACTGACGAATTTCACACCGGGCGAGCTCCCAGGCGTGTAAGCCTATAAAATTAGATCATCTCCATTCGCTGGTCAAAGTTCATGAAACATGAGGGTAATATAATTTAGTAGCTTAGCCGTGACCTTGACCACTAGATAAGATACTACTTCGAAGTATTCGGATTATCCGGTAACATTTTTTTTTTTCGAGTATATCTTGACTCTCAACAAGATTAAAATAATTAGCGAGCAAACTACGGTTCAAGAATCTTTAAGTGTTTTATTTGTAATATGCAGAAATTAATTATTCTTCACAAAATAAATAAAAAATAAAACTTTCGTTTTGAAAATTCACACGAATGTGAGAAAGTTAGGCTTGCTTGCTAAGTTGCTAAGCCTATGTACGAGAATGTCTTCCACGAAAAACAAAATGGTGATGCTAAAGCGCTCCATTCATGCCAAGATTTTTTTCAGTAAATAAAAAGAGTGGTGAATAGGTTGCATTATCTTTCATTACATCTATATTGTTCTGTGATCTATCTTTGACCATAGACTAATAAATGGCGGTTTATTCAATCTTTTCTGATTCGTGATGTATTTTTTCATGTTTTCTTTTAATAGTTCTCAATAAGTAGGTTAATTCCGCTATGAAAATGGAGGGAGAAAGTTCTCCATTGAAGAGAAATTTGACCGAGTGGAGATTCAGTCAATATCCAAAATATATTTTGTTACCGATTGATGAAAATCATGACCAAATTAGATCCAATATAAAGAACGTAGTTTTTTCCGAGGTGGGTATATTTAGCATAGCGCAAAGATTAAGTTTTATGCATAATCGATAGAACCTGATAGGCTGACAGAAATATTTTGACTATTTTATTTTTGAACATCAGGTCATCTATTCAGTATTCCAATCTGTTAACGTAAAAAAAAAACTATGATTACCAGGTAACTCCTCGACCACTAGAACGGAACATAAGGCTGGTATGCGCGTCACAAGATGCCTTGACCAATATCTTGGACATGGATCCAGACATGGCAAACCGCGAGGAATTTGCAGAATTCATTGCAGGACGGAAACTGCCATACGGAGCTTTGCCTGTTGCACATAGGTAAATTATTTTTTAAGAGTATTTCCTTACAACTTCTGAATACACTTCACTATCTCTCCATTTAAAACAAAAGACTAACTTCGCTATTATTCCAGATATGGTGGACATCAATATGGACTGTGGGTAGGACAACTGGGTGATGGTAGAGCTCATATTCTCGGAGAATATGTTAACCGGTAAGATGCTTCAGGCTGCTCACTATACAACACCACTGCGGTTCTTTAGCTTTTAATCAATCAGCGCTCCAGCTGTTTTAGAACCCAACGGCTTGGCACGCGACGATGGCAATAGACCAGACGGAATGACTATAATGCCTTGGAAGTTAGGCAGGCCTTTGGTGTGGGATGCAACATGTGTCGACACCCTTGCGCCATCCCATCTTCCTAGTACGGTGGGCTGTGCTGGGGAGGCTTCTGCAGGTGCGGAAAACCTCAAACGGCGAAAATATTCCCATCTTTTTGGGAGTTATATGTTCGAGCCGTTTGGGGTTGAAACACTAGGGCCATGGGGTCCGAGTGCCCACTTGGTTTTCCGAGACATCGCCAAGCGATTTGTCGACTCTTCACGTGACGAAAGGGCTGGCCTATTCTTTGGCCAAAGAATCAGCATCCCGTTAGGGTAATAGTGTTCTGTGATCAGCATCGCCATACAACGTAGCAATGCTGCCAGCCTTTTGGGCACTTTTCCTGTTGACAGCGATGCGGACGAATTTTTTGACTCTCTGTGATTCTATTTACCTTTTTTTATACATGTATCTACATATTAAGTCTGTAAGCTTATATATTATGTAAATAGTATAAGTTGGTCAATAAATAAAAACATTTGAATTTTGAAAAAAAAAATAAAATAAAAATTATATCAGGGCTCTGATGATCGTACACCTCAAGAGTGTAAATTCTGTGTAAGGCTACGTCTGTCTTATGAACATTGGCTCTGCAAATGCACATGCACATTATTATCAATATTAGAAGAAACAACACAATTACTGGCCAATAAATATTCAATTGATCGATCATGATACTTTAGACGCGGTGAAAGATGGCAGATCCAGCTGAAGGGTTCTGGACAAACGCCGTATGCGCGGGTCCACGATGGTCGCACTGTGTTGCGGTCTGCTATCAGAGAGATGATAGCAAGTGAAGCCTGTTACTTCCTAGGCATACCTACTACGAGAGCTGTGGGATTAGTAGGTAAGTTGAACCTTGAACGCCTCAATCATTCTTCAAAATGCTATTGTTCTTCAGATTAGGCCTTTTTAACTTTTTGTCACTTTAGAATATTCCATATTTCCTTTTTCATTGTTTCATTTTTTTGTCTAGGCATTACAATTATTGTAATGTATCCGGTACATAAGGACGCAGTTAGAAATAACCATTATTGTCAACCTCACACTTAACTTATCTAACGCACTATGTCCAATATCCTAAAGGAACTCGGTGGTTTCCGACGAGTAATAAAAACTTCGTAAAAAAAATACCTACAATTACAGTGAGCGACGAAGCTATCATCAGGGACGTATATTACAATGGATGTCCTCGTCGAGAGCGGGCGGCGGTCATACTCCGCTTGTCTCCAAATTGGTTCCGCTTCGGATCCTTAGAGATCCTTTCTAGGACTGGAGAGATCGCCGTATTGAGGCAGCTCTCCGATTTTATTATAAAGGTAGGTCAAGTAAACCCATGTTACCCCGTCATCTCTAGTACTATGAAGCTCACTTTCAGCTTTATGTTACTATTTCTAGGAGTATTTCCCTGACATCCAGTTGACTGATGAGAATCGTTTCATTAGAATGTTCTCGGAAATTGCACATAAGACATTGGATCTCGTTGCTAAGTGGCAAGGTAAGCTACGATTATTTATTTATCATCACTTTGTACTCTTCTGCTGGTCTTTTACTGAAGTTTTGCACTAAAACAAGGCAACAAATTATTTACTAGTGAAACATTTATAGCAATGCCTTATAATGCAGGTCTAGGTTTCACCCATGGTCTCCTGAACACGGACAATATGAGTCTTCTGGGCCTGACTGTGGACTTTGGACCTTTCGGTTTCGTGGACTCTTACGACGGTGGTTTCGTTCCTAATTGCTCAGACGGGGAGGGGAGATATGCACTAGCCAAGCAACCTGATGTGAGATGCTTATTTAATTTCTAAAAGTAGGAGTGTTTTATTAACTATAGCTTAGCGAGAATGTATCTCATTGAAATCACGGCATTTTAGGTGGTGGTGTGGAATATAGGCCAGCTTGCGAATGCTCTGAAGCCTCTTCTGTCTTCTTCGCAACAAGTTCACATGTCACATATCCTGAAAACCTTGGATACTTACTGCAAAAACAAGATATTGTTAGTATTAACTATTCATAATTTTATGACCTACGACCCTATTACTACCACTCCTATAAAAACTTACATAAAATCCTTCAGGGAAACGTTCCTCATGAAGATAGGCTTGAAAGAAGAACGCTGGGGTGACGAGCAGCTAGTAGAAAAGCTATTGGACATGATGCAGCAGACAGGAGCTGACTTCACTGCTACTTTTAGACAGCTTGGTGAAGTAAGTAACCAATATAGTAAAGTACACGATGGAAAAAATGTTTTATTTTTTTTTATTTTCTGATTAATTTCATTGGGAGGTCTAAGAAAACGAAAATATGCCGACTTTTTATACTACAGCTGGAACCCTGTGAGATGGTAAGCGAGATCAAACTGGAGGAAAAGTGGTCGTTGAAGCGTCTGTCATCCCACGCGTCATGGGGCTGCTGGCTGGACCAGTACCGTGAGAGACTCGACAAGGAAGCCGGTGAGGAATCATAAGTCGACATTTTTATTTGGGTCCCCTTTTAAATTAAACTAATGGAGCGTGATCTGACTATTTCTGACCTATTATGAATGTATCCTTTTAAGCCGTTCAGTCCAAAAAGATTCCCAATACTTATCCAAGTGTAATTTTGTTGTGGCACTAGTAACTCACCCCTGCCTTACACGGATGCTATTAATCTACTGATATGGCTACATATTGCTAAAGCAGCGTGAATTCTGTGCAATATTTATTTTAATTATTGATGTATTATACCTAACCTTCCAGAATAAATTTTCAAAATGATGGTGAAAATCGCATCAAAATGCATTGTCAAGTTTATGCTAGCTAAGTTTATGCTATGCGCAAGTTGATCCTTATGTGGGTGGGATGAATTAGCACAAGTATCTGAACCATTCGGTGTCACACAGACTTGTGCAAGCCTAAGTTTGCTCAAGTAAATCGTAACGTGTGTGGCTAGCATTAGATGAACTAAGTAGTCACACACAGACGCGAAAAGCGACTTTATTATATACTAAAACTAGCTGGGGTACCCGGCTTCGCTCAGGGAGTTGTTCCAGAATATTCCACAACATTCGAGAGTCTTCTGGAATATTCCACAATGATTTGGGATGTTCCCGAACATTCCACAACATTCCAGGATGTTGTGGAATGCTCTCGAATGTTCTAGAAATTTCTATAGGGCGAAACTTCCAGCCCTTATATCTTCAAAAGCACGCCCTTCAGGTAATAACGGGACCTTCTTCATGGATGAGAGATAGAGGGCTACCGCAACATATTACTTCCTTGATCGTACCGGGACTCATTTTTGAGTTTTAGCGGCACACACATTGTGCACTTTCTTTTATAATGCAAAGTGTAACATAAATAAATAACACACAACCTCTTAAGGGGTCATTGTACTCATTATTTTGAACAACTGTTACTACTGTTACCTGAAATCGCGAAAAAAAAATCAGCTGTTCCCTACATTTTGACAAGCTATCGATTTTAGGTTTGGTCCCATAGCTAGTTTGGTAAAAGCTGTTCATAATGATGAGTACAATGATCCCTTAAGAGGTTGTGCGTTATTTATGTTACATCTTGTATATTGATGATTATTAGATTTGTAGATATGAGATACAGGCCCGAGCAGGCTTATTCAGGCTCGGGTGCTTTCAGTTCAGAAAATCTTGAGACACCATAGAATTTGATCTTTCCAAAATTTCAACAATCATCCATCTCTTTTGGCTTAGGTGTTCTTCCCGTGAACAGTCGTGATTGTGGCGTAGCTGCAGTGGATGCCAGCTCTTCAGGCTTGTTCGAGGATGAGCGGCGCCGACGCATGTTGAGCGCGAACCCCGTCTACGTGCCTAGGAACTGGCTGCTGCATGAGGCCATTGTTGACGCTGAGCAGGATGATTATCAGAAGGTTTAAGTTCCAAGTTTTGGTTTTCAGGGTTTTATTCAAAGATAGTTAAGTACTTCTAGTATTTTTTACACCTTGTCTGAAAAATTATTGGACAATCGAACATTTTCATTCCATAGCTATAGCTACCACATCACACGGTTCATCAGCGATTTGGGTACATATAATCCAACCGTTTTCTGTACCTGACAACTGGTGTTGTCACATACAATCTTTAACCAAGCACGTTACTACTTAACTTATTTTTCAGGTACACTTTCTGCTGGATGTGTTTAAGAAACCATACGAAGTTCAGGCCGAGGCTGAAAAGCGTGGCTTTTCTGCACAGCCGCCTCAGTGGGCGTACGCTCTCAAGATTAGCTGCTCTAGTTAAATGCTTTTGGCTTAATAAATATTTATTTATTTTTAATTTTTATATTTATTTCCACATAATTAAGTATAGTGGCTTGGCACAGACAGTAGAGCGCCATTTACACGGTGCAAGTTATTGGAACGTTCAGGAGCAATAATCACATGCCTTATAGCACGTTCAATTATTACCATTCAAGAATTGCATGCAAGTGTTTAAACGCGTGCGATTTTCATAAAATAGCATACAATAAATAAATGCAAGTTAAGCCGTTCAATAAAATTTCATGCGACTTACACCAAAGGCAATTTTATTGCATGCAAGTGTTCCATCGTCTAAACACAGAGTTGCACGTCCTTGTACAACTTGGCTCGAATGCCCTGTGTGCAAAGTACAGTGTGCAAAAAAGTTTTCGTTTCCATTTCATATTCTTACTTATACGAAAAGTATTCATATTTATATTTTTTTAATACTTGATGTAATTTATTATGCTTTTTATTTATTGTATAATAAATATAATAACGTTGTAATCTAAAATTCTAACGTAATGATGGTTTGTTATTTACTTAAACGAGTAAATAACTGAAACGACTGGACCGCGTGAACTGTACGACCGCATTTTAAACATATATCTTGACTTAAACTATATGATATATACAGAGTGTAAGGGACAGCCCTTCGCAGACTGATGGGGTGAATTCAGTATATCATACTAAGATGATCGGTACATGAAATATTAATTATCTCAGGAACGTTATGGAAATCCAATAAACCTGATTTATTTTATTACCTTACACGCAATGTATCGTTCTGTGGCAAAACGCGCGTAGCGAACGGCAGCGCATTGAGCCGCTGAGTATTTCAACATCAATTGCTGATTTTTTTTATTTTAGCGGTTTTCTTTACATAAATGGAGTGCTGCGTACAGGGGGCCAACCACCACCTTTTAAGCAGTATTATTTTAATGTTACTTCGGTGCGAGAAAGAGATGGAGCTATACAGGACGTCTAGCTCCATCTCTTTCCCACACTGAAGTAAGATTACAATAATACTGCTTTAAGAGGTGGTGGCCTAGCTCCAGAGAATGTAATTTTACACTGAAAACAAGGAATAGTAACAAAAGAACGATTTAAAAAATTAAAATTTTCCTGAGAAATTTTCTGGTGGAATATTATTCAAAATAAGGAGCTGAATGCACTCTGTTAGTTTGCGGAGGGCCGTCCCTTACACCCTGTTTACATATTTGTAATTTGCTCGCCAATACCTTTCTTTTGATACCAAACACGTGACGATTATCTCAGTTTAATTTTTTCGAGGTTAGAATCATAGGTCTAAATTCCGTCATATAAAATTATGATATAATTTATATAGCCTTTAATACCCGAGCTATTATTACGAATTATTGACACCTCATTCACTAAAATCGGTTCAGTAGTTTAGGCGCTACGGTGGAACATACATACATAGCCTGCCAAAATCATTACCCTTCCTTTTGGCTTCGCCGTAGTCTGGTCAAAAAGAGATGCGATTTAGAATCTTAACTCTAAGGACAAGGACTATTCAAATAAAATAATAAAAGGAAGGTCTTGGGAAGAATTGGTGATATGCAATATCTTATAGCAACATCAACAACAATATAATACAACAATATAATCATAGGTTGCAACGCAATCATATAAAAAATCAAAGGATGCAACCGACATCCTGAAATAGTTAAAAAAAATTTCTTCGTGTAGTCTCAGGCCGGGATGTAAAATGACAAACAGGCTTGAAGAAAGACTTTCACTTAAAATAGGATGCACCCAGTATCGTCTTTGTCTTCTGCGACGTCTCAGTTTTCGGTATAAAATCCTTAAGCAAATTGCCTCCTCCACATCCATTCTCAATCAATGTTGATTCCAGACTGGTATAAAAGTACTCTGTGCAGACTGGCTCGCGAACAATGCTGTCATGTGAACGCTCCCACCGCGTGGCAGGTGACGCGCGGTTTCGCGCGGTCATGTGAACTTAGCCTATCGAAAGACATAACCACAGTACCAGTAGTCTCGAACCTACCGATTTTTTGGTATTTCTACCAATAGGACCCTCGTTATAAATTAGTCTAAGTTTTTTTTTCAATAAATAAACGAATTTGATTGAATAGGTATTGTATTTTTTTGTCAAATACCGATTTTGGGTACAAATATACCGATTTTAGCTGGCAACTCTACCGATCTCGCTCTATGACGCTCGGTGCCAAAAGAAAAGTGTGTGACACGTAGATAGAGAATGAACTATACTCCGTCGGTTTAGGTAGTTAACTAAATGTAAACAATCTCGGCATGTCTTTTTATCTAAAAGTTGTCTATAAATTGTATATAAAAATCTTTGCGACTAGGTATTTACTAAATCGATGTTAGCTAATAAACTAAATTTAAATAATCTTTGTGTATATTATATACGACCACTTTAATATAAAAAGACATACCAAGATTGTTTACCTTTAGTTAACTACCTAAACCGATAGACCATAGATTAGACACTAAAATAATAATAATAAATCAGAGCGGGACACATTTATTAAACCAGTAGTAAGAGTAAGCAAGACAGATATAGGGTTTTTCTATCCCTTTTTGCGACTCACCTTTTTTGTTGGGAGCCAGTTTAGTTTGACTCCCAACAAACAACAACTGTCAACTGTCATTGCCATCGTGATACAATTTCTTTGGAAAACTGTGTTTGCGATACTTTTCTTTTAATTATGTGATTGTGTAATTGCAGAACATAATATATATTACTTATATTATGGGGCGCTGTAGTGTATTAGGTTGTACAAATCGACCAGAACAAAAAAATGAAGACATAACCTTTCATCGGTAAGTGAGTTAGTTTTTCTAATATAATAGTAGTATTTACGATTTAAAACGTTTATAGAATTCGTCATCCATTATAGTAACACGTAATTACCAGAGGTAATGAAAAATTAAACGTGTTTTAAGCGGTTTTATCATTAGTTTCGTATTATTATTCTTGTAGTGTATTTTGATAAGAGTTTGAGGGATACCAGTGCTCGGCAAGTTTACCCATAAATCCAAACTCCTATCAATTTTTTATTATAATAACGCTATTTCTTTTTACCAGTTTCCCAAAAAAAACAAGAATACAAAATCTGTGGATTCTCCTTACTGGACGAAAAAATTGGCAGCCAAACCAAAGTGCTCGGATATGTTCCAAACATTTTGAATCTTCTTGCTTTCGCAAAACCAAAAACCATTTGACTTACTTGAATCCAGATTCAATTCCAACACTTTTTATTCCTGTAAGTAACATAACAATAATTATAATATATATCCCCATCGCCGTATCTCTACGTTGACGTCGTGGTGGGGCTTGCGCGCTTCGAACTCTAGGTCTGTGCCGGTAGAGGTTACTTTGCCGGAACAGGTCTAGGGTGAGGAGCCAGACCAAGAGAGATACAGAAACCCGCAGGGCAGCATGTGGCGAGCTGCTGGGCAGTAGCGACCCCACGTACCCTATCTCCCGGGAGAAGTCATGTTCCTCATCTCTGGCTTGCCTTTATTGGCCGGCTGGAGTGAACACTGACGAGAACTGACCTCCCACCTCATTCCTGCCTTTATTGGCTGGCTTGAGTAGAGATTCGCAAGAGCAAACGTGCTCGGAGGAAGGAAGTAGTCCAGTAAGATGCTGGTAGGGATCTTGACCGTACTTTCGGGATTGTCCTGATAGCCGTGGAATACCTCTCCACTCCTCTTAAGCACCTCAAGACATGTTGCCCCCTTGTCGCTACGACACTATGTGCTAGCGACCGTTTCCGGGGGCCCATTGTTGAGTGTGCAAGTCACCCCCTGCCATTTTATCCGTGTATTGTATTTATCACACATTGGTCAGGCAGGGGCCATAGTCCTTCCATAGTTTTAGATAACCAGTCCACTTTAGCCATCCAAACCCATAGCCCAATTTTTTTTTGTCTCCATATTCTGCAATAGTCCTACACCATCCGGGGGTTGTTCTTGGGTGCACTTGCATAGTACGCACAGGGATAATCGTCGGTTAGTGCCTCATTTCCATTGAAAGCGTCTAACGGGCCTCTGCGAGTTGGCTTCGGCCCCTCATATGCCTTCTAAAGGTCCGGGACCCTGGGGTCCCGAGAAATATCAAAAAAAAAATTATAATATAATATATATGTGTCATCTCACTTTCGCAATCATTATTATTTTAAGAACATGTCTACTCTATTCTCTGTATACGGTGACTAAACATTTTATTTAGAATAAACATTTTTTCATTCAACTGTCATATTTTATTTTTACTCAACTGCGTCTAAGCATAAGAGGCGTTTATTTAATATGCATGCAGACCTTGATTTATATGATTATGGGTAAAAGGTCAACTACCCATAAATATGGGTAAAATTATTCAGCTGGCTACCTCTATTTAATGTCACAAGACTATAGCCATCTCATGTCGGTGGACGCTAATAGCGAATCTAGTTCATTCTCTATCTACGGTGTGACAAAGTACACTTTTCTTTTGGCACAGAGCACTCAGGCCACAGAGTACTATTTTACATAATTATGTGGACCTATGATGTGGACTCAGGCTTTATCGCCTTATACTCACGAAATGTCAATGTCAATATTTTGTCATGATGACATATAAAAATCTTGTTTTTCTTTTTCGGCATTGGGAAAACCAACATTATTTATAAAGCATTAAGGCCCAAAATAACGTACAAAATTATCGATAAATTTAATACATGTTTACAATATTAGAGTGATGATTATTATTTCGCAATAATTACACAAAACAGGAATAAGATAATTTTATAAAATTTGTTCGATGAAGCGTGCTTTCTGTGTGTTAGCAGCTCTTATGAACGAACAGAAGCCTAGTTTAGTTGGAAAAATGAAACCAGTGACTAACTTTAAAGAGTGGAAGTTCAGGGACACCCCAAACTACGCCGCGCTACCCATTGATGAGAATCCAGAGTATAATGTGCCGATGGCTGTAAAGGATGCTGTGTTTTCTAAGGTAGGAA
This sequence comes from Fissipunctia ypsillon, assembly GCA_947568875.1. Taxonomy (NCBI): domain Eukaryota; kingdom Metazoa; phylum Arthropoda; class Insecta; order Lepidoptera; family Noctuidae; genus Fissipunctia; species Fissipunctia ypsillon. Next base: position 10,390,354 of record OX387662.1, read on the forward strand.
TCTGTCTATATGGTTTTGTACCTATAGTATATCATTTATAATAAGTGTTGTAATGGTCAGAGCGTCATCTTCCCTCCTAAGATGACCCTGGCTGAATAGTGTAATTTTCAACCCAAACCCCTTTTTGGGTTGAAAATTACACTATTCAGCGTGTTCAAACTATTTATTTGTATAGGTACCAACAGAGCCTCTAGCTGGTAAGCTACACCTAGTATGTGCTTCTGATGATGCTCTCAAAAACGTGTTGGACTTGGACCCTGCTGTGGCGGAAACTGAGGAGTTTATCAACTTTGTTGCTGGCAGGTACCTGCCTGATGGGGGCCTGACTGTTTCACACAGGTATCACTAATATATTGTTAATATATATGATAAACCAAATGAATTTATGATTGATTGATTGATGAGTTTGTGTATTTAATCTAATTCTGTTTACTTACGTAGGTATATATATACAGTAGTTTAATAAAGGTATTTTGTAAGCTGTTATTCCATACTTAGCTCTAAATTCTGTGAGTACCTTAACTCACATACTGATTCATTATTTGTTAAAATGTTAAGAAAAATCCTCTATGGTTGCAATATTTGCAAATATGTGAGCACCATGTATCTACAACAACACAATTAGTCAATTGTCTATCAACACTTGTCTCTGTCATTGCTAAATTTTTAATACTGGAATGCAGATCTATGCGAGACACAAAGGCTTTCTAACTGTTTCTGTGATTATGGCATACAAAAGGTTAATGGGCTACTTGAAATAATTTTTTTGAGTTTGACTTTGAATAATGCAATTTTTCAGATATGGTGGTTACCAATTTGGACATTGGGCTGATCAACTGGGCGATGGACGAGCTCATACCCTTGGGGAATATGTCAACAGGTATCTAATTTGTATATTAACAAAACAACTGGTTGCCTAGAAAGAGTATGGTTGTCATCACGTAAAAATAACACTGAGCGACAGTGGAGGAGATTTGTCTCCGCATGGGTACAGTCATGTCCTAAAGTACTAAACTATTATTTTATAAATATAAGTGTAATTCTTTTATTGTAGAATCATAATAGGCTGGAATGGTTAAATCGCTCAGTGCGCAGGTAAACGGCCAGCATTATTTTTACCCGATGGGCCCTGTACGAATTTATAAAATAATAATTAATTAATAATAATAATAATTACTAATATAATATATAATATTATAAATAAGAGCTTCACGGGCGCTTTTACCGGGTCCTACATGGGCCCGATGTAGACCTCTTAGCGTCCGTATCCTGGTTGCGATTCGGAGACCTCTTTGGGGAAACCGAAGGTTTTGTCTTTGCGATTATGGACGAAGTTATGATGACGAACAACTACCGGAAATATATTGTGAAGGACGGCACGGTTGACATCTGTCGGGCATGCCACCGTCCCGGGGAATCAATCCGACACATTATTTCTGGCTGTTCTCATCTGGCTAACGGAGACTACTTGCATAGGCATAACCTTGTAGCCAGGATTATCCACCAGCAACTTGCTCTGAAATACAGCCTTGCGGAATCGGAAGTACCGTACTATAGGTATGTGCCCGACCCAGTTCTCGAAAATGACAATATTACGTTGTATTGGGATCGATCTATCATCACTGACAGGACTATTGTTGCCAATAAGCCAGACATAGTGGTGATAGATCGAATAGAGCGTCGCACAATGATTATTGATATAGCGGTTCCGCATGACGAGAACCTCGTGAAAGCTGAAAAAGATAAGCAGATTAAGTATCTTGACCTGGCTCGCGAGGTTGTCGACATGTGGGATGTGGATACAGCAGTCATTGTGCCGATAGTCGTATCAGCCAATGGCTTAATTGCCAAGAGTCTCGACCAACATCTGAGGAGGCTCTCGTTAGGCAGCTGGATCAAGGGCTTGATCCAGAAAGCGGTACTTCTCGATACGGCACGTATCGTCAGGAGGTTCCTCTCTCAGGAGCCCTGACCACCGGTAGCTTGGATCCTATTCCCGATATCGGTGGGCTACTATTTTTTATATTTTTAAATGTTTTTTTATGTTTTTATAAAAATATTTAAAAATGTAAGATATATGTATAAAAATGGAATAAAGGAAATAATAATTAGATCGAATAGAGCGTCGCACAATGATTATTGATATAGCGGTTCCGCATGACGAGAACCTCGTGAAAGCTGAAAAAGATAAGCAGATTAAGTATCTTGACCTGGCTCGCGAGGTTGTCGACATGTGGGATGTGGATACAGCAGTCATTGTGCCGATAGTCGTATCAGCCAATGGCTTAATAGCTAAGAGTCTCGACCAACATCTGAGGAGGCTCTCGTTAGGCAGCTGGATCAAGGGCTTGATCCAGAAAGCGGTACTTCTCGATACGGCACGTATCGTCAGGAGGTTCCTCTCTCAGGAGCCCTGACCGCCGGTAGCTTGGATCCTATTCCCGATACCGGTGGGCTACTATTTTTTATATTTTTAAATGTTTTTTTTAATGTTTTTATAAAAATATTTAAAAATGTAAGATATATGTATAAAAATGGAATAAAGAAAATAATAATTATCTAAGAAATAACAGCCGCACGGGTCGATCGGTCAGGTTAAGCTACGCTTGCCGCGGTTGGTCCGTGGATGGGTGACCATCTTTACATATCAAGACCCCTCCGTGCCTCGGAAAGCACGTTAAGCCGTTGGTCCCGGCTGTCATTCGTGTATCTTTGACAGTCGTTACGGGTCGTCAGAAGCCCGAAAGTCTGACAACCAGTCTTACCAAGGGGTATCGTATTACCCAGTAACTGGGTTGTGGAGGTCAGATAGGCAGTCGCTCTATGTAAAATACTGGTATTCAGCTGCATCCGGTTAGACTGGAAACCGACCCCAACATAGTTGGGAAAAGGCTAGGCAGATGATGATGGGCCCTGTACGAATTTATAAATTTATAACAAAAACAATATTTCTTCCCACTTTTCACTGCAATTCTTTTATAGACATTTCTGTATTCCACTGTCCACAAAGGCAATCTCCAGTCTGAGAACAAAGAAAAAAAAGCTGTCAAACCTAAAAGTCAAAGTCATAACAATCATAGACTTAACACTCGCTACAGAAAATGTAACCAACTTTATCACAAACTGGCACGTATCGGACGAGCCTTCTTGCTCAGATCATAGAAGGATCCGCTTTATGTTAACTACTAATATAAGAAATCCCGCACCGAGGCGAAATCCGCGGCGAACTGATGTCCCAGGATATAAACGCCTCCTAGCCTCCCTACTAACCAGGCACTTATCACAAGTAACTCTAAAAGACCAAACACAGTTGGAATACACCGTGACAAAATTATCAGAATACATAATTGAGGCATACCATACTTGCTGCAAACTAAGAGCGCCGCAAACCAAGAGCGAGAGGAACCCCTGGTGGAACGCTGAACTTAGTAAACTCAGAGATAGCCTGCGCAAGCAATTCAACAGAGCCAAAAACACCAGACTCCCAGAGGACTGGGAATTATACAAGGAAACCCAATACACATACAAAAAACAAATCAGAACTGCCAGAAGATCCGCGTGGCGGAGATTCTGTGAAGCCATCGAGACAAACAATGAAGCCGCAAGAGTAAGGAAAATCCTATCAACCGATCAGGACCGAACTCTTGGCGCGCTGAAAAAACCCGATAATTCATACGCATCAACCGACCATGAAACCAGTAAGGTCCTTCTCGAAACTCACTTCCCAGACTGCAAACTCCTAGAGGACAGGTCATGGGAAGCTGAACCGGAATGGACCCCAACGGATCGTGACTGGTCTAGAGCCCGCAACATAATAACAGAGGAGCGGATAAAGTGGGCTATCAAGACCTTTCAGCCATACAAGTCCGCAGGGCTGGAGGACATCTTCCCAGCCCTGCTGCAGTGGGGGGTAGATCATCTGACGCCACGGCTGGTGGAGATCTACCGAGCCTGCATAGCACTCAGATACATACCCCTCGCATGGCGCGAAGTGAAGGTAATCTTCATACCCAAGCCTGGCAAAACCGATTACACACAACCCAAGGCGTATAGACCCATAAGCCTTACATCCTTCTTACTGAAAACCCTCGAGAGGCTCTGTGATAGACACATCCGAGACGGACCTCTCAAGGTAAAACCGCTTCACAAACAGCAGCATGCGTACTTCACAGGCAGATCAACGGAATCTGCGCTGCACAGTGTGGTTTCCAAAATTGAGTGTGCAGTGGAACACAAATGCTCAGCACTGGCTGCCTTCATTGATATCGAGGGCGCCTTTGACAAAACTATGTTCAATAGTATTAGCTTGGCCCTCGACAGGCACGGCATAGACTCGACCCTGAGTGGCTGGATTACCAACATGCTCAAATTGAGAGCCGTGCAAGTCACAGTGAACGACACTACAAGGGCCATTGTGGCAAAGGGCTGTCCGCAAGGAGGAGTCCTTTCGCCACTTCTATGGAACCTGGTAATAGACAGCCTCATCGAAACACTCAATGCCAAAGGTTATGTCACCGTAGGCTACGCCGATGACATAACCATAATAATAAACGGCACCCACGAAAACACCCTATGCAACCTCATGCGCCAGGCCTTGAAAATAGTAGAGGACTGGTGCAACAAACACCAATTAGCAGTGAACCCTGCAAAAACTGAACTGATTCTCTTCACGAAAAAGAGAAAACTGCCGACATTACAACTACCACGATTCTTCGGAACTACCCTCAGCCTATCAACTGAAACCAAATACCTGGGCATCTTTTTGGACAAACAGCTGAACTGGGCGAAACATACTAACTACATCACTACAAAAGCCAGCATTTCGCTGTGGCAGTGTAAGCGACTGCTCGGCAGGAACTGGGGAATTAGTCCCAAGATCACTTACTGGCTATACACCACAGTCATCCGACCAATCATCACGTATGGCTCACTAGTCTGGTGGCCCAGGACAGACTTGAGCACAGCCCAAAGAGATCTCGAAAAACTGCAGCGGTTTGCATGTGTAGCAATCACTAGCTGTATGAGAACTACACCCACCGCCGCCCTACAGGTAATGCTTGGACTACCACCTCTACACATCATTGTGCGAGAGGAGGCGACCATGGCTGCCTTTAGGCTAAATATGACAGGAACCCTGAGCAATGACTCCAGGGTCAAGCACATACGCATAAAGGAGGATGCAATCAAGCGACAACCGATGTTGGCATCACCCTGCGACAGAGCCTCGAAATTGCACTGCCTTCAAAAGCACTACAACATATCACTCACAGAAGAACAGTACGACTACTCAAACCCAAAGGAGGTGAGAGTATACACGGATGGATCGAAGACCGACTCCGGAACCGGGGTCGGAGTTTTCTCACACGACCTTAACATAAACATATCCAGCCCGCTGGGAAGGCTCAACACCGTCTACCAAGCAGAGTGTGTGGGCATTATACTAGCGGCTTACGCCATAGAGGCCAGGAGAGTTACGGACACCAACATACGCATACTCTCCGACAGCGCCTCAGTTATCCAATCACTAGGGAAAGGAATTTTTACCTCGAAGTTAATACTAGAATGTCACAACGCACTTGAGCGAGTTACGGTATCTAACCGTAACAAAGTGACACTGCAGTGGATAAAAGGACACAGTGGTTCGCTAGGTAACGACGCAGCTGACGAACTTGCTAGGAGAGCATCCAGCACGTCAGTCTGTGGACCCGAACCAATGATACCCATCCCCTTCAACCAGCTACGCAGGTGGCTACAGGAGCTCACCCATACACAAGCGGAGAATTGGTGGACCTCGGCACCGGGCTGCAGGCAGTCCAGGGAGGCTATGCCATCATTCGATGGCAGGCTGACCAGGCGCCTATTACGCCTGGACAGAAACGGCCTGCGCCTGATGACGGGGACCATCACAGGACACTGCTCACTAAACAAACATTTCCACACAATAGGCATAACGGACAGTCCTCTGTGTAGGGCTTGCATGGAGACTGAGGAAACCGTTGCGCATGTACTCTTTGAATGTACAGGCGTCACCCAGATTAGAACAGAAACCCTTGGGGCACCCAGATCGTTTACAGATGTTCTACACAGACCAGGAGACGTAATAAACTTCTGGAGGGAGGTGGGCTGGCTGGAATAGCCACCGACGGCCGCCATGGCTCACGCACAATGGTCCACTTAGAGGACTAAGTGCGGAAACCAAACCCCTAACATAGAACATAGAACATAGAAGTCAAAGTCATTTATTTGCAGTAAACCAAAAAACCAAAGCTAACCAATTTTTTCTACAGCAAAGGTGAATCCTGGCAACCACAACTAAAAGGCTCGGGTGAAACTCCGTACTCTCGCTTCGGCGATGGTCGCGCGGTGCTGCGGTCTTCAATCAGAGAGATGATCGCGTCTGAAGCGTGCTACTACCTCGGGATGCCAACTACTAGGGCCGCAGCTTTGGTGGGTAAGGAGGATTGATGTTGTGTGTGTTTTAGTTTAGATTTTGAAGTTAAAATTTTAATTTGTATTGGATTTTTTTTTTGTTAACCTACGAGGAGGGATCAAAAAGTAGTGAGAATGAGATAGAATATAATGACTATTGAAAACATAATAATTTATTTTTCTACATAGTCTCCGAGTCTCTCTACACACCGAGTCCAGCGCTTTTCCAAGGCTTCAATCCTTTTTAAAAAAAAGTTTTGTCTTGGTCCTGCAAAAAGCTCTCCACGGCATCCATCACCTCGTTATCGTCTTCGTACCTGTTTCCCCTTAAGTATACTTTCAATTTGGGGAACAGATAAAAATCGCTAGGCGCCAGATCTGGTGAATAAGGGGGGTGGTCAACCAATTCGAAGCCAGCTTGCTGAATGGCAGCCATCGCAACTGCCGACCTGTGCGCGGGTGCGTTGTCGTGATGAAACAGCACGCCCCTTCGCGAAAATGATGGACCCATGTTTCGTCCATTGTTACGAAACGAGACAAAAAGTTTTCAGAATCTTCTTGAAACTTGTCCAACAATATCTTCGAAATGTCAAGTCGATTTTGTTTCTGACTGTCGGTTAACATTCTCGGCACCCATCTTGCGCAGACTTTTCTCATATTCAAAGATTGTTTCAATATGGATTGAATACTTCCATATGAAATGCCCGTTTCTTGAATTAAGTATCGGATGGTAACTCTTCGATCGCTCAATACAATTTTCTCGACTTTCGCAACATTTTTTTTTTTTTTTTTTTTGGGTGACTGACGTCGATGGACGGCCGCAACGATGTTCGTCTTCCGTGCTCGTTCTCCCTACTCGAAATTGAGAAGCCCACCTTGCGACAGTGGAATACGGCGGAGCAGACTCTCCTAATGTTGCCTCCAAATCGCAATGAATCTCTTGCGTCGTTATATTTTTTTTTTTTTTTTTTTTTTTTTTTTTTTTTTTTTTTTTTTTTTTTTTTTAAACAGAGGTATTTAATAACGGCTCGCAATTCGTTTTTCTCCATTTTCGAGAACACGTTCCGACTCGAAGCAAACAAATGACTACATTCAGAAAAAAACAAAAGAGAATCGAAGATTTTTTTCTTTATTATTATTACAAATATGTATCTGAGCTATGCCTGCCAGTATTTATTCTTTTTTCTTACCAAGGAGTATGTCGTTCTCACTACTTTTTGATCCCTCCTCGTATATTGGCCTCCCCTTTTTCTTTCCCGTCCTCTCTATTTTGTGCATTTAAAAAAAAAGTATTATATGACTATTGTTAGTTATGGAACATTCGAACTGATTACTGAACCACGGTTAGGTATGCCTATTTGTGTCTTAAGGCGAAAGCGCCGTGGTAGCCCGCGAAATTCAAATTTTCTTACGTCTATTTGCAATTTGCAGGTCAGTACCTATTAGGTTGTTTGTTGATTAAAATATGCTTCGCGACCGTAACAAGTATGTATTTACAGAATTATAATCATTAAAGTCATCAATACAACTCTCGTAAGACCAAGTAATCCTATTGAATGACTATTTCATGAAATCTGGACATTTAAGGTGTGGCGGCATATCAACATCGCCACATTGGAACGCATCACACTGACGTCACGCAAAATCCTGCATCGCGCAATCAGAGTTTACCGCGCGACTAGCATATATACAACATCCCGACATCAACCGTCTTCCATGTTCGGTAAGCCTATCCCTTGGGAGAAGCGAGCCAAATATCTAGGTGTGATTCTCGATGAGCACCTCACCTTCGCAGAGCACATAAAGAAGGTTCGTTCGCGCGCCGCTTTCGCTCTCGGTAGACTCCACTCGATTATGAATGCAAAAAGCAAGTTGTCACTAAAGTGCAAGTTGCGCATTTACACGGCGTGCATACGCCCTATTATGACGTACGCCTGTGCAGTCTTTGCTCACGCAAAACCCCACCACATCCATAGGATGCAGACCCTCCAGAACCGTGCCCTCCGAATGATCACGGGATCCCCTTTCTATGTCCGGAACGAGATCCTCCATCTCGATCTCAAAATCCCCACCATCCTCCAGTTCATGAAACGTAACTCCAAGCGTTTCTTCGATACCGCCGCCAAACATCGCAACCCCCTAGTTGTCGAGGCCGCTAAATATACCCCCTCCAACATTAGTAAAGTCCGCCGTCCGAGGCACACACTATTAGACCCAGACGACCCTATTACTCTCCTCCAGGAAAGCAATAGGGCTACCAGTACAGTACACAAACACAAAAAACCGACATTCCGACCCCGCCGCCGAGGTCCAGCGCGAAAACCCCGAGTTAATAATTCCCCCCGACCCTTGCTCGAAGAAGCGCCAGCCCGCGCCGAAGCTGAGCCTGTAGTTTTAAATTCCCCAGATAATAATAATTATCCAAGTTTTGATCCAGCCTGTCCCAACTTGCTGTCCCCCCAGTGACGCCCTAAGCCGAGGTTCGTACCCCACAGGGGGTGCCCTTAGCGCGCAGTCACTTAGTATCGTAAGTAACACGCCCCTGGCTGGAGGCTTTGAGTTAGCTTAAGGCAGCCACAGGATTGACCGGTTAAGTAGTCACGGCCACTCTTGGCCAACTACGAGATGCCATAGTTAGGAAAAAAAAAAAAATCAACCGTCGGGCAGTAGCCCACCAGACACAACACCGTCTGGTCGGAGGATCCTCCCTTTTCTATGGAGGATGAGTGAACTTTACTCCCTGTTCCTCATGCCTCTATAAAGGATTATACTGGAGTTGTATTACCGATTCTAATAATTATAATTCTGTAAATGCATACTTGTTACGGTCGCAAATCATGCTTTAATCAATATACACCCAGACACTGAGCTGCAAATTGCAAAAATCGTAAGGAAATTTGAATTTCGCGGGCTACCTTAGCGCTTGAACTGCTACAAAAATCAATCACAGGCAGATGCAGCAGTATACTCTGTAAAAGAAGAGATTGGCAGCTTATGGCTAAAGGAAAGTGGCGATAATTAAATATAAGTACCTACATCTGGAACACGCTGGGCAGTCCGCCCCGTTACTACCTTGCTGAGCAATATTTTCCTTTTTTCTCAGTAAGCGACGACCACAAAGTTTGGCGAGACAAAACCTACAGCGGTCGAGCGAAACAAGAACGTGCCGCTGTAGTGATGCGCCTAGCCAGCGCGTGGTACCGCATCGGATCCTTAGAGATACTGGTGAAGCGACGGGAGCCGCACACTTTGAAGACGCTAACCGACTTTATTATAAAGGTAAGTTATTAATTATTGTGATGCGCCTAGCCAGCGCGTGGTACCGCATCGGGTCCTTAGAGATACTGGTGAGGCGACGGGAGCCGCACACTTTAGCCGACTTTATCATAAAGGTAAGTAATCTCCACACCGATTATACCTTTGGAAATAAGTAAGTCTATCTGAGTGTTATTTTACATGAATTATATGTTTTCTTTCGTTTTCAGCACCATTTCCCTGAAATTGAGAACTCTGGTGAAAACAAATATGTTAAGTGGTTTTCAGAAGTGGCACATAGGAATCTTGATATGGTGGCGACCTGGCAAGGTAAGTTAAAGTAAAAGAGTGACCAGCTCACAAACTGTTATACTTATTATAATTTTATAAGTTAACTAGCTATTGCCCGCGGCTTCGTCTGCGTGACGTGGATCTTACTTCCCTGTTTGATTCGGATTTTGTTCACAATTTCATGGGTTTTAATTTTTTTGCGCGGAACCATAATTCTTTTTCTAAAATAAAAGCGGCCTAATTTACTACTTATAACATCAGTTAGTCCGGCTGTTTCGGAGATTACCCGGAATAAACAGACAGACAGACAGACAGATAGGCCGATACACAGACAAAATTTTAAAATAGTTTTTTTTTTGTTATAAGTACCGTATATACATTCATTGTGCATTAAATTTAGTAAAAAGCTGTTATATTGACATTACAAACCGACACTGGAATTATTTTATTTATTTGTACAGATAGTGCAGTGCATTAAAATAACCTCCGTGTTTGGCGACACTTTAAAGTACGTCCTGTGATTGTGACGTTGTGTGAGAAAGAAAGAAAAATAGGTTTGTTTGTCACAGTAACACGTGCATACAAAAAGAGCAGTTGACTCGAATTATAAAGAAAAATAAAAAGTAAAACGGAATAGGTAGATGTACAATCACGAGCACAGAACAGAAATAGTCGGCAGCTGCACGTCGTGACTATGACGAGAAGGCTTCCACTCAGCATGATGCTGTGCTATGAGGGACCCACAGCACAGCGCTGATTTTTAGTGGTCATCCAAAAATGACATACGGAAGTCAGGTTTAAAGATTCTTAAAAGCACGTCCGGTGCATTTTGGGTAGCCGTACTAGCTTTCTCCTTGATGACTGGCTAACATTTCTATCAAGGCCTGAGCTAGTCACAGTTCATAGGTACAATGGGCCTTATGTCCAGGCAAAAAGATCCATAATTGCATTCTTATATTTTTCAACTTACATTAATTTCTACGCGACTTACTTGCGGCAGTTCTGCAATTTTTCCAAAAAATAAACTGTTACTTTCTTTTATAGGTGTAGGTTTCACTCACGGCGTTTTAAACACAGACAATGTGAGCCTGTTAGGCCTGACCATAGACTATGGTCCGTATGGGTTCATAGACCATTACTACCACCATTATGTGCCCAACACTTCGGATGATATGGGGCGATACGCGTTTAACAGGCAACCTGAGGTAAGTCCATAGTATGGTATAGCAATAGTTTTACTGTAAAAAACACATGTCATCACATGTAAGTGTAATTTATTAGTAAGCACCCGGGGCTAATGTAGCCAGGGGCAAACGTAACTGATTAAGATAACTCGTTATACAAAAATAACGAGTTATATCAATCAGTTACGTTGACCCCGGGTGATCCTAATCAATTCTTATTTCCTTGCACAAGTTAAAATTTTACTGTGTTAACATTACGGGCAAGTTGACTTGCTGCTTGATTATCCCACATTTGTAATATCTTCTGTATCGTAGGTGCAACAGATAAACTCTGGCATCCCAGACCCGGAACAGCTCGGGAATAGAACCCGTGACTCATAAGGCACCTATGCCACCGCCGGCGATTAACGAGAAGCGTGTATAACTAGCAACTAAAAACGAGTGGGCGAACAGTGAGTGAGCGATAGTGACGAGCCATTACTTGCTGGTATGCGTATGTACCAAGCGTGAGTCTCTCAGCGAGTACTCTCTTTGATAGCTCTTGTCGCTCCGACAAACGAGTACTCGCCGGCGGTGTGAAGTCAGCGATCAAATATTAATATATTATTTATTATGTATCTCTTTTACTTACACGGGAGCTACTCGTACAATCTTCATTACGTTTCTTGAGCGAGAAAATCGTTGATAGCTAGTCGCTTCTTCGTCGGTAGTGAGACCGGTGCCTAATGCTGTAGCCCCACTCATTGCATGTGATTGTGTAACGATCGTACTTAATTGAAAATGGGCTTATTGCAGATTCTTATATGGAACTTGGACAAGTTCGCTCAAGCTCTGGAACCTATTCTGTCGGAGCAGCAGAAGCAAGAGATCAAAGACGTTCAAGCTACCCTCGAAGAATACGTTAAAACTAAAGTATTGTAAGTTAACCTTTTCGCGAAATGATCTTTATTAGAATAGGCGTAGGGTATATTTTGTGGTCCCCAGGCACGTGAAGTGCTTAAATTAAGGATGTCGAACATTTTAAATTTTATGATAATTTTAAATGTTATGTTTCAGGAAAACATATCTACTAAAGCTTGGACTTAAAGAAATTAAAGATGCCGACGAGAAATTGGTGGAAGATCTGCTTGAAATGATGCAGTTGAAAATGGCAGACTTTACAGCGACTTTCAGACAACTTGCTGAGGTACCTAACTACCTATGTATTAGTTACAAATAGTCTGCTTTAAAGCATAATAACATTATTTTAGGGTTTCGGGTGTGGCTCTTCTTAAAAGGAGAGTTTGAGAGTCTATCAGCTAATTTTTGAGTCGATTAGCCATTTAGAAAGCCGGTGGCAGTCTATTTCATTGTAAAGCCGCGTATTCATTGGATACAAAGTTGAGAAACAGTTGCACAACAATGTTGCCCGTTTCTTTTGTTTTTCTTGAATACGGAAAATTAGTAAGTATAACATAACATCATGGCCGTACCTATGTGTAAATATTATAATGTTCCTAGCAAAACTGCAACATTCCTTGTTGCCAGCAACGCGTTTCCCGCAACATAAAAACATGTTGTTGATATTGCGTAACTTTGTATCCCAATGAGTAAGTACGGGGCTTTAAGCCAAGCACACTTTACTACCGCAACGAGCCGCATCGCAACGCATTTTCATACAAAAAAAAAAAACAGTGCAGCCTGTCTGTAGTGTGCGTTGGTTAATAGAAAATGTACGAGAGTGATGAAGGAAGTTGCGGCGTGGCCCGCCTGAATCTGCGTTAGCCTTTACGGTCATCTAAAAATCTGATTTTGTTTCAGGTAGCGCCAAATGAGTTGACAGACAAGACAGTACTAGAGACAAAATGGTCTCTCAATAAGTTAAGCGAGGCGCCAAATTGGGAGAAGTGGGCGCATGAATACAATAGTAGACTAAACACAGAGAACGGTAACGCCCGATTCAAAATTTATGGCGGCTCGGAACATGAAGCGAGCCGCTGCGCAGTAAAAAAATCACGTGTCAGCGGCGGTGAGGGGTGCGGTACTGCGCAGCGAGTAGCGCACTTCACAGCCGCCATAAAATTTGACACATTTACCTTTAAGTATCCACCGGTTATAGTGATACCGACTCATTGGGATGTCGCTTATTAATACTCATTTGCTTCCACAATGTGAACTTAGTTGGTAGGTTTTACAAGGACATGATCATTGCGGACCCTGTCGGGCACCGCAAAGTAGCAGAGAGGAAGAGGGCTTTAATTTGACTACTTAGTTGTCATATTATACTGTAATATTATTTAGGTAGTAGCGTAAATATATTACAACATTACAAACATTTTGTCTTTATAAGATTAGCAAACACAAAATCAGCCGGAAGACGTTTTCCGATTGAACACTGAACATTTGGATTAAAATTCTGTGATTATTTACGTTGCTCAATCAGCACAATTTATTTTATTAAGCCTGTGCATGTATTATAAGTCCAGTTGAAGTAAATTATTATTTTGTCATAATTACAGTGCCTGAAGAAGAGCGAATCGAGCGAATGGTCAAAGTAAATCCAGTTTATGTGCCGAGAAACTGGATCCTAGAGGAAGCTATCAAAGATGCTGAGAACAATGACTTTGAAAAGGTAATATGTGCATTACATTGATTTCTAAAGCGTACCCTGAAGAATTAAAAAAAAAAACATATTTTCTAAATGTTGAAAGAAACTTCGACACATTGGATTGCCTGTGAACTCGAAAAAAGTCAAAATCTAGCTAACTTTTAACAACAGACCATTTAATGCTCGTTTTCTTAATAAATATCCATTCATTTCAGGTACGATTTTTACTGAAACTCTTCAAAAACCCGTATGAAGTGAACGACGAAGCTGAAAAGCGAGGATATTCAGCACAACCACCAAGCTGGGCTTATGGACTTAAGCTTAGCTGTTCCAGTTAAATACAAGCACATATTAGTGTCGTAAAACGATGCTACGTAAATTAGGCATAAATTGATCAATAACAATAATATCAAAACTTTGCATAGATATCAAATTTTCTCCCATAGCTGGACCACTTCAAATGAACCTACAGCGTGAAGCAATTATGGGAGGTAAAAATGTGATGTTTTCAAACGAAGTTAAAATCGTCAAGTACTTTTGTGATGTAAGCAATATCTTGAAAGATATATTAGATTAAGATGGTAAGTACTTTATGAATGTAAGGATCACGGTTAATTATTTAGTATGAATCTAATTTATTATTTTTGTACCAATTTATTTGCTAATATATGCGGATTTGTTATAATTTCTGCTTTTAATTTACCCCAATTATGATCCATGGAATTATCTAAAAAAAACATTTTGAACTTGTTGGTGACAGTTGGTAGGACTGGCTCAAAGCCAGGTAATAATTGGGAGTTCAAAACCAAACAAAACATTTAAAAAAATACTGTAATTAAAATAATAATATTCTTTCCATAATGTATGCTTTTAAACTTAAAAAAAACCTATTTACAATCAACAACATTTCCTTTCTGGTATACAAATGATCAGTATTAATTAATATTCACTTGTAATCTTCATCTCCACTATCATCAGGTTCAGAATAATCTTCATCAATTTCTACCTTCCTTCTTTTAGGTTCTGGAACATTTTCTTTTTCTGCTTCTATTGTCTTCTGGGCTTCAGTTTGGGCAGATCTATGGTGGAAAACAAACGAAATTGTCTTTGCTAAGTCCCAGCATTGCTTTAGGACTAAATCTGCTAAGTTTTTCTTGTCTGCACAATGGTACCAGTTGGACAAGTCTGAGGTGCAGTCAGAGTTTTCTGGGGGAATTGTTACTTGAATGTTGTTAACACATCTTTTGCATTTGAACTTGCTGTGTGTGTCTGATAATGTGTTTTCTTCTAATCTAAACAGATCTTTTAAGTCATCAGAAGTGAAGTGTCTAAGAGATTCCTCATTTTGATCAACTACTGTGTCACTTAATGCCTTTTTGTGTGCTTGTCTTTGGAATATCTTTTCCTCAATGGTTCCTGTTGCTAGTAACCGGTATATGTAGCAAGGTTTCTTCTGTCCATCACGCCACACTCTTGCCATGGCTTGGTCATCATTGGCAGGGTTCCAGTCAGGGTCAAACATGATAAGTCGGTTTGCTCCAATAAGGTTGAGTCCACAACCACCGGCTTTAGAACTCAGCATGAATATCCATTCTTTATTGTCCTTGTTGTTAAAACTCTCGACTACCTTAGCTCGCTTCTTAATCGTCATGGAGCCATCAAGTCTCACATATAAATAAGATCTCTTTCTACATAATTTTTCAAATAAATCTAACGTTTGTGTATAATTAGAAACCAGTACAATTTTATCATCAGTATTGGTCTTCAAGTTAGCCAAAATACAATCTAAGATCATAAGCTTTCCTGACAATTCTGGCTTCACATCTTTGATGTCATAATTGCTTGGCAGCAGGCTCAAAGCCTTTTCAAAACCTTCGGATCTTTCCACTATCTTGTCATAAACTAAATCAGGATGGTTACAGAGTTTCTTAAGAGTAGTGATGCTTGAAAGAGCACTGAGAGTGTTCTTCTCTCCGTTGCCACTGAACTTGTTGCGGATAGCATCAGAATTGATGAAGTTTTTGTACAGTTGTGTCTGAAGGGGAGTCATCTTCACACATATGACTTGTTCAAACTTAACAGGCAAGTATTTAGTGAGTAGACTGCTTGTTCGGCGGATCATACATTTGTTGACAATAGAGGTTAAAGTTGCCAGACATTCATGTGCTTTTTCTCTTTCTGAAGCAGTTGCTAGAGCATCTTGACCTCTTAGAATTGCATTTTCATATTTCTTCTTGAATTCATGAGCAGTTCCAAGGATACCTTCATTGACAAAATGAACTAAACTGAAGTATTCTGTCAAATCATTCTGGATTGGAGTTCCTGATATCAAAATTCTTCTTTTCGCCTTCAACCCCATTAAAGCCTGGTATGTTTGGTTCTCAGAGTTCTTCAGTCTATGTCCTTCATCACATAGGACTAATCCCACTTCAGATGAATGGAGAATATTGGTGTAAATTCTAAATGTTTCATAAGAGATGATTAGAACTGGAGTGGCTACTCGAGTTGTGGTAAATGTGTTCATATATTGCTGTAGTTTTAAAGTAATGTCAGCTTTAGACCCTCCATCCATGGCCAGAGCATTGATTCTTTGCCCTAACCATTTATGTATCTCATTGTACCAATTCTTGACCAAACTACTTGGGCAGACAATGATTGCCTTACAAATTGTAGGTTTACAGTCAGGTCCTTGCCTCAGAAGTGTCCATAACAGAGTAATACATTGTAAAGTCTTTCCTAAACCCATTTCATCAGCCATAATGCAGCCATAGGCGTTCTCTATCTGTTGTCCAGTGACGCAGTCATACATAAACTTCACTCCATCTCTCTGATGAGGTCGTAAGATGTTCCCCAGCACTGGATCCACAACCACGGCCACTCTGATGTCGTTAGGACTCATCTTCATCTTCTCATGTTCAGGAATGTATGGTGGGCGATACAATACTAAAGCATTCGGTTCATCTGGATCATGTAAGGCTCGTCTAACCTGCGTCCTCTTTAGACCCAAGCTTTTACCACAAAATGAGGACACATAGTTCGGTATGGGAACCTTGAAAGGCTTGTTCAGTATCTGCTTGATTAAATTCTCGTGTTCAGAAGCAGTTAATGCCTGAGAAGATGATTTCTGAGTCAATGGTATCTTCGTACATTCCCGCCGTTTATTTCGTTTGGATTCTAGCAGCGGGCTTTTGAAGACATTGTCGCTGGAGCCGACTTGACTCGGCGCTAGGCTGCGCCGCATTTTAATTTCTTTTTACACCATTTAAAAAACACGAAAGTTAAACAAAACAGCACACCTGTTAAAACTTGTTGTGAAAAATATCTATTATCTATTGATCTCAGGATTTTTGACATTGACGTTTAACGTTTTAGTGTTGCAATAATAAAAATATGTAGTTAAAAAAAACTAATAAACCCGCTTTTATCACGCACAAAAAATATATTGACTTGTATTAGTTAAGATATAAGTACCTATGCAGCTAGTCACTTCTTTCATATCCAATGAATAATTAAATAAGCGTGGAGCGCTTTGTTTAAATCAATTAAAAGTACACACAACTAAAAAGCTACCAAGCGCAATCTATTGGAATCATCAAAACGAATCGTATGAGCCCAAACTCGAGGGTAAGTAGCCACTGATTAATTCCACTATCCACCTCCTGGCTCCATCATCAGACCCTCGTTACTAAGCCCAATCTATTGGACTTGTCTAAACGAATCATGTGAGCCCAAACTCGAGGGGTTTACTAGTAGCCACTGAAGAGTTCCACTATTCACCTCTTGGCTCAGAGTTCCACTATCCACCTGTTGGCTAAATCATCAGATCAGCTCCAAGATACCAATGTGTAGGCTCGCCTGCAGAGCGTCTATTAGCAGCAAATACTACATAAATACATTGCGTACAGCTTTCGGCAAGGCGCAATTATCGTGGCAGTGTGTGAAAAACTTTTTATGGAATCACTTCGTAACTTGCCAACCGCACGAGCGGTCGAAACATTTTCAGTCCTTTGCGATAAAACTAAATTAAAGTAATTCTAAAAAGTTCATAGTTGTCATTGAAGAAACCAAATTTCCAAAAGTTCACCCTTTATTTCATAATAGACATAAAAATTGGCGACCGTGACAAGACAAGAAAACCTAAATTTGCAAAAATTGGTTCATTGAGTCCGCACGTGGCGTGATCATCGAGAGCACAAAAGGCAGAGTTCCCGTGTGAAGCTGAAACCAACGAACATCCTGCATGCTGCATCGATGCAGCTAAAGTATCGACACAGGTGTACGGAAGAAAAAGCAATTGCAGAATATTCATGTGAACCGGATCATCATAAGTGCCCTTCCTTCCTCATTCTTATCTACCTATCTTCTATAATAGATAATAAATAAATATATAATAAATAAAGGTGTGAAAAACGTGCCTTCCACTTGTACAATAATTTCAATTAATTATTTAGTTATTGCTGAAGGCAAGGCTGGTTTTGCTAGATTAAACTTAATTGTAATCCACAATAATATCAGCGTAGGCCATCATTAGGGGGAAGCGCTAAGGTAGCCCGCGAAATTCAAATTTTGTTACGATATTTGCAGCTCAGTGTCTGGGTGTATGTTGATTTAAGTATGATTCGCGACCGTAACAATATGTATTTACAGAATTATAATCATTAGGATCAGTATAAAATTCCTTAAGTTAGTATAATCCTGAAATGTTAAGATTTCATGAAATAGCCATTCAATAGAATTACTTGGTCTTAGAGTCGTATTGATGACTTTAATTATTATAATTCCATAAATACATATTTGTCACGGTCGCGAATCATATTTTAATCAAAATACAACCTAATACTGACCTGCAAATTGCAAAAAACGTAAGAAAATTTGAATTTCGCGGGCTACCCTGGTGCTTTCACCTTAATATTCCATATCACCTAGTTGGCATGAAAGTTATCCAAATAATCATCCAGTTTTACTATTTTAAAATAATTTTCATTAGGTTTTCATCTACCGACATCATGTATTTCTCATACCATTCTAAGAAAGGATAACGTAACGTTTCTAATCAGGTTTTAATATTGTTTGCCGAACTTTCCAGATACCTCGGAACATCAATGCTAGCACCATTAGTACGAGCAGAGGTTGTCTTCCTTGCCTGGCAGCGTGAACCAGGTTTCCTGAACGTCGAATTGAAGGGCGTGAGATTATTCAACTTACAAAATGAAAATCCAAGACGGCGGCTGCCGGGGAGATTGTCGTGGTAGGGGTATACTTCTCCCCGAACCGAACTCTCGCCGAGTTCCACAACTCCCTTGCGGAGTTGAGAGTCGTCGTCGTCGGGTTCCGTTCCCTGCCTGTGCTCGTCCTTGGGGACTTCAATGCCAAGAATGTGGCTTGGGGTTCCCGGCTTACGGACACACGGGGCAGGATGGTGGAGGACTGGGCTCTGGAGACGGGCCTGGTCATCCTAAACCGGGGTTCTGTCCCCACGTGTGTGCGGATGCGGGGTGAGTCAGTGGTGGACATTTCGTTCGCCAGCCCCGCTCTGTCGCCGCGTGTCGTCGACTGGCGCGTCGTGGAGGGGGTGGAGACCTACTCCGACCACCGGTATATCCGGTTTGACGTCTCCGCCCAGACCTCGAGCGCGCCGGTCCGACAGGCCCCGAGTGGTCCGCGGTGGGCGTTGAAGCAGCTGGACCGGGAGCTCCTCCTGGAAGCCTCGATCGTGCAGGCCTGGGTGTCACCACCGGACAGGCCTGCTGACATCAATGACGAGGCGGGGTGGTTCCGGGAGGCCATGTCCGAAGTATGCGATGTGGCAATGCCCCGGGTCCGGCACGGACGCGCCCGGCGCCAGGTGTGCTGGTGGTCGCCGGAGTTGACGTCTCTGCGCGACGCGTGCGTTGCTACGCGACGCCGGTACACCAGGCACCGCAGGCTCCGTATCCGCCCTCCGGATACGGAAGCCATTCAGGCGGAGCTGTACGAGGGTACAGAGCGGCGAAGACCGCCCTCCGAGCGGAGATCCTGCGGGCCAAGGGACTGGCCCGCGAGGAGTCGCTGGAGGCTCTGAACAGGGATCCGTGGGGACGCCCGTATAAAATGGTGCGGAACAAACTCCGCCCATGGGCTCCCCCGCTGACGCAGAGTCTCCGGCCCCAGCTCGTGGAGGACGTGGTGAGCGCTCTGTTCCCTTCGCGAGGGGAACATACTCCCCCGCCCATGGCTCCGTCTCCTGCGGTGTCCGATGCGGACCACACAGCCGACGATGACGACGATGCTCCGGTGTGACCGAGGTAGAGCTGAGAGTGGCGGTGCGCAGACTGAATGCCAGAAACACCGCCCCAGGACCCGACGGCTTACCTGGAAAAGCCTGGGTCCTGGCCTTGGAGGCTCTCGGGCCTCGACTAAGGGGGCTCCTAAGCGCATGCTTGGAGTGGGGCCGGTTCCCGCTTCAATGGAAGACAGGGAAACTGGTCCTTATTAAGAAGCCGGGGCGCCCTGCGGACACTCCATCCGCTTACCGGCCCATCGTGCTGCTCGACGAGGTGGGCAAGATCTTTGAAAGAGTCATTGCAGACCGCCTCGTCGGGCGGCTGGTGAGGGTGGGGCCGGATTTGGCGGAGAGCCAGTTTGGTTTCCACAAGGGGCGCTCTACGGTGGACGCCATCATGCGCGTTCGAGCCCTCACGACGGGGGATGCTGTGGCCCGGGGTGGGGTCGTCTTGGCGGTGTCTCTAGACATCGCCAATGCCTTCAACACCCTGCCCTGGAGTTGCATCAGGGAGGCACTCCGGTATCACCGAGTGCCGACCTACCTCTGTCGCGTGGTCGAGGCCTATCTGACGGACAGGGCCGTCATTTACCCCGGTCACTGGAGAGAGTGGAACCGGCGAGAGATGTCGTGCGGTGTCCCGCAGGGATCGGTTCTGGGACCGCATCTGTGGGACATCGGGTACGACTGGGTGCTGCGCGCTGACCTCCCTGGTGGTGTCAGCGTAGTTTGCTACGCTGACGACACGCTGGTCCTGGCGCAGGGGAGGTCGCACCAGGCGGCGGCCGAATTAGCGGCACGCGGGGTTGCGACAATCGTAGAGAGGATCCGGCAATTGGGACTCGAGGTGGCCTTGCACAAGTCCGAGGCCATGTGTTTTCATGGTCCTCGGAACGCGCCACCATCGGGTTCCCAAATAACGGTAGGAGGGGTTCCCATCGGTGTCGAGTCGACGATGAAGTACCTAGGACTCGTCCTCGACAGCCGGTGGAATTTCGTGGAGCATTTCCGACGTTTGGCTCCCAGACTGGAGCGGGCCGGGGCTGCCTTGGGGCGGCTCCTGCCCAATCTGGGGGGTCCAAACGCCTCCTGCCGGAGGCTCTACGCGGGGGTCGTGCGGTCCATGGCCCTTTACGGAGCTCCGGTGTGGGCGCGTTCCGTGAGGCGGCGACCGATCCGTCGGTTGAACGCGTCCCAGAGGGTCATGGCCATTCGGTTAGCCCGGGGATACCGCACGGTCTCCGGGGAGGCGGCGAACCTCCTTGCCGGATTACCGCCATGGGATCTGGAGGCAAAAGTCCTCGCGCACATGTGGGAGTGGCGCGAGGAGGCAGGACGCCGGGGCGTAACTCCGTTGCCGCGAGAAATCGCGGCACGGCGGACAGAGCTCCGGCAGGATCTCATGGCGGCATGGAGAGTGCGATTGTCGCAACCCAGCGCTGGGCACGCCACAATTGCGGCGATAAGTCCCCTCTTTCAGGAGTGGCTGGAGAGGCACCACGGCGTCCTCACCTTCCGCCTGACGCAGATCCTCACCGGACACGGGTGCTTCGGGAGGTACCTGTTCCGGATAAGGCGGGAGGAAACGCCCGGGTGTCACCACTGTGTGGATCGCCCGGAGGACACGGTGGAGCATACGGTGGAGGTCTGCCCGGCTTGGGCGGAGCACCGCCGTGTCCTCGCGGAAGCGATCGGCGGCGGCGATCTCTCGCGTCCGGCCCTGGTCCAGGCCATGGTACGGAGCGAGACTGCATGGGAAGCCATTACCTCCTTCTGCGAAGCAGTAATGCTCGTGAAGGAGGAGGCGGGACGCGTGAGGGAGAGGCAAGCTTTGCACCCTCACGCCCCTAGTCGCCGCAGGAGACGCCCTGGGCGTCGGGAATTGGCAGCCGATTCCCGGCCACCGTAGGCGTGGGCTTGCGGACGGCGAGCAATGGGTAGCTCGCCGTCTGGTAAGGACCAGGCCCGAGTCGACGGCGCGTCGTGTTCCACGCGCGCCTCAAAGAGATGTCAGCACTATTGACGGGGTCCGCTAGGGCCGATGCCAGCTAGGGTTGCGGGATGTTCGAAAGAGTTACCGTGGCCCCGGCACAGGCAACAGAAGGAACACGGGTGGGTTTTAGTCAGTAAAAGTCTGACACGCCCTCCCGCTCCGCCCAGAGCGGGAGAAGTCATTTGATGATTTCCCATCCACAAAAAAAAAAAAAAAAAAATAAAAAAGATGGCGGCAGCGAAAATTTTCAAAATTTTCATCAAGGTTGTCGTTTTCATAGTTTTCGAGAGTGCTTAATCCGATAGTAAAGTTGAAATGAAAATTCAAGATGATGGTCGCGGAAATTTTCACATTTTTCGTCATGGGTGTCTATTTCATCGTTTTCGAGGGTGCTAATAATATAAATAAAACTATAAGTATGACAATCTACGACTTTCTATACACGGTATTGACGAAGATGGACAAAAGAACACCTTTATGTATTATCTTTTGCGATATGACGCAAGCGTTTGACTACGTAAATCATGACATTCTAATTAAAAAACTTGACGCTTATGAAATAAGAGGTTATTTAGACAATAGAAAGCAAAAGACAGAAATAACTAGAATCAATATAGCTACTAAAAAAGAAGTGGAATGTTTCAGATGAACGTCACGTTACCTTTGGTGTTCCGCAAGGTAGTGTATTGGGACCTCCTCTCTTTACTTTATACATCCAATGACTTGCCAATATAAACTTCACATCCCATGACTCTATTTGAAGATGATAGTAGATTGAGACTTGCTAATAATAATAATGACATGGCCCAAAATAAACTTGACATTCACAACTCTTTGACATCTATGATACAATGGTTAGACTATAATAATTTAAAGATCAATTCAAATAAAACTAAGATCATGCATTTTAGCCAGCGTTTGACTAGAAATAATTTGGACATAAATATTGATAATAAAACCATTGAAAGCGTTAATACCTACAACTAAATTCCTCTGACTAATCATTGACAAAAGACTGGACTGGAAATCACATATAGAGAATCTCTGTAAAAAAATTAGTAGGTAGTTCTGCTTTTGCCTTACATTCCCTAGCTGCAGTCGTGAATGTAGATACCTTAATTGCGACCTATCACGGCTTTGCTGCGTCTCACTTGAGATACGGCATCATCTTTTGGGGAAATTCTACCGATTTCAACATTGCATTCAAGGCCCAAAAGAGATCCATTAGGTCAATGTTTAGGCTACAGACTGTTAATACTTGTAAACCGTATTTTATAAGATACAAAATATTAACTTTACCCTGTCTGTATATCCTTAAAACTGTAATATTTGTTAAGGCGAATCCCAAATTATACAATATATTAATAAATGAAAAATAAAGACTTTTTTTTTCAAAAAAACTTTAATTTCGGAAGTCGGTGGGAAAAACGAAAATACAAAACCAAAGATATCGACTTCCGAAATGAAAGTTATTTTTAAACGACTGCCCAAAAAAGGAGTGTTTTCAAAGGTCATGTACCTATGTAATGTATTCATGTACGGGAGTTTCTTTATTCCACCATAATAACTTTTAAACGCCTGAACAGATTTGGATGTATGGAGTATCGTTAGAATCTATCATCCTGACTGACACTAGCTATAAATAAATTGATGGTTTTTTTTTACTTTTTAGTTCGTTTTTGGCAGGGCAGTCGTGTTTTTAATTTAAAAAAATTAATTATTCACTTTGTAATGTTTTTCTTTGCAAGTCGGTTGTTTTTCTTGGAAATAAGTTTTTTTTATCATATCATAAAGATAAAAACAGATGTAAGGTTAAGAATTTAAGATAAATAAACTCATACCTTTATTACACGAAATGCTACCAAGTATTGTCAGTGAAAAATATTAATTCGGCGATGTTTGTTTCAAGATCATCAATTTTGGTCCTATAATATGGTTGTTAGTGGTTAGAAGCGGCTTTAATCTAACCAAACGCGGGCTGAACATTTTATTTTACATGGCGCTACTGCTATCTGGCCCACTCAAGCAAATACCGATATTCCCGGCATTTTTGGCAGCGAAAAGAGTATACGTAAAAGTTGGCACGATTTTTTTTAATCAGGTGCCAGAAAACCAGCATTACTGCAGAATACAGCTTATCCTGACGGACGACAAGTAGAAATCGATGAAATAAAACAAAACAAAGGTTACAAAAATACTTAGTATTAAAATGAAAACATTTAACAAAAACTTTCTCTTACTTTTTAAGTTACAATCGGTACTATCGATGTGTCACATCAATACTGCATTATATAGCATGATTCATCACAGACAATTTATTAACGTAGCTGTGTTTTAGTCCAAAAATAGTATGGGGACATGTGATTATAGCTTTCGAAAATTAATAACCTCTTTGCATCAGAATTGATGAACGTAATTAATGCACTCCCGGATTCCTAAATCGAACCACCGTGCACTTCCATTTTAGGTAAAAAGGCCTCAATCATCAAAATAATGATCGTATCAAAGAAAACCCGTTATTTTGGTGTAATCATTGCTCCAAATTTGAATGCACAACCATTTAAAAAGTTATAGACCCTTTACAAAAACATTGCAGGATGGCTCGATTAGGAGTCTGGGATTGTATAAAGAGCATCCAACCTCGTTAGCATACCTATACAGTTCGCCATTATGAAAGAAACTAGTTTCGGCAGCCAGCTATGAAACGTGTCAATCGACAGAGTAAGTGAATACAAATAAAAAATAATCAGTGATGAATCTCGTAAATGAAATGCTTTTTGAGATATTTAAGGGTGAAGCGCTAAGGTAGCCCTCTCCGACCAAATTCATTTTTTTTTTACAATTTTTGCCATTTGCAGCTCTCGTGTCTGGGTGTATGTTGATTAAAGTATGATTCGCGACCGTAACAAATATGTATTTACAGAATTATGGCCATTATAATCAGTAATACAATTCCGTTAGTATAATCCTGAAATGTTAAGATTTCATGAAATAGTCTTTCAATAGAATTACTTGGTCTTAGAGTTGTATTGATGACTTTAATGATTATAATTCGGTAAATACATATTTTTTACGGTCGTGAATCATATTTTAATCAACATACAACCTAATAATGGCCTGAAAATTGCAAAAAACGTAAGAAAATTTGAATTCCCTGGCGCTTTCGCCTTAAGTTCAAAAGTGTAAAAAAATGTAATGTTTTATTTTTCCACGTTTTTGAACTTAAATATCTCAGAAAGTATATCACTTACGAGATTCATCACTAAATATTTTTTATTTGCAATCACTTAATCTATCGATTGACACTTGTTTCATCACTGGGGCGCCAGTGGCGGGCCGTAGGTAGTGTAGGTATGCTAGGTCCCAAACAAAAATATCGGAACCTCTTTATAAAACTTAAGACACACGAGCAGTGGTGGCCCAGTGGTATCGACCCCGACTTAAGAGTTGTAGGTCATGTGTTCGAACCCAGACAGGCACTTTGTGTAAATAATTTCATCACCACTGCTCTCAAAACCGTGAAGGAAAACATTGTGAGGGATCCAGCATGTCCTAGAACCAAAAATTCGAAGACATGTGACATCTTCCAACCCGCACTGGGCCCGCGTGGTAGATAACGGCCCACTCCCTCTCATCGAGAGGAGGCCTGTGTCCCAGCAGAGGGAACATTATAGGCTGATTATGATATGATGATGAAGACACACAAAGCAACGCATTTGAGCGAATACGTGAATACATTTAAATTTTGAACACAACATTTATTAACTTAAGAAGTGAACCTTCATCAAAATTATAAACTCAAATTCAATCATTCATTCATAAAAAAGTAAGTTCGTAGGTATTTTCGGACATGTACATAAGTAGTTATTAAAACAGTTGACTAAGATAGCCTAAAAGGCTTGATCCATTAAGTATGTAAAATATTTTTGTGCATTAACTGGTGTATAGTTTGGCTATTCAATGTAATTACAAGGCATTATTTTTATTGCTTTTTTTGACATAAATTAGACATAATTATACTAAAGGAATTAAGTTTTATTGGACAGATCCATGTTTTTTGAAGCCCATTTACATAACTTGACACCTTGTACTATGACGTCACAATCACGAGATGCCAAGTTCCAGTACCCAGGCGTTAGAATGGCAGATCGAGTATTATTAAAAGACAGTTACAGACCGATGCAAACTTTAAGGCGACTCGGAACACGAGGCGAGTCACTGCGCAGTAACAAATTTACGTGTCAGCGGGGGTGAGGGGTGCGGTACTGCGCAGTACCGCACCCAACTTCAGAGCCGCCATAAAGTTTGACGCTTACTGAGCACAGCACCCTAATGGCGTAACACACTCAATCACAATCTGAATGATTTTGAAGGATATTGCTAATCCATTGCTTCATATTTACGAAAAATTTGTCTGCTCAACAACGTAAACAACGCAATTAATGTTGTTGAACTGTCAAAATGAAAGCCATTGATACTCTAACGGCCGAACCCAATAACTTATTTTCAGTAAAAGACAAATCGCTATTAATGGCAGACAGTATAATTCTATCTGTCCTTATCAGGCCGGTAAGATTCCATAGTCTCATATAGATTATTGGGACGTTAAAACCATAGATAGATAGGTTTTCCTATGTTCAGTATGCCAAAACTGGTGATAAATAAGTTATTGGGTTCGGCGTACTACTCCCCAGGTATGAGTGACGGAGACGACGCTATACAATCCCGATCTTTTTCTAATACTCGAGATGCCTTAACGGCAGCGTACCGTAAGTCAATGGAACTAGTCTTTCGCATCTTCCTTCAATGATTTCTCGGCAATGGCAGAAAAGTAACATTATAGAATTACTTCTTGTTATTACGTACGACCTTGATGTTAGTGCCTTCGAAGACGCAGTCAGTTCGTGATGGGTACACGTTCTTGAGGTTTCCTTCGGGATCGACTACTTTCACCTGGGGAAAAAATATAAGTTGTCTTAAAAAAAAAGTGGAATTGCCCTAGTGTTACTAAACGCATTGATTTGTTTTGGCTTATCTGGGGCCTTGGAAATGATAGTATCATTCAGATATAAGTAAATACTAGAGGTGCGCCGAGTTTGTACTCGGCGCACCTCTAGTATTTACTTATATCTTGAAAACTTGTGTTTTACCGAGTAACCGTGCCAAACTCAAAGTATTTATTTCAATTAAACCAATTACAGGCATTTTTGAATTATCAGAGTTGGTCAGTTAGTCAGAAAGTTGAAGCTAGCCCATTCCAAAACGTAGATCTCTACGGCACGGGCAAGAAATTTCAAGGACATTCTTTTAAATCAAAATTATTACAAAATCCTGGGTACATTGTTCTTGTTGCTTCTATATGTGAGAATAATTTAAAAAATAAATAATTAAAATCAATTCAAAATATAAGATTAAAAATAAGCCCTGGCAGTTAAGAGATGACCAGTCTCAACTGACGGCACCCGTTCACGAACATGACGCGTGGATCAGCACCATCAAGCTCAACCGGTATATGTTTACCGAACAGAGTACTCTTATATTATTTTAGGCGAAAGACGCCCACTGCTGGTCGTGGGCTTCCCACAGCATCGCCACATCAACCATTCTAAGTATTGCTATTATTTTACATCATTCTCTTACCTGCTGCACAGTGAGGGTGTGGTAGGCAGCGTCAGGCTCCTGGGGTCCAATTCCTAGCAGGAGGCACTCTTGCAGCAGCTTGTTCATCACAGTCTTGCAGGCGCCGAGCGACGTGTGTGACGTCACTTCTACCAACATAGACTTGGTTTCTTGAGACATCTGAGGAAAATTGCGTATATTAAACATTGATTTATTTATATTTAAAGTTCTTGTTCCACCGACCCACCCCGTCGCATCGCATCGCATGCCCGCGCTGTTACTCCGTTTTCGCTTAGCGCTCGTTCTTACTTTTTTTCTTTTTACTCGGCTTCTTAGGGTCCTAGCGTAATGTTACATACAATATAGCCTTCCTCAAGAATTAGGCTATAAAATGCAAAAATAATTTTTCAAACCCGACTGGTAGTGACAGAGATTAGCGCGTTCAAACAGTCAATAAAAAACAAAATGTGTCGGTAACTAATAGACTAAGCGCATTTTTCTTACTTTAAGCATTTTATACCCGTCATAATTTCTAAACGAAAGGTCCGATTCGAATAATTTAAAAAGGAATGTATATGTACTTAATCAACCTTGATTATGAAACTATTTATTTGGATATGGATTAATACCATGGTTATGAAAACACCTTCGCAAATAATGTATTATTTTATAACAAAGATTACCATTAAAAAAGTTATGGTGAGCCAACCCCAACCAAATATAGACATATGCTATCGCGGACATTTTTTTAGAACTTTTTAAGAGGAACAATTCCGTCATACATGATTTTCGCATAACTTTCAACCGTTTACGCAGCACACGCAACTGAAGCTCTCAAAAGGAATAAATTTTCCCCGTTTTTGCAACATTTTTCATTGATGCTCCGCTCCTGTTGGTCGTAGCGTGATGTTATATAGCCTATAGCCTTCCTCGATAAATGGGATATCCAACATAGCAACATGAGCATCAAGATGGAGTTTATCATCCAACAAAACACCAAGATCACGAACCACTGTTTCTCTTGCTAGATCTATATTGTATGCGACAGCACATCAAGCTACTACAGTCTGTCAAACTTTAATAGATTTTCAACTTTATTGCTATAGCATTAGGTTCAAGATTGATTGAGAAAATTTGACAGTTTCGGATAGCTTGACCTGCTGGCGTCTGTACAACGAATATGCATATTTAATTACGTTTTTATTTTTAGTAAAACTAATGCAATGGCATTTGCATATGCTCAATTTAAGTTTATTTTTTACACAATACGCAGAGAATCTATTTAAATCTTCCTGCAAAAGTAAACAGTCACGTAAATTAATAGTCGGCCTAAAAATTTTTAGATCGTCTGCGTATAGTAATACTTTAAAATTTTGAAAACACGTACCGCACGTCATTAATAAACATAATAACGAAAAGAGGACCCAGTATAGAGCTCTGAGGAACACCGGAAGTAACATCTAAGGTCGCAGAATTAAAACCGTTTATTACAACTTTCTGAGATCTGTTAAGAACGTAAGAAGAGAACCATCTCAATAGGTTGCCACGTATGCCATTAAAGGCAATTTTACTCAACAGCAATTGATGGTCACCTTGCAGCGGCGAGGTGTCAATTTTTGTAAGAGAGAAGCCGAAGCGAAGCAGATTTTAACTTTTTTGGCAATAGTAAACACTATTGATTGTGCCATTGTCCAATAGCGGTGTAGTTGCTGATGCGAACCTCCGAAGGGAAGCCGGTAGGAATCGTGTTATATGGTGCTTTCGGCACTGCCATCTTGTCAAAAGCTTTTTGGAAGTCCGTGTAGTATCAACTTGAATACGAGGGTCCATACTGTTAAAGAAACGTTAGTGGTAGTTGATATTTTTTTGACGAATCCATGTTGTTGTGGAATTATTTTATTATACTGGATGATATTTTAGTCTCGAAATGATTACAGGGTGTTCTACCCATGAATATGAACAACCTTCACTATGGGAGCAACTCTGAAATCACGAAAAAAAAAATCTGCTGTATAGTAGAAAAGTTTAAACCTACTTGACCAAAATGTATAAAACAGCTGTTTTTTTTTCGTGATCTCATAGTTGATCCCATAGTGAAAGTTGTTCATGTAGAACACCCTGTAAACATTTCGAGATGGTAAAAAAAATCATCCAGTAGGTATAGTAGAGGATAAAATTTATCATGAACAAGTCTCTCAAAAAGCTTTGTCAAAACCGATAATATCCGATATCCTATTTAGGTACCGACTTGTGAACAGGAGTTATATTTGCGAGTTTCCATGCATGGGGAAAAACTTCTTGTGAAATAGATAAATTAAAAATAATTTGTAATGGCACACACAGCTTAATGGCGGTCTGTTTAATGAACACAACTGGTAGGCCATCTGGTCCCAGGCCTTTAGACGGATCTAATGCTCTTAGCGCACTTAATATATCATCGGCAGTAAACTGAATGTTACTAAGGAGAGAACAGGTTCCAGAATAATCTCCGCACTGCGATGAAATACCATCAATTGAAATGGATGGCTCATATACCGAATTAAAAAAGCTTGAGAACAGCTTACAGATGCCTTCAGGGTTATTGGCTGAATGGTTAATGTAATGCATGGTAGAAGAGAAGCTTGTAGAGGATTTGCGGGAAGAAATGAACGCCCAAAAATGCTTAACATTAGTCCGGATACCATCTTCTACGGAGGCAATGTACTTTCTGTAACAGTTTTTGTACTTGACTTGGAATCTGGAGCGGTAATTAGAAAACTGCTCATAGTCTGAAATGTTTTGATACATCTTCCATTTTACCCAAGCCTTGGCTTTATATTTGTAAATATGAATAAGCGATTTTGAAAACCAAACCGGAAATTTTAAAGCTCTGCAGCTAATCAATGGAACATGTCTTTTAATAATGCAGAAAATAATGTTATAAAACATGCTTAAGGCATCGTCAATGGTTTGGTTAACTAAAACGTCCACCCAATTAATCACTTTTAAATCGCCATTTATGTTATCATAATTTGCCTTGTAATAATTATATTTTTTTAATCATCTTGCGAGCCATCGAATTGTAGGGTACACTTAGAGAAATAAAAACATTAAGTGGAGGATGGTGGCTATCAAGCTGTAGTAAATAGTCTGTGGCTCTAGCAACATTGCAATCACCGTTACCAATAGTCTAATATTCTCCCACTTAGATTCCGTATTGTATTAAATTGATGAGCGTTGAGGAACGACAAAAGCGCACTCATATGATGACAAACGGGGGACTTACCTCTACAAATATGAGCAGCCGATCTATTCTGTAAACATCACACCGTGAGCACTTAGGTGAAGTGAGTTTGAAGTGCGCTCAATTCCTAGTAGAGTAAGGTGGGATGACAGTTCACATCACGCTCACTTCACCTAAATTTTCACGGTGGGATCTTTACAGAATAGCACCACAGATAGTGAAGTACTATCTGTACAAGTGATCCAGTCGATTTCTGGTAGGTTAAAATCTCTTATCACATAGAAATTATCAACGTTTGTGTCGCCAAGCAATGATTGCAGAAGTCCAAAATATTCAGCACAAGCAAATTCTGGCGTTTTTGGTGGCATATACTGGATGATTTTTAAGTCCACTACGACTGCTGTTTTCATGGACGCTTAGATATAATGTATACGGACGCTTTTGTGGTTATCTAAAATGGTACCCAAAAAGGGCGCGCCAAAAGATTTTTTTTAGATATATTTTGATGCAATAGAAGAAGTACCCACATTTCGCCAGTTATATACTGGATGATTACCGTCTCGAAATTTTTACAGGGTGTTCTACCTATGAACATGAACAACTTTCACTACGGGACCAACTCTGAAATCACGAAAAAAAAATCTGCAGTTTAATAGAAAAGTTTAAACCTACTTGACCAAAATGTATGAAACAGCAGATTTTTTTTGCGGAGCCAATCTAACTGAATGCAGACCCACACACACAGCCACGAGAACACCGCCTGCGTCTTTTTTATTGGTGGCAATACGGTCACGATCATACCAATGTACCACATAACGCCCATCAATAAACTCGTTATCTGATATCTCGGGCGTCAGCCAGGTCTCAGTCAAAATTATTATGTCATAAAAATTAGCTAGAATATTCATATACAAAATATTTAATTTGGTGCGGAATCCCCTACAATTTTGGTAATATATAACTAAGTTTTCTGTCATTGTAGCGTAAAACTTATAGAATATGGTCATAAATGCATTAACCGTTACTAACGTAATCATAACTAGCAGGCCATTATTGTACAATAAAGCGTTAAGAGAAGGCGAACAAAATACAAGAAACAAAACATAACACTTAAAAAATTGATTAACCATAATAAGCAACTTACGAGCCAACATATGGAGTGTGCAACAAAAGTTTGTAATATACAAACTATTAAAAAGGCCCAGAACTGTGGAGATCGAATATGAGATATGCCGAAGATTGATCGATTATTCATTGTAGCCTTAAGAGAATGCGAAGAAAATACAAGAAACAAGACATAACACTTAAAAAAAATTGAAAAATCATGTTCATAAACAGTGTAAATACCTTAGTATCCTCTGAGTTGGTAATTGGGGGGAAGCTGATGACCTTTCCGCTGGCGTCTTGCAGACAAGGGTACACAGGCTTGCCTTCCAATAAGTACAAGTATCTGCAATAAAATAATATGTAAACATATTTATGGTTTATTTACTAGCTGGATATGGATGCTGTCTAACGCAGGCAAGATTTTTCTTGTTCAGCACCATAGCAGTGTACACAGTTCATATGTAGAAACGACTCGAATTCTTGCATAGGCCCGGTGGATTTTCATAGCATGTACACGCGGCCTTACTGTCTCACTGCAGGGCAAATGCCTCTTCTCATACAGAAAAGGATCAGTAGAGAAATATGAATGTTACATACTTGTGTATCCCAGAGTAGACATTCCTCTTCTTCTCCTTGCGCAGAGCCTCAGCCTCTGCCGTAAGCTGCTGGAACAGTTGCTCACCAGAGTAGGGTCGCAGCCTCGACAGCGGGATCATTTTCAAGGCTGCTGGGGCCTTTGCTGTGTATACTAGGTCACCTGGGAATATTAAGAGTGAGTTGAGTTGGCTAGTGATTTAGATTGGTGCTATATTACTGCTAGAAGAGTTCCTAAATCTATGAAGTGAACAAAGTATTTCTGTGAGGGCTCAACCTCTCAACAAACTCAAACTCAAAGCATTTATTTCAATTAAACTAATTACAGGCACTTTTTAATTGTTACAGAGTCGGTCAGTTAGTCAGAAAGTTGAAGCTAGTCAAGAGTTCCTAAATCTATGAAGTGAACAAAGTATTTCTGTGAGGGCTCAACCTCTCAACAAACTTAAACTCAAAGCATTTATTTCAATTAAACTAATTACAGGCACTTTTTAATTGTTACAGAGTCGGTCAGTTAGTCAGAAAGTTGAAGCTAGTCGCCCATTCCAAAACGTAGATCTCTATGGAGAAGAATGGGCAAGAAACTCCATGGACACTCTTTTAAATCAAGATTATTACAAAATCCTGGGTACATTATTTTTGTTGCTTCTATATGTGAGAACAATGTAAAAAAAAATAATTAAAAACAATTCAAAATAAGTCCTGGCAGTTGTCATAAGTCAAAACACAAGTAAATATTTGTAACTAGTGTACTGTGTAGAAAACAAGAAAAATAGTCTTTAAATAAGTATTTCCTTGTATCTAGAATATACACATACTGACATACATAAACTCACACCTGCCCATGTGGATAGGCAGATACTATAGAACACCATCTGCTATGATCCTTACATACTCCTTTTGCTTCAGTAAATATTTTGTATGAAAGGATTACATGAATTTAAACATTGAGATAGAACAATAATAAAGACAAACCTGGTGCAATCTTTTTCAAGTCATGTGTAGCTATTGTAGCAACGTTTCTCTTATCACAGACCGTGTCATGCAACTTTGTTTGTAGCTGTATGAACTTCTTGAAAGACGTTTCGTTGAAGGACAGGTCATTAACAATACAACACAGGATATACGGACGTACCACTGCTACTTGGGATTCAATAATCTTAACTCGTTGAGTATCATCTTCTACATGCAATATGTTCAAAGAATGACAGAGATCGCACTCCGTTTCTTCAGGCGTGGGTTCTTCCTTCTTTCCCTTTTTGCCTTTACCCTTGCCCGCAGGCTGGCTCTGGTCAGCCTTGGGGCAGTGGTCACGGATGTAGTCCAATATTTGCTTGGTACGACACTGATCAACGAGCTTCATAAATCTCTTGTCGGTGAATTTGTTGCCTTTAAGGTTAATTTCTGAAAGAAAGACAAAGTGAGTCATTCTGATGTTTGCTTAGTTACACAATAATGTGATGCAATATGAATTTATTCATCCCCAGGTTAGCCTCCTGTGGTGCAAAAGTTCAACATAGGTTTAAATATTTAATAACAGTGACATCAACATTGACTTTATGAAAAAATCAAATTATGTACACTACCCTTAACTGTTGTTCGAGTGCCTAGTGGTTGGTAACAGTTGAAGGTGTATGTGGTTACATAATAAATGACTTACCTTTCAACTTAGCCATGGTGGCCACTTCCCCAGGAACAGTCTTCAGTTGATTATCTCCAATGTCGAAGTTCTTCAATGATGGCAAGCTACGGACAATGTAGCTCGGCAACACCTCAATAGCATTCCCTTTAATCTTTAGATCAGTCACATGAAGCAGGACAGCATTCTCCAAGTCCAAGAAACTCGTCAATTTGTTATTTGACACATCAACAGTAAGCAAACTAGGAAAATCAGTGAATTTTGGCATTTCTTCAATTTCATTAGAACTTAAGTTAAGACTAGTCAACTCTTTCATATCGTTCAGACTCTCCGGAATACTCTTCAGCTGGTTTCTCGACAAATCAAGCACTTTCAATTTCTTCAAAGAGGTTATGTTTTTATTGAAATCTGTTATTTTGTTACCGAATAACAGCAAGGATTGCAGGTTTACCAGACGACTTATATCGTCCGGTATAGCTGATAGACATGTGTCACTAATATTTAGAAGGTTAATATTTGTTAATTGAAATATACCTTTGTCTAAACCACTTTCCGAAATACGTTTCGAAATAGCCGCACCAGCCAATTTGATTTCATGGCGATTTTCCGACTTTGCAGTCGTTACTTCAGGCCACGCACTCATTTTTCTAACAAAATTATAATTCGGAGTAGCGTCTATGCAGCTAAATAGGTTCTAAGGAAGAATTTAATTAAAAAAACGCGCGCCACGACGGTTGCAAACAGAAAACATGAGCATGAGAGAAAACCAAATCAAATGAAATGACTTTTGTTTGCAGTGTTGCCAGATGTCCGTCACGCGTTCTCCCCAAACCTTCCCCAAAATCCCCCCAAAATTCGGGTTTTGAAGAAATAATTCCCCGCAAATGGCAAAATATTTTTTAGATTTTTTTTTTAAATACAATTTTCGGTCGGCAGAAAAATATAAAAGGACAAATTACTCGAAAATGGTTGACATTTGCATAGGGGTCATAAGGGGTCATTTGGTTGCAAATTGATTGCCCCTAAATTGATTGCCGACATATTACCAATAACTCTGTATAGGTACATACAGGATGTGTAATTCGTTGGTCCAAGTCCAAGTGGTACCTTTTAATTATTGAATTACGAACTTATAAATATTGGGTCGCTTTCCCACTCCTTTCGATATCTTTGATGTTTTTTTTTATTTTGATACTTATATAAACTCACGCCTTCTTCCCATGGGGGTAGGCAGAAACTACAGAACGCCACCTGAAACGATCCTTACATACTCCTTTTGCCTCGTTTACGTTCGTACATCTGATTATACACGCACGCCAGTTGCGAGTACTACGCACCTGACCTTTCTGAAGAACATCACCAATAAGATCACTATATGTCTTCCTAGGGCGTTCCCTCCCGGCGTTTCCACTGACATCTGCCGTACCTTTTGTTAGTCGACTTTCATTCATCCTCTCAACATGACCAAACCATATAAGCATACTATTTTCACTACATCTTCTTTTAAACCGCACCGTTGCCTTATCACATCACTCCTCAGCGTATCATTCATAGTCACACCACACATGCTTCGCAAGGAACGCATTTCCACAGCATTTATTCTACTTTCATGCTTTTTTGCCACACCCAACATTCACTTCCATACATAAGCGTAGGCATCAGCACACCATTGTAAACAGCCAGTCAAGCCTTTTTGGACATTAACTGGTTAGTCACAATCGCATGTATATCACCATTCACTTTATTTCCCGCATTTACTCTCCTTTCCACATCTTCATCAATCTTTCCATCCCTTGTAAAGAGACTCCCCAAATATACAACTCACTTACTTGCTCCACACTTTTATCATTTATTTTCCCATCACACATCGATACATCCTCTTCTCTTTCAAACATCATGACCTTCGTCTTGTTCACATTTATATTCATCCCTTTCATCTTATATGCTTCATCTATGACAGTTACCATGTCTTGCAACTGTTCTGCTGATGATGGAAGTAGAACTTGATCATCTGCGCAGAGAAGGCATTTGACAAGCAACTCATTCATCCTCAATCCGCACTCACCCTCTTTCAAATTTGTCAGACAGCATTCAGCAACCACACGGAGGTCAAAGGGTTTCGATAGTGCCATTATTTTCAAACATCAAGGATCAAAGACAAAATATGATTTAATCACTACGTTTTAGCCGACGATAATGCTGATTGACGGTAATCTACCTGTTTGTCCGAACATGACTTTTCCCAGATTACAGTTTTGTTCATAAAAATCCCCGCATTCCCTCCAAATAACCCCCCAAAAGTGACAAAAGTAGGGCTTTGCTGCCAATATATTATGTGTTGGAAATCCCCTAAATAAATCTATAAATAAATTATAGCAGTCTTCGGAAATTATTTGTAAACTTTAATTGAAATTAGCCCGCCACTCAACCTAATACGTATAAAACATCATAATTATGATCATAATTGATCTTAAAATCGACTCGATAGTCAAACAACGATGAGGGACAAAATTCTATAGGTCGGAAATACGTTAGTCGTCGTTTGACTAATCGGGACGCCAGCGCTACCAAGCGGCACTCGACAGAGTCTACAACATAACTCTCGTCGACCGAGGATAAGCAGAGTTTGTCGGTGGCTGTCAAGCTGTGAACACGTTTAGAAACTGTCCCACGTTCCGTATAGTTGTGTCGTGTACCAACCAATGTGTGAATAGTTAGTGCGATTAATTTGATCGTGAATTATAATTTGGTTTGAACTGTAAACGGTTTTTCTATTGCGCAATAACCAACACTACCCATAGCACGACCACAGTTGTTAAAATATGGCTGAAAATAACTAGAGAAATGTAGCTTCTCCGTCATATAAATAATAATTTATACGCAAAATCATATTGGTTGATTATTCAAAATTTGACAATTATCCTGACAAACGGGTTTATTTTGCTTGTTGGCAACGCAGGTTATAAGTGTCATTTAACATTTTAAATTCGTTGGCGATGGTGAGACAAACATCATAGAGCGTTCTGCCTAATGTTATTGCACAGAAAACATGAACTTTTTACATAAATTGAACTAGATAAGCTATCCGTTGTTAGCCATATTGGGTGATTGTTTGTGCCACGAGTGGCGATACAGAAAATATGGAATCATAACATCGTTAGTTATGAAAAAAGTTTTGATAGGATAATAATACTGGTTGCTCTAAAACTCAATGAGCTTTTCATATCTTTAACGACGTCCTAAAGAATATAGCCTAAAATACTCTGTGTCCCGATGCTTGATCACATAACATAATAATATTATTCTCTAACCAAATGTTTCGCAACAATGACCATACAAAATTCACAGATTACATTGGGTCTTAGGGTGCTTACATAAAGAAACAGGTTTCCGGTATACCTAGCCTTGCCATAAATACTGAAACAAAGAAAAAAAAAAATTTCTATTGCAAATAATATTTATTACTTTTACAGTGTGTTAGTTTAATACATAAATATAAAACAATTTAAAATATAAAAAGCTTATTCGAAGTGGTCTCCATTAGCTGCAATACAGTCCTATAAACGTTGAGGCCAGTTATCAATAGAAGCACGCACTCTTTCCATGGGAAAATTCTTCACTGCCAATCGTACGGATTGTTTTAGGGACTCCAAATTATCATGGCGTTTAGAGCAAGCCGTACTCTCTAAAACTGACCATAAATCATAATCCAACGGATTAAGATCAGGACTAGACGACGGCCAGTCTTCAGCTCGGATGAAGTCCGAAACGTTCGTTTCCAACCAAGACTGCGTAGACCGAGCTTTATGATCCGGCGCCGAGTCTTGCTGGAAGGACCATTCTTGGTTATTGAACATGGTGTTGTTAAGGGGCTTCACTACCTTCTCAAGAATGGTATCTTGATACATTTGTGCCGATGTTTTGATACCTTTTTCACAAAAGTATGGCTCAGTCACTCCTTCATAGCTAATACCCCACCAAACCATCACTGAAGTCGGATAGTGCCCACGTTGCACTCTGTCGACTAATTGGGAAGCTTCCTTAGAGCTTTGAGCATAAATACCTACGGTCATTTTTTTAAAATGTTGCTCAATTTGTAAAAATTTTCTCATCCGTAAACAAAATTTTTCTGTGACCTCCCTTTGCGTACCGCTTCAGTAGTTGTTTCGATTTTACCACCCTATTCTTTTTTAAATTATCAGTTAAGAAATTACCAGTACTTACGTCTCTTATAGGCTGCAAGTCCTAAGTCATCTTTTAAAATACGCGACATGGTTCTAGGTGCTATCTTCATCTCCCGAGATAAAATCTTTTGCTTTCGGACAGGATTTCTTCGAATTCTTTCCCTTACTGCTTTGACCACCTTTTTCGTACGAACACTACGTGGACGGTCAGATC
Source organism: Fissipunctia ypsillon (assembly GCA_947568875.1). NCBI lineage: Eukaryota > Metazoa > Arthropoda > Insecta > Lepidoptera > Noctuidae > Fissipunctia > Fissipunctia ypsillon. Next base: position 10,428,935 of record OX387662.1, read on the forward strand.
TTTTTCTGTCACAAACAGAGGAGGTCTCATTGTACCTATTAATAGCCCAGTACACAAACATTTTACTAATACCAAGCTTAGGGAGAGTTTTAAAAATTGCATTTGGCTCCATACCTACTTTGTGTAATGCAATCACAGCGATTCGGGTCTCTTTATCACCCCACTCCATTTTAATATCGCAAAATATTGTACAATGTATTGGCGCCAAAATGAGAAAACTCAATGAATAATCATATAAAAATGACAGATTCCAAATTCAAATGTAATATTTTGTTTATTTTTAATTGTAACAGTATTTATGGCCAGACTAAAAGTGATTATCGGCACGAGTCGTGAGCACAAATTCCACTCAGCGCGCTCTTGTATTCTGTTTTCTATGTGTTTATAAATATGCTTGATCATATATTGATTTCATTGCTCCCGCCCATGTGCAACCTGCCGTGATAGGAAATAAGATTCGTTAGGTTTAAGAGTAGAGTTTGTGCTCACAACTCGTGCCGGCAACTATACCGTTCGGTGCAGGATTTGTCTGTACCGGAAACCTGTTTCTTTATGTAAGCACCCTTAAACTACAGACGCAGATAATGCAGTGAAAATAATATCTGACCATGATAAAAAGTGCTATCATAATTAGTTCTTAATTATTAGTCATTGGTTAATTCATTTGGAGTCATGTGGGGTGTGGTCGTGATATTAGCAATAGTAGCTGCGATTACGGTAATTATTACTTTTTATAAAAATATTTGGCGTTAATATTTTATTTAAATTCGTCAAGAACCTAGGTAGAAGTTGCCCATTTGTGTCGTTACCAAGTAGTCCTACATAACTGTTAGGTAATAGTGTCCTAATCAGACAGACAAACATTGTACTTACTTATTATTATAAATCTGTGCATTTCAGGCATCTGCTGATGTTCTGCAGGCATCTCCGGAAGTATCACAACATGGTAAAGTACCTACACATGCTTATCGTCACACCTTTTTCGCAGCTGACGCGATAATTCTTCAAAAATGCCACAGGCCACACCCTGATCTCTTCCACGATATACTTAAAGATTATTAGCTAACTTTTTAGAAGGTGATTCATTCACATTATTCACCCTACTACCACATAAGGCTGGTACCTAACGATTGGATGAGAGTGATCGAAGACCGACATAATCCTCATCATCATCCACAACCCATCTTCACCTATGTACTGCTGAGCATAGCCAATCCCTACGCTCCTGTGTCAGCCTCATCCAGGTTTTACCCGCGATGACAACAATGGTGCCGATTCTCTTGTCACAAATGCGTCTAAACTAGACTAAAAATCACCAAAATTTAGTTTATTCCTGTCAAACGACGATTTCCCATTCTGAAATTGACTAAAGTGACACAACTAAGATGCACCAAGATGGCACTGAGGTATTAGTTTAGTGAAAATGGTAATTTTGCTATTCTGAATTTGACGTTTTTCACCTAAAATTTAGATTTTCTAACTAAATCTGACTATTTTTAATCGCGATTAAAAAGGTGTGGAATAAAGTTAGTTGGCATGAACTAAAATTCACACCAACACCTCGACTTCAAATGCAAAAACAGTACTGTAGCTTTCTTTTTCTTTTCTTTTGCTTAGATCTCGAAAACGGTGAAAAAAAGAAAAGAAATAAAAATATATAAAGATTGCAGATATGTATGTAATGTATGTATGTAAGAAAGCAGATATGTCGTGTTTGGATTTGTTTTGATCAGTATTTAATACTACATACAATGCAGTGGTTGCAACACGATGAGCTGATGCTGCAGCCAGGATATCCAGCACACTAGTATACCTACTCTTGAAAAAATAATAACAGATGTAGTGTTTGGGTTCGTTTTTATCATAGAAATATAAAAGCAGGAGAAATGGCAAGGGGGCGTGTCGGTGTCCGCGCGTCATGGGCACAGTGCCCATGTCCTAAACTAATGGCGTCTCCGCGAACTAGTGCGCTTTCGACCGAGATCGTGACAAATTATAAGAATGCCGTCTTGTTCATATGCCAGTACAAGTATTTTACTATATTTGTCTTTAAAATCATGAAAAATAAGAAATCGTAAAATATTTCTTCCTTTTACTATGCTATTTCTGTTTTGAAATATGACAGCGACTGTACTATTTTTGCAATAAATACATTGCTCCTTAACCACTATCTAAGTTTGTCGCTTAAGTGACTGGACAAGCAATGTAAAAATCACAAAACGATACTTTATTATGCGGATGCATCGCGTAGTACGGCCGCTGCTTCTTGCGACGAGCTAGTGATGTGCTTGTGCAGACCCACTAACGTAGGCTATTGACAACAATGTCGATTGACGAATGAAATATTGTTATTATAGTTTATTTTTTAATTTGTCAACCGGTTACATGTCAGTGAGTACACACCATAGCAGGGTTCAACAATACCTACTGTTTCAATAAGCTATGACAGCCTAAACCAACGTATCAGGATTTTTGATTGTTTTAATTTTTTTAGGTTTTATTAACCCCCGACGCAAAAAGAGGTGGGTGTTATGAGTTTGACGTGTCTGTCTGCGTATCTGCGTGTCTGTGTGTCTGTCTGTGGCATCGTAGCTCTTAAATTAATAACCCGATTTTGATGCGGTTTTTCTGTATGAAGGCTGACGTGATCGAGATGGTTCCTAGCTATGATTCAAGAAAACCGGTTCAGCCGTTTGAAGATTATCAACTCTTTTCTTGTTGATAAAACGATATGAGCATCTTCTACAAATCTGATCGAGTCGAAATGTGGTATTCTGTTACTTCAATGATATTAGAAGAACATAGTATACTTGAACTGATGCTGCAGCATTACCTGGAATTTGCAGGATACCCAACTCCCTCACCAATTTACAGCAGAGGTATCATGTTTGGGCTCATTGAAATGGTCTCAATGAATAAGTTATATATAGATGGTAATCAGAGTCTGATGATGGGGTAGTAGAAAGAAATGAGGGTAAATTAGTTACTAATTTTACTGTGGGAAAAATATGTAGGTACAGCTGCACAGATTTAAACGAGGCACGTGTCGATCGTAGCGTGTCTACTAGTACCTAATAAGTATACATATATAGTTAAAAAAGCAGGAAATAAAAGTTAAATTAAAATTTAAAAAACCCCCGACACAAACAAAATCCTTAAAAAAGTAATAAAATAAAATGTATTGGCCCTAAGTTTAATCTAAGTTGTAGGTAATATTTGGTCCAAGCGTCATCACGTCGGGGCACGGCTAATGAAAACGCCAAACAGACGAGGCTTAGGTGGAACAGGACGATTGACTTTCCTTTAAACCACGTAAAGAGAATCATGTTCTTTACGACGAGTAAAGAACATGATTACAGAAAATCAATCAAATCTAATCCACTTTAGTCACAGGAAATTATTTTTAATTTTATTAATTTTCAACATGATGTAGATCTGAGTCCGTAATAATAGGTAAACACTGTAAGGTCAAGAACGTGTGCAAAATACGTATGATTCTATTCTCTGCGTCTCAATATGGTTGAAAGACAGAGAAAGGTATCATACGATTCCACTCTGACGCGCCCCGCCCAGTCCCACACAATCTTACAGTTAGAAAGAAAAATAAATATTACTTATGCAGATTATGAATTAGTGGTGCATGTGTGTGAGCGGAATTTTTTTGCCAAAAGTCTCGGACCTGACACCACTGGATTTCCTTTTGTGGAGAGCCGTAAAAAACAAGGTGTATACACGACAAGTGAACACTGGGACGATTTAAAAAAAAAAGAATGACAGATGGAGGACTTGTTACGTTACGACGAGTCCGTGAAAATTTAGTAAGACGATGTCGCTTGTGCATAATAAACATCGGACACTGAAAATGTAAAAATTTTGCTCTATTGACGATGTAAATTCTGACTGTGATTTGATATTAAGTATGTGAGTAATCATTCAATCAGTGATCTTTTAATTAACAACGCGCAACTGAGTTTGTGTTGTTCTCCGACTAAAGCATAAACTAAAGTGCTAAAGTGTATATGACTAAAGTAAAACCTACCTGCGCCTCGCACGGCCGCCGCCGCGCCCCGCACCCCGTACCGCACCGTTTGGTCAGTGACTTTTCGTAGATAAAGCGTGTTTACTTTTATGCAGTTGATTCTGCTATTTATTTTGTTTGAAAACTGCAATTTTTAAATTTTCCATTAACTACTAATCTTCGTGTTTTAAAATGTTTCGATGGACTAGTACTGTGCTCGTTTTAATTTAATGTCGTACATCCAGATCCACGTTGTATAACACTGTCAAAATATCTGCGCACCTCGCTGGAATGCAATGCCCCTAGGGCTTCCCCCTTCACCTCACCGCGCTCGCCCCGTCGCCATACATATCGTACCAGCATTAAGGGCGCGTTCCCACCGTGTCGTGACGACAGATTATCGTGTCGTTAAAAGCGTCGTGGCTTGTGTGTTTAGATGGAGGTGTTCACATATAGGACGACACGATTAACTGTCGTCCACGACTTTTTTTTGCAGTGACGACAGATTGTCAATAAACAGTCGATATAATGGGAACAGCTAGAGACGACAGTCGTCCAACGATAAATTAATCGTCACGACATAGTGGGAACGCGCCCTAAGTCGTTATTTATTCTCACTAGTCAGAATCAGTACCCGAGTAGTCGGGTGGGTTCATCACATCTTCGGACCCTCAGTTATTCAAGTTACGACTACCCTTGTGACAAGACGTTTTAATTGCAAATTCGTGTTTACACAATTCACCGCGTGAGGTTGTGCGCTCCTTTGCGTGTTGATTTTGAAGTTTTTTAAGGTGTTGAGCCCAGCCTTAGCTGTGAGCTCCTTCACTGATTTTGGACTTTTATTGGTGTGATCAATCGATGGCTACTTTTTCTAAAACGTCTTTATGTATGGCAGAGCTCTCGGTAATGGATCTTTGGCACGACGGATGTACACAAGAGCGATATCCGAATTGCAGATTACCTAATGTCAGAGTGTTTTACAACACATTTCGTCGGCATTCTGAAGTTGGAATCCATCACGCGGAACCTGGAGTCAACCCGGGAAGACATGACCCAAGTGTCGAAGCAGACATTCATAATCATAATCATAATCATTTATTTGTCAGAATATGGTACATTATTTATGGTCTTAAAATTAGTCAGTGGTATCATCACATTCTGCCAAGTGTGGCGTGCAAATATTAGGTACAGACATTTATTACAGTTAGGTTAGAATTAACATTATTGATTACAAATTAAAATTACAATTTGAGGTATGCCAATTTAAAAGTAATATCACACACACAATTTATTTAGGATGTCAAAGTGTAAAAGATTACAATATAATTAGGATGTCAAGGTATCATTCAAATAGTCGTTTAAATTATAATAACATTTATTACATAGCAAGTTTTTAAGTTTCTTTTTAAACCCATTTAAATTTAACACTTGGATTGATTTTGGAATTTTGTTATAAACTTGCGGGGCTATGCAGAATATGCTCTTCCACATTAAGGCTGTTTTGGCTCTCCGTCCGCGTAACATGTCATTCCGTCTGTTACGTTTAACAGCATCTGATAGGTGGGGAAACAAGTGTGCATTTAACTTAACAAATAAGGCAGTTTCATAAATATACAGAGCCGGTAGTGTCAGAATTTTGTATTTTTTAAAATACGGTTTACAACTGTCCATTACTTGTAGTCCAAACATGGCTCTGATGGATCGCTTTTGTGCTTTGAAAGCGGCTTCTCTGTTTGTAGAATTACCCCAAAATATAATGCCGTATCTTAATACAGATGCCACAAGACCATGATAAGCTGTAAGCAGTGCATCTGTGTTAACTGTAGGAGCAAGTTTATACAGGGCATAGGATGAACTACTAATTTTCTTACATAGCGCTTCAATGTGATCCTTCCAGTTGAGCTGCCTGTCAATAACCAAGCCTAAAAATTTCGCACTATCTACGTCATGAATTTTGCTATCTCGGTAGTGAACTTCCATTTTCGCACAAGGTTTTTTATGGCCTAAGTGCATTATTTGGGTTTTCCCAAGATTAATTCGTAAATTATTATTATTAAGCCAAGAGATTAATGAATTAACCGCGGTATTGACATCAAGCTCATATAATTCTGGGTTATTGCAAGGTACTGTTACCGTACTATCGTCAGCAAAGAGTGTTATGGGAAAGTCTATGGCTTTGGGCAGGTCATTAATATAAATCAAGAATAATAAGGGACCCAATACACTGCCCTGTGGTACTCCAAAATACACTGTGCGTTCTTTGGATAGGTATGTTACTTCTTCTTTAGTCTTTAAGTTTAAGTTTGTTATAGCAGTAAATTGTTTTCTTTTAGAAATGTAAGTGCATAATAAGTCTAGAATGTTACCTCTTATACCATAGGAGTCAAGTTTGTTTCTTAAAATATTGTGGTCAACAGAGTCAAAAGCTTGCGTCATATCACAATACACAGCACAAACTGGTGTCTTATTATCAATATTAGTCATAATTTTATTTAAAAAGTCATAAACAGCCATATTAATTGTCATATTCTTCCGGAAACCTTTTTGCTCGTTGCAGAGAATCATTTGTTTTTCTAAGTATGCGTAAAGCTCATTATAAATATATTTCTCATAAATTTTAGAAAAAAATGGCAAAAGCGCAATAGGTCTATAGTTTTGCATTAGCTGCTTATTACCCTTTTTGAATATAGGCTTAACTATGGAGATCTTAAGACGGTTAGGAAAAACACCCTGACTGATACACAGGTTAAGAATATGACTCAAGTGTTTAGAAATTAAATCGGCAACATGTTTTATAATCTTAGTTGAGATTTCGTCATACCCTACGCTATTAGTGTTTTTAAGACCTTTTATAATGTTAAATATTTGTAACGGTTGACATGGAGCCATGAACATTGATTTTTGTTTATTTAATATATAAGCACCCGATCTTTTGCCTGATCCTGGTATCGGCATATTTTTTCCTACAAAATAGTCGTTGAACTTGTCAGCAATTAATTGAGGTCTGTTGATTGTTTCATTGTCAATTTGAATTGTATTTATTGAGTCATTAGGTAGATTTAATTTAGAGTTTTTTATTATTTTCCATGTCATTTTGCTTTTATTGTCAGAAGTTTTATTGTCAGAAGTCATTATTGCAGCTTTTGATGCAGATGCTACGAGCGTCAGAGTAGTAGCTTGGAACCTCAACATTTCGGTATGGAAGGTGTGGAATACGATGCACGGAGAAAACAAATATGCTTTCCACGGCACGGGTGTACAAGGTTTGGAAAATGAAGATTCCTACGAAGGATTCAGTTCTGTCGCTTTTTGCTAAATAGTGACATTGAAGATGCATGGTATTTTAAAATCCATCTTGTAGACCGATGAGTCAAAATTTTCGAAAGAAGGAATTACAAATTTTCATAGCCTTCATCGATAGACCGACAAGGAGAACAATCCACACTGGAAGAAGCAAGTGTCGTTCCAAAGGAAATTTTCAGTTAACGTGTGGGCAGTAGTAATCGGCCGAACATTGATTGGCCCCCACTTCCTACCTGATAATTTAAATGGAGACAATCACTTGGAATTCTTCCAAAACTATCTCCCAGAGCTTCTGGACGAGGCCGAAATTCTAATATTGGCAATGAGAAGACCAACGATTTTTCAGCAAGATGGTTGTATTTAAATAATAGTTTCCCAGAGAGCTGGATCGGCAGAGACGGGCCCATCCGTTGGCCACCTCGATCACCTGATTTAACTCCTGTGGATTTTTTCGTTTGGGGATGGGCCAAGCAGAGCGGGGGGGGGGGGGGGCAACCACCACCTCTTAAAGCAGTATTATTTTAATGATACTTCAGTATGAGCAAGAGATGGAGCTATACAGGACGTCTAGCTCCATCTCTTTCCCACACTGAAGTAAGATTACAATAATACTGCTTTAAGAGGTGGTGGTCTAGCTCCTGCTCGTCTACACACACGTCAAGTAGAGAAGAATTAATAAGAAGAACTCAAACGGTTTTTCAAGTCATGAAGCAGGAGATGAAATTAAAAATCACGACTACAGAAGTGAGAAGACGAGCCCACGCTTGTAGAAGAAACCGCGGTCAACAGTTTGAACATGAACAATAAATTATTTTAACAAAAATGTTGTTTTATTGATCTGTTCAAAAATAACATTTTTCGTACTCAGTTTTCTTGGTACATCCTAATTCCTAGAATTGATGAAACATCTACGTAAATAATACCTTAAAATAAAGGACAATAACCACGCATGTTTTTTTTTTAAAACAGGTTTGAATAACTGAGGCTATTTTTTTATTTTGCCTTAAACAAAATAATATCTTAACTTTTTTAAAGTTTCTTAAACTAAACATAACATCATAACATCACGCCTTGTTTCCCCGAAGGGTTAGGCAGACGTGTACCTATAGTAACACTCACATTTCGCCAGTTATGTTTAAGTCCCATGTAATAGGGGGCGAGCCTATTGCCATCTACCGGGCGCAATCCAGACTCCGGGCTGCTACTGAAAAATTTTAGACAGAAAAACCCAATAACACTTTGCCCGACCTGGGAATCGAACCCAGGACCTCATGCTCAGCAGTAGCGTAAACTTCATTTTGACGTTTGGTCGGATCAGGGGGTCTACTGCCTAAGCGCCAAGTCCGTAGTTTCGGCTGAAGTTACGGGCATTTCCTGCTCTGTGTCACTTACGTAGGTACATAAGATTAGTTCGGTTTCCGAACTAAGAATGAATGACAACACGATTTTACAGTTGTTCCCGCCCGATATGTTTTTTCCCGTCCGAAAAATTTAATTTTACACTTGTTTTGACGGATTAACTACTTTCGGACGGGCCCGTATCTTCATTAACGGACTTAGGGAGTAGACCCCCAGAACCGACCGAACGAAATAGAGAAAAGTGTAGTTGGAAAAGTACGAACATTAGGCCGATACTTCGAATTTTCGCTTAGGATTCGACTCCGTGATTGTTTGATAATGAAATCACGAAGTAAATCCATATTTATATATTTTTTTTTATTGTAGTATATTTTGATCTTTTAATTTAATAATTGGCGATTTTGCGCGCCCCTCTTCGATAGGCGCGCGGGTCTAGTGTCCTACCTGGCCCACCCAAGATACGCCTCTGTAGGTACCTATGTACTTAGGTTCGGTTAACCAAACCTAGAACCTCACGCTCAGCAAACACGTGCAGACCTGCCTTCGTTCTGTGACGAAGATCGTCTAAAACTGAGCTCAGCTTTTTTTTTTTTTTTTTTGGTTCGGACCTTTTGCTAGTTGGCTTCGGGAGCCTTTACTGCGTAACCGGGCTTTGGTGGGGCCATAAGGGCCTCTCACCGTGTAACAAAGTTTTTAAGTAGCACGTCTAAGGGTGCCCCCTTCGGGACTCGAACCTAGACTTAGGGCGCTACTGATTACTGAGCAAGTGGGGACTTGTTGAATCTGGTTGATATTATTATTTGGGGCTATATTTAAAGCTACTTGCTCCGCACGGGCGGGCGGGGTCAAGGGTCGGGGGGATGAGCTCAGCTAGGATTGCACCGCCATTTATACCCTCTTGTGTCGCGGCGATATTGCGCTAGTGTGAAAGGTGTTGTGCGTGGCGATAATATCGCAGAATCGTCACGCGACACGTCGCGCGTGATAAGTCGCGCCAGTGTGTCAGATCCTATATGCGAACATAAATGAAGCAGGGAACAGCTGATATTTTTCGCGATTTCACATTTAGTCCCATAGTAAAAGTTGTTCACAATGATGTGTACAATGACTCCTTAAGAGATTGTGCGTTAATTCTGGGGCATGTGTATTGTAGAGGCCTTAGTTGAGCCTGCCTTCCGCAAGAATCCTCTTTGGATTATGACATTGGCTGATTAGACAAACGCTGGTTTGAATTGGAATTTAGAATAGGTGAAAAATGACGTATAGTGATTTTGTTCTGTATCGAGTTAATATAGTTTTAGCCCCAGTCTTTGCCTGTTAAAATATTATAATTATAGCTGCCAAAGCTAATAAACCAGTTCATTGAGTGCAACGGTCTTTAAATTTATAAATATCTTCGAGAAAGTTCCCCCAACACACCTCGAAGTCGAGACCGCACACTACATGGGGATAAGCAGTCAAGTTGAAACCAACCTTGCTGACGGGGCATAGTCTTTGCGAGGTGTGTCAGGTTGACACAACTGGTCCAACTGACGATTGTGGACCCACAGTTAGGTCAGAATTGTCTGACAGTCAATGGAGCCTAGTATTTCCGCGATATTTTGCAATTTTTTCCTCTGGAGTGTGACCATGAGTTAGGACTATACATGAACTAATGATTCTTGGATTTTTACCTCCCTCAGGGTCATCCTCTATCGGCGTTGAAAGTTTAGGTTGTTTAGTTTAAATTTTTTTCATTAAGCTCCATCTGGGCAGTTGTGAATTTATCACAACTATTGGTTAATAATTAAGGGACAACGTTGGAATCTTTTGACGTACTGGTTTTTGGCCAACGAAGTTGGGACAGCGAAACGTTAACTTGTATAGGTGCTTTATGGCACATGTTAAGGATTAGTGTGACGGACGCTCGGCAAAGTGCCGCAGCTTCGCGGATCGTTTTTGCTGAGCCCAGCTTTCTCTTGTAAGGGAGTGATCCCATATTATATATTTATCCCAGTACGTAGGTGCTTTTCGAGATAGGCATAGGTAGGATTAAAGCAGCGTTTGTCTTATTTCCTATGGATAAAATGGGGCACCCTGGTAGCCCAATTTATCCAGTGGGGGCGTAGCTGATGTAGAGGCCTTAGTTGAGCCTGCCTTCCGCAAGAATCCTCTTTGGATTATGACATTGGCTGATTAGACAAACGCTGGTTTTAATTGGAATTTAGAATAGGTGAAAAATGACGTATAATGATTTTGTTCTGTATCGAGTTAATATAGTTTTAGCCCCAGTCTTTGCCTGTTAAAATATTATAATTATAGCTGCCAAAGCTAATAAACCAGTTCATTGAGTGCAACGGTCTTTAAATTTATAAATATCTTCGAGAAAGTTCCCCCAACACACCTCGAAGTCGAGACCGCACACTACAGTACCTAACATAGATACTGCTTTGGACTTCAATCTATAGACTTATGGTGATACGAGACCATTTATTGCATTCGTAGACTCTCGCATAGTATCCGGATGGGAGGCGCGCGAGGGTCAGTTCCCGTACATGCTGTGGCTGCGCACGGTGAGATGGACCGGCGACATCACAGCCTGTGGAGGGTCCATCATACATCGCAGTTGGGGACTCACCTCCGCTAGATGCACTGCTCAGTAAGTATTCTTTTGTAGGAGCCACCAACACTATGATTGAAAATATTTAAGTACTGAACGTTCAACCGACCTTGTTGACTAGCTAAGCTTTGCCGCACACCACAATGTTTTATTATTTAAATTATATTTTAGGTCGACGGCAGCAACAGGTTATATATCGCGATGCGGTTGCATCGGTAGGTACTCAATAGAGCTCAGTGATGGACTGAAAGAAAGAAAATAAAGAATAACGTCACGCATGGTCCAACTGTCAAGAGGCCCGACGTCCGAGGGGTATATAATAGTGTGTGCCTTACGGCTGCTCGCGCGAGACCCGCACCAGGGCCGTCTTTACCCGGGGGTGCAAGAGGTGCGTGGCACCCGGCGCAGGGTCTTAGACCGACTAGTTTTTCTTCTTCGTGTCGATGGCACGACAGTTTATTAAATTTTGACTAGCTACTGACTAATTCTTGTAATAATAATCTTAATTTCTGCTCCTAGAATTTCAAATCTAGAAATGGGATACATAAGTGTGCTTTAATCTTTACAGGCGCATCGAGATCATAATCCACGCTGGCAGCGTGGACCGCAACACTCCGCAGGTGACCATGCAGGCCAGCGAGTCTTTTAGGCCGCCCGGCTATGAAGACTCAATGCAGCCCATCAGCCAGCCTAACGATATCAGTCTCATGAGATTCAGCCAGGACCTCACTTTTAACAGTAGCGATTTTTTCAGTATTTAAGATATTTTATAAGTAACGGATGTTGAGTGGGTTTATGGGTATTTTTGAGTAAGATTTTTTTTTGCTTTAGGTACTGAATAGGAGAATAAAAAGTTACCAATTCACCCTTCCTTGTCTATTGTAATTAAATGAATGCGAGATATAACTTTATGTTGTAACTTGTAAGTGCAAAAACGAAATTGCTTCAGTAAAAAATCTCATTAATCTTTCATTATGCTACCTATCAGAAAAATTGCTGCTAATACATCGTCCTCGCCTCACAACACAACGCTTGCACGCCTCTGACGCTTCACAACGCTTCAGCGTGTTCTGAGAGTGCTCGACTCGCGATATGTCGCCTTGTCAAAATTTTCCAACATAAAATCGTTTCTATACACTCAATAAATATACATGGAATTCATATTAGCAGGGAAGTTTTAAGAACTTAGAGACTTGAAATTATAAAATTAATATATTATATTTTTAGATGGGTATATTAACAAAAAATATAATTAAAAAATTACGTGTGTGTTTTCCGTTGAGAAGTGTGTCTGTTTGTCGTTACGATTCACGTCGTCACACACAATGGATTAATCTAAATTTTCTTCTTTAATATAAGTTTTTTTTCATCCTTCGGATGAGCCCTATTGATTTTCGTTATCAAACTCATAACGATTCAAAAGATAAACAAAAATCGATAAATTTTCTTAGATATTTTTCTGTAAAATTTATCGTCAACATGTTTCTGTCTGAGGCGTGCACTTTTGGATTTTCCAAAATTTTCAAGTTCACTATTAATGGATAACTTTAACCTCCAATAAAAACCTACCTGTGTACCTATGGTATGTACCTATACGTACTCATGTATTGCTTACCATTATTTCCAGACAACATCCAACCAATTAGGATCCAGCGCTCGGCGGACCGCGACCGCGACTACAGCAGCGTGGTGATGACCACCAGCGGCTGGGGCACCACCTGGACCTGCACCGAACTTGACTGTAAGTTGTGGCGCTGTTGTATTGGACACTAGGGCCGTATTATGAAGTATTAATTAATGCCATCATGATTCCAGTCCAAAAAAGGGATGGTGTTATCGGTCATGTATAGCTAGGTCTCTCTCGCGCACTGGACTCATGATGGCATTAGACCGTCATAATATGGTGTTTAGTCTAAGACTGAGCGCCGACAGTCTGCCACGCAACATTAGGTACGGTGAGCAACAAAAATCAATACTTAACCACATTTTGTAAATCTTAACCATCGAGTATAATAATATCGGGCTATAACGTTCCCACTGCTGTGGCACAGGCCTCCTCTTTGTGAGAGGGAGAGTGATTATAAGAATTAGATACTAAATTACTCTTAGCTATAATACATATACATAAACTCACGCCTTCTTGCCATGGGGGTACGACGGGGATATCCTTTTGCCTCGTTTATGTTCATACACGCACGCCGGTTGCGAGTACTACGCACCTGACCTTTCTGAAGAACATCACCAATATGTCCTCCTGGCGTTGTCTTCTCGGCGTTTCCACTCACATGGTGCGTTGTATAATGAAATTCTGGAAAGCAGTTAATCAAGTAGTTTTGTGTCAATTTTGATGTGGGTAAACGTGACAGTGCTTGCATCTTCTGTTGCTGACCGTACGGTACCTACACTAAGTGTGTCGATCAATAGCTTTGTTTTTTTTTTCACTAAAAGTCGTAAAGCCACAATATTGGACTCAATGAACGTAAGCTGCAACTGTACAAAAGTTTGCTTGTCTAGAATCTCAAGCTCAAATCTCTCTTCTTACATTTCCAGGTCCTACTCCAGTGATCCTGAACTGGGTGCACCTGACGGGGATTTCGAACTTCATGTGCCTGCTGCTCTACAACTCCAACTACCTTATCAGACCGACCACCATCTGCGCCGGACCTTATAACGTCACCAGCCAGTCTATATGCGCGGTAACAATAACAACAACTAGAAATTGACAATCCTAACCTACAGGCTCCTTCAAACAGCCGCGACTCGCGACGCGATTTGCGATTCGCGTCACGTGTCGCGCCTGTTTGAAGGAGCCTTAACACATAACGTCACGCTTTTATTTCCCAAAGGGTCTCGAACAAAGGGCAGCGGTGTATTGTAGTACACCCACATTTCAACATGATCCTATCTGAAATTACTTTATACCGAAGAGACAACAGACATGGCACATAATGGTACATAATGTACCTAATTGTGATACTTTCTCGTATTATTAGCAAAATGATATAATATGAAAGAGAAGATGAATAAACCTTTCTTCATTTTTGTTGCTTGCACAGTTAACTTATTATTAGGATATAGAACAACTGTGTCTTCAGAGATGTGAACTGCCAATTACCAAGGATTTCAAGTAATGAGTAATAATATATTTTTTATGGGTCCAGGGTGACAGCGGCGTACCACTGACAGCAGTCGAAGCTGACGGGGTGGCGACTCAAATCGGTATCGGTTCATTTGTGTCTGCTTGGGGGTGCCACGTTGGTATGCCTGGAGGTGAGTCTGCCCGACATGTAATAAAATAAATCTGTTTCTTCGTGTTAGATACCAGCAAACCAGCATGCACCATAATTGCGTAAAATAAACACTTCAATCACAATCTGTAAGATTCTGAAGGAAATTGCTAAGCTATTGCTTCATATGTTTGAAGAATTCATTTGCTCAACCACGTAAAAACGCAATGAATATTGTTGAACTGTCAAAATGAAAGGCATTGTGGTAGATATTATGTGGTTTGGGATAGATAATTATTACGTACACTAACTACTTGCTTAGGCAACCTAGCTCTTGGGGGCTATCTTTTTTGTGCTCACCAGTTGGCGCCACTGGCGAGTAAGGTCCTGTCAGTATTTTTATTTGATACGTTTTGGATATCTTTAAGTACCCATTACTTCATACAATGTTTATTTAATTATATTTTAAAACATCAAACGAATATTTACATTACAATTTTCCTAAAATGGACAAGCATGAAGCAGGCAAATATTATTCTTCTTTCAAGTGTTACCAAATTAGATCCTAAGTTGTTACTTAAAATCTTAAGCCATAATTAATCAGGAATGGCACAATCTTATTAAAAATTATGAATAATTATTAGTAAAAATTCGCGATAGAAAATCCCGCAAAAAGTGAACGTTCAGTGACATTTAACATTTCGGAGACTTCACGCTACACTAGCGCCTCTAGCGGCATATTCATACGCGATAGCCCTCATTGTTAAGAGATCGACAGAGACCTCTAGCTAGATAAACAAAAATGTTGTCTTTAGCAAAAAGATAGAAGTGGAGGCGACGGTTAAAACGAGAGAAACACACTTCACTCACACTTTAGTTTGAGAAACTTACCTTACAGTACCTACCTACAGCTGTAGATATGCATTGAAGTTTTGACTGCAAGTCATCTATCTGTCGCAGTAAGATGGTTGTAGACGTCATATAGTTATATCACTAGGGATATAGCTATACCGTAATATAACTATCTTACTAGGAGTATAACTATGATACGAGCACGGTCTAGTAATATAGCTATTAGGGTACTCCGACCGAATAGGTTAGGATAGAACTGTGACCAACTACGCGCGAGCCGAGCGAGCGAGCGCTACGTCGAAATTGGTCGCAGTAACGAAATTAGGGCACTCCGACAGTTATGAACCGCTTTTATATAACTACATATATTACGATACATAGCTATATGACGGCTACAACCATCTTACTGCGACATATTTATTAATTATAATTATATCATCAACAAAGTCTTCTTAATTATATATTGTAATTATGATATCTTTATGTTCAGCTTTCACCCGTCCCGGCCACTACCACGACTGGATCCTCCAGGTGACCGGCATCAACTTCGACCAGCGCTCGTCAGTAGCTGATGATGTCCTGACTGAGGAAAAGAAACAATAACCATGTAATTAAAAGCATTTAGAGAATCAAAGAAAGATGCTGTTTAATTTTGGAGATAGAAGCCGTGAATCTTATTGCTATAATATTAAAGATTATAATTTCATCTGAATGCAATAAGTTTATTATGTACAATATATAGCAGAAGTGAACCTCCTCTCTCATGCAGGCCATACAGGATCAGGTTTACTGTCAAGTTTGCAGCGGACTTGAACCGGCGTCCAGTTTGTAGTGCATCCATATAGACCACTCACGATTAAGCTTACCGTGTAGTTCGCATGACGCCGCACCAGTTGAAACCATGGCGTCACCAGACATGGACGACGATGCGTTAGCCATCCTAGGCCTGCAGTCTCGACATAGGTAGCGAGCGCTCTATGACCTAAATCAGTTGCAAAAGCCTAACGATCCGGATGTAACGATTTTTGGTAGTCCCGACACTGAAATTGACATCGGTATTTTAACGAACTTTGCGCTAATTTTATGATTTTCGTAATGTTTTCGAATATAGATTGCGGCCATTTTTGAGAGCCCGCAAAGTGATTCGGTAGCATCGTAAACTATACCTAATATTTTAGTGCTTTTAGTCATTAAAAACAAAAATTATGCGGAACGGGCTCGAATGTGTCTTTAAGGCCTTCAACGCAATACCGGCTAGCCGCAAAGCGGCGCGCCGTTGCGGCAGACCGCAAGACATACGGTCTGCCGCAACGGTAAGCTGTACTCCGGGTAGCCGTATCTTCTCGGTTCTTTGTGGTCCGCCACAATGATCAGTACTTCTTGAAATATTGCACGAGATGGATGTCGAAGAAAGCGAGGAAGCAACTGAGGCGCCCCACGAGACCGGCCGCACAGTGTGTAGTGGGAATGCGGCACACCGCTGTGTTCAACCGGCACGGTGCGCCGCAATCTCAAGCCAACCAGAGCTGTTGACTTCATATAAAATAGACATGCGGTCTGCCGCAACGGCGCGCCGCATTGCGGCTAGCCGGTAGTGCGTTGAAAGCCTAACTCTTCATCGATGAGGCCAATTTTTATAAGTCCCCCTATAGGTTCGGGACATACTACCCACAGCGAACAATATTCACCGCATTAGAGGTAGCCAAAGACATTTAAATCTCTTTGAAGGTAGCGAATCGTGCGATCTTCGTATATAAATAAATAACACGACTGCAAATTACGTTTTCAAATTTATTAAATCTCCATTATCACATTCATCTCCTAAGTTTACACATTCTTATAATCTAGACACTGTTTACACGAGGCATGTTGTGCATACCTATCGAAAAATATTTCAAATGAAATTTTAAACTTTCATTTGTCCATAGTTCAACATGTTTTCTTCTTCAACGTCGTTCCTTCACTATAGGAGACAGCGATCACAAATAACGCATCTACAAGCTATGTGGCCTTCCAAAGTGTGGACCGCTTGCTTCATGCTGTATCCGAGTCCTCAGATTTGTCTACGTATATGAGTGTCTCTCAGTTGATGGAAAAAGGAATACTTACGTCATTTTATAATGGTCAGTCGACTAACAAAGGGTATATACACGGCAGATGTGAGTGGGAACGCCTGGAGGGGACGCCCTAGGAAGACATATATAGTGATCTTATTGGTGATGTTCTTCGAAAGGTCAGGTGCGTAGTACTCGCAACCGGCGTGCGTGTATGACCAGATGTATGAACGTAAACGAGGCAAAAGGAGTATGTAAGGATCGTAGCAGGTGACTTTCTGTAGTTTCTGCCTACCCCCATGGGAAGAAGGCGTGAGTTTATGTATGTATGTATGTCTAATGGTCATGTCACGTAAAACGCTACCAATTTAAAAATAGCTCTTTGAGCGTACAAAAGGACCATGCCCATATTAACATGGAGGTGAAAGTCAGCAATGCCATGCAATGCCCAAATTGCAGCTCTATGTCATACGATAACTTATTAACAGTATTTTTATGATATCTAGATTTAATGTCATATAAAGCACTGATTGAAAAGTTATTGGACGTTAAACATGATAACTGCCTACTGGTATTGTTTATACATTTTATTTTATCGTTTACAGACAGCATTGCTATTAGTTTTCCACTAGGAACTTCAACTTTTCGAAACATATTAAAAAATATTCAATAGGACAGTCTCAAATAAATACGTAATCTATATTCAAAGCACTATAGAAGGCATACAATATGAATACCTACTATAATCTACATGTGGCTACTTTTTGTGAAGTTTTATCTTGCCGATCGTATCAATAATACGCAAATAAAACCGCAACACTATATTAGTAGGTATTTGTTATCATCGGTAACAAGTAACAACACTATCACAACGAATGAATAAATCGGCCAAAGGATGTGATTCCAGACCGTTCCAGACCGTAATAAACGGCACTTTTAGTGCATGAATGAATGAATGAAACATTATATATTTATCATAGGTACTGCAATGTAAACAAGTTTTTTTTATCCAGTGCTTGTTAGGTTTTAAAATTAACAACTTAATTATAGTTTTCATTTATTAGTACAACCTTGTAATTTACTTTATCTGGGCTTTTCAGGGGCACAGATGGGCATGGTTGTTTTATACGCAAAAATGCCAAGTTGTGTCGTGGAGGGTTGTTTGAACTACGACAAAAATCGTAATAAATAAATTATAACATTTCATATCACCGGTAAATCGTAAATATGTAATTAAATCAATTTCTATAATTTTTTAAAACAATTTTCTGTCCTACATCTCAATGTTTGGTTTAAGATGAGACGACGCGAGGCAACGCCTACTATACGGTTGTGCGACATAACTTTGCAACACCGTAGAATATCTAACGCTACATATAACAATCGCAAAGATAACTCTCGACATCAGAGCCATCTGGTCCGATGCCCACTTTCCGATGGTCCACCACTGGTCCGATGCCCACAAAAATCACTTTTTAACTAAATCGTATGTAGTTTCTTTCTCTTTCTATCTGTCTAGGCGATATCGTATCTCACGTAGTTCAAAATTTCATTTACCTAAAAATGATCGGATATCCATAGTCCACTAGAGCCATAGTCTGAACTTCATTTAAAATCTTATGGTCGTGGGTAGAGATGTACTCGTACATTGAAAAAAAAAACCAAATGTTTTTTTTCACAGTCTTGAAAAAAAACATGAAAAAATACTTGGTAACGTCGTGTTTTTTTTGTACATTTGTTTTTTTTTTCAGAAAAATTGAAATACGTTAAATAAAATAGAATAAAACTAAATATGATTGTTTTATTTTTAATTCAAGTTAAATTATGTCTAAATCAATGAAATTAGAAATTATACATAGAGTACATATTATATAATATGAACTTAAAAAGAGTACCTAAACGTTCATCAGTGCTTCAATCATCTGTATCGGTATCGGTAGCTACGCTTGTGTTATCGACAACGGAATAATTGACATGTTCTGTGTCTTTATTTGCTTCATATGATTCTGAATCAACTGTTATATTACCAGGAACTTTGATTATTTCTGCTTGTGTCGATATTGTTGCCGATTGTACTAATTGCAATCTTAAATTGTGCGCAATGTACACTATTTTCCTAGCCCTATCATTTGTCAGTCTATTGCGTTTTTTGGTATGAATGTCGCTGTACGTACTGCTCTCGCAAGCTGCTGGTGTAGTAAGAAATGAGAGAAATTTTACGGCTACTTTATACAAAGCAGTCGATTTGCAAAGTCCTGCTCACCAAGCAATGGGACTAATTTTTCACCGATGACAACAAACAAGTCTTAGAAAAAAAAATCTTGTTTTGTAATGTAATTTTCAAGTTCTACCAGTACTGTATCCTCGTTAATATCTGGTATCTTTACATCAGCATTATTTTGTTCTGTAGCAGCGATTTCTTCTTCTGGAGTCGGATCGCAACGTCTTAAGAGGGTTGTCATATTTTGCACCTCTCTCGCTCACACGGGACCAAATTTTTAATAATGTTAAATGAAAAGATGCATTTTTGAAAAATGTTATCAATGGGCCGTCTACAAAATAATATTAAATTAATAGGTAATTATTAAAAACACATTTTTATTGTGGCATTTATTTACATCATCTCAAAAACAGATCATAATACTTAATTACATTAGTTTATTAGATAACACAATAGAAATGTGTTTTTGATAACTACCTATTAAATTAATATTATTTTGTAGACGGCACATTTTTTCATTTAACATTCTTAAAAATTTGGTTCTGTGTGAGCGAGAGAGGTGCAAAATGTGACAACGCTCTTAAGGGGGAAGCGCTAATGTAGCCCGCAAAATTCAAATTTTCGTGCGATTTTTGCAATTTGCAGCTCAGTGTCTGAGTGTATGTTGATTAAAGTATAGTATGCGACCGTAACAAACATGTATTTACAGGATTATAATATTAGAATCAGTATTACAATTCCTTAAGTTAGTATAATCCTGATATGTTAAGATTTCATGAAATAGTCATTCAATAGAATTACTTGGTTTTAGAGAGTTGTATTGATGACTTTAATGATTATAATTCTGTAAAAACATATTTGTTACGGTCGCGAATCATATTTTAATCAATATACAACCTAATACTGACCTGCAAATTGCAAAAAATTAAGAAAATTTGAATTTCGCGGGCTACCCTGGCGCTTTCGCCTTAAATAGCGAATTCCTTTCTATTTTTGAGTATTTCTCTGACTTTTATTTCCTCGAATTTCAACAGGGGGTTTTTGGTGTACGTTACTCCAGCAGGGAAGTGGCTCCTAGAGTGATATGAGTGGAACGTATAATTAGTGCGTGTTCTGCTGTGAATGTGCGCCAAATAAAAAATTGTGCGCTTTATCGTTTTGGAAAAAAAACAGAGAAACGATTCCTGCTGGAGTAACGTTGTTCCAGCAGGAAAATTCTAAACGAATGATGGTAGAAAGAAATGTTGTGCATGAGCAGAGATATTTGTGCAAAAAGGTGCGCCGAAAATATAATTTGTGCGTCAGGTTTTCGAGATATTGCATTTCCTGCTGGATTAACGTTTTGTAGAATCGTGTATCTCTAAAACCATTATAAGTGCGCCTGTAGTATAAACATACACGAGTAGCTCTTAATTTGTGCGTATTTGTGACAGAATTAGATTTTGACTAATTTTCAATGTTGGGGACGCCAGGCGCCCATCGTCCTTTGTCTGCTCAACAACGTACCCAAATAACGCAATGAATGTTGTTGAACTGTCAAAATGAAACCGATTCCTACTGTTAGTGTGTCACGCAATCACGCCAAAGGTCAGTTTTTTAATGGTAATGATGAATGTTTATAGTGCTTATGTGCTTTAGGGCTATATATGGGCTTCAACCGGATGAATCCTGCAGGCCAATATTTAAACAACTTGATTTGTTACCATTGCCGTCACTTTATATATTGGAAATTTGTATGTTTGTGTGGAGGCACAAAGAGTTGTTCATTATAGCAATCGATCTTAATTCTCGAAGCCGTCGGGACCCCCACAGGCTCGCGTTAGATGTTTTACCTAGGCTTGCAAAATATAATAAAAGCTGCATGTTTATGTGTGTCCGGATATACAATAAGATACCAGAGGAATTTAAAATATTAAATAAAAGATTGTTAAAAAGTAAATTATCTAAATGGTTATCTGCTAATAGTTTTTACAGTGTCAAGGAGTTTCTAGAGCATAAAATCGGACGATGACAGTGGTTGTATGTTGTTGTTATGTATGTAAATTTGCACGCTTATATTCATGAAGCAAAACATGTAGAACCTACCAGTGTATTCATATTACCATCTTGTATACCATGTTTTATGTAAATAAAATATAATTATCTTATTATCTTTAAATCGTGTGCAGGTGAAGTTACATAATAATCATAGGTAGACTCGACTCGTCATTAGAATTACTTAGAATACCTAAATTATCCTACTTTTATTTGACTTAGTGGATAAGCAGTAAAATTATTGATACCTAGTTTTATAATTATCTATTCTTATCAGAGCATGTTATCAAAGGAAATGATTTATCTTTTAATGCCTTTTAATCTATGAAATATTTGTTAACACGTGTTACATAAAAACAAAACCATAATCTGATCTGTTTCCGTCTGAATTAGATCAGCGGGGCAATTGCGTAACACACTTACAGTAGGAATCGGTTTCATTTTGACAGTTCCACAACATTCATTGCGTTATTTACGTTGTTGAGCAGACAAATTTTTCGAACATATGAAGCAATGGATTAGCGATTTGCTTCAAAATCATTCAGATTGTGATTGATAGTGTGTTACGCAATTAGGGTGCAGATTTAATTTAATGAGAAGACGTTCAAACCGAGTCATTCGGCGTGAAAATCATACGATTTCGGCCAAAAGCCGTACACGACTAGACAGGTAGACCTCTTTCAAGAATCGTATCAAGGCTCGTGCAGACTGGTGTGACGCGACGGCGCGACACCAGTAGAACAAATTTCATGAAATTGTCATAGAGATTATTCTACCGGGGTCGCGTCGCGCCAGTCTGCACGAGCCTTCAATCGGCAGAATGCTTCTACATTTTTAACATTGATAGGTACTCGACAAAATAACTGGCGTCACAGATTCTGCCTACAATAAGAAGATTTTGGCTCTTATGATTTGGGTAGCAGCTTTTGTTAAAGCACGAATTTAATGGGTTATTACCCATTAAATTGCGTTGCAGGGCTTACGTTAACGTAAGCCCTGCAACACCTGCAATCCCTATTTCTCTGGGCGTTCAGTTGTCGATCGCCGATGCTGAAAATCGCCGATCACCGACGCTACAAGTGTCAGGTCTGCTATGGGCCGGCATTTCGTCTAGCAACAGAATACTACGAGTCCACCTTTGACTCTAATAACAGTCCCGAAAAAAATCCCGTAGGTAATAACAATCACGAGATTTTTTAGACCATACTCAGACTCGGTAACCCAGTAGTGGATTTTGGGACGAAGACTGTGTGATTGACGTGATTGTGTGATCAGAACAGCCAAATGTAGGTAAGTGAGAGGAAATGGGGGCTTTTATGCATTGAATTTAAAAAAGGCTTATCCGATTACTGATAAAGGTATCAAATATCTAGATATTTGATACCTTTATCGGATGGCTTAATGTGGCTTGGCCCAAATTCCTAAGTAAGGTAAAACAATCATTAAACTTACCTACAGAAAACGAGTGTACGACTAAACGCCGACAGACATTACGCCGACAGACTGAACACCGACAAGACTTTACTTCGACTGGACTCTTCGCCGACAGGACACTTCGCCAACAGACTGACAGCAGGTCGATGGAGCCCCGCTACGCGGGACTCCTATTTCTGTCTGCAGGGTTAAAAGGAACCTAACCAAATCGAACCTCGAGGTGCTCCTGACGTCAACCGTCCAGAGTTAGGATTTTCGGGTCAGGTTCGGAATAATTAAAAGTAAGGATGCCCCGTTAGTAGTTAGTCGTATAGTGACAGAAAACCCTAATAAGTAGGTAGTCTGTTTGTTATTAAGTGCGAAGAAAAAAGGTTCATGGCTTGTTCATTCATGGATACAATTTTAACATAATTTTAATTTTGTAATGTTTCATGAAAATCGGGGTCCCCGCCCTCTTAGTTAACTGATTTTTCGGATAAGAATGGAATACTATAATTGTCAGTATTTCTGGTGTCTGAAAACTTAACACTGGTAACGTAGGTATCGGCAAACCACTTAGCAGGTGACAGAGGTCTATGTGTCTATCGGCGTT
The DNA here is from genome assembly GCA_947568875.1 of Fissipunctia ypsillon. Classification (NCBI taxonomy): domain Eukaryota; kingdom Metazoa; phylum Arthropoda; class Insecta; order Lepidoptera; family Noctuidae; genus Fissipunctia; species Fissipunctia ypsillon. The sequence goes on from OX387662.1 coordinate 10,452,628, forward strand.
CAACCTAAACATGAAGGCTAGAGATCACCAAGGGCAATTAATTATTGAAAACTATTATTGAGCCGTTCTAAAACTTCCATTCTAGGATTAAAATATTATCATAATAGGAAAGGCCGTTTGACGTGACATTGATTTGATAATTTTCACAGTCTTATCGCCATATCTTGGGATAGATATTTTGATAAATATGTCACAGTAATTAATTAACCCAGACTCTAGATAACCAAATAAACAACGCCTGCTCGTTTAATAAATCTATAGGTGCATATAAAATCGTAGCGATGTCAAAACTGTACATTGAATATTTTTGAAAACAAAGTATTGCTATGAGGTCTGGGAACGATTCTAATACAGAAAAAATATAGTTTTAGAATATTTGTCTGTTTGTCTGAATGTAGGTACATAATTATTATGTTCCAGCATCACGCAACAAATAAATAAAATTGAAGTGTCTGTTTGTAAAGTCAAAATAACAGTTTTTTTTACTAAACGCATATGAAAGTATGTACGGTACTACTGGTACTTATAACAAAAAACGGCTTGACCGATTTTGACGGGTTTTTCTCTGGCAGATACCTGATGTTATAAGGAGTAACTTTTTTTGTTCAACCTATGTTGTCCCACTGCTGGGCAAAGGTCTCCCCATACTTTTCCAATTTTCTTTGTGCTGTACCTTTTCCGTCCAATCAGTAAGGTACGAGTCCAAATCATCACGCCAGCGTTTTTTAGGCCTACCTCGGTGACGACGCCCGTCTTCAGGCACCCACTGGTAACTTAGGTAAGGAGTAACTTAGGCTACTTTTATTTTAGAAAAATAATTAAAACCCATGAAATTGTGAACAAAAATACTCTGAAACTACCAGTCGGATTTGAAAAAATATTTTTGCATTTAGTAGCCCAATTATTCTTGAGGATGGTTTTATGCTTTAACATCATGCTATGACACCATAGGAGCTGAGTAAAAAGAAAAAAGTCAGGAAGAACGCTAAGCGAAAAAGAAGTAATAGCGCGGGCGGGCAATGTAACGCGGCGGGTCGGGGGACGAGGGTGATGTGGCTATTATTTTTAACCCACTTCAAAAAAAGAAGGAGGTTCTCAATTCGTCGGAATCTTTTAGTATATTGTGTATCTTACGTCTTCCACGCGAGCGAAGTCGCGGAGAAGAGCTAGTTTGCAATAAAAAGGAATCACAAGATTGTCATTTACACGTGGGACTACTTATAAAATGTCAGGATACGGCGCACCAGCGCGGCGCCCGCGACGACAGCTTCGTGATTTTACCGATTTCTATCCGCTTTTGTTGAGACCCGTCAGGGCTTCAAGTGAGGTGTCCGTTGTAACGGTAAGCGAGCAGCAAGATGAAACATGTTGCATTCCGTATTTGAGGAAGGATAATAAAATACTGATTTCATGTTGTGAACCAACATGAATGATTTATTTAGCCCTTTTTTTAATTTTTTTTTATAGGTTCTTTATTTAATATTTTAAAACATAATATTTACATAATATATAAGCTAACAGACTTAAAATAATAATTATAATATGTACAAATGTAAAAAAAAAAAATATATATATATAATCATAGGGTATCAAAAAATTCGTCCGCATCGCTGTCAACAAGAAAAGTGCCCAAAAGGCTGGCAGCATTGCCACGTTGTATGGCGATGCTGATTTTTTGGCCAAAGAATAGGCCAGCCCTTTGGTCACGTGAAGAGTCGACCAACCGCTTGGCGATGTCTCGGAAAACCAAGTGGGCACTCGGACCCCATGGCCCTAGTGTTTCAACCCCAAACGGCTAGATATAACTCCCAAAAAGATCGGAATATTTTCGCCGTTTGAGGTTTTCCGCACCTGCAGCAGCCGCCCCAGCACAGCCTGCCGTACTAGGAAGATGGGATGGCGCAAGGGTGTCGACACATGTTGCATCCCACACCAAAGGCCTGCCTAACTTCCAAGGCATTATGGTCATTCCGTCTGGTCTCTTGCTATTGTCGCGAGCCAAGCCTTTGGGTTCTAAAACAGCTGGCACCCCGGCGGTGACAAGAGCACGACGGATAATGTCATTAATGCTGGCGTGCCGTGCTATCCGGCCTGCGCTCTTACTACAAGACAGGCCATGATGTCCGAGGCAGTCGACGGCTTCACCGCACTGGCAGCGATGTGGAGCCCCCCAAGGAGCGCCCAGACGCAGACAGGTAGCGAGCCGGAAGGTGGAGTCACCCAGCAAAGTGGGTGACGGTAGTGCTTGAAGCCAGAGGCCCGACTCCCATTTACCCACAACCAGCAGGCGGGCACGCTCAGCAGTATTGGTGGACGTATTGATAAGATTATTTCGTACCAACCTGCAGAGCGGCTCATCCCACTGTCTCTGGGAAGATGGGTTCACGGGCCGATCTGTATCCGGGCAAGCCGCTATCCAGGCGTTCACCGCATCACTCAAGCACTGCACTTCAGAGTCAACCAGGGATGGAGCTAAAATTTTCCCGGTCAACTTTTCAGTGCTGTGGACAGAGGACAGGAACCGGTAAGCTAATACTGGTAATTTTGCGGACGCCGAGGCCGCCAAAACGGATGGGTAGTGTGGCTTGAAGCCACGCTCGGTCGTCCAAGGCCACATTTAAAATAGATGTTAGCGTGTTGCGAATAATTTGGTCAATTTTGTCCAACAGATGTGGCTGCTTCCATAAAGGGGAAGAACGTAGAAAATATTTATTTATTTATTTATTTATCCATACTTACAAATATCTTTACAGGCTAGACCCAATGCGATATTGTAACACATTTAAAACTTAAGTACCCTGTTTTGACCATAACAAATTGTACAGGTAGCTGTTCTTGTAAATTCACCCAAAGTGCAACAGAATATGTCCAAGTCCTCAGCAATGAGGTTGAGAGTGCGGAGCGCGCTCGTGAGCGGCGCCTCGCGCAGCAAGTTAGTTCGCGCACGCGGTTCTGCCAGCAACCGTGGTTGACGACGACGCCCCACATACCCGTCTGGCACGACTAGCTCCACCCTTCGCAATATATTCGCATTGTGTATCCTCCCTCTAATTATCTTAAAGATATAAGTCACTAGTGTGAGTTGCCTCCTGACCCTTAGTTCATTATATCCGACCATACCCAAGACAAATAGAGTCGGATACATTAATGGATAAAATGGATATACCCCGTATTCCTTCATATATTTGTACCTAATAAATTTATTTTGTACTCGCTCCAACATGACACTATACTTAGTTTCATGTGGAGCCCAGATAACTGCATTGCATTCTAGTTGGCTTCTTACTAAAGCATTATATAACGCCGTTATAGCTTTAATATTTGTGAAGCCTTTTACCATTCTAAGTACAAATCCTAGGTTTCTATATGCTTTTTTGCATACCTTAACTATATGATATATAAAATTTGGGCCAAAACAACAGTATCTAATCAGGGTGAATGCCGAATGTAAATTAATTTTGGAGTCTGTCCGAAACGTCGTTGAAGTTTTTGATTTTTTCGTCGATAAAAGGAGAAAAACTGTCTTCTAAAATTGGGGAACCTAGAAGGTGCAGTGAACTTTTTTCAAAAATTTTAATTTGTGGGGCTATTGCATTAAATTTATCTAGGGTCAATTGTCTGTCAGTAATGTCAGGAAGATAGATTTCACATTTTGAGGGGTTAAGGTCCAAGCCAATAGATTTAGCCCTTACAAAACTTCCGTTCAAGGATTATAATATAATCATTTAGGAAAGGCCATATGACGTCATTTCGATTATTTATTTTTGAATACTTTATCACCTTATCATTAGATAGAGAATAGTCATATAGAACATTAATTAATTAAGCTAGATTAACATTCTACTTATCCAAATAATAATGCCTACTCGTTTGATATAAATCGGTTATAAAACCGACGGGTTGTAGCATGACTTGAAGAGAAACTTTTTCTTCAGAGAGCGAATGTTGTCGAAAGCGAAAGCGCCAGGGAGCCCGGGAAATTCAAATTTTCTTACGTTTTTTGCAATTTACAAGTCAGTATTAGGTTGTATATTGATCAAAATATGATTCGCGACCGTAAAAAGTACCTATGTATTTACATTGTATTTACATTTTATATTTTTTTTTAATAATTAAAGTCTTCAATACAACTCTTTAAGACCAGGTAATTCTATTGATGACTATTTCATGAAATCTTGACAATTAGGATTATACAAACTTATGGAGTTGTATTACTGATGTTCGTGATTATAATTCTGTAAATACATATTTGTGGCCGCGAATGATACTATAATCACCATACAACTTAATACTGACTTGCAAATGGCAAAAAAACATAAGAAAGTTTCAATTTTGCGGGCTACCTGGTGCTTCCCCCTTAAATGATTCCTTAAAATCTATCATCATCATGGGATGCACATTTTCACGCTTTAGATCATTTGCATCACTTTTCTCAATACTTCTGGCAATAGATTCGCTGACTTCTTTGATAGTCTCTTCTATGGTGGCAAAGGTCTTTGGGTTGAAATGAGTTGTTAGTTGTTATAATTAGAAGTTTGTCTTCTTATAACTCTCGGGGAATAACTCTGTAGCGAAAAACTGGGTGATGTTGCGGGCCTCTGCAAATCAGAGATTTTCGGTGATGTTTCGAATATTTACCTACGTTTCAAAGTCATGTATTTATGTTAATTTAGACTACTTGGCCATTCATGCTTATACAGTTAACCGCACATTTTGACTTTTACAGCCTTTATGTCGTAGGTGTAAGGATGATTTTCGTAATGCGAGTGTTACCACTGATGAGCGGTTGACTTTACGCTACGCTTCCAATTTTAATATGCTTTATGAGAAATAACTTATACAGACCATCGATACCTAAAGAAAATTGGTAAAACCTTAATTAATATCAACGGAACAGATAATGAAATAAATTATCGGCTAATTGTTTAATTTATCGTAAAATATCAGAGAAAAAATTATATAAGATGAAGATGTTATAGTTTTTAATCAGTTTGGCGACTGTGCAAAGCTATGTGGGGTGCTGTATTTTTGTTAGCTGTTGTTGGGACGGTAAATACCTATTTATCTATATATATACTTGCGACCCGCACCCGCTTCGCGCAGGTGCAATGGTGACATATCAAAACATCAAGATTTCTGTGCTATTGAATGTAATACACATAAACATTTGGGAATAAATCCTCTAAATGATGGTGAAAAACACATCAAAATTCATTATGCAGTTTAAAAGATAAGCGGTCACATCACAGATAGACACGAAAAGTGACTTTGTTTTTAACCGACTTCAAAAAGGAGGAAGTTTTCAATTCAATAGTATTTTTTTTTTAATATCTATCATCTTTACTCTCACTTTCCTGGAATCTGTGGGAGGGATTTCGTGAAAAGGAACGGAAGTGTGTAACAGGAAGCCGGGGAAGCTCGCGCTGAGCGCGCGCGTGCTAGAGTTGGCCGTCAGATGGTACCAACCCATTTTCCGAGAGGTTGGTACTGTCAGATGTAGTTTTCAGTTGTTATTTGGACACATTTTTAAATGGATTTAAATTATATTACTGTTTTATCTTATTAATAGACTTTGTAGACAAAATGATTGTACAATGGAACATAAGGGCGGAATTTTGATAACTAAGGTCTTGAATGAAAAAAATGGGTGAAAATAACAAAATTGATTTTAGATTGAAACATGTTCGGTTTATTGAGAACGAAATTACGTGAAAGTCATACAACGAATATTAAATATTGTACAGATTACGAATCAGTTACAGTTTATATGGGTTTTATAGTAAAATAGCGAGAAATCGAGGTTTAAACGCAAGTAGTCCGAAAGGGAGCGGGGCCTCGCCAAGGTCGTCGCCAGACTTGCCAATTCTTACGATTTCAAGGGTTATTACCAAAGTGAGATATCAGATGTTACACATCATATACGACTACTGTAAGGCTCGCTCGTTCTTTTTTAAATATTTGTTATCTCAGAACTCCGTCATGTATTTAAAAAAATCTTTTTGTATAAACCAATTTGAAAATTTTTTTTTTTAATTTGAAATGATGCACTTCCAGATTGAACCCATAAAACTTTTTGCAAAAAAAAACAACCGACTTCCAAAAAAAAAAACACTACAAAGTGAAAAATAACTTTAATTTCGGAAGTCGGTGGCAAAAAACGAAAATACAAAACCAAAGACACTGACTTCTGAAATTAAAGTTATTTTTAAACTTTTTAGTGTTTTTTTTGGAAGTCGGTTGTTTTTTTTTTTGCAAAAAGTTTTTATACTATGTAAAGTCATAGAATACATGATGGTAAATGAAAAGTTGACCCGGTGTAAATAATTATTGTTACAGCTCAGCCGTCGAGAGAATGCGTTCTTGACACCTATCAGTTTCATACTAACGAATATTTTTGTATTTTGCGAATTTGATTCTTATTAGTTAAGTACTAGAAAATGTCCAACTGACAGGTACTTATTAGGAACGCATTCTCTTGACGGCCGGACTGTAGCAATAATTATTTACACCGGGTCAACTTTTAATTTGCCATCATGTATTCTATGACTATAACTATAAAAACTAAGTATCTGTCTGTATGACCATCATTTAGAGGTCGCTCAGCGCGCTATGAAGCGGGCTATGCTCGGAGTCTCTTTGAAGGATAAAATCAGAAATTAAATTATCCGAAAAAGAACCGGAGTTACCAACATAGCTGCAAACTGAAGCAAACTGAAGTGGCATTGGCTTGGCCATGTTTGTCGAAGAACCAATGGCCGGTGGAGCAGACGAATCCAGAGACCGCGTATCGGCAAGCGTAGTCTAGTGTAATGTGGGACTTCCCTCAGCTAGATGGACCGACGATCTGAAGAAGGTGGTTGGGACAGACTGGATTCGGAAGTCGGAGGAGAGTGTTGTGGCGCAACCTGGGAGAGGTCTATGTCCAGCACTGGACTGCGATAGGCTGAGTTGAGAGGATTTATTCCGAAATGTTTGTGTATATTCATATTTATAGCACAGAAATCTTGATGTCTTGACATGTTACCATTACCCATTGTCTACCCTAAATAGAGAAGGAAAATGGCCTAAGTACCTACCATAGATATAAGGTACCTATCTACATACCTTATACATTTATGTTAGCCTGCTTACGTTTTCTTTTCTTTAATCAAACAATAAATTTTAATATAACTCGGCAGCCGATCTAAACTGTAAAATTTTCGCCTTGAAAGTTTAGCTGAAGTGAGCTTGAAGTGAGCTGTCCATAGTGTCAATCCCGAGAATCAGGTGGAATGACAGCTCACTTCAACTTCACGTCACCTTAGTCACAGAGAGATTTTAACAGAATAGACCGGGGTGGAATACTTTTGTAATCGAGATAAATTTTTTTTTCGTGTCGTTTTGTTTTCTAAGTAAGCTCATTGTAGATGTAATGTCTGCAAATTGTTTGTTATACAGGCGCTCGCCGACCCCCAGTTTATCTTTCCTGAAGATGCAAGAAGTAAGTATTATTTATATGACATAAATAAAAGAAATACAATTTATTACAAGTCTGCAAAACCTTACATATTGTAATAATATGGTTTTTACAGCTGACTAGGAAATAAGATTCACTTTTATGCTTCAATATACGTTGACTGCTACGTAGATGGAATGAGATATTCCTCATTCCATTAAATCAGCCGTGATCATCATCAATGTAAAGTGAGGGTTTACTGTTACACAAATTAACTAAAAACTTAAATCGTCCTTATGTATTAATCGAATCACAACTGTCATTCATTGACATTTGTATGAAATGACTGTAACATGGCAAATTGACGTAAGGTGTCAATTTGCTTAAAAGTTAATTTTCCTGACTGTACATGACAGTTTACAGCAGAACAAGCAGGCAATGAAGATTACCTATATACAAAAAATCTAATAATATGTATTATTCTTTGAGCAACGCACTCACTCACACGTAAAACAAAAAAATTCTTCGTACATAAACTGCGAGCCTTTTCAGGAAAAACATCGTAAGCGCCAAAAATCACAAATCTATTTTTTCTTCGTAACCTCTTAATTAGACAGTTTTACATCTTGTCGCGATTACTCTTAAATTTTATTTTAAATTTACACGACTATTGTTGTAAGAAATTATCATCGTAAATGAAAAACATCGTTAATTAGGAAAAAAAAAAACCCTTTTCTGTAAAAAGTGCAAATTGTCGATTACGTTGTTCTTCCTGAAAAGGCTCGACGCCTCACAGTTGCTTGACTAAAATGTGACTTTTCAGCAGTATCGGGATCCCGTATCGTTTCGGGATGGGAGGCGGCGGTGGGCCAGTTCCCTCACCAGTTGGGTCTCCGTATGGTGACCCCCGCAGGAGGCGTCTTCGGCTGCGGAGGCTCCATCCTTACTCCTGAGTGGGGTCTCACTGCTGCTCATTGTACCGCTGGGTAGGTATTCAAGCTATTTTTCTTTGGCATATTATCTACCAACCTGCAGTCGTTTGGCATGGTGGATTATGACCCACTCCCTATAACAGAGAGGAGGCCGAGAGTCCCTTCTTAAAGTCTTCCTTTCCATAACTCCTGGTAATCTGACTAAAAAAAAATTTTTTATCGTCATCTCTATTGTCATCATGATCTTCATTCTGCCGAAGCACGTTCAATGCTGGACTGGTATTTTCCGTATCTAGCCCCCATAAGTTGAACCGATGACCAGATGAACCGGTGAAGTTCGTATTTCTATTAGAACTTAAAACATGACTCGATTTTTTCCCCTACAGCCGTGTGACCATCGTCATCCGCGTTGGTGCCACCAACCAGACGCTGCCGGCTATGATCTTCGAGACCACCAAGTACTACAATCACCCCCTGTACAACGAGGCCATCCCTGGCATCGTCCAGCCCCATGACATTGGTCTGCTTGAGTTCGGCAGGTCCGTCACTTTTGGCGGTAAGACACTTTCCCAAAATGAATGTAGAACCATACGGCTTTGTAATTTGTTTTGTGTATGAACTTATCTTTATAAAAATCATAGCGACTTATTTTTTTGGATTTGGACCAATTTCAAAATATCTTTTCTAGCTATTTTTTTATCAAAAATCCCTCGATCCTTCGAGAGATTTATAAAAGTGGTCTTTAGTTAATTAAACTGTTTTACTTTATAGAACTTATTCAGCCAATCAGGATCCAGCGTTCCTCTGCCAAGAACCAGAACTACGCAGGTGTTCAAGCCATCGCCAGCGGTTGGGGTAACACCTGGACTCAAGGTATGTCTTGTGAAATCTAGGAATACTAGTGAAATATCTGCGGAATGAAAGAGAGGGAGAGTAATGATTATTATGTTTTACCGTAAAACAAAATTGGTATGTTTATGAGTAACGTTTATTTACCAGGCTCCTCTCCTGAAAACTTGAACTGGGTATTCCTGAGGCTTGTTTCCAACGAAGAATGCCGGGTAGCATACGGCGGCAGCTCTATCATCGCTGACTCCACCATCTGCACTAGGGGATACAGTAGCCCTACACAATCCACATGCCAGGTAAGAAGGTTCAGAATGAACACGAAAAGGTATTTTTAACCGACTTCAAAAAAGGAGGAGGTTCTCAATTCGTTTGTATTTTTTAAAATGTTTGTTACCTCAGAACTCCGTTATTTATAAACCGATTTGAAAAAATCTTGTTTTATTTGTAAGTATATACTTTAAGATTGGTTCCATATAAATTTGGTCAAGTTCTGATGAGTAGTTTTTGAGTTAGCTTCAGTAATACGTCTTTTTTCCACTTTATATTGATGATGTAATAATAATTTCCTGTCACTGTTATTTACATTGCAAGTAGTGGTATACGACTTTGTGTGAGGTCGGTACCACAACTAAAAAGTGAAAAAAAAACTTTTTTGCAAAAAAGCAACCAACTTCCAAAAATAAAACACTGCAAAGTGAAAAATACCTTTAATTTCGGAAGTCGGTGGCAAAAAACTAAAATACAGATCCAAAGACACCGACTTCCAAAATTAAAGTTATTTTTCACTTTGTAGTATTCTTTTTTGGAAGTCGGTTGATTTTTGCAAAAAAGTTTTTTGAAAAGTTCTAAACGAAATGAAGAAGTTCGATGTCAGTAAAAAATCATCTTGTGTTCCAAGACTATAAATATTTTTTTGGCTGGTTTTCTTGACGTTGATACGGACAGTGAATTGAGATATCAATCCTTTATTTATAATACTTGGAGGTAGCTCGAAGAGCACGTCAAACCTTTAGCCGTGATCATCAATCTTACTTGTTCCACACTCAAATCACAAATCTTTGGTCTTTAGGCCAGAGATTTTAAAGTATACATATTTTACAGGGTGACAGCGGTGGCCCCTTGACCATCATTGATGATGACGGCGCCATCACCCAGGTTGGAGTGACCTCCTTCGTCTCTGGCTTAGGATGCCACGCTGGCATACCCTCTGGTAAGTAGCCCCAATGAATTTTACCCTGCCTCTTCCTTAAAAAAATAGATTGTTGAAGTTTTTAATCCCGTTACCGTTTTATAGATAGACCTAGGTAAGCACCCTTGGAGATGTGAACACTCTAGTAATAACAGTAACTAGAGGACCTGGAAATGAATCTAGCATAGAAAAATTAATAAAATGTAAGCTAGAAAGATCTCGTTACTTTGGATTTTCAGTAGGTACTAGCGTGCTCTGTGAGACTGTGAAATGATTCAATTAAGTCTTTCATAGACTAGGCGTTTAGGCAAGAGATGTGCCTAAAAGCTGACCACACCATACTCGTGATCAGCCGGACTAAAGCTATAATATTACGTAATTTCTGAAAAACATGCGGATCCATTATTAACCATTTTCAATTTAATTTCAGGATTCATCCGTCCGGGCCACTACCTCGACTGGTTCGAAGAGATGACTGGCGTCAATTTTGACTGGGAATATGAACCTGAATCTGATACCACTGTCGCTCCTGAACCTGATACCACTATTGCTTCTGAGGAAGATACCACTGATGCGTCTGACGAAGATGCCACGGACGCTCCTGAGCCAGATACCACTGTCGCATCTGAGGAAGATACCACTGATGCATCTGACGAAGATACCACGGACGCTCCTGTGTCAGATACCACTGTCGCGTCTGAGGAAGATACCACGGTGGCTTCAGAAGAATCAGCCGAATCTAGCCAATCCTCTGATTCATCAGACTCTTCAGATTAAACATTAACAGTGCAAGCTAGTACAGTATCATCCACTCAAGAGGATGAATAAACATCTCTTGTTACAGAGCCGAGCTCGTCATTAAGAAGATTTTTATTTATGAAATAAAATAGATTAGTTTTATTAAAGTATAAGTACCTATCTAATTTTTATTTTATCCTTCCTTATCTTTGGGTAAACTGAACAGCAAAGAAAGAGGCAATGTCTGAGTCAAAGTCTGTGTTGTTAGACTCGAGCATTCCCAGGGATATAAGTGACAGTTTCCGAACTTCTTCATATCTTGCATCGATGCGCACGCGCACTTTATAGGGGCACATTCAGCGCATTGAAAAGTCCTGACGTAATGCCGGGCATTTACAAAATAGTCCGCACATTTAACATTTTAATCTTTCTTTTTTCAGTAACTACTCATTTAACTTATCTATTTTCAAAAAAAAAAGACAAAAAAAGAAAAAAAAGAAGAAATGACAAGGCCGACAATTGTACAGGGCCAAAAAGCCAGATATGTTCGGACACATTCGGATGGTTGGTAATCATAGGTGCATTTGAATAGCTTTTACGAGTGGATGGTAAACATATTTAACAACAGGTAAATTATGGAGCTCCGCATACACAGGGTGGCAGGGATATCGACGCACAACTTGTTATCATAGATTCAGTACATGATTCTGGACCCCTGCGTTGAAATTTTTCGTCGGTTATAAAAAAAAATCTGCTGTTTCCTACAAAAGTGGAATACCAACGCGGTCAAAATGTATGGAACGGCAATTTTTTTTTTTAAATACGACGAAAATTTTCAACGCAGGCCCTCCCGCTACGCCCAGAGCGGGAGAAGTCATTTGATGATTTCCCATCCAAAAAGAAAACAAAAGGGGCATCAAGAATCATCTACTGAATCCATGGTAACAGGTTGCGCGTCGATATCCCTGTCACCTTTTATTTTTAAGTGTCGCCACTCTTAAGGCTATTTCATATGCACCCCTATATTTCCAATTAGAACTTCTACTAAGTGGATTTTCCTTAATTCATCAAATGCTACAAATACATCATAATCTGAGTAAATCCTTAAAATATCAGTTACGCAAACAAAGCATATTGTATTAAGATTAGACTTAATGCGTTATCATTTAATCATTATATTTTATCAATTAATACCCAGCCCTGAATTAATATAAGCTAACAAAAATCCAATTTTAGTTAGTTTGAGAATAAAATGGCGATGTGGGGTGCAGTATTTTTGTTGGCTGTTGCTGGGACGACGGTAAATATACAGCGCGCCGCTTTCATGGCGACATTAATTTAACACACGTATACGGTTTCGCGTTTTCGTTTTATGAACATATTTGAATTTCATTTAAACGTTATTATTTATTGATTTATTTACAATTGTCTAAAGTAGCATCTTGGAGCAACCTGTGGGGTAATTACGTAACACACTTTAGTAGGAATCGGTTTCATTTTGACAGTTCAACAACATTCATTGCGTTATTTACGTTGTTGAGTAGACAAATTTTTCCAACATATGAAGCAATGGATTAGCAATATGCTTCAAAATCATTCTGATTGTGATTGATAGTATGTTACGCAATTGGCACTACTTAAAGTCATTAAAACGAGTAACGTGAAAAGAGAAGGCGAATTGAAGGAAAGAGAGAGCTTTATTATTTAGTTTGTTTGAAAATTGAAAATTTTCAATTTACAAATTATTTTATCTTATTATAATTTTTATGATTACTGGCCTCTAGCCCTACCCATTATGTTAAATGAATTATATACACTCGGCGTCACAAATATCGCACCCCGTTAAGAATTCCCTTCAAACTCATTTTAACCCTATTAATCAACGGTAGACACATGACTATAAGGTATCATTGGAAAGGCAATTTATTTAAATTTCAGAATAAATCAATAGATATGGTTTTTGTGTTTACCAGGGAATAAAAAAAACAAGCTAATGCAAATGATTAAAAAGTTAAATTTTATTTTTTCAACAAAAATTACAACAAAGTCCTACCACAACACCTTAAAACCACAACACAACACAACTTAACACCTAACAACTTAAAACCTAGTGTTACCCCCGCTTGCCCTAATGACTGCTTCCATGCGTTCTCTCATGGACCTAATTAATCTGACAACAGTCTCTTGAAGAGTGTTGTCCCATTCTGCAACGACGGCATCTTGGAGGTCTTGGAGAGTGGTAGGGGCAGGACCACGTGCCCGTACTCGCCGTTTCAGTTCATCCCAAAGGTGCTCAATAGGGTTCAGGTCTGGACTTCGCGCCGGCCAGCACATAATAGGGATCCCAACTTCTTGCAGGTAGTCTCTTACAATTAATGCGGTGTGACAGCGGGCGTTATCGTGCATTAACGTGAACCCACTGCCAACAAAACCCACATAAGGGACAACTTGCTCCTCTAAGATCTCTGTTATGTACCGAGGAGTAGTCAGCGACCCTTGCTCGCGAGCACTTCCAGTCCGAGAAACACACACAAGGTTCGTTTTGCCGTCGATTGACATGCTGCCCCAAAGCATGCACGAGCCACCCCCGTATTCCACTGTCTCTTGAATACAGGCTTGTGCAAATCGTTCCACTTGCCTCCTGTACACTCTTTTACGCCTGTCGTTGCAGAAAAGACACACCCTCGTCTCATCCGAAAAGAGCACAGCCCTCCATTGGTCTATTGTCCAATCCATATGGTCACTGGCAAATTGCAACCGGTCTCTCCTATGCTGTGCAGTCAATTTTGGTCCTGTAGCAGCCCTGTGTGCTACAATTTCTTCTCCCGCATTCTTCTTATAATCGTTGAGACGCTCACAGAAGTCCTGCGAGCTGATCGCAGTTGTTGTTGCAGCTCAACAGCATTGGAGAACCGATTACGTAAAGACGTCGAAACAATGAAGCGATCGTCTCTTTCGGATGTGCACCGTTGTCTTCCAGATCCACGTCTTCGGATATAGCCACCAGTCTCTTGGAAGCGTTGGTACACTCGTTGAACGGAAAAACGACTCAAGTTCAGTTGCCGAGCAACATCACATTGTAGCATCCCTGATTGCAGTACTGCAATGACTTGAGCGGCTTCATCTGCAGTAGTATCCATCTTCTGGGGTGTTTTTCTTGCTGTTGCTGTTCACGTGTGTTCACTTCGAAGGTTGGATTATACCCTTGTAGGGAGGTGCAGTTAGTGGCCGTTGTAACGTTACGTGCTATTGAGATCTGTTGTGTTTAGGAATTCTAACTGTTGTTAATTTAAAGGTCGTTAAACATACTTTCAATTGATACCAATATTAATTGGGTTTAATGTATTTGTTGATGGCGGGACATGCTTGAAACTTATTTTCGGAGTGGTGCGATTTTTGTGACGCCGAGTTATTTAATACTTTAAGCACATAAATGTACAGAAAATAATAATGAAATAATGCCACCATTGTAGCGGCACATTATTGTAGATTCGTTGAATTTTTTTAGGATCCGTTGTGCGGGTAGTGGAATGTAGATTATGGTGACAGTCCAGTCTCCAGTGCGACATTCTGCTAGATTATGCAATTTTTGGATCGATTTTTAAACAAGGAAAATTTCTTGACTCATTGTCCATATTATTGTCCTATACAGGAATGGTTTTAATATAAAGAAAGAAAGAAAAATATTTTATTTGGGACACGCACAGGAAATACAACAATAAAAAGAGCATTAAAACTAACAATATCTTGAAACACAAATAAAACAAAAGGAAAGAAAAAAAAACAAAGAAGACCTGTACGAGGTCAAAAAAGCTCCTATCTCAGCATGATGTTGCGATATTTGAAAAAACAAATACCGCAGCGCTGATATTCTGACAGGGCACACTGTGATGCCACGGACATAAAATAAATGAATAAAATAAACAATAAAATACATTATAAAACACAAAATTCTATGCAAAACCGGATTTGATAACAAACTAAATAAAAACTTTTACGTTATGATAACAACAGGTTGGAATGAACAACAAAAATGAACAAAGTAATGGACATTATTTTCTGCCCAAAATTTGCATATTTTAAATAATTAATATAAAATGAATTTTGCCGAAACCAATGTCAATTAAAAACGTCTTGGCAAAAAGTTCACCAATAATTAAATACTGTAGCTAATATATTTATTCAGATGATTTTTGTGACGCACCTCGTGAAGAGGACAAATTATTTTGCGTGGAAAATATTCGAGTTGGATGAGAAGAAAGGAATATTATTTGTTTATTATAGGCAATGAATATACAAATCTGTATAATGTAGTTTGACAATATATATCAAAGTACTTACGTAGTAAAAATAATTTTATCATAAAATATCGCGTGTGGACAAATTTTGCTATCACAATGATCATTTTAAATGATTTTCACCCACTTACATATGCATTATCTTCAAAAGATGTAAAAAAAAAACAAGAGAAAATAAGAGAAAAGGGAAGGGGAAGAGAAAAACCAAAGAGATTTCACATTGCAATTATTACTCCAGTTGTATTGAACAGGGAATTTGGTGCCCTGTGAATAATGGGGAAGTTCTGAAATTGATAATACTACCTACTAGCCTACTTACCTCTTTCGCACATTTCAGGTTCTCGCCGATCCCAGTCTAACCTTCCCTGAAGTAGCGAGAGGTAAGCGAATCAAAAGAACGTCCTTAGTATGGGTACTTGTATAATGCAGCACATTTTCCCGTACAGGTCGCTGCAGGTTGATCTACAAAAAGAAATGGATAATTTTCTTTAATTGTTTTTATATTTGTAAGTGCATAAGTTAATACGGGGCTCCAGTGTCCATAATACGGACATAGGCTGCAACTAATTAGCGGTATTTTTCGATATAGTGAATACTTCAAAGATAGGGTGCTTGCATAATATACAATTATCTTGGCCATCAGAGCCACAGTTTTATAATAAAACTTGCCAGAGCCTCAACACAAATGTTCTTTTATTCAAACTAACATAAGCGAGATTACCAAAACCTTTAAGGTCTTCTGATTTCCTTTTGACTGTTCCAAAACAGGTGCTGCGCGTATCGTGTCAGGATGGGAGGCACAAGAGGGACAGTTCCCTCACCAGATCTCTCTTCGTATGGTGAGCCCTGCTGGAGGCGTCTCCTCCTGTGGTGGAACCATCATCCACCCTGCCTGGGGTCTCACCGCCGCTCACTGCACTGCTGGGTAGGTGTTCAGTCCCAGCACTAGCCCTTTTTCCAGCCAAAACTATATATATATATGTATAATTGTATATTATTAACTGCCCCATTGGTATAATGATCGCAACCATGACTATACCAAGTTTGGAGTCCTTGGTTCGATTGCCAGGTTGGGCCAAATTACAGAGCATGGTGACGCCTCGGCAGCTGTTGCTAGAGGCATTGTCAACACTTTTTAGACAACGTTATAATCAAACGTGTCACCGTTTATTCACATTACGACTCAAATGACGTATAGAAACTGACGGCTTTGAATGGTGTCCGTGATAGAAGTTGTGCTTTCGGCGCTACGAATCTTGTTAGTACTGCCGCTTGTAGACGCTGGCGTCGCGGCAGTTCCATACTCTGTGAAGCAAAACTTTTATACAGTTTTAAAAAAATCCTCTTTATTCCACAGCCGAGTGACTCTCGTCATCCGCGCTGGTACCGTTAACCTGACCCTGCCGGGAGCCATCTTTGAGACCAGCAAGTACTACAACCATCCTCTGTACAATGAGGCCTTGCAGTCCGTAGTTCAGCCCAATGACATCGGTCTTATTGAGTTCGGCAGGGAACTTGTGCTCGGCGGTAAGAAATTTTTATTCAAGTTCATCATTTGGCAGAAAGATATCCTCTGCTGAACTTAGGCCTCCCCAAGAATCGCTACAGCTACCGATCCTGTGTTGCTTACGTCTGACGAATTCGTGCAACCTCCACGAGGTCATCGCTCCACCGTGTGGAAAGTCCAGCCACGCTAAACCACTAATATGTATATGTCGCAGTAAGATGGTTGTAGGCGTTATATCTCTAGGGATATAGCTTTATACCGTAATATACACTCAGCGTTGTTTCTTATGAAGGTATACAGGGCGACCCACGGGTATACCACATGGAGGGAAAGTACCTTAAATATTGTAGATGGAACATTTTACTGAAAGAAGACATTATTCTTGGGAATCGGACCCGTTACATGAGAAAAATAATCACCCTGTAGCTTTATCATACCGATCGAAAGGCTTCATCATAAGAATTATTCTATGCTAAATAACATAGTATCACAAATAAAAGGAAGACCATGAATTTTAACATTTGATGTGAAATTTTGTTCAGAAAAATGAAAAGCTGACATTGCTTTGTATTCAACAGGAAGGGACTCATTTTGAGCATTTGATAAATTGATTAAAAATGTTAAAATTCATGGTCTTCCTTTTATTTTTGACACTGTTATTTAGCAAAAAATAATCCTTATGATGAAGCCTTTCGATCGGTATAATAAAGCTACAGAGTGATTATTTTTCTTGTGTAACGGGTTCGATTTCCGGTTCAACCATGTAATTATTTAAATATCTATGAATGCAGTTTAAATTGTTTTTTAAATTCAAATAATGTCTTCTTTCAGTAAAATGTTCCATCTACAATATTCAAGGTACTTTCCCTCCAAGTGGCATATCAGTGGGACGCCCTGTATAGGTCAAAAAAATGTTTACCCTTAGTTAAAGAGGGTAATTTCATTATAAATTTGGTTGCAATGTAGCATAAATTTTAATTTTTAGTTGAATCGGGTTGCTTGAGCGACTAAGCTGCAAGTTTAAATTTGTGTGTTGTGAAAGTTTACGGTTAAGTTATTCAATTATGGTGTTTCCTGCTCTTAACTCAAACACAAAAGGTGACTTATAACCAATAAAAATGCCATTAACACCAGCACAGATTGCACAGGCTGTAGCTTTAATCGACCAAGGATTCTCACAGCGCGAAGTTGCTGTGGTGCTTAACACATTG
The DNA here is from genome assembly GCA_947568875.1 of Fissipunctia ypsillon. Taxonomy (NCBI): domain Eukaryota; kingdom Metazoa; phylum Arthropoda; class Insecta; order Lepidoptera; family Noctuidae; genus Fissipunctia; species Fissipunctia ypsillon. Next base: position 10,470,787 of record OX387662.1, read on the forward strand.
CACGTTCGTCAATGCTGTATGCCCTGAAACGATACCAGAAGACAGGCCACTACTCCCGCAGACCAGGCAGCGGAGGTGTCAGATGCACATCAGCCCGGGATGACCGGTTTATTGTCTTGGAAATTTTCAGAAATCGCTACCTTACCACTGTTGAGATACGCCAGCGGCCCCAAATCGCAAGAGGTCTGAATGTTATTGAGCGTACGGTGATAAGGCGCATGGAGGAAGTAAACTTAACGACCAGCACGCGGTCCAGAACTTCTCAGACATCATCGAGTAGCTCGACTTCAATTCGCACATGAACATGCCAGCTGGACCTATGAGCAATGTGCTAGATCACAGATGAGGGTCGAATCGCTTTGCGTGCTCCAGATGGTCGGGAGCGAGTGTGGGGAAGAAGAGGAGAGGGATTCTACCCATTACCGTGAGTTTTCATGGAGGCTCTATAATGGTTTGGGGAGGAATAAGTTCCGATGCTCATACGGAGTTGCTTATTGTTAACAACCCCTTAAATGCAACCCGATACATCGAAGAGGTCATTCAAGAACATGTTTTTCCATATTCGGGGTTCGTTCGGCAAGACCAATTCCTCCTTATGCACGATAATGCTCGCCCAAACGTCGCACGTTGCGTTGAACCTTCAAGGCGTTGGCATTAAAAATGGCAGTGGCCAGCACGTAGCCCGGACTTAAACCCAATAGAGCATATCTGGGACATGCTCAAAAGAAAGATTAAGTCCACCTCCAACCGGCCAGAAACTCTAAACTAATTTAGAAATGCGGCACTGGCCGCTTGGGAGGTCATACTGCAAGTTGATATCAGAAACATCATTTAAAGCATGCCAGATCATATGCAAGCGAGTATTAGCGGTAATTTTCATTTTGTAGTATTTTTAAACTGATATGATAGTGCAAAATCCTTTTTCTTCAAAAGTGCCTAATTTTGAAAACATGCTTAATGGTGTAGTCATTTTCTAATTACTAAGTTCTAAAAACATAAGGAACACTTATAGAGTGCACCTACCCTTAAATCAGTGTCAAAAATATATTTAAATACGAATTATCGATAAATTCATATGTGGCCAAGTTTCCGTGTATGAAAGCGGTTGTATAACCACTTTCATACACGAAAATAAATGCACTTTTATTTATAATAACAGAACTTTTGGCCGGACTGTGTATATTTAAGTACCATATACTCGTATATAGAGAATGACAAATAACGGTATTTACCTACTCTTCTCGTGGAATAACAATTACAACTTTAAGATAAGACCTATTTCTTAATAGTATTTAGTTAAGGTTCCAAAATACTATTACAATACCATTATATAACATAACATAACATCAGGCCTTGTTTCCCCGAAGGGTTAGGCAGAGGTGTACCTATAGTACATACTCCATTATATGATAAATATTATCTATATACACGTCAAATATCATATACCAGTTATGACTTCGATTAGCATATCATGACGAAGCCCTATCCCGTGCCACTGTATATTGACTACATGTATGTTTGTAGGTTCCTGTAATATAAACTTTATACTTTTCTCTTGTAGGCACCATCCAACCTATCAGAATCCAGGGCTCCAGTGCAAGGGATCAGAACTACGCCGGAGTTCAGTCCATCGCCAGTGGCTGGGGACGCACCTGGACTGGTGGTAAAGCTTTACTTCACTATTTATTAAATTTAATTAAAACGGTTAAAAATCTATTAAGTACATTATTAAAGACACATAAAAAATTACGACGTTGAGGTTAAAACATAAAGAAAGTTAACAACACTTTCATGAATCCCTCTCACATTTCTCACAGTACTTCTGACAAGCCACTTAAATCATCGTCCATTTATCTGCAAAAGGGCATTATGTGATTGGATGGTTGAACGTGCATTTAAGTATTATAAATATGAATTAACTAGAAAAATTGGAGAAGTCACTCAAAAATAAAGCAAGAGTTGGTCTGTTTTGTTAAGAACCTTGGAATATCTACGCTGAAAACAGAATTAGTGAGTCGGCGTAGTCTACCAATATCTACTGGGCAAGAGAACCCTTTCATTTTCAACTTTCTGAATGCAGGAGCTTCTCCCGAGAACTTGAACTGGGTATACCTGTCCATCACCTCCAACGTCGAGTGCTTGTTCGCATACGGCGGCAGCTCCATCATCCAGGCATCCACCATCTGTGCCAGAGGCTACAACGTCACCAGCCAATCTACATGCCAGGTAAGGACCAGAACAGCTAGCTTTGCCAATACATTTTATTTAAAGCTTTGTTATAAATTATACAACATTAGTTTTAGTTTATGCGACACCTGAAAACGTGTCTAGTATTTTTATGTAAAGAATCTATGTACAAAATTTCAAAACTGTATCATGAAAAATCGCAAAGTTATAAGCTTGTTATGTTATCTGGTTGTCCGTACAAAAACTAATTAGTAGAATAATTAGTAGGTACCTAACTGCAAAGAGTATATATAACCATAGATTGTGCAATGTTTAGGTACTAGGCTAAAAATTTAGACTCTCCCGTCAATATATATATATGAGGCTGCAGTGATGATAAAACGCGATATTATCAACTACAAAACATTAAGAAGTGATCGACATAAAAATGAATTGAATGTTATTAAATCTAGGACAGTTAAATTTAAAAATAGTACTCGTATATATATTTGGGCTAGGCGTAAAAATTTCTAAAATACTACCAAATTGTATAAAAAGCATTGAAAAACTGAATATTTTTAAAGCTAAACTCAAATAATTCGTAATAAGTAAAGCATACTACTCGATCAATGACTTTCTAAATGATAAACATGTTAACATAATAACAACGACATAAAGCATGTGGTAATATTAAATTAAAATTTGACTGCTGTGTATTATTGACATATTAATTAATGATAAGCAGGTACAACTCTGCCTAACGCTTCGGGGAAACAAGGCGTGATGTTATGTTATGTTAATTAAGGATAATATATTTCTGCATGAGTGATAATATTAATGAAACTAGATATTGTACGCCCTCTGGGTATGTTACAGCGATCGAATATTTTTATGGTAAGAACTGCTTTTCAACCTGTAGCAAACAATAAATGAATTTGAATTCGATTACCAGATAAATCATTTCATACAAAATTTTCAATACCTACCGCTATAATAGCCTGCACCTTCGAGTCACTAGACGCTGCGAACGAAAATGTACCTAACATTACAAGCGTAAAGTGAGTTTTACTTTGTAGATACGCACCGCCGCGTGGTTATTGTGAATTGCCAGGGCTGCCTCTTTCGATAAAGATGTACTAACATCTTCTTAACAGAAATAAAATAAAATGATTTTTAATGTTTTAGCATTGTCAAAAATACTTACTTACACCAAGAAACTGCAATAGTAAGACAAGTAAGACACACATCGCACGCAACGTGTGCGCGTGTGTGTGTGTAACGTATATTTATAACACAACATTTATTATCATCGCATCACTGTCAACAGGAAAAGTGCTCAAAAGGCTGGCAGCATTGCCACGTTGTATGCCAATGCTGATTCTTTGGCCAAAGAATAGGCCAGCCCTTTGGCCAGTACAAGTAGGGAAGGGAGGCCCTTGACTCTCTGTGAGCCGCTAATTCTAAAATATTCTTGTATTAATACTTATTGCCTCACGCGGTAATCTAATAAAAAAGAAATGCTATTCGTTGGTAAGCGCATCACTTCAGAACGGCTGGACCGCTTTGGCAAATTATTGTTTTAAAATGTTCGTAATACGAGTATGTAGTCCGAATCAGGTTCTTAAAGGAAAGAAAAATTGGAAAAGTTTCCCGGAAAATCTTCAAATTTGGGAAAAACTGAAAGTCCTTTTTTGTATCAATTAGGCCAGGACAACATCTGCCAGCGGTCAGCGAATATATAATTATAAAGATTCCCGAGCTAACTCGAAAAGGACCTTTGGACCAAACTTTGCTAAGATTCCTACGTCCCTTAAGAACAATAAAACTAAAACTGATGTCGTTCCACAGGGTGACAGCGGTGGCCCTCTGACCACCATCGACATCGACGGTGCCATCACTCAGGTTGGAGTAACCTCATTCGTTTCTGCCACTGGATGTCACACCGATTTCCCAGCTGGTGAGTAAAGAATTTTTGAATTTTATTCTATGAATACGGAAAGTCTACGGTAGGTTTTTAAAGTTGTGCTTTCTTTTATTTAATAACAACTTCTAATATTGTATGTTTTAGGATTGTCCTATAAATTATTATGTACATATATCTACTAATAACTGCCTTATAAGTGCCTATTTGAATTTGAAAGACTTTGACTTTGAATATATAAAAATGATATGCTGTTCGTTGGTAAGCCACTTGAGAACAGCTGGACCGATTTGATTGTTTTTTGTTTTGTAATACTTTTTTATAGTCCGAAATAGGTTTTAATAAAAATCGGGTCAGCTAGTTAATAATATTGTATATTTCCAGGTTTCATCCGTCCTGGCTACTACCACGACTGGTATACAGAGGTGACCGGCATCAATTTCGACTGGGAGTACGTCCCCATCACTACCGAAGATCCTGAAACTACTGCGGCTCCCGAGCCGGAAACCACTGTGGCTCCAGAGCCGGAAACCACTGTGACTCCCGAACCGGAAACCACTGTGGCTCCCGAGCCGGAAACCACTGTGGCTTCTAAAGAATCTAATGAATCAAGCTCGTCTTCCGATTCTAGCTCGTCTTCTAGCTCGTCTTCTAGCTCGTCTTCCAGCTCGTCTTCCAGCTCGTCTTCCAGCTCGTCTTCCGAATCTAGCTCATCGTCTGAATCTTCTGACTGAGAACACCTTCTAAGGTTGATGATTCAGCAACAGATTTTTAAAGATCAATAAAGTATCCTGTTGGAATCCAATCAATCTATGTTTAACACATGACATACTATTATTTTATGAATAAAAAGTAACTGTATTTTTATAAACCGTTATTTTATTTTGCTTTTTGCGAGAAAACGTCTGTAATATTTCATGTCATCTCACTCACTATGTTCTACGGCTGCCTGGTATAAAATACCTTTTATGAAGTTTTAATACGTTCCTACGCAAAAGTTCACTAGCTTTTTACACGACTGCCCCAAAAAGGAGTGTCATGTTTTCAGGGTTCATACAGTATATTTGTACGATAGATAGATAGAATACTCACACACACCATCAATATTACAGAAATAAAGTAGAAATTTTACAAGGGGTGACACGGGTGGCCTGAGTTTTTTTATTCCATCATAACTTTTAAACGCCTGAACAGATTTGGATGTATACAGACACTGGCTATTGTAGTCCAGGGTTAGATAGGTTTGTGGCGGCATGTCTACATCGCCACATTGGAACGCGTCACACTGACGTCACGCAAAATCCTGCATCGCGCAATCATAGTTTACCGCGCGACTAGCATATATACAACATCCCGACATCAACTGTCGGGCAGTAGCCCACCAGACAAAACACTCGTCTGGTCGGAGGATTATCCCTTTTCATAGAGGATGAGTGAACTTTACACCCTGTTCCTCATGCCGCTATACTGGTGACCCCGAACATGAACGTCAGGGCAGCCTTCGTGCAACTACTACAGCGTGACGTCATCAGCATCACTTCCTCGAGCTTTCGAGCAGCGAGTCACACAGCCAGCCAGCACCCACGGCTTCAACGGGTATCCTGACCACCAGCATGCAGCGACCGCGCATACCTGGTCATCACCCTCAGCCTCATCAGCAACCTTGGCACAGCACACTGCACTCTCGGCCGGTCAAACAAGCAGAGCCCTTCAAACCTCTCCTGGTCGACGCCAGCAGTCAGCCTCAACCCGGCGCTGTACCACATCCGACGGACTGGAGCATAACGCAGCGCCACCCCGACTCACTGGGGGCATCTCCGCAGACAGTTCCGACTCACCGTGAACTATGCGGCACCTGGTTCCGACTCACTGGAACCTCAACTGGCCCTGGCAAGCATCGCAAGATACACGACTTTGCCTACTATCGACCTCCGGTCTCCGGAGGGGAGTGATGTGGCGGCATGTCTACATCGCCACATTGGAACGCGTCACACTGAAGTCACGCAAAATCCTGCATCGCGCAATCATAGTTTACCGCGCGACTAGCATATATACAACATCCCGACATCAACTGTCGGGCAATAGCCCACCAGACACAACACTCGTCTGGTCGGAGGATCCTCCCTTTTCCATGGAGGATGAGTGAACTTTTTACACCCTGTTCCTCATGCCTCTATAGGTTCTCCGACTGCAATGACAATATATATAAAAAAATCTCGTGTCACGATGTATGTCCTGAATGAACTTCGAAACTACTGAACCGATCTTGATGAAATTTCGTCACTATGTGTAATTTGGTCCAACTTAAAAGATGGGATAGTTTTCATCTCGATTTTTGACCTCGAGTAACAGCGCGGGCAGGCGATGCGATGCGACGGGGTGGGTCGGGGAAACAAGAGATTTCACGTGCACGAAGTCGCGGGCGGAAGCTAGTTTTGTATAAGTATGTGTTTAGTCACAGAGTAAATGAATGACCTTTCGCTTTACAAAGCGAAGGAAAAAACTTGACTCTCGATTTGTTAACTTGGGAATGATAATAGTTTAATCACATTATCGCATTGGGTGTGAACCTGTCAAGATAGTGTATGATTGTATAAATAAATAATTAAACTTTTTAGTTCGTTTTTTTGGCAGGGCAGTCGTATTTTTTAATTTTTCATCATTATGTAGATTTGAATTTACCCCTTGATTGTGCAGCTTTGTTCCCAAAGCTGTTATCAAAATGTATAATCGAATAGCTTTGCAAACCAGCAACTGGAGATCAAAGATCACTCCTGTTGAGGTCATCACAGGTTGCTATCCTGCTTCTTGTGACACTTCTGTGACCTATATTTCTAAATGCCGGTTCCTGCAGGCTTATTCAACTGAATGCTTTATTATCTTGGTTGTCCAAAGAATAGATTTACAGATCAAGCTTTCATAAACTGGTTGGAAGTTAATAGAACTTTTAAAAGACAAAGACAATCGCTAAACTACTCTTTGTTTGCAGTCTTTATGGAAATACAAAGTGTCTGGTACAAGTCCTAACCTTACCCCTCATAATTGCCGACACCGGTCGAGATCGATTGTAACGCCTAGAGGTGCTATGAATCGAAGGCCTTGTAAAGATTGACTTATCACAGACAGAACGCCGTAACTAAGGCAGACTGGATGAAGAAATATCGTAGAAAATGTTGGTTTTATAAAAATTTCAGTGTCTATGTATGGTTTTCTTGTAAGATATAGTGTAGCTGGCCAACGCAGGTGCGAGTCGCCGGTCGCGTGTAGAGGCAACAAATCGCACGGAAATAAAAATAGGCGCATGGTGCTACAACGTCGTATTGCAGTGGCGATAGACCGCGCATGCGTTGAATTGTTGCCAGGGGAGAAACGAGTTTACCCTCGAGTTTTGTATTTTAATTGGGTTTTTGTTTTATAAGGAAACAAGGTATTGGTGATTTGGTAGAATATGTGAGAGTTATTGTACTTGGAAATGCAATGGTGTAGTATTACAGAAGTGTTTCACTTCAGAATACCGAATCGTACCAATGTTATCGAACTAGTACGTAGGTCTTCTGAACGCTGTTCACAAATCTAAAACCAAAAGTTTTGTCAGTTTAAATCAAATATTGACATCAGCTAATTGCTGTCGGAGGCAAGGAAATCAGGTAAGACACGATAGCCTGTCTAATGGTTATGAAATGAAGAAGACTAACATATATAGGGGTATGATAATATCGAACAGGTTTTATCCTAGAGCTATTTCACAATTAATTTGACTTTGGACATCGACGGGAACCTTTGGAATCGATTTCTGATTCATGGTTGACAGACTATGAGTCAGAAATCGGTTGTTTTCAGATCATTCAGAAAAGATACCTTTAATAAGTGGAAACCAGAGAAGCGTGGCAACACACGATTGCATTTGGCGCGCGCGCGAATCGCCCTACCAAATCAACATGGCGAACGCTCGAGGAGCGCGCCTCGTCTCATAAAACAACCGGATAATCTCACTCTCAGTTCACCACACGTAATTATTATTTCTACTAACCGTTCGTGGATAAAATGTTATAGTGTCCGGTCTACGGGTGTGAATAGTGAATTCTTTTGTGTACACAGTGAGTTATTGTTTATTGCATGAGTGGCGCTCATGGGGTGGCTGACGTACGGGACGAGGGACGCGATTCACCTGCCAGCACCGAACAGCTAACGTAAGAATATTAAATGAAAATCAAATATTTAACGAAACCTTCGCAAGCGCAACTTCTACGTCTCCCCGATCGAATTCGCTGTACTTAATAAGTACTTTTTAGAGGGTAAGTATTAGGTACTAAGCATAATGAAGGTTTACCGCACCCCTAATGGCAGCCTTCCATCGGAACAAACGTGATTCTATAGACAGATCCCGTGAGTGGTTTGTAATTGGTGGAAAATGTTGACTTCGTAAGGCTTCGGGGAAAATTCGTCACTTTTATAAATATGCTTGTGATTTGGTCAGATTGTGAATATTTGTTGGTTGCGGATGTGAATCAACAAAAAGATATTCTGCTTTAATGTGGATACTAATAATTCATACGTCAATTTCTCCGCTTTTCTTTATCTGTGTTCATCGCATTTTGTAAAAACATAATATTAAAAGTCAAATTACGTTGCTACCTTAGATTTATAGTGCTGTGACGACAAGTAAAGCGCGTCACCAACTTCTCTATGTTCGGGGAAAATCAACATTTTCTTGCCTTTTGTAGAGCTATTGACCGGGTTTGGGCATACATTTTTATGTGGAGTCTAAGCCAAGGTGTGAAGCTTGCATCTTTAATAAAATATGCAACTTTTTGTATAAAATGCATGTATATATATTTAAATGTATGTATTTTTGATGAAGGATACTGTCATTGTCATATTACTAACAAGTACCATGATACATATATTTCTAATGATGCGTTGAAAGCCATTTCGTGCGTTCGACAAGCCGCCGGCTGTCAACAGGATTGTCTATACAAATTACAACAACATGTCACGAGATGTACATTTATTACTCACATATTGTAGACGAGAAATTCTAATCTTCGTGTGAGCAATTTTCTCTTAAAAGGGCAGATTTTGAGATGGGACTTCAGGGTGAAAACCGAGAATGGAGAAAAGGAGTAAAAACTCAAAGGAATCATGAGCTCGATTTCAGAGAGAAAAGAAAAACAACGGAACATTTATGTTTCGAGTTTCTCCAAAATCATTTTCACATTGAATTATAAGAGACCAACAGACCCTACAGACTATGATTCATGTAGATAGGTCTGTACCTCCTTATACATTTTTCTACAGCCTGTATTATTACCACATCGAAAACTAACACCAATATAAAAAGTCCTTGAGCCACAAAGACACGAATACGGACGACATATTTTTTTCCGAAAAGATTAACCTTCTATTCGTGACGTCTAGTTGTTACCATAAAACATTGTTGTCGGACGAATTCAGCCAGTGTGTCAGTCAGGTTGGCTGAATGCCAGGAAGACGACGGTTACGCCTCAGACAGAGTCTACGTCATCTTTGCGTAAAAATCCATACGTATTGTGTAACGCGTAAAGTTGTCAGCTTTCTAGCGTCACTGCGATTCGGGACTATCTTCACAAATAGTTCGATATCACAAATAACATAATATGTCCTGGTCCATAAGTGGGGTTGGAAGTAAAATAAAAGATTGTGACAAGCCCTGACATGTAGGTTATAAGTCAATTTAATTTTGATGGCATTTGCTCTCCAATGATAAGGTTAACTTACAATGCCAAATTGTTGACTAAAAGTCATGACAAAATGACTATCTCCTCTAAATTATAAGAGGTCTGCGATGACGATTAGCGTTAACTATCTTTAAATTCAAGACTTTATACGGAAGAGCGTTTTTTTTGAGATTGCGCCAATTTGGCAACATGGATCCACCTATCTTCCAACGTACAAAACGTAAAAAAAGGTACGAACTATGTGTTTACTATCTAAGTACTGTACTCTAGGATATTATTATTGTTGATGTTCTAAAAGCATTTTATAAGGCGCTCATTATACCGAGTCATTTTTTAGACTCAACTCTGAGGAAGAGCTCATTATAATGATTATATTTATTTGTGTAGGCGCGATCTTGTAGTTCCGTGTGTTCTACTTACCTAGAGATACGTACGTATGCTGCTGAGATTCTAAATCATTACTGTTATTATTGTTAATACCTCAAGTTCAGTTATGTAGGTACTCCATTTTACAAATCAGTTCTCACGAAATCTTTTACACTAGCTACCTACACTAAATGCTTCGCTACTCTTTTTGTATGCGCTATAAGAGGTAATTGGAATTATAGTTAAACTAAGCTAAGTCATTCGCTGTCAGTATTTAATTTGACTGGAACGGTAGTATACGAGACTATATTCGTTAATACTTTTTAAAGAAGTTTTAACACCAGTTTTTTTAGACAATAAAGCTGTTGAATTATTAGTTTGTTACAAGGTCACATCGAGCTTTACATTACTCAGCAAAATGTAATTTTAGTTCGATGGAACATTGTAATCATGTTATTTTTCAAGCATTGTTTGTAAATATGCTGAAAAAATATACATATTACCTATACTTGATGCATTTCCACCTTTCTCTGTCACATTGTAGTAAATAAACGTATTCAGTGTATTTATGAGAGAAACTATATATAAATCAGTTTATTTCAGTAACAATAACGGTATATTTAGTTCAGAGCTATTTATATTAGGTCCCAGTTGACCGTGAGCACCTAGCGGGTGGCTTGAGGTCATCAAAATAAGCTGGGATAACGACTTCCAGTTTTGTGTCGTTTTTCAAGGATGCTGGTATTTCGGTATTTTATCTGTAGTTAGGTCTATTGAGCATGATGCTGATGAGTTATGAAATTGAGGAATCATGGATTTAAAATTAGTCACTCTAGAAGGGTTGTACTTAGTGTGTGTGCGCACGAACACTTTTTTTTTTGTTTTTCGATTTTAATCTGGCTCTTTGTGTTATAAGCACTTGATTATTAGGTATTTAATTTATGGAACCGTGAACGATGAAAAAACCAGTCGAAAGGTATATTTTGTGCATTTCATGAATTTAAAATTAGGTCTTGTGTACTCTGGTATTGGTTTTGCTCATAATGGGATTTTATTCGTTCTACCGATCAAATATCGGTGTACATAGAAAGTGAAATGCAGTTTTTCAGTCTATTTAAAGAACTAAGTTCTTTATATGTACCTACAGTTCATTTTAGTTCTTAAGCATACAATACATTGTTAATTTTTCGTAAACCAAAAATAACTTTGTGTAAAATGTGAGCAATTACGGAAGTCCATAGTCCACACGAATAATCAGAAAATTTCCACAACTGAAATTCTGTCAAATAGGATCGAAGCCAGACCCAAAACTAATTCATAAACGTTCATTGCCATTACAGTTGACATAAATATTATTATAAAGATTTAACCCACGTTTCGGATAGAGATAAATAAAACTGTACTGGGTTACTGAGTCGGGATACATGCCAAGGCAAACGGACCTACATACTTCATGCAAGAGTTTCGTTCGACGCCGACATGTCTGAGAGCGCTTAAAAGAAAAGTTTTCCTTGTAAATAAATTATGAACCTTCAGCGCTCGTAACAAAGCCTTTTATGACGATTTCAAGGATAATTGACGGTTGTAACTCATAAACGAAGCATTTTTCTGTTGGCGCCCACAATGGGACCTGTGTAGACATTTGGCGCCCAACAATCAACCTGCCTAGCCTTTTCCCAGCTATGTTGTGGTCGGCTTCCAGTCTAACCGGATGCAGCAGAATACCAGTATTTTACATGGATCGACTGCCTATCTGACGTCCACAATCCACTAACTGGGTATTACGATACCCCTTGTTAAGACTGGATGTCAGACTTTCGGGCTTATGACGACCCGTAACTACTGTCAAAGATCTACGAATGACAGCCGGGACCAACGGCTTAACGTGCTTTCCGAGGTATGGAGGAGACTCAGTAGATATTTGGCGCCCAACGTAGGACAGATATATTGTTCATACTCAGGTTCATCTGTAAAGTATGACAAATTAAAACGTTATTTAAGCTTTAAAAAAAATAGCATAAAACGTAAAATAAAATAATTTTTACTAGTACTGATCGGGGAGCCGATTTAAGTAATTGGCGCCCACCGTGGGTCATTGCTAAATTCACTTCTTATGTAGAAAATGAATTCGTAAACCCTCTGATATGTATATTTCCTTACCCGCACTATCCAATGTTGATGTTATTCCGTACCTATTCAATTACCGAATCTATTTTATCCTTTACAATAGCCACAATTTCTTTATTTTAAATATCTAATCACTGTCCAGCAAAATCCATCAAAATAGAACTTCTGTTGGCATCGATTTTTACTATTTAAGTTCTGAAATTATTCAGCAATCAGTACAGCCCGCAATCTTACAGGCCATTATTACTTCGTTTAACAGCCCAACCGTCGGGACTAATTTCTGCTCAACACCCACTACCCTACTTAGGTGTTTACTCTACTCGCAACCCTCGCTTACGGCTTCAGACATAACGTCACTCATATAAATGCCAATCAACTTGTAAGTTTCGCGAACATTTTCGTTAGTTAGTTCAGTAATTATGACACCGGGATGTTTTAGGAAAGTTTTGCTTGGAAGGAGGTTGAAAGGTAGACCACCTAGTCAGCTAGAGCTTAGCGTTTTAATTTTGCAAAGTGCGAAGTTATGTCCGATAGCTTGTTCGGGTTTTACAGAATAATAGTTTGTAAGCCTTTTTTATGGGAAATCATCAAATGACTTCTCCCGCTCTGGGCGGAGCGGGAGGGCGTGTCAGACTTTTACTGACTGAAACCTACCCGTGTTCTTTCAGTTGCCTGTGCCGGGGCCACAGTAATTCTTTCGAACATCCTGCGACCCTGGACATCCCGCGACCCTGGATAGTTTGTAAGCCTGACGTTTCAACGAACAAAATGGCTGCTGCTGTAAAAATATAAACAAAGTTTACGATTTTGGAATGGCCATTGTCAGTAGTTATTGTGTTATCCATGACGTCAACCGAACAACTTAACTTTAAACTTCTTTCAGGACGACGAAGCAGCCATTTGCTATTAAACGTGCTCTTTCAACTTCAACGCTTTAAACTACACAACACGGTATTTTGTGGATATTAATCAGTACAGTTTTTAAGAAACGTTTATTAACTACTTTAGACGTAATTATCTGTGCTCGATATCAAGTAGCCTTCAAAATTCTGCTCCGCCATTGTCCCTCAAAAATGTCCCCTTTTGAACTGGGAAGGGTCCTACTCGTTCTTATAAAAGAAGACCTTGGCATTTGTTTTTACAAAGCTGCTAAACATAATAGAATAATAACGGATTCTGAACAATTCACGCTTTTGTTAGGTAATTCTTACGGTAACCAGACTTGTATTTATTTTAAATAATGACTATTGTACATTAGGTACAATACCAATATAGAGGCATGAGGAACAGGGTGTAAAGTTCACTCATCCTCTATGAAAAGGGAGGATCCTCCGACCAGACGGGTGTTGTGTCTGATGGGCTACTGCCCGACGGTTGATGTCGGGATGTTGTATATATGCTAGTCGCGCGGTAAACTCTGTTTGCGCGATGCAGGATTTTGCGTGACGTCAGTGTGACGCGTTCCACTGTGGCGATGCCGCCACATCACTCCCCTCCGGAGACCGGAGGTCGATAGTGGGCAGAGTCGTGTATCTTGCGATGCTTGCCAGGGCCAGTTGAGGTTCCAGTGAGTCGGAACCGGGTGCCGCATAGTTCGCGGTGAGTCGGAACTGTCTGCCGAGATGCCCCCAGTGAGTAGGGGTGGCGCTGCGTTATGCTCCAGTGCGTCGGATGTGGTACAGCGCCGGGTTGAGGCTGACTGCTGGCGTCGATCAGGAGAGGTTTTGAAGGGCTCTGCTTGTTGACCGGCCGAGAGTGCAGTGTGCTGTGCCAAGGTTGCTGATGAGGCTGAGGGTGATGACCAGGTATGCGCGGTCGCTGCATGCTGGTGGTCAGGATACCCGTTGAAGCCGTGGGTGCTGGCTGGCTGTGTGACTCGCTGCTCGAAAGCTCGAGGAAGTGATGCTGATGACGTCACGCTGTAGTAGTTGCACGATGGCTGCACTGACGATCACGTCGGGGGTCACCAGTATAGAGGCATGAGGAACAGGGTGTAAAGTTCACTCATCCTCTATGAAAAGGGAGGATCCTCCGACCAGACGGGTGTTGTGTCTGATGGGCTACTGCCCGACGGTTGATGTCGGGATGTTGTATATATGCTAGTCGCGCGGTAAACTCTGTTTGCGCGATGCAGGATTTTGCGTGACGTCAGTGTGACGCGTTCCACTGTGGCGATGCCGCCACACCAATTTCCGAAAATAATATATTTAGGAAACAAAAAGGAAAAGATAAACAACAAAATAAAACGACCGTAGCAATTCCTGAAAAGATCCTACTCGGAATCAACATGGGTGATACACCTTGTTTAAGGTTGAAATAATTAAAGTCTAGCACTCTATGTTCAGTTCTGATTACTGACTCAAATACCCAATTTGGAATACAGTCACATTTCTTTTGTTTGTTTCTTTTTTTGCCTTGACATCTAAGTTATATATCAGTCGTAGCTAGATCTCAGTATTGATCATTTCACGAAGTGTTCGACTATTTCATGAAATGGTTGTATTTCATGAAATAGAACATCGACCGCTGGTCACATCATGATGTGGTCTGGCCAGATAATTGAATACTCAACGTTTGACGATATGAACAGTTAAACGCACGACTACTTCATGATGTGGACAAACATTAGTGATCATATCGTCAAATAGTTAGATTATCCACCAGTAGAGGCGTTGATGTCACTTTGTTTTTGTTGTGCATCTCTTTATTAGGGTCCTAAAAATACTAAATAGCCAAGTAACTGCGACCAACTTGGATGTGGCGCTCGCCGCCCGCTACCGCGGTACCGCTCGCTTCGCTCGCTCGGCTCGCGCGCAGTTGATCACAGTTCTAACCTAACCTAACCCATTTGGTCGGGGTGCCACTAACGGCGTTAAATGCAAGTACTTTGCGATATGCCCAGTGGTCAGCTGGGAATGTCGATAAATAGGTTGCTTTCGTCACAATATGACCAGTTCTACGATCGGACCACTATACCCCCTACATTAATGATACGGCCAAACGTTGACTAACATATCATTAAACGTTGACGTTTAAACGATATGGTCAATTTTTGCTGGCCATTTCATGAAACACGAGCATTTCATGTAATGACCGAATACTTCATGAAATGATCAATAAGATCTGGCCATGACATATCAATTACCAATTACCGCTTAATGAAATATTACATTTAGCGGTAACGAGCTTCCAACTAAATTCAATCTGCCTAGCCCTTTCCCAACTATGTTGAGATCTAACTGGATGCAAATAAATATATGTTACATGGAGCGACTGCCTATCAGACCTCCAAAACCCAGTTACTGGGTAACACGATACCCCTTGGTAGTCTTACCAACCTTGACAATTATGACTGGATGTCAGACTTTTGGGCTTCTAACTACCCGTAACGACTGTCAAAGATCTACGAATGATAGCCGGGACCAACGGCTTAACGTGCTTTCCGAGGCACGGTAGGATCTCGAATGGTCACCCATCCACGAACTGACTGCGGCAAGCGTAGCTTAACTTTCTATCGACCCGTGCGGCTGTTATTATTTAGCCACGTGCCCCTCCTCTAGCTCCCAACTACATTATAATCATTGTTATGAAATCCTTCTTACATTTTCAATCCACCCTCAAAATATGTGATACTATTACTTAAATACAAAAACCTATAGCTACCCTCATTTCACATAATTATCGGTGCCAGTTTAAAACAATAAGCCAGTGGGGTGGAATAGCGTTTAGACTACACAGCTGAGTTACGCTCGGCTGGATTTATTGTTATCAACTG
Organism: Fissipunctia ypsillon; assembly: GCA_947568875.1. Classification (NCBI taxonomy): domain Eukaryota; kingdom Metazoa; phylum Arthropoda; class Insecta; order Lepidoptera; family Noctuidae; genus Fissipunctia; species Fissipunctia ypsillon. The sequence continues at coordinate 10,486,859 of OX387662.1, forward strand.
TAACGTTAGGCGCATGATAAACAGGGACAGTGGATCATGTCTTAATATTTTTTGGCTTTGTGAGACATGGGCAAATTGCCTTTTTAATTTAAACCTTATTTTTGGCTGTATGTTAAAACAGTGTTTTGCTTATGAAACTAACGAAATTATTTACCTCATCATCTTCCTGCCCTTGTCCCATGTTACTTGGGGTCGGCGCAACATGTTTTCTCATTCCATTCTCCTCTGTCAACCGTCATGCTATCATTCACACCCTTCTCTTTCATAACATTCCTCACACAATCCATCTTTTCTTTGGCATTTATATTCATCACACTTTTAGTCACATGCGTTTCCTCCCTCCTCATCACATGCCCATACAAAGCCAAACGATTTCGTTTTAACTTTGCTGTCACTGGCGCCACTTATATAGGTACTCAGTTTTTACTTTTGTCCATTTTCGTCGCTCCACACATCCATCTCAACATTCTTATCTCCGCTATATGCAATCTTTTTTTATCCATCTTCTTCACGGACCAGCATTCCGATCCATGCCAGGTCTTATCACGGACTTGTAAATTTCCCCCTTTAACTTGAGGGGCATCCGTGGGGCGCAAGTTGTTCTTGTGACCTGTCTCCATTTCATCCATCCTGAGTTGATCCGATGCATTATGATTTCCTTTTAACTTTTCTGTCACTAGCGCCACTTATATAGATACTTTATCCATTTTCGTCACTCCACACATCCATCTCAACATTCTTATCTCCGATGTATAGGTACAATCTTTTTTCATCCATCTTCTTCACGGACCAGCATTCCGATCTATACAGTATTACGGGCCTTATCACGGACTTGTAAATTTCCCCCTTTAACTTGAGGGGCATCCGTAGGTCGCAAGTTGTTCCTGTGACTGTCTCCATTTCATCCATCCTGAGTTGATCCGGTCTACTTCGCCATTCTCTTGGACAAGCAACTCGAGGTACCGAAAGTTAGAGTAGATCGGTAAGGGCGTTCCGGCGAGAGATATTGGGACAAGACGGGAGAGACCGCTAAAATCACAAAACAAATATTCTGTTTTGGTCCGACTTAATCTCAGGCCAACTGTCTCCAGTCTTTCCCAACACGCCCCCAATCTGGACCTCTAAGCTGCTCTCGGCAACCAGCACAATATCATCGGCGAACAGCATACACTAGGGAGCTTCTTCCTGGATATGCAACGTAAGAGGGTCCATTATCACTACGAAGAGGTAAGGGTTGAGTGCCGACCCTTGGTGCAAGCCGTCAGCCACATTAAAGCTGCCGGTAGTGCTCACCGTAGACCGGCAAGGGTACTGCATCGACTGTACATCGCTTGAATCAACTGCTCGTACTTCTCTAGCACATATTTCTCCTTAAGAGCCCACCACAAAACTTCACGAGGCACTCGGTCGTATGCCTTTTCAAGGTCAACGAATACCATGTACAAGTTTTTATGCGCACCGCTGTATTTCTCGCACAGCTGGCGGATAGCGCAAAGATGACATATCTGTTGTTCCCCGACCAGGCGTAAAACCAAACTAGGTTTGCGAAATTTCACACTCTTCTCTCAGTCGCCTTTCAATAACATTCTCCCTAACCTTCTACTATATGCACAGTTTTATTACTCTATAGTTTTGTTACAATCCAGCGCATCACTTTTGTTTTTAAAGATAGGCACCAGCGAACTGTTACACCATTCGTCAGGTATGGTTTCTTTCAGCAACAACTTATTGAAGAATAAGGCTAATAACTTCTATACTTCAACTGGTATTCCGACCGACCCTATTGCTTTACCATTGTTCATCCCACTAATTGCTATTCTTTTGCTATTGTGAGTAACCCCTCATTTACTGGTTTATTCTCAAGCACACCGCTCTAGTCATTTTCCTCATTCATGAGCTTTTCAAAATATAAAGATTCAATGAATTCCACCTCCTTTCTCAAGCATTTATGCGAACCTATTGGTGATGAGTAGTGAAACATCTATAAGCCTCTCGACACACTTTGTAACGCAGTTTTCTGCGCGAGAGTCTAATTTCGCTCCAGGTTTGTCCACACATTTGTCCCAGCAAAAGTCATGGAACTCATGGATCTGTGCATGAAACTGAGCCTTCTGTTTTTCTGCAAGGAGAAAGTTTTGCAGTTCAGAGTCTGCACCCTTACAACTTGGATAGTCTGATGATGTCACTCATTGTTGATTTAAAATTTTCGGACTTAATTTCTCCAAGTAAAATAACTTCTGCTTCTGCATGTTTGTAATGTGTTGCAATCTTAGAGTATTTGTTCATTTTTGTAGAAGCTACAGTTTGCGTTATTAGAGGTTAATAGCATTATGAAAGGTTATTCAAAAAAGAATGTAACATACGAGTAATTAAATTAAAAATATTATAGCCCTTAAGTATTATATTGCCTCATATATTTACGCATATGCATATTACAAATGAAATACGTTAATTCCTAACTCGCAGATATTTTAAAGTAAAAGAATTCCGAAGGAGGCACTGAACTGAGTTCTAAAAATAGATGAAAGTGATAAAACTAATCGTGATGTGGAGTTGCGATACTAAGTAAATTGTAGCTTTAGCTTGTATTGTTAAGTACTAGCTTTAGGTAGGTACGTAGTTTTTTTTTTGTAGCTCAGACAATAATTTGATATAATTAAGCGACTTTATTATTTTTGTAAGGGACAATAAGGTATTTAATTTATGAAAACGCAACCACTATCTTTGTATGTTACATATGACATTCTTAACGTAAACTAAGTTCATCCATGCCGTTTGGTAGGCATAGGAAACGGTTTAACTGATGCCCATTTCATTCGTCAGCTGGTACTTACTCATCATTAGACTCATTCCATTCCATGAAACTACTTCTAGACACAATATAGCTGCTATTCTGATCCTAATTTTCATCACAAGCTTGCCTCATACCATTTAATTACATTTTTCATCGCAGTTGTGCTACTGTTTCACCTTTGACACTGGTACCAAAATGTAACGTGCGACGCACACTGACTCACAGCGACCTTTCAGGCTATCGATTTTGTACACCAAGTGAACGCCATGGCTTGTTTTAACTGATCACCGTCTTTATAGACCTGCCTTGACATTATCTTGATAATCTGGGGCTAATAAACTTGGGGAATGGAAGAAAGATGTCGATGTTTTTAAAGCGATGGTTGGGGCTTGAAAATATAATCTTGTGTTGCTAATTGGGTAATTCCAGTTCGAGTTTACATTTTCTACCAAGTACACAACAGGGGTTAATTAATTCTGTATTTAGGACGCACAACGAGCGGATGCTATAAATGGCAATCTGTTCTTCTAAATTGTCGGGTGAAACTGTAAAAATAGGTATAAAAAATCACCTGAATTCAGTTAGCCAGTACCTACGAGTCAGATGAGTAAGGACCATCAAAATTGACATTTATTTGGCCCTTGCGTGATTCCATTTTGAAAGCGGGAAACCAACCGTCCAGAAATGGACCAGTCACATCCAGGTACTCTATTGTGACATTTCATCCAAAATGCTAAATGCGGTGGTTTTGGCGACCTTCGCAATTAACGTTGATAATATCCGTGGGCGAAACTCGTTACATACACGTCAGCAAGAGCGGTTGGCATAACACTAATAGACGACATTCATGACGTAACTAGCATACGAAGCCCGTATTTTTTTTTTCAGTCGCAGTGTTGTTACGTGGATACGGCTTCTTTGATGATGAAGTGATGACGCAAAACGATGAGGAAGCGCCAGCCATAGAATTAATTTATAGATTCAAATAGTTGAATGAAAAGCTCTGAAATTAGGATTTTGAATAAGATATTTATTTTCTTAGTTTCTAGCGACCATACCATGTTAAAATTAGCAGAGAACTATTTCATGATTTAATATCACCTATGTCCAGCAGTGAACTTGGCAGGCTGAGTATTCTAGGAGCATCGTGGAGATGAGTTTTATAATTACTAATTAAGTACATGAGTCTGTTAAATAAATCGTTACAAAAACTCATTAAAAAAGATAAAATTTTTGGAGTCCTGCTATCTCTGCGTCTCATGGCTAATTTATTTTTTCATCTATTGGAAAAAAAAGTGCTCTTTACTGGCCCCAGTTAAAGATCCATTAAGGTTTTATGAACCCTCGTAAGCGAATGAAATGATTAATATAACCTACCTTTGCAGATGCTTTTTTTTAAAAAAATCATCAATTTTCGTGATTTTCTAAAGGCAAATTTCACCAATGAAACTGAACGCGATCATCACAAGTAAAACCGCTTTCAAGAGCTGTCAGTGTCATCACTGTCGTGGACTGACAGTTCTTGAGCGCAGTTTAGATGTGCTGATCGCGTTCACTCTCATTGGTGAAATTGGCACTAATGCTACACAACCTAACCTTGTACAAATAGACCTTTAGATATAACTGTGAATACCAACATTTAATAAAAGTATGTTTACTTTCCGTTAGCTAGGTCTATGTTATTGTTTGACTGTTATTCTTTGTTAGTTATTTTATTATTTTTCTAGAAGTCGGCCTATAAAACTGGCTAAACATAATAATATCAATTACTTTACTATCAAGATAACATAACATGACGTCTGTATTCCCCGAAGGATTAGGCAGAGGTGTACCCACTGCCACATTTCGCCAGTTATGTTTAAGTCCTAAAAGTGTTTAAGTGTGTATAGGGGGCGAACCTATTGCCATCAACCGGGCACAAAACCAAACTCCGGGCGGCTACTGAGAAATTCCAGATGGAAAAACCCAATGACACTTTGCCCGACCCGGGAATCGAACCCAGGACTTTATGATCATATCAAGATAATATTACTATTAACTAGGAACATCGTTTTTAGTCCAAACATCACTTAGTATACAACTTTTGCAGATTTTCGTACTTAGATTAGCATTAGCTTTTTTTTTGTTTTGTCCTTTTGTAACGGTAAGCGGTGGTGAAGAACTTCACAAATTGCGTACAGTAAGGTTTCATGACGCAAGTGAGATAACTGCGTCACAAACAAAGCTATATTGTATGTAAAGCAGAAAATATTGTCTGTTTGTTAAAGTTCAGCAATTTTTCACGACAAATGAAGGTAGTTGTAACTTTTCATTATGGGGAGATGTGCTAGGACGACTGATTTTCCCATTATACTTCAAATATTACAATAATATTAGAACTTATTTAATTAACTTGATTGATATAGTGTCAGAAACGTTGAAGTTCCAAAACAATGTCAGTTTTAATTAAGTTAAAAATCATTAGTGGCGCCCACCGTGGGACTAAATTACAATTTATGTTACGTAGCATAAAACCTTATTAACGTCTAGAAATACTTTATGAAATACCTTTTTAGCACTAACCCTTTTTCATTAGTTATTTCAGAAAATCTTATTTTATGATATAGTGTTCAGTATAAAATAATATTTAAGTAAGAAAGTAATGAAAACATACAGTTATCATAAAAGTAGTACTTACAATTCCTTTTTTTATTTAAATTAATATTAAAAAGTTTGGAGGTTCAGCGATCGGAAAAATTATCCGGCTGGAAAAGCCTGTAATAACCGACTCCAGGGAAAATGCTCCTTGACATCCAAATTGCGTTAAACGCAAAATCAAGTAACGTCAAAGTCTTCACTAATTTGGTCCCAGCTCGCCCCGCCTTTCACATTATTTTCGCGGTTTGTCTGGTCGCCTCGCGCCGCGCTACTGTGCTGCTGAGATAAATTAAGCATTTTATACTTATAATTACTTACAACTGCGGCTATGATTTCAGACATTACATTATTGTAAATTTATTTTTCATGGCGTTCCAATCGATGAGCACTCATCATAAATTCATCGTTAAATTCCATATGCCCGTCTTCCTAATTACATTAACGTTTCAAAGCCCTCTAACCGACGCTAATGATCAGTGTTATGACAGAAGCTGAAATCGATATCTTAATAGTGTTTATATATTACTTTTATAAAGCATACACACCCACGCTGGGACTAAATGGTACTGTGTAGGTTTAATATTCTAAGTATAAATTACTGTTATGTTCTTTAACTTTTAAAAGCCTCCATTAACAATTATAAGCTGTCGAATTACCTAAACTGTAACATTTTCATGTGTGATTAATTCAATATATTTATTATTTATATCTAACTACATATATATTTACACTAAATACTAAATGAAATTACTAACTTACGATACAAAGTCGAAGCATGTAAGAACTCCTGAACATCATTGACATCTGGAAACGTGCCCAGAAGACTGACAGCATTGCCACGTTAACTGTAAAAGGATTTGTCTAATATACCTTTTAAGAGCATGTTCTTGAGAATGTAATAAAATGGTAACAAAACCGTAGCTTAGATCTACTATTTTAGCTGTGTCATTCTCACCATGCTCATATCCAAATTTATTTGGAGTAGTCAACTCCAAATAAATTTATACGCAGCACGTCTTTTTTTTTCTAAACACCTCTCTAGGAGTCGTCGCCTCCGTATTCATAGCTCTATCTCTAATTCTAATCTCTAATGTAGCATAAACAAAGTCGTTTGTCTGTGTGTTCACTCCTTGACGGATTTTGATGCGGGTTTCATAATCATTCAGTCAATTTCTTGAGTAAGGTTGTACCTTCATCCATATAATTTGTCAGGATGGGCCACATTATTAAACTGCATCCGTGCAAAGTCTATTAAACCTTAGATTTAACCTTTTTATTATTAGACACAATTACTTAGTAAACAATTGACTTTGGTGTCAAACCACACGCAAAAACTTAATGTATCTTATCTAAGCTTCCATAGCATGATATTTATTACGTCAAATGCATTACACACAGTAGTAAAATGTGTTTTATTAAAACCTCTTCATAAACGACGATAAAAATTATTTAGACGACTCTTACTTGACTATAATTTTATAGATCTGTAATGGGCCTAACCCAAAGACCTTATACTTAAAACTAGACAGTGTACCAAAAATTTTTGTTTAGCTAAAATGAGATCTATTGCCTTACCTATAGGGTAGCTATTTTCTTAAAAGCGGTAGCTAGCTAAAAGCGGTCCGGGCGAGAGGGCTCCCGCTGGTAGTGTGTCCTTGTCTGACATCTTGCCAGCTCAACTAACCATAGGGTTTGGTAAAAGTGGTAGAAAATTAAATATTATTATTTTTTATGTTTTACCAAAACGAACAATTCTTAAACAATAAAAGATATATCAATATTTTTATAGTCCATATAATTAATAATCAGTTCGTAGTATTATAAAAAAAACAACATTAATACTGAGTTAACAGCAGTACTTAAATGTTTGGGCCTGGTAACACTAAATGCAAGATGGTGGTTTGCTCATTGGTTGTTTGGTTGATTCTTGTGCTTCGATTTGCGATTGTGTAAATTGTCATATTAAATCTGTTTGTTTTTCATGAAATATGGTGAATTCTTGTTGTGTGACAGGGTGCAAAAATGAGTCTTATCCCGGTAGCCGCTTTTCTTTCCACGGGTAAGTAAAAACAACAATCATAACCTATAGGGTAACCATGAATTTTGTTAATCAAAGATTTTTTTTTCAATCTCGTAGTAGGTAGGCAGAAGATACGCCGTACTGACTGTCTTAACTTGGCGATTTACCGGTCACCGTCAGTGTACAACAGGGGCCAAACCTGAAGTTTAGATTTTTTTATAGGATTACAATTTTTTTGTTGATGTTATCGTGTCCTTCGACTGCACGGATGACGTTAGTTATTATTGATTATATGTCTTGTATTGTAGATTTCCGAAGAATGAAAACCAGAAATCGAAGTGGGAAAATGCAGTACCTGGAAAAATCTCAAAGTCGTCTGTTGTTTGTAGTGAGCATTTTAAATATGACGACTTTATTCCTGGTTATACTAGGAAAATGTTGAAACCTGATGCTGTTCCGTCAATATTTCCTAAGGTAAAAATAAATCATCCGAGTGCGTGCGTAAATCATCCGAGTGCGTGCGTGCATTAACTTAATAACCTTGAGGATTCAAATATTGCTATTATTATTGGAACTGATTAAATGTATTGGTCAAAAATACTTAAATTTAAGACTTAAAAGCTACGGGAAGTCTTTAACCCTCAAGCACGTAGGAAATAAGGCTACATTAAGACAAAAATTGCGTAAAACTGTATTGTTCAGCAATGTATAAAAATAAATAAATATTTAAAAAAAACTCTTTCGTCTTTTTTTCCGTCCACAATATTGCATCACGTTCATTTGACCTAACACTCATTTAATAATAATAATCCTCCTCCTCATCTCCTCATCTTAGCGAATATTATCTCTTTTATAATATTAATATTTCACTTTGGAGCTTGCCAGGGTTCGCCGAACGTGATCCTGGAGTGGCGAGTCTGATAATTACAGTAAAGCGATTGCCATCTGACTTTCATAACCACAAGGGGAATCAGACTCATTTTTCGGATCATGGTTACACATTCAGAAATCTGTATGTGCAAGTTTCCTCGCGATTTTTTCCCTCACCGAAATCATCTTTCTCATTTAATAATAATTATATGTGGGGATATCTGACATTTGAGAAACATACCTGCCTTTTTTACATGGAGCGAAAGGTTTATTAGGTTGTTGTCAAATTAACGTTAGGTCAGATGATACCTAAAAGGAGGAAAAAAGTACTTTCAACCCTTACCCACGTGTAGGGTTATGTAGATATACACACGTTTTGGTTCAAATTTTTACTTACAATAAATTAGGTAGGTGAAGTTATGCTAGTTAGGTAGTATTAATATATCAGAGGGGCAATTATTAGCTACTAATTTTAAGAACGTTCACAGTCTGATCTCAGTCTCAAACAAAAATACCATTCCCATACATTTTGACATTGGTTTGTCGCCGAGATGACACTGCAAATAGATTAGCTTTCAGAGGGGCAATTCTACTAATTTTAAGAACGTTCGCAGTCTGATCTGTCTCAATCTGTCAAAATTACCTCTAATTTCCATACATTTTGACAAGTTTTTGACATTTGTTTGTCGCCGAGATAAGATTGCGATTAGATTTTGAACGTTTTAAATTAGTAGAATTGGCCTTCAGGATACTTACACAATCGTTTTTACAAGCATTTTGTCCCGTGTTCTGTTTGGTCATGGTCACCTCATTAGAAAGGGACATACTACCAACGGAAGCTCTCTCGCGCGGACCGATTTTTGCGCCATAGTGCACAGTCTAGTTTAAGTATAAGGTCTTTGGCCTAACCTAACCTAACACTAGATTATTATAAAAATGACAAAAACGTCATCATATCGCATAGAAATAATCACATTTTCGAAAACAATAATAAGAATTAAAACTATAATAATTCGAGCCTTTTCAGGAAAACATCGTAAGCGCCAAAAATCACAAAACTATTTTTTCTTCGTAACCTCTTAATTAGACAGTTTTACATCTTGTCGCGATTACTCTTAAATTTTATTTAAAATTTACACGACTTTATTGTTGTTAATTAGGAAAGAGAAAACCCGTTCCTGTAAAAAGTGCAAATTGTCGCTTACGATCTTCTTCTGAAAAGGCTCGATAATTTTTCTGAGCTGTCGCAATTTCGTATCTAATGTATTCTTCTTTTATTTGCATTTTTTGGACAACGCCAGGCAGAGCGAATTTTTAAAAACTTTGAAACAGGTCTACCCTCGATGACGTCCCATAGGACCGAACGCGAGCCGATTAACCGGATTTACCATTTTTGTGTTTATTTAAAAACAATCTAAACTTAAAATACGATTACCTCATGGTACACACGGCTACATATCAAGCTATACATTTCCAGTAGAATAGAATAGAATAGAATTTTATTACTACTACTATCCTTCACAAAATATTTAGTGGAGCGATAGATTGCAGTGAACTTCTGAGCTCATTACAGATTAAGATTCCAACTCGGACTCCCAGGCATAACACATATGAGATATTCTACGTTCCTGGCTCAAAAACCAACTTGGGTCATTACGCCGCTGTGCCAAGACCTTGTAGGCAATATAACACTTTATCTAAGAGCACCAATTTTGACATCTGTGATTCTCTTACAAATTATAAAAAATGCCTCAAACGATTATCTATTTGTTAATTATTTTATTATTTTATTTTTATGTGTCCAATTTCATTATGTTTTTATTTTTAATTTTCTAATTGTGCCATGACATTGTTAATTCTATTTTATTTTCTTTAATTTTATTTTTCCAATTTTATTACCAAATTTGTTTTGTGTAGAATTTTGATTTTCATTTGTTAGCTAGTTATATATTCTATTAGGCATGCTGTGGTCTCCTATAATTGAAGGAGTACACGTACGCGATACTTTTGTCCTCGATAATTTATTCCACGTGTTTGTGTATATCCTTTGTTGGAGATCCTAAATAAATAAATAAATAAATTTTGCAAATATGGGTAGTACATAATAGTTCTTAAGATTACATTTAGCTCAGCCACATTTCACCAATCGGCATGCAAACATTTTAAATTACAGTGGATTTCATTTATTACGACCTTGGTTGTAGCGACCATTTACCTATAGCGACGTTAAATCTAAGTCCCTTGAATTTAAAGCATACTTTAGTACAAAATTCATGTGGCTATAGCGACTTTGGATGTAACGCCGAGTTCGGGTGTAGCGACTGTTTTTAATGAATCATTTGTAACAAATTCCTAGAAATCCCATGCAGATATTGCGACCGGAGTCGGCCGCCAAAGACACAAAGATTTTTTTCTTTCACAAACATTTCTTATCTTTTGTTTACATCCATTGCACACAGATGGTCAGCAAGTGTGGAGACCTTTACCTTTTGTTTATAGATATCAACTAAGTAGGTAGGGGAAGCGTGTACGTTTCGGAGCTTTTATGGTTCAGTTACAAAGTGATATTCTGAGTAGCAACTGGGTTTAGTAAACTTTTGAATAAGTATAGCTGCTAGACGCACATTCACTGTTAAAGAAAAGGCGGAAATCATTTCAAAATTGAAAAACGGTGAAAACAATGCTGATTTGTGCAAAGAGTACAAAGTTTCCCATTCAACAGTATCTACGATGTGGAAAAACCGTGATAAAATATTAGAATGCTTTGAATCCAAATCCTTAAAAATTAAGAAAAACCGCAAACCGACGCATCAAGATATCGAAAATGCCCTTCTAATGTGGTTCAAACCCCAAAGAAGCCAAAACGTACCTTTGAGCGGTCGTCTGCTGCAAGAAAAGGCTAATCAATTTGGCAGACTGTTTGGAAAAATGGATTTTGAGTGTTCGGAAAGCTGGATATACCGATTTCGTCAACGACACGATATTGTAGTAGGCAAAATTTGTGGAGAAGCCGCTAGTGTATCGCAAAGTGACTGTGACAACTGGCTAAAAACAGTTTTCCCAAAATTGACTGAAGGTTATACTGATAGCCAAATATGGAACGCTGACGAGACAGGTTTGTTTTTTAAGTTAACTCCTGACAAAACCTTGAAATTTAAAGGGGAAAAGTGCGTTGGTGGAAAATTATCAAAAGATAGAATCACCGTGCTTGTTGCATCAAGTATGGCAGTGGAAAAAAGAAAATTATTGGTCATAGGCAAGGCAAAAAAACCCAGATGTTTCAAAAATGTTAAATCTTTGCCAGTTGATTACGAAGCAAACAAAAAGGCCTGGATGACTTCAGAGATTTTCGAAAAAGTTCTACGCAAATGGGACTCCCAGTTAAGAAATAACAAAAAGAAGATCATTTTATTTATTGACAATTGCCCAGCTCATCCTAAAATAGAGAATTTGACCAACATAAAACTGGCATTTTTACCACCAAACACTACATCAGTGATTCAACCGATTGATCAAGGGATAATTAAAACCCTCAAAAGTCATTATAGGAAGATTTTAGTACAGAAAATGATGAACGACATTGAAAACTCGGCAGGCCCGTTTTCCGTTAATATTTTAGATGCCATTGAAATGGTAACTACGGCATGGGCTCGGGTGACTCCAGATACGATCAAAAAGTGTTTTCTACACGCTGGGTTCCGTAAATCTTCGGCTATCACAACAATTGACGACGACTCCGATGATGAATTGGATATACCATTGGCACAACTGACTACAGTATCATCAAGCGGAACAAATGTTGCGGACTGGGCAGCATATGTTGATATTGACAGTCAACTTATCACTACTAGCGATTTGTCCGATAGTGAAATTGTTGAAACTGTTGTTCCATCACATACGACGCAAGATGAGGAAAATGAGGAGGAAGAAGAAGATTGCAAGGAAGGTGAGATTCCTACAACTAAGGATGTGTTAGGTGTTGTAACAAAGCTTAAAAGATACTGTTTATTTGGTGATGGAAAGGATATTATAGATATTGAAGAAGTAATGAAAATAGAATACACCCTACAGCGTACACTAGCACAAAAAAATAAATTGAAGCAAACTAATATTACACATTTTTTTAAATGTACCGGTGAATAACTATGTGTGCAAATATTTTCAATAATAAATGAATATAAACTACACATGTGTACGTGTCTGTATCTCTTTACCTTTGCCTGTAACGACTTCCGGATATAACGACGAAAATAGAGTGGTCCCTTCATTGTCGTTATACCCGAAATCCACTGTATTTATATCACTATTATTCCACTTATTTAGATAAATTTATAAATTACTATTATAACATTTTAAATCATCAACTTATTAAAAATATATGTTTGTATTAAAAGGAAAATATAAATTAGTATCATTAGATTATATATCATGTCATTACTATTACAAATATCACTATCAAAATGTCAGAAATCAAAATGTCAAAGATCAAAATGTCAAAAATCAAAAATGTCATAGATCAAAATTTCAAAAGTCAAGATGTCACTAATTAACAAATATTTTTCTCCGATAGGAACTCAGTTACACTGTAGTACGTTTTATCTACCAAAAAATTCCGTAATCTACTCTTAAATTGTGCTGTATTTAAAGCTTTCTAACTACTCGGTAATTTATTGTAAATAATTGGGGCCATGCAAGAAACGCTCTTACGCATTAAAGTGGTTCGACATGATACTTGACATAATTTGCTGTTGTCACGCCTATTCCTTGGGAATACAACAGACAGGCGCTCAAAACGAGATGGATTTTGCTTGACAAACATATAGCCAGTATAAGCTGATTTCGCATCTTTTTTGTATAGGATTTCCGTACAATGAGAGGTCAGCTTAAACTGGAAATTTATAGCTTGATAAGTAGCCGTGTGTGCATGCAATTTATATTCAAATTATTTTGTGCTATAATTAGGACATGACACGAAAAATAGTTTTGAAATCGACCCTGTTTCGGATTTTTTTTTTCATCGAGCCAATTACAATTTATCGTGTTTTGAACCATTAATTTCCGTAAAACGAGGATGTGTCTATGACATATATTTTTTTCAGGATCTAAATACACTAATTTGATTATTTAAAATTGATTCTAAAACAGACAAATTCGGATAACCCCCCGTGACGGTGCCTTAACGCTGTGTCCGTTAAGGCTCCCGCAGGCAGGCGCGACGTGACTGTGGCGGAATGATTTCTGTCTATGAAAACTTCATTAAGGTTAAAAAATTTCTACCGGAGTCGCGTCGTGCCTGTCTGTGGGAGCCTTTAGTCGTTATTTTTCCTTGGACCATGAACTTTGTTTCTTTGTTTTTTCTTAACATTGTTAATTACGTTTGCGACAACATCTCAGGACTTTTCAATTTTCCATCGGTAACTGTGTGACACTCTGTTTCTAAAACTTGTCGTCTTGTTAACGCCTAGATACTGTACTTACTTACCGATGAACGAACTGCAGTACCTACCTCTTCCTAATGTATAATCCAAGCATGGCTGATAGCGATTCGTTAGCCTTGACCGCAGGGTGCAGTGGGCGCGCCTTCTTCGCACTCCGACCGTAGAAATGCCATATAACCACAAGTAGCTGCGTCATACGACATTCAGTGCCAAATTACTGATGAGCGGGTCAGGGATGAGCAGGATTGATCAGAATAATACTTAGGATAAATTGAAATACTGGAAGATCAGCAGTGCTATCCTATCTATACAATGCCATTCATACGTATACTACATACAAATACATAGAATAGAAGTGTCTGTTTGTAATGTCAAAATAACAGCTTTTTACTATGCGCATATGGAAGTATAAACGGTACTTATAACAAAAAAAAAAACAATTTTTAAATTGTCTGTCTGTCTGTTTGTTCCAGCTAATCTCCAAAACAGCTGGACCAATTGACGGGACTTTCACTGGTAGATAAAAAAAGAATCAGGGTTCGGAGCAAAAAAAAAAATAAAACCCATGAAATTGAAGTTTGTTTGAACGCACTAATCTCTGGAACTGACAGTCGGATTTGAAACATTCTTTTTGCATTTGGTAGCCCAATTCTCGAGGATGGTTATAGGCTATTTAACATCACGCTACGACCCTTAGGAGCCGAGCAAAAAAAAAAAAAGTCAGTAAGATCGCTAAGCAAAAATGAACTGTCGGGGGACTAGGGAGTTTTATTAAAATGTGGCTTTTATTTTAGTATATTGAGTATCTTACGACTTCCCTGCGAACAAAATCGCGGGGCACAGCTAAGTATATCTAAGCATAAGTTTTTGCGTCATACGGTATTTAGTTGCCAAATGACTGATGAGTGGGTCAGGGACGAGCAGGGCTGATTAGAAAGATAGGACAGGTTGAAATAGTGGAAGATAGGTAGTACTGAAAAATCAATATTTAAGGTTCAATTTGGCGTTGGTAGTGTTAATAGATATAGATAAAATACGTAATCTTTATTGTACACCATATAAAAGGCAAGTGGTCACTAAAAGCGATATAAAACTCACCTGGGGGCCAACCCTTAAAGCAGTATTATTTTAATGTTACTGCAGTGTGAGAAAGAGATGGAGCTATACAGGACGTCTAGCTCCATCTCCTTCCCACAGTCAAGTAAGATTAAAGTAATACTGATTTAAGAAGTGGTGGTCTAGGCTCTGTTCGTGGGAGGGAGTTGTTCGTAGAATTTTGGAAAAGTCCACAGTTTAGTAAAAATGTTATCAGTCCTCGACGTAAGTAGGTACAATGCTGGCAGCAGCTTTGGTACAGGTTTAAATAAGTATTGTTTTAAATAAAAATGTTAATTCGCAACCTATTCGTAAATATCCGAAAATACGGGTGATGACTAAGAATTTTTTTTGTCCGTCAGGTAGATTAAAAAAAAAAATTGAACACGTATTTTTTCTTTTTCTACGTAATCAAAAGATTACGGCGATACATTGAGTTAAAATGTGGCATGCATGACGTCACGCCTTGCTAGATTTTATACTTAGTTATGATGTAGCGAGCCCCGACTTTAATGCGTTTTATCTAAGTCATTTCTTATTAATATGTTAAAGCAAAAAAATACGTGTCTAATATATATTTATTATCTGACTGACGGACTAAATAGAATTACTTTTTTTTTTACCCGGGCTTCCTCTACCATTATAACATTATGGAAGAGCCGACTGTGTTCCTTTTGGTAGTAAACATTCATAACAACACCGCTATTGTAACCTACACCGGCACCGATCGGTTTAGTATAGGAACCATGACTAGCCTTTGCCAGCGATTTGCCCGCGTGGATGTAGGAAATTATTCCATTTTTCATAATTAACTAGGTATTTATCTTACTGAATCTACCTCCTGTAGAACCTCATTTTTTTTTGTCTTTATTTTTTTGTTATTTTCGCACAGTTATCATGATGTCATGCGTTCATTTACTTCGAACATAAATAGGTCCATTCTCATGACTTTTACCCGCAACTAGCTGTGCCCGCGACATCGTTCGCGTGGAAGTCGGAAAACAACTTCCCTATTTAAATCAGATTTTCTTCACAATTTCATGGGTTTCAATTTTTTTGCGAGGAACCCTAATTCTTTTTTCTAAAACAAAAGTAGCCTAAGTTCCTCCTTATAACATCAGCTATCTGCCAGTGGAAGTCTCGGCCAAATCGGTCTAGTCGTTTCGGAGATATACCGGAACAAATAGACAGGCAGACAAAAAAAAAATTGTTATAAGTAAGTACCGTATATACATATTTTCACATACATTTAGTAAAAAAGTTGTTATTTTGACATTACAAACAGACACTTCCATTTTAGTTAATTGTAGGTATATATGTATAGATATAGACGTAAACGTCTAGAAGTGCCACAAACAATACAGTCTAGTCTAGAGAAGGTATACCATTATGGTGGGCGCTATATTAGTTCATTCTCGGTAAACGGTGCGCAGTCTGGCATAGTTTTACGTGGAAGCCCGTTCTAGACACATTCCAGACTTAGCTCGTTAACCTTTGCACCGGCGGCGTGGATTCCTTCTACCTGTAGATATTTGATACCAAGTAAGGACTTCGTCGGTTAATCTTAGTATATAGTACACTATGTATAGAAGGAAGGGTCACATCGAAGGGTTTGTATAAAAGTTCAGCCTATCCTCTTACTAATAACGTATTATGTCACGTGAATAGTTACACACCGATTTCTCTCTTTCAGTCGTCAGTAATTTGACTTTCGAAAGAAGAAGACAAAGCGCTGTAAACAGACGCTATACAACGTTTATTAGTAAGGGGGTTAATGTAGTGTCCACAGCGATATTACTTTTCTAGTATTAAGAACGATTGGCACGATGGGTACTTATGTACTTGTCCTTTGGCGAAGTACACAATATGGTGGCATCCACGAAGACGCGCCCCGCTCTTCTTCTATAATCGCTTACAGTACAAATGTGCAACATTGTAAATAGTTAATGGAAAATTTAAAAAATTGCAGTTTTCAAACAAAATAAATAGTAGAATCAATTGCATAAAAAGTAAACACGCTTTAGCTACGAAAAGTCACTGACCAACGGTGCGGTGCGGAGTGCGGGGCGCGGCGGCGGCCATGTTTACCTGTCATTACGGACTCAGATCTACATCATGTTGAAAAATAAGAAAATGAAAAATAACTTCCTGTGGCTAAAGTATTCATTGGATTTGATTGATTTTTTGTATACGGGCAAAGAACATGATTCTCTTTACGTGGTTTAAAGGAATGTCAATCCTCCTGTTACACGTGGTATAGGTAATTAGTGCGTACACTTGTAAAGGGTTTTCGTTTTCATTTAATGTCGTACATCCAGAAACACGGTGTATAAGGTGTAATTTTAATCACTGTTAACCTCTTAAGGGGTCATTGTACTCATCATTATGAACAACTTTTACTATGGAACCAAACCTGAAATCGCGAAAAATAAATCATGTTCCCTACACTTTGACGAGTTGTGCGAATGTAAATGTAGGTAAAAGCTGATTTTTTTTCGAGATTTCATGTTTGGTCCCATAGCAAAAGTTGTTCATAATGATGAGTACAATGATCCCTCAAGAGGTGGGCAGTTATTTAAATTACACCTTATATTGCGTCCATTCTTAAAACTTGTTGTGTTTGTCATTGTGTGTCATGTGTTTAAGCGGCTATTTGCGAGTAAAAGTCATGTGAATAAACCTATGTGAATATTCTAAGTAATTGAACGCATGACATCATAATAACCGTGCGCAAAAATAACAAAAAAATAAAGACTTGAAAAAAAGAGGTTCGGAAGTAGATTCGGTAAGATAAATACCTAGTCAATTAACTCGAACACTGTCGAAGAGTTAATCCCTACTGATTTAATTTTTAAAATAAGTGAGTTCACTCCTGAATTTTCACGGCACCAAGACAGTTAATTCAGTCATATTGATCGAAAACGTTCAACTGAACATGGTCATAAAAGGCCACTGAACGAACACGTGTCACACCAAAATATCACAGCACAATTAATTACGGAAGTAGTTTTGTCTATTTCCGGTCCTTGAACGTAAATAAAACTTCAGTAGGTACCTACAAACCTTATCAATGTAAAAGCATTCGATAATATTGACCACCTGCACATCTAGCTCGCAGAGGTTTCATCGCCTTGCACCGGTGAATATGTAATGTAGCTGAGAGCTCTTTGCAATTCGAGTCCATTACAATACCCCTTCACAAAGGTTAAGGATACAGCTGGTATTGGCAGACGTCATTACCTGACGGAGAAGGTACCTCTCTTTCGTGTTCATCAGCCATATTTTAACTACTGTGGGCGTACTATGGGAAGTGTTGGTTATTGCGCAATAGAAAAACCGTTTGCAGTTCAATTCAAATCAAATTATAATTTACGATCACCACTATACGGAACGCGCGACAGTCGTGTTCACTGTTTAAACCGATTTTAGGGTTCCGTTCCCGAAGGGTGCCAAACGGAACCCTATTATTAAGCCTCCGCTGTCCGCTCATCCGTACGTCTATCTGTCAGCGTGCTGTATCTCATGAACCGTAATAGGTAGACAGTTGAAATTTTCACAGGTTGTGTATTTCTATTGCTGCTATAACAACAAATAATAAAAATTAAATAAAGTTAAAAATTAAATATGTTTAAAATAAATCGACGGTCACAAAATTTTGACGACGTGAATGTTCAGGTCCAAGATTGGTTTACGCTTTACGGTAAATAATTTGGTACTAAATGAAAAAAAAAACAAATGCATTAGATTTAAATGACCTAATGTTAAAAGTAGCGAATGTGACATCATATTGAATGTAGAAAAACTGACATTTATTAATCAAACGGTTTTCCTGGGACGAATCACGCTGGAGGAGGAATTACAACGGGGACCTCATCTCTTGCGGGGTGGCTAAGTTCGGCCGCATATACATTATGCTGTTGGAAAGATAAGACAGTTAACAGATGTTGTAGAAACCAAGCGTTTGGTCTAATATTAGCTACTTCCACAGCATTATGTCGTATGATATTTTACCGTGCGGTCGGGCTGCTGACATTGAATCCATTAAAAATTTAATTTTACAAAGGAGAGCTGTCAGAGCCATTTATAATCTACGTCGCCGCGAATCTTTAAGGTAACTATTTAAAAAGATTAATATTATGATGGTACCTTGCCAATTCATCTATGAAAATATTATGTATGTAACAAAAAAACTACATCTTTTTAGCAAAATAAGTCGCAGACATAATTATAATACTAGAAATAAAACATAAAATAGATCAAGCATTTTTCAGATTATCTAAAGTACATACATTTTATAGGGTACTGTGTTAAATGTTACACAAGCATATTACAAATTAGAGGATTATATCCAAGATAAGAATGCTTGGATACATGCTGGGCCTGCTCCATAGGACGATCTAGTGTAGACAAAATCAAAATGGTTGCTAATTTAATTGTATAATTTGTTATTTTTAGGACATTGATTTTATATTCTGTGTTTACTTTAACTCACACATTGACTTAGACGATTAATTTTTGTGAGCATCATGTATCTATCACATAATTAACTTATCTGTCATTGCTTAATTTTCATTGTTTTTACCTGTTGTGGTATTGCTATTTTATTCTAGGTGCATCGTCTTCACGTATAATGATATAATTAATGTATACAAAATATTGTAAAACATTTTGAAACGGTAACGGTGGAGTTTCTTGACCATTCTTATCCAACCGGAACTACCTTTTGGTAGGGGCAACTAGAATCAATTCTATTTTCTTTCTTTCTTTTTTCTTTTTTATCTTTGACGTTCAAAAGTGCCTTTTATGTGCCTATTCGAACTATTGCTTTGACTTTGACTTCGTAGCTTGATCCTCGTGCAAGCTAATCTGGTGAGATCTTTCCATATCTTTCAGGGATTTGCTTCTCTCTGCAAAGCACACACCATCAAAGTGACCTGAGTAGTATTGCGCCAACAAACACACAGTGCTAATTATTTCATATACCTACTAATCACTGTCACTAAATCTAATTCCCATATTTCAAGCTTACGGACTTTCCTCATAACAGCAATCTTTCTGCAATGATAACCATTTGTCATTTTAAGTCATAACACACATAACATCACGCCTTTTTTCCCTGAAGAGTTTGGCGGAGATGTACCTTATGTGGGTGTCATTTTAAGTCATTAGTTTATTTTGTCCCTACTAGTTTAATTAGTTATATTATGAGCTAAATAGTGTACCTAACTTCAGACTATAAAACGAGTGTGACAATTTATTATAATAATATTATGTGCAGTGCTATAGCGTTCCAAAATCGTTTTTAAGTTCAAAAGTGCCACAAATATTTAGTGATCAAATCAAACAGAGTTTGTCCTTTTTTTTTGTGAGTGCGCATTCTTTTTTTAGACATTTCAGGAACGCATTACAGAGAAACCTCAAACGGATATTAGCGAGACCTTGGACGAAGACCTTGGAAGCAGACATAGAAAAGAGTCAAGAAAACCGTTTAACCCCGCGAAAAGATTCACCGGTGAAGTTGGACCTGGGGGCCAACCACCACCTCATTAAGCAGTATTATTTTAATGTTACTTCAGTGTGAGAAAGAGATGGAGCTATATAGGACGTCTAGCTCCATCTCTTTCCCACACTCAAGTAAGATTAAAATAATACTGCTTTAAGAGGTGGTGGTCTAGCTCCTGAACAAACCTGGCGGCGACGTCGTTTAAAGATGGGCGCCCACCCACAGATAAAATATTACCCGTCGGTCCACAACTCCATTGCCTACTTTAGGATGCATATCCGGTTCGACTCTAATATTCCTTCCATATCCTAAGGTCACGTCTTCCCAACCATTATCGCAGGTATATTTAATTAATATTGTCGAATTTGATATGCAATGGTTTGTGTAGCCCCATAAAACATGAAGCTCCAGAGGCTAGTACAAATCTTTGGGTTCATAAGAGTAATCGAGTCTGGTCAAACTACGTTGGGGTCGGTGCATTTCATGCATTCATATTATTTTAAGCCTGTTAGCGTATATATTATGTAAATATTATCATGATTAAAGCATAATTGTATGGGAACAGGTATCGGGTCTTTCATCTTCATATCACAGTAATTATGCACATTAATTTCATAATGTAAACCGATATCGGTCGACCTAATCGACGTTACAAAAGTGTTTGAATTATTCAGTCTATTAATAGGTACGATATTGAATTATTTTGCTAGTCTAGCGAGTGCCGGAAAACTGCCCACTACTCATTCTACACGTTACACAGAGACAGACCCGACATTGTCACTCGTCAGGAGGCTATTAGTATCATGTGCACGTTTTGAGCTAATTTCAACTTCCCTCGTAGTAGACAAAGGACTCGTAGCTGGAGTCGCGTTAATCACGTAACCTATGGTTATTTCATCACCATTCTTCTGCCCTTATCCTTATTCGGTCCTTATTCTTCCATACATCTCTATTAGCCGCCATCTAAGTGTCCACCCGGATTCTACCATAGTCCTTAATATTATATTATCTAACAAAATCCATCCATCGTTCCTTCCTTTTCTGACCTTAACTCTATTGCAATCCACATTATTGTTCTTTCGTTGGTTGATTATTCTTTCCCTAAGACCCTACCTCAGAAAGGTCAAGCAGTGTATAAAATGTACCTAGTCAATGTCGGTTTATAAAAAAAAGCTATGATACCCACTAACAATCTACAGCTGGGCAATTATGTCAAATTCGTTTTGAAAATCTAGTCCCCAGACTATTTTAATGAAGTCATAGTAAAGGAACATTTGTTTGCACACGTATCTAATTAAAGTTGAGGAGTAATTAAGCGCTTATAAAGGAATGCGGCGTATAAAGGCAGTGTGCTCTGCATTTGCATGGTAGGCAACGGCTCAACCTACATGGGACCATGAAAGGGATGGTATAAATTATGGAAATAAACTACAAAATCTCTTGCGTGAGATAATTAGCATACACTTCGGTAAAAGCGGTATACTATACCTAAATCGTTTAGTGTGTTGATAGGTGTGGCTTTTTGCCATATATCAAGTTATTCTGTAGGACATAGCATTCACTTAGGATCATGGGGATGATGATATATTTCGCGATCTCAATACGGTTCATAAAGGAAGATTGTCTTGTTCGCTTAGCATGGAAACTTCTGCTCCAAACGCATTTAAACTTGCGCTGTTTGCGTTTATCTTTGAGGCGTATATGATAGGCTCAGTTTTGCTTGAAATGGTAACGACTGAATATTCTTATAAAGTGGTAGAAAAATCTGATTAATCTCCATATTATATTAAGAGTAGTAAAATATTCTCAGAAACGTTTAGTCACTCACTATTCCATGTAAGATACACCTCAAAGTCACTTAAGATAGTTACTGCTTTTCATAAAACACGAAACCAATATTATATAAATGTCTGCAAGCTCCAGCATTAAGCAAGGCGTCGCGGGGTTTACCAGGTCATGGCGTGTCACTTTAATTCTCATTAGAAAGACAGCCAGGGTGCGTCGTATAAGTCACTGAAATGAAGGGAGCTTTGATTCCGTTGGATATCGGTCAAACTCATTTGGATCGTCACTAATTAGAACGTAAATAAGCTTTTACCATTTCTGGGCGAGGCATGTGCCTGGTAATGTAATATATGGCATGTTTTAAAAGCTGTAGAAATACATAAGAGTGACGCGTGGTTCCCAATTCATAAAAGGCCGTCCTGTACAATGTGGAGATGACAATAGGACAATAAATGAAAGCACTGACAATACTAATAATTTTGAGTATCAAAATAATCCAAAGCATTGCATTTTGTTGTTGTGGTCTCTTCAAAGTGAGAGTGAACAGGCTTCTTCTGGGTAAGCTCACTCCATCGTCGACTTTGTCTCTGTCATCTCTGACCTAGACTAGAGTCAAGAGCAAACCTATCTCAAATAAAAAAAAAATAAAAAAAATACTAGGAAATAAATCGCATCGAAATTAGAAAGTAATTTTGTCATACAAACTAAATAATAGTGATAGGCTGACTATGGGTTTTGCTAGTATTTGACTAGCTAATAGATATAGTGACTAAACTATTATACATATTTGCTTGAACCTTTGTATGCAGACTGGGAACGTCATTAGATATATGAAGTTTAACTTATTGTCATATATTGTCATGACCACCTTGTATGAGCGTTCTTTCAGTTTAGCAACTGAAATGCATTGACAATTCCTTGATGGTTGCGAGCACTATCTCGACTGTACCTTCTTTCTCTCAATAGAAGTTCGGTTGCCTGTTTACAAGCATAAACTGTAAAATATCAAAGAAATTCTGATTTTTAAACGATTTAAGAAAAAGGAAGGGGTTCTCAGTTCGTCGGAACGTTTTATTTATTTTTTTATGTGTGTGCCCCGATTACTCGAAGACGGCTGGAACGATTTGGAAAATTCTATTTTGGTTTTAAAGGGTATACTTTCCAGGTGGTCCCATTATCATCAGGTCAGGATCTGATGATGGGATCCTGGAGAAATCGAGGGAACTCTTCAATTTTATTATTATAAGCACACCTATAACTATTTGGGTATTTTTATAGTAACTTGTTCATTTGCTTTCGGAAAGCACCATTTGGTGAAGTGGAACTGATGATGAAGACCACAGATGGCCACCAGAACTACTCAATAATAAATATTTCACGGGTTGCGATTCGATTACTTTAAAATGGTTGCTAAGCAAATTATGCTCGTCACAATGCATATGGTTAAGTGGAGCTGTTGGTGAAGTACCAGGAGAACTCCTCAACAATTAACGTCAAAATCGGGAAAAGCAATGTTTTGTAAAAGGTGATGAGCAGTTGTCATTAGGCTATTGTAACTTAGATAAATTACAAATCGATCAACTAAAAAGTGAAAGATTAAAAACTTTTTTGCAAAAAAAAAAACAACTGACTTCCAAAAAAACACTGCAAAGTGAAAAATAACTTTAATTTCGCAAGTCGATGGCAAAAACTTAAATATAGATCCAAAGACACCGGTTTCCGAAATTAAAGATATTATTCACTTTGTAGTGTTTTTTTGGAAGTCGCTTGTTTTTTTTTGCAAAAAATTTTTCTTTTACCTATTATGTACACATGTTCTTAAAATATACACAGGTAAGTAATATCGTGGAGTCTCGATCCATCTTCGTTCGCAATTAAAATGAGCAGAATATAGATAACATTATAAATCCCTCAATCATAAAACGAGAGTTTTTTTGCAAAAAAGTCAAAGGAACCATTAAACAACGTTTGAGTCTTCACTTAGTTGAACAAGGAGCTTAACGTTTCCATTAAAGTTTGTAATAGCCCGCTCTTTACGGAGAATAAAATAAAAAGCTGGCCGGAACAGAGCCAGGTATTGAATTTTTAACAGTTCCCATTAGGTAGGTACTGTGCAATTACAGCTGATTCTTTTAACCTATCTATTGGCAAATAGTTCTATTAGAAGCAGAAGTCTGTAGTGATTGTTAGTTTTTTTTTCAAAATCTGTGATAACAATAACACAGGTACCACGGGAGAAACGAACACCGTAAGGACTATTCTTTCTTGCAGCGCTCGGCCCCTATACTAACAGATGTGGTCATCGCGTGTACGGGATTTTGTTTTCAAATTGGTCAGGTGTAAGTTTCCTCGATAGTACATAAATAAAGTCTGCCAAACTGCATAACAGTTTGTCGGCAGTTGTTCTCATCTAGCAATGGATTAAAAATTTTGAAAGTTGGTGTTTTATTTTGTCATAGATCTTCGATTTTGCACACTGTTCTATAACATATTCAATGTATAAAATGTCGGGTATTATAAACTTTTAATTCCTACGATGTTTACGAGAAAAGGTAATGATGTGGTGAAAAATTGGTCAGTCAACAAGGTTGGGAGATTGCCCTGGTTTGGCCTAACATATACACCCATCTGATTATAAAAATATAAAACACATAGGCAGAACCAACCCGTCCCGATGCTACTGAGCTATCAAAATACGAAGCTTTACAAATTTATCGTGTGAACTCACCAATACGTGTGCCAGAAATTACTGACTAATCAGAACACATTAACTGATCAATAAACAAGGGGTAGTGCATGGCAACAGTTTTAAAGCAGCCCCTACAAGAACCCCTTGCAACACAATATGCAGCGACTTCCGGGCGCCGCGCACACCCCTCGGTTTCACAGGCCCTACCCTGCCATCGACCTGCCATTTCCGGTGAAATTTGAACATGGAACTAAATAGACAAATTGTTTTTTATTAACTTAATAAGTAGGTAAGTAGTATCATTATACTATTTTTGTTAAACTAACCTTTAAAAAGGAACTCAGCACTTCAGAAGTAACTAACAGTTTAATTTTGAAGGGTGCTCGTGAAAATGCAGGTCTATCTCGTAAGATTCTTAAACATTGGTAAAAAGAGCAATGCATGATAAGTTCATTATAACAAATCTAAATAAACCCAGCGGCTCAAATAGAGCGAAGAGCTTTTCAGAATAAATAGGTATACTAAACATGTTCTATATTTAGATGTAGGATGTATTCTTCCTTGGCTTCCCCTAAAATTGCAGAGATATGCTAGCACGTGATTGAACTTTCGCAGTCATGTAATAGCAACACAATATGATAAGTAGATAAAACGTGAAGGCGCTGGAGCTTAAAAGGATTCATAGTCACTAGGGATAATAAATCATTTTCATTCAGAATTTTCCCATCTCTAAGCGTGAACAATGTACCATCGGAGTAACGAACATCTATACACCGTAAGGACTATTCTTGCTTGCAGCGTTCGGCCGCTATAGTAACGCTTGCTAACATATATGGTCATCATGTGCACGGGATTTTGTTTTCAAATTGGTCAGATGTAAGTTTCCTCGATAGTACGAAGCAGCGTAATAAAATGAATAAATAACACGATAAAACAATTAAGCAAACTGCTTTACGTTTAGCCTCGGAAAGTGGAAACCTAAGCCATATCGTATATACAGCTTTAAAAAAAGCAAGCTGTATTTTCAAGCACTATATTTTTAAAGTTATGAATACTGAATGAGATTGAAAAATGTTCATTTACGCGTCGGCACGCAAGCTATAAGCTAGACGGGAGAATCTAGCTTAGGACAGCAGAAGTCGTAAACAAAATTGAAACTTGTATTCAGTAAACTCGCACACAAAACCTAAGCTAGGTACATTAAAGGGGGGTTTAGGCTCATGTAGACTGGCGCGACGCGACACCGGTAGAACAATAAAATTTCCTTGAAGTTTTCATAGAAATTGTCATTGCCAGTCTACACGAACCTTTAACATTTAACTTAAGCCTTTTTTTTCCACAGTTTTCCAAATACTTATCGAGATCATTATTAGATGTTTTTTTCATGAAGTCTTCATTACAACGTTCAACTATTTAAACAGTGGAAAGTGCACTTTCTTTGACCATTATAATATCTTATATCTATCTTATCGTTACTCTCTGTTAGTCCGTTTGTCGGTCTGCTGACGTCAGCAAATGTGTCATTAAACAGAAACTTGAAATAGACGAACAGCTGTTCTCACAATGACGACGACTTTGAGGCGTTCCTTCGGCTTTGGCATCAAACCCATTCTAAAAATGCTGCCAATTATTTGTAGATTTTACTCCATTTTATCATAGTGTTTGGTCATTACTCCCACTGACACTGATTCGGACAGTGATGCTTAATTGTTTCGTCTATTTGTAAATGGACTTTAATCATTCAGTCACGTCTTTCAACTACTTGTATTCTGAGAAAGAAGAAGCTGTAGAAATACATTCGATTTCTATTGAGATTGAGAAATTGTATACAGCGTGCCGCATTAATGGCGACATTAATTTAACACACGTATACGGTTTGGCGTTTTCGTTTTATGAAGATATTTTAATTTCATTAAACGTTATTTTTTATTGATTTATTTACAATTTTCTAAAGTAGCATCTTGGAGCAACCTGTACATAAAGAACTGTAGTGCAGAGGTCATTTGCCGGGGTCACGGATCATAACATCGATCGCATCAATGAATTAAAACGAATAACGTGCAAAGAGTAGAATTGAAGGGAAGAGAGAGTTTTATTATTATTTATTTAGTATGTTTGAAAAAAAAAAATGTAACTTTTCAATTTACGAATTATTTTATCTTTTAAAGCCTCTCCTACCCTATGCGTAGGAAATTTCATAAAAATTGGTTCATTCATCTCGAAAAACAAAGACTTGAAAGTTTGTATGAAATGCCGTACGTCGTAAACGCTCCTTGAGTGCATAGCTTGCGTGTTCTGTGCTGAGCTCACGCAACGCGTCGTTCGGCCACCCAGTAATAGGACTCGCCCATCAAGGAGCTCTGTCCTAAATTATACGCAAAAGGTATGTATTTTAAGAAAACACTTATTACATTCTAAAAGATAAATAATTACATTATCTTTAAAATGGTGAAGGTTTCTTAAAAATACGCTTGATAGTTTTTGCGTTATTCTCAGATTTTTATCCGCGTTAGACATAACTTTACAAATGAATTACACTGTGTAATATAAACAATCTATAATATCAAGTTAGGTATTAAGAAAATGCTAATTTAACATATATATATATATTTTCCAATCATTAACACTACTCGTTTAGACGTGATAAGTATACAGTTTAAAATCATTAAAAGTCGGTGATCGTCGCCTTAACAGGCATAACAGTCTTCAAACAAAGTCTTATTCCCTAATTAGTAATGCCGAACCACATCGGTCATTTAGTACTGTAGCCATAATGAAGCGAACAGGAGCTAGACCACCACCTCTTAAAGCAGTATTATTGTAATCTTACTTCAGTGTGGGAAAGAGATGGAGCTAGACGTCCTGTATAGCCGCCAGGCTCGGCAGTTCAGTAGCAGTAGTTTATCTTCTTAAACCAATATTTGTTTTTAATTACAGCTCTTGTGGACAGTGTGATAAGCTCGCTCAGCGGCGCATTACATTCTGATTCCAATTAAGATTCTGCTCGTCTTCTAGTTCATCATAACTTTTGATGCCATGATTGATTAACATACCTGTATGCTGAAAATTTTTATCGTGGGTATCTTCTTTTGGCCCTACATTTTGCACAGTACATAAAACATCATCGTAGATCAGGGTTTCTTAAAGTGGGGTCCACGGACCCCCTGGGGATCTGTGGCATGTGCACCAGGGGTCCGCAGTAGGTCAGCTAACTCTTAACCTATTTACTAGGAAATAGTGTAATAATCTCGTCTAGGTTAAGCCAAGAACTCACCGCGACGATAACGTATCGTCAGTCACAAAACATGAGTTAATTGAACAATGACTAAACTTCTAGGGCAGGGTTTCTTAGCAGCACAGTTGTTTCATGTTTGTCTCTGATACTCTGATCTGTTCATTTACTCCTGTGGCGCCACGTCTCTCACTGTAGTAAGTAATGAAATTACCAACTAATAAAAGTGATTTTTCAATATAAATATGGCTCGTTTTCTTTACTTAAAATATTCTTTGACAGGGGTCCGTGGAATTATTTATATTGTGAAAGTGGTTCGTGACTGCAAAAAGTTAAAGAAACCCTGTCGTAGATAGTTTTTCAGTCACGGCTGAGATACCCGGAAGTGTTGGCATAGATGTTTGTAAGTACAGGGTTCTTAGATTACAAGTCCAAGCATTGTTTAACCCAGTTTTACCTGAACATACCGATGACTAAGATTTCTTGACCGAATAACGCAATTTGAAGCTCAATCTTAGAACCTAATGATACCGACGGCTGCGCTCTGTCAACAAGACCAATGAAACTGCTAAAATTATATTGTTCTTACTCCCTAATCATTAACCTAACCTAACCAGTTCCTCTTGTCTCCAGGAAATGCGGAGAGAAGGAGGTGAGCGACCAGGACTGCGTGGCGATAGGTAGCCGGTTGCGGGGCGCGATGGGGACCCGCCGGCCGGCCAAGTTCTGGCCGCAGCTATGGGCCACCGTCGTGAGGAACCTCCTCCTCAAGAAACGGGATACCAGGAAAACTCTGGCCGTGTGTATTTTTTGGTTCCACTAGCAATAATAGTACCTGGCTATTTTGGTCCCACTGCAGGGAAAGTCCTCTTTTCCATACAGAAAAGGTATGAGCATTGATCATTACGCACCTGGACCGCATCTAATATTGATTTTATATTGTATTCAATTTGATTCAAGTGCACATATATGTTTTACAGAATCATTTGGACATTAGTCACGGCACGAATACGATACCTTATTTTATGTTCGATCTCTTCCTGTGCTCCTTCCAGCGAGCTTTGTTCCTTTAAATGTTATGCTCATATGTTCAGTTTGATTCTTACCCTTGTTATTCAAAACAAATATTTATTGGAACAAAGAACAACAAAAAGTTGTGGTGTACGTTTAATAACTACCTAATGAAACACTTGCAAAACTTATTTTGGACAGATTCAAAGCCTCTGAATCGTAAATCAAAAGTTTTTTTGTGAGCGCCCAAATCCAGTTATCTACAGACAAGTCAGTCCTTACTTTTTTCTCATTTTCTATAACCAGGAGGTGCTGGTCCCGCTGTACTCTCTGGGGGTGCTGATTTTTCTAAAGATGTTGGTGCCGAACCCCAACTTCCCAGAGGTGCGAAAACCAGGCCGGCTGCTCAGGATACACCACGACGCCTTCCCAGAGAACCATTCCGTTGCTGTTGTCGCTGACTGGCTCAATGCCAACGGGACTATGGTATGAAAAATTATTCTTCGAATGTTATCTATACTAATAGTCCGCATGATGTAAATAGGCTTCCTGAATAATATTTTATCATTTATAATTATGTATTTCACAAAAGACTTCCCTTTATGGCATCACGTCTAGCCTAGACATTGCCATGCATCTCGACTACCATATATATTGCCTCTATGCTTTCGGTTCCGTCTTTGCCTAAATCCAAAGCTGAACAATTACTACAGCACTGATCAAGCTTGTGTGTAAAACTTTGTTTTGTTAATCTTCTACATCCCTATTCCTCTGCAGGGTTTCCTGGAGGAGATAAACTCGTTGCTAGCAGAGTCTCACCAGCATCCAATTCGCTGGATCAAGTACAACAACAATTCGGAGCTGAACGACGCGTACCACAACGACGCCAGGAACTTCCCCATTGCCGTCATCTTTCATACTGATCCTACATCTAATACTGAACCTCTGAGGTAAGTGCACAGTTTGAGGATTCGAATTGTAGGGTATGTACGAAGGATAGAGAAAAAATAATGGCTCTCTTTCACTACTGTTTGTATGGCTAAGGTGAAGATTATCGTACACGGCGCCATGGTAAAAACAATAGCCAGACAGTAAGGTTTATTTGGGGGCAAAGTACTCAGGATGTAGAACAGCCACGCATATTGGAATGTATTATGTAGGTACGTCATAGGCATAACAGTTCCCAAATTGGGATAAGAGCAACAGAATGACAATAATACATAGTTTCAGGATCCAAAAAAAGGGAAAAATTATCCTGGATTGAACCACCCTAAATCCGAACTTTTGATTCCGAAGTGATTTACAACGCCTATGACTGACAATAAAAGGCAAACTAAGTAAGCTCTCCAAATTACTACGCCAGTAATCGGATCAATCAACAATCGTTCAATTTATAAAAGATGCACTTTATGCATTGATTACTTTCAACAATAAAGAACGGATGACAATCACCCAACTACGCAAAATGTCGATGTTACCTGGGAAAATGGCGCAGCGTCAAAATGCTTATTTTGCAGCTGAGATATTATATTATTTTGTACCAGTAACTTCTCCATCTATACAAATAAATAAAATTGAAGTGTCTATTTGTAATGTCAAAATAATAGCTTTTTACTAAATGCTTACTAAAGTATAAACTATACGATACTTATAACAATGAAACAATTTTTTTGTCTGTCTGTCCGTTTGTTCCGGGTAATCTCCAAAACGGCTTTGGTGATTTTGACGGGACTTTCACTGTTAGATAGCTGATGTTATAAGAAGTAACTTAGGCTACTTTTGTTTTAGAAAAATAATTAGGGTTCCGCGCAAAAATTGTGAACACGTAGCGCGGGCGGGCGAATCAACTCGGCGGGTTATATTATAAATATTGAGTTTCTTACAACTTCCACGCAAACTAAGTCGCGGGGCACAGCTATTTGTCAATAAACTAGTTGTGCAAACCACTTCCCTACCTATTTGAATCAGATTTTGTTCTCAATTTCACGGTTTTAATTTTTTGCGCGGAACTCTAATTCTTTTTCTAAACTAAAAGTAGCCTAAGTTACTCCTTATAACATCAGCTATCTGCCAGTGAGTCCCGTCAAATCGGTGCAGCGGCTTCGGAGAGTAGCCGGAACAAACAGACAGACAGATAGACAGACAGACTGACAAAAATTTTAAAAATTGTTGTTTTGTTTTAAGTACCTCACTTTTTTATCGTTTTGAATTTAAAGGCGTTATTCGCATGTTTTAAAATCAAATTTCTAATTCCTCTAAAAATGTCAGTTAGGAGGTATTGGGATTTCGCCGTCGATTTAGTAAAGCTGTTATTTTGACGTTACAAACAGACACTTCAATACTTCTATGTAGATGAAAATTAAATGCTGTTCGTTGGTAAGCGCATCACTTGAGAACGACTGGACCGATTTGGTTCACTTTTTTTTAATGTTCGTTATAAGATTTTTAGGGAAAAAAAAATTGGAAAAGATGCCCGAAAAATTTGAAAATATGAAAGTGTTTTTTTCTATGGAATATTTGTATGTATTATTGAATTTTAAGCAGGACAAAGTCTGTTGGGTCAGTTAATCCATAAATAAAAATGGCGCGTGTCTTTAGGTCTTTTCGGCAGCATAGAAAAAGCGTAGGATGGACATGAAAACCATTAGCGCTGGAATGGACAATGTTACTTATGCCAAGAAAGCTGTTTTCACACAGTGTTGATGACTCAAGTTGTGTCGGTAACGATGAGTTTAGACGTAATGATACCAACAGACGTTTATGGTAAATACTCTAGAAATATCAATGCCATATTTTGACCCGACTGCGGTGAAGACCCAAAGGAGGGTAATGTTCTCATTTAAGTTGTCCGTAAACCAACATGTAGAAAAAAAATGTAAATAAAGCTTTTAAGATGTATGGTTTCATTATGAGATCGTCCACTGAGTTCAAACGGGTCTCCACATACCTTTACCTAAGACCCTTGTACGATCACAATTAGAATATCTCTATCTGGAAATACATTGACGAGATTGAAGAAGTCCAGCGTAAGTTTCTACGAGCCATGCATTACAGATACCACAAAACGTTTTTGTCGTACTCACAAAAATTACTAGATAAATATAGGCAGGTCAACCTACAATCTAGACGTAAGTATCTAGAGGCTTCTGTACTGTTTGGTATTGTTCATGGTGATTTTGATTGTATCGATCTCACGAGCAAACTATAATATAATATAATATGTAGTTCCAGGCAGTGTTAAATATGCGTAGAATCTGTGCAGGTACCCTATTTGCTGTCAATACCTGTCGATCTAATTCTGGTTTGCGCTGCCCTATCCGTCGAATGGTTGAATCTTATAATTGTATTTTGAAAATTATTATTAACCAATAATGTTATTAGGAATGTATAACTAGTCTAGATTTTATTATTTATTTGTCATTAATGTTAATTATTAGGTACTCTGATGCCATGCAAACAATTGGAATTTCTATTTTGCATGATGTAATTAATTCTAGTGGCCCTCATTATTATATTTTCTTTTGTTAATATGCGGATAATTTAGTGGTCTGCAATATTGTTTATATATTTTGTATTATATTTTCTGTGTTCAAACACATATCGTAGGTGTTTATTGTCCCTGAAAAAAAAATATCTGGTGTAATGTGGTCTTCACGGTTACTGAGTTCAACTTCAACGAAAGAGTCATCTGGTAGACTCCTAATATTTACACCATGATTTGTCCTCAGATACACCATCCGAACCAACCCATCGCACATAGGCACACCATCTACCCGTACCCTGACGACCTCTCCAGCCAAATGCCGGGAGAGAACTGCCTCCAAAGACTGGTCGTCTGACTGGTCGAGAGGGGGGCAGCTCATACCGCTGTCGGAGATGCATGGCGAAGACTCGTGTCCTGTACTGCAGTACTACTACTCCGGGTTCCTGGCTTTGCAGACGCTCATCGATTATATTAAGATTAAGGTATGTAAGGGTTCACGCTTTAGTCATACAATAATAATCTTAGCTTGGGTGTCAGAGGTGTATAATAATGTGTAAATTTACAATTTGGGATAAAATTTATGTTTTGTTAACAACATAGTGATTACTAATTGTAATTCTGGAAAATAAAAAAAATATTTATTTATTTATTTTATTTATTTAATTAATAAATAAAAAAAAAATATTAAGTATCATTATAAAATAATAATTGTAAATATCCTTTATGGCTTTGTAATATTATGTAAAACCGTAAAAAGTGCATGTTGTGTTAGCATGTAAGTAATAGTTGCACTTATAATAATGTACTTTACGGAAATTATTTTAAATGTATTGTGTAAACAATTGTTGGTTAGCCAACAATTGTTTACACAATACATTTAAATAAATAAATACAACAATAAGTGAGTATTAATACAATTATTATTTTCATAAATACTGTACCTAATTTTAATATTTGTAATAGAAAAATTAATTATGTATGAGTATAAGAAATATTTTAACTACCGAATCTAATAGATATTTGCCCATCTGTTAAGGTAGGATATGTTTTTAAAAACTTTTGTAATATTATGGATCACTAATTCAGGTAATGTTCAAGCAAATAAATGATTTGATTTGACAAGATTTAGGTCGGGTTTTAGACATAATGACGTCACGGTCGTGGTTGTTTTAAACGGAACCTTGAGATGTAAAGTTGCTCAGTTGTTGCACGCACCCATAATCCTTGATATAAAGTAATTATGAAATAGGCATTTAGGGCGGGGCTGGTATGGACGCGAGTCTCTCACAAAGGATCACATTTTATGCTTTTTGTCAAAACGCTATAATTTCTTGTCTCTATGATTGCAACTACGTGAACCTTTGTGAAGGGAGAAAAAAGAAATGAAGATTATTATAGTTCTAAAAATTTTCTCGAACACATCATCATTATCTATCAACCATCGTCACTTCAGACATCAGCCAGTCATAACTTTATAATAAAAAACCTACTTCCCACAGTTTGACACAGACGCAGCAATCCCGCCTCCCCGAATAGACCTCCGGCAGTTCCCGAAGCGCCAGCATACCGGTGATTGGCTGGTCATCTTCAGGGTCATCATGCCCATGTACATGGTGATGACGTTGTCGCAGTTCATCACCTACCTGCTGATGTTCGTCGTTGGAGAAAAGGAGAAGAAGATCAGGGAAGGAATGAGGATTATGGGGTTGAAGGAATCTGTGTACTGGTTAGTTGAGAGTCTTTGTAGTCTTGCAATGTATAAAAAAAAGGGTTAGCAGGAAGAGGGAGGCTGATGGGTTTTGAAATGATCGATTGGCTCACTTTCCGCGGCTGATAGAAAAGCAAAATAATTGCTTTTTCTCCGTGTTCATTCACCGATCTAGATATTTGCCTTAAACAATGATCATTTATTAAAATTATGAAGACTGTAGACTAAATCTATTTCGTAGTTTATGAATGTTTTAATTTTGTTTTTAGGGGTTCCTGGTTCTTAATATACGCAGTCTTCGTTACGATATTGTCCATCGTCAGTACAGTACTACTTTTTACTCTAAAGGTAAAAAACACTTTTATTATCCCAGACTAAATTAAATTAATCCATGCTTCACAATCGTCATGTTCTAACGATCCAAATTCGGCGCAACAGAAGAGTTTCGTTACCGTGTACAAAGTTTATAAATAATGCTGGCCGAAAAAACAATGCTGGTAAATACTTTTGCTTCGCAAAACAAATAACGGTTGGCGGTAAATTAATTTTAAAATCTATGTTTTTTGTATTCTCGCGTTTACGTAAATTTAATCGAAAAAAGAAAAAAGAACAAAGAATTAAAAATAATTTATTAGAAGATTTGTGCTTAACAATTACATTTATTTTATTTCAGGTGTTCCAGCATTCATCTTACATCTTGATATTTCTGCTTATGCTGTTGTTTGGCTTCACGATAATCACTTTCGCGTTTATGCTGACTCCATTCTTCGATAGAGCCAGGGTAATAACATTTTTAAAAGTCCCTAATTTATTTCCTGCCAAAAATGAACAGCGCTGTTGTATCGTCCATATAATAAACCTCCTCCTTTTTTGAAAACATTCAAAATCTAGTCGCAATCTCATCTCAGCGACAATAATGACAAAAATATAAGGAAATTAGAGGTATTTTTGACAAATTCAACTAGACTGAGAACTAAAATGCGAACCTTCTTCAAAATACGGAAATCGCCCTCTGAAGTTAAGCAATTTTATGGTCTTTTCAAAAATAACAAAATACCTCATGCACCTGTGATTTAGATAAGCGTTTTGACTATGGTAGAAACAGAGGAGTACGTACCATCGCGGACATTTGCGGTGTACCACTATTCGACCTTATTATTAAGATAAAAAGGTCGAAAAGAAAAAAAAGGTTTTATACTTATGTACAAAACTTATAAGTACAAAAGGGAAGAGTATATTTTGAAGTCTCGTTTTCGGTTTTCGGGCCAATGCTCCTCAGCTTTGGACTTTCCCAAATCATGGAATAGTTTCTTCATTTTTTTAAATTACTTATTTTCCACCAGACTGCTGGCATCCTGGGCAGTTTCGCGGTGAACCTGATGAGTGGACTGTACTTCATCCAAGTCTTCGTCTCCAACGCAGACTCGCTCGCCTTCTGGTTTGTCTCCCTCATCAGTTCCAGCTGTTACGCACTCGCTATGGATAAGGTAAGGTTTAAAATTAATTTTATTGTAAACTAGATGTTGCCCGCGGTTTCGCCCGCGGTTTCGCCCGCGTAGATGTCAATACTTCCCTATTTGAATCGGATTTTGTTCACAATTTCATGGGTTTTAATATTTTTTCGCGGAACCCGAACTCTTTTTTTAAAAATAAGCTACTCGTTATAACACCAGCTATCTGCCAGTGAAAGTCCCGTCAAAATCGGTCCAGCCGTTCCGGAGATTATCCGGAACAAACAGACAGACAGACAGACAAACATTTAAAAAATTGTTTTTGTTATAAGTACCTACCGTATATACTTTCATATGCATTTAGTAAAAAGGTGATATTTTGACATTACAAACAGACACTTCAATTTTATTTATTTGTGTGTATGTAGGTATGTATGTATAGATTGTATGGACGTGGTTAAAAGTAAACAAAGTCCTTCAAAGTATCTGAGGGTTGAATATAGCCAGACAATAACTCAGCAGCCCATGTATCTAATAAGCTCCTGTTTATAAGAAACAGTAATCATCTATTATTCAGATGAACATATTATTATGAATAATTCAATACATGATGAATATATTACTTTCCACAGGCTTTAGTCCTGGACATGGCAGGCGTCGGAGTGACATGGGACAACCTATGGAGTGGTCCAGGAGTTCCTTTCGGAGGCAGCCTCATCATGATGGCCATAGATACGGTGCTGTACGGCCTGGCAGCGTATTGGCTGGATGCTGTTATACCTAGTAAGTCAGGAAAATTACTGGATTATTTATATTTTATTTTGCAACTTCTGGCCATATTTATTTTTTCATTACTAGCTGACCCGGCGAACTTCGTATCACTTCAGAATCAATAAACGTTGTGTAAGCTTATTAGCAGAATTAAATTCAGTTTTTTTTTAAGATAAAATGAAGTTCAATAAATGTAGAAAAAAAAATTAAAAGTATTACAACCCATGTTCATTTTTGTCCGTGTTTTGTTTCTGTCATGTATCAGAGATGGCGTTGTTAAGGATTTAAAATTTTTGTGTTTTTTTTCATGTTTTAATAGTTATTCGGCTATTCGGGTGGAGACTAATCCAAAAAATCAAAGATCATAAAAATCGGTCCAGTTGTTCTTGAGTTATAAATGGTGTAACTAACCCG
The DNA here is from genome assembly GCA_947568875.1 of Fissipunctia ypsillon. NCBI lineage: Eukaryota > Metazoa > Arthropoda > Insecta > Lepidoptera > Noctuidae > Fissipunctia > Fissipunctia ypsillon. The sequence continues at coordinate 10,523,761 of OX387662.1, forward strand.
AGTTTGTTTTATTTATTTATATAGGGTGACTGGTAATTAGTGACCGATACTTAAATACATGATTTTACACATGATAACAAGCAACTTTTACTATGGCACCAATCCAGAAATCGCGAAAAAAAAATCAGCTCTTCCTTACATTTAGGTATGTTCGCATAACTCGTCAAAATGTAGGGACCAGCAGATTTTTTTTTCGCGATTTCTGGATTGGTGCCATAGTAAAAGTTGCTTGTTATCATGTGTAAAATCATGTGTTTAAGTATCGGTCACTAATTACCAGTCATCCCATATAATATTATTTTTTTTGCTCTCATGCATATCGCACATTTTGCAATATATTACTGTCGGTTTAAACAGTAAACTGCATATTCCGTAATAGGAAGTAGGTACCTATCTTGATGAAGGATTAAATAAGTACTTCAAGTATTCCAACATAGTCATCTTTTCTTAGTCTTTGTAGCTATTTAGAGCTACTACTACGTGTCTAAAACTCTATTTACAGAAATAAATATGTATATCACTTCATTTCTTTGAATCAAATGAAGTATCTTTCTATCTTGTAAAAATGTATATCGATATTTTGAATGATATGACTAGAAAGGTGATGACTACCGAGATGTCGAGATGTATGGAAGAAAAGACACGCTGCGCCGATGATGATTTCTGTCAAATCAAGTACTCGTGGTAGTCCGAAAACGATGCTAACCTTAATCAACCTCTTTCCAGGCGAGTACGGAATCAAGCAGAAGCCATGGTTCTGCTTGCTACCGTCGTTCTGGATCGGCAGCAGACGAGGCAGGGTGTCCGCAGTTCACTTCCATTCCAACGGCGAGGCGGCATCTCATAACAAGGATATAGAACCAGTGCCCAGGTATGTAGAAGAAAATCTCTCTTCGCTGATGCACCGGATTCGGGGGAGCGCCAACGGAATCCTAAGGATGATCTCTAAGAGACCAGAGTCTGCAGTGCTGGGGATATTCGTCCAGCTTCATGTGACGAGATGACATTATGATATTATTGACATTGTTGACATGAATGCTTTTATTAATTGTATTTTTGAATTATGTTATTTTTATTTTATTTTTATGAAGGTTTGAAATACTAACATAGATTTAAGACCATGTAAACTAACAATAATGGACAAATTAATTTTAGTCTGAAATAAAAAGAATTTATTTATTTATTTATTAAACAATCAAAACACAAATTAGGCTGAGATTTAGCACTTTTTGAACGTCAAAATTACGTAAGACGATCCCTCAAAACGCCCGCCCTCTACCACTTCCTAATGCTTTAACTGGGAAGAAGAAGTGGCGCAACGAACTCCCAAAGCCATTTTGTCTGTTAAGTTAGAAGAACTTGATTCTATACAATAATATGCAAAGTATTAAATATCACAAAACAAAGAACAAAGAAGAATTGGCAACTTTATATGGATCGTGGGCCCAGTGTTGTAGAACTTTCTTAGCTATACAGGACGTCTAACTCCATCTCTTTCCCACAGTCAAGTAAGATTAAAATAATACTGCGTTAAGAGGTGGTGGTCTAGCTCCTGTTCACGCCGTTGTACTTGTAACCAGCCAACTAAGCGTAAGGTCCTTACCTATCTATCGCGCAAACATTATTGGGATTTCTGTTATGCGAAATTCAAGTGGCAGTCCGGAGTCGTAGCGTGAGCTTAATGACTGTTATAGGCTGCAGGTCACTACATACAGGCTACGAGTATTATAGGCTCTATTACATGAAACTGAAACATAACTGACAAAATGTGTATTTTATTTTATTTTAAGGAGTACAGAGACAGACTACAAACTAAGACAATTCAGCACAGATATGACAACATGCAGTATACAAATCTGAAGTCCAATTACTACTGTACACAGCGTTCAACATTTAATATGCTTCTTTAGCGACAGTTAAGGTGGAATAATATGAGATGATGATGTACCCCAATGCTTACAGCTTCGAGGAATGCTATTCTCATGTACTTCGATACACTACATGACAAACTATGCTCTTATTGAGTCTAAATCAAAACAAAACAAAAACACCGTCGCCGTATTTACAATCAGTTATATGACATATGTAGCTGACGATTGGGCTTCCTGCCAAATTGTTGAAGCGCCGTAGCCCATAGCGTTACAGCTGAGTGCCAAAGCGCTATTAAATTACTCGTATTGCTTCTTCTATGATTAGATATAATTCATTTACTATCATCGAATGGGGTTCCGAGAATAGTTTGCGACATTTCTTCTTATACTATTTTTAATGGATTGACAAAATCCATTTTCCATTAAGTACAAATTCAGATGACAAATGGATCGAATGGTTCTACTATTATTTCCTGTATTTCTTGTATATGTATATCAGTCTTATCTATCAAACGGGTTTGCCTTGGATTGCCCTAAATTATACGCCGGAAATGGTTAAACCTTAACACACCTATCAACACATCTATCGACACTTATTTCCATCAGGAATTTTCCAATAGCAGCCCAGACTCCCTGCCCAGAGTATCGGACCAAAATCTTGATAGCCACAAAAATCTCTCCAAACCTCTCTCCTATGATTACAACAAAAATGTACATAATGTCAACTCACACACCGAACACTTTTAAACACATTACTTTTTCTCCAGAGAACTTCAAGACAAAGAAGCCATCAGGATCGTTGGCTTACAGAAAAGCTTCCGGCACTGTCGCAAGCCTGAAATCAAGGCCATTGACAACATTGACCTGAGTATCTACGAAGGCCAGATCACTGCAGTGCTGGGCCACAATGGCGCGGGCAAGTCCACGCTCTTCAACATCCTGACGGGACTGACGGCTCCCACTAATGGAACTGCCTATGTTTATGGACTTGATGTTAGGTAAATGACTGTTTCATACACCCAAGAATTAAATCGGTGGTAAAATCTAATTAAAACTATAGTTATGTACATAAGTGTGCTTTGGATAATTTGATTTATGATTTTACAGCATAGAATTTATCAGGTTTACGAAAAACGAGATGGCAGTCATGTTATATCTACCATTAACAGTGGAAAGGAAATAATGACATCACAAAATTATGTCCCAAATGGTATACTGCAGTTTTGCTCGGTCCCCTTGTCTTCCTTCCTCTCGCATTATTGCTCTGCGGAAACGCTTACGTTGACCGACTATTATATAGACTTTAGTAGAATCGTGGGTCTATACTCTAAACTATTCGGTAGTTTTCGCCTATTAAAACGGCCATAAACATGATTTTGACGCAATGCAGGGATCCCAACGACATGCACGAGATCCGGCAGATGATCGGCGTGTGTCCTCAGCAAGACGTGCTCTTCGACCTGCTGTCTGTGAAGGAGCATCTGCAGTTCTTTGCTGCAGTTAAGGTTAGCTGCTTTAGGTTCTATTCTATATTTTACTGAAATGCATTAGGTTTATCAAGATGACGGATATAATTTGACAGGCTGTGAATCCATGTCTCGATGGTAACGGCTTTTATTCTTATTTCTATTATTCTTTTGGGAATGGATACCGACAATTGGGATATCAGGTCCGTCACTTCCTGTTCAAACTATCGGGTTTCACGTCATCCACACGATATGGAATGAATGACGTTTAGGAAAGCTAAATGTTGTACGCTTTTCTGCCTTTTAAATCACAATAAAACTTTCCATTGCAGGGTATTCCTCGTAAAAGGCTGCCAGAAGAAATTCATAAAGCTCTTTCTGACGTCGGCCTACTTGACCAAACGAATGTGTTTGCCAAACATCTGTCGGGAGGACAGAAGAGGAAACTTAGCATTGCCATCGCGTTTATTGGGGACCCTAAGGTAAGCCTTGAAGTTAACGTCTTTTGATAATATGCTGTTGATCAGTGTTCAAAGTCTGCTAAAGACGTTCTACCTTACCTAACCACCAGTTAGGCCTTACCAGCAGTTTTTTGATTGCCACAAGACGCTTTTAGAGCAAAGATTGTTACAATTTTTCAGATCGACATAGTCTTCTGCAATCGCAGTATATCATTTAGCTCAGTCCTCAGATTCTCCTATCCAGCTGTGGCCCTCCAAGATGACTAAGTTGGCTAACATTTTATAATATTATTATCTCCTTCCAGATAATAATCCTGGACGAACCAACAGCGGGCGTAGACCCGGTGTCCCGCAGACAAACATGGCGGATCTTACAACGAGCTCGACACGGCAAGGTGTTACTGCTGACCACACACTTCATGGACGAGGCAGACATACTGGGGGATAGAAAAGCTGTCATCAGTAAAGGCAGAGTGAGTACTTAACTATCGCAACTTGTTAGTTAGAACTTAGACTTTAGACTTATGGACTTCTACATTGAAAGACAGAATAGGCACTCTCGTAAGAGGAAAAGTTTGAAGTGTTGCGAATAATTGTGATTTTGTTTTGCAGGTACGTTGTGCTGGCACATCGCTGTTCTTGAAAAACAAATTCGGCATCGGATATCATCTAACTTTGGTGTTGGACGGTAAGCATTTTTGAATTATTTAGCACAACTTGGTCTACTGGGAGCTTTGGAGCTACCACAAACTGATCTGATCGCCTTTCGCGACAATCTTCGCAGAGTTGCTATTTGTACCTGGAAAAGAGTAACTGAGGATCGGGATAAATGGCGTATGATTGGAAAGGCCTTTTTCCGGCAGTCCAGGACTGCTATAGACTGATAATGATGACTTGAGCATCCGCATCTCTTTTATTAATACTTAACGCAACTTCCTTTAATTAATCATCCTCTCCATTCAGGAGTATGTCGTGAACACCAGATAACCCGCCTGGTCCGGGGCCACGTGCCCCGCGCGGAGAAGGCTCGTCGTCACGGTAGAGAACTGTCCTACATCCTGCCACACTACGCGGTGCATCTGTTCCCACCGCTCTTCAACGCTATAGAACATGAGGTCAAGGAGAAGACCAATAGACTTGGTGAGTGGAAGAATTTTATGGAGAAAGTAGAATTGATAGGATCAGGTGCTTGCCAAACGTATTTCTACTGTATTCTACTACCAAGCATAGCTGCTACATTGCAGTTTAAAGGGTATGGGTGCTGCTGTTATTTTAACAGGCACATCATACCAGATTTGTCTCCTTTGGTAACGCTGATTTATTTAGATATGGTGATTACTACCACCATCAGGTGAACTGCCTTCTTGTTTGCCACCAAATAAGATACAGTTTGATAACGTTCAAAGGTTCCATTGTTTATTTCCGGAAAAACCGAACTTTGCCAAATTAAATGTGACTGGTCCAATAAGGGAGTGACGGAATTAGTGCGTCGATCTATAATAATTTATTTAGGTGGGAATATAAATCAATTTATATTGGTCTAATTCCTCGTTGGTCTAGTGGGCGCAAGCGCTACTGCTGAGCATGAGGTCCTGGGTTCGATTTCCAGGTCGGGCAAAGTGTTATTGGTTTTTCTATCTGGAATTTCTCAGTAGCAGTTGGAGTCTGGATTTGTGCCCAGTTGGTGGCAATAGGCTCGGCCCCTATTACATGAGACAACATAACTGACGAAATGTAGGTGTACTATAGGTACACCTCTGCCCAAATCTTCAGGGAAACAAGGCGTGATGTTATGTATGTTCTATTGGTCGATAGTCACTTTCGCTATATTTCGGGTTTTCCGAAGATAAATGATGGAAACTTTGAACGTTGTCAAACTGTACTTATATAGAATGCTGTTGAGATTTATCACTGCCCAGTCTAAGTACTGCAGATTATCGTTATTATAATAGCAATTTCTCTATTGAGTAAATAGGCTGATGAGGGTAATGTGTCAAACTGCTGATAGACAGATATCTAGACAGATGTGCAGTTCTGAAGAGCTATTTATTTATCAACATACTGAAATAGATCCAAGTTCTTTTAACTCAAATGAAGTATGCTGTGTCATTCATCAAGATTTTATTCTTTAACCTCTCCAGGTATCACAAGCTACGGAGTATCAATGACGACGCTAGAAGAGGTTTTCCTTAGTTTGGAAGGAGAGAATGCTGAAGAAACGGAGGCAGTGGAAGGAGTGTCCTCTGTGAAGCTGGTGAGGGCTCGAGCGCTGTCCAGGAGTCTGTCGTTGCAGAGCAAGACATTGAGTTACCAGGTACGTTACCTATACTTTACAATATAAGTAAGTAATTATTTTCGCTATCTGTCTAGTGTTCTTGCTTGACTGCTGAGAATTATCTTGGGTTAGATCTTCTGGGTTGAGCAAAGTGTTTTTTATTGGGTTTTTCCGTGAGGAATTTCTCAGGAGCCCGTGAAGAATTTGTGCCCGTTTTTGGCAATAGAGTTGCCAATATTATATGGAACTTAAACATTAACCCCTTATATTAAACGCGAAGTAAAGAAACATCTTCAGAGTAACCATAAATTTGGCGTAACTTTACTCCACGTTTATTATTAGGGGGCAAAGAACGACGACGTCTAAATACAGTTGTTTTCCTAGGAGCTAAACGACAAGGACGGTCAGAAGGCGACATCCCTGCCGACACCACCTGCGTCACACGCGCTACATTCCACCACCCACGGCGTTGAACATGTCAAGGTAATGTTATTGTTGAAATTAATATTAATAAAATTTAAAGAAAGGGCTCCTAATTTGCTTGAACAGCGAGGATCTCCAATATTACAAAATTCTTTCAGAGTTTTCTTATATTATATTTATATATTATTTATTATTTTATGAACATTTGTTATTTTTCCTCTAGCCTTTGCTGACCCAGTGCTGGGCAATGACCTCCAAGCCCTTCCAGGTACTCTTTTCACGCGCGCCTTGAACCAGCTCACGTGGTATCTACCGTCCAATAGATCTCGCCACATCTTCTCCGGGCTGGCCTCAATGGCCTTCCACCTTCATCTTCATCGTGTAGAGATTCTAGCCCAATGGTCATTGTATTATATTCATACTAGCGACCCCCCCTCCCCCTTCTTCGCACGGGTACGATCTTCACATAAATCTTTCGGAATACATTCTCTAAATGATGGTGAGAACACCATCAAAAACCATTGTGTAGTTTAGAAGAACTAAACGCACATATAGAGTGATACGAAAAGTGTCTTTGTTTTATACTAATTATTGATTTAGATTTCATTTTCTTATTTCTTAATTGAAAAGTCAGTTTTAAACCCAATCTCCTATAGGTTGCTCCCGAGGTGCCTATATCAGTAGATGCTCTCGGCGAGACGGTGAAGACCAACCCATCATGTTGGAGAACCTTCTGCGCGCTGGTCTACATCAGAATGGTGCGGATGATCAGGGACCCCTACAAGCTGTGGGTCATGATCTTGATGCCAATCAGTAAGTATTTTTAAGGTTTTTTTTTAAAGATTATGAAAAAAAATACGAAGAATGAATTATGTGAAAGCTTATGTCTAGAAAGGGGGTGCTCAGGTGACGGCTTATAGAGATGTGGAAGAGGAATACATACAGACCTCCAATTAAATTTATATAATGATCTATCTATTCATACTCGAAATCTCTTAAGGGGTCATTGTAGTCATCATTATGAACAACTTTTACTATGGGACCAAACCTGAAATCGCGAAAAAAACAAAGCTTTTCCCTAGATTTTGTCGAACTATGCGAAAATACATCAATCATTAACTATCTTCTTTAAAAATAAATATTTAACTTTTTCTGCATTCTTTTCAGTATCCTGCGCCCTGGGTCTCTACATGAAGTCGCGACAGATCGTCTTCTTTCGGATGCAGCCGCTCAAGCTCGACCCCAACGCGTACTTCAACAAGACCCCAATAGCCGTATACAGTGAACAGGGCAATCTCAAAGAAATTACTGACCTTAGGGACTCCCTGGAGTCTTTAGGAGCCTTCCCAATAATAGACTTTGATGGGAACTTCTCAAGTCTTCTTGATATGGAGAATTTTGGAGCGTTCAGTCTGAGAGATAGTTTGATACCCTATGGAAAGTTCATGGCCTACTACAATAGTACTTATACGCACAGTTTGCCTATCATCGTTAATTTGTTGGATAATAGTGTTTACAAGTGAGTTGTAGTACCAAAACACAACTGAAATTAATTGAATGTTTTATAATTCACTAGTCTATTGGAGACGCACCTTCTTCTTTCACATTGTTTTCCATAACTTCGTCTGGATCTTTTAACGTAATTGAAGCACAATCTCGTGGTACTACTACATATGATAATGGATGGCCATTGGATGAAAACGATGGAGTTACTTTATTAAACTCATTTTCATCTACCAGAGGGGCAATTCCGGTAATTTTAAAAACGTTCGCATTAAGGTGAACGTCCACTGGTTCGTACCGGCCGCAAGGCACGCAAATCTTGGTTTGTTTGTATGAAGAAATGAACCGAGCGCTCGGTGCGGGCAGTACCGTTAGTGGACGCAGTGCTATATGAATTCATACAAAGCAAACCAAAATCCATTGCGGCCGGTGCGGACAAGTGGACGTTCATCTTTCGTCTCAGTCACAATCTGACCAAAATTGTATAGCGTTTACCAAAATGTTTGATATTTGATTGTCGCTGAGATGAGATTGCGACAAAAGATTTTGAACGCGAATGTCTTATGTTACACAGTGCGACATAAGAAAAAATGCTCCAAGTGTCTTAAGTCGGACAGTTACACTTAAGGGCTTGGTCAGGATTGGTCGCTAATTTATACTTTGTTTTTATCTATTTAACGGTATAATCTTCGTTTTTCTGAAGGCCTACCTAACGTAATGTCATAATCGTAAAAGCGTTGACATTGACGTCTTGTGTGTGTACGGAGGTCGACATCCGAAAGGTTAACTACGGGAATTGGCCTTCTGATATGTTCATTGCTTTGCGTCTACAAGAACCTTATCAAATCAGTCTATTTACTAAAATTCTAAAGTTATATACCTATACAAGATCCAAGAATTTCACCATTTCTCCCCAGGGTCCTAATGTCTGCATCAGGTCTAATAGAAAGCTTTAAGCCTATCGAGGTGTTAGCCCACCCGTTCCAGCAGACGGAACAACAGGAGGAGTTCAACCTTGGCAACGTGGTCTGTGCCATCTTCATGGGCATGATCTTCGCGTTGGTACCTGTTACCTTGGCCGTGGATATCGTCTATGATCGAGAGGTAAGTTAGAATTTGGATAGGAAACTAATTTTTGAGACATAGCAAATATAATATATGAGAAAAAAAATATCGTTTTTTATGAGGGTAGGTTGGTCGGACTGTTGACGGTGATGTACGTATTTATTTCTGGATGGACGATGAGTTTCGACCTCGAATGGATATCTTCGTTGAAGATCGATACTAACCGCGCAAAATATGTGATTGAAACTTAAGACGACACAGCGCGCGCAGTGGCGCCCTCATCGTTTGTTTGGTTATTTATTTTATTTTAGAATGAAAATGCAGAAAATAAGTATGTTACGTTGTGCTCCACAAGACTATACGAACAGTACTTTTATATTGTTAAGTTTTATTGTAATCTTTAAAACGGAGCTTAGCGGCCTCCATTTTGCGTTTAAAGGATTATAATAAAACTTAACAATGTAAAACTACCCTTTGTAATACTAATAACGTAGAGTCTTGTGTAATACAACATAACGTGCTTTTTTTCTGAATAAAAAAAAAAAAAATAAAATTGAAGTGTCTGTTTGTAATGTCAAAATAGCAGCTTTTTACTAAATGCTTACTAAAGTATAAACTATACGATACTTATAACAATGAAACAATTTGTTTATTCTGGCTAATCTCCAAAACGGCTTGACCGATTTTGACGGGACTTCCACTGGCAAATAATTGATGTTACGGGGACTAACTTAGGCTACTTTTATTTTAGAAAAATAATTAGGGATCCGCGCAAAAACATTAAAACCCATAAAATTGTGAACAAAAAGTCGGATTCGAAAAATTCTTTTTGCATTTGGTAGCTTAATTCTCGAGGATGGTTATAACATCACGCCTAACGACTAACGATCTAACCTTTAGGAACCTAGCAAAAAGAAAAAAGTCAGAAAGAACACTAAGCGGAAACGAAGTAATAGCGCGGGCGGGCGATGCAACGCGACGGGTCGGGGGACGAGGGAGTTTTATTAAAATTGACTGTTATTGTAGTATATTGTGTATCTTACGACTTCCACGCGAACGAAGTCGTGGGGCACAGCTAGATATAAAATAAAAGAAATAACCAAACAAATTATGAGGGCGCCACTGCGCGCGCTGTCTCGTCTTCAAAAAAATTGTATCATGCAGAAGTTATTAGCATGAAAACACATGGCTAATGAAATCAACCTTTTTCCTTTTCAGATAAAAGCCAAGAACCAGTTGCGAGTGAACGGGCTTTCAATGAGCATGTACTTTCTGACTTACTTCACGGTGCTGATCTTCATCATGGTGCTCACCAGCATCGGAGTACTCGTGTTGGTGAGTATAACTTTATCAAATTACTCATCCGTAGATTGTGTTGACATGTATTTAATTTCACTGTGTTTAGCGTTGTTAAATAACGTGTCTAATTATCTAGCCTTCGGTTTCTGGAAGTCTATTTCATTTAAACTATGACCACAGTTTTATATATTTATATTTTATGGTGGTCAGCTATACATATTATTATAACAAGAGATTTAACCATAGATTTACTGATCTATTATGAAAGTTTTAGGCATCACTGTTCTCGTAAAAATAATGATGCTATTTGTCCTGTATTGTAGTTTATATCTCTATCTTTCTATATCTTTCTCTCTCACGACTTAAGATTAAAATATTGTAGATGCTAAACTCCGTGATACGATCAAAAACCAAGTTTAAATAAAATGTTCTCCAATCACAGACGTGTATTTTACTCATTCGCAGGTCATCCTCAATGACATCCCGAGCCTGACCAATGGCTCAGCGATCACGATGCTCTCCGGCCTCCTCCTTCTCTACAGTCCGTCTGCCATTTTGTTCAACACGTGCCTCTCCTACATCTTCGACAAGATGGACTCCGCGCAGAGTATCATGCCGAACATCACCACTTGGGTTGGAGTTATACCATTCATATTGGTTGCGGTTCTGGATACTTTTAAATGGGGTAAGTTGTGTCCCAGAGTGGTGACACTGGTCTGTGTATGTGTTTTAATTTCTTCACTCTTCCTTAATATGGAGGTTCGTCTTGAGTTCACGTTCAGGTTATTTGCAAAAGTTTAACTGGGTTAGTTCAGCGGTTTCCAAACATTTAGGTATTTTGTAAGTTCACTTACACCCTGGACCACTGAATTAAGGTGAAGTAAAAATTACTAAGTGAAAATCTTGACTGCCTACTTGTCTGAAATCGTCGACGCTTGCCTTCTTGGGAGTTGAATTGTGCCTTTTGTTTTCAGGTAGTGACATCGCGTTCTACTTGCACCTGGCGTTCAGTTTCCTAGACGTGATGTACATACCTTACGCGATCATTTACTACGTTGATAGGTATGTCATTCCCTTGATGTAGTCTTCATTTATTCAAGCTTAGGAGCCTTTACAAGGTTCAAAGGCATCATCCATGGAGATGAGTTTAACTTTTTTTTGTCTTCAGGGTGTACCTAACCTGTAACCTCCGTGACCTGTGCACGACGCCGCCTCTCAGCAGTTACTTCACGGCGGAGGTGTGGGTGTTGGTGGCGGCCATGTTGTTTCACGTTCCCGTCTCTGGAGCCGCTCTCCTGGCCGCCGACCGGCTCAAGTCTGGTGGTAGGATATGTCCGGTGAGTGATTGTAATAAACATATAGACAGAACCCTCAAATTATGTGTAGTGCTTCGATATTTAGTAAGAGACTGCCACCGGTGTGATTGAATGAGATGACGCTTCACAAAGTCCGTTTTCTAAAATTAAATTATGCCATTTGATTAACAAAAGAAGCGTCGTATGTGATGAATTTGTATAATGACAACATCAAATAGATCTTTTGACGGCATCGCGTCGTCGTCTGTCTCATTTTTGACGAATCAGAGTCCCACCTGCCAATAGCCCCTTTCTCTTTCAGGAATTACCCCTTCATTGTACCGTTTTTCAAGCGGATATTGTGAAAGAAGCCCTAAATCTACCTTTTCTTCTTCCCAGCGCAAGAAAAGTACTTCAGAGAGCGGCGGTGACGCGGAGCAGGAGGTGGGCGGGGAGGCGTGTGAGGACGAGGACGTGCGGCGCGAGCGACGCCGCGTGCACACCATACTGCAGCAGCCCACGCACAGCGCGCCGCCCTTAGTGGTTCATGTACGTGACATTATGTTGATATCTATAAATGATGACCACTCTATGTTGGCACATCCTAACCAAAACGATCACGTAAAATCTAGGTGAAATGTGCTTTTAAATGCACTATTGTAGTGCATTTAAAACCACATTTCACCTAGATTTTTATTTTTTTTTAAGCAGCAGTTTTTTGTACATTTGATAATAAAGATACTACTTTTCCTAGCACAAAGCTCATTCATTACAGGTCAACTAATAATAATAATTCCCTGCTAAAAAAAATTGCTAATAATTTCCTGTCAGATGTCACACACAATTAGTTCACTATTGAAATTCGATTTAAACTAACAATTAGCGTGACCTAGTAAGACTTGGATAGATACGGTTAAGACGTGCTATGAAGATGCGCTGTCCGCGTGTGTAAAAAAAACTTCGCTTCATTACACTCTTAGAGCAGAATTAATACTAACTATGCAATGCTATACTATGCTATTCTATTCAATGAAAATCAAACGATCCTATCAGTTGAAATAATACACATCTAACGCTCTGCAGCTTCTCTGGTGAAAAGGCTGCCTTAGAATCGTTTTAAACATCTGGAGTGGATCTACTAGATGTTTATAACTTATGGGACAACTCTATATTCTAGTAAGAAAATTAAAAAAATGTGTGTGTCAGCTCCAACGCACGACTGGAGTTTACTCCGTGAAAGGTGCGCAAGGTACGTTGCGCAGAAAAACGTAACACTTTTGAGTTAAAGCTTGTATTAATGTCACTCCTCATAAAATTTCCATACCGGGGGCATTATATATCAAAAAGTCGAGAGGTGTTGTGGGACACCCGATTGGAACGAATTTCGTTTCGCTGTATATTATGTATTGATACAGAGCCATCTAGTAGTCATAATTTTTTTGAAGCCAAAAGCTTATACTCTTCTACACTTCTTATACTTCTCTACACTTCTTATACTTCTCTACACTTCTTATACTTCTCTACACTTCTTATACTCCTCTACACTTCTTATACTCCTCTACACTTCTTATACTCCTCTACACTTCTTATACTCCTCTACACTTCTTATACTCCTCTACACTTCTTATACTTCTCTACACTTCTTATACTTCTCTACACTTCTTATACTTCTCTACACTTCTTATACTCCTCTACACTTCTTATACTCCTCTACACTTCTTATACTCCTCTACACTTCTTATACTCCTCTACACTTCTTATACTCCTCTACACTTCTTATACTTCTTTACACTTCTTATACTTCTCTACACTTCTCATACTTCTCTACTCTTGTTGTGGCTCTGTATTAAAAAAACAAAAACTTTTAACACTTGAAACTTGAGACCTAAAAACTGAATTTTTCGGGCCTATCGCTTTTTCGTTACGTGACGATTTCTACCAGTTAACTCCTACAGCAAGCCGCGTTAAAGGACTTCGTTCTAAAAAAAATCTCAAACAAACAACCAACCACATTTTATTTTATTTTTTCAAACTCAACACGAACTCAAAGCATTTATTAAAAGAAAACAAAAATAAATATAAGCCTTGAAAGAGTCGCAACAAGATGAGTGGATCAGCACCACTTAACATAACCATTTTGTAGGGATCCAACACGTCATATTGTTTTGTTCTCCATGTAGACTCTGCAGTTTCAAGGGTAGTTCGCTGACGTATTTAGAGCCATGCCTCTAAATACGTTGCACGCGCAAAATACATTTGATGCTCCGCAACGTTGATGTATGATTTCAATTCTAGACACAATAAAACACAATTCCGAATGGTAAACAAAGAAAGAAAAAAAAGAAATAATAAAAATAGGTTTATTTGTCACAGAACACGTGCACAAAAAAAAATCAAAAACCAAAACCAAACCAATTTAAGTGGATAACCAGTTCAATTGCTCTTAGTTCGGGACCGTGTAGCAGCTTCACCTCGGGGTGGGAACTGTGTTCTACAGTTCCTCATTTTATTCGAATCTTTTTTTACTTTAATAATATTTTTAAATCAGAGTAGCCTATCACTATTGATCTCTTAACGATGTTTATAATATATGTCTCTAGAACCTGCGCAAAGAATACAAAGTGCGAGGCACGGGCAGTGGTGGTTCGTGCTGGTCACATCAAGAAGAAACAGCATCCCACGTGCGGTCCCGTTTCGTGGGGCTGGCGCGACTCAGCCTGGCCGTGGAGGGAGGGGAGGTGTTCGGCCTGCTCGGCCACAACGGCGCGGGGAAGACCACCACTATGAAGATCATCACGGCGGAGGAGAGGCCCACACATGGCAGTGTGAGTGTCATTACTTTTATCATAGTTAACATTTGTAACAAGATGACAGTTATCTGTTGCTTATGGATTTGCAATATTGTTTATCTTTAAAAGTTTGTGCTAGGCTTTCGCCTTCGTACAGGGGAAGTTTAGTCACTGGTTATCTGTTTAATGTTTCGTTGTGCCAAGGAGACTAGCTGTCACAAAAACCACCACTGAGTCTGAAGTCCCTGCAAAAAAGCGCTAGTTAATGGAAAATAATTTTCAAGGTCTCAATTTGTTTACACGTGTGTTTCTTGCAGGTAATGCTGGGCAGTCAGAACATCGACGACTCGCAGACGTCCGCGTTCATGATGCTGGGCTACTGCCCGCAGCACGACGCGCTCTGGAAGAACGTCACCATTCGCGAGCACATCGAGTGCTATGCCGCCATCCGGGGCGTCAGCAAGGCGGACACTCCTCGGTAGATCTACTATACTGTACCTTTGTCAAATGATGCGGGTTGTGAAAGATGAGAAACAGACAAGCATTCTGAACGTCAAACAAATTGTGGATTCTCATTTATTTTAAAGTTAAAGTTTATGCTTTAACACACGAATCTCCCATGCACGAGCAACTGGACCCGAAACAAACACGAGGAGAGTTTCTCGATGGCCACGTATAACTCGTAGACGAGAGT
Organism: Fissipunctia ypsillon; assembly: GCA_947568875.1. Lineage (NCBI taxonomy): Eukaryota > Metazoa > Arthropoda > Insecta > Lepidoptera > Noctuidae > Fissipunctia > Fissipunctia ypsillon. The sequence goes on from OX387662.1 coordinate 10,538,902, forward strand.
CAGCAGGCGATTTATTGCTCATCGTGTAACTCATTGTGTAAACGATGCCTAGTCATTCAGATATTTGTAGTTAGCGAAAATTCGTCAGCCAATTGTGCCGTCTAATTATGTTTCAGTCCACTAACATTCAATTTCCTTCCACAGGATAGTAGACGCGTACCTAAATGGTCTACAGATAATGGAGCACGCGAGCAAGAACGCGGACGAGTGCTCGGGCGGCACGCGGCGCAAGCTGTCATTCGCGCTGGCCATGGTGGGCAGTCCGCGCGTCGTGCTGCTGGACGAGCCCTCCACCGGCATGGACCCGAGGAGCAAGAGGTTCCTCTGGGACACCATCCTGGCTAGCTTCCAGGTGAGACTTAAGATAATCACTCGCTCACCTTTGCTCTAAAGAAATAACCTGGCCGAAGCATCAGTTTTTTTTCCTCTGTCGTATCCGCTTGAACTCTATATCACCAAGCGGCTATCTACAATATGCCAGCAGTGTGCCCATAGCTTTTTCGGACATACTATGCGTTCACCTAAGCATGGCCTGGAAAGGCTTATGATACTGGGCCGGGTGGAAGGAAAACGCGCTCAAGGCAGAGCACCGGCAAGATGGTCAAACGCGATTAAGAAGGCTGTTGGAGGCAGCATTTACCTTATGGTCCATACTCCAGAAGACCGCACAACTTGGAGTCGCGTCGTATGTGGTCGCGATCCTCAGCATTAAAAGAACGACGAAGAAGAAGAAGATCAGCATGAACTATTTGGCAATAACTCATAAAATATGCTGTGGTAAAAATACCAAGTAAATAAAAGTGAGTTAGTGAGACAGCTAGATGGACCGACGACCTTAAGAAGGTGGCTGGGACAGACTGGTTGCCAAAGGCGGAGGACAGGGTATTGTGGCGCAGCCTGGGAGAGGCCTATGTCCAGTAGTGGACTGCGATAGGCTGAATTGATTGATTGTTGGCAGTGAGACAAAGTTTGTAGCAGGGATGTTTGTCCAGGGTGCAACGGACGCTCATTTATGTTATCCCAAAGATTTTATAAAGAAAACCTGCGAATTGGAACTGATGTGTTTCGAATAGGCGTGTCCTAGTAATACCATTTTAAAGTTCATTTCAGGCAAAAATTGTCAACAGCTTTTGACTGTTCCTGTTAATATCCGTGTGGAGAACTAAATTATTTATTGTTACAGGGCAAAAAAGGTGCTATACTAACGACACATTCCATGGAAGAGGCTGATGCTTTATGTTCCAGAGTCGGCATCATGGTCAAAGGCGGCCTAAGGTAACCAAACCTTTCATTCAATTAGTGAGCCTTCATCCCAAAACAACTTATGATATTGTTTTTTGTTGTTTGTTTAGATGTATTGGCTCAACACAACACTTGAAGAATTTATACGGTGCGGGATACACGTTGGAGATGAAGATTGGGCAAAGTAATCAAAAGCAGGTCAGTAACAACCTTATCTTATGTTTATTGATATTTTTCTTGATAGAATGGTGCCCATACTGGGGTCCCAAGAAAAATTGTGAGGTAGTTTTATTGTATTATAATGGAATGAAATTTGTTGTATACACGAAACTATTCGATAAAATACACAAGTAATACAGTTTTGCATCGGAGAATGATTTCTTTTTTCAAAATTAATAAGTGTTTGTTTCGATAATTAGATGATGGAGTCAGAGTCGATGTCACCATCACCGCTCAGATCGAATGAAAACTCGCCATCATTAGGAGAGGCAGATGAGGGTAAGTTACATTTTCAATCTTCTCTACATAAATAATGCCTGCAAAAGACCAAGTACCTACATAGATACCGTTCAGGGATACCGTCGCTCATATGACTTGTTCTCTCGGCAGCTGGCTCGGGTGCGGGCTCAGTGTGCGCGGAAGCAGAGGGGGAGGCGGAGGCGGTGGACGCTAGTATACACACGCCACTTGTAGCCGGTACGCCGCCGCCGAGACTGCAGCATCACCGGTACCTATAACATACATATACATACGTACCGATACCAAAATCTAGTACTAGGCTAGCGTACATACATTACTAGCGTACATACATTATCATGGAATTTATGGGAAAGTGTCCCGAAGTAATCGTATGATGATATTTAAGTTCGGGTGCTTTTAATCAATTATTTTACTTCCATTTTAGTTTTCAACTATAGTTTTCCAAAGCTAGGCACTATAATAAAAGATAATAGAAATAGTGTAAGACGAGAATAGCCGTGCCGTGGTACAGCGCGCACCAATCGACTAGTTTTGACAGATGCCGTAACACGGCGCATGCCAGCATAAATAATTTTGACATGGTAACTTACAAATCTGTTTCTTGCAGGACGGAGTCCGGTGGTGGTGGTGCAAACTCAGAAGCGGTGATAGCTCTAGTTGGCCATATGTTCCCGGCAGCAGTGCTAGAAGAAAGCTTCGCGGAGAGGCTAGTGTTCTCCGTGCCGCAGTCTGCTGTGTCCAGCCTCGCCAGGTGTTTCCAGCAGATTGAGGACGGTAAGTTTTAGTACTGGTCCCAAGTTGGGCGCCAATCAAAACAAAATTCTAGGTTATCAGTAGTATGATTAGGTTAGTCAAGTGGCTAAAGCTCTTAACTTCATAGTGTATTGTTTCGAACATCGCCAGTTATTTCCAGCAGATAAAGGACCGTAAGTTAATCTAATAGTCCCATGCTGGGCGCCAAAAAGAATTTAGCTCGAGTTGATCAATAGGAATAAAAAACAGTTGAGTGGACAAGTTCTTCATATATAAGTCTGCTGGTTCGGAACTTGCTAGATTTTCTAACAGATTGGGGATTTTCTAACAGATTGGTTGGTAGGATTATAAAATGGTCCCATGCTGGGCGCCATTAAATTCTCTAGTTGGCCGTGACAGTGGAGAAGAGTATTTCTCTTTCCTTTTCAGGAAAAAGTAATTGTACAAGTTTCATGTAAAGAACTATTTTATACATTATACACCACACAAGACGGCCACCACAACTATACACCACATATAATTATTATAACATTGTTTTATTTACAGCGAAAGAAAAACTAAACATAGTAGAGTACAGCTTCAGTCAAACGACATTGGAGCAAGTGTTCCTGAAATTCGCACAAACTGAGAACGTAGATTCCTCAGACTAAAAACATTAAACCGTTGATAGTATTGTAAGTATTGCGTCACTGTTCTGACTTCGCTTCACTTGAAAGGTAGAAAAGAAAAGAGTAGATCTGAGCAAAAAACGGTCAATGTTTGACGTTTTATGGCTTGGCGTATTTGTAATTTGCTTTTAAAAATCTTTGACAAGCAAAAATGATATTGAATTGAAACTAAATAAAAAATCTCATTCCCTGGCTAGTTTAGTTGGTTAACTTATTGAGCTAAGTATAAGTATCAAAGATATATTTTTGACTTGTTAACTCTTACAATGTTATAAGATTCTCCTAAATATGGCAGCTAATAAGAAACATTAATGCTAAAGCATTTTTGGTTGTGAAGGACGGCCAAGTCAAAACAGTGAAGTATTTTGTGCTTTTTTGAAAAGAAAATGTAAAATAAGAATCGCTTCTGATATTACAATATTGTGTAGTTACTTTAGTTGAGTTTTTTTTTTATAGCCTAAGAACTGAAAGAAAACTTTTGGTGCGTGTTTGATTTTCCTACATATTGATGCATCCTTGTTTAAATGTAAACACTTTAAAATGTTTAATAATGCCTTAATATCTGTATAAGTACTTTCTGCTACATCTACAACCTAAAATTGTATTAAGTATACGATTTCAATGAAAACCGGTTTAAAAAAATACAATAATTAGACGGGTGGAGATGGCGGGATGAGCTGGACTCCTTCAACAAGAACTGGTCCTTAGCAGCTTTAAACAGAGAGAAGTGGAAAGAGAGTCTTTGCCCTGCAGTGGGACATCACAGGCTTTTAATAATAATAAATAATAATTAGACAGGGGAAACAATTTTGGTACTCTGTCAAAAGACCGCACCAAAAGTTTTTGATCACGTCAAGGCTACAAGCTTTGTAATATTTCTGGTCGATGAGAGAATATTATCTAGGTGTGTAGACATAGGACATGTTGACTGTGTGACGTTTTATAATGATTTGATACGTTTATTAGCCAGTTTTATATTATATTAGGTACGCGGTACGGTAAGCATTGTGTTGGTTGTTCAAAACCTACCTATGTAACATTTTTGTGTAGGTACCTACTTGAGACGTGTTTTTTTTTTTGTCGCGATAATTATAAGAAATCTTCTTTTCTTGGAATAGAAACCATATTTTAAAGTACTTGGTACTTCAAAATCTAATGGGTCTAACTTGACCCGATTTGATTCAGGGTAGTTTATACATTAATACGTAATAATTTAACATTGTACAATTTCAAAATATTATGTCATCACTTTTACATTTTACGGTTTCGTTGCTGTGGCCCCCCTTACCCACAGCAACGAAACAGGTGTAGACTAGCTTATTGAATGTACAGACGCCAGCACATCAAGCTACTACAGTCTATCAAATTTGTTTAATAGATTTTCGACTTTATTGCTAAAGCATTAGGTTCAAGGTTGATTGGGAAATTTTGACAGTTTCGGGTAGCTTGATGTGCATGCTGGCGTCCATACCTGTCTGATCAAACGAAAATGCCATTTCTGCCTTTGTGAAATTTACTTACTCTAGTAACATTATAATCCTGTTCTGCCTAGATATAACCGTAGAATTGTGATATTGAGTAGATTAGTTTACCATATATTCATAGATATTCTTTAATCGGGCCAATTAGGTTGATCAACAAACACAATGCTTACTCCTCAAATAGTATAAAATCATTCATTGCATACGGTCTAACAGTGCCTAAGAACATATTGCTGTCTAACCAAATGTGAAAAGTTTAAATATTAACAACAAAATATGTGATTTTTAGTTTTAGAAGGAACTTTTGTGATTGATTTTCTAGTCGGCAACACTGTGTGCTTCATTTTGTATTTGGAAAGAGAAAAAAAAAATATAAAGTTTGACTTTATACTGTCAGTTGTTTGTAAAAATAAATACTTAGTAAAGATATAAGTAGATTCCTACATCGTAGACAAGCTAGGTAGAATGAAATTGTGACCTTGTAAAAACTCCGTCATTTTGTATTACCTATACGTAAGAAATGTTATGATCTGACAATGTAGTCATTCCTCTGTCAAATTAAAATCAAAAAAATATTATCATCGCCATTTCCATGCTATTTATTGATCTTAGCAATCGCCAGGGGAGTGACTTAAGGCTCCCGCAGACAGGCGCGGCGCGACGGTGCGACGCGATTCTGGTAGTACCTACCCGTAGAACAATTTCCATGAAGTTTTCATAGAAATTGTTCTCCTAGAATCGCGACGCAATGTCGCGTCACGCCCGTCTGTGGGAGACTTTAAAAAGTCAACAGCACAAACCCAAATACAAAATGACGTAAACACAAAATGTTAGTTTAATTTATAGAATTTTACAATTTCATAATATGTTGCTATGTTTCATAATGACGAAACTATGTATATTATACCTACTGCGATTGTTGACAAGTTGTCTAAAAACCTAGTCTTAAAGTAATACGGACTATAAAGTATATTATGATCAGTTTCGATTACATTCGCCGTGTCGGGTGTAAGATTATTGTAGCGTTGGCTGGAGACTGGCATGGCCGGGTAATCTGAGCGAAATTAGATTAGTCTACTTACTTGAATGAAAAGCGGCTGTAATCATGCAAAGGGAAAAGGGGACCATCGAAAATGCTTTGGTTAAGGATGAAGAAGAAGAGAAACCACAAACCACTAAATGCATTTAACGCTAAATTTATTTAAAACATCATTCCGTCTCTGTCGTCTTCAAAATATTGACAGAAATAGAATGATGTTTTGGATTCTTTTAGCGCTAAATGCAGTTTCTGATGTGTGGTGAAAGTAGGCTTTGGATTCATAGGAATGAAGCCCAGCCTCGACAATTTAATGTGTTCAAGGATTACATCAATTTAAGTGCATTTATGCTCATATCCATTTAATAAATAATGCTTAATCCAATCCTTCTTTGAATGTCACATTAATAGAAGGTTTTTTTAAATATTTTCTAACAATATAAATCTTAAACTATAAAAAAATAACGCACAACAATATAACTTTTCAAACTCACCTCACAAAAACGTGATAATTGCGAAGAATAACGTAATGAATAGAGTATGTTGGGGTAAGTTCGGCGCTGGGTTATGACCGTACGAATCAAATTCCCGGCTAATTTGGCAATTTTCTTTAATGGTGACAAAATAAAATGACGCAGAATTTAATTCGTACGGTCTTATCCCAGCGCCGAACTTACCCCAACATACGGCATATCCTACAATAACAAGATAAGTACTGATACTTTTGTCTTAGTTCCAGTGAATTGAAATGACTAAACCAACCAGCTACTAATTTATAAAACACTGGCACAGTTATTCTTCAAATCTTGCGCTCCTAAAAATATTATTAAACACTATTTAATGATTGCGCCTCTTTTCGTGAACCGCAAATAATTCCGTTTTTGGGGTCCTAAAAATACTAAATAGTCAAGTAACTACGACCAACGCAGATTTTAGAGGATCAGATAATATAAATATTTCACCAAATCAATTGCAACAGTAGGTATTTATGATACCCAGCTATAACAATCTCCCAGCCAATGAATAATATAGCTATTTTAATATTCTGTTAAAATATAATGAATGGACTTGTAAATGTTTTGACAAAGGTCAGGTACTCAAAGGAATGAGTTTAATATTACTGTTGATAGGTTAAACATTCTAGGGTTAATATCAGTATTAGGTTAAGATCGCTTTTGTATCAGTTATTTTCGAATAAACTCAACATTTTTATCAAATAATATATTTTTTGCCGCTTTTATTGCTGTCTAGGTATTATTTTTAATTAAGCGACAATTTCAATTGGTTCAAAATGTTAGGTGCCTACTTTTTTCCCGCCTTGAAATGTCAAATAACATTTTCACAGACAATAAACAACAGCTATTGAAAGTTTATTAGTACCTAAACCTCTTTGTTATATCGTTATTGGTCATAAACAAAGTATTTTTTGCTTACAAAGCCAGAGGAATGAATATTGTTTGTCATATCATGGTTTTTGGTGTTTTTCTATAAACATTCAAGAGCCGTGCTTAGTGATGGATCTAAAAGCAAGCCGATTGTAATCCTTAAAACAACACGTGTCCAATCGTTTACCTAAGAGAGGAACTAGTCAAAATACCTATCATGTTTTATCATTGTAAAGGGTTATTAAATCATGTATGTTTTACTTTGACAGTGACAGAAAACAAATATGTGTAAGATAAGTAACCGTTTTCTTCAAACGGAAACGCGTTAAATTAACTAAATATTTACAGAATTTCTGTAAAATATTTTTCTATAAAATTGTTCCTCTTCTGTTAACTAGCTGATTAAAACTTTACGTTAATCACTTATGTCCATTTCGTGTAACTTAGCGATCATTACCTAGAATTAAGTTCCTCAAACCTATGTTAAAGTATCGTAGGTATATAATATTAGTTATAATTAAGATCATCTTACTCTATCAAACTCGGAAGCCTCATCAAGACATTTCCTCTTGGCTTTAAGCATTTCATATCATTTACTGTTTAGTTTTCTTAAAGTAGGTAATGGTACAAACTTAATAGGTATCAGATGTGTTAAAGATTTGATGTTATGAGAAAGTGTTAAAAGACTACAATTTGATGTGTGATTTTAGCTTTCGAAGCTGGAATGAGCTAGACGTTGTTTACGCTTATTTTAATGATAAGTTTAATGTGAACATTCAACAATTAACATTCAGCTAGGGTAATTAATTTTACTTCAAAACCAGGGTCAAATTGACTATGTAAAAGCTAATCTGTCAAATAATGTGAATGATTAGATACGGTCCTTGCTAAGATACTGAGAACATAAAATTAGTTATCAAACGAGTGTTGTAGACGTGCAAGCTAGTGAAATAATCATATTTTAAGACAGTTTTACTATCTCTTAGATTTGCATCAAATTGTCTTCAGAGAAAACCTTGAAATATGATAGTAATCTTTACGTAAAACATGCGTAGAATCGATTCAATTCATGACATCAATACTAGAAGTTACATAATTTCTCGAATAACTTCAATGTCTTGTTGTTACGCCTTCTCAATGTTAATTGTTAAATCGGTCATAAAAATATATTGGTATTTTTATTTTCGCATATAAATAGAAAATGTAACCTGAGATTGGCAAATCTGAGAGGTTAATAATTAAATAATTGACATTTAGCTGCATCTGAATGAGACTGGAAGCTGACCTCGCAATATTCAGATAGAGACATTGATAAATACCAGAAAGCAAATCTCACCGTGAAAACTTAGGTGAAATGTGCTGTCAGTTGTGTCAATCTCAGCTTCTGGTAGCATGACAGCTCACTTCTGAGAGGTTTGAGAATCGATCGACAAATTCGAAAATAGAAAACAAAGTAGGTATAGTTGCCGGCACGAGTCGTGAGCACAAACTCTACTCTTAAACCTAACGAATCTTATTTCCTATCACGGCAGGTTGCACACGGGTGGGAGCAATGTAATCAATATATGATCAAGCATATTTATAAACACATAGAAAACAGAATACAAGAGCACGCTGATGAGGGCAGTTAAAGTTAAGGCGGAATTTGTGCTCACGACTCGTGCCGGCAATTATAAATGAAAAGATCTCAAAATCAGTCGGTCAAAATTATGTACAAGTAGTTACATTAGTTAGTTGATTAATAAAAATAAATAAATGCTGAAAAGTATTGTGAATTTGCTTTGGCTGTGTAATGATCACATAAAAAATATTTTATTTACAATGGCTGAGTGATCGTCTCGTGTGAATGAAAAAATGTTTTATTTATTTGTCAAATTAAATTCTTATCATTAGTGTTACGTACATTTAATAAATCAAATTGTGAAGTGAATTAAGTTTTAAGTAATCTTTAATGATCAAAGAAAAATATATTTTGTGTGTTCGGTGAGTATAATGGAAATCTTTTTAGGTAATGCGAAAATAAAAATATTCATAATAATATTAAGAGAGCCAATTCGGGCAGTCTGTAAGTACCTACTGACGTGCTGTTCTGTTACCTTTTTATTTTGTTTGTTAGTGAATTTTAGTCAATTAATTTAGTACAGAATAAAACATCCGACACGATTAAACGTTTTTTATTTTGATAACATTTAACCTTCAAACCATTTTTTTAACCAGCCTTAGGACCAGTTTCTCGAACAAAAATGACCTCAAAACTAATTTGGCAGATTGTCAAGAGCGCGTAAACTGCTGTGATTGGCTGCTAAATCATTCAACCAATCAGCAGTTTACGCGCGTTTGACAAATTTTACATAATTTTCGTTCGAAAAACTATCCTTATGCTAAACTAGCTTTAACTCTGTAATCTTCAACAAAGGCAAAATGTGCAGGTAATCATTATTCCATACAGATACTTATTAATAACAAAACGATACAGTAACACGCATAGTCGTGTCCCTGGCACCAATTTACAGCATCATTTTTTGCTGATGTTTTCAACCAGGAAAATGAAATATATTAATTAGATATCCTTTGTAATAATTCTCCAGCCTAGTCTGGTAGCGGAATCATTATTCATTGTTTTTTTTTACTGAAGAAATAGTTTTTGTTATTTTTAGTTTTAGTAGGTACTATATCCGCGTATCGGCAAGCGCCCATTTATCCCATTTGCCTTTGGACCACTCGGTCTGGGACACCCTGTATATTGAGTTCTCGTGATATATGTAGTAGGGCAAAACTTGGGTAATCGGTGATAGTTTTGTTTATTACTTGTAAAATTCGATTCATTGATCAGACTATTTTTTAAATTTACTGTGATATAGTAGACAAAATAAGTTTTGCTAACTAATATCTAAAAATGTGGCAAATACTATAATGATTGAAAAATGTACATTTATCAAGTTAGTAGTAACTTGGTAATAAAACACAATTATCTATCACCGAATAGCTGCATATCACGAATTAGCCAAGTTTTGCCCTATAGCACTAATATGCAAGCCCTCTTCATGGAGAAATAATATTTCAGCCCTTTGTTGCAGGGTTAAACTTGCTATTTTATTTCAATCAATCAATAATGTTTATTATATTTCACACCTAATATTTTTGAATGTCACTGTCATCATTCTGCTGCCCTTATCCCAATTTCCTTGGGGTCGGCGCAATATGTCCTTTTCTTCCATACTTCTCTATTAGTCGTCATCTCAGTAGTCATCCCCTTTCGAGCCATACTTATCATCTTTCACACAGTCCATCCATCGATTGTTTGGTCTTCCCCTACTCTTATAAACAAAATTACTATTAAGTAGATAACGAAATATCATATTTACATAGTTAAAATATACTTACACGGATACGTGTTATCACTTTTCTGTTTTTAAATGTGTAATTTTGTGAAAATAAGTTTAGCATCCACTATGTGGGGTGGTTCTCCAAGGGCCTTCTCACATGGGCCACTCGCAACCGCTAGAGGTCAGCAACAGCCGCTTTACAAAAGGTATGAAAAGTGCTGAAAACTGTCCCTGACCAGTGATGGCCGACGTAAATATCCCGTGTGCGGGGGCCTTAGTTACATACCTAAATAGGTTACTTACGTTATAGGTTGATATTACGATACTAGCTTCTGCCCTCAACTTCATTCGCGTGTAAGTCAACTACACGCGTACTACGCTTGTAACTATGTGTAAAAAGTAAAATAAATATCCTAAGACACTCGGCAATAATGTAGCTTTCTATCACTGAAAAAATTTTAGAAATCGGATGAAAAGTTTCGGAGATTACCCATTACATACAAACTCACTTTTACCTCTTCCTAATATTATAATTATTATATAGGTAGTATAGATTTGCGATCTTAGAACTAAAAGGTTTCGCTGAAAGAAATATAAGTAACTACATGTTGGGACCTTCCTAATGCGTATAGTAAAGTAGACAGGATTACCCACGATTTTAAAGAAAACATGGAAATGACGGGCAAGGCTATCGCAAAGGCATCAGGCATCACCGCAAACCTATTGTCTATGGTCAACATCGCCACAACAGTAGTTGCATACCACGGTCTAGTAGCGTCCATTTTAAGATATGGAATAATCTTTTGGGGAAACTGTACCTACTCTACGAGAACAGGTGTTCAAAGCCCAAAAACGTTTCATAAGGGCAATACTTAACATGAAAGTGACGGATAGTTGCGTTCCTGTGTTTAAGTCCCTAAAAATGTTAACGTTCCCGAGTATGTATATTTTAGAAATCGCACTCTTCGTTAAATGTAACATGAACCTTTTCACTTCAGTGATGTCAGAATCTAGGAAAAGACCTATAAGAAACCAGTATAAACACTTACTAAATGTTGAGAGATGTAATATTGCTTTGCTTTGCTTTTTGCTTTTTGATGTAATATTAGCATGGGCCCAATAATTTTTAATAAAGTACCCAATATAATTAAAAATGACACAATAAAAAATTTTAAAAAGAGACTGACATTACTATTGATTGAAAAATGCTATTATTCAGTAAATGACTTTTTAAATGACATGGACTTATGTATTGAATAATTTAACTAGAATTTATTTTATTTATGTATTGTGGATAATTGCCGACTAATGTTTTTATGTTGTAATTTTATTTTATTTCCATTATTTAATTTTATTTTCAATTTAGTGAACAACTTAATTAATGTTTGCATGCCTTATATAAGGTAGATTGTACAAGGCTCACCCATCTTGTTGTAACATCTTATTTTATGTACCTGCAATCTATTCAAATAAAATTTACTTTACTTTACTTTACTTATGCAGATGTAGGTAATGACCGACGAATAGATTGTGGGCGTTAGGGAAAACATGAAAATTTAAGGTAAGGTCTACCTATGTTATTTTATTTTGAACGGGCGGACCTACCACCTCGGCCTCCGCTAATGGCAGGGAAGGCAGCGCAGAGCCGGTGTCGTGCCGGGGCTTGCAGGAAGGCTAATGCCCCACACAGCAGCAGAAGCCTCTCAGTTTTTAATTATGATGATGATATTGTTTAAGTGGCGATTTTGCGCCTCATTGACGAAAATCTCAGAAGAGGAGTGCTTTGTGTTTTTCTGAATGGTGTTTAGTACCTAATCTAACCCCACCGGTATTTGAAGTACCACGAATGACTCTCCTTGATCGCATCACACGCCACAGACGGCACAAATCTCCGATTTTGTTGAATTTTCACGAGGGGATAGTACCCAAATTGTTATTTTAGTACCTCCGTTTAAAAATTTGTACCTCTTTTTTTTTCTTTTTTTTTTTGTGGGTGGGAAATGGGTTTCGCTAAAAAGTGAAAAACAAGAAGTTTGTGGCGTATACGCTATGGATGGTCCTTCTTGTTTTTCAGTTGTACATACATTTTTTTTTCAACCGAAGTAGGTACTAAGTAAATATAACAATTTGGGTACTACTTATCCCCTCCTGAAAATTCAACAAAATCGGTGATTTGTGGCATAGTATAAAGAGAGGAAGTACGTTATCTTCATACAAACGCACCGCGCGCGGCTTGTATGTGTGCGCCAAAGTATCTATGCGTCGCCGCACGCACACTTAAACAAATCTCGGCCCGTTTCGCAGCGCGCCAGTCGGGGCTAACATCGCACGAGGTTCGCGCGTCACGGCATTTCGGCACCGCTAAATGAATGTGTGATAATGAATGTGTGATAATCGCAGGAGAACGTATTGCTGTGTGTTTGGGTGTCTTAATAATTCATCGATTCCAGGATTGTCTCTGTTCAAATTACCTATTGAACAGGAAAGAAGTCACTTTTTCTAGCATATCATTTTTACTTGATGATGAGATACCTACTTACTTATTTTTTGTTGTATTAGTTTTCTATTAGACAGAGGAAGTAGGCAGCCCTCATTCCCACTAGAATGTACTAGGTACTTTTGATCTGTCAATTGATTTGCCGCTATTGCTTTGTTTATGTTTAGTCATGCCGATTTCTCAGTACCTATTGTAGGTATAGTAACTAAGTACCTATTTACAGTTATAAAATCGTACATAAAAAATAAGTAATTGACTAATTGTGAATCAGATAAATAGAGCAAAGTTCGAATCACCTACCGTTTACTCGTGCTCATCACCGCCCCGCGCCGCCCGTCTGCTGGCCCGTCGCTCTTTCTTTCATCGTGAAAGGTTTCATCATCGTTTAGGTACCCAGACAATACATGTAAAAAATACAACTTCCCGACCCTTGCCAATTTATTGGCACTGAATTAAAATTTAACTAAAAGTGACAACCCTGAGACAGTAGGCAATTATATCGCGGATTGTGCCGGAGATAGCCTACTTCCTCTCTTTATACTATGTTTGTGGCGTGTGACGCCTTTGATTGAACTAATACCGCGATTATCATATTGTCTGCATAAGTACCCCCCACGCATCACGATTAGGAATTTTTTATAAGGTGCCAATTCGAAATCACCCAAATAATAAAATAAAATATGGATGGTCCCTATACTACCTATACCTATTGGGAGTATAGGGACCAACCATAATATTTTAACGATTTCGCGGACGCTAAACGTCTATACAAGGTGTACCAAATTTAAATAACACACAACCTCTTAAGGGGTCATTGCACTCATCAATATGAACAACTTTACTATGGAACCAAACCAGAAATCGCGAAAAAAAACCTGCTGTTCCCTACATTTCGACGAGTTATGCGAACATAAATTATGACCAGCTGCTTCCTTTCGCGATTTCAGGTTTGGTCCCATAGTAAAAGTTGCTTATAATGTTGAGTACAATGCCCCCTTAAGAGGTTGTGCGTTATTTAAATTACACCTTGCAGACGCCATAACAATAAAACTTCTATTGTCTCGTTTAGCGTCGGCGAAAGCGTTATTAACAAAGCTATTTCAGTATTTTAAATCATTTATTACCCTTTCAATGATTACGTAAACGTGCCTAATGTTTTTCTTTCATATCGCGCTTGGTAGAATAAATCAAAATATTATAGGTATACACTTAGGTATTTGCGTAAGACCATTGAAGACGCAACAGGTGCTACCGCACTACGAATACTTTCAAAACAAATCAATGAAGAACAATAATAAAGCTGCCTGATGCTACGGGTGTTGGCAACACCAACAAAGTATTTTTTATTTTATTACACTTGCAACATTGATTGTGACTTGTCAACGAGAGATTAAAAGCGAGTTGTTTGTCCAGTGTCCAGTAAAATTATATTTTAAGAAGAAAGTAAGAGTTTGCATTCCCAGTCACCTCACACCCCTACCACCGACGCCAACAAAGACCACAGCAAAAATACAGTCCACTCAACAAGATCCCAACATTTTGGTCCATCTCACCGGATTGGCGTGGTTGGTAAGAAGCAAACTACTGTGTGTGAGCAACGTGTGCAAACTTCAACAAAGACAACAGCAAAAATACAGTCCACTCAACAAGATCCCAACATTTTGGTCCATCTCACCGGATTGGCGTGGTTGGTAAGAAGCAAACTACTGTGTGTGAGCAACGTGTGCAAACTTCAACAAAGACCACAGCAAAAATACAGTCCACTCAACAAGATCCCAACATTTTGGTCCATCTCACCGGATTGGCGTGGTTGGTAAGAAGCAAACTACTGTGTGTGAGCAACGTGTGCAAACTTCAACAAAGACAACAGCAAAAATACAGTCCACTCAACAAGATCCCAACATTTTGGTCCATCTCACCGGATTGGCGTGGTTGGTAAGAAGCAAACTACTGTGTGTGAGCAACGTGTGCAAACTTCAACAAAGACCACAGCAAAAATACAGTCCACTCAACAAGATCCCAACATTTTGGTCCATCTCACCGGATTGGCGTGGTTGGCAAGAAGCAAACTACTGTGTGTGAGCAACGTGTGCAAACTTCAACAAAGACCACAGCAAAAATACAGTCCACTCAACAAGATCCCAACAACGGGTACATTGTCGCGATAACGCGAACTAGGTACACTTCGCGCGCTCTCTGTTGTACAGCGAAACGACGAGCGGTGTGAGACAGAAAGCGCATGAAGTGTAGTTCGCGTTATCGCGACAATGTAACCGTAGCATCATGATACAGGTATCATGGTACCTGTTGTAGGTAATAATGAATAAACGATTGTGTATTGAGTAACTTTACCTATTAACAGTTACCTAAACTTAGTTGAAATTCGAAGGTAACAAGTGGACCCGCTTGATCCCGTTTAGTCTCCAAAAATCCTTCTTACCAGTACCCCAGAGGAACGTACCTATATTAGTTTTCCATGTTTTCCGTATCCCGTCACAAACATTTGAGAAAACTATAAACAAAACCTCAAAAACTACATAACGTAAACATAACAACATCGCATCAATTTCAATCAAGTCACTCAATCAATTCACTTAGTAATCATATTTATAATAAAATTAATAAAGAATTAAAAATCCTAAAACTAAACACCCACGCGGTAAAAACTAAAGTAACAGAGTGGCTACTAGAGAAGGCCTACACGGAGTCGCTTACATCATTGAATCTCTCACGCACCCTGCTTTCGATAACATTCACACATTTAACCCTTTATGGTGGAAGGTCGTTAAATTTGTTAGTTTTATAGATACTAGGTGGTAAATAGGGTATTATTAACGGAAATAATAATTTTAAAAAAATTATTAAAAATTAAGTATTTATTATTCAAAAAAAACTATTTGTTGCAGAAATGCAACATTACATCAAGTGCGCTAAAAAAATAAACTTAAAGTTAGGAAATATGAAAATTTTTAAAGCAGTTATTTTGCTTATTATAACATAAACTAATACCACATTTTTCGCAGCTTGTTTGCGTATACCCCTTGCAGTCTGGAAATTTGCACCTCATTCGTTTATCCAGCCAAACTGGCCAGTGCCCGTATTGGTCCAACCTCACATCTTTCGGAGGAACGTGTTGAGCCGGACCTTTCTTCTTTTTATTTTGAATGAGACATTCAACATCACTTCTGCGCTTTGTGCGGTTGATTGTCTTATATTTGCATAACGTCTCTGCTATGGCTACTCTGAATTCAGCAGAATTGAGGGTTTTACTGATACTACCCTTTTCTGCATTTATTCTTCGATATAAAAGCCATGAATTACACATAGCCATATCTAAAAAATGATAAAAAACTCGAAGATACCAGCGTTTACTACGGAGTTTAATTTTGTAGTGGCCCATGACACAGTCTAAAAGATCAACACCACCCATATGTCGATTATATTCTGCGACGACCAAAGGACGTTCAACAGAAATGTATTGTTTTCTCGACTTGTCCCACCTTCTTACTACAGATGTTGGGTGCTTTCCAGCAAAATTAGATGCTAGAGTGACGATTTTGTTATCTCTCCAAGCGACCACAGCTACATCAACTCCATTGCAGTTACCGACCTGTTCTATTGACGTACCACGCGGTTCTTTTTTAAAAATGTTTTCATGTGGCAGCTTGCAGTTTGAAATACGGTTTTTTCTTATAGTCCCTAAAGCCAAAATGCCGCGACTGGACAAGTATTCAATAAGCGGGATCGAGGTGTAGTAATTATCGAAAAACAGCCGGTAGTTCTGATTGATAGGCACTTCACGGGAAAGGCGGACTACCACATTAGATGATGCCCCTAAGTCAGGCTCGCTGGCTGCGCATCTGTTTTCCTGTCCACTATATACTTCAAATTTGTACCCATACCCAGATACTCCACATATAACAAACAGTTTGAATCCCAATTTATGGGGTTTGTCTGGTAAATACTGTTTCAACACACTTCGAGCTTTTGTTGAACACATTTGTTCATCTACAGATAAATGCGCTTCAAATGGAACTTTTTTGAAGTTCTGGTTGAGTGCCTCTATCAATGGCCGGATTTTATATAAACGATCAGAATCAACATGGTCATATTGTAGCATTTTACTATTGTCGTTGAAGTGTAATAACTGTCTAAGTAATTCGAATCGTTTCGACGGCATTGTCTCCTGTACCGGCGCAAACCTAATGTTTTCAGACCAATACATTTTTACATTTGGCATACGAACTATTGACATATAATATACGATTCCAATGAATTGACGTATTTCTTGACTAGTAGCATTTACAGGTTTATTAGCATCTTTCTGAACAGAGTATAAATTAGTCTGGTCTCTTATAAGATTGATAATTTCTTCAGTAAACAGATACGCAAATACCTCAAATGGAGTATCTAAGCAAAGTATTTCTGGGGGTAACTTGTCAGATCCAAGAAAGTGTAGTTGGTCTTCATTTAAGTTCAGCGTTTTAGTTTTCCACGTGATATTAGTCCTAGGCACACGATTAGATGTCCTTGGAGCTGCTGCAGAACTAGTACTAGGAGAAGCGGAGGCCAGACTTGGATCCATTGCAGTACTAATGATCTGAGTATTAGTGGATGTTGTTACTAGGGTGCTGGTAGGTTGAACTTCATTTTCTAAGTCAGATGGTATCTCTGGGTCCTCATCAGAACTTGCATGCTCATTCGGCTCGAAATTATACGCCGGATCGGCGACATTGTCGTCGTCAGAAAAGTCAAGGCCATCTTCGCTATCTTCACATTCTCCCAGTATATTTTCCAGGACCTGAGTAGTCAAAGTATGCAATTTACGACTCATTTTGATCCTGAAAAGAAACACCCAAATTTAAAAAAAAAGGTAATAAACATATACCACAACGCGCAATGTTGCATATTTGCAACAAAACAAAATCTGTCTAAGAAATAATAAAAAAAATATTTTTCTAGTAAAAATATTATTGATTATTGAAATATATCCTCTTACCTTTTACTCATACCAATTTTAACAGCCAAATATCACTATTTCACCAAAAAATTATTTTTCGTAAACGAATTCAAAGAGAGCGAAACAGGTTTGTTCTCGTTTGTCACTTCAATGAAACACAAATACAAGTGTCGCCATCTAGTTAGCTCGTTAGTTACTAAATCGTTAGAATGCTTTGTTGCCGATGTACAACACCGAGTAAAGTCGGTTTATCGCCATTTGCTATATTTTTACTTCTATTTGAATGGTATGTTGCAGAAGTACAACATGGCTCCATAAAGGGTACATGGGCGCACGCACCCCCTGCCCTCCCCACCTTATCACACATGCACATACTTCCACTCAATACTCACCTTCCACTACAGGCACACACACACCCTCACACACATATACATACGTCACAACTATAACAGAATCGCATAAATTATTGCAGCGGTAGAACGACACCGTTCATTGATTATTGTTACAGTAATATTGTTAAAGAATTTTGTGGCCGCACACTGTTTCTCAAAATACAGGTTCTAACCTAGTTTGAGAGGCAGGGTTTTAAAACTTTTTGTACAGATTTTTCAATAAACCTAATTAACTGTGTAGCTCTCTACTCACTGTTTGTTTCTGTAACTATCTGTAATTTTTGGTGAATAAACATACAATATATATTATCAATATTATATTATAACATCGCCCCTGTAATCCCCGAAGAGTTTTAGGCAGAGGTGTACCTATAGTACACCCACATTTCGCCAGTTATGTCTAAGTCCCATGTAATAGGGGGCGAGCCTATTGCCATTAATCGGGCACAAATCCAAACTCCGGCTGCTACTGAGAAATTCCAAATGGAAAACCCAATAACATTTTGCCCGACCCAGGGATCGAACCCAGGATCTCATGCTCAGAAGTAGCGCTTTAGACTACTATACCAACGAGGCAGGCAACCTCAAAAACTAGTTTAATACTAAACAGTGGGTAAACGTAACAGTAAGAAATAATTACTTACTGTTCACGTGAAAGAGGAATTCCTTGTATTAATATGGCACGCTTCAATTCATACACACCTCACAGACTCGTCATCGGTCAGTCGACTTCTTGTTTAAAATATCGGCCACCAAGGTCGAGCAAGTTTATAGAGGGTCAAATTAAATTAACTAGCGAAACTTCGCACACCTGACGGATACCGATATCTAATGACGATAAAACAAAAAAAAAACTAAACTCTTTATTTCCAGTCGGTAACTACAGTTTACTACGCGGTCACCGGCCACTAGTAACTTGAAATATATTATGAGTTTAAGGCGAAAGCGCCAGGGTAGCCCGTGCAATTCAAATTTTCTTAAGTTTTTTCCAATTTGCAGGTCAGTATTAGGTTGTATGGTGATTAAAATATGATTCGCGACTGTAACAAATATATATTTACAGAATTATAATCATTAAAGTTATCAACACAACTCTCTAAGACCAGATAATCCTATTGAATGACTATTTCATAAAATCTTGACATTTGAGGATTGTACTAACTTAAGGAGTTGTATTGTTTATTTATTTTATTTTACTATTTATGTACACACAATAAAACATATACAGATACGACGTTACGTGTAGGTATTGAGTACAAAGGTACTGCTTATTTCTTAAGAAATTTCTTCCAGCAGACCTGCGAAAGGGGAAATGAAAAAGAAATGTAGACAATAGAGTGTGAGAACAAGAAGAGAAGAATATGATTTGTGACGTCTTAAACTAAAATATTAAATATACCTAATATAAAGCAAAAATTAACAAACAGTATATAAATAAATGTGCTATAAACCTATATAATATAAATATATAAATTCTCACAGTTGAGAGGAGAGGTGATGCTCTTTTACTCGATATTTGAAAAAATATAAATTAAATAGATTTTAAATCTCGAATGCTAGGCGGAAGTGAGTCCCACAATCTTACAGCATGGACAGAGAAGGAATACGAATAGTAGCTTGTTTTATGAGGATGGGATTTAAGGAGGCATCTAAGGTGTGATCTACACAGTGGGTCGCTAGGGGGAGCGTAAGAAAATCGCTCACGCAGGTTGGAAGGATAAGGGGGGTTGCGGAAGATGTTGAAGAGGAGACATAAAATTCGAGTGTTCCTGCGAAGACGGATTGGGAGCCACTTGAGTTCCTTGCGAAGGTGAGATACATGGTCATACTTTCGAGGATCGAAAACAAAGCGAATTGTTTTCGGTCTGCGAAAATATGACCATGTATGAGCACAAGTTTTGCAAGCGCTCAAGCTTGCTTAATAGCTCCTCAGTAGCATCCAGGTAGCAGGCGTCGGCATAATCTATAATCGGCTGAATAAGTGTTTGTGCCAAAGAAATTTTTGTCTTCAGGGGACTTTGAAGGCATTTCAGCGAATGAAAAGAGAAATGTACCTTTCTACTGACCTCATTGACCTGAGCACGCCACAAAAGATTGGAGTCAATAATAACACCCAAATCTTTGGCGGTTTCGGTATAGTCAATGGGAAGGCATCAGAGATGCAACATCAGCCGCATTGCGAACGAATCTGCTGCCTATGATCATGGCCTAGGATTTAGTTGGGTTAACTTTCAAAACAAAAGACTGAGCCCAAGCGTTGATACAAGCCAGGTCATGATTCATAGCAGCAATTGCAGAACCCGCGTCAGCTACAGTAAAATGTCGGTAAAGCTGCAAGTCATCTGCGTAGAGAGAGATGGAAACTAGTGGAGATTACCCTGGTACCTAACAAAGTTTATGAAAATTGAAAAGAGAAGAGGTTAGAGATTTATTTTATTACTGATTCTTATGATTATAATTCTGTAAATACATATTTGTTACGTTCGCGAAACATACTTTAATCAACATACACCCAGACACTGAGCTGCAAATTACAAAAATGTTGAGAAAATTTGAATTTCGCGGGCTACCTTAGCGCTTCTCCCTTAAATAATCCTTATCTTTATTGTTTTATCGACATTGGATATCGACCGATACCCATCACATCTGCGGAGTTACGCTAGCTAATTTATTTTGACCCTGTATGAATCAGGTAGATTTCAGGAGCGGACACGTTAGCCCTATAACCGATGACCGTTGGGGCAGGCGTGTTATTAGTTGGAGACTACGAATCGGCAAACGTAGGGAAGGATCAGGATAGGTGGCGTGGTGATCGTAAAACCAGGAGTTTGCAGGGCGTTTGCGGAACTTGAGTCCTTCAAGTTGGGCGGAGCAAAGATGTTCACAGACGCCATCCAGCGGTGGCATATGGATGAGAGTAGTATAGCACAAAATGACTCGAGATTAGAGAAGCGTATGTCCAACAGTGGATTCTAAGGGTTTTTACGAGAGAACTGCTTTTAATAGAGTGTTTTGCAGCAAGTTTGTGTTATTGTATTAAGCAGCAAATAATAAGC
Source organism: Fissipunctia ypsillon (assembly GCA_947568875.1). Classification (NCBI taxonomy): domain Eukaryota; kingdom Metazoa; phylum Arthropoda; class Insecta; order Lepidoptera; family Noctuidae; genus Fissipunctia; species Fissipunctia ypsillon. The sequence continues at coordinate 10,560,178 of OX387662.1, forward strand.
AGGTAGGTACCTAAGTATCTAGTTTTGAAACAAAGTCCATCGAAAGGTGCCTCTTTTACACGTGGAATTGTGTCCGAACTGAGACCTAATATAAAGTTCATCATTCATATACTTTATAGGTACTTACCTATATCAAACTCTTACGACGGTTAAAAAATACTGCAGATAAAATTATTGTCTTACTTGTCTGAATTGCATGACGTTACCTAGTCACGTCACGTCACGTCACTCTAGTTGCTAAGAAATAGGTAATCTTTTTATTTAAACATAATCTCTAAACTAATATACATCATACACACATAAATTACCGAGTATTCACATAGATATTTACCATGGAAACTTCGGAAGATACCATTATTTACCCACCCTGTTCTATTGAAAATAAATCTAGAGCAAAAATATTTTCTCTTGTACGAGTATTATCATTAAAGAGACTTTTACGACCTGAAATAATATAACATATATTTTATGTGGAATGACATGTTTTTCCCGCGTGATTAAAACAATGAAGTACTTATTGGTCATTTTAAACAGTCATCAGTAATATTTTATATAATTTATAATAATAGGTAACAGAAGCGTACACGTGTAAGTATTTCAGGAGATAATACTTATCAAGACGTAACGTCTAGTACAATAAGCAAGGGTTACGTACTTGCCACTGACTACCCAGGGACAACAGTTTTAGGCTTTCTGGCAGTGTTCACGCCATAGATCTGTTTTTTTATATTTCTATGGTTCACGCTGAATTCAAAATAGTCCCTATCTCTAAAAATATCAGGTTGGCACAAAAGTAATGAGACTACAAAACTCTATACATTTCCTTTTTCAAGTTAATTGTTTTCGATAATATTCTAAAATGTTGTAGAATATTCTAGGTACTTGTGATTTGGGGGTATATAAAGCCGCCCTCGCGATCGGTTTAGTCAGTTTGAAGAAATATGGACGAGCGACAAGTTCGAACACTATACTTATACAAGTTGTTAGGCCACAGAGCGCGGGCTGCGGCTGACAATATCAACAGTGCATTGGGCGCTGGAAGTACAAGCCATGCGACGGTGTCCCGATGGTTTGACCGTTTTAAATCAGGAGACAGGAGCCTTGAAAGTCAGCCACGCTCAGGACGACCACCCGCAGTGAATGATGACGATTTACGCCGCGAACTGCAGTCGAATCCGGATGCTACCACTCGTGAATTAGCGGAAGCACTTAACTGCAGTCACCACGCCGTGGAATACCATGAGCTCGGGTATCGAAAAGTTTTGGCTCGGTGGGTACCGCATATCCTTACAGACGCCAGTCGTGCAGTCTGTGTCGCTATCTGTTTATCACTTTTGCTGCGACCCCGACGTAGAGTTTTTGTCTGATCTGGTTACTGGAGATGAATCATGGATTCATTACGAGAATGATACACGTTGTGATTTTTGGCTGTTTCGAGAAGAAAGGCCACCAACTCAACCGAAGCTGAGTCCAAAGAACTGTTTAAAAGTTCTACTTTGCTGTTTCTGGGACGCGCAAGGCATGCTGTTTTATGAACTATTACAAAATGAAACTATAAACGCTGACAAATATTCAACACAGCTCACTAAACTATCTGCTGCTATAAAAAAAAACGACTAAGACGAGTCAATGTAGTTTTACTACACGATAACGCTCGACCTCACGTCGCATCTGTCGTTCGCCAACAGTTGGAGAACTTGGGCTGGGAGACGATACCCCACCCACCCTATTCCCCAGACCTCGTCCCATCAGACTATCATTTGTTTAAAGCCCTGAAACAGCATTTGCTGTTTCAGGGCTAAATAATTTAATGATTTCTCGGATGTAGAGGCGCAGTTGATCACCTTTTTCGAGGCACAGCCATCAGAGTTCTGGGCGAAAGGCGTCCAAACTTTGCAGGAGCGTTGGCAAGAAGTCTTAGATGCTAATGGTTATTACATCATTGACTAAGCTTTTTGTATTGTAATAATAATAAAAAATATAAAACGTAAACCGAGTGTCTCATTACTTTTGTGCCAACCTGATAGAACGGAAAAACATACTTACTCGTATAATATTCCCTAATCACATCACCAAGCCATCTTGCAGAAATTGCATCGTAAACCAATAAACAAAGTATAACTAACACCGATGAATATATTTCCTTAGATGGCAGGCTAACCAGATGTTTATTACGCCTGGACCGGAACGGTCTGCGCCTGGTGACGGAGACCATCACGGGACACTGCTCGCTAAACAAACACTTCCACACAATAAGCATAACGGCCTGTCCTCTGTTGAAACCGTTGCGCATGTGCTCTTTAAATGCACAGGCGTAGCCGTCATCCAGATCAGAACAGAAACCCTCGGATCACCTAGATCTTTTACCGATATTCTAAACAGACCAGGAGATATAATCAACTTCTGAAGGGAGGTGGGCTGGTTGGAATAACCACCGACGGCCGCCATGGCCCTCGTACAATGGTCCACCTGAAGCATTAAGTGCGGAAACCAAACCTCCTTTAAAGAAATGAAACCACGGAACATTACATAAAGCGTTCATTAAGGAAATTCGTGATAATTCATTGCTCTCACGTCACTCAGATTTACAAGCTGATGCTCCTTATCAAAATTCACATACAACGTAGAGTTGTATACAGTTGGCACATAGTAAACAATCATATAAGTTGACAGATCATTTTGTAAGACAGTATATTCCATGGCCTTCTGTTTTAACAACAACAGTGGCGGAAGGTTAGATTATAGTGTTTATAGTGTCATTTCTCCATGCGTTTTGCAAAACAAATAAAAACACAATCATTGTCACGTCCACATCATCCACGGTGCCTGGTCAGTATTGTTGTTGCCAAGCTGTATCCCACTGCTGCGCAAATACCTCGTCTTTGCCTATCCAAATCTCAGGCTGCGTGAGGTATCTGGCTACATTCATCTTGTAGATATACGTCCTGAACGTCACCCCACCTTCGTTCTTTGAGTGAGAATCTTTGTCTATTTATCTAGGTGTATACGACTTGGCCTGCTGGCCGCTCTTAAAACTTCAGCCTGCCTGTTTTATTTCCAACATCCATTTAAGTTAACTGACAAAAGAGATGAATACACCGGTAATTGTGATACTTATTAAGTTAGTTCTTAAAACAATTTGCAATCATCTAGGAGGTCCTTGTCTAGTAGGTCATCTAGTAGACCTGGTAACCTAGGGATAGGGACCTGATGATAGGGATGGGGGTCGTTTGATGCTTCAAACGGTAGGCGACAAGTATCAGAGTAACTCTACGGTTTCAAAAGATAAGATTTGTCTCCCTCTAAAAATATTCCAGTACTATTCATCTATAAAAGATCGCGAAGGTTGCTCGTGCGATAATAGGCTGTATCGCATACGCAACCTATAATCTTGAATTCTTAACTTAAACTATAAATAAACTCCTTGCACTGTTTTCGGTTTAGGATTGCAAAGATTAGGATTGCTGATAAAATTAAATATCCATGACTAGCTTTCGCCCGCATGGACGTCGGGAAACGTCCTACCGGGATTAAAAGTAGGTACCCTATGTGTTAATACAAGTAAACAATGTCTTCTTGCGCTGCTTATATATGTAGTATCCGAGGAGCGGCGCGCGGATTGATGAAAACCTAACTATGGAAACGGAATATTTAACGGAACGGAAAATTATCTACTAGAGTGCCAGATTTGAAGGCAACTTTGAAGCGAAAATATAAATCCTCTTTATTCCCTTTCCCGTGGATTTAAAAAAAAATTACCTAAATAATTACAGGTATTTAGGGACTTCTAAAGTGTCTTTGGCGATGGCGAAAGTCAGGCTGATGAATAAGTAAGGATTTTTAACCCCCTAGGGGATGATTTTCCAAAAACGCCAAAACAAGTCATTCGTAATTTCTAAACAATAGCCTTAAATACCAATGTTTTCTTTACAAACTTTCATCCCCTATTTTCCCCCCTTAAGGGACGATTTTCCATAAACGCTGAAAGACATGTTTTTAATTTTAACCATAATTCTGAATACCAATTTTCATGGTTAATACTACAAAAATGGCGATTTTCCACGCAAACTTTCATCCCCTATTTATAATCCTTCCTTATTCCTTAATTGGAACCTCTGTGCAAAATTTCAGCTTTCTAGGTCCAAGGGTTTGGGCAGGGCGTTGATAAGTCAGTCAGTCAGTCGGTCAGGACTTTTCTGTTTATTTATATAGATATAGATAGATAAATGAATCTGCATTATGTTGATGCATGGATGGATGAGGGATGATATTAATGAAAAGTTGATTATGTGACACCTGACAGTGGAGAATATTTGAAGAAAATATATTGCGCCGACTCGGCCGAAGCAAAACTTGGGACGAGGGCAGGAAGAAGATGATGAATGGGATGTGTGCATGAGTACGCAGAAATCAGACGAAAATAGCAAAAAACAGTTTTTCTCAAACAGAGTTTTGTAAAGAGATCAATAAAACCGTGTTCGTTCAACATTCATCTCAGAATTGAAGGATTTTCTTCTGGCGACGATACTTCGACTGCGAAATTCAGAGATTTATGATTTTCACTAAGCACTGGCACAGAGGAATCCAGTTTTAGACAGGCATGAAACCCGAAATAAAGATGCTAATAAAGCCGTACACTTGAATTTTCCTCATCACATCAGCACTGATACATTGAATCTATCATACAATAAAATGAAACTCCTATATGGTTGCAATAACCACAATCTTTGAGCCAATCCGGTATTCAATGACCCTCAAAAACCCTGCAATTTTGGTAACGAATAAATAAGAATGCACCAATATCAAGGCAATTCGAAATGCCCGGTGTACTGCGGTGAAGGTAGTCTCAGTGAACTTGCTAAACCCATGCACTAGGCTACTTTATGTAACGGAACTTAGGGCACGGTGCAAATGAATTATTACAGCGATATTTATTCATATTTCTAGGATAATTCAAGTAGAGGTTCTTCTCTCTTTTCTTTCTCTACTGAGACAGTACATAGTCATGTACTGTCTAGCTAAACACGAGTATATAAACGCGTACAGCCCGGTGCAAAATTTAGGGCGGCTTCAGAAGTGGGCTACCTACTCGCTGCGCGGTCGCATGAATTTGTTACTGCGCAGCTACTCGCCTCTTGTTGAGACTGAGCCACCATAAAGCATAGACTAATATATATAATACATAACGTTTGCATCGGGCTGCAGCTGTAGGTACTTATCAATTAAGTAAGTACTAATATACTAAGAGTGTTGACGACGGGTCTTATTCTTATGCTTTGCTATAAAGCAATGTAATTAAAACATCGTATTGATGAGGAACGTTAATTTAGTTAATGTTTATTTCAGAGGCGGTCTAACCTCGTAAACCAACAGTTGATCGACTCTTTTTAAATAATGGCTAAAGGTACATGTACATGGTTAAACTAAGGATTTCATTAAAAGCCTTTTGCGCATTCCATTGCTGAGCGTATAAGAAAGTCCAAAATCTATCCCACCCTTGTTATATTTACTTAGTAAAAAAAAAAAATTGCAAAAAAAAAAACTATCGACTTCAAAAAAAACACTACAAAGTGAAAAATGATTTTAATTTCGGAAGTCGGTGTCTTTGGGACTGTATTTTAGGTTTTAGCCACCGACTTCCGAAATTAAAGTTATTTTTTACTGTGTAATGTTTTTTTTTTTGAAGTCGGTTGCTTTTTTGTTTTGCAAAAAAAGTTTTTTTATTTTTCACATTTTAGTGGGTCGGTATTTAAGTTACAATAGCCTAGTGACAACTGCTCATCACATTTTACAAAACATTGCTTTTCCCGATGCAGGGACGTTAATTGTTGAGGAGTTCTCCTGGTACTTCACCATCAGCTCCAATTCACCATACCTATGCATTGTGACGAGCTTATATTGCTTAGCAATCATTTTAAAGTAATCGAATCGCAACCGTGAAATACTTAATAATGAGTTGATCCGGTGGCCAACTTACCATCTGTGGTCTTCCTCATCAATTTCACTTCACCAAATGGTGCTTTTCTAGAGCAAATGCACAAGTTACTATAAAAAATACCCAAATCGCTTTAGGTGTGCCTATAATATTTGAAAAGTTCCCTTGATTTCTTTAGGATTTCAACATCAGATTCTGACCTGATGACAATAGGACTACCTGGAAAGTATACCCTTTCAAACAAAAAAAGAATTTTCCAAATCGGTCCTGCTATCTTTGAGTAATCGGGGAACACACATAAAAAAAAAGATTCCGACGAAATGAGAACCTCCTCCTTTTTTGAAGTCAGATAAAAATCATTTATAGCCAGGGTGCATGTCATGACAATTCCAATAAGCCCAAACACGGCTAGAATACATTGTTTCATTACGGAGTTCCGGTGCCTACCTTCCGGCTTCATCATCAGATCAGTTCAATGTGCCATTTTCATCAGAACCATTTATTTAAATTTGCTTCATCATAGTTGCTTAACTGTTTTAATCGAGATTTCGCCATCCATGAAATACTTATAACTGAAGAGTTCCCGTAGCCATCTGTGGTCTTCTTCGTCAGTTCCACTTCACCAAATGATACTTTTTGAATGCAAATGCTTGACTGTTGATGAAAATACCAAAATCGCTATGTGTTTTCCTATAATATTTGAGGAGTTCTCTTAATTCTTCATGAATCCTATCATCAGAAATGGATTTTGATAAAAATGGGACCAATCTGGAAGTATGTCCTTTCAAATAAAAAAAGTATTTTCCAATTTGGTTTATAAATGACGGAGTACTGAGGTAACAAACATTAAAAAAACATACAACCGAATTGATAATCTCCTTTTTTTTGAAGTCGGTTAAAATCTCATTCGTATTTAAAGAACCCTATTAGAACCGTAACCAATAGTAAACAACCATAGATAAAATTCACAATGTAATGTAATGAATGACGAATGTTTGCTATAAATCGCTCCGCTCCTGTCTTACGCCAAGTGCTATCACCTATCACAGCAGCTGGTCGCCACACATCGGCGCCCGCGCAGTAAAGAAACGCAACAGGGGTGTGCGCACGCGCAGACGTTATATAAAACACTAATAAAAAAACCCGCGAAGTATTTTCTGTTAAAAATGACTGTTTAGTTCTAGTGAAGTGATATTGAGTTACTTTGATAAATTAAACAAGGTTTGTGTTTTCAAATTCTCCTTTCGTAGGTAATTTTGTTAATCTACCGTCTACACGCATTATTTTACTGATTTCAGAATTCAGGTATAGTATTTTTGTTGACAATTCTAGTACTTATTTCCTTTTTTTATAGTCTTATTTTATGTGTGATTATGTTGATAATGGTTGCGACAACCGGTCGGCTGTTTACGTCCAGTTTTCAGGACGACTTGAATATATTATGTACTTTGTATTAGACTAGAATAAAGATCTAGGAGAGTTCCACCTTTACATCTGCTACCTGTTTATTTTGATTAAAGGTTATTGGAATTGTAATGCCACCACTTGAACTTCAATGGGGATATAACATTATAATAGAATAGAATGCATAGGTATTAAAAAAATATCATTAGGCTAAGAGAAACAATATCCTAGAACCATAAATTCACAGACATGTAAGCAACCCGCAATGGGCCCGCGTGGTGGATTACGAGTAGTACGACCCACTCCTTCTCACAGAGAGAAAGCCAGTGGTCCAGCAGTGGGAACTTCATGGGCTGATTATTAGGCTTGACAAAAAAAAACTATCAATCTCGTCTTCTTGATTTTTTTTAATGTCGTCATTGACAATGGACCGTTTCAAAGTAGAGATCCTTAGAGTACATTTGTCTATACTCTATGTGTCCAAATTGTAGCTCGGAGACTACGTTGATAGTTGTCGTGATGGCTGTTATACAGAGTCGAAAGCCTTTGTTAAATCGACGCGGCGTACCCCAAGGGTCTGTTCTATATCTTCTTTTTACCTACCTGTGGAATTAAAAATCTCAAAATGTATTATTAAAACGTAGTGACTAATCCAATTAAATTATGATTAAAGTGGATTGTTGAATTATTAAGTAATTGTTTTAAATACACGTGCAATCTTGAATTGCTTATGTTCTATTGATATTCTCTTCAATTCCATCTCTTTCAACAATTCGCCATGCGGTTTATCAATAGTGTGAATATTGTTTCGTCAACAATAACATTATATTTATGCTACTATTGTCACTCCTATATGCATCATGTTTAGAAGCATAGTGTAACTTGAAAATAATAACAAATTGTTGTTTGAACTAAGTGTTGTTATTCGCAAATCGGAATAATGGGCATAGCCTCGAGATTAGAGAATGTGCAGATCCCTTGACATCTTGAACATTCTTAACGCGTTCAATGCGGCACCAAATATACCAAGCTTGCCATCTGTGATCTCCATGTTTTTCATGCGCAACTTTACCAACATTGCTATGAGCAGTATTTGTCCGCATTTTGAAGGTTGAATAATGAAACGAAATTTTAGGGTATATTTACAGCTTTTTTTTAACGTTCCAAATATGTTGTAGTTTATGCCATATAAACAGAATTCGTTCTTTTAAATATTTTTAGAAATAAATGGACAAATGTGACGTCCTAATTTCATGAGAAACATTTTGCCGCACTACATTGATATAGCATAATTATTTACGGTAACAGTGATAGGGAATAATAATTATACATATTTTTAAACATCAGTATTAAAAAATCAGCAAGATTTGGTAAAACTTTTGGTAACAGTAGGAACCCTTTATCTCTGACTTAATTTTGAAATACTCATCACTACATGAAATACATATTTAAACGCAAAATAGTTATTACTATTTTGCGTTCATTACACAAAATACGCGCATTGACGTGGAGTTGCGGACACCAGCCCGTATTACCTATTACCTACCTACTATTTTGCGTTTAAATATCTGATACTTAATGAAGATTTCGTATCACTGGGCAGTTTTGTAAACATAATAAAGTTTTGGTTGGCTCTGATAGCATTATTACACTTTACATCTTCTGATTAAGATGAAAAGCTTTAATTTCTTTCTCGATCTTTTCATTTTCATAACTCATATCGATAAAAAGTTAAATAAAAAAACCCCCCACACAAACAAAACATCTAAAAAGTAAAAAATAATATGTACTGTATTATGTTTATGTCTACTTTATATCTGTAATATTTATGGTGTGCATAATAAAGAGTACGAGTATTATATCTATCTATTGGCCATAGAAGATAAATATAAGTTGTAGGTAATATTTTGATCCAAGATCGTCGCATCGGGGGACGGCTAATCGTCGCCCAACACGACGACGCTGGGATTCATTGTTTAGCACTACTGACCAAATTCCTTTATTGTCTACTGAGATGAGTAGGTAGATAACGCTCTCTAGTCTACAGTTGAAAGGAACTTAACATCAACATCATCATGAAAAGGAATTTATTTTATTCTTATCTACATCTTTATCAGCCTTCATGTCATATTCCTATTAGTCTATTTGCCTGTTATTAGAACTCAAAATCAAACTCAAAGCATTATTTTATTTATATTTAAATTATGGGGTCTACAGGGCCTAAACGCAAGTTTAACAATGCCTAAAAGTATATGATCCACTGCAGTAAAAAAATCAGAATAATATGATATTCATCAGGACATATTCTAGTTATAGATAGTGCGTTGAAAACATAATACAACAAATTTGATACGATAGAAAAAATCACGAAGATACCTTTAAAAATATCTTTTAACTATTAAAAAAACCGGTCAAGTGTGAGTCGGACTCGCGCACCGAGGGTTCCATACCATATATAAATATTTTGGATGTGTAATTTTACGTACAGTCAGTACACAAAGTAGGATAGACGGACAGCATTGCAGTTTTAGGTCAGCGTCATCTCTTGACCGATAGTGGAACTAATGTAGTTTTGTTGATGATTTCTGAAAAAGTGTGCTAATTGGAGACATTGTTTTATCTTTACATAAACTTCTATCACATAGAATAATTTCAGATTTTCTATGCAAACTTCGGAGATAAGGGGGGAACGGTATTTTTTTTTACATTTTTCATCAAAAGTCGAAAACTATGCGGCCTAAAAAAAAATGTTCGAGAATGTGCAAACAGCGTTCATTCATATGATACCCTACATGCCTTAGTAGCCCCACTTTGAATTTTTAAGACCCCCTTTCAGTCCCTGTTGCAAGGGCACGCCACAATTGCGGCAATAAGTCCCCTCTTTGAGGAGTGGCTGGAGAGGCGCCACGGCGTCCTCACCTTCCGCCTGACGCGGGTCCTCATCGGACACGGGTGCTTCGGGAGGTACCTGTTCCGGATAAGGCGAGAGGAATCGCCCGGGTGTCACCACTGTGTGGATCGCCCGGAGGACACGGTGGAGCATACGGTGGAGGTCTGCCCGGCTTGGGCGGAGCACCGCCGTGTCCTCGCGGAAGCGATCGGCGGCGGCGATCTCTCGCGTCCGGCCCTGGTCCAGGCCATGGTACGGAGCGAGAGTAAATGGGAAGCCATCGCCTCCTTCTGTGAGGCAGTAATGCTCCCAAGCAAGTTTTGCGCCCTCACGCCCCTAGTCGTCGCAGGAGACGCCCTGGGCGTCGGGAATTGGTAGCCGATTCCCGGCCACCGTAGGCGCGGGCTTGCGGACGGCGAGCAATGGGTAGCTCGCCGTCCGGTAAGGACCAGGCCCGAGTCGACGGCGCGTTGTGTTCCACGCGCGCCTCAAAGAGATGTCAGCACTATTGATGGGGTCCGCTAGGGCCGATGCCAACAAGGGTTGCGGGATGTTCGAAAGAGTTACCGTGGCCCCGGCACAGGCAACTGAAGGAACACGGGTGAGTTTTAGTCAGTAAAAGTCTGACACGCCCTCCCGCTACGCCCAGAGCGGGAGAAGTCATTTGATGATTTCCCATCCAAAAAAAAAGTCTCTGTTGCAAAAATAAATATATATTTTTTTATTTCTTTCTTGTTTGCAAAATAGTTGGCCAAACGTCCTCTAAAACTGTTCCAAATTTCAAGTTAATTAGTAGTTCTTGAGATATCCAGCTATGACAGACGGACAGACAGACAGACTGAGTGGCACCATAAGGGTTCATTTTTACCATTGTGGTACAGAATCCTAAAACAAAACTAATATACATGCAACCATTCTGATTTTTTGTCAAATTATTCTACAAGCAACATATTAACGTAATAGTGTTTTAATTTTTTAGTCCAATCAATAGATTTTTTTGTAAATATAATGTATAATTGCTTCATATTTTGCAATAAATTCCCAGCGTTGTGTCATCGCGCTTCTCTTTCTTTTCTATGCAGTCCCAGCGCTTTAGCTGTTGTCAGCCTCTTAAACCAATTACAGGCACTTTTGAATTGTCAAGGAATCGGTCACTCAGAAAGATGAAGCTAGTTGCCCACTCCAAACCGTAGTAGGTTCCTATAGAGAAGGACGGGCAAGAAACCCTATGGACACTCTTTTAAATCAAAATATTGAAGACGAGACTATTGCCATAACGGGGCTCTTAGCGACACTGGTCTACTTCTGAGAAGTTTCTAATGGAAAGACCAAATAACATTTGGCCGAACTGGGATGCTAACCTAGAACCGCCATGCTAAACAGCCGCACTTTCGACCGCTAGACCAACGAGGCGTATGTAGCCATAACTCTTACGTACGCACATTATATACATAATAAATTCTTGGTCTAGTGGTCGCAAGCGCTACTGCTGAGCATGAGGTCCTGGGTTCGATTCCCGGGTCGGGCAGTGTTATTGGGTTTTTCCATCGGGGATTTCTCAGTAGCAGCCCGAAGTCTGGATTGTGCCCGGTTGACGGCAATAGGCTCGCCCCTTATTAGATAGGACTTAGACATAACTGGCGCAATGTACGTGTACTACAAGATGTAATTTCAATAACGCACAATCTCTTTAAGGGATATATAAAACGAAACGGATTATAATCGATAAAACGGTAAATAGTGGCCGCTAAGCTCCGTTTTAAAGATTACAATAAAACTTAACAATATAAAAGTACTGTTCGTATAGTCTTGTGGAGCACAACGTAACATACTTATTTTCTGCATTTTCATTCTAAAATAATACAAATAACCAAACAAACGATGAGGGCGCCACTGCGCGCGCGGTGTCGTCTTAATTAAATAACATATGTTACGCACGCCAGTTGTTACTGCCTCAAGGTTAGTGATCTTTATATGTACTATGCTCATGCCAGAATATTTGCGATATGTCACTAAATAAATACCCATAATTCGTTAGGTTTTATATTATGTATTATTTATGACCCTATTATGACACATTGAAATATTTTTAGTAAAACTGTAATTATATAAGACCAACCTATTTCGTACGGCCCTGTAACGTCAGCTGCTGAGCCTACTTTGCTACCGGCAGGTACTAGGTTCGATCATTGCCGACTTGATTTCGAAATGGGGTTGCTTTAAAAATGTTGGTGTCCTCTCATTCTTTATTATCAACATTAATCATCCTTCAAAATATCTATTGTAAGCTCCCTTAAAAATGACAAACATGACTAACAAAATCGAACCAGGGGGGCAACCACCACCTCTTAAAGCAGTATTATTTTAATGTTACTTCAGTGTGAGAAAGAGATGAAGCTATACAGGACGTCTAGCTCCATCTCTTTCCCACACTCAAGTAAGATTACAATAATACTACTTCAAGAGGTCGTGGTCTAGCTCCTGTGCAGCAATTCTCGTATTTTTAAGAACGGCCGCATTCTAATCTCAGTCTGTCCAAAAAACCTCTAATTTCCCAACATTTTTGTCAAGTTTTTGACATTGATTGTCACTGAGATGAGATTGCGACCTGAATTTGAACGTTCTATAAGTACGAGAGTTGGCCTTCTGCTATCATCTACCTAATTAACGTGCACGCAAAGTCTCCAAAAAATCCTTCAAGAAGTTCTAATAAACTTATGATAAATGTAAATAGGTTTTATGTTATAAATGTATTTATTTTTTACATAAAACCTAATTAGGTATACCTATCAGGTTTGATTTTGATATCCATGTTTGTCATTTTTAAGGGAGCCCACATGCACATTCACATACCTGCACCCCCTATTCCTAAATTAATTTAATTTTATCCTGGCTGTATATTGTAATTTGTTTTAATTTTATTTTACTACAATCTTTATTTTAAAATTAATATTGTTTTTAATTCAATTTTCAATCTAGATTTGTTTTAATCCTGATTTTATTCGAATTTTGTTTTTGATTTAATAAGATTAACTTGCTTTTATTCTATTTAATTTTCTATTTCTATTATAAGCGCATTTTAAATATTTAATGTTAACTATTAAACTTAAGTAATATAATTATGTCACCTTTTGCTGCATAAAACTTGCCCAATTGTAACCTGAATGGAAGAAGTCACTGGCTCCTTTAATACAGGGGGCCAACCACCACCTCTTAAAGCAGTATTATTTTAATGTTACTTCAGTGTGAGAAAGAGTTGAAGCTATACAGAACGTCTAGCTCCATCTCTTTCCCACACTGATGTAAGATTACAATAATACTGCTTTAAGAGGTGGTGGTCTAGCTCCAGGTATTCTAACCTAGCTCTGGAGCCAGGGTCTCACATTTTTCTGTAACCTCTGTTTTTACGCAATAAAGAAATTTATTTAATTATTTAGCTTACAATCGATTATTTAGTTAGAACATTTAGATTCTACTAGCTTCTGCCCGCAACTTCGTCCGCATGAAATTTCTTGTTCCCCTGGCCCACCGCGTCGCGTCGCGTAGCCCTCCAGTGCTCTTACTTCATTTTCGCTTAGCCTTATTTCTGATATATTTTTTTTTAATTTTGCTCGGATCTTATGGGTCGAAGCATGATGTTAAATAGCCTATAACCTTCCTCAAGAATTTGGCTATCAATAATTTTTCTAATCCGACTGGTAGTTCCTGAGTTTAGCGCGTTGAAACAAACAAACTCTTCTGCTTTATTATATTCGTATAGATATTGTCCCATTGCTGGCCAAAGGTCTGCCCCATATTCTTCCAATTCTCTTTATTTCTCACCTTCTCCGGCCAATCGGTCAAGAACGAGTCCAAATCGTCACGCCCCTCGGTAACGCCGCGCGACGCCCGTCCTCAGGCACCCACTGTGTGAATAGCAACTAGTTAATAAATATTGTTATAATTAATTAATGACCGATTGAATAGGTAAATGATGTTTTAATGCTAATAAGGATCAGCCAACTGAATACATTACGAAACCAGACCGTTTGTTTTAGTCTCAAAGTTATTTAAAATTTAATTAATTAAAGAAAAGAATTTCAGTATTAAAAACTTATACATGGCGGCGATTTATTTCAGAAATGGAGAACAGACTCATTGGTGCGTGTACTATGAGGTAGCTCGCATTATAAAATAGCACGTGAATGTAAAGTCCTCCAGACCAAATTTCGGCCATGACACCCAATATCTCAGCGGAGATAATATAGGGCAGAAGTGTGCCCGTAGACACAGGCGCACTCACTCTTCCCTCACGTCTGATGGGACGGCAATCCGACACGACCGGAGAGAGATCAGCCGGCTCAGGACTACGTGCTTTCCAAGGCACAGGAGTATCACACCGCCAACTTCCAAACTCCGGGCTACTGAGAAATTCGTAATGGAAAAAATAACACTGCCCGACCTGAGAATCTAACCCAGGACTCACCAGCAGCAGCCAGGGCCGCGGGATGTTCGAAAGACTTACCGTGGCCCCTGGCACATGCAACTGAAGGAACACGGGTGGGTTTTAGTCAGTAAAAGTCTGACACGCCCAACCGCTCCGCCCACAGCGGGAGAAGTCATTTGATGATTTCCCACCCCAAAAAGAAAGAAAAAGGACTCGGCAGCTGCGCTTGCGACTACGAAACCGACAGGACAGTCAGTGATGTAGGTTGTGGGTTTGTGGCCAAAGGGTCGTGAAAGTAGAAAATGATATTGCGGAAATGCGCTCCTAGATGTTCCAAGAATGTGTGGTGAACTAGGTTTCCCTGTTTCCCAAATTAGAAGGACACAGTTAGGTACCTACGGTAGTAGTATTCTCTAAGCTTTTTTACCAATAGCCCTAAAACTCCCAGCCTATTAAAAGTCATCTACATACCATATGCCTTTCACGGGGCAATTAAGGCGAAAGCAAGCGCCAGGGTAGCCCGCGATATTCAAATTTTCTTACGTATTTTGCAATTTGCAGGTCAGTATTAGGTTGTATGTTGATTAAAATATGATTCGCGGCCGTAACAAATATGTATTTACAGAATTATAATCATTAAAGTCATCAATACAACTCTCTAAGACCAAATAATTCTGTTGAATGACTATTACATGAAATCTTAACATTTCAGGATTATACTAACTCAAGGAATTGTATTACTGATTCTTATTTTATAAATCTGTAAATACATATTTTTTACGGTCGCGTATCATACTTTGATCAACATACACCCCGACACTAAGCTGCAAATTGCAAAAATCGTAAGTCAATTTGAATTTCGCGGGCTACCTTAGCGCTTCCCCCTTAAGTAGGTAAGTATTTCATATTTCAATCTCTACAAAAACGATTAAAAAAAAATTAAAGTGCCTCAATTATTAACAATTTTAACGTTGATTTGGAAATTGCCTTCAGCTATAATAAACTTTTGTCCTTAGCCTTGTCCACACGGTGAACCTACCTACCTATATCTATGTATACTTATAATAAAGTAAAAAGTCGCTTTTCTTGTCTGTCTGTCTGTGTGACCGCGTTGTTCTTCAAACTACGCACCAGATTTTAATGCGGTTTTCACCATCATTTAAAGAATTTATTCCTAAAGGTTTATTGTGTAAGTATACACATTAGGTAATAATAGATTGGGGAAAGTTTTTTCGTATTTTATAGGTAGATATGTATAAAGTTGTAATAAAATCTCTTTGGCTGTACTGTTTGTATCTGGCTGGTTTTGAAATAGATGACATTATAAAAAAGAAAAATAAAAAGTAGAAACGATTTTCCGCCGTTTTTAAATTGTTTTTATGTCCGCCAAAATGAGTGAATGTAACGAATAAATTGGATACATTTTGAAGTTTTATTACAAAATAGTGAAAAATGCGATACTAGCCGCGAAAAAAATTGTGGCACATAACGACTCAACAATATATAAGTCAATGGACTTAACGCAGTGTCAGTAAAAGTAGCACAAAGTTGGTTCAAGCGTTGTCAGTCCGGGAATTTTGATGACAAAGATGCAGCTCGCTCTGGTCGCCCTAGTCACCCTGTTACGGATAAAGTCGATGCCATTTTTGAAAAAGTGAAGCCAGATATATATTAGTAGTTACGACATAGCGGAAGAGTTAGGAGTTGACCATTAAACAGTTTTGACCCATTTGACAAATGGCACATATACAGGGCAATTTTTTAATCACTAGCCAAATTTTCACAGGGTGATCTACCCATGAATATGAACAACTTACACTATAGGACCAACTCTGAAATCGCGAGAAAAAAATCAGCTGTTTCATACATTTTGGCCGAGTAGGTATTGAACTTTTGTATGAAACAGCAGATTTTTTTTTCGTGATTTTAGAGGTGGCCACAGTGAAAGTTGTTAATATTCATGGGTTTGGCCGGTTATTGAAAACTAACCCTATATATTACAATCAAATGTATGTATATAAACTGTGACAAAAAAAGTCTTGAATTTGTACCTAAGTATATAATAATAATAATAAATTCTTTATTGTGAGTAACAATGAGCCTCATATATTGTTAGTAACAATAAATAAACTTTACAACTATGTTAGTGATACAAATACAACAACAATTACTTTAACACACACAACAAAATAATCATTGCCTCCGCATTCCAGAGATATTGCAGCAACGATTTACGACACAGCAGTCCAGCCTGTCAGCAATCATTCCCAGGATGCTGCTGGAACTGGCTCGTACCCTGCGCACCAAGGACGCACATCTTTTACGCATTAATGCATAAAAGCAAGCATAAGTAAATAAAATACGAAAAAACTTTTCCCCGACCTAATATTAAACTTAATAAATAAATAAATCTCAATGATAAAGTCAAGTCTTAAAAACCGTGCGAAACAGGGGCGGGTAGTTAGTCAAAAATTAAAATGACACCGGTTTCGTAATCTGATCCTGACCAAACAGTTTTAGTGATTATAATAATTTTAATGGCATTAATTAATAGGTATTCAAAAACAACAGAGAAAAGCTTGTTTTGCTACAAAATGTTGCGAGTTGCGTATCGTTTACCTAAAATAATTTTAAAATTAACTCGGTGAATATTTATAAGCAATCGGGCAGATTGGCGCCAGAAGTACATGAATAGGCATTAGGTTCTTATGAAATAAGTAGCGAATTACTGATCAATATCAAATACAGGTGCGTAGTTACTAAACGACTGAGCATAATTATGTACCTACCAGTAGGTAATCCATGTAAGTTGACGTTCGAACGGACATAAAAAAAAGTTAAAAAAAATCAAGAAAATAATTCAAATATAACATAGAACATGCATAGGTACAAAAATGCTCAAGGTGGTCAAAAAGCAGGTTTCATGGATGATGGAACACGATCGTAGATTGCTAATGAGTGCATGCTAAGTGGGTAAAACGGATGTTATATGTATAGGATCCCCTGAACGCGCAAGTGTGCCTTACTGGATAACACGATACCCCTTGGTATAACTGGTTGTCAAACTTTCGGGCTTCTGACTACCCATAACGACTGTCAAAGATCTACGAATGACAACCGGACCAATTGCTTAGCGTGCTTTCAGAGGCAGAGAGGGGTGTCGGTGTCACCCATCCATGGACCGACCTCGGCATGCGTTGCTTAACTGCTATTCTTTAGCCACAACCAGGGACTCGTGGCTAAATACCTAACATACTTAACCTGATACTTGACCTGGCAAGGGAGGGCCTTCACCAAGTGTTAGGTTCAGTAGGATAAAATAAATCCCGTGTAATAGGTACGGGACGAGCCGAGTCCTTGCCACGGGAACTAATGCAGACTTCGGCTAGGGTTAACATTCGTCCATATTTGTCTGGACATGTCCGGCTTTTTGCTCCCCCGTCCGGACTTCTCGACCTAAGGGGATTTCTTTTAAGAAATAAAAAAAGTAAGAGGAAGTGAAATACACGATATACTACTCTTACTACTTGTATGTATCGACCACTTCATTACTGGCTGTGTTAAAAAAATTGAATATCGAAAATGGAAACATTTAAAAGTGACTTAGGGTTACCATTTCGAAATTTGAAATGTCTGCAAAATCGACGATGAATCGATTGATGTTCATTTTTTTGTATGTTACTTTTCAAGTAGGAAGGAGACGCCCTAGACTAGGGGTCTCAAAACCACGGCCCACGAGCACCAACAATCCGGACCGCGGAAGCAGGCCGGATTGACTCGACTACTCCCAAAATGAAATTTTGCGCGTAATTGAAAACTACAGTATGTTGCTATGATGAGCTAGCTAGGTCCTAGCCCTTGGGGGCTTTAGTGTAGGAGTTAGTCTGGCCCTTGGGCGGAAAAGTTTGGTGACCCATGCCCTAGACGATAATTATATATGACGGCGCAGCAAGAGGCGCCGCCATGTTTGTTACGAAGTTACTAAAATCACCGAAAGGTCAGATATGAGTGACACTGGCTGGTGGGTCACTCTAGCAGAGCGTCGCATCGAAGTTCCTGAACCACGAACGGCCGGATCCGATAAACTATCTATCACCAGTTTTGGCATAAATACTGGAGATAGAAAAACCTACTTATCTATCCATGGTTTTAACGTCCCAATAATATATAAGAGATTATGGAACCTTACCGGCCTGACATAAGGACAGATAGAATTATACTGTCTACCATCAATAGCGATCTGCCTATAGCTGAAAATAGGTTATTGGGTTCGGCCGTAACGCGATAGCCACTTCTGGTAAAGGCTATCCTGCGACGTTATATATAGATAATGATCTTATTGGTGATGTTCTTCAGAAAGGTCAGGTGCTTTATTCTCACAACCGGCGTGCGTGTAAGTACGACCAGCGGGGCAATCGCGTAACATAATATCAGTAGGAATCGGTTTCATTTTGACAGTTCAACAACATTCATTGCGTTATTTATGTTGTTGAGCAGACATGAAGCAATGGATTAGCAATATGCTTCAAAATCATTCAGATTGTGATTGATAGTGTGTTACGCAATTAGAGTACTGATGTATGATCGTTAACGAAACAAAAGGAGTATGTAAGAATCGTAGCAGATGGCGTTCTGTAGTTTCTGCCTACCTCCATGGGAAGAAGGCGTGAGTTTATGTAGGTATGTTTTTAAATTTTGAATTGGTTACCGTAACTCCGGTCTGCGCTGCGCCTGCTAGAATTTACTTGGTCATGGAAAAACCCAATAACACTTTCCCGTTCCGGGAATCAAATCCAGTACCGCAAGTTCAGCAAGCAGTCTTAAGACACACAGGAACGTCAACTTCAAGGCGTTCGTCGTGCGTGTACCAAACTGTTATCTGCCCCTCGTCATGGATGAAGACTTTTGGCCGCAGGACGTGGTGTTCCGTCGCTTCCGCGGACAAATTCCACAGGACAGCACAAAGTTCACCTAGTGCAAAGTGAAGTGCTACTAACATAGTCTTAAGCCTTATTTACTAACACAAGTGTTTGATAAAGGTATTTTTCTATGGGCCTGTGTAGCCTGAAATAAATAGAATTATTATTATTATTATAACACCACTAAGACTGTCAACGAGGCTGAAGATTATCTTGGTACCTATGTTAACTCGGATTTAACAGCTAATTCAAGGATAATCAAATAATTCATCTTGCGCCACCAAGAGTTAAAGGCTATTACAGTACCTAAACCCGTTAAACTTTTCAAATATTAGGTCTTCACATAAGAAATTGGAGATTTGTATGAAAATTTTAAAATATAAAAATTTTGGTAACATTTTTATTTCAGCTAATCAAAGTACTGGCCCAAATTATTTATACACTTTTGCCATTTTGATGGCAGTTTGTTTATCCCTTATTTTTTCATAATCATAAAGTTTATTTGTGAAACATAGGTATACAATAGGTCATACATATAAAATAGTACGCTATGTTTTGTCTTAAGACATACAAGTATTGTAACATGCAAAGAAAGTATACCTACTGTATAAGTCTAACGGATGGGAGGCGATGAATTCTGCGAAAGCGTTTTGTACTGCCTCTCGGTTGTTGAATTTTTTCCCACTTAAAAAATTGTCTACATTTTGAAAAAACTAGAAATCTGTTGGGGCAAGGTCCGGTGAGTACGGTGGGTTACGGAAAGCTTCCAGCTGTAACTCTTGTAGCTTTGCGATGGTCTGTCGTAAAGTGTGAGCTCGCGCGTTATCGTGGAGAAGCAATGGGGAAGAGCGATTGACCAGTATTGGTTGTTGAATTGCGAGCTTCTCCATCATTGTTTGCAATTCTTGGCAATAGACATCTGCCGTCACTGTTGTGCCATTCGGTAAGAAGCTGTGATGTACAAGTTCGGCACTGGTCCACCAGACAGTCACCATCATCTTCCTATGAGTAATCTTTTTTTTTAGCGCACTGATTAGGTGCGGTACCCGGGTCCACCCACTGAGACGAACGCTTACGGTTTTCGCACAGGGTCCACTTTTCATCGCAGGTAACAATTTGATTTAGAATTCCCTCGTTTCTATGCCCATTCAGTAGTGCTATGCATGCTTCGACGCGTAAGTCTCGCTGTTGGTCGCTTAGTTCGTGTGGCACCCCACTTATCTAGCTTTTTAATCTTTCCGATTTGACGCAAGTGCTTCAATGTTGTTTTGACACTAACTCCAAGGCCCACAGTAAGCTCAGCCGTAGATTGAGTTGGATCCGCTTCCACTATCGCCTTCAATTCGTCTTTGTCGACGATAGTTACCGGCCGACCGCGAGGCTCGTTCTTCAACTCAAAATGTCCAGATTTAAAACGATTGAACCAATAATGGAAGCAGTGTTAGGCCCGTACACGTCGTTAATGTTTCGTGTTGTTTGCGCGGCGGTATGTCCACGTAGGAACTCATATTCGAAAATTGTACAAATTTCCAGTCTATTCATGGCGCCAAAAACTACCACAATTTCACAAAAACAAAAAACTATCTAAAAACAAATGATTGAATTTGAAATTAAATTAACACCGCTTTGGAACAAAATTTATTTGAATTTCGAATTGTGCGCCAAACCACAGATAATTAAATCTGAAAATGCTGGTTAAAGAATCTCCAATTACATAAGTAATTAGAGACCTATTATTTAAGCCACCTATGTGGGAGAGTTACGTCGCTAAACTCTGGGTTAGTGTAAGTAATGTCAAAATAAATTAACGTTATGAGGCCCCGCTGATAACTTTTTTGTATTTTATATTGTTCAACGTTATATAGTACCTAAGTGAAAATTCGGTAGATACTATATCAGCAGGCAATATAATCATGAACTCATATAAAAAGAAATACAAATTAGGTATATAAAACTTAAAACATATTTTTTGTCAATCAATAAACCAAGTCTTCATGGAAACCACTCAAACCACATACAATCGATTAAAATGAAATGTCAGACAAGAAAGTGTTACGTATCGTAATGTAGTGTAAAAGAGATGGGTATACAATTTCCGTTCATTGTTCGTTAATTCATTTTTGGTCGGATTACATATCAGGCCATAGACATTGTAATCCTATTTTGTTTCGTCGATTGAACTGCAATGTTCCCAACTCAAAAATCACTATTGTCAGGTTATCTAACCCGGTGTTACTTTTTAGTGGCGCAACGTTAAGAGTGAAAATGTTAATTACTTAACTCCGAGTTTACAAACTCTACATTTATTCATTTAACCCAAAGACTATAGATTTAACCCGACTAAACGTGCAAGTGGGCCTTAACTGGGTTATTGATATCAAGCAGGTAGTAGCTCCTTGTAAAACACTGTTATTCTTCAGCTGCATCCAGTTAGACTGGAAACCGACCCCAACATAGTTGGGAAAAGGTTAGGCAGATTTTTACCTCACTGGTGAGCTGCACATACTCCTCAGGGCTCCGATCAGCCCTTCGAGGCATTGGCGCGATGTTATCTTATGTATTTAAATGTCGTGGCCAGATCTTAGAATTGGTCATTTCAAGAAGTGTTCGGTCATTCGAGCGGTGCCGCGGCAGCGGCCGGCGAGCACTACATCCAAGTTGGTCGCAGTTACTTGGCTATTTAGTATTTTTAGGACCCAACAATAGGAATTATTCGAGTAGGAATAGATGCATAACAAAAACAAAGCGACATCAACGCCTCTAAAGGTCCACTAATGTTTAGCCACATCGTAAAGTAGTCGTGCGTTGAACTGTTCATATCGTCAAACGTGATATTATATTTAATTATCTGGCCAGACCAGCTCATGATGTGACCAGTGGTCGATCTGCTATTTCGTGAAATACAACCATTTCATGAAATGGTGGAACACACACTTCATGAAATGATCAATACTAAGATCTGGTCACGACACGTTATATATTTTGCCTGCTAACCATTTAGTGTAAACTAATGGCTGTGTGCCTCTGTGCCCGTGCTCACTTACACTAGGCAACACCTAAATCACTGTTGAATTTTCAACGCTCAGCTCAACGCAGAGATTTGAAATCAGTGCAATAATATTTAGGCATTCATTTAGTTGTTGCCTAGTGTTAGTATAAACGGGCATAAGTAAAATATTTGTACCTATCTATAATAGGTAGATACGGCTGTGCAAATGTCGATAAATGCGTAAACATTATGCAACAGGTGTTTACGAATGTCTCGTGAGAAAACCAAACGTACTCAAAACATGTTTTGCTTTTCCTAAAAAACAAAGCCAGTAGGTAATGAATAGGTTGATACATAATAGTAGCGTATCGTGTATTTCATTTCCTCTTACTTGTAAATGTAAGAAACAATATCCAATATTGTCATCACAACAATGACTTTGTAATAGTTGCTAGGAAATTGTATATTAAAATTCGTAAAATTGGAAAAATAATGACAAATGAACGCGGAATAATTTGAGGCTGGTAAAAATATTTTCTTTGTTTGAGATTTGAATAATCTTAATCAAACTTGAAACTTGATAAGCATTTTGTATCGTGTTATTCTAATCGTAATATAAAGAGGCATTGCTAAAAATAAAAATTAACGTAGCACCTAACAAAATTTTCTTAGCTACAACTTGCCAGAAATCATTTTGCTTGGCAATCTTTCGCAGTAATCTTGCGCAGACAACTCTTTGTCCTGTGGTGCTAAATCAAAATCTAGTTCCGGTTGAATAGTGTATAAAGCTGTTTATTTACTTTCAAACATCAGCAGCACGCGTAGCATGACCACCATAGAAACGGGTTTTGTTGACGGAAGAACAGACAAAATGCTACATAGGCATGCTTAGAAATCTTAGTATAATGTCATTTTGTCTATTCTTCCGTCAACAAAACCCTTTTCTATGGTAGTCACGCTACGCGTGCAGCTCAGAGGCCGGTCGGAAAATGGTTCAGGATATTTACACAAAAGGTCGCTTCTACCTATTTAAAAAAATAAAAAAGATAATATTTTTATTGAACAACCACGGCATTACCACCATCTCATTATTAATTCCAAATATATGATAGGCTTTCCTGTAACAAAAATAAAACGGCAACCATAGACATAATTCAGATTTTATTTAACAGTTAACAAGAGCTATAAATAATAAATAACAGCATTTTATATTACTTATTATTTCAAATTAATAAAAATATAGGATATCATATCACTAATACCAACAAAAATATACTTTAGTTTCGTCAAAATAAATCACTGAAGGAGGTGCGCTAATTAGTTACCGACTTTGGAATTGTATATCACAGACTATAAAAACGTATATAAATATGCATTTGTATTATTTTTAATATGACCGGCACTTTTAGAGCACGGTTTTGCTGCCATGATAAATTATTGTTTGATAAACATCATATACCATGCGACCAACATAGCAGGTCTGCAAATAATTAGGTAAACTGTACATGTCAATAGATCGAGATTACAAATCCGATTAATTTTCAAATGCTCTCCAAATATGTATGTGTACTTAATTGTAAAATATTTAACTTATTTTAAGGACACTTTACAGATCCTTTGTCCGCCATTAATCAAAGATCATTAAGCCAAGCTTTGCTAGTAACTACAGCCATTCCAGTATAATTATTAGGTCTAATAATACTGTCAGAATAATTATTGTAATATTATATTCGTCTTTGTAACATTATAAATCTGAAAACAGTTCTATAAAAAAATACCTTTTAAGGTGAATTAATTCATACAATAATTTGTTATATTATTGTACGTTTTTCCAATTTTATAGGAAAATTATTTCATCAGTGTTGCCATGTACCTAATATGGTATACCTACTCACTGATAAAATCAATTTCCTTTCCTTAATAAAATCTAATTTGGTGTATTTTTTGGTGCCTTTTAAAGCTTTATTTCTAACACATAAACATCGGTTTATAAATGTTACAATGTACATTCATAATTTGCATAAACACTTTTCTAATTGAAAACCACTACAAACGTTACCTATGCTTTCTATTCGTGATCCCAAACATATTATGCAAGAACTACAAGTGTGATAAAGAAGCCATGCACACTTGTCCATCAAAATGGACAACATAGAAATTAAATGAACCAACACGATATTATTATGTCAGAGAAATCTTTGATTCTATCATCATTGATATAAATCTATACACCGATATGACTGGAATCAGACTAAGAAGCTATTACAATTTTTGTAAGAGACTACAAACCTTCCGATTTTAAACCCCAGATCTTGTTAACAGATTCATATGTGGGCGTACAAGCAAAGTGGGGTATTGAGTTAAGACCAGATTCGGTATCTAGCATAGTCAATTGATAAAAAGGATTTAAAAAAATATTCAAAAACTGGCACTTTTTTTATCAGACATTTGAAGTTGAAACTTAACTTGATTTGAGAAAAAGCATTTTCAAAGTTCCATTTTTGGTTTTTGGTACAACTTAGTATATTTTCTGATGTTTCTAAGTACATTTTCTGATACTTAGAAATATCATATAAAGTCATTTACTATATGAACTTGTAGATAATTGAGCAATAATTAATTAAGAATCGATTAAAATCGAGAAATGCAATTTTTCACCCAACTTTACATATCTCGAAAATTAAATGCCGAGAACTGGACCCATTTTGGGACCCTTTTTGCTTGGACGCTCACATATATTATTATATTACAGGTCGTTATATTACATACATTTTATGCTGGCCGCACATTGATAACTATCGGTTAAGCGATACAAGAGCTCGGATTCTTTATCGGTTGCTGAAGCAATATAGCACCTGCTAAGGCCGCCGCACAGTCTCTATCGTGCAAACAAGGGGGCCCGGGTGCCGATAACCTTTAGATGCAACCGCTAAGTTGCGTTCATGTGCAGAACTAATCAAATTTGAGTGAAGCAAATATTCCCCTCAAGTTATACTGCCAATGGGCGGCCAGCTTTAGACACCTAATCGTTAATTGACTAAGTTTGCAGGCGTTCTGTGGCGTTCTTACTTAGCAGGAACGCCTAAATGTTAATAGTTATTACAAACACATAGGGACTATGTCTTGATGTGTGATGTTCGCTCTTAGAGCTCATTCTGTAAAACATCTCATCTGCTTGGCCTTTTCCCAACTATGTTAGGGTGGACTTCCAGTCTAACTGGATACAGCTGAATATCAATATTTTACATGGAGCGACTGCTTATCTGCCCTCCACAACCCAGTCACTGGGTAAAACGATAACCATTGTTAAGACTGGTTGTCAGACTTTCACTACTGACTACCCGTAACGACTGTCAAAAGATCTACGAATGACAGCCGGGGCCAAACGCTTAACATGCTTACCGAGACACGGAGGGGTCTCGGTATTCAATGAATTGTCGGCCATCCACGGACCGACCTCGGCAAGCGTAGATTAACCTTAATCGATAGAACCGCGCGGCTGTAAAGCGACTGCTACACGGTCGCCAACCGCGTCCCGACTGAGGTGACCTTGGTGATTTACAACCGTGTAGATGGTTTACGACCAAACATTGAAACAGCTCTGCCGGTCGCCAACCAAGATCACCTCTGTCGGGGACGCGGTTGGCGACCACGAGCCCTTCTGAGCTCGATGGTAAAAAATATAGAAAGTTATATACAGACGCCAGAACATCAAGCTACTACAATCTGTCACATTTCTTTAATAGATTTTCAAATTTATCGCTAAAGCATTAGATTCAAGGTTGATTGGGAAAATTTTAAAGTTTCTGGTAGCTTAATTTGCTGGCGTCTGTACTTACAGTAAGTAATTTGATAAGCTTACTTTATATATCTGACAGTATGTTGTAACGAGGTAACACTTATTGTAAATATTTAGGTACTGCTAGAAAACATTATTTGGACACTGGTATAATTGGAAGAATTTGTATAGAAAAATAAATAATACTACACATAGAAGGGAGACTGCGCATGTCGTAGTCAGAATGTAGCCGGTGCAATGCTGCCCCGAAAGGGTAGGGAAACGGCAAAAGTGCGAACGCGTTCGGAGCAGGGGGTTTACTCCCTAAGCACGAAGTCCGTAGTTTCGGCTGAAGTTACGTGCATTTCCTACTCCGTATCACTTACGGACATAATATTAGTTCGGTTTCCGAACTAAGAATGAATGACAACACGATTTTACAGTTGTCCCTATGCACGATGTGTTTTTGCCCGTCCGAAAATTTTAATTTTACACTTGGTTGATGGGTTAACTACTTTCGGACGGGCCCGTATCTTCGTTGACGGACTTAGGGAGTAGAACCCCAGGATTTTAGCTTCCATGCGTTGTATTATTTCTTGCTTATAGAATATGTTAGATTCCGGCAGAAAAGCAGAAAAGAGAAGATGGGTATTCTCATAGAAATTTCACTTTGTTCTTACTTTCAGTCAGGCAGTCCAAGGCCTTCTTCCCGAATTTCTTGCTGCTAGGTCCAAGAGTCACAGATCGTATCGCTTGCTTGTACGAATATGAACTTTATAAGCGTATAAATAAGGTTAATATTCGTACGAACCGCTTACTTTAATTAGTAAAGTAAAATTGAAGTGCGCTCTATGAATCTTGCCCTGGGACACAATGCGGAACTTTGTTCGTACGTGTAACATTTTTTTTTTATATGGCACAAAAGTATCTAAATATCTTTATGGCATCCCACAAACTTACTAGCTACTGCGCACATAAAACTTAGGCCCACTTGCATCACAAATCATCGTTCTATTTCTGTCAAACGTCTGAAGATAACTGAGACAGAATGATGTTTTATAATTGTTTACCGTTAAGTCACTAGATTTATGGTGCAAGTGGGCCTAAAAGTTTGAAAAGCACCGGCCAAGTGAGTGTCGGACCACGCACAATGGAGGGTCCCTAGTTGGGATGAATTTAACGAGTTTAACATTGCAATTAAAACATGTTCCCCCATACATTCCAACTGCAAATGTAAGTTTGTACGCTGAATATTGAGTGATTTACCATGTTATCTTATGACCATAGACTTCTTGTGAATTTTCTTGTAATCTATAAGTAGGTATAGAACTATTATCGGTTTTTTTTTAATCAAAAACTTAGTCTCGGCAGTTTCGAAGATAAGGGGGTCAATGGTAAACTTTCATCTACTTGGTTTCTTTAATAACTTTAAAACTATTTATTTTAAAGTTAAAATATATATATATATTTCAAATCGTCATAACAAGCCCTTTAATTTTATTTGTACAGGGCACAATTTGCCAAACTTTTTTTTTTAATTTTTCCGCCAAAAGTGAACCCCATATTCAAAATACATTTATTGTTTCACGTTCGTGTTTGGGTCACAGAAATTCAACTTAATCTGTCTAGTAGATTCGGAGCAAATTGGCTGTGACAGACAGACAGATACACTAATGATCTTATAAGGGTTCCGTTTTTTTCCTTTTGAGGTACGGAACCCTAAAAAAGTAAGCTTTAATTAAATAGACTCAACTATTCAGAGTCCCCTGACAACTCGTCGGTACGTAACATTCATTAGCCACGTGGTGCTGTCGTCAATTGGTTTAACTATGAAGGGTATGGAAGCCAGGCCCACGCCCACAGCGACCCAGTTCCTAGTCTTCCGAGGTATCTTAGTGTACCTTCTCAAAACGTCTGTGGAGTAGAAGCATAACCTGAAATGTAGGTAAAGAAAGGGTTTAAACACAACAAATAGTTTTTGTACATAAGGTTGTATTTGTTTAGTTTAAAAGGTAGGTGTACATAAAGCTGTTTCCTAAGAAGATCAACTACTTCATTAAATTCATAATTTTATTATCGACGCGCCCCCGCTTCGTTCGGTTTTTGCGACTAGACGACAACGAGATTTCTTTACTATATAAAATGTAAGTTTAAAATTAATTAATGAAGCATACACATAAACCTTGCAGAATAGATTAATAGGGGCCTCCCAACTACGGCCCGCGGGCCAGGTCCGGCCCGCGGCAGCGGGCCGGATTGACTCGATTAGTCCCAAAATTAAAATTTGCGCGTAATTCAAAACTACAGTATGTTGCTATGATGAGCTAGCTAGGTCCTGGCCCTTGGGCTAAAAAGTTTGGCTACCCATTAAATGATGGTGTAATCCGCATATAAATCCGTTGCGCAGTTTCGAAGAAAACGCGGTTACACAGACAGACACGAAAAAAGACTTTAATTTATAATATGTATAGATTTACCTGTTAATAACATATCCGGGTATAACCACAGACGCCAGCGTCTGCCAAATCAGCGCGTCTCCTGCTTCTATCGCCACCATTTTTGGTCGCCCATCACTCTGCATTCATTAATTTTTACGTACTAATCATCAATAAAACTGCCTCATTTTTAGGGTTCCGTATCCGAACCCTATTAGCCTCCGCTGTCCATCCGTCTGTCTGTCAGCGGGCTGTATATCATGAACCGTAATAGGTAGACAGTTGAAATTGTTCACAGATTGTGTATTTCTATTTCCACTATAACAACAAATAATAAAAATAAAATAAAGTTCAAAATTAAAGAAGGTCCCAATATAATACTTTTGATCTTGAAAATTTTTTTTTTACCCTAGCATGTGGGGGTGGGTGTCTTGTCTAGAACTCATCGAGTACAGTACACATATAATTTTTATTTTTTTATCTTCAAAAATTAAGAAATAGGGGGCCGCAAAAGTTGTCAGTTTTAGACCATTTTTGTACGAGCACTATCGCAACAACTAAACAAGTTAGGAATTTGAAACTTCTGTATATCATGTACCCTATACTGTATTTAATCAACAAATACTAAAAACACCGATTTATAAAATATTTTGTTTAAATATAGGCGATTTTCTGCAACTGCAAAAAATAACTTTGTAATTCACAGTATCATTATGAAATATATACAAAATTATCTCTTAACGATTACAAATGAAAAATATTCTTCATTTAGTCAATCTGCTTAGCCTTTTCCCAACTATGTTGGGGTCGGCTTCCAGTCTAACCGGATGCAGCTGAATACCAGTATTTTACATGGAGCGCCTACCTATCTGACCTCCACAACCCTGTTACTGGGTAATACGATACCCCTTAGCAAGACTGGTTGTCATACTTCTGGGGTTTAGACTACCCGTAACGTCTATCAAAGATCGACGCATGACAGCCGGAGCCGTTTAGTATTATTTGATTTAAATATGTAGTGTTAAATATTGTACGGTGGTACGGATTCCTTCGTGTGCGAGTCCGACTCGCACTTGGCCGGTTTTTTTTAACCCATGTGGTCCCATTGTTTAGCTTTTTTTTTAATTAAGCTGACTTAATGCCTTAGGCTGTCTCTACCCGTCACCATAGGGTGGTAGAGAGATAATATGGCAGTATGTACATAGTATTTGAGTGTGAAAAAAAAGCCGGTCAAACGCGTATCGCACGCACAATGTAGCGTGCCGTAGGTGGGATAAATTTATCCCAAGAACAAACTTTACATTGTAATTAAAAACATGTTCCCCCATACATTCCAACTGCAAATGTAAGTTTTTACGCTGAATATTGAGTGATTTATCATGTTATTTTATGACCATAGACTTCTTGTGAATTTTCTTGTAATCTGTAAAGAACTATTCTCGGTATTTTTCTCAAAATTTTGGGGTCAGCAGTTTCGGAGATATGGGGTCATTGGTCAATTTTCATCTAGTTTCTTTAATAACTTTAAAACGATGTATTTTAAACTTATACAAAAATATATATTTCAAATCCTCACAACAAGCCCTTTCATTTGATATGTCACACGGTACAGTTTGCCAAACTTTTTCTTTCAAATTTTTCCCCGAAAAGTGAACCCCATATTCAAAATACATTTATTTACGTTTCACGATCTTGTTTGGGTCACAGAAATTCAACTTAATCAGTCTAGTTATCTAGTAGATTCGGAGCATAGCGGTTGTGATAGACAGACAGACAGACAGACAGACAGACACACAAGTGATCCTATAAGGGTTCCATTTTTTTATTTGGACATACGGAACCCTAGATAAAATTAAAAAATATCATTTCTTTAAATAAAATAGGTACAATAGTATATATAATATATACATAATGGACATATATACATAATTATGTGAACGTCCAAGCAAAAAGGGTCCTGTTCTCGGCATTTAGTTTCCGAGATATACGCAGTTTTGTAAAGTTGGGTGAAAAAATTGCATTTAATTATCGATTTTAATTGATTATTAATTAATGCTCAACTATCTACAAGTTCATATAGTAAATGACTTTATATGATGTTTCTAAGTACCAGAAAATGTACTAAGTTGTACCAAAAATCAAACTTTGAAAATGCTTTTTCTCAAATCAAGTTTTTTAAGTTTCAATTTCAAATGTCTGATTAAAAAAAATGTTCCAGTTTTTGAATTTTTTTTTAAATCCTTTTTATCAATTGACTATCCTAAATACCGAATCTGATCTTAACTCAATACCCCACTACTGGACCCTTTTTGCTTGGACGCCCACATATAATACCTACACTTTTTGTCATAAACTTTTACAATAGAGTTATTTAAAACGAAAGAAAGTAAAATAGTTTGTCACAGAAACACGTGCATACAAAAAGATAAGAGTAATCAGAAAAATAAAACAAAATATATCCACATTATAATCACAAGCTCAAAAAAGAAATAGCAGCTACACGTCATGACTGTGACGATAAGGCTTCCACTCAGCATGATGCTGTGCTATAATTGGGACCCACAGAACTGTGCTGATTTTCAGTAGTCACCCGATTTAGTACCATACAGTGTAAATGTAGGTAATAAATAAGAGGGTTGTGTTATTAACACTAGGTAAATGATTATGCTTACGTACTTTAAATGATTTGTAACTTTTGTCCACAGTGTCAGCAACTGTATAACCAACGGCGACTGCATAGGAGCCTCGTACAACAGCTCTGGAGAAAATCGGGCGGAAGGACTCCCCAACCTCATTGGCATACCCTGAAAAATGGACCTGTTCAGTGACCGATACATAACGCGGGATGAAGGGTGAGTACAAGTATTATAATATCAGCTTATTATTATCCCACTACAGGGCAAAGGCTTCTTCTCATACAGAGAACACCACGCTTGCTCAAGAAGGGTTGGCGATTTCGGATTAATATTAACAACTAGCTGTGCCCCGCGGTTTCACCCGTATAAGTCTCGATCCCATGGGAAAATCGAGATAAAAAGTTCCTAACCCAGGTCATAGTCTACCTATGTGCCAAATTTCATCAAAATCAGTTCAACCGTTTTAGCGCCAAAGTGTAACAAAAAAACTCACTTTCATATTTATAATATTATAATATATCATATTCCACGGGAAATATTTGCAGGAAAATTTTCATTTTTTTAATAGTATTCATTGTAAAATTACTTTATCTGTATGCAGCACTTCATTTATGTAAATAAAACAGCTAAAATAAAAAAAAATCAGCAATGGATGTTGAAATACTCGGCGGCCGAAGGCTCGCAGCGCTGCCATTCGCTACGCGCGATTTGCTACGTATACATTGCGTGTGAAGTAATTAAACAAATCAGGTTTATAGGATTGCCATAACATTCCTGAAATAATTGCATGTACCGGTCATATTAGTATGATATACTGAATTCACCCCATCAGTCTGTGGAGGGCTGTCCCTTACACCCTGTGTAGTTAAGACAAGTACAGGTTCCCTCACAACATTTTTCACCAATGTCAGTAACGTCCCAGATAAACTCAGAAAGTACATTATTATGGATTGAAAAAGTTACATTATAATTGTTATGTTATGGTTTTATCTAAAGCTTTTTTTGGGCTAATTTAAATTTATTAATTGGCCTTTGACAATGGTCTGATTGAATAGTAAAAATAAAAACTTTACTCATTTATTATATATAAATAAAATTAGTAACAGACTTACAGTAGGTACTGAAGAAAATAAAAATATTACAATAGTTGAATGGAAAATTAATTGACTTGATACAAATTTGCCCTTGAGAACTGTTCCCTTTTAATGCTTCAATTGAGCTGTAATACTGCACCTAATTTCAACTAACAATTAGGTACATTGAACATAGTTTTAAGTACAATGACTTCTTGCTTTTTAAAATCTATTAGATATAGATTAGGCCACAATATAAACATAGAAAATGGGTCAAACTGTCTCACATTCTAATATTGATCAGAGTATATATAATCTTCAAGTTTTAACAAAAGATATATATATATATATGATCCTGGCCGATTTCGGCCACAGCGACTTGGATCTGCCTATTGAGGACATCGCTGGTGTGCCCTCAGGTGACTGATATAACCAATTTTTGCCGTGAAAGTGCGTCCACATTCACGCAAAAGAAATTAAATATTAAATTATTATATTTACCTAGGTATCGCACCCATGTGTCCCTCCAGATATCCCTTTCAACTGGTTCGGCCATAGCTGCAGTTGACCGACTTTTCTCACCCAAAACAATTATGCTACCTATTTTATTCCATCGTAGGAATAAAAACCACTATAAATTAAAGTATCTTGTAAGGAAATATATAGGACTAGGCTTGTTTTTACGTTAAATTCACAGGTCGCTAATTGGACATACGAAAGTAATATATAAATACTATATAAATAAAGCTATTAGGTAACAATGTAGGTTATGGCAGATCTTACGGCGACTACATTAAATGGAATGTTATAAGTTGCCATCTGATAGAATATCTGTTTCAACATAATATTCTGTATCTTCGTCCCATTATAATATCAATAAAATGTGCAGCTCTGCTTTTAATTTAGAGAAAAACACTAACTCTCACCACCACACTAAAATAGCCCAAAGCGACACAAGACCTATTGATTATTTTGACATTTCCTTGCATTTGACACTGAGTACTGAACTGACTGTCAGTAGGTAGTGACAGCTCTGGTGGGGGCTGCCAGCATTTAACCTGAGAATTCCCACGTTTCTTATAATGAAACTTTTTCACTCATGAAGATTTTGGCAAACTGATCCTTTTACAAAAACATTGTTCTGTGGTGAAGTGTAAATAACAGCTGCGAGGTGTCAATTTTTGTAAGAGAGAAGCTGAAGCGAAGACAGTTTTAACTTTTTTGGCAATAGTAGATACTATTGACTGTGCCATTTTCCAATAGCGGTACAGTTGCTGATGTGAATCTTTGAAGGGAAGCCGGTAGGAATCGTGTTATATGGTGCTTTTGCCACTGCTAAATAAATCAAACGCAACTCGAAAAATGTGATCTTTCTATTCTTATACAAGGTCAAATTAAATTAGTTAGCGAAACTCCGCAGACGTGATGGGTATCGATATCTCAATATGATAAAACAGATTTTATCAACTTACACTTCAAGTAACAAAACTACCAGCGGTCATCAACCCCAAAAAAATCATGAAATCTTTTTATTTTATTGTATTAGAATGATATCGATACCTATCATGTCTGCGGAGTTTCACTAACTAATTAAATGTAAACCTGTATAAATTATAAATTATATTAAACATCGAAGGTCTCCATAATATTTTTAATTTA
Organism: Fissipunctia ypsillon; assembly: GCA_947568875.1. Classification (NCBI taxonomy): domain Eukaryota; kingdom Metazoa; phylum Arthropoda; class Insecta; order Lepidoptera; family Noctuidae; genus Fissipunctia; species Fissipunctia ypsillon. The sequence continues at coordinate 10,594,322 of OX387662.1, forward strand.
TAGATTCATGACTGAAACGATAGGACATACCAAAACGAACAAGAAGTACTAATCCTAACATGAATGGTCCTCATTAAAATTCCCTAGTTTCTGGGTTAATTAAAAATAATAACGTAGTAACACAAAATTTGAGCAAAGTTGCCATACGTGAAAATATAACTTTTCATTACTTTGTCATCAATAATCCAAACGTTTTTCTTATCAGCTGATGCGAATGCGATAAAACATCTAAAGAAACAGAAGAAAACCGCTCACGATAATAATATATGATGATGCTTCAAAGACAGCTAATTTTACTGTGTGTAGTCTCCGTGATCAAAAAGATCATCACATCATTGGCAATAAAGTAGGTAATCCAATTGGTACGGTACGATAAGTACCGTAAAGAAATAAGAGTAGGTACTTACAAAAATTTATCTTTTTGGCATGAAAGGCTACTCTGAGATATGTCTCTAAATAATAAAATAGAAATAAAATGAAACATTTTAAGCACACCGGTCAGCCTAACAAGTAGGTAGGTACGTTGTAGATTCCTACCTAATTAATGGTTAGCAATGCCTAAAAGGGATTACTCAGGAATTTAACTAAATCAACTGATATAATGATTATTTGCTCGACTCGAAAGGTTCTACCTACATAATTAAAATTTTTAAGTTGAATAGATCAATTAAAAAGTATATCTAGATTGCTTTTTAAACTTTCAATGTCAAGACTTTCAATGCAAAGTACCGTAGATAGCAAAGTACAGTCGTGCAGAAATGTAGACAACGTAATGACGTGAGCTTGCTATGATGCTTACTTCAAATACTTCATAATCAGCTGTTCACTCACACTGAGTGAGTGAAGTAGGACGTCGTGTATTTAGGTTATATTTAGCTTCGTCAATAGCAATAAACAAATTCTGTGTTAAGCGCATTGTTCAGTGGTGAAGTGTACTAAATGTGAAGAAAGTAAAAAAAATTGGACAAGGACATTAATCGTGTCGTGTGCCTAATCTTGTGTATTCGCGTAATTGCATATTTCCAATTTGGTGTGCTGTGTTTGCTGTCGCTAACAAGATATTTGTAATAAAGGTAATAAATAACTCTGTTGTTTTGTGTCTGAAAATAAAATTGCCAAAATCAACCTTCAGAAGTGATGTGACATTGACGACTTAATAGATTTGGAATAAGTAATTTGTATGCGATAGTATTTTTGTAAGTATTAGAATTTGAAATCAACTCATTTCTTTCTATTTTACTCTAACTTTATTTTATTTTACTTGACAAATTATTCCAATAATCTAAGCGGAAAGTTTAGGCCAAGGGGCTGTAAATAAAACAGGAGATTTCTAGATTTCTAAAAAAATCTAGTTTGTTTGTTATAAGTACCTAAGTACCTACTTAAAAAAAAAGCAAAGAAAAAAGTAACTTGCCGTAGCTCTGCGGTGTGATGCTTAATTTACCACTGAACATAGTGACGCAATAGAACGATTTATTTATAAATCCCATAGTTATTTCGCACGTACAAACCTACCATAAAAAACCGCGTCCTCGAAACCGCAGCAAGTCAATTTAAACGAAGCTAGTTGATAACTATGTATTTGCCTATTTAACTAAGTAGGTACGTAGAGGTACACCTACGCAATTAGTGAAATAGGCAAATAGGTTACCTACTCATAGATCTAAAATTATGTTATAAAGAACAACTAATGCTCAACTCGACAGGCGATAGTATGTGGCGATGTATTGACGGCAGCACATAAAGCTACTACAATCTGTGAAATTTCTTTAATAGATTTTCAACTTTATTGCTAAAGCATTAGGTTCATGGTTGATTGCGAAAATTTGACAGTTTCGGATAGCTTGATCTGCTAGCGTCTGTACCTATATCTTATCAATACACCCGTTACACACCCGCACCCTCTTCTCTGACTTCATCCACTGCTGGGAATAAGGCCTCTTTTTGGTTGTGCCAATCTCTACCCTTCAATCCTGCTTCCAGTCCTTGGTCGCCACTCAGACACCACACCTGAAATCAATCGGCTTGCCTGATGATTTGTTCTGCCCAACTCCATTTTAGTTCCATTAATCGTTTCCCAACGTCCAAGATCTGTGTGCCTGATCTCGACATTTGGTGCTCGGTCACCTACTTTCATTTTAGTTAATCTCTGTGATAAAGAACAAGACAGTCCTTGGTGTTTTCCTGTCAATCATATCCTCGTTTTTCATAAACACGCACACCTGTCTAGAGGAGGTGAGCTTCACTCTGCCTTAATTTTTCTAGTGAATAAATTTGCGTTACCTCGTCTGATTTGATCGTAAGTATAACGTATTCATTAGAGACATGATGACCAGAGATCGGATATTCGGATGCATATTTACCTAAAGTTGAAGTGTTGGCTAATATGGAATGCACTTTTGTATCGATCGTAAAAATTTTGCGATTCAAGAATTGATAAATTTAGTACTTTTTGACTACAGATTCGACTCGCATTACCCTTCCTCTTACTACATACACAAAAATTTGCATCGGGGGTTAAAAATGAATTTCAACATAAGAATAGTTATGTGATCCCGGTGTCTCGGTATTTTTTAAATAAATAATACGACATGTTCACGAAGTCGTTTCTATACCATGTATCCGATTAGTTGTGAATTTCCGAATTTTCTGGAATCCCGGGATTTATATTAAGATACAAAAAATTAAGAAGCCGCTTCCATAATTTCTGAGACAAAAATTAACTTTAGGTAAATATGCATCCGATTATCCGATCTCTAATGATGACTTAGAAAATTAAAATTATCTTTTATTCTAATTACCTAGACTTGTCAGCATATTTTGAACGTCAAATGTTGCAAAAGAAAGCCCCCATAACGCCCTCCCTGCAACACTACCTATTGTAGAAGAAGTGGCGCTAAACTAAATTCCATAGCCAGTTGGAGATATTGGAAGAGTCAGACTCCGGTAAAGAGTTCCTCTCCTAACGTATGATAGAATGCATTAGTAACGCAATATTCGTTAGATACCGCAAGACTAAGTCGAACTTACCATACATTTGCATTAAAAAGAACTGTAGCAAGTGTGAGTTCGTTATGTGCGTTTAAAAAAAATGCCATAGGTACTTTATAAGGTTTTTGGCAGCTCCTATATCGTCTGTTGTTTAACCTGTTTAACCCAGGGACACCTTTTCGCTTCAGCGAAACCAGCAGGTCAAGGGCTCCCACACAAAATTGCGAATTCGCGTTGCATCGCGGTTTCGTGTGAGAGCCCTAAGGGATAGCTCCTAAACACATAATATCTACTCCGTGCTCCTAAATCATTCTCCTGCTGCCGTTATTCCAATTTTATTTGGAGTTATGGAGTAATTGCGTAACACACCTATAATGACAATTGATCCCAACGGGTTTCATTTTGACAGTTCACCCACGTTCATTGCGTTATTTACGTTGTTGAGCAGACGAATATTTCAAACCTATAAAGCAATAGATTAGCAATATCCTTCTAAACTCTCTGATTGTGATTGAAAGTGTGTTACGCAATTAGGTGCTAGATAGGAAAGGTAGGCTTTCTTTCCTTCTTCCTTCCTTACTGTTACATCATTCACACAACCATCTTTTAGATCCCCTCTTTTCTTATAGCCATTTCCAACCCCCCCATTCATGATACAGAGATCATTCAGCTGGTGTAAAATTCAAAACATTATTATTTTTGTCATATAAATAATAACTGACAATACTGAATATTATACAGTGTACCAGTAACTCATGAATACCGTAGTAAGTATATCGTTCATGAATAACAAAGTACCTAAGTTTCCTGGATCTGGTCTGTCGGTCATGTGTCCGTTTGTATGTTGTTTTGTCTTCACATACGGACAGACAATAGCCAATGTATGCATATTCTGGGAATGGAAAGTACAATGAACGCTTGTAACTTATAGGGCTTGCATTATTCGCGGCGTTGAAGATAAAAAAAGATCTTTATTTACCAAATCAATAAAACAACCTTGCAGCACAATTTAAGTAAGTTACAAGTAAGCAGTAGGTAAAGGTAGGTTTTTCTTCTTCTGAAGAAAAAGCAAAGAAGGTTCTTTAAGCTGTTAATATTTTCGGTAGCAGGTAGTCCACGTTCCGCAACAAGTTGGTAGGTATTATCGGCCAAAATTCTATCGTCTTGGACAGTTTGTCATAGAGAGAGATTGACTTAAGAATTACTCTCTAACAGCTTCAGAGAATCGGAGCGGGTGCTACGAAAGCTAATCAAGTTACTTCTAATTTTGCTGTCAATCTTGCATTTACTTACTACCAACTACCAACAGACGCCTCAACCAGCAGCATTGACCTCCTACCAACCGCTCTCATAGCCTGAAAAGTCTAAAGAAAATATTCCAAACTCAGGATTATTCCGGACTTTGGAATATTTCTATACGAAAAGCTGTTATGGAGTTTCGCTTTATCGACATGCCACGGTACACCACTATTCACTGGCTCTAATCAAATGTAACAAAGTTAAATTATACCGACATTATTTTTACCTACGGTGCACTTTGTGCGATCTTCCTTCGTACACGATTTTATCTGGAAACTGCATTATTGCAATACGGAAATAATAATATTAGATGATGAAACTACTCATGCCTAATTAAAATGTTAACAATGTGATAAAACTAGGTTAAAATCATACAGGTTAAATACACGTAGGTTCCACTTTTCCTCGTAATTATGTACCTATGATAGATAGATACGTGTCATATTACCACATTCCATAAACAAGAAGTCATGAGTTGCATTTTCCTATATTATGCTTCCTAATGCAATCTCTTTGCTCGTGACAGCATCCTTAGCACGAGTAGGTCTAAGTAGATATATCACCACGTGGTGAAAATAATTATTATTCAATCAAGCCAGCAAGGATGATAACATGTAGATACCTAACCCTAATGTCCAAAACCACACGTTCAAACTTCAATACTTAGGTAGCTTTACATAACACAATATATAGATACCCCAGTCCCCAGGCAAGGTCAACAAGTAATGCAAAAATCAAGCATTAAAAATCACGATAAAAAGAGTAGGTACCAAGATGAGTATTTATTTATTCTATGGACGGGCGTAAAAAGTAACCATAAGGATTTTATGAGTAGATATATTATTTTTCCTTGTGTAATTAATAATTACACAAGGAAAATAATATATACGAGTACATAATATGTAATATATGATTATTATAGTAGGTAGAACACGGATCATCATAGGAGAACTAGGTGCTAAGAACACTACTTAGCACTATTCTTATATGGCAAGTTCTACGGAGACTATGTAAAGTGTTATATGCTAAAACTAGCTTTTGCCCGCGGCTTCGCCCGCTTGGATGTCGGAAAATATCCCACGGTAACGTATCAAAAGTACCCCATGTTCCGTAATAGGCTCTTGGTTTACGCGGCGCACGCCAGAAAGCTTCCAGTCGGCATGATTTTTTCCGACATCTTCACAATCATCATATTTCAGCGAATTTATACAAAACCTTAATGAATTATATACCTAAACCTTCCTCATGAATCATTCCGTCCATTGGTGAAAACCGGATGAAAATCCGTTCGGTAGTTTTTGAGTTTATCGCGTTCGACAGACAGATGCAGCGGGAGGACTGTTATGGCTCAGATCTTGAATGGGGCTTTCAATTTGAGGAGTTCATCAATTCCTCATGGATCCTATCATCAGAACTGAATTTTGTTAAACATGGGACCAATTTGGAAGTGTGCCCTTTCAAATCAAACAATAATTTTCCAAACCGGTTTATAAATGACGGAGTATTGGGGTAACAAACATTTAAAACAAAATACATATAACCGAATTGAGAATCTCCTCCTGTTTTTGAAATCGGTTAAAAATAAAGACTAAATAAAATGTTACCTCAAGAAGTCAAGATACGAACTATAACTACATTTCCAATCCCTTAAATCTCTTAAAAAGAGGTACACAAAATTTTAAATATTATTTATGATTTTTAAAATCAACCCCTATTTTACCCCCTTTGGTGATGATTTTCCAAAAACGCTGAACCACATAATTCTTTATTTCCTACCAAAAGCATAAATTTGAATTTTCATATCCCTACCTTAAGAAATCTGGGTTTCCCATACAAACTTTCATCCCCTATATCACCGCCTGTAGGGTTACCTTTGAGACAAAAAGTAGCCCATGTCCTTTCCCAGGATGCCATCTATCTCCTTGCCAAATTTTATCGAAATCCAGTGGTTTAGGCGTGAAAAGGTAACCTAAAGACAGACAGAGAGACCGAGTTACTTTCGAATTTTTATTATTAGTATGGAAGTATGGATTTACATAGTTATCTATTCGCGTAACAAATGCCGTTTGGGTTTTTTCGGCCGTCAATAAATCATCGAGTAATTATGATCAAAGTCCAGTTTATGAGCGTTTTATTCTAAAAACTTATAGCTGACCACACACTTTATTTGATAGGGCTCTAAGTTCATAGGCTTCTGTAACTTTAACCCTAAGAAAAAATTCTATACCTATTCATGAACATGGTGTGGACTCTTGCTGATCTTTTTGATATTAAATAGCCAGTAATCAATTAAACCAGCACCTTAATTACGTAACACACTATCAACCACAATTTGAATGATTTTGAAGCATATTGCTAATCCATTGCTTCAAATGTTCGAAAAATTTGTCTGCTCAACGACGTAATTGAATGAATCTTGTTGAACTGTCGAAATGAAACCGATTCCAACTGTAAGTGTGTTACGCAATTGCCCCGCAGCTTAATAAATTTCCTTCACGTTCTTGATCTGTCCTATAATGACAGTTTATAACATTGACCCTGTTTCAAGTGTGGCATAACCTCAAATACAAGGAAAATATCGATAACATGAATTTCATTTTTATCTGTGTCCCAACACCATAAACTTCACTCAAGGGTTTTTAATAAATTATTTTGAGTCATTTTGTTTGAGTCTTTTGGTCTTTGTCATCATCATTCTCCTGCCCTTATCTCAATTTATTTGGGGTCGGCGCAAATGTCTTTTTCTCTCATATCTACTTCTCTATAAAGGCTCCTGCAAACAGGCGCGACACGCGACGCGACACAAAGGTACGCTCCTCGCGCGACAGTCCGCACGCGGTGCCTTTGTGTCGCGTCGCGGGTCGCGCCTGTTTGCAGGAGCCAGTCATCATCTCAGTAGTCTTTTGTTCACTGTAATTTTGTTCAATTTTCTTCATTTGTTCTGACCAAATTTTTCAAAAGATGATTTCGTTTTCATCCCATCCCATTCCCATCTTTTTAGAGTTCCGTACCCGAAGGGTGTCAAAAGGAAACCTGTTACTAAGCTTCCGCTATACGTCCGTCTGTCTATCAGCGGGTTGTATCTCATAAACCGTAATAGGTAGACAGTTGAAATTTTCACAGATTGTGTATTTCTATTGCCGCTATATCAACAAATAATAACAATAAAATAACTTTGAATGACTGCCTCGTTGGTCTAGTGGTCGCAAGCGCTACTGCTGAGCATGAGGTCCTGGGTTCGATTCCCAGGTCGGGCAAAGTGTTATTGGTTTTTTCTAACTGGAATTTCTTAGTAGCAGCCCGGAGTCTGGATTTGTGCCCGGTAGATGTCAATAGGCTTACCCCCTATTACATGGGCTTAAACATAACTGGCGAAATGTGATACACCTCTGCCTAAACCTTCGGGGAAACAAGGCGTGATGTTGTGTTTATAAAATACCGTTAAAAATTAAAGGGGGTCCCCATGTTACAAGAACCCATTTTTACTAAAGAAAAGGACGTAGTGTTAAAACGGTGATACGGAACCTTTCGTGTGTTCGTCGACACACTCTGCAGAGACTGCCTCTTATTCACATTAGAATGAGTTCACTTTCTTCCTAACAATAATATCATCATATTTCACACAATCTATCCATTTACCTACTATTAAAAGATCGATTTTGCTTGAAAAAGAAGGAAGAATGACAGAAACTGTTCATTACACACGCAAAGATTGACCATGAAAGCTTTTCCTTAAATTGTCGCCTTTTTCAGGGTCTAGAAATTGGAATAAATTGCAATTAAACCTTGTACCTATTACAGTAAGGTAAGGTACGAGATATTTTTTTATAAAACCCAATATAACATTATAATTATTTCATAACAAATTTGATTACCATTAAAAAAGTTATAGTGAGCTAACCTTAAAAGATAGACATACCTATGTTATCGCGGACTTTTTTCAGAACCTTTTAAGAGGATACCGTGTGCGCAGTGGCGCCCTCATCGTTTGTTTGGTTTTTAATTTAATTTTAGAATGAAAATGCAGAAAGTAAGCACGCTATGTTGTGCTCCACAAGACTATACGTTATTATTATTACAAACAGTAGTTATACATTGTTAAGTTTTATTATAATCCTTAAAACGGAAAATAGTGGCCACTAAGCTCCGTTTTATAGATTATAATAAATCTTAAGAATGTAAAACTACTGTTTGTAATAATAATAACGTATAGTCTTGTGGAGCGCAACATAACGTGCTTATTTTCTGCATTTTCATTCTAAAATAAAAGAAATAATCAAACAAACGACGAGGGCGCCACTGTGCGCGCGATATCCTCTTAAGAGGAACAATTCCGTCATACATGATTTTTGCGTATCTTTAACCGTTTACGCAGCGCACGCAACGGAAGCTCTCAAAAGGAATAAATACCCGTTTTTGCAACATTTTTCATTGATGCTCCTATTGGTCGTAGCGTGATGTTATAATAGCCTATAGCCTTCCTCGATAAATGGGATATCCAAGACTAAAAGATTTTTTTAATTCGAACTAGTGGTTCCTGAGATTAGCGCGTTCAACCAAAGAAACAAACAAACTCTTCAGCTGTATAATATAAGTATAGATAGTATAGCTAGGTAATTAATTCATTCATTCATTGAATGACAGCGACTCCGCCTAAACCAAAGAGTAAGTTTGTAGGGAGGCCTAAACCGCTGGGTTTAGAAGCATGTTTGCATAAGAGTTATAAGATACGTAAAGATGAAGGACTAAGGATGGATTTTTGAATTATCATTCCTGAAAGTTCATTCGCCGATGAGAAATCTCACTGGGCGGGCTTGTGAAGTTGTGACAGATAAAATTCAAAGTAAGTAGGTTGCTCTTCTAGAAGCAAACCCCGAACCCGTCTGCCTTCAAAGCAAAAGTGAACAGACATCATCTGGGCACGCTCGTTCCATCATAGATCTCATCCATCGCTTTCCATCATTCGTGATCGAGGTCAAGAGAAGGCCCATTTAGTTTTAGTGCACTAAAACTAAAATGATTTTTGTCTGATGTTGTTGTTGAATGATTGTTGGTTGTTGTTTGTTGAGTAGTTGCGTAATCGCAAGTACAGTACCTACTAGACTAGCAATCTAGCATTCTTATTTGACATTTGAATAGCTCCACTGATAACAAATTATTCAAATAAGTACGACGAACGTTATTCGACGTATTTTCCCGTGCGAATCGTTTACCCAAAAATAAGACGAGGTTAACTCAATCAATTTTATGATAAACGTAACTATTATGTAACGTCGTCGCAGTGAGCATCATCTGCCGTTTCCCAACTATGTGGGACTCAGCTTCCAGTCTAACCGAATGCAGCTGAACACCAGTATTTTACACGGAGCGACTGCTTATCTGAGCTCCACAACCAAGTTACTGGGTAACACGATGCCCCTTGGGAAGACTGTTTGTCATACTTTCGGATTTCTGACTACCCGTAACGAGATCTACAATCGACAGCCGGGTCCAACGGCGTAATGTGCTTTCCGGGGCATCGTTGCCGAGTCAGCAATAAATTAAATTATTTATTTAAACTTTTAACACTTGGGGCTTGTGGCTAAGAAATAACAGCCGCACGGGTCGATCGGTCAGGTTAAGCTACGCTTGCCGCGGTTGGTCCGTGGATGGGTGACCATCTTTACATATCAAGACCCCTTCGTGCCTCGGAAAGCACGTTAAGCCGTTGGTCCCGGCTGTCATTCGTGTATCTTTGACAGTCGTTACGGGTCGTCAGAAGCCCGAAAGTCTGACAACCAGTCTTACCAAGGGGTATCGTATTACCCAGTAACTGGGTTGTGGAGGTCAGATAGGCAGTCGCTCTATGTAAAATACTGGTATTCAGCTGCATCCGGTTAGACTGGAAGCCGACCCCAACATAGTTGGGAAAAGGCTAGGCAGATGATGATTTAAACTTTTAACACTTAAAAAAGTACAAAGGCGAACTTAATGCCTTAGGCATTCTCTACCAGTCAACCATGGGTGGCAAATTACCAGTCAATGAACTGTAATTGTACAACCATCTCATAGCAATATTATTTTAATATTAATTCACAGTGAGAAAGAGATGAAGCTATACGTCCTGCATAGCTCCATCACTTTCCCACTGTGAAACACTGCTATACGAGGTAGTGATTGGTTCCTGGTAGCGCAGCGTGTGTGTAATTTAGCAATCTTATTTTTTAGAACTCCACCACCTCGAATCTCTGAAATAAAGTTCCTATGACGGTCATAAAACTAATAAGTCTCGGACACATAGGTAGATAATGAGAATGACAAGCAGTTTTCACGTGCCTTATATACGTAGGTACTTAAAGTCTGTTCCAAAAGTATTTGACACACATTAAAAATAAAAGATTCCGACTAACTGAGAACCTCCTCCTTTTTTGAAGTCGGTTAAAAAGTGTAAATGTCGTAGCCAGATCTTAGAAATGAAGTATTCAGTCATTTCATGAAATGGTTGTATTTCATGAAATGGCCACCTAAAATTAGCCATTAATGTAGGGTATCTGTTGTGGTGCGCTCGTAGGAATGTCCATACCGTGACAAAGCAACCTATTTATCGACATTCCCAGCTGGCCACGGGCATATCGCAAAATAGGTGCATTTCACGCCGCTAGTGCCACCCCGGCCCGACCAAATGGGTTAGGTTAGGTTACAACTGTGACCAACCGCGTGCGAGCCGAGCGAGCAAAGCGAGCGGTGCCACGGCAGCAGCCGGCGAGCGATCCATCCAAGTTGGTCAAAGTTACTTAGGAATTATTCCAATAAGAAAGATGCACAACAAAAACAAAACGACACCAACGCCTCTACCGGTGGATAATCTAACTACTGTACGATATGATCACTAATGTTTGGCCACATCATGAAGTAGTCGTGCGTTTAACTGTTCATATTGTTAAACGTTGAGTATTCAATGATCTGGCCAGACCACATCATGACGTGACCAGCGTCGATGTTCTATTTCATGAAATACAATCGTTTCATGAAATGGTCAAACACTTCATGTAATGATCAATTCTAAGCTCTGGCTACGACATAAACATAATTAGCTTGTTCGGTACATACTTACGCAATCACTAAAGGAAATTAGTAACACATTCGTGTGTATTTAGGTTTCAATCCTTTTCTCACCACTTTTTACAAAAACTATTGTTTGAAAACCTAACATTAAATTGTAATTGATAAATCACTGACGTTATAAAATTAACCTCAATATTGTCAAATGAAAAACATCATGGTGATTTAAAATTAGAATTTCGTATACATATAAATAATGTGTAACTAATAAAACATATGGTAGGATTATTGACCTAGACAACACATTAATATTTTATATAAATAATGAAATAAAAGCAATTTATTTATAAATGGCACAAAAAATTGGCTTCAACAGGTAGGTTTTCTGACCCATTTGTTTACATTTTCATTAGACATTTTTGAAACACACCATAAACCAAAATTACCTACGTTGTGAGTAGTATCTTTCCACAAAGGTCAGGGCTGTCGCAAGTGATCTGCACGCGGGCAACCCGCTGTAATAATCATAATGATTGCTCTCAACCACGCGTGTTCTTCACAATGTCACATACCTACGATTTGACACATGACACCGAGAATATATTAGTAGCTTCCGTACAAATAAAAATAGAATTGTCGAGCCAAAGAAAAAGCAAAGTAAATTGCTCGAGCTTTTATAACCGTGCGGTGATTGGAAAATTAGGAAACTGTGGTCCTATATTATACAACTAGCTACGCCCCGCGGTTTCACCCGCATAAGTCTCGATCCCGTGGGAATATCGAGATAAAAAGTATTCTATGTCTTAGTCCTAATTCTAACCCAGATCATGGTCTACCCATGTGCCATATTTAAATCCGTTCAGCCGTTTTAGCGTAAAAGATTAACAAACTCACTTTCAATCAATCAACTCAGCCTATCGCAGTCCACTGCTGGACATAGGCCTCTCCCAGGCTGCGTCACAACACTCTGGCCTCTGCCTTCCGCATCCAGTCTGTCCCAGCCACCTTCTTAAGGTCGTCGGTCCATCTAGGTGGGGGGCGTCCCACACTATGCTTGCCGATACGCGGTCTCCACTCCAGGACTCATCTGCTCCACCGGCCATCGGTCCTTCGACAAACATGGCCAGCCCACTGCCACTTAAGTTTGCTTACTCTGCAGGCTATGTCGGTTACTCCGGTTCTTTTCCAGATAACTTTATTCATAATTTTACCCATCAAAGAAACTCCAAGCATAGCCCGCTCCATAGCGCGCTGAGTGACTTTGAATTTGTGGACCAGCTCAACTGTCAGTGTCGACGTTTCGGCACCGTATGTCATAACGGGCAGGACGCACTGGTTGAAGACCTTAGTCTTCAAATATTGCGTTATAGGTGACGAGAAGACTTGACGAAGTTTTCCAAACACTGCCCAACCCAACTGGATCCTTCTGTCGGCTTCTTTCTCAAAGTTGTGTCTACCAAGCTGGATGACCTGCCCTAGACAGACATACTCCTTCACAACTTCGAGAAGCGACCCTTCGATGCGGATGGGTCTCGGCAAGATGTGTGAATTGGACATAACTTTCATCTTGTCCAAATTCATGCCGAGGCCAACCCGATGAGAGGCTCCATTTAGGCTGTGCAACATCTGGTCTAACTGTTCCAGCGTCTCTGTCAATATGACGATGTCATCGGCAAAGCGAAGGTGTGAGATGTACTCGCCGTTCACGTTGATACACGTTGGTCGTTCAGTCTCTCTCTGTGGATGCGCTCCCCCTGGAAATCAGGATGGCTACCAACCGATTATCCTTTAAAATAAAAGTTCGCGAGCACATTCGTAAGAAGCTGGCAGTATCATCACAACGTTAACGTTTTCCCATTGTTTGTCTTATTTGTTTTAGTATATTCGTGTATTTATGTATATATATATTTGCGCTTATTTATATATAATTAGGTATATATTATTATATTTATAGTTTGTAATAGGTATATGTGTATCTTTATATTTAAATAAATATGTATTCCACAATTTCTCATAACTGCACCTACCACTGTTTGTCTCTGCATCACCCGAAGGTTGACTGGTAGAAAATGCCTATGGCATTAAGTCCGCCTCTGTACTCTTCTGTGCATGAAGTATTAAATAAATAAATAAATACCCTGTCCAGTCCAGCGTCTTGAAGACTTCCTCCAACGCATTGGTAAACAGTTGCGGGGATATCACATCCCTCTGTCTCACCCCTCTGAGCAGTTGGATGGGGCTGGTTTTCTGATCCTGGATCTGGACAGTCATCGTGGAAGCGTCATACAGACTTATATCTCAACATTGCAATGTAGCGCCAGTCAATTTGATATCGTTGCAGAGAGGCCAGAATTGCCAATATTTCGATGGAGTCGAAGGCTTTCTTAGTCCACAAATGCCATACACAGCGGCTGGTTGTAGTCCTCGGTCTTCTGTACAATTTGCCGGACAGTATGGATGTGGTCTACGGTACTGAATCCTTTTCGAAAACCGGCTTGTTCTGGTGGCTGGAACTCGTCAAGTCTCCTAGCGAGACAGTTCGTGACGACCCTCGAGAACAGCTTGTATACGTGGCTCAGAAGTGAGATGGGCCTATAGTTCTTCAGTAGGGTCTTGTCACCTGTTTTGAAAAACAGAACCACCGCACCTCTGCTCCACGCCTCGGGCGTGGTACCCTCTTGGATAACGGAGTTGAAGAGACTCTCCAGGACTGGAGCCCCGCCCGCTGTCGTTATTCCGTCAACACCAGCCTTGTTGTTCTTTAGCTACTCGAGAGCCGCCCTAATCTCGCACTGGTCGACATCCGGGATGTGCTCCGTGTAGTGGCGCGTTAATTCGGCTCGATGGTCATCTGCACTATGTCCCGCTGGTTTCGCCGTCCGCGTTGAGTATAGGTGGCCATAAAATTCCTCGACTTCCTGGAGTATCTCGGACTTTGAAGCCACGATTCTCCATTCACAATTTTTAGTTTCGTCAGATGGGACCTCACTAAGTGTTGAGCGAACACTTTTGACCCTCGGTTCTGCTCAATTGCGACCTTAATGTCGCGGGTGTTGGAGCACCGAAGGTCGCGTCGTGTCAGCTTTCTATTTTTTAGATTTAAGGCCCTCTTATCTGACGAACACGGCTGCGAGGATGGCAACTCTCGTCTTTCCCTCATAAGTCCGAGAGTCTCCGAGGAAAGTTTGAACACCTTACTTTTTCGCTGCGACGGGAAAAGTCTGCGGGATACGTCACATAGTGCTTTGACCATCTCGTCAGCTTTCTCGTCAACAGTGCCTGTGGTTTCCAGCAGCGCAAATCGATTTTAAATTTCCAGTTGGAACTTTTCGGATCCTAGAGCGGCCTGCAGCTGCGTAGGTCGGAGGGTAGGCCTCATCATGTGGATTTTCTCACCTCGAAAATTGACATTTAGAGTGCCTCGGACAAGTGGTCGCTTCCGGTATTAAACCTGCTGATCACGGAGACATCAAAAAAAAAAAAAAAACTTTATTTGTAGTTACAAATTATTGATTTGAAAAATCATAACATTTTTTAGGGTTACACACACACACACATTTATATATGTAATTTTTATGGTGTACATAGGAAAGAATATTCTATATATCTATAAATAAAGTCCAATAAATAATTCGTGGTTTTTAAATCCCGGGATTTAAACGTCATTAAAATTATTCCGGGATTTTAGAGGAGGTATTATCTACTCCATGTTACTTCCTTCCTCGAAGTTTAGGCAAATTAGCACTACCTATTTCTATCACTGACAATGAGGGGTGTTATACACGAGTGTGTGTTCAAAAACTGAGCCGTAGGCGAGATTTTTAATAGTATCACACGAGTGTTTTAATACCTAGTTATGTGCAGTTTCATACACTATTATATCTTACTCTCTTAGATTGGGATTGAACCTATTAAATAAAAGATCCTATTAAATGCCTTTTTTGCATTTGCCATGCCATAAAGTCGTGACAGCGTTTATCATGTAGATTATGAGTCATTTCCGTCGCCGCATCTAAAATATCGGGCGGAGCCAAACTTTCTTCACATTCACTGATATTCAGACATTCTTAAGCAATAATAAAAAAAAAACTCACGAATTTCATTAGAACAAAACCGTACCTAATGAATGGCGTTAAAACCCAGTACATCCCCGCGCATGCGCTAAAGCGGCTCTGCGACAGACAAGTAAAAATTGGAATCATTTTTTTTTTAATCATATAAAAATGGTGTAAATATGTGTTCCATTAGAAAAAAATAATTGATGGAAACTCCTTGGTGATATTAACTTCTTGGATTTGCCCTGTATTGTAATGGTAAAAAAATGATTTTATAACATTATTTTGTTAGACAAAAAGTGTTTTAATATATTCTTATTTTCAACGGTATGTGTTTATAAAGTATGTCAATTTAAACTCGTTCTGAAGTTTATAATTCGGATTTTACGATATGAGAGTAGACCAAAATATTTTAAACTCACTTGCTCGTACAGTGGCATTTATTGAACAGCTATTAGGTTTATAATGCAGTGTATTAGACACGCGTGTTTTTTATTTTATATTACCGCCGTAGTGCGGTAACGTGCGCCACATATAACTATTAACTAGTCGGAGAAATGCGCTTTTTTAATGTCATCAAAGAGACTTCATGCCTTTTTATTATGCCTACTGTGTATATAAATAAAATATGATAAATTAACATAATATTTCATCAAATTATTTATGTTTGTCCAAAAATAACATTCATTCCTTTATATAATCAAAGATTCATTCATGTTCTACATCCAAATAACGTACAAAATATTCAGTTTTTATCCTTTAATTACCTATTAGACTGTTCGACGGCTTCGTGCCTTTGCCTCCTTCAACCTGCGAAGACATCGTGATAAAAGGAATCCGCGGGCCATTTTTCTTTTTTTTTTACGTAATTAGTTTATGAAACTTTATTTATTTTTTGCCTCGCAAGTGTGTTGGAAAACGTCGTATGTAACGCGTGTGCATTTATCATTACACACTCAGCTCCCGTATCAAATAATACCGCCTCCAGTGTAATGGCCAACATAGCACACTTGTATCATAATGTACTATTTTCGGTTGAAATGTTAAGATTTATTTGGTAGTTTCAAAATACTTGCTAAACTCCTATGCACTATTATACTATGGCCAATTGCCAGTATTTTCAATTATTGTTGTATTGTTGTATCCACATTGTACCTAGTTAATAAACACTACCGGGTTACAACCATCGCATCGTATTAAGATTATTGATACGATAACCTATGTATCATTATCAAAACACTTTTCCGTAATGATAAGATTAAGACAAGTGTCACACGTGACACGAAGACCCGTGCCTATAAATGACAGTTATCGACACGTTGGACTTGTAGATTAACAAGAAACAAGTTTCGACCTTGTCAAGTAACTACCCGATTGTAATGTCAGGGAAATTAATTGAATGAATTAGTCCCATTGACTTATACAACATTATTTTTAGTATATGCGAAACCTGAATATAGTTTGTTCATAATAAGTAACTGAATAGATTCCAATAATTTTTACATCATGTTATATTTTGTCCCAAAAATATTTTAAAAAGGTTACAAGTTGGACACCGAGCGACACTAAGTACTCTATCCGCAATCATACGCGCACAACACAGGTCACGGCAAGTCATAGCGGTCTAGGCGCGGGCGCACAGGCAGCGGGGCGGGGCTAAAACAACGCCTTCAGTCACCCGGGTGCTACAGGTTGATGTGGTGCACGTGTCACGCTCCGCGTGGGCGTGCGGTCGCCGTGGGTCTTTCTCTTTCGGTTGATCGTCGTAAAAAGTATCGTGCAACCATGTCTTTCTCATACACAAACGTCCAGTACACAAAAATGGAACGACATTATAAGTAGTGATCAAGTTAATTATTGTAAAATAGTGATGATTAACATTGTTAAACACGCCAAGATGGTTAATTGTAGAAAGTTATTATTTGTACCTACAGCCTGCTATGGTTAAGTAATGCGATGTTTAACACTTTTCATCCACTTTGCATAATGTGCAACAAATCGCATTGACTACATTTTGTCACTTACGGCTGCATTTACGATTAAAGTAAATAATAATTTATTATTATTATCTACCAACACTTGACCATTACGATAGTCCAAAGCCTGCAAGTGTGATGGAAAATGTTATCACCAGTTAATTACAATACAATCGCCGTACGATTAGGTACCTACTGCCAAATTATTATCAATAAGCGCAAGACGACGCTGCTGGAGGCGCGAGCGGCGCGAGGACGCCGCGTGGTGAGCATGTTTTTGTACGGACAACCAGATAACATAACAAGCTTTTATCTTAGTGATTTTTCATGATACAGTTTTGAAATTTTGTACATACATAGATTCTTTCCATAAAAATACCAGACACGTGTTTCGGGTTTCGCATAAACTAAAACTAATGTGGTATATTACTACTTTTTAAATAAATTATTAGTCCGTATATCCAAATCACAACTGTCATTCATAGTTAAGCCGATCTATTCTGTAAACATCACACCGTGAGCACTTAGGTGAAGTGAGTTTGAAATGAGCTCAATTCCTAGTAGAGTAAGGTGGGATGACAGTTCACATCACGCTCACTTCACCTAAATTTTCACGGTGGGATCTTTACAGAATAGCACCACTTTTCACATCGCGTTCACTTCACCTAAATTTTCACGGTGGGATCTTTACAGAATAGCACCACTGTTGTATCATGTATGAAATGGCTATGACTCGGTAAATCGACGTAGAGTATCAATTTGCCTTATTAATAATTTCCCATAGCAACTGCAACGTAGGTACAGTCAGAAGCAGGCCTTACACCAATATGTGTTTTGGTAAGACTCCGTAGAGTTTAGGGCACATTGGCTTGGCGGTATATTGACCGAATCACATATTTTGACTATCAAATAATTTGCTGAACACCCCGGCGAATAAGAACGTAATTACTTAGTTGACTTGTTGACTACGCTTGCCCAATGCATGCACATCTATCAATCTTTGTTAGTCAAAAAAAAGGGTCATAAAGGCAACAATGCACGGTTCAACCAAATTGAAAGACATAGAGTTGTCGATTTGGTTGATTCATCCAAAATGAAAGACATTAAGACGAAAGCGCCAGGTAGCCCGGGAAATTCAAATTTTCTTACGTTTTTTGCAATTTGCAAGTCAGTATTAGGTTAAATGTTGATCAAAGTATGATTCGCGACCGTAAAAAGCATGTATTTACATAATTATAATAATTAAAGTCATCAGTACAACTCTTTATGACCAGGCAATTATACTGAATGACTATTTCATGAAATCTTGACAATTAGGATTATACAAACTTGTTGTATTACTGATTTTGATGATTATAATTATGAAAATGCATGTTTGTTACGGTCGCGAATGATACTTTAATCAACATACAACTTAATACTGACTTGCAAAAAGAAAAAAACATAGGAAAGTTTGAATTGCACGGGCTGCCTGGCACTTCCCCCTTAAGGAATATCCGCGTAAAAATAATGGTTCCTGATTTAAAATTTTATTTTAAAAAGTTCTTCTACTAAGAATAATATTTTGAGTTTTTTTTTTTAATGAAAGCTTTATTAATTGAAACCCAAGTGGGAAGGTGCAACTATATACAACATCGTAAAGTGGGGGTGCCTCAACGGTACGGCAGCAGGGTTTGGATGTGGAGCTATGGCGCCAAACATGTCCCACCTCTTGCCCTCTGTGCTCCATAAAATGCAGATGCCGCGGAAGTGGCGAAGTTTTGGGCCAAGAAAATTTAATTCGCTGTCGTGCCATCGACACGACGTAGAAGAATTAATACTACTAAGTATTCTGTTTTACCTATTTCGTTTTTGTGACAGCTAAGTATTTCCCTTATTCTTGATTCTTCAAAATCACGAGCAAACATAATGAGTTATCCGGCTGATGATGAATACGTCATTATTGTTAAATCAAAAATCAGCTGTTCCCTACATTAATATAGGGAACAGCACATTTTTTTTTTGCTATTTCTGGCTTGGTCCCATAGTAAAAGTTGTTCATAATGGCCCCTTATGAGATTTCGTATATGAATAGATAAACCTTATAAAGCTGTATTCATTTAGTGACGACGTCGCCATGGCATCTCGGTGAGGTATGGCTCTTAAGGTCTTGGCTTGACATCGCCATGAGTCCATAAACGCTCCCGCAGACAGCACGACGCGACTAATAGAACAATTTCTATGAAAACTTCATATTGTTCTACCAAAATCGCGTCGCACCGTCGCGTTGCACCTATCTGCAGGAGCCTTAATGTTTGTTTCACACATTCCAAAACAAGTATTCGTCGCATTGACAAGAATACAGAGTAAATATTTCGGCAGAGTGTTAATTCATTAAAATGAGGAAGTCCTGATAAAGCATTTTACGTCATTTCTGACAGTTTACCAAAGACTTTTGTATGATTAGAATAATGTCATCGGGTGATCAGTATCACGCACGACAAAGTCAAGTCATTTCACACGTGATGATCGTGTTACGTGTTATCACATTTTACGTTTATTGACGCATTGACGGCAAGTCATGAACTCATGATATTATAATGTAGTTGCTATAGTTGCCGGCACGAGTCGTGAACACAAACTGTACTCTTAAACCTAACAAATCTTATTTCCTATTACGGCAGGTTGCACACGGACGGGGACGGGAGCAATGAAATCAATATATGATCAAGCATATTTATAAACACATATAAAACAGAATACAAGAGCGCGCTGTCGAGGGCAGTTAAAGTTAAGATGGAATTTGTGCTCACGACTCGTGCTCACGACTCGTGCTCGTGCCGCCAATTATACATACAATATGGAAAATATTACGATACTTTTCGCGGGCAGAGGAAGCAAGGACTCCAGTGATCTGTAAATTTCGCTGTATTGTCAATCTGCAATACATAGATAGGATTATATGTGAATAGGAGGTACCTAATTAGGTCCTTGCATTAATTGTAACAGTCAAAGTCAAATCATTTATTTCAAATAGGCACTTAAAAGGCACTTTTGAACGTCAAAATTGATTCTAGTCGCCCCTTCCAAAAGGTAGATTCGGATGGAGAAGAATGGGCAAGAAACTCCACCGTTACTCTTTTAAAATGTTTTTTAATATTTTGTATAAGTAGGTACATTTATTATATAATTAAGTATATGTGAAGACGAAGCACCTAGAATGAAATTACTATACCACAATAGGACAACAATTAAAAATGAAGCAATGACAAATAAATTAAATATGTGTTAGGTACACGGTGCTCACATATTATATCACAAATTTTATAAAACGACTGGATCCCAGAGTGATTATGAAATGTTTTCTTGTTTTCGATCTCGGGTCAAATTAAAGATGGCTTCTACCTATGAAGTCTATCAAAACAGACTTCAGAAGAACCTGCAAGGGGATCCGAAATCATTCTGGAACTTTATTAGGAGTAAACAATCTAGGCGCAATAAACCCAAAGTCACAAAGGACGGCTTATTGCTGAAGGAGGAGGAGTGTGCGAAATGTTTTGCCTCGTATTTCCACTCGGTGTACAGCGAGAAGCAGCCGGCGCTGGACCCGGTAGCCGCGGAGCGCATGGGTGGCGGGGCGTCTGGGGCGGCGCGCGTGCAGGTTGACCGCCTTAGTGCGCGAGACCTGCGCGCGGCGCTTCTGCGCCTTAAGCCCAAACACTCAGTAGGTCCTAACGGCATACCACCTTACATTGTCAAAGATTGTCGCATGGTTTTTGAGGAGCCCTTGTTGCACGTTTTCGGCTTGTGTTTGCGGGAGGGTCACTACCCGGACGAGTGGAAGATCACCCGAGTTATCCCAGTCCCTAAAGGGGGTGCCGGCACTGACGTGAGTGGATATCGACCAGTGGCGGTGCTGTCGGCGTTCGCTAAGGTATTTGAATCTGTGGTGCATGAAAGTATTTATACTCAGTTGAGCTCACAACTGTCAGACGCTCAGCACGGCTTTCGGCCGGGTCGCAGTACGGGGGGTAACTTATTGTCATTTGTTAACTACCTGTCGCCCGTCATCGATGCCGGGGGGCAGGTGGATGTGGCGTATTTCGACTTCCGGAAAGCTTTTGACACCGTGGATAATGATGTACTTTTGTGCAAACTCTCTGCTATGGGATTCACGCCGCACTTGCTCAAGTTTTTTTCTAGTTACCTTGCCGAACGCCGACAATACGTCGAGTTTGGGGGACATGAATCCAGGCCTTATTACACGTTCTCCGGGGTAAGTCAAGGGAGTAATATTGGACCTTTGGAGTTCATTTTAATAATTAATGATCTGCCAACAGTCGTGAAAGAGGCGAAGTGTCTACTGTTTGCAGACGACTTAAAATTATTCCTAAAAGTTGAGGACACTTCCGACTGCAATCGACTCCAGTCTGACATTGATAATGTAGTCCAGTGGAGTAAATCCAACAAGTTGCATTTTAATATTAAAAAGTGTTGTGTGATGAGCTACAGCCGCGCGCGTGCTCCATTACAGCATCCTTACGAGATGGACAGTGAAGTTATACCGCGCGTCTCACATGTACGAGACCTGGGGGTACAGATGGTATCGGAGCTAACGTTCCGCAAACACATAGTTGAGACGTGCGGCAGGGCTTTCAGAAATCTTGGTTTCATCTTGAGACAGTGTAAGGATTTTACCGATACTGCTGCTGTTAAAGCTTTGTATAATGCACTTGTGAGGAGCCACCTAGAAACAAATGCAATTATTTGGAATCCGCATGAAGGGAAATACAGCCTCATGTTGGAAAAAATTCAAAACAAGTTTACAAGATTTCTTTACCGTAAGCAGTACGGGGTGTATCCCTTTTATCCCCTGATGTAGGTACCCGAGTCTGTTCGTCCTGGGCATGGTCGGATACACCAGGCTGGCAATTAGAAGGGACGTCGCGCTGGTTAAGTACATAGCTCGCATACTGCTAGGGTTGCTGCACCACCCCGAGGTGCTGGCGGCGCTGCGCCTGCGCGCGCCGGACGGGTGAGTGCGCGCCGCCGCCCCGCTCTGTTAGACGTGCCAGCGGCTAGGACTAACCTACTCAAGTTTGCCCCGATGTCACGAGCCGCGCGTATTATTAACATTATTACAGTATCGGAGGATATATTTGGGCAAAACCTGCCGAAATTCATTCAAATGGCACAAATAATAATTGAAACAGGTTTGATATTATAAACGTTGCTATGTTTGTAATTGTTATAGTAGTAAGTAGATTATTCTTTGTAAGTTTGCTTACAGGTCATTTATTTTTATATTTTTAGATTGTTATAACATCGCCTTGGGTCAATCTGTGAAGGTGTTATAATTGTGGTTTAAATAAATAAATAAATAAATAAAATAATAAATATTCACAAGCATTGTAAAAGTGTACGATTTTCCTAAAATTTTAACAAGTAATAAGTCAGTGTGTGAGCCAAAGTAATCACAGAATGTAAAATCAGTGTCATATAACATAATAAATTATATAATTTAACAAGCAACCAGTTTGATTTTGTCTAGACTCTAGATTAGATTGTCCTATGGAGCAGGACCAGCATGTTTCCAAGCATTCTTATCTTGGATATAATCCTCTAATTTGTAATATGCTTTTTTACAAAGTGTAGGTACTTTTAATATGAGTTTTAGTTTTTTTTTTATTTAATTGCAATATATCGCTGGGTATTTTGTTGTAACATTTAACACACCATAAAAGATTTATGTACTTTAGATAATCCGAAAAATGGTTGATCTATTTTATCTTTATATTTCTAGTATTATAATGATATCTGTCACTTATTAAAAAGATGTAGATTGTTTCTTATAATAGTTATAGGTACTTATCATAATGATAACCAGGGGGCCAACCACCACCTCTTAAAGCAGTATTATTGTCATCTTACTTGAGTGTGGGAAAGAGATGGAGCTAGACGTCCTGTATAGCTCCATCTCTTTCTCACACTGAAGAAACATTAAAATAATACTGCTGTAAGCGAACTGTCAGAGGTTGCTACTTTGTATGCCAAAAGAAATAACGTGCATTTAGCCTCATCCTACTCATCCCTCCCGTCCGCGCCTGTAACTTTTCAGAGAAAAACCTGAAACCATTATGTACCTACCTACTGCGTTTTTCTAAGTCATGATATTTTTTTTAACTGTACAAACTCACAAGAATTTATTATATTAATATATCGCTTATCAATATCAAAAAGGCGTAGTTATCTGCCAAATCCCGACCTTCGCCGTGCAGAACGGCCAGTAATCGATCAGCTATTGATTTACGTCGACGCGTCTCGCTAACGGCATTTTCGCGCGCAATTATTCGCGATAGTAGAAAATTGTAAAAAAAATAATTTTGAGTTATAATAATATAAGATTAAACACGTATACAAGTGGGTATAATTATGTGTTAGCGCGATCAAATTAATAATTAACAAAATTGACTTTGACAGACAGGTATTGCATGCGGTAAAAGTGTTTTTTTTTATTAGATAGTATCAACGCTTTTGCGGGCGCTTGACGTCTTTAGACATCATATTATTAAAACTTGTATTGTGTCTCTTTTACTGTAAGTACGCGAAAACATTAAAGCACCTGTTTCTCAAGCATAGCATTGTTGCTAGTGCCAAACAAAGGAAATAATGTTTAACCGCAGAGATAATTGAAGTTACATTAACCGATTCTGTGACTGTGTGCGGTACAGACTGCATTGTTAAAATAACAATATCATGTAACTTTAGACAATCAGTGTTCTGATTTATAAATAAAACGTCCAATAAGTAAACAGGCTGCATACTGCATAAGTAATATTATAAAACGAACAATAGAATCTCATCATGTCGTGTAACTTAATATCTCCGATTCTTTAATTTAGATTGGCAGTACCACGGAATAAATAAATTATCTGTTCTGCAGACTAGACCCACTTGCTCTGTTGCGTTTGTGTGTACCAAGATCCAGCCTTAAGATTTTCAGGAACCCCATTCATAATATTGATGATGTAATTGTGTATTCTTTAGTCTTTGAATATTTTTTACAATAAATATATTTTGTTCTAACACCAGCTGTTACCCGCGGCTTCGCCCGAGTGGATGTCAATACCTCCTTAATTGAATCGGATTTTGTTCACAATTTCATGTCTTTTTTTTGCGCGGATTACTAATTATTTTTCTAAAATAGAAAAGTACCCTTAGTTACTACTTAAAACAGCAAGTATCTGCCAATGAAAGTCCTGTCAAAATCGGTCCAGCCGTTTCGAAGGTTAGCCGGAACAAACAGACAGACAGACAAATATTTTAAAAATTGCTTTTATTTGTTATAACTTTTTATAAAAGTATATACTTATTACCAATTAAAGGCATTTAGTAAAAAACTGTTAATTTGACATTATAAATAGACACTTCAATTTTATTTTATTTGTTTAAATCTTTTCTTATTCTTTATTTTAAATCATTGCTTGTTAACAATTCTTGCCATTTGCTTATATTCGCGGAGGTTTTACGCTAAACCATGTTATGTTAAAGCCTCTACAGTACCTAGCATTGTTACAAATTCCTCTTTACCCTTTCTTTTTTATATCACTTACGACTTTTATGCACTTAGTAATCTCGTGGGTATAAGTCCTATCACTTCATTCGTTTACTCAACAGACAATGGTTAAACGTTGACATGGTTCAGTCAGTAAAATCAATGGATTTTCAAAATATTATCTCCAGTTCTGTAAGGTACGTAATGATTTGTAAAGCGCCTGCTAGACGGTCGCCAACCGCGTCCGCGACAGAGGTGACCTTGGTTGGCGACCGGCAGAACTGTTTCAATGTTTGGTCGTCAACCAGCATCTACACGGTTGTAAACCACCCGCCATAGATATAAGAAGTTTTTTTTTTATATTTCTATGGTAGACGCTTGCTGCTACACGGTCGCCAACCGCGTCCCGACAAAAGCGACCTTGGTGATTTACAACCATGTAGATGGTGGTTTACGACCAAACATTGAAACAGCTCTGTCGGTCACCAACCATGGTCACTTCTGTCGGGGACACGGTTGGCGACTGTGTAGCAGGCGCTTTACTCTGATTTATCTGTATCCATCTACCTACTCTCAACTTTGTGATATTTAGATCTTTTCGGCGCACTTACGCATTTTATTCTTGGCTCGTGGCTTCTATTACACTCTTAATCTCCTTCTTAGCGTGTCGATGGCATACTAAATTGAGTACCTACTTACACTACAAATAAAAGGCTTTTCAATATTTAATTAGAAAATTTTCTCTGGTTCTGTAATTTCTGTCTACCCCCCTGGGAAAAAGGCGTGAGTTTATGTATGTATGTATGTACATAATACGAGTATATGCTGTATACCTCATGATAAATTGCGCGCAGAAAATGTTAAAGAAACATCAAACAAGGCACAGCCGAAAGGTGTTTCAAAACTACAAACAGGTGTAAACTAGGTCTCGTTTATGGAAATTGAGCCAAGTAAAGTGATACATATTAAAACTATTTTACACACTATATTGAACACTTTAACTTAACTAAAAATTACTAAAACGTTGGCAAAAATACATCTTAGTTTATAATTACAGTTTGGCATTTAAGCCGGATAAAAAGTAAAGTTCATTGAACTTGAATATTAATTGCAAAATGCACACGTCACGACATCGCCATAATTATATTCTCAGAAGTAAATGAGCAAGTTAAAATCTCATCTTTAAACCATAGTAAAGTTATTTTGAACTCTAATCAAGTAAAATTAAGTTCAGTTTGGAAAGAGACATCTTTTAATATTTTCACGGTTTCCTCGTTTCGCGCTGGCGAATAAAATAAATTATAACACATTAGGTACAAAACTTAATTTTGTTTTGAAGGCTATGGTTAACTGCGAAAACCTACTAAATAACATTTTTTTGAAAAAAATAGTTAAACATTTGAAAATTCATATGCAGGGTGTAAGGGACAGCTCTCCGCAAACTAACAGGATGCATTCAGCTCCTTATTTTAAATCATATTCCATCGGAAATATTCTCAGATAATTTTTCATTTTTTTATCGTATATTCAGTTACTATGCCTTTATTTCAATGTAAAATTACATTATCTGTATAATGTAATGTAATCCGCAATGGATGTTAAAATACTCGGCGGCCGAAGGCTCGCTGCGCTGCCGTTCGCTACGCGCGTTTTGCCACGGTAGCGATACATTGCATGTGAGATAATAAAACAAATCAAGTTTATAGGATTCCCATAACGTTCCTGAAATAATTTCATGTACCGATCATCTTAGTAGGATATATTGAATTCACCCCATCAGTCTGCGGAAGGCTGTCCCTTACACCCTGTATTTTTGAGCTTAACAATTTTCATGTATTTAACTAATTTCTGCCAAAAATTTTGTTTAGCAGGTTTTCGCAGTAAACCCTCGATATTGAGATTCTTGGTTATCAACCTAGATCATTGTACAAAGTTTCAAAGATGTTTAAATGTGTGAGGTAAAGAAAACTTGCATTAATTAACGTATTTTCTTATTTTACAAATAATGTATGTATGTACTTATTAGTTATACATAATTATGTCTATTTAACGAGACGAATCACGTGAAACACTTAGACAGCACAAAGACTTTGGTGCTGTAAAAATTGTGAAAAAAATCTGTGTAATATTTACAAATTACTTTGTTTACGTGACGCGTCTACCATAGTTTAGAAACATGCTCTTACAGGGCTTATCTTATTCTTGTATCTATTTGCATTTCTCAAGTATTTGTTGAAAAGATAATGTCAAGCTAGCAGAGGCGAAACGTCCTAACAACTCCATTCCTAACGGCTTCCCTTTGGAGGATCGGAAGAGTAACTTCACCTACCACTGTTGAAAAATAGCACATTCAATCATGTTTAAGATTGCCAAGTAATATATATTCCAACAACAACATAAATTGTTCCAAAAAAGCTGGCGCCACAACGTGATAATCGTATTTGTATGACTATTTATAACTAAACAATTTCTTCTTCGGCTTCCCTGCTACGAAATGTCAAGCCTCGCCACTGCAAGCTAGTATAATCCAGCGTCATTACCTTTATCCTGCCAGTCTGTTTCTGAACAAAGTAATTAGTGACGCCGGCAAGTCACGCTAAGTGGTGTGTTTAAAATTTATAAAGTTGTTTTGTTACTAACGATTGTTTCAGTTTTCTTAGCGTAAGGTATAAATTAACATTAACATTATGAGAATACAGTGAGATTTCACAGTTATTATAATTCGCTGTATTATGGACGAATTATATGGTCTACGGTTGGTCAGTGCGGTGTGAACTTTGAATTTGCAGTATTGTTTTGGTAAAACAGTGTATTAAAATTGTATAAAATTACTAAAGTCACATGACTTAGGGCTATATGAAAGATAAAACATTCTATGAAGAATTAAATGGAAAAACTCATTCATTCATATATTTCTCCGTCGTCTTATCGACCATACCATTAACTTAGGCTCCCGCAGTCAGGCGCGACGCGTCTCTAGTAGAATAATTTCTATGAAAACTTCATGGAAATTGTTCTACCAGAATCGCGTCGCACCATGGCGTCGCTACTGTCTGCAAGAGCCTTTAGTTTCGCAAATACTACCAACCTACTTTCTGAATCATTACTTTTGTCATTATTGTTTAGACTTTCGACAATTTGTTGAACAATGTTAAATAAAAATAGAGATTTTAATAACAATGAAAATACTAGGCCATGTTACATATCGCGGGATGTTCGAAAGATTTACCGTCCTGGCTCAGGCAACTGAAGGAACACGGGTGGGTTTTAGTCAGTACAAGTCTGACACGCCCTCCCGCCCCGCCCAGAGTGGGAGAAGTCATTTGATGATTTCCCATCCAAAAGAAGGCCGTGTTACGTAACGATATCGGAATTTGTTCTAAATAATAACATAGTTAGGTACCTAATAGAGAACGTTTGTCAAATTGCTAAAATGGCGTGAACGTGCGTAAATAAATTTTTGAATGAAAAGCTGGAATTTTATGATGACGTCAATATAAATAAATATGTTGTCAAAAATAAAATCTTTTTGCGAAATAAATTGCTGATGACGATGAGAAAATATTTTCCTTATCGTGGCTTTAAAAATCTCGAAATCACACGGTTCTCTTTTGCGAATTTGGAAGAACCTACCAAACTTTATTTCAATTTCCAATAAAATATTTACATAATATCTAAGCTCACGGTCTTAAAATAATAATAATATTATGTATGTTTAAAGGAGGGGAAAGAATCATAGGGCATTCCAAATTTAATCGTGTTAACAAAAATTCGGAGCATCGATGCCGACCATATCTTTCATTTCTGCGCCTTTCAACCAAAGTGTAGCAATTTGGTTGAACCGTGCAACATAGACTTTACTAACTTCAACCATTTTGAATCTTATAGCTTAATAAATAAACAACAGAGTTACTTTATATACTTACTTATTGTGGATGAACAAAGTGATAATTTTATGAGCACTATTTACTTGAAGAGTAAATATTTTTAAGCGTTATGTGTGACGATGTAGTGGACCTTTTAGTGTGAAAATAAATAAGTGATAACAACATGAGGAACGGTGATAAAGGAGCTGATTGGGAGAATGAGAAGCTGGACCCTAATGGATGGTAAGTTTTTATACAGCATGCATTATTCATTATAATCAGCCGTCCCATACATTTGGGTCAAATACGTATTGAAGTTTAATATGGGACAGTTGATAATTATTTCGCGATTACGATGTTGGTCCCTTGGAGAAAGTTGTTCCACTCGCTTAAATATGACTCACCTTTCTGATATAAAATGCTGTAGAATAAAGCATACTTTGTACAGCGTTGACTGCGAATGCTGCATAATCACAAACAGCGGGGCAATGGGTAAGGTCAAAGCTAATTGTAGATGACGTGACCATGACGTGGTCCACGACACGGCAGGCAGTTCAAACATTTGTCTCGATTTGGGCCAAAGTTACCCTAGAGTCAAAATAACCCGCTATAACAGTACTCTTGGTTGCCATCGTAAAAACAAAATGTGAGAATTGTCGTTTTTCTAGCTGACTGTACTGTTTTTCCAAAATAGGTGAATACAGTTAGCAATTACTCAAAAAGTAAGTTTTTTGGAGCTACAATAATTATCCTCCTTACTGCATCCACCCTGTGTATCTATCTCAATATTCTCATATCGTATGTTCGCCCATACATGCTCGTGTAGTCTGGCCTCCCGTCTGAGAGTAGTATATTCTTTGAGTCTGGATAAGATAATAACGCTGCTGGCTTCATATTTTGAACAGTGCCACGACTGTCTATGTAGAGATATTTAAACATTATCGTTGAGATGCTTACCTATACTTTGTCTACAGAACATACAGGGTGTGGCGTAAATAGTGGTCCGACGCTAAGGGGTCAATACACCGTATATTCAGCTATCACATAACACAATTTGAACCATTTTTTTCCATAGGTCTCAGAATAAAATTATTTTTTATTTATTTTTTTGAAAAATTTCCAACTTGCTTTACTGATTTGGCTGTAATTTCTATAAATTGCATTATTTTTAAACGTTGCTTTTTGTTTATAACTGTGGAATACATGTGTATCACATGCAAATTATAGGTAAAATTTAATTTTAAAAGTACCTACCAAAGAAAAATATGTTTATTTCAAATATCAACTCGAGTCTCTGGAAAATTATGTGACTTGGGGTGCGAATGGTGTTAAAAAATGTACTACAGTGTCGGTGCCCATTATTTTAAAAATTTGTCCAGTTAATGCAAATTCTAAAATAGCTGAAAATACGGTGTATCGAGTATTGTGATAACTGGTTCCATTCTTTAAACAAAAGTTATATCCATTTCTATTAAAAAACAGCTGAATTTAAAAAAAAATACACAATTCCATTTAAATCCGATAAATTGATTTATTGAGAATATTTTTTTTTGATGCCCCCCCTCAAATATCTTAAAAAGTTTAAAAAAATCTTCATATTTGGTCCAAAACATAACGGATACAGAACCAGCAGTGTAATTGTGCAACTCCGTGTAACACAGTTACAATCACAATAATGGGTAACACTACATTTCATTTTGTCAATTTTTCAAACGTCATGTGAACTTGTGAAGCAATAGATGAATTATGTTTAGGTATGTTGTGTTGTCAAAATGAAGGGGATTGTGATTGAGAGTGAGTTACGTAATTGGGGTGTTCGGATAGCACGTGCCACGAGGAAAACCAGTACTTTAGTTAGAAGATCAAAATCAAAGATACCATCTAAAACAAAGTAAATAACAGTAGGTACCATCGTGGACACTTGCCGTGAAGCACTTTTCTACCTTATTACTAAGGTAATAAGGTAGAAAAGTGGTACCTAGCTGTAGCTGCCTCGTACGCACAAGACACACAACTATTCGATAATGATAAAATAATCAATACACGTCTGTTATCACTAAGTGGCTGTCTTTGATAGCAGACTGCGGATAAACTCGTGTTTTACATCTTTATCGGACAAGTACATAGCTGTCGAGCGAGTGAGCTACAATGTCATACGTACGTCATTTTCGGGTGACCACTGAAAATCAGCGCTGTGCTGTTGGTCCCCCATAGCACAGCATCATGCTTTTTTTTTTTTTTTGTGGATGGGAAATCATCAAATGACTTCTCCCGCTCTGGGCGGAGCGGGAGGTCGTGTCAGACTTTTACTGACTAAAACCCACCCGTGTTCCTTCTGTTGCCTGTGCCGGGGCCACGGTACCTCTTTCGAACATCCCGCAACCCTAGCTGGCATCGGCCCTAGCGGAACCCGTCAATAGTGCTGATATCTCTTTGAGGCGCGCGTGGAACACGACGCGCCGTCGACTCGGGCTTGGTCCTTACCGGACGGCGAGCTACCCATTGCTCGCCGTCCGCAAGCCCGCGCCTGCGGTGGCCGGGAATCGGCTGCCAATTCCCGATGCCCAGGGCGTCTCCTGCGGCGACTAGGGGCGTGAGGGCGCAAAGCTTGCCTCTCCCTCACGCGTCCCGCCTCCTCCTTCACGAGCATTACTGCTTCGCAGAAGGAGGTAATGGCTTCCCATGCACTCTCGCTCCGTACCATGGCCTGGACCAGGGCCGGACGCGAGAGATCGCCGCCGCCGATCGCTTCCGCGAGGACACGGCGGTGCTCCGCCCAAGCCGGGCAGACCTCCACCGTATGCTCCACCGTGTCCTCCGGGCGATCCACACAGTGGTGACACCCGGGCGTTTCCTCCCGCCTTATCCGGAACAGGTACCTCCCGAAGCACCCGTGTCCGGTGAGGACCTGCGTCAGGCGGAAGGTGAGGACGCCGTGGCGCCTCTCCAGCCACTCCTCAAAGAGGGGACTTATCGCCGCAATTGTGGTGTGCCCAGCGCTGGGTTGCAACAATCGCACTCTCCATGCCGCCATGAGATCCTGCCGGAGCTCTGTCCGCCGTGCCGCGATTTCTCGCGGCAGCGGAGTTACGCCCCGGCGTCCTGCCTCCTCGCGCCACTCCCACATGTGCGCGAGGACTTTTGCCTCCAGATCCCATGGCGGTAATCCGGCAAGGAGGTTCGCCGCCTCCCCGGAGACCGTGCGGTATCCCCGGGCTAACCGGATGACAGCTTCATGCTGAGTGGAAGCCTTCTTGTCAGAGTCATGACGTGCTGCTGCCGACTATTTCTATTCTGTGCTCGTGATTATAGATCTATTTTGTTTTTTTATTTTTCTTTATTTTATAGTATTTATAATAGTTATTTTTAACTAATCTAGGTAATTGTTTATACACAGGGGAAGGGTGTACGAGATGATTCACTTAAGGGAGAATGCTTGTAGTTTAACGATATTTAACTTAATGCAGATGAAAAAGCGTTTATTTTTAGTAAATTTATCTGTCTACCTGTTATCACACTTAAAATGTAATTTTTTTAGATCTATTATTATTCTAATTCACATTTTTTAAAACCCTACCAAAGAATCATCTTGTACACCCCGGTGTCCAAGATGATTCCTACGGTAGGGGCAAGATGATCCTGGGGATCATGTTGCCCCTATTTTGTGAATATCCTAGGTTTTAGTATAATTCAATACAAATAACTTATCACAGAGTAATTTATTTATTTAAAAAGAAACAACATCTTATAATTTTCAACATCAAACAACATCTTTAATCTTTACCAATTAAACAATCAAAATGAAACTCAAAAAATTGGTAGAATTAGAAAAAAATAACATCAGCGTTTCCTAATAGTAATTAAAAAGAAATAACATATCTTTAATTATATTTACCAATTAAACAATCAAAATTAAACTCAAATAATAAATCTTTTATATATCTAAACGTCGCTTTCCTGGAGTTGTTGTACACAAATCACATGTAAATTCATCAGGATCATCGCTATCTATCCCTCCACAAGCTTCATGACCCCATCTTTGGCATAAACAACATTTTATCCATCCCTCGCCCTTGTTATCTTTGGAAAATGTTTCCGTGCAGAATAGACATTCTGCATCTTCTTCTTCGGATGAGTCTGTCACAATATCAGGTTTCTTCCTTTTATTTGACATTCCTTTGCCTACTCCTTTCCCTTTCTGTTTCTTTTTAGGGTGCGTTTTTTTTACATTGTGTTCTTTTTGTATTTTTCTATTTTCTTTTTCGGTTTTTTTATTTCTTTCTTCCTCTAAATAATTTTTGTATGGCGTGGTAGTTAGAATCGACGTGTCGAATACATGTCTACTACTATTTTGTCCATAATGCAGGCTATTTAGTTAAGTCATACCTACTTGTTAGAAAAAATACATAATCTATTAACATAAAGATGGTGTACAAGACGATCCGCACTGATCATCTTGTACACCAGTAACATAATCATCTCGCCAAAACATCAACTTTTCTATTCAATGTTCGATAATATAATCTATAAGTTCGCAACTGTTACCATGCCATTAAAAAAACTAAATAGAGCAATAAACAAAGGTACTAATACAACAACCTTTACAATAGACTACCTAGAACACATCTGACATAAACTTAAAGTTAGCCTTACTTTAGAATACATGTAATTTTTCTTTTTTTCCACAAAAAATTTATTTGTCACTCACGAAGCCACTGCGATTGACTGAAGCGTGGGAATATTGGGAACTACGTTTTACCAATGAAAACAACTAGATGTCGCTGGTACTTTCGTTGCAATTCAAAAGGATCATCTCACCTCAACGGACCATCTCGTACACCTTTCCCCTACCTACGTGTACACGAAACACGTGCATTTTTGTTCACACATTTCTGTGCACAGTTCTGTAACGACCAGATAGTTAGGTACTTTATCCTCAAAGAGGACCAGTATTAAGATCACTCATCATTGTGCTATGTATGTTATACCGTAGGTACACATGGATGTAGATAGAAAATTAGATGTGAATTATAAAATCTGATTATTTCCTCATGCGAGCAGCTTACCTAAACTTATACTACTATACACCAAATCAATAAATAAACCATCGAATTGAGAGGTAGCCGGCCTTTATGTACGCCTGATAAACTTATCATAGCAATGCGTAAAATATTGCTCTTGTAGTTAACGAAGGCGCATTTACTCGTATTTTTGATATTATAAACGGTCAGGCGCTTCGATGCTAATCTCAGAGTTAGGTGGTAGGTCCAAAGGTGAAGTTGATATGTAATGTTCCTGAAGAGAA
Source organism: Fissipunctia ypsillon (assembly GCA_947568875.1). Classification (NCBI taxonomy): domain Eukaryota; kingdom Metazoa; phylum Arthropoda; class Insecta; order Lepidoptera; family Noctuidae; genus Fissipunctia; species Fissipunctia ypsillon. Next base: position 10,628,389 of record OX387662.1, read on the forward strand.
ACAACATTCAACAGCTTACCATTAAAAATTCTATAAACCTTCACAAAATAAGATAATGTTTCCTTAAATAACGTAGTTAATCTGACAGGAGAGTTAAATAGTAACTTACACAATGGATCATTGTACTTCGTCACTGTTTCATAATATTTGTACAGTTTGATAACTTGTGAATATACTTCTTTGTCGTTATCATAATTATTATTGTACATTAAATCTTAAGATTAAAGCCTGAAGCTCTTTTACAGGATTCTGCTTCACTCGCCGTATCATCATAATCGCTATTATTAGGCTAATTAGGATGAATCAGAAATAAGAATAAAAAGTAATTTAAAAAAAAAATCCACTTCAAAAAAGAAATTAACTCAAAATTATGAAATAAATTTAATTTCAGAAGTCGGTGTCTTGGGATCTGTATTTTAGTTTTTTGCCACCGACTCGACTTCCGAAAATAAAGCTATTTCATAATTTTGAGTTAATTTCTATGACAACAGAATTATATAGTCATTAGAATCAGTTACAATTTCATAAGTTAGTTTATTCCTCAAATGTAAAGATTTCATGAAATAATCATTCAATAGGATTACTTGGTCTATTGATGACTTTAATGATTATATTTCTGTAAATACATATTTATTACGGCCGCGAATCATATTTTAATCAACACACCTATAACCTAATACTGGCCTGCAAATTGCGAAAAACGTAAGAAAATTTGAATTTCGCGGGCTACCCTGGCGCTTCCGCCTTAAGATGAGAGTAAATACCTCAGAACATAAACGCAATACACATATTTCTTCTTGTCCTATAATATTCCTAGGCCTTTATTACCTACGAAAAATGGAAAAAGTAGGTCATCATCTGCCTAGCCTTTCCCCAACTATGTTAGGGTCGGCTCCAGCCTAACCGGATGCAGCTGAACACCAGTATTTTATGTTGAGCGACTGCCTATCTGACTACTACACCCCAGTAACTGGGTACTACCCACCCCCCTACCCCTTGGTGAGACTGATTACCTGACTTTTGGGTTTATGACTACACGTTACGACTGTCACAGATCTACAAATGACAGTCAAGACCAACGGTTTTAGGGGACTACAGGAGCTAAACGCAAGTTGCATAATGCCTAAAAGTATTGATCCACTGCAGTAAACAAAATCAGAAAAATACATGGTTGTTTTTTTTAATCTTCAAGATGTAATTATGCTAGTTAGATGGTATGTTGGGCACGCCACAATTGCGGCGATAACGCAACTCTTTGAGGAGTGGCTGGAGAGGCGCCACGGCGTCCTCACCTTCCGCCTGACGCAGGTCCTCACCGGACACGGGTGCTTCGGGAGGTACCTGTTCCGGATAAGGCGGGAGGAAACGCCCGGGTGTCACCACTGTGTGGATCGCCCGGAGGACACGGTGGAGCATACGGTGGAGGTCTGCCCGGCTTGGGCGGAGCACCGCCGTGTCCTTGCGGTAGCGATCGGCGGCGGCGATCTCTCGCGTCCGGCCCTGGTCCAGGCCATGGTACGGAGCGAGAGTGCATGGGAAGCCATTACCTCCTTCTGCGAAGCAGTAATGCTCGTGAAGGAGGAGGCGGGACGCGTGAGGGAGAGGCAAGCTTTGCACCCTCACGCCCCCAGTCGCCGCAGGAGACGCCCTGGGCGTCGGGAATTGGCAGCCGATTCCCGGCCACCGTAGGCGCGGGCTTGCGGACGGCGAGCAATGGGTAGCTCGCCGTCCGGTAAGGACCAAGCCCGAGTCGACGGCGCGTCGTGTTCCACGCGCGCCTCAAAGAGATGTCAGCACTATTGACGGGGTCCGCTAGGGCCGATGCCGGCTAGGGTTGCGGGATGTTCGAAAGAGTTACCGTGGCCCCGGCACAGGCAACAGAAGGAACACGGGTGGGTTTTAGTCAGTAAAAGTCTGACACGCCCTCCCGCTCCGCCCAGAGCGGGAGAAGTCATTTGATGATTTCCCATCCACAAAAAAAATAAAAAAAAAAAAAGATGGTATGTTGAAAACATAATACAACTAATTTCATACGATGGAAAAAATCACGAAGATACCTTTTAAAAGTATCTTTTAACTATTAAAAACCATACTAATATACATGCAATCATTCTGATTTTTTGTCAGATTAATCTACAAGCAACATTTAACGTAATAGTATTTTAATTTTTTAGTCCAATTAATAGATTTTTTGTAAATAGATAATTGTTTCATATTTTGCAATAAATTACCAGCGTTTTGTCATCGCGCTTCTCTTTCTTTTCTATGCAGTCTGACAGTGACCGCGCTTTAGCTGCTGTCAGCCTCGAACGCGCGTTCCGAGGCACGGAGACGACTCCAGGAGTACCTTTTATCTTAAAAAAAAACCTTTTTGACCGAAGACACACTCCCATAGGTATAAAAGGTATAAATCACATCACGTGAAAGCTCTTACACCCACATAAATCGTGAATAATGACGTCATAATTAATTGATAAAAGCTGCGCATGCGATCATGTGACTTGATGTGACCCTCTTTATCTGTGGGCTCAGTATCAAATCGTGTCAGTGGGTTAGTGCAGTGGACTCCCTGAAATTACATTTGTTTGATGTATTGGAACGCGACATATCCTGGATGCGTCGCGTGTCGTTGGTCCAGTGATCACTGAGCATGAGGTCCTGGGTTCGATTCCCAGGTCGGGCAGTGTTATAGGATTTTTGCATCAGTAATTTCTCAGTAGCAGCCCGAAATCTAGATTTGTGCCCGGTTGATGGCAATAGGCTTGCCCCCTATTGCATAGGACTTAAACATAACTAGTGAAATGTGGGTGTACATTGTACAACTATGCCCTTTGGTGATTACAAGCGTGATGTTATGTTATGTAAATAAATGCGAAGGCTATCATATCCCTTTATCCACATTTAGCTAAATAAGTAGAAGATCAATCCTACCGAGTGTGGTGACAGCGAATAGGTACCTGGAAATCAGCAGGACAGGTACCCACACGGCAGGACCCGTATAAATGCTGGTCAAGAATGAGGTGAATTAGATGGTTCATGGCTCAGTAATAACAGCCGCACGGGTCGATGGAAGGTTAAGCTACCTAAGCTTGGCATCGGTCCGTGGATGGGTGACCATTCATTTCACACCGACGACTGTGAAAGTACGTCTTACCCAGTAATTGAGTTGTGGAGACCTAAGAAAACCCCATAACCCCGTTTCTGCAGAAATACTTGGACCTGGTATTCAGCTGCATCCGGTTAGACTGGAAGCCGACCCCAACGTAGTTGGTTGGGAAAAGGCTAGGCAGATACTGAATGAGGTGAATTCAATGGAAGGTACGACGATTACGTACGCAAACGTTTCTGACGTTTTTTTTACTAGTAAGTTTAATTTGACCTTGTGTACGTAAAGATGATATCTTTGTTGATAACGAAAACCTATTACCTACTATGATTATTAGCATCCACACGGCAGACTAACATATTCGTGGACGCGAGATTAGTAAGCTAAAGATTTTAAATCGAAGCTGGTCACGACCACAGAACAGCCAATCTATTCTGTAAACATCACACCGTGAGCACTTAGGTGAAGTGAGTTTGAAGTGAGATCAATCCCTAGTAGAGTAAGGTGGGATGACAGTTCACATCACGCACACTTCACCTAAAGTTTCACGGTGGGATCTTTACAGAATAGCACCACAGATCTGTTATGTAATGTAGTAGCTAGTTGTAACGATAATTTAGCCCTTTAGGCTAAATTGTAAAATCACATACAAATAGACAATAAAAAATATATAAAAGGGTTGAGAGATCAGCGGGGTCTTACGCTGTGCATCAGGAAACGAGTCCTCGCGGAGTCAGGAACGCAGTGTCTTCTCAAGAACGTGGTGTCGCTCAGCAGGAACTAGGGCTGCGGCGTCTAAACGCCGTGCAGCAGCCGGACGAATGACGGCAGAGTCCCTCCAGTGATGGGGGGCGGCGTCTCACGTCAGTAAACTAAAGGATTTGGATTCTGTGAAGCGGAATACCACTTAGTATAGCTACACAATTTTAAAATGGTGTTTGGCTCGCCTACTCACCACCACGTGCTTTCGGGCTGGCGGTTGGGCATGGAATGACCCCATTGACCCCCACTCAGTCCGCACCTTGTAACGTGTGTGCTTGAGACAAATCGTAAGTATATCTATGTAAACACTACAGCCCTTCCTTATTATTATTAAAAGCCTGTGATGTCCCACTGCAGGGCAAAGGCCTCCCTACACTCTTTCTTCTTTCAAACGCATTAAGGGAGGATTTTTGGAAAATTGAGGTACTTAAAGGAGATGTTTCAAAATGTATGGAGCCCCGGCCATGTATTGGTACACCCTACTAAAAAATGGGGAAAAACAATTAAAATAGTTTCCAATCATCCAATTACTTTTAATTGGCTTTGTTTTGTAGTAAAGTACAAGAATGTACAATTGAAATTGCAACACAACAAAAACCCATCATGGCGGTAAGTTGTCATGTTGATTTATTATTGACGTTTGACATGTTTACTTCTGTCATATTACATTGTCAAAGAGAATCATAACATTGTCGTACTTTTAGTCTTTTGCAATATTATTTTAGATCTAATTGTAAAGTCGAAAATCTATTAAAGAAATCTTACAGATAGTAGTAGCTTGATGTACTGGCGTCTGTACATAAAGTATAGTCCAGTTAAGCAAACGACAACCTCATAGGTTGACCTGCGATATGCCAAGATTTTTACTTATAGCATAAACGTACAGAATACAAACATTCAATAGTCGAAAAATTAACTCAGTCAAAAACAATGTAGCGATAAACGAAAGCCAGGTTGTTAAAAATAACTCGAGAGAACAGAACATCAGAACACGATCGACAACGAAAGCGACTGAAGTGACAGTAGACAGTTCACGATCTATGATCAATGGTCGATCTATGGTTTATTGTCATTGGTTTTTAACCACAGAGTACCTAAATTGGCGAGACGCCATATTGAAAGTCGATAAAATAATTGATAAATATCCAATTATTACAAGAGAAATATGCATTTATGCAATTTATCAGTATTTTTCCCGAATTCCACGGATTTTTCTCGATTTTTCGAGATATTGTACATATTCTGGGCCCATTTTGAAACATCTCCTTTGGAGTCCTCAACTCAATTTTACAAAAATCCTTCCTTTCTGCGTTTCTAATTAGCAGTATTGTAACTTAATAAATACTAGATGATAAATATAAAAACTTGCTATTTCTCCCTAAATATCCTTATTATTTAACGCAAGGGGTAATTAATACATAAATTAAAATAAGGAAGGGCTGTAGTGAAAAATTGAGTTGAGTTGAGTTGGTGTCTTTGGATCTGTATTTTAGTTTTTTGCCACCGACTTCCAAAATTAAAGTTGTTTTTCACTTTGTAGTGATTACTTGGAAGTCGGTTGTTTTTTTTTTTAGGTTTTTATCAGTTCTGTTTTTTGTAAAAAAATGTTTTTATTTTTCACTTTTTAGTGGGCCAGTTTGTAATTTATCTGAGTTACAATAGCCTAAAGTCAACCGCTCATCACCTTTTACAAAATATTGCTTTTCCCGATGCAGGGACGTTAATTGTTGAGGAGTTCTCCTGGTACTTCACCATCAGCTCCACTTCACCATAATTATGCATTGTGACTAGCATAAATTGTTTATCAACCATATTAGAGTAATCGAATCGCAACCCATTAAATACTCAATATTAAGTAGTTCCGGTGGCCATCTGTGGTTTTCATCATCAGTTCCACTTAACTAAATAGTGCTTTTAGAGATCAAATGAACACGTTACCATAAAAAATACCCAAATCGCTATAGGTGTGCCTATAATATTTGAAGAATTCCCTCGATTTCTCCAGGATCCCATCATCAGATCCTGACCTGTTGACAATGGGACCACCTGGGAAGTATAGCCTTTCAAACAAAAAAAGAGACAAGAAAAGAGCTGTCTTTGAGTAATCGGGGAACACACAAAGAAAAACATTCCGACGAACTGAGAACCTCAGGACTTTTCCGTTAAAAAGTGTTTGTTCTGTGGTCACAGTACAAGGGTCAGGCACTAATTGTCAACTAAATAAATAAATTGTAGTACCAATTAACGCATAAACAATGATATTAAACACAAGGTAATTATGTTAAGTTCATAGTAACCGACGTTTAAAATCTGGTCGTGACACGTAACCACACAGCGTGTATTAGCTCGTCGCCCTTCTTGAAAGACAAAACGTCCCAACGCGGGCGCTAGAAACATAATTATCTGCCTCTTCTATACATACATACATATACATACTACATACAAATAAATAAATAAATAAAATTGAAATGTTTGTTTGTAATGTCAAAATAACACCTATTCACTAAATGCATATGAAAGTATATACGGTACTTAAAACACAAAAACAATTTTATTAATTGTCTGTCTGTCTGTTTGTTCCGGCTAATCTCCGAAACGGCCGCGGCTGGACAGATTTTGACGGGACTTTCACTGGCAGACAGCTGATGTTATAAGGAGTAACTTAGGGCACTTTTATTATAGAAAATGAAATTGTGAACAAAATCCGATTCAAATGGGGAAGTATTGACATCCACGCGGGCGAAGCCGCAAGCAACAGCTGGTATAATAATGTAGTTTATTTAGGTATATAAAGGTTTTGTAGTACATTAGAGACTTACAAAGTATGAATTATTAATTGCATGGCGTAGGTATAATGAATTGTTGGGTGAATCGCTGCTCTCCTAGCTAGATCACTGAAGTAATCTGTATTTAGGAGATCCACTCCCAATTTATGCTTTTGGAGCTAATAGTATAAAATAAAACACTAGCAAAAATCTTACAATTATATTTAGTAGATTATTAATTGACAAGGTGTTATGGAACTTGATATAATATGGATGATGCCTGGGCAAAAAAAAAAGAAATCCTATTTAGTCCGTCAGTCAGATAACAAAAAAATATTAGACACGTATTTTTTGCTTTAAAAAATTACTTAATAAAACGCATTAAAGTTGGAGAGTGGGGGGCATGCTACGTCTCAGCTCAGTATAAAATTTAGCAAGGCGTGATGTCATGCTACATTTTAGCTTAATGTATCGCCGTAATCTTTTGATTACGTAAAAAAAGAAAAAATATGTTTCCAATATTTTTTAATAATCTACCTGACAAACAAATAAAATTTTTAGTTATCATCCCAATCCCTTCGACAAACATGGCCAGCCCACTGCCCACTTCAGTTTGCTTACTCTGCAGGCTATGTCGGTTACTCCGCTCGCGCGTGGGCTGGCCATGTTTGTCGAAGGACCGATGGCCGGTGAAGCAGACGAGTCCTGGAGTGGAGACCACGTATCGGCAAGCGTAGTGTGGGACGCCCCCCAGCTAGATGGACCGACGACCTTCAGAAGGTGGCTAGGACAGACTGGATGCGGAAGGCGGCGGACAGGGTGTTGTGGCGCAGCCTGGGAGAGGCCTATGTCCAGCAGTGGACTGCGATAGGCTGAGTTGATTGTTGATCCCAATCCCCCCCCCCCCCTATTTTTAACAATACTAAATAAAGTTCGATAGATATCGAACTACATACTTCTGGATAGTCATGTGATGTTTGTAGATACAAACATCACATGACTATCCAGAAGTAAGTGATAAGGGGTCAGGGACACGCACCCAGCTGCTCATACTGTCGTATTATTTTTAATTGTAAAAGTGGTATTTTAATAGTGAAGAATTTTATTGATGTACAACTTTTCGCCAACGATTGGAATGGTAGAAGTCGAAAAGGCCATATAAAAGACCATTATACAAAAGCTGTCAATTTTCAACAAGAGTTATGTACCTACGGTCAGGGAAATTAATTGTTAAGCAAATTGACACCCTACTTCGTACAACTGTCAAAGTATGACAGTTGCGATTTGAATATGCGGACCATTTAAAGCGCTTGTCAATTTGATTAGGAAATTAATTTCCCTGACTTTATATATTCAAAGGGTTTCTACTTTTGCTGATTTTAGTAGTTTAGTATATAAGAGGTTTTCGAAGACAGGGAGGTACTCCGAGGTGAGCGTGTGAACACAATAATCATCAAAAAAATGAGTGGAGTGTATTGCATTAACGCAATAAAAACTAGAGCACAACGTTACAACAGCAATAGATTGTTATTAAAATAAAACTATAGTTAATTCCTCGTTCATAATTATATCAAGTAACAGTAACATACATTGTTAAAATGCACGTTGTCGATGTTGTAATTCATCTTACACTATTGATTTTGAAGTTAGGTACCCTTTTATAACCTAATTCACATTACCTAAAGATTGTTCATTAAGTAAAATGAATCAATTAGCTTCTGAAAAGTGTTTTGTTTTAACATAAAATATTTATATCCTATGATATTCGAAAATACTGTAGCTTCCCATTAGTGAAAGAATTTTCGGATTCGGATCAAGAGTTCCGAAGTTCCGAAGGAACATACAAACTCACAAATACCTCTTTATAATATTATTATAGTGTAGATAAGTTTTTTAAAACTATTCTGAAACTTTGGTCACTGTATAATTTCATCAGTGCGAGGTCATTCCGTCATTTTTAAATGAATTTCTCTAATAACTGCCCAATCGTTGGGCGCCCAGCCATGTCGGCTTGCGTTATCTCAAATTCTCACCAACTAGACTCAGTTCGAAACTGACCGATTGGCTTATTAAACGTCCACTATGTTATTAATAATAAACATTTTTAACATTACAACAAATATTTGAACAAAACTGTTACAATTTGTGAATAAAGGTGGGAAAAGTGTGGCTGAAAAAAAAGAGTGCGGATTTTTTTTTGTGTGCTAAAATCGTTTTTGTTAAAAGTTGTGTCAGTGAAGTTGTAGCAGTTATTTCATAATTAAGAACAACAAGTGATATTTGTTAATTAACTTACCCGTTGATTTGTTAAAAGTTATCCTGTTCCGGCTTCGCTTGTAGATATTTTAACATATAATACGATATTTGTTTATTTTAATGTGTTAACTGTGCTTTTGTGGACCATTCGTATTTAAAATAATAGTATTATCTTATGTGATATCTGGGTAAAAACTAAGAATGCGTATGAAAAAGACGTTCCTGATATTCGAAAAAGATTTTGAACATAATGATGAACAACAACCTCTGCTAAACAATGAAGACGACGTTAATGAGAACTGGCAAGTTTTTCTTGTAAATGTTTCGGTTTAAAAAAACAGCTAAGTTTTAAAAAATTAAGCTTGCAGGGGCGTAGCCTTTATACAACCCGATTCGACCCGAAGTGGAATGTACGACTAAACGCCGACAGACACTACGCTGACAGACTGAACACCGACAAGACTTTACTTCGACGGGACTCTTCACCGACAGGACATTTCGCCGACAGACTGACAGGAGGTCTACGGAGGACCGCTACGCGGGGCTCTTATTTCTGTCTGTAGGGTTAAAAGGAACCTAACCAAACCGAACCTCGAGGTGCCCCTGACGTCGACCGTCTAGGGTTAGGATTTTCGGGTCAGGTTCGAAATAATCAGAAGAAAGGATGCCCTGTCGGCGAAGTTTCCTGTCGGTGAAGAGTCCCGTCGAAGCAAAGTCTTGTCGGTGTTCAGTCTGTCGGCGTTTAGTCGTATAGTATCTTAGTGTCTACTATTGCCAAATAATATGGTACACCTGTGTGTGTATTTATGCATTACATCACATTACATGATTGTATTTAATACTAGTTTAATAGTCATCATAAGATTAAAAACCTACAGTTTTTTTTCTGAGTTTATGAGAACAGAATAATTTTTTCTTCGGCTTCCCTCTAGTGATAATTGTCACTGTAAGCTTGTTTTTTGGATTTTTTTAGTAACATAACATAACATCACGTCCTGTTTCCCCAAAGGATTGGGCAGTAGTTTTGTAGGTAGGTAGGTACTTATTCCAGTAATTTATTTCCGATGAATTATAATAGCTTCTAAAACATAAAAAGCTAGAGATTGTTTATTTTGGCCTAGCCTGATCTAAAAACAAATAGGTAATAATTAATTAATGAATGGTTAATTAATTGTGAATCAGCATAAGACGCAAGTATACCTAGTTACTTAACTAATGAAGACTTTCCATCATAAACAATTAAAGAAAATTATACTTAATATCTTCACAAACATGTAACTATGTAGGTCGGTGAGTATATTTTTAGTAAAAAATGAAAGTTGAAAATGTGTCTTTGTTACACACTCAACATAACTGGCGAAATGTGGGTGTACCTACTATAGGTACACCTCTGCCGAACCCTTCTGGGAAACAAGGCGTGATGTTATGTTATGTGTCTTTGTCATCTGTTGAGTGAGTAAAGTCAGGGAAATTAATTGTAAAGCAAATTGACTATCAAATTATATTGTCTGTATATTTAAATCACAACTGTCATTCTTTGACAGTTGTATGATAAGGCTTTAAGTACGTAGGAATTGACGCAAGGTCTCAATTCGCTTTACAGTTAATTTCACTGACTACACCTACATATAAGTGAGCAGATAGATTACTAATTGCACACTTATAATACAATGTATTTTCAGTGTCTCTACTTGTTTACAAGGTGAAAGTACTTGAAAAGACGTCATGTCTTGTACTAATGGTTTAAATAGATGTGTATTTAGACTTCAGCACCATGCTGTTTGATAGAAATATTCAAATTTTAGTAACGAGTGTCATCATCATCATAATCAGTCAATAACGTTCCCACTGCTGGGATATTGGCCCCCTCTCGGTGAGAGGGAGAGGGCCGTAATTCACATGTCTTCGAATTTTTGGCTCTAGGACATGCCGGTTTTCTCACGATGTTTTCCTTCACCGTTTTCAGACCAGCAAATAATTTACACAAAGTAAAGCGCCTGTTTTGGTTCGAACCTACGACCTACAATTCGTAAGTCGCGGCCGTTACCACTGGGCCTCCACTGCTGACTGACGAGTGTCATAAGTAAGGCAAAATAGGGCCCAGCTACGAAGTACTCACTGTCACCCTACTATAGTATACATTACCTATTCCCTATTCTTGGGAAAAATCCACCACATTAGTCACATTCCACTCTCCGAAGTCGGAGGGTTGTATCGAACTTTCGGTTTTGTAGTCTGAGGACGAATAAGCACGCTTTTTCTTGACTTTTCGACGTCTTCCTAACGGGTCAAGCAAAAGATCAATTGCCTAATTGATCATCATCTGCCTAGCCTTTTCCCAACTATATTGGGGTCGGCTTCCAGTCAAACTGGATGCAGCTGGATACCAGTATTTTACATGGAGCGACTGCCTATCTGACCTTCACAACCCAGTTACTGGGTAATACGATACTCCTTGGTAAGACTGGTTGTCAGACTTTCGGGCTTCTGGCGACCCGTAACGACTGTCAAAGATACACGAATGACAGCCAGGACCAACGGCTTTCTGAGGCACGCACCATATTATTTTAAGACATGGTCTTAAAATAACCGACTTCTTGTAGGTTTTCCTGTAATCTATAAGTATGGAACTATTTTCTGTATTTTTTTTTTTTTCAACATTTTAGGCTCAGTAGTTTCGGAGATAAGAGGGAATGGTCAATTTTCATCTATTTTCTTAAATAACTTTAAAAATCGAGACCCTCATATAAGCCTTTTCATTTAATAAGTCACACAGTGCATCTGGCAAAACTTTTTTTTCAATTTTCTAATTTGTCCCCCAAAAGTGCCCCCATATTCAAAATTCATTTATTTACATTACACGTCCATGTTTAGGTCACAGAAATTCATATGTATACCTACCAAGTTTCAACTTAATTTGTCTATAGATTCGGAACAAATTGGCTGTGACAGACGGACAGACACACGAATGAACCTTTAGGGGATCCCTTTTTCCATTCGTACGTATGGAACCCTAAAAATGATGAAAAACACGCCGACGAAGTATCAGCCAACAGCTAGTGAGATGACATGAAACATGTTTTGCTTGAGTGAGTGTCTGCAATAGCCCTAACTAAGCGTGGTGTAGTAGCGTGTCGCAAATCATTGCAATCAGCGGCAAAACCTATCTTTAGCGGATGAAACACGGTTTCATGGTTGAGCTTGCCTGATAGACTGATAACAACGGGGTCTATATTCATTTATTAACTGATTCGCTAGTACTTCCATAATCATCTTTCGTCACAGCAAAATTAAAATTATTGGAGAAAGGCCGAGAAGACTGTTCACTGCATTCATTTCAACCTGCCCCCCATGTATTATGCCCAAAAACCTTCCGGAATAATTTATCTAAATGATGGTAAAAACCGCGTCAAAATCCGTTACATAGGTACGTAAACCGGTAGTTTAGAAGAAAACCACGGACACGAAGACAGTGACTCCGCAGATTGATGGGGTGAATTCAGTATATCATACTAAGATGATCGGTACATGAAATTATTTCAGGAACGTTATGAGAATCCAATAAACCTGATTTATTAGCTCACACGCAATGTATCGTTATCGCGGCAAAACGCGCGTAGCGAACGGCAGCGCGGCGAGCCTTCGGCCGCCGAGTATTTCAACATCCATTGCTGATTTTTTTTTTATTTTAGCTGTTTTATTTACATTTAATGGAGTATTACGTACAGATAGTGTAATTTTACATTGAAATAAAGGAATAGTAACTGAAAAAACGATAAAAAAAATGAAAATTTTCCTGAGAAATTTTCCGGTGGAATAGTTATGATTCAAAATAAGGAGCTGAATGCACCCTGTTAGTTTGCGGAAGGCTATCCCTTACACCCTGTATTTTGTTGGTATATTGGCGTGCGTGCTAGCTGACGAAGACAAATAATTTTATTTAATATTTATGTGTTGCGTAATGTAAATTATTTTGCATAATCTTCTCCTTTTTTCTTCTTCTTTGAGCCCCTCAATTGGTGGTCTTAGACAGCTGTTAAAGGTGTGTGAGGTTTACGCTGTGGAACATGGCTTGAGGTACAACGAAAGTAAAAGTGAGTTCATGTTATTTAAATGTAAAAGTAAAACTAATATCTTTATACCACCTATAGGTATTACTTAACGGTGTACCTCTAAGTCGTGTTGCACAATTTAAATATCTTGGTCACATTATAACTGAGAATTTGAGTGACGAACTGGATATTGAGAGGGAGCGCAGGGCATTGTCGGTGCGTGGTAATATGTTGGCACACAGGTTCGCTCCGTGTACTGCTCCTGTTAAGATAACAATGTTCTAGGCATTCTGCCAGACATTTTACACGAGCGGCCTATGGGCAAACTTTACACAGAGAGCCTACAATGCCTTGCGAATCCAGTACAATAATGTGTTCAGAGCTCTGTTTCGGCCGAGTACGGGGGAGCCCAAATAGCGTCCTCAGGATGATTGGCGAGAGAACTGATACTGTTCTGCTCAGTAGGTTCACTGAACTCCATGTGTTGCGGGGCCGATGAGCCTACTGAGCAGGGGTAGACGGTGTGTCTAGTTTGTGTTACTTTTTAATTACTAACATTAGATATAAGCAAAATTCTTGTTACTAACAACCTTGCCTTGCATATGGACTTTTTTGTCTGAAATAAACTTTTTTTTTTTTTTTTTTTTTTTATAATCTTGGAATCAAGTTTTTCTAACTGAACAGACAGCTGTGCTGCTGGGGAGTTTGTTGCGCCACTTCTTCTTCCCAGCCAAAGAAGCGGTGAAGGGCGGGCGTTTTGGTTTTACATGTCTTAATTAATTTTGACGTTCGAAAAATGCTGATTCTCAGCCTAGTTTGAGTAAATGACTTTTGATTTTTAATATGTATAGGTACCTAGATTACGGCTTTGAATACAGTCAACTGTTTTGCAAGACTTTTGTTGTCTTCATGGATAGGAGTACCTACCGTTTACACTAGAGCCTAGAACACATGCTATGTACCATTGCGGATATTTGCGGTGAACCATTTTCAACTCTATTACCTTAGTAATAAGATCGATAAGTGGTACCTAGTACATGAGTATACGAAAAGAGTATGATTATTTCTCAGTCACACACGGAGAGCATGTTATAAATAAGCATACTTACTACTTAACCATGAATAAGTATTGTGACGGTCTTTTCTCTGTCTGATTACCTGCCTTGCTTTGCTCAAGAGGCCTATTCCGAAGTATCGGCCGAATGTTCGAATGTTACGAAGTCGCGGGGCACAGCTAGTTATAAATAAAAGTCGCTTTTCGTGTCTATGTGACCGCGTTGTTCTTATAAACTACGCAACGGATTTAGATGCGGTTTTCACCATCATTTAGAGAATTTATTCCGGAAGGTTTATGTGTATATTACATTCATATTAATAATTGAATGAAATGCATCGATCCCAGCATGGACTCGATAACTCCAAAGATTCACACTACATAATAAAATAATAACTTATACCCACTTGTCCCCAATGATAATTCCCCAAAAGTTTCCCTTGAGGGACAGGTGTGATACAGGGTCTAATATTACTCAAGTCTGCTGATAAGATTATCCAGCACCCTACTTGCGTAACACACACGATCACAATCTGAATGATTTTGAAGCATATTGCTAATCCATTGCTTCCTATCTTCGAAAAATTTGTCTGCTCAACAACGTAAATAACGCAATGAATGTTGTTGAACTGTCAAAATGAAACCGATTCCTACTGGAAGTGTATTACTCAATTAGGGTGCGGGACGAGGTTTCTTGAGGCTTTATCGTAGGTATTAAACATAATAAGGTCCAAACATTTTCAACAAATCTATTTATAATCTGTATAATAACGTAACTATATCGTGAAACAATCTGTGGCCGCAGTTGCTGTCAAGTCAACGCTAAATATTCCAATTGCAACGATGAATCCCTGTAAACAATAAACAAATTGCATGTCTGTAACATTTTATGAATTAATCAATAAATTATTTAGACTCAAATCAGTACTAAAATATATGCTTTACCTTAATACGAGGGCTTATGTACCTAAAGTATATTGAATTAAGGACCAAATAAAGTTGTGTCTATAGATTTTTTAGTGATATCATCTTCAGGCTTATGAAAGAGTTTAAGAAATTTCAAGTCAGTGGTATGGTATTTTATGATACTTTCTGATCCCAATATTTGCCCTTTTACTGGTATTTTAATAAAACAATACCTTTCATAGCTTCTAGTACTTCTTTGGCAAGTAAAGCTACTAGCTAGATAGAATTTTATTTATGCCTCCAACGACCCCCGCCAGTACAGAGAAGCCAATTACTTGGTCAGTTTGATCGTGGCTATTGCGTGCTGTAACCCAGTAGCAATCGATTTAATTTTCAGAGTACAACAACATTCATTGCGTTATTTACGTTGTTGAGCAGACAAATTTTTCGAAGATAGGAAGCAATGGATTAGCAATATGTTTCAAAATCATTCAGATTGTGATTGTGTGTGTTACGCAAGTAGGGTGCTGGATAATCTTATCAGCAGACTAGAGTAATATTAGACCCTGTATCATACCTGTCCCTCAAGGGAAACTTTTGGGGAATTATCATTGGGGACAAGTGGGTATAAGTTATTATTTTATTATCTAGTGTGAATCTTTGGGTTCTTTCGAGTTATCGAGTCTGGTCAAACCACGCTGGGGTCGGTGCATTTCGTTAAATAATTACCTAATATGAATGTAATATACACATAAACCTTCCGGAATAAATTCTCTAAATGATGGTGAAAACCGCATCAAAATCCGTTGCGTAGTTTAGAAGAACCACGAGGTCACACAGACAGACACGAAAAGCGACTTTTATTTATAACTTGCTGTGCCCCGCGACTTCGTTCGCGTGGAAATCGTAAGGTACACAATATACTAAAATAACAGCTACATTTGAATAAAAATCCCTCGTCCCTCGACCCGCCGCGTTGCATCGCCCTCCCGCGCAATTACTTCGTTTTTGCTTAGCGTTCTTTCCGACTTTTTTTCTTTTTGCTCGGCTCCTAAGGGTCGTAGCGTGATGTTAAATAGCCTATAACCATCCTCGAGAATTGGGCTACCAAATGCTAAAAGGATTTTTCAAATCCAACTTATAATTTTAAAATTTTTATTCTTTGCGCGGAACCCTAATTACTTTTCTAAAATAAAAATAGTCTATAAGTTATAACATTAGCTATCTGTCAGTGAAAATCCCGTCAAAATCGGTCCAGCCATTTCGGAGATTAGCGGGAACAAACAGACAGACAAAACAAATTTTAAATGCTTTTTCTTTATAAGTATATCGTATATAAGTTCGTATGCATTTAGTAAAAAGCTGTTATTTTGACATTACAAACAGACACTTCAATTTTATTTATTTGTATACCAGATAGATATAGAATAACCAAGAAGGGTATACAATATGTTCACAGAAAAAATAATAGAGAAACATAATTCGAAATCTTGATCAGAAATTGATAATTCATCATTATTCGTTTCAAGTTTAATAGGTCATAGATACTGTCGTTTGACTTGAATGCAAAGACACAGACACGGAACTATGCTATATACCTACAAATTATTACTTTGTATGGGTAGGTAAATAACGAGAATGCTGCAATGTGCTAAACTTACAAATTGGAGTGGTTGGTACAGCCCAATTCAAACTTCATGGCGGCTCGGAACATGAGGCGAGTCACTGCGCAGTAACAAATTCACGTGTCAGAGGGGGTGAGGGGTGCGGTACTGCGCAGCGAGTAGCGCACTTCACAGCCGCCATAAAGATGTTATTCACTCATTTAAAATATTCCCGCTGAATCGTAAACAATTAACGCAATAACTTCTATCCTCTCTAGAACTTAAAAGAGAATGACGTAGGTACCTTCTTGTGATAAAGTTAATCAAATTATTCAAATTGCAGGTAAAAGTGTTTAAAAGACTTTTTCTGTAGAACCACTTTACAACAGAGCTCACGTTGATATAGCGATTACAAAGGCTCGATTCAAGTCCGAAATCAGTCGAGATCCCGAAATACAACTGCAAAAAAATACCTACATTCTGTAGTGTGTAAACAATCCTAATAGGAACTATGATTTATCATCACAAAGCCCTCATATCTAGGTCACGATTTATAAGTAGTCCTGTAGTGCCTAATCTACGTCCTGTGATTCAATCTTGAAGACTCCTGAATAACACCCTACCCGCTTCCTTTTTATGGTGCACATAATAAAGAGTTTTCTATCTATTTATCTAACCTTGAATGTCATGTTTGTTCCCAGGGCTCAGACTGTTCCCAGGGCCAGTTTGCAGCAACTCAACATTGTCAGACGCGTGTACCATCAGGAAACCCTCAACAAAGATGCAGACTATAAATTACCGGACAGTCCGCGTAAGTTTCATTTACCATTTTTCCTCTCGTTTCGGCGCGACCCATATTCGGTCTGACCATAGAGCACGGAGCCGCCTCGGTGGACGCTTCTAGAGGCGGCACTGTCAACACTTTCCATACAAACTAAGCGTAGGTATCATCGGTTCCTCTCACTATAGTATTTTTATCTCACGAAACCAGTGTGTGTAAGCGCAGGAGCTCTCGGTACCGTCCTAGACAATGGCGAAAACGGAAGTGTGTGTGTGTGTGTGTGTTTTGTGCTGACGCTATTCGTCTTCAAGCACACTTTCACAGCGTGTTTATACACTTGGTTACCACAAGTAAAGCGCGCGTCGCTTAATGAGATAAAAAGACTGTACGATCCAAATGACTTATAGAAACTAACGGTTTTGAATAGCGGTCCGTGACAGAAGTTGTTCAATCAATCAACTCGGCCTATCGCAGTCCACTGCTGGACATAGGCCTCTCCCAGGCTGCCCCACAACACCTTGTCTTCCGCCTTCAGCATCCAGTCTGTCCCAGCCACCTTCTTAAGGTCGTCGGCCCATCTAGCTGGGGGCGTCCCACACTACCCTTACCGATACGTGGTCTCCACTTCAGGACTCGTCTGCTCCACCGGCCATCGGTCCTTCGACAAACATGGCCAGCCCACTGCCACTTCAGTTGAGGAAGTTGTTCACTTTTGGCTAAAGTGAACAACTTCTTCGGCAATAAGTACGGCCGTCTCTACTCTAGGCGCCTGCCGGCTTGGCCATTCGCAGAAAAAATATACTTGTTTCTGAACTGCAAATGACCCAGCAGTGCACGGCAGCATATGACCACTACCTACTTAAAGCCGAGCCGCTAGGGTTCCATTCTAATATTACTTAATTTGTAACAGAAATGATTTATTTGCCTGTTATCCTTTTTCACAGTGAGCCAACGGTGCAAAAAAATTGTGAGGGATTGTGGTTTTGGCGAATGTCTGCTGAACTCGCTCCCGTTGATGCGATGGCTTCCAAAGTACAGCTTCCAGAAAAACATGGTTGGCGACCTGGTGTCAGGCGCTACCACAGCCATCATGCACATACCACAAGGTAAGGGCTAAACGAAGTTTTTATTTATTTAAGTACAGGAGAACCAACAGCTGTAGAATAAGTGTAACGCCATTTACAGGTTCTCACGGATTGAAACAGAAAAAGTAATGGCAATAAATCATAAAGCTGTTCTTAAATGTGGTTCTGCTGATCCTTTTTAACTTCAGGCCAAACACGCCCTTTCATACAATTATCATACATAACATTATATACATCATTACATAATCACCCTATAACGTTCCCACTGCTGGGACACAGGCCTCCTCTCTTCGAGAGGGAGTGGGCTGTAATCTACCACGCGGGCCAGTGCGGGTTGGTAGATGTCACATGTCTTCGAATTTTTGGTTCTAGGACATGCCGGCTTCCTCTCGATGTTTTCCTTAACCGTTTTGAGAGCAGTGGTGATGAAATTATTTACACAAAGTAAAGCGCCTGCCTGGTTTCGAACCCACGACCTACAACTCTTAAGTCGGGAGCCATTATCACTGGGCCACCACTCTTCTGGATACACGGACGATACATTTTATTTTACTTAACAGGGCAAACTATCCAACTTCCTACCTTATAGGAAATTATTAGGTACTGACTGGTAGTAAAGTCGACCGGACATCGGTGGTAATATTGACATTGAGCTGGCCTAGCGAAGGCCGGAGTTTCAATAGAATAAGGGGCCAGCTTATACTGATTTTGTTTATAACTGACGTGCGGCCTACTGTACCTCACCGTACAAAACCATTTAGTAAAAACTCTTTCAGTAACAAAGAATTGTACCTAAGATTTATCAACGACATTAACGTTTCCAGGTATGGCGTACGCTCTCCTAGCAGAAGTGCCGCCCATAGTGGGACTGTACATGGCATTTTTCCCGGTCCTCATCTACGTGATACTCGGAACTTCTCCTCACGTGTCCATGGGCACCTTCGCGGTAGCCTGTCTCATGGCTGGAAAGGTAAATATCAGTTTTAGCCACTTAATTATAAGACATAAGTGAGCTAGCGTAGGGGTCGATGTTCTTTTCATGACAATAAAAGGCTTGTGCTGTGCAACGCGACAAAATAATTACAGTATAAGTCCGCGTCCAGACCCATAGCGATCTTCGATTAATCGAAGAAAAAATGTTATAATAATAAATGATCATGAAATCGCGAATTCGCGCGACAGTCTACCGCGCCGAAAGCGACTGTTGTTGGGTTGTTGGGAGTGCCCAACAAACCAACAACCAACCAATATCCAACTAACTCCTACTGTTATTTACTAAATAGCGCAATATACATAATGATGATGTATGTATGACCATAAAGGCGCAAAAGCGGAATATTCGCCTTCTATGAAAAAATGGTTGTATTTTTTCTGCATTTGAAAATAAGTGTCTGTAAAGGCTTGGAAGAGGACTATGACCAACGGTGGAATACGATAGACTATGTTGATTGATTGAAAGTATATCTAGAGCTATCCTATTCTGGAACATTGTCAAAGCTGATAGAGTGGAATAAAAAGAACTTTATATCTGTTGTTTCCAGGTGGTGACACAATACGCGACGCCTGATGCAACACTACAACAAAGCAATGTGACTGATTTGTCAGGTATGTGGCCTTTCATTGTTTTAACACATCTATTGCCAGTGACCCGCCTCGCGAGTTCTCTATAAATGCTCATTAGAAGCCGGCTACCAGCCTAGCGAGTCCATAGAAGATGTAGGCGGTATCCGTGTGTTACTTTCAACATTTGTGGCGGTGGTGAATGTGTTAACCTCTCAAACGTCGTATGAACAGGAACACCCATAGGGCAATAAATATAATCGTGAAAATCGTTGAGAGCTCACATGCTTCTAGTAGGCGGACGTTTGGTGGGTTAATTGATGCCAATCCGCCTTGAGCCAGCCTGATGATCAATGCTCATGCCTTCTCTGTACGAGAAGAGGCAGTTCGCCTACAGAGTGGGACAATATAGGCTGATATACTTAATTATTATTTGTTGTGACTAGATTTGAAATTAAATACAACACGCTGTGATTTCCTGAAGGTTAAACAGAGGAGTATGGTACTCCCACGTTTCGCCACTTATTAAGTCCAATGAAAATGATATGGCTAGAAAAAGGGTGAATACTAAGATGCCAGCTGATAGAGATAGTAGGGAAGAGGAAGACCTGCTGCGCCGACTTTATTAAATGGGATAACGGAGAAGCCCGAAAAGTCTGACAATCAGTCTTACCAAACCAACAAGCGCAGCTTAACCTTCAATCGACCGGTGCGGCTGTTATTATTTAACCACGAGCCTCACGAAAATGCTTCTATATCAACGACCATATCTATACATATACAAGATGTAAGATAAATAGTGCACAACCTCTTTAGGGGGTCATTGTACTCATCATTATGAACAACTTTTACTATGGGACCAAACTTGAAATTGCGAAAAAAAAACAGCTGTTCCCTACATTTTGACGAGTTATGCGAACATAAATGTAGAGAGCAGCAGATTTTTTTTTCGCGATTTCAGGTTTGGTCCCATAGTAAAAGTTGTTCATAATGATGAGTACAATGAGGCCTTAAGAGGTTGTGCGTTCATTATGTTACACCTTGTATAATTACTTGTCTTAACTGATTCTTCAACGCAGAGCCTAAACCGCTGGGGCTACAAACTTGAAACTTTGGCAGTTGATGCCTTTTATGTTGTAAACATCTACTAAGGAAGGATTTTTGGAAATTCGACCATTAAGGGGCTACAAGGGGGATTTTATTTGTATGAAAAATCTCATTTCGTAAGTCAATAAACTTGAAACTTGACACGAATACTTATCTAAGTAAATTGTGAAGTTTGTCAATTTTTGTTTTCTAAACTATACCCCTTTTTTTTTTTTTGTGTGAATGGGAAATCATCAAATGACTTCTCCCGCTCTGGGCGGAGCGGGAGGGCGTGTCAGACTTTTACTGACTAAAACCCACCCGTGTTCCTTCTGTTGCCTGTGCCGGGGCCACGGTAACTCTTTCGAACATCCCGCAACCCTAGCTGAAACTATACCCCCTGAAGGGGGATTGGGGGATGTCGAAAGTTTGTAAGTCCGATTAACTTGAAACTCAGTATTTATACTTAAGACCGAAAATAAAGAATAACGTGAATCAGGGTTTTTGAAAATCTACCGCTAACGGGGTATTAATTGAAGTACAAAATCCACGCAAACGAAGTCGCGCGGGAACTGCTAGTTTTCATAAATAGGTTATTTTTTGTTTTACAGTTGCCGCATTAATACCAGGGGTAGGGGATCCTGTGCAATACACGCCTTTACAAGTGTTAAGTGTAGTGTGCTTCTGCGTGGGAATATTCCAGGTAAATATTATTTCATTACAAGCTGGTGTTTCAATAACTTTAAGGGTAAAAGTATCCTTGGTTAAAATTACGAATGGTATTTTAACTCGGCACTTCGCCCGGTAGAACTTTGTATATTCCCTTAAAAACTTCAAGGGGTGTGTAACGTTACATAAACTTTAACATTTCACGTTGAAACAAATTTACCTAAACTCCATTTGTAATAAGATTAGAAATTGAAGTAAACCCTTTTTACAGTCCGTTCAACCGATTTTAACTTCTATTGCGTTGGTGGCATGACAAATGGCACGTGCAGTAAATAGTTGGTAATGAAACCACGTTTATGATTTTAATGCCATCCTTAGGGCTACGGAATAGAACTCAAAACGATTGAACGGACTGTCAAAAAGGTTTGTTTAAATTTCTAATCTTAATTCAAATGGAGTATAGTTGTTTTGTTACATTTCATGTTACGTTTCACCAAACTGTACAGTATTTTTAACGCACGAAGTGACGCGAGCTTTAGTTGTGGTAACCAAGTGTACAAACACGCTGTGAATGTGTCCGTGAAGACGAGTAGCGTCAGCATATAACACGCGCACACACACTTCCAACTTCGCCATTGTCTCGGACGGTACCGAGAGCTCCTGCGCTTACACACACATTCACAGCGTGTTTGTACACTTGGTAACCACAAGTGAAGCGCGCGTCGGTTCGAGAGATACAAATTCTATACATTTATATATTGTAACCTCTCCGCTATCTAATCATAAGGAGTAGTTTGGAAAAAAAAATATTATCTTTGGGCTGATTTTTCAATCGTCAGATAACTTTTATCTGGGGAATACGTTTGACGTTTTGACAGCGTTTGTATAGAAAATGTGTCAAACCACCATATTTGTTCCTCAGGTAAAAGTTATCTGACGATTGAAAAATCAGCCCTTAGATGAGTATTCGTGCCAACATTTAAAAATAACAACATAATCCGTTCCCCCAGGTGTTGATGTGGATGCTCCGGCTAGGCTGCGTGTCCACACTGCTGTCGGAGCCGCTGGTGTCCGGGTTCACCACGGCGGCCTCCATCAACGTGCTGGCCTCGCAGCTCAAGGACCTGTTCGGAATCAAGCTAGTCAAGCTGTCGGGAAACTTTAAAGTTCTATTTGTGAGTATGGGCATAGTTTTAGAAGTAGCAGCGGAACGTAGTAACGAGCTCTAAAACTTTAGCGCGCTACGTACAGAAGTCCCCAATCTTTTGACCGAGTTGAACGTAGGCGCAAGCCGATTTGCAGAATGCAATATTAAGGTATCAGTTGGGACAATGAAGGGAGGGGCTTGTGGCTAAGAAATAACAGCCGCACGGGTCAATCGATCAGGTTAAGCTACGCTTGCCGCGGTTGGTCCGTGGATGGTTGACCATCTTTACATATCAAGACCCCTCCGTGCCTCGGAAAGCACGTTAAGCCGTTGGTCCCGGCTGTCATTCGTGTATATTTGACAGTCGTTACGGGTCGTTAGAAGCCCGAAAGTCTGACAACCAGTCTTACCAAGGGGTATCGTATTACCCAGTAACTGGGTTGTGGAGGTCAGATAGGCAGTCGCTCCATGTAAAATACTGGTATTCAGCTGCATCCGGTTTGACTGGAAGCCGACCCCAATATAGTTGGGAAAAGGCTAGGCAGATGATGAGTTGGGACAATGAAGGAGTGAGAGAGAGAGAGTGTACCATGCGCAAAATGGCGGTCGCACTAACTTCAGCCGAGCTAAAAAGATCAGAGTCTACTGTACGGGGTTCTAACTCCAAACTACCTCTTAATTACTGAACATAGTGAACATATTTTGGCCTTGTTAAGGATTTGATTTAAAAAGACTCGAGATTTGAAGGCCTCTTAGAACCGGAGGCCCCGGGCGAACCGCTCCCTCCGCTTAGTGCACCTCCGACAGACAGAAAAGTAGGATGAAGACACAGTCTGTAATCCACAGGCGCCAGAAATGAAACCTCGAGCTCGCAGGAGTGGAGCTCTTGCCCTTCGCTAGCTTGTCTCGGGAATTGCTACCACATACTTAGCTATGTCTACTGCCAAGCAGCGTTACTGTCTTCTGGTTTGAGGGGCGTGTGCATAAAGCGGTATAATAAGCAGACACAAGAGAAACAGCTTAGTCTTTAGGATGGCAACACCTCTGTTTCCTCTGGATTTGAGCAGATGATCTTCAGCGGTGGTTACAAATTACCATGCCCCGATGGCTGCCACATGTTCGCCATCCCTTGGGCCCTATCTACCAGTGGCTGCGCAAACATGGTCGTACTGCCAAAAATGTATGGTTGGTTGCGCAACCGAGTAGACCCCCTGGTCCTACTGAGATATAAACCTAAAACATACCAACTTCCGCTATTTAAAGCGTTGTTGTTTTGTTTTCAGACATTTATAGAAGTGTGCAAGAACTTGCCGAATCTCAACTGGGGCGCATTCGTGATATCCTTCATCACATGCCTTCTCATCGCGCTTAATAACGAAAGGCTAAAGGTAAGAGAAAACACATATTTTTCCTCTGATCGTATACGTGGGTTTAGGAGTAAGAGATATTCATTTTTAAACATTATCAGATTTCATTGCTAAAACCTTACCGTTTGAAAAACCGTGTGCTGAAAAAGCTTATTAAAACTTAAAATGACTTAGGCCCACCTTACAATGACTTAGGCCCACCTTAAAATGGCTTAGGCCTACCCTACAATGACTTAGTCCCACCTTAAAATGGCTTAGGCCTACCCTACAATGACTTAGTCTCACCTTAAAATGGCTTAGGCCTACCCTACAATGACTTAGTCCCACCTTAAAATGGCTTAGGCCTACCCTACAATGACTTAGGCCCACCTTAAAATGACGTAGGCCCACCTTACAATGACTTAGGCCCACCTTAAAATGACTTAGGCCCACCTTAAAATGACTTAGGCCCACCTTAAAATGACTTTGACCCACCTTACACCACAAATCGCATAACACATTTAACGCTAAACGAATTTAAAACATTATTTCTGGCAATCAATTGAAGATGTAAGAGACAGTGATGTTTTTAATACGTTTAGCATTAAATGTAATCAGTGATTGGTGGCGCAAGAGGACCTCAGTATTTAGCAACTCTTATGGCAATTACAGAAACAAAAAGCTATTGTCTCGCGTAGATCTGCGTTAAATACGAAGGGTTCAAAGCCCCCATTCATTAATTCAGTGCAGCAATCTAGTAATGCGGGAAGGCTGATTTACATTAATAGTAGATTGTCTATTCAAATCCAGCGCTGAATACTGGATGCTGAACTGGATTGAATAGTATTTACATAAGTCAAGTATCGATGGATGGTTATGGAACAATGTAAATCTACCATAAGGGGGAAGCGCTAAGGTAGCCCGCGAAATTCAAATTTTCTTACGATTTTTGCAATTTGCAGCTTAATGTCTGGGTAATGTATAATGTTGATTAAAGTATGGTTGGCGACCGTAACAAATATGTATTTATAGAATTATAATAATTAGAATCAGTAATACCACTCCTTAAGCTAGTATAATTCTCAAATGTCAAGATTTCATAATTCTATAGGATGGTCTTAGAGAGTTGTATTGATGACTTTAATGATTATAATTCTGTAAATACATACCTATTTGTTACGGTCGCAAATTACATTTTAATCAATATACAACCTAATACTGACCTGCAAATTGCAAAACGTAATAAAAATTTAATTTCGCGAGCTATCCTGGCGCTTTCGCCTTAACGCAAACAATGTGATTCTCGTCATTATCTTTCTGCCCCTTGTCCCGTGTTACTTGGGGTCGATGCAAAACGTTTTTTTTTTCTTCCATTCTCCCTGTCAGCTGTCACTCTATCATTCACCAATTTTTCCTTCATAATCATCCCCCCACACAATCCATCCATCTTGTCTTTGGTAGTCTTCTCCCTCTCCATCCATCAACATTTATTTTCATCACTCTTGTAGTCACATGCGTTTCATACCTCCTCATCACATGCCCATACCAAGTCAAACGATTCCCTTTCAAACAACCGATTCTACTCCCTTCAAAATAACATAAAAGCAATTTTTTTTTTTTCAGCCGTGGGTAAGCAAGCGGTCGCGAGTGCCGGTCCCCATAGAGCTACTCGCCATTGTCATCGGCACATGTGCCTCCAGATTCGGACGCCTGCATGAAAAGTTCGGCATCAGCCTGGTTGGGGAAATACCTACCGGGTAAGTAGTTTCTTTTATTTAAAGGCTTCTGATCAATATACAAGATGTAACAGAAATAACGCACAACCTCTTAAGGGGTAATTGTACTCATCATTATGAACAACTTCTGCTATGGGACCAAACCTGAAATCGCGAAAAAATAATCAGCTGTTCCCTACATTTATGTTCACATGACCCGCCAAAATGTAAAGAACATCTGATATTTTTTTCACGATTTCAAGTTTGGTCCCATAGTAAAAGTTGTTCGTAGTGATGAGGCCATTGTACAATGACCCCTTAAGATGTTGTGCGTTATTTATGTTACACCTTGTATACGGTATGCTGCCAAGAAATGGACACGCTTTCATTCGCTAGGACACTGCTCTTTCGATCTAGCGTACTCTAGACACTCAGCTCCTTTGCGGACTGGTGAATCGCCGGCTTAAGTCCGTCATAATTCTTATAGCCGGTGTCACCTGTGGGATCAAGACAATCTAACTAAACCGCATTTGTTTAAAATCAATCGAGGCTAAAATTATTTAACCTATTGACCGCTTGGTTCTATATCAATTGCCGTGCCCCAGCGCCTAGCTCTTAAATCGATAAATATCTATGACGAATAGACTCGTGCAATGAAATAAAATATGTGATTTAAAAAAAACTAAAAAACACGCTTTTATCACGCACTAAAAATTATAAATTAAATTGATTTGTATTAGTTAAGGCATAAGTACTTACCTATGCAGCTTGTCACTTCTTTTAAAACCAGTGATTAATTCAAAAAGCGTGGAACGATTTGTAAGTAAGTACACACAACTAAAAAGCGCTTCACGCTTTTTGTATGAATAATTTTGAATCAACCCAGAATTAGGTTTTTTTACAGCAAACGTCAGTGTTTGCTGTTAGAAAACCCAATTCTGGTTAAGCTCGCCTTTGTATGCACGCCAGCACATCAAGCTACTACAAACTGTCAAATTTCTTTAATAGATTTTCGACTTTATTATTAAAGCATTAGGTTCAAGGTTGATTGGGAAAATTTGACAGTTTCGGGTAGCTTGATGTGCTGGCGTCTGTACCTAAGCTGTCCTTGTAATTCCTATTGTACGAACGTATAATTTATGTGTCATTATTATTATTTCCAGGCTCCCCGAGCCACAACTCCCTCCTATGGAACTACTGCCAGAAATCGCCATAGATGCGTTCACGATCACCATGGTAACGTACACCATCACAATGTCGATGGCGCTCATCTTCGCGGGCAAAGACAAGTACGAGATCGATGCCAACCAGGAACTGTTAGCCATGGTGAGTTGGTCTTGCTGGTGTTGGCGTATTGGCCAAATATTGCATGTTGTGGCATATAGTCTGTTTC
The DNA here is from genome assembly GCA_947568875.1 of Fissipunctia ypsillon. Taxonomy (NCBI): domain Eukaryota; kingdom Metazoa; phylum Arthropoda; class Insecta; order Lepidoptera; family Noctuidae; genus Fissipunctia; species Fissipunctia ypsillon. The sequence continues at coordinate 10,655,676 of OX387662.1, forward strand.
AAAACTATCTGATGAAAATGTAAACAAGTGGATCAGAAGAAGTACCTACCTACCTGTGGATGGCAATTTGATGCCAAAATCAAATCAAAGCACTTAATTTGTAAGTGGCTCCACACTTACAAATTGGGTGCCTTGTTTGATTAATTGAATATTTACTTAAACCCAAAATTCTAATTTTAAATCGCTTTACAGAAGTTTTTCATTCGACAATTTATTGAGGTTGACCTCAATTTTCGTCGATGATTTTTCTGTTAAAACTATTTTTGTTTTTTTTATCGTTATTCAAAAATGGTTGTTAGAAAAAGTGGAGAGATATAAAGTTAAAACCTTTTAAATAGAGACGAATGTGTTACTAATTCCCTTTAGTGAGTGATTACGTCATAATGTAACCTGAACAGGCTTTGTTTACACTTTCATCTGATACTTTTTCAGGGTTCGCAAAGATCCGATATTTATTATAAATATCCAAATATACAATACTTGTTTTTTTTTTATTATTCTTTTTATTTACTTACTTTTTTTTTGCTGTTTTTTTTTGGACTGCCTCGTTGGTCTAGTGGTCGCAAGCGCTACTGCTGAGCATGAGGTCCTGGGTTCGACTCCCAGGTCGGGCAAAGTGTTATTGGGCTTTCCTATCTGGAATTTCTCAGTACCAGCCCGGAGTCTGGATTTGTGCCCGGTTGATGGCAATAGGCTCGCCCCCTATTACATGGGACTTAAAAACGTAACTGGCGAAATGTGGGTGTACTGTAGGTACACCTCTGTCCAACCTTTCGGGTAAGCAAGGCATGATTGTTATGTTATTTTTATTTTTTAAATGTATGCGATTTTCATTCTGTAAGTTGTTTAGAATAAAAGTTTGTGTTTGATTATTCTACGTTTTTATTATAAAAGTAACAAAAAATTAGAGTATTTAATGAATCAGTACGTATTACTAGTGTTTTTACAAAGAAACAATAATTAATGAACAGTTGTAAAAGCATTCGAACGGTACGCGTGAGTGGGATTCCCAGAAAATTGAAAATTATGAACTATAGGGGAATACCTACAATACACCCTGTGTCATAGGTATAAAGTTTGAATTTCAATAAAAAGCTAACTGTACTTGCACGGAACTTATGATTAGATTATCAGTTCGGGAAAGGTCCTCCGAATTGTAGTTTTTTGTCAAGTGTTGCTAGGGTAAACTTTGAATCAGCTAAATTTCTAGTTTTGACAATAAATATCAATTGATATAATTATATCCACATAAATATCAATTGAAATAATTATATCCACATAAATATCCATTGGTAAATCATGATATCCACTGATATATTATATACCAGCGAACCCTGCTATTTTTTTGGAAGAGACCACAGAGTTTTGGATATTTATCCAATTATCATGGAAAAAATAAACGAGATTGAAAAGACAAACTGAAATTTTAGTATAGGAATAATACGATTAAATCATTTTTAACCTCAATATTAGATTAATAAAAATCGTAACTATCAATAGTTAGGTACAGTCTTTTGGTAAAGCACTTAACAACGAAATCTGTTTATTTCAGGGTGCAAGCAATATTGTTGGTTCATTCTTCAGCTGCGCACCTTTCTGCGCCAGTCTGTCACGATCCTACATACAGTACCAGGTGAGTTCTAGTGGACACTAAAAAAATACACAAAGTAACACAATAAATAAAATGAAATAATATTGAGCTCGGAAACGAGTCACCATTTCTTGCATTACGGGAAGTCGAGTTTACTAATTCCTATACCTACGTTAACTCTAAATATCTATATACATATAATGGCAATACTTTACTGAGTCATCATCATCTGCCTAGCCTTTTCCCAACTATGTTGGGGTCGGCTTCCAGTCTAACCGGATGCAGCTGAATACCAATATTTTACATGGAGCGACTGCCTATCTGACCTCCACAACCCAGTAACTGGGTAATACGATACTCCTTGGTAAGACTGGTTGTCAGACTTTCGGGCTTCTGACGATCCGTAACGACTGTCAAAGATCCACGAATGACAGCCGGGACCAACGGCTTAACGTGCTTTCCGAGGCACGGAGGAGTCTCGGTATGTAAAGATGGTCACCCATCCACGAACCAACCCCGGCAAGCGTAGCTTAACCTGATTGAGCGACCCGTGCGGCTGTTATTACTTAGCCACGAGCTCCTCTTTTACTGAGTATGGCAACATTATTTACTCTTTTTATCCGACTACGGCAAAGCTAAAAGAAAGGATTTTTATTCCCTAGCGTGTAAAATCAATTACTAAGTCCGTCTATACGGCACATCGAGTCGAGTTTTAGAAAAAGTTCGTCATTTTAGAGCGACATCTGTATCACTCGTATGTGTGTGACAGTCTCTTGAATGTTGTCCCGTTTTTTTTTTTTGAACGGGCTTCGAATGAATATATTACGTCAGGATATTCTAGAACGTCCCTCGGTGTGTTGTAGACAGGCGCCAAGACAGGCATAACGTCGGTGGTGAGTGCGGTACTGATCCTGTTCGTCCTGCTGTGGATCGGGCCATTCTTCGAGCAGCTGCCGCGCTGTGTGCTCGCCTCCATCATCGTCGTGTCGCTTAAAGGCATGTTCATGCAGGTCAAGGAACTTGACAAGTTAGTATTATCACGTACTTCTTTTTGGTTAACTAGAACTCGTGAAAGAACATCGGTCTACTCGTCCTATGAATCACAAGTATGTACCTAATCTGTACGAAAATTCCTAATTTATTTTATGTTTTATATCAAATATTTTAATCGAACAGGCACTTCAAAGTCTCGTGAACATTTTCAAGGGTGGTATAGAAAGTAATTTCACGAGGCTGTTGGTTCTTAGGAAAACAATCTTTGTCATCAGAGCACAGTCCTTTTCTTCAGACTACTCTCCTTCATTAACTACCCAGGCCTACTTTTATTTACATTTGTCTCAAAGTTTTGTCAAAGTTCTTTGTAATTGAATACCATAAAAAGTACATTTATTCCTTTAAAAACAAGGTGTAGATAATTTATAGAATAATCTAGAAAATTCGTCACCTATGTCTTATCGGTTCCACCGACCCTGTTCTATATACAAGTACTCGTAAAATTCGTTTATTTGTTCCAGGTTTTGGAGGCTAAGTAAATTGGATGCCATGGTGTGGATCGTGACGTTCCTGGTCACGATTTTCATCAATATTGATATCGGGTAAGTTTTATTAATACACTCTTATCAAATGAGAAGGTAGAAGAACTTAGTGAATGATAAACATCTCACGAAAAGCAGTCTGTAAATGTGTGTACATTGTGCAGATAAATAAATAAAGATTTCAACTACGAATGTGGATGGTTAAATAAGACTTAAGGAAGACCATGGTAATGAAATACGTATTGTGTGAAAGATGACTTGGCTAGGAATGGGGTGAATGGTTGGTACAGATCTATGGAGGAAAAATACATGCTGTGCCAACCCCGAACTAATTGGCATATGGGTCAACGAATTAAGAATGATATAATTCGTTGATATGGGTCCACCACCTCTGTCATGCCAATTTGTTTAGTACGAATATTTACGACAGTTCATCATCATCTGCCTAGCCTTTTCCCAACTATGTTGGGTTTGGCTTCCAATCTAGCCGGATGCAGCTGAATACCAGTATTGTACAACACGATACCCCTTGTTAAGACTGGTTGTCAGACATTCGGGCTTCTGACTACCCGTAACGCCTAGATGCACTGCAAGTTACCATCCCTGCCTAGTTCCTATTCCACCAATTCGCACAAAGCGTTTCCAAATGTCTTTTGTGATGCGCAAAGCAAAGGAGTAGAACTCTCTACCTGCGTCTGTTTCCGAACGCATACAACCCCGATATCTTCAAAGTGAGAGTGAACAGGCTCCTTCTGGGTAAGCTCGCTATATCGTCGACTTTGTCTCTGTTACCTCTGACCTAGACTAGAGTCAAGAACAAACCCATCTCAAATAAAAAAAATATTAAAAAAAAATGACTTTAAAGATTTACAAATGACAGCCGGGACCAACGGGCTTTCGCACAAAGGGGTGTCGGTGTGTAATGAATGGGTGACCATCCTTTCCATACCTTAATATACATAGCTTAATCGACTGTGCGGCTGTTATTATTTAGCCACGAGCTTTTCACCCGGATTAAAAGGGGTTAAAATTGCAGTGTTGGTAATGTTTCTAATCAACACCTTGCCATTTCCTTTCAGTCTTGGCGTTGGTCTGCTAGCAAGCCTGGGCGCGCTGTTCTTCAGCTCACAGAATCCCTACGTCTGCCTGCTAGGGAAAGTGTTGGACACTGACCTTTACCTGGACATCAAGAGATACAGAGCTGTAAGTACTTCTTCATCTATCGTAGTTATCTGGAAGTAGGTACTTCGTTCGGATCGTAGCGCGAATACGCGGTCGTTGCGGTCATTTTTTCGGAAGACCCGAACACAACCTCTGTCGGCGCGACGACGTACTACCACGCGACTTGATTGATAGCGCGAGTATGTCATACTCATATCCACGAGCGCGACGATCGAGTACTCGCGCAACATTCATTAGCGAGGCGGTCGAAAGCTTCGGCCTGCCGGGGCCATGCAAATGTTAATGATTTGGCGTTGTTTGGCGTGCTGCCGCTTCGTGCCGCCTACTGAGCGCCGGCCTAAGTAGGTAAACTAAAAGTCGAACAAGGTAGGTATACTATACCAAGTTCGGCTCGTTCAAAAATTCACAACGTTTATGTAAAACCTGATATAATCTGGGCGGCAATGGGGAAGGCAACTGTCAAAATGGCGCTGTCGTAGCTAGTTCCCAACACAAGCTAGTAATACAAGGCATGAGGTGGTTTTATTTTATTTTCTTACTTACTTATTTCCATGGTGTTAAAATACATCAGTTTTAATAGATAATCTATAGTAACATCAAATTCCAACACTGTAAAAGTCCTTTATAATAGAATTACGTATAATATTCTATTTCTCTTGCTGCTTACACTATGCTCGACGGTTTACACATAAAATATTAGTAACGTAAGGCACAACTAAACATCTTTTATTAATGCAAGGGACATGCTATATTTTAAACCACTGGGCATTCCTAAATCTTTCGTTTATTATGAAACTGCAAAAAAAGAAAGAAAGAAGAGGAAATTCTAAGAAACTTTGCTCTAGACACAATTAAAATTGGAGCAGACAGTAAAAAGTTATAAACAGATTTAAAAAAATAAAATCGTTTTTTTGGCTCTCCTGAAAAACCGTGGTTTATCCTCTACATTAATTGATACTTCTGGTATCGATATGTATAGAAAACTTCGTTTATTATGAAACTGCTCCGTCGTTCGCCGAACAAAATGAGCGCGGCAATCGCTTTTCGGAAACGACCCGAGAATAATAAATGTCGAGATAAATTATTATTAGCCTTACGTTACCGGGTGGTACCGGCCCCGCGAGTTTATTTTGTGCCATTTTAAGGTAAAAATCAAGGGGAATAATAAATGACCCTATTTACCAAAAATTCGAAGATATGTACCACCATCCGCATTGAGTCCGCATGGTGGATTACCCACACTCCCTCTGTCGCCCGAGTCCGAACATTATAGGCTAAATATGTAGTAGTAACATTAGGTAGTAGTCGCAGTAGGAACATTATAGGCTAAATATGACACGGTATTAGCGTTGGCGAATTCCTTGAGTTTTAGGGCTCCCACACAAAACTATGAATTTGCATCGCATCGCAAAAATCTGCGAGCTCGCATGTGTGTTATGTTTGGCAAAAAGCATAGTTTGCGCAAAAGTTTTGCGTGCGATGCGAATTCGCAGTTTTGTTTTGTCTTGTTGTGGGAGCCCTAAGCTCTTATTAACTTTAAAGTTTAAATAAAACAACAAGACATACATTTCAATACATAAGTATGCACTATTTTTTTGTAAATAACATTATTGTTTCTGATACATGAAATCACTTGTCAAGCCGAGCTCGGCACACACCCAGCAATAATAATACATGCTCGTCAATTATTCACACTGGACAGCATTCCATGAGTAGCCATGTCCATGTCATGGTTGTACATAGCTAGGATTATGAACTGGGTGAAACACATAATCACTATGTAGATTAGCGTGAATAGGATCCATTTTATAAAGTCGCATAAACCAATGTCGTAGGTTGTTGCGTACGGGTACGATTTGTCCGAGCACAGTCTCATTTTAACCCTTTTATTTTAGAACAAGGGTTAAAGGAGGGGTATGCACCATTTCATTTAGTTCTGTTGTTGATTTATCCCATAATACAAGTTACTCTGTGATTTATCCTGAGGATTTATTCTGAGGATTTATTACTTTTCCGAGACATTTGTAATGAAGTGACAGGACTGTTGACGTAACGATTTTTTTTGTCAGTTTTTTTATAGGTATTTTTGGTTTTGATAGAACCTTTTTGGAGATCTACGACTAAAAAGGTCTTGTATTAAGTTTTTGTTTTCAATGTTCATAAATCATGATTAGAAAAATGCGTAATCTCATTTTTCAATGGTTAAAACAAACCTTTTTTTTTGCTTAACCTCTTGATTATCAGGTTTACCCTCCATTATTTATTTATTCAAACTTCTCGTACACAATAAAGCTACAAAGGCTGACTTAATGCCGTAGCCATTCTCTACCAGTCAACCAGGGGTGGTGAAGAGATAAGATCAACTCAACCCAATCAAAATTACCCAATTATCAATAACCTACGTTAATGAATGTTACCCTTTGTTCAACTCGTGACCAAAGCCTTTTAATTACGTAGGTACGATACGTCGTCGCCAATACGTCGAATTATTTGCAAGACTTTGTGTTCTCTAAAATATTGCATTATTCTTCTTCCAGGCCGAAGAACTCCCAGGCATAAAGATCTTCCACTACTGCGGCGGGCTGAACTTCGCCACTAAGAATCTGTTCAGAACCAAGTTGTTCCGTAAGATCGGTTACTTGAAGCCTGTTGAGACCGCTCACGATGAGGACAACAACCTCACCAAAAACGAGTCCTTCGAGTGGGATCCTAATCTTAGTCAAAGAGTAAGTACCTACATATTAAAGTGAGAGAATTGCGAGTGCAGTGCTTCTGATCAGACCATGTCCCACTTGCTGGAGTGTACTAAGTGCCCGTTCACTTGCACTAAAGAAGACCTAGGAACGTCAGTGATGCCGCAATCAACATCCCCGTAAAGCCCCATCGATGCGAAAACTCATCGGTGACCTCCTACCAGCCATCACTGGCTGCTAATTAAGCAAAGATTATCGCTCCATGTAGCTTGAAGAAGTCTAGTACCAACTTGACTTCGGCGATTCGCGGTCTCCACTCAAGAACACTTCTACTCCTACGAGGACCGGTTCTATTTTACTGGCCTGTTGTCCTATATGGGCTTCTTCGACGACCGGTTCTCTGTCAGATCAGAACATCTAGAAAAGTAATTGCTCTGATTAATTATTATCATTTTGTTTCCAGGTACAATGTGTGATAATAGATATGACAGCTCTGTCGTACGTGGACTCGCCCGGTCTCAAGGGTTTAGTCGCCATAAAGAAGGAATTGGCCTCCAGCCATATTAGTGTGCTACTGGCGGGAGCTAATGGTAAATATAGAATACGCTGACATATTTTATATAACACACTAGCTGTCTGCGACGCACATGCGCATCTGCGTGTAATTTGTATGTATACCTAATTTTTCCAACCATTTATTTTACTTTAGCGTCCATGAAGCATTGCATTTTTCGTCTATGGTTGCCCGTCAATGAGCTCGTGGCTAAATAATAACAGCCGCACGGGTCGATCCATCAGGTTAAGCTACGCTTGCCGGGGTTGTCCGTGGATGGGTGACCATCTTTACATACCGAGACTCCTCCGTGCCTCGGAAAGCACGTTAAGCCGTTAGTCCCGGCTGTCATTCGTAGATCTTTGACAGTCGTTACGGGTCGTCAGAAGCCCGAAAGTCTGACAACCAATCTTACCAAGGGGTATCGTATTACCCAGTTACTGGGTTGTGGAGGTCAGATAGGCAGTCGCTCCATGTAAAATACTGGTATTCAGCTGCATCCGGTTAGACTAGAAGCCGACCCCAACATAGTTGGGAAAAGGCTAGGCAGATTGATTGGTTGCCCGTCAATAAATGAGGAACTTCATAGCGTCCATGAAGTATTGCATTTTCGTCTATGGTTGCCCGTCAATAAATGAGGAACTTCATAGCGTCCATGAAGTATTGCATTTTCGTCTATGGTTGCCCGTCAATAAATGAGGAACTTCATAGCGTCCATGAAGTATTGCATTTTCGTCTATGGTTGCCCGTCAATAAATGAGGAACTTCATAGCGTCCATGAAGTATTGCATTTTCGTCTATGGTTGCCCGTCAATAAATGAGGAACTTCATAGCGTCCATGAAGTATTGCATTTTTCGTCTATGGTTGGCGTGCTTATGTCAAAAGTAAAATAAATGGTTGGAAGAGTATAATACAAATATCTAGGATGAACAGTAGCGTATGTCCTTCTCCACGCTACCTACCTGTCAAATGTCATATCGACTGTTCAGTGGTTAGTGGTTAGGCTTGGGTAACAGAGGTACAAATATGTATTTAATTTACAAAACTAACATTGTCTAAGTTAGTTTTGTAAATAAAATACATATTAGTATCGATGTTTTTTTTTCACAAGATTTCAGAGTTGGTCCCTTTGTAAAAGCTGTTTAATTTTCAGTAGTACCTTCACTCCTTAATTCTTAATACACTATTTTTAACCGACTTCATTAATTTTACAACTTTTTTCAGTAATAACCACTTGTTATAATTGAAAAATCTCAAAAAGCTGATAACTCTTTTTTTTTCACAGGTCCTGTTCTAGAAATGATCGACAGGTTCAACTCCTTAGAGACAGATCAACTGCAGATGGAGACGTTCCCAACAGTGCATGATGCGGTCGTGTACTATAAATATTTAGAATCTAAGAAACATGTGGTCACCATGACCACTTGAGACCGAATAACCTCCCCCTCCCCCTTAGGGGATTTTGTAGTATTCAAATACCAAGAAGGCCTTTGTAATGTTAGGTCGAATAGCTCAATCATCTTTTACCCTTTTTATTTTTTAATTACCCTGATTTTGTTTCCTTATTTTTATTTTTTCTTTATGGAACGATTTCGGGTTTAGGACGTTTGACAGACGTCCAACGAACTGTTGATGCAGCGGTTTTGCGACGTGCTACAGTAAACAGCAGTTATTCCCGCCAAAACTGAAAGTCGTTTCACAGATGTTAAATGTATCTAATAGTAAGCAATTCGATGTTATAATACAGAATGCGTAAATGACTATAGATAACAGTTCCTACTTCGGATAAGTACCTATACAGCGGGGTGGGTAATTGCGTGACCCACTAACAATTTGCAATGCCTTTCTTTTTGACAATTCAACAACATTCATTGCGTTATTTGCATTGTCGAGCAGACGAATGTTTCAAACATATAAAGCAATGGATTAAGAATTTCCTTCAAAATCCGTCGAATTGTGTTACGCAATTGAGGTGTTGTTTTTGTAACAGAATTGTTTGTTGATAAGAAACACGCAGGGTAAATATAAAAATAAAATGTAAAACAAACCTATTTATGTACTTATATTTATAAATTTCTTCAATACCTACCGTTAATTAGCTGAACTTGGTAAGCTTAATTATTGTACTAATAACACATGAAAGAAATATAGGTAATTTTATCTTAAAAGATAAAATGATACAAAGTTGACTTGACAGTGATATGGAGGCATTAGATCAATTTTTATTTTTTTAATAATTATGTATATTTAATTCTCAGCCCCATTTAATACTTATTAAAATATCGAGTAGGTACTTAAAGGTACTTAATCGCTTTAAAGATTTTAGTTAATTATTTAAGAAAAGCATAATTTTATAATAATCTTAAAATTACTTGCAAAAAAACTGTACACATTATACTATATACCTACCCAATTATTTATTTTTGACAATTTTTAATAAGGTATATATTTAGTATTTCTATGGCGAATACATAAAAAAAAAAATAAACGGCCAAATACATGTCGAACCATATACAATGAAGGGTTCCGTTGTTGGGATGAATTTTGCCCAAAAACAAACTAACATTGTAGTTGAAAAACATGTTCTCCCATACATCGATATACGTCACGGTCAATTCTCCAAATGCAAATGTAAGTTTATAATCGTAAAAAAAAAATGTTTGATAAAACTACAAATTAACGATTTTCCGACTTTTTCCTTCACTTGTGCTGTGAGACCTTCATCATCATCATCATCAGCCTACAGCAGTCCACTGCTGGACATAGGCCTCTCCAATTTCACGCCATTCAGCTCGATTCTCGGCAACTCTCACCCAGCTGCTACCAGCCACCCTGCGAAGATCGTCGCTCCACCTAGCCTGAGGGCGTCCTATATTACGTTTGCCGATTCACGGTCTCCACTCTAGAATACGTCTACCCCAACGGTCATCGGTTCTACGGCTAATATGGCGGGCCATTGCCACTTTAGCTTGCTTATTCTGTGAGCTATGTCGACAACTTTGGTTCTCTGCCAGATCACATCGTTCCGGATTCTATCCCTCAGAGAGATTCCAAGCATAGCTCGTTCCATGGCTCGCTGAGCGACCTTGAATTTATGGACTAGCCGTACTGTGAGTGTCCACGTTTCGGCTCCGTAAGTCATAACAGGCAGGACGCACTGATTGAAGACTTTAGTCTTTAGGCTCTGCGGAATACGCGACGAGACGACTCGACGAAGCTTCCCAAACGCTGCCTAGCCCAGCTGAATTCTTCTGCTAGCCTCTCACTCAAAGCTATTCTTACCAAACTGCAGAGTTGGCCCGAGGTAAACATATTCTTGAACAACCTCAAGAGCACCGCTATTGACAGCAATCGATCCCGGAATGACGTGTTCGTTGAACATAACCTTGATTTTGTCTAAGTTCATCCGAAGACCAATGGGTACAGAAAAATCAACTAGGCCGTCCAGCATCTGCTGCAAGTCATGCAGCGATTCAGCCAGTATGACGATGTCATCTGCAAATCTCAAGCGTGAGATGTACTCGCCGTTGATGTTAATGCCGCGTCCTTCCCAGTCGAGCGTCTTAAACATATCCTCCAATCCGTTAGAGAACAATTTCGGGGAAATTACGTCCCCTTGTCTCAACCCTCGACGCAGGGGAATATGTTCAGTTCGCCGGTCCTGAGTTTAAACGGTAATTTTCGCGTTTTAATAAAGACATCTCAGCACTTGGATGTATCGCCAGTCGACTTGGCATTGCTGCAGAGACTCCAGAATAGACTAGGTCTCGATTGAGTCAAAAGCCTTCTCATAGTCCACAAACGCAAGACATAGGGGCCGATTATACTCCTCGGACTGTTGTATAATTTGCCGAACTGTGTGGATGTGGTCTGTGGTGATGTATCCTCCTCGAAACCCGGTCTTCTTCGGTGGCTGAAACTCGTCGAGCCTTTGCGCTAGACGATTCGTGACGACTCTTGAAAACAACTTGTATATGTGGCTTAGGAGCGATATGGGTCTGTAATTCTTTATAAGGGTTTTATCACCCTTTTTAAAGAAAAGAACGACGACGCTCCTTCGCCACGCTTCTGGAGTTCTCCCAGAGAACAGGACAGAGTTGAAGAGCTCCCGAAGCTCTTTCAAGACAGGACTTCCTCCCGCTTTCGGGAGCTCGGTTGTAAGCCCGTCCTCACCAGGGGCCTTTCCATTTTTAAGCTGTTTAAGAGCCGCCTCGATTTCGTCTTGGCTGACTTCTAGCAGGTCTTCCGTGAAATAGCGGGTTAAGGTGGCTCTGGAATCCTCATTTTCGGGATCAGGTCGAGATGCATGCGATGCGCCCAATTGGCCGTAGAAGTTTTCGACTTCCGAAAGGATCTCCGGCTCCGAAACTACGATATCCCCACTGGTTTTGGTCAACTTCGTCAGGTGGCTCCTCCCAAGTGATCGGACGAATACTTTCGACCCCCGGTTTTGCTCAATCGCTTTCTCTATAGCGCGTGTATTGGAGCGTCGGAGGTCGCGTCGTACCAGTGTTCTAATATTTTTGTTGAGTGCCCCTTGTTCTGACGAAGTGATAGGTGGATTTTCACGCCGTTTCGTCATAAGCTCAAGAGTCTCTTCCTAAAGTTTGGACTTTTTGCCCGTACACCGCATTTTACAAAATCGCGTACCTTCCTCCCTGGGGATTTCCACCATTTGGTCGAGCACCTGGTCAACGTCATTTGTGGTTTCCACGGCAGCAAATCAGTTCTCCAGGTCTGACTGGAACGCTTCAGAACCTAACATAGTTTGGTGGTTTTGGCATGGTTGGCCGGAGCCTAGACTTCATCAAACGAGTTCGCTCGAGCTGGAAGTTAATATTCAGAGAGCCTCGGACAAGTCGTGATCATTGCCGGTGTTAAACCTGTTGATCACCGAGACATCCCTGAATATATGCTTTTTATCCGTTATGATGAAGTCTATCTCAGTTTTCGCCATAGTCTTGGGGCTTCAGCACGTCCACTTCCTTTGAGGCTGTTTCTTAAAGAAGTAATTCATCAAAAAAAGCCCCTGTTGACAAGCATTTGCCCCCTATGATTTCTGCTGCCAAACCTGTAGGATCCTACTACCGATTCGCTGCAATTCTGTACTCCCACTTTAGCGTTAAAATTGGCTTCTTGCCAAATTTCATGATTCTATGTCAACAGGAAGTACCTACCCTATAGGTTTTGATTTATTTGTGATATCAAAATATGTCGCATAAATCGTCGTATTTTTTTATTGCGTTGACTTAGAAGCTTGATTTTTTATAGTTCCAAGGAACCGTAGACCTACGTACTTATTTGATTATAATTTCAATTTGATACCTCCACGCGTTTCTGAGGAAAAGGGTCTTGACAGACTGACAGACAGACGGACAACGAAGTGATCCTATAAGGGTTCCGTTTGTCCTTTTGAGGTACGGAACTCTAAAAAAGGACGTGACGGCAACTAATTTCACTTTATCGCTTAGGGCGATACAGGGTGATATTTTAACAAAAGCCTGTAGGGCAATTTCCGTATTTTTAAGAACAGTCGCATTCCAATCTCAGTCTTCAAAAATTGTAATATAAGGGATTTTTGACATTAATTGTCGCTGCGATAAGATTGCGACTAGATTTGAACGTTTTTAATTACGGGAGTAGGCCTTCTGAGCTCGTCTCCTATTTATATAAACTAAGAGCTTTAAAAAAATACACATTTTATTTTTTCTCAAATCTCGCTCAGGGTTCTCTGGGGGCCCTGATGTCCCTTCTCGAGAAGGGTCATAAAAAATGCAATACGTATTACGTAAATATGATATTCAATGCAATACATTAGTACTTACTTGGTTTTATAAAGAATCTAATACCTTAATTACACCTATTTTCCCGATTTTCTAGATAATATAGAATACTCTAGATGGACTATAAATGGCTCATTATTATAATTGCAGGTATGTGTGTGTGTGTGCAGTTTTATGGCCTGTAAAAGTTTTTATTTCTGAAATCTGTTGTGATATTTAGTACGTAATGCAATTGTACAGAATGTACTTAGAATAAAATATAATATTGAATATATTTTAAATTTTGTTTTTATTCCTTACAAGCCGAGCGGCTGACGGGTTCCCATCGACAAAAATAACGAACTGCCATTCAAACGTTCATCCCCTATAGAGAATTAATTTTTCAAAAGTCCGTCCTTAGTGCTCACCTTCGTTACAAAAGGAACTCTGGTACACACGGCTACATATCAAGCTATACATTTCCAGTATAAGCTGATATCTCATTGTACGGAAATCCTATACAATGAGAGATCAGCTTATTCTGGAATTGTATACCTTGATATGTAGCCGTGTGTACTTTCATGCTTCTAGCTAGACTAAAAAATGGATGAATTAATCAATTTAAGATTTTTGTTAAGTAGTAATGTTTGTAAGTGTATAAATACCATTCGGTCAATTCGGTTTTCGAAAATATTTGTAAATAAGTACCTACTGCAAATTCCTAACTTTTTTTTTTAATAAAGCATCATTTGTCTTTTGTTTAATATTGTCTATCTCCACTTACTATCTTTTCCGCACATGATTTCGTGATTTTTTTTATATAAATTATTCGTCGATTATAAAAAAAAAACTGCTGTTTCATAGATAAGTGCAATACGTACGCAGTCAAAATGTATGGAACAGCTATTTTTTTCAGTCTTGTACTGAAACCATCGTGACAGGTTGCGCGTGGATGTCCCTGCCACCTGTATAACTCAGCCACCTCTTTCAACCGTTATTTCAATCTCAGACTTAGGCCAAAATGTACTTACTTTACTACTCGAAGTAACAGATTAGTAAAAAGAAAACTAATTGAGCATGTCATTCATGGCTCAATTCATAAGCAGATTTATGAGTTAAAGTCACTATAAACAGATTAGATGTGATAACATTTTAATAGGTAAAATAAGTATTGTTTGAGTATCTTGATCGATTGCAAATGCAAGTCAATGTAAGGTTAGATAAAGTTGCATTATGTAATTAATTATATTGCAAAATAATATATAATACCTATAGGTAGTAATGATTATTCTGAAGTGAAATGTGTGGCAGGGGCGAAGCCTTCATACAACCCGATTCCTATCGGCTTCCCTTCGGAACAACCACTCTTCTTAATGTCTACTGTTGCTAAATAATCTGGTGTACCTGTGTAACTGGCAGGGGGGGGGGGGACACTTGACTCTTAACAATAATTAGCACTTTAAAGCTTAATATTTCGCAAACGGATCCCTGAATCGAAAAATAATTTTCACACTCCCGCAATATTTTTGAACGGCCTATCCAACGACACCCCACACCATGGAATAGACGAGAAAAAAAAGTCATCCACACTTGTATGTGTAGAGACACCCTAAAAATTTTTCTTTATCACATCTATTCAAAAAGAACTAGTTCATTCTTCGTAAACAGGGACATAAATAGCTCTTTAATCCCTAGGGACTAAAAGTGATTTGAATTTGGAATGTGGATATTGTTACTAAAAGTTTCAATCACCAAAGAGATCAATCGCGAACATTCTATGAACAAGTAATAGGCTATTTGATAAAGTAAACCGAGCGCAAGCCAAATTAAAAAAAAAAGTTTGTGAAAATATAAAGAACGCGTGAAATGCATTCCGCCTTCGTTCGTAATTATTTACTCAATTTCTGAGTTTACCTAGTTTTATTTTTTTTTAAATATTATTTCTATGATGTTCCTAATTGTATGTAAATAAATAAATGTACTATTCTTATTCATAAGTGGCACTTACTTATTTTTTCATAGAGGATGATAAAAAGTAGAATGTCCACCTCGGGAGAAACACTATTTTAAGCTCGAGTGACGTACTTTGAATCCCACGCTGCGCTCTGAATTGAAAGAAACACTCGCCTTTAAAATGGTTGTTTGCTTCCTTGGCAAACAATCTACTATTACCACTTTGTCGGTGGATTAATATGTATACCCGTGCCGAATTACAGCTTTCTAGTACTAAGAGTCTCTGAGCCAAGCCACGGACATACAGACGGACATGGCGAAACTATAAGGGTTCCTTGTTGACTACGCAACCCTAAAAATGAATGGATACATAAAATTGATAAACTCCAACAATACTCGACTGATCACTGCATGAAAATGGTCACATAATTGTATTTTTTCATGGAGAAGGTTTAAATACTTATTTTTGATATTTCTTGGGACCCTAGGGTCCCGGACTTTAGGAAGGCATATGAAGGGCCGAAGCCAACTCGCAGAAGCCCGTTAGACGCTTTCAATGGAAATGAGGTACCAACCGACGATTATCCCTGTGCGTAATATGCAAGTGCACCCAAGGACAACCCCCGGTTGGTGTAGGACTATTGCAGGATATGGAAACAAAAATAATTATTGGGCTATGGGTTTGGGTGGCTAAAGTAGACTGGTTATCTAAAACTATGGAAGGACTATGGCCCCCGCCTGACCAATGTTTTATGCCACGGGTAAAATGGCAGGGGGTGACTTGCACACTAAATTATTATTATTATAATTTAGTCTTTGGCATTTCTCGGGACCTGGGGTCCCGGACCTTTGGACCTTTTTTCTTAATGATATGAGGCACCAACCGACGATTACACCTGTAAGCACTATGCAAATGCACCCAAGGACAACCCCCGGTTGATACAGGACTATTGTAGGACATGGAAACGAAACATTTATTGTACTATGGGTTTGGGTGGCTACGTGGATTGGTTACCAAGAACTATGGAAAGACTTTAACCCCTGTCTGATCAGTGTTATGTAATACGCGTATAATATGGCAGGAGGTGACTTGCACACTCAATAAAGTGCCCCTGTAAACGGTCACTAGCACATAGTGTCGTAGCGACAAGGGGTCAACATGTCCTGAGCTGCTTATGAGGAGTGGAGAGGTATTCCAAGACTATCAGAATAATCCCAGAACCCGGAAGATGGTCAAGATCCCTACTAGCACTTACTGGAATACTTCCTTCCTCCGAGCACGTTTGCTCTTGTAAATCTCCACTCAAGCCGGCCCTAGACTTCTACCGGGAGATAGGGTCTGTAGGTTCGCTACTGCCCAACAGCTCGCCACATGCTGCCCTGCGGGCTTCTGTACCTCTCTTGGTCTGGCTCCACATCTCAGACCGGTACACAAACACCACTCTACCAGGACAGACCTAGAGTTCGGAGCGCGCCAGCCCCGCCACGACGTTAACGTAGAGATACGGCGGTGAGGTATTACTATTATTTTAAGGCTCCTGCAAACAGGCGCGACACGTGACGCAACACAAAGACACCGCGTGTCGCGCTACGAGCGGTGCCTTTGGGTCGCGTCGCGTGTCGCGCCTGTTTGCAGGATCCGTTATTAATTCAAGCTACAATGACTCATAGACAAATATTCAATACATCAAACAAGAGCTTAACATTACAACACAAAAATAAATACCAATTAAAGGTTTTTTTTTTCGACCTCCACGCGGGAGAAGCCGCGGGCAAAAGCTAATACATTATAATGACAGAACGCCAGCTTTTACAATGCACAACATCACGCCTCTTTTCTCCAAACAAAACGGTTGGACAGAGTTATAAGCCTTATTGTACCCCCCTGCATTGGGAACGAACTTTTAGCCACTAACCTAAGCTACTTCTGAAATAGAACCCAGCACCTCACGTTCAGCAGTCGTGCTTGCGTCCACTAGACCATTGAGGCAGTCCATTAACTATATACTTCAATCGGTATCTTAGAATAGCAGGTTGCCGCATTGCTGCACCTGAGAGATATCGTAAAAAACAACGTGAAATTAAGCGTGAATAACGATGAATGATAATAATATTATCTGCTAAGCCGGTGGCAACGAGGTGGTAAGGATTAAGGCCCACTTAAATAAGTGGTGGCACGATCTCCCGCAGGTTGTGTGCGCAAGATGGCTGGAATGTACTTCTTTGGATTGCTACTCGTTTTTGGATTCGCTCAGGTAATTAATCTAAGACTGCGGCAGTGGCGTAGCATGGGTTTTCACCGCCCGGGGCTGACCGGAAATTTGCCGCCCCCCTATTTTAATTATTAGTTTAAAGTTTAAATATTTTATTCAACGGACCTGATGTACGTCGTACAACTTATTGAAAGTCAAGATAAACTACCACTGCTTCGGAACGATTATTCAACCTCAATTCGTTCTCGAATCTCGTATGATAACCCAACATCTACATTTCCGTCGCCAAAAATATGCCTCCTCCTGGTTCGTCTTGGGGGTTCAAAAGAAATTCCAAGCTCTTCACATAAACTTTTAGCATGTCGGTGAGCGTCGTCCACAAATTCCTCTCGTTTTTTTGCTAATACAGTCTGTAAAGCACTTATTTTCTGAGCACACTGATGTATGTTCAGCCCTCTGTTTGCAAATACTTTTGACTATCATTAACTTCACGCACTACCGGTTTCCAAAAGCCTAAGTAACATAAAAAATTAAAATGATTGCATAGCTACTAATAAACTTCCTGCATCCGTCCGTGTCTTCACGCTTTCATTCGTTTCCGTCAGTTTTTCCAGTGCAGTCAAAGTTTCTTTGTAATGATGTCTAATGGAATTTACAGCATCACCTCTAGCGCTCCAACGTGTATCCTGAACTCTTTTCAAACTTTTCAACTTTTTTTCCTGGGCTGCAAGAAGATCTTTCCACCGTTGAGTTGACGTAGAAAAAAAAGCGTAGCAGCGTTCTAGCGTGCAAAAGAAAGTCACCGAATTTACCTCCACAAAAACTGCCATCTGCCGCCCCGCCCCGCCATCCTTTAACGTTTTCCATGAAGCTTTATTTTTTTTTAATATACATGGACATATCGGACCCTTCGGGGAAACAAGGCGTAGGTACCTAAGTAATGTTATTTATTTTTCTTCTATTTACTAGCTGTGCCCGGCGACTTCGTTCGCGTGGAAGTCGTAAGATACACAATATACTAAAATAACAGCCACATTTTAATAAACTCCCTCGTCCCCCGCCCCGTCGTGTTGCACCGGTCGCCCGCGCTATTACATCGTTTTCGCTTAGTGACTTTTTATTTTTGCTCGGCTCCTAAGGGTCGTAGCGTGATGTTAAATAGCCTATAACTATCCTCGAGAATTGGGCTACCAACAGCAAAAAGAATTTTTCAAATCCGACTTTTTGTTCACAATTTCATGGGTTTTATTTTTTGCGCGGATCCCTAATTATTTTTCAAAAATAAAAGTAGCCTAAGTTACTCCCCGTAACATCAGCTATCTGTTAGTGAAAGTCGCGTCAAAATCGGTCCAGTCGTTTCGGAGATTAGCTGGAACAAACAGACAGACAGACAAACAGACAGACAGACAAAAATTTTAATAATTGCTTTTTTGTTTTAAGTATCGTATATACTTTCATATGCATTAAGTAAAAAGCTGTTATTTTGACATTACAAACAGACACTTCAATTTTATTTATTTGTATGTATGTATGTATCAGGGGCGCAGCCTTCATACAACCCGATTCCTATCGGTTTCCCTTCGGAACCACCACCTTCTAAATGCCAAATAATGTGGTACACCTGTGTGTGTAACTGTGTATTACATCACACTCGTATATTTAAGTTCGCATAACTCGTCAAAATGTAGGGAACAACAGATTTTTTTTCGCGATTTCAGGTTTGGTCCCATAGTAAAAGTTATTCATAATGATGAGTACAATGACCACTTAAAAAAAAACTAAATTTCTTTATTAGGACAACAGAGATCCATGTTAGTAATACCTTATAGCTAGTGTTAGTAAGTGATTTATTTGAATTATTATTATTATTTGAGTTTGAGTAAAAGGTTGTGCGTTATTTAAGTTACACCTTTTTAACGAACGACAACGTCGTAAACTTTTATCTCAACGCGATTATCAGGTGATGATGACCAACAGCTAGTCATGCCAAGCCAGGCATTTTCCATAAACAACGTACCTACCACTGTGCACGTCGAAATATAAGTTTTTCTAATTTTCAGGGTGGCCCTATCGACTACGAGCTCGCATATATCGAAGATGTTCGTAACGGTAAGCGTATATTTTTTGTGTGTCATGTTCATCTATTTATTGTGTGTAACTTACCTATAATTTTATGGCGGCAAAGCGTCCCGTCAGGCATTCACAATTCAGCAGTGCATGTGCATTAATAATTGTGATCCAAAGATCACCGAGAAAAAATACTGTTATTATTAATAGAATAGAATAGAATAGATAGAATACTCTTTATTATGTACATCATAAAAATTACTGATATAAAATTAGAAATTTTACATAGGGTGACACAGTGGGCGGTCTTATCGCTAAAAGCGACCTTTTACAGATAAACTATTTATGCGTACATAAATGTAGGGAGCACCTGATTTTTTTTCGCGATTTCAGGTTTGGTCCCATAGTAAAAGTTGTTCATAAAGATGAGTACAATGACCCCTTAAGAGGTTGTGCGTTAATTATGTTACACCTTGTATACAGTATTATATTTTAAACAAGAGCAAGGACCTATATGTAATGATGATGTTTAAGGAGAGAGGAAGTGTTTTTTACCAGAATTTTAAAAGTGGACAAAGATTGAGCATGCCTTATCAAGGCTCGGAACCGGTTTAAAAAATACCGGTTAATACCGGTTTATTTCGGTTTTCCTCCGAACTTTTCTTAAAAACGTGAACGTTTTAAGAACTTTATTTTAACCTAAATTAACCGGTTTATTCAAGGAACGGCATGTCGGTAAACGCGTTGCAACTTGTAAAGATATAATCCATCTATGTAGGTATTATTACAGCATGCAAAATGGTGTCCACACATTAAGCAGATTAATAAATTCCTGAATCTAAAATAAAACTTCGCTCTTATTTTCCTTTATTTATTTTTTATTGGTAACATTTCAGTACGAATGATCACATTGATATTTCGCATATCGTCCAGGCACATTATTCGTTTATTTTTAATTAAATATTTATTTGTTTGTTTTCTCACGATGTTAATGTTTTAAAGCATCTATATACTATAAAATATTGATATATGCTTCAGAGCGCCTACATGGCGGCAAAAATTGTCATTCACATAGCAAATTTCCAAAATAATAGTTTCGTCGAGGTCCTTATCAAATATACATAAAACACATTGTTTGAAATTCGAAGTAGTTTCTTCTCCTGGTTTAGCACTGCTATCTTCGCCTGATTTGTTTCCGTTACTATCAGAACTATTTTCTGCATCATCTTTCACAATTTGGGTGTTTATTTTATACGTGTTCTTAGATGCGTTGATGATATGGTTTTTAGATGCTAGCAATGAACACACATATTGATATATCTATTTACACTAGTGAAAGATATTTAATCGTTTCTTAAGTGTTTACATAAGTATATACGTATGTATAAAAAAATAAAATAAAATAAAATAAAAAAGTAAGTATTACAAACATTACATACATACACAAAATGTCGTACGTTCATTATTAAACTATTTATTCTAGTATCTACTTTTAAATTTAATATCGTATTTATTTTATTGCGCATCATGCTTGTCTAGTTATTTTGCATATACTACTTGTTTACGTTAAACTTGTAATTCGTCATCGACGGACGTCTATTCCTCATTGTAAGAAAAAACTATTAGCGAAATGATGTTTTATGTTCATTACGATACGATTGACAATTCACCATCGAACGAGAATCTTACCTTGCCGTAACACAGTTTTGACTAGCACGGAAGGTAAAGAACTTTATTTATGTATACCGTCAATGGACATTAATTTATCATTCGTTTATGTTATTAATAAGCTGGTTTTTTTACATAGTTGCGATGGCATTTTGTGATACTTAAAATATCTTACTGTGTATTTCTTCAAGTGTACTCCTTATAAACTTAGTGTATACTATAAACTTAGAAACTATGTAAGTACTTTAGTTGTAACTACGTTTTATTGTTTACTACTGGTGTACTGTTCTAAGATGTATAAATAAAAAGTCTAATTCTAAATTCTAATTCTAATGATTGGGATTGATCTTCACCATCAGAATATTCCTTTCTTCTTTTTCGTGATTCACTTGTAGCACAGTAATATCACATTCATTTAAATAAACACTGAAATAGTTTTTCTTTACCACTTCGACACACGCGACCAGTTTCACTGGTCGTTAATACCACCAGTGAAAACTGGGCCTTAGATCATCTACATATCTATGTGTCGTGACCAGATCTTAGAATTGATTATTTCATGAAGGTTTCGACCATTTCATGAAATGGTTGTATTCCATGACGGGCAGGTGATCAAGGCTCGGATACCGGTTAAATTTTCAAACCGTTATTATGTACTTGACGCAAAACCTTTACATTTCGGTTTCGTTCGCACAAACCGGTTTTTTAAACCGGTATTTGCAAGAGTATTTACATAAAGGTTTTTTCGGATTAAACGGGTTAGAGCCTTAAAAACCGGTTAATACGGACGCATGATAAACGTCATGCGCTGTTCAGTTTTTATTCAGAAGTAAGATTCTTTTTGTTTCGGTTTGGACGTTTATTTATGTCATTGCATCAATAAGCTTCGCTGCAAAAACAAAAAATGGGTAAGTATCTAATACTTTTTTGGTGAAATTAAGTTGATAAATAATCGGTAAACATAACATTACTTTTCACAGCACAGATCCTATGGACCAATTAGATAGTCAGCCATTT
This sequence comes from Fissipunctia ypsillon, assembly GCA_947568875.1. Taxonomy (NCBI): domain Eukaryota; kingdom Metazoa; phylum Arthropoda; class Insecta; order Lepidoptera; family Noctuidae; genus Fissipunctia; species Fissipunctia ypsillon. The sequence goes on from OX387662.1 coordinate 10,677,911, forward strand.
TTTACTGAAGAAGAAAACTCTCAAAATTAAAGTACAAATAGGCCAAAAAACGTGTATATCAATCGTAATTATAGATAACTAGCCCGCGTCTTCGTCCGCGTGAAATTTCTTGTCCCCCGACCCACCCCGTCACATCACCTGCCCGTCATGGAATACAACCATTTCATGAAATGGTCGAAACCTTCATGAAATAATCAATTCTAAGATCTGGTCACGACACAGATATGTAGATGATCTAAGGCCCAGTTTTCACTGGTGGTATTAACGACCAGTGAAACTGGTCGCGTGTGTCGAAGTGGTAAAGAAAAACTATTTCAGTGTTTATTTAAATGAATGTGATATTACTGTGCTACAAGTGAATCACGAAAAAGAAGAAAGGAATATTCTGATGGTGAAGATCAATCCCAATCATTGCTAGCATCTAAAAACCATATCATCAACGCATCTAAGAACACGTATAAAATAAACACCCAAATTGTGAAAGATGATGCAGAAAATAGTTCTGATAGTAACGGAAACAAATCAGGCGAAGATAGCAGTGCTAAACCAGGAGAAGAAACTACTTCGAATTTCAAACAATACGTTTTATGTATATTTGATAAGGACCTCGATAAACGAAACTATCATTTTGGAAATTTGCTAATAAGTGAATTACAATTTTTGCCGCCATGTAGGCGCTCTGAAGCATATATCAATATTTTATAGTATATAGATGCTTTAAAACATTAACATCGTGAGAAAACAAACAAATAAATATTTAATTAAAAACAAACGAATAATGTGCCTGGACGAACATGCGAAATATCAATGTGATCATTCGTACTGAAATGTTACCAATAAAAAATAAATAAAGGAAAATAAGAGCGAAGTTTTATTTTAGATTCAGGAATTTATTAATCTGCTTAATGTGTGGACACCATTTTGCATGCTGTAATACCTACATAGATGGATTATATCTTTACAAGTTGCAACGCGTTTACCGACATGCCGTTCCTTGAATAAACCGGTTAATTTAGGTTAAAATAAAGTTCTTAAAACGTTCACGTTTTTAAGAAAAGTTCGGAGGAAAACCGAAATAAACCGGTATTAACCGGTATTTTTTAAACCGGTTCCGAGCCTTGCAGGTGATGTGACGGGGTGGGTCGGGGGACAAGAAATTTCACGCGGACGAAGACGCGGGCTAGTTATCTATAATTACGATTGATATACACGTTTTTGGCCTATTTGCACTTTAATTTTGAGAGTTTTCTTCTTCAGTAAAAAATGGCTGACTATCTAATTGGTCCATAGGATCTGATGCTGTGAAAAGTAATGTTATGTTTACCGATTATTTATCAACTTAATTTCACCAAAAAAGTATTAGATACTTACCCATTTTTTGTTTTTGCAGCGAAGCTTATTGATGCAATGACATAAATAAACGTCCAAACCGAAACAAAAAGAATCTTACTTCTGAATAAAAACTGAACAGCGCATGACGTTTATCATGCGTCCGTATTAACCGGTTTTTAAGGCTCTAAACCGTTTAATCCGAAAAAACCTTTATGTAAATACTCTTGCAAATACCGGTTTAAAAAAACCGGTTTGTGCGAACGAAACCGAAATGTAAAGGTTTTGCGTCAAGTACATAATAACGGTTTGAAAATTTAACCGGTATCCGAGCCTTGTGCCTTATTTATTAACCTTATAATAATTTGTCTCTGCTATGAATGCATTGCTTTTACTTGCGCTACTAGGTTATTTTGGCGCGAGGCCTAAATCGGAACGAACGCCGCCATCTTGTTTTTAGGGTTATTACTAAGTCTACGCTGTCTGTCCTGCCGTATGTCTGCCAGCGGGCTGTATCTCATGAACCGCAATAGGTTGATAGTTGAAATTGTCACAAATTGTGTATTTTTATTGCCATTACAACAACAAGTAATAAAAATAAAATAAAGTAATAAATTAAAGGGTCCCCATACAAAAATTTGTTTTTTTTTAAACTGAAATATTTTTTTTAAATATGTAGTGATAAATATTGTATGTATACTATTTTTACCTCACGAAGCGACGCGCGCTTTACTTGACCAAGTATACAAACACGTTGTGAATGTGTGCGTGAAGACGGGTAGCGTGAGCACGTAACACGCACATACCTACACATAGAGACACACACTTCCGACTTCACCCATGTTTCGGACGGTACCGAGAGCTCCTGCGCTTATACACACATTCACAGCGTGTTTGTGCACTAGGTTACCACAAGTAAAGCGCGCGTCGCTTCGTGAGTGAAAAATACTGTACGCATTAACCCTTCGTGCGCGAGTCTGACTCGTACTTGCCCGGTTTTTTTAATACATTTCAAGTGGCATTTTACAAAACTAATGCACGAATGGTTAGCAACAATGCTTCACTGTCAAAAAAGATACCTACTTGGAATTGGTAGTGTAGGTACCTACTTTATACATGAAACGCTTTTCAATTGTTCTCGTGCGAAATAAGTACATGACTGATGATTCTTCAATCATACAGTCACAAGTACTCCAAATTCAAAAGACCTATCAACTAAAAATATCTTTAACCGTTATTTTCAGCGGGAGGTCAAAGGATCGTAGGAGGCTGGGAGGCCGAAGACGACCAGTTCCCGTCCACAGTCAGTATCCGCATGGTGGGGGGCGCGGGTGGTGTGGGTGCCTGCACCGGCTCCATACTCACCAACGAGTGGATCCTCACCGCTGCGCACTGTCTTGCCAGGTTTGTGACCCACTCAACTGATTATCAGATCGCCAGCAGTAAGGTAGTGAAAGGGAAGCGAACAAAGCCACAGCATCCCGTTCCCAAGCTGCATTACTGGCCGACCCTAAAATCCTTAAAAGGAAAATAATCTGTCGGTGTAATAGTACATTATTATACAAGTATGTAATGATCAATGCACACGCGTTTCATACGATGTTTCTCAACACACTTGCGAGGCAAAAAATAAAGTATAAAATAAAAAATAAATAAAGTTTCATAAACATTGGTAAAAAAAAGTTTGACATATGGCCCGCGTATTCCTTTTATTACGGTGTCTTCTTAAGTCTAATGGGTATTAAAAGTATAAAAACTGAATATTTTGTCTGTTGTTTGGATGTAGAACACGAAAGAATGTTATTTTTTTGACAAAAATAAATAATTTGAGGAAATAATAAGTTAATTTATCATATTTTATTTATTTATGTGCACAGTAGGCATAAAAAGGCATGAAGTCTTTTTGATGAAATTAAAAAAACGCACATCTCCGACTAATAAATAGTTACCTGTGGCGCACATTACCGCACTAGTGTGGTAATATAAAGTAAAAAGCACGCGTGTTTAATACACTGCATTAAGAACCTAAAAGCGGACCACAAAGCAAAAGAGCAAAGAGAGTGAGTGAAGAGGGAGAGTGGCAAAGAGTCACTTTACGAGCAATTGTGTTGAAAAGACTCTTACTAGCTACCGTGACAAACCGTACCGACTAAAATTTCCGTTTAAACAAAAAACAATTTGATAAATAACGTTACAAGTTGTCCCGTTCTCTTTTCTGAAATTTATCCGTTTCTGAACACTACTTTAAAAATACCACATTAAAAAAACAATAAATATCTGGCATTCTGGCAAACAAATCAACCGCGCAGCTAACGTGGCAAAGTGGCAAATATATAGAGTGGCACGTTCAGATATCATGGAAATCCCTTAGTTACTAACTATCTCGCGCTCCATCTTTCAGACGTTACACATACGTAGTCCGCCTGGGCCAGACCAACATCACCAAGCCTGGCTACATGGTGGAGGCGTTCGAGCGGTACATCCACGAGGGTTACAACCAGGAGAGCACTGCTGTGCAGACTGAGGACATCGGCCTGCTGAAACTGGACCATTACATTCCTTATGGAGGTAGGTACTAGCTTTTGCCAACGGCTTCGCCTGAGTGAAAGTCGAAAATTATCCCACGGGAACGTACTACCGGGATCAGGAGGGGCAGTTCTCGTAATTTTAAGAACGTTCATAGTCTGAAGCCCAATTCCCGTAACTAAAAACGTTCAAAATCTAGTCGTCGCAATCTCATGTCAGCGATAATCAAATGTCAAAAATGTAAGAAAATTATAGGTATTTTTGACATATTGAGACAGATCAGACTGTGACTGTTCTTAAAATTACGAGAATTGCCCCTCTGATCTCAGTCTCAATAAGTCAAAAATACCTGTAATTTCCCTACATTTTTGACAAGTTTTTGACATTTGATTGTCGCTGAGATGAGATTGCGACTAGATTTTGAACGTTTTTAGTTACGGGAATTGGGCTTCTGTTCATGTGTAGTGTCAAACAAGTTTGTTTTGCACAACCACGGCGTTGGCATAAAGAAGCAATTATGACACCCCTTTTGGCCCTCATGGCCCTAGGGTAAATACGCCACCAGTGTTGACACTTAAAAAAAATTAAAAAGCTCAATCATCATCATTTCATAAATGCTGTAGCACTAAAGATACCGCCGGCACCGCGCAATAAAAAATTAAGAATAAATTTAATTATGTGTGATAAATTGTTCGTCCACACACACCCCTATTGACTAAAGAAAACTATTTAACCGACCGATGCGAACTTTATAAGCTCACGGACTGAAGAATTTCTTAATGGCGTGTCCTTGTTTTTTAATTTCTTTTCAGATTCCATCCAGCCAATCAGGATTCAGAGCAGCCAACGCATGAACGAGGAATACGGCGATGTTCGGCTAACTATCAGTGGCTATGGGCGTACCGACGACTGGTGGGCCGGTACGTATATATTACGTGTACCTTTTAAATTACACAAACAAATCTTAGACAATATACACAGACAGAACATTATTGACCACTAGCTTTTGCCCGCGTTAATGTCGGAAATTATCCCACGGGAACGGTAACCCAGGTCATGATGTATCTGTTCAGCCGTGAAAAGGTATCATACAGACAGACAGACATAGTGACTTTCACATTTATGATATTAGTATGACCATTGAGGCAACAAGGAAAGCTGATTGCCAAGCACGGGACTTTAGGAGACTTGAAAATGGAGAGAATATTGCCTAATCACCTCCATCATCATTTGATATTAACTTTATATGGATTAGCTGTCAAAGAATATTTTGTAGGATAAAGCCAATCCAAAAGAACAATTTTTTTTCTTCCTTTACAGCATGCACAATAAAGTTGACAACTACGCTAACAAAGTTAAAATATTAATAATAATTTTAAATGTTTAAAGAGAGATTGAAACAAAACAACTATATAACTACATAAAGCGTTCTAAAAGCATGATGATAGTAATTGAAATGCTTACAATCGGCTTATTCCTGTCCTCAGGTGGAATCATCCCCGACATCCTGTACTGGACGTACCAGCGTGGCTTGACGCAGCAGGAGTGCCGCACCTGGTACCCGAACAGCCAGACTATCAACGTGCAGACCATGTGCACTCAGTACTATGATGAGCCCAGTCAGAATCCTTGCACGGTGAGCTTGCAACAGTTGCAACTACTCTTAAATCTTACAGACCGCCAAGTTCAGTAGCCATGACGCTCTCCGCAAATCTCTTGGATTTGCCTACGGTAGCTACTATATCACTCACAGCTTACCGTACTAGTTCCTAATTATTCACCTCGGAAGCAGTCTTAATTTTTTTAATTTATTCCAAATGTCTTTTGTGATGCGCACAGCAAAGGAGTGGAACTTTCTACCTGCGTCTGTGTTTCCGAACGCATACAACCCCGATCTCTTCAAAGTGAGAGTGAACCTGGCCAACCACCACCTCATAAAGCAGTATTATTTTAATGTTACTTCAGTGTGAGAAAGAGATGGACCTATACAGGACTTCTAGCTCCATCTCTTTCCCATACTCAAGTAGGTATTGTAATATTACAATAATACTAAGGGCGGTTAAGGGTTAAGGGTTAAGCGAGGGTAAGGGGTTAAGGCGTAAGCGTCAGAGTAGCCCGCGAAATTCAAATTTTCTTACGTTTTTTGCAATTTGCAGGTCAGTGTTAGGTTGTATGTTGATTAAAATATGATTCTTGACCGCGTCAAATATGTATTTACAGAATTATAATCATTAAAGTCATCAATACAACTCTCTAAGACCAAGTACCTAATTCTAAGAATAACTATTTCATGAAATCTTGACATTTGAGGATTATACTAACTTCAGGTGTTGTATTACTAATTCTAGTAATTATAATTCTGTAAATACATATTTCTTACGGTTGCGAATCATACTTTAATCAACAAAATTTGAATTTCGCGGGCTACCTTGGCGCTTCCCCCTTAAGAGGTGCAGGCTTCTACTGGGTAAGCTCGCTCCATCGTCGAATTTGTTTCTGTCCTAGACTAGAGTCAAGAGCAAACCCATCTCAAATAATAAAAATATTATTTATTTTATAGTGTTCTTCAGATGATAATATTAGGTGTAGTAAATATACGTACATACATACATACATAAACTCACGCCTTCTTCCCATGGGGGTAGGCAGAAACTACAGAACGCCACCTGCTACGATCCTTACATACTCCTTTTGCCTCGTTTATAGTCATACATCTGGTCATACACGCACGCCGGTTGCGAGTACTACGCACCTGACCTTTCTGAAGAACATCACCAATAAGATCACTATATGTCTTCCTAGGGCGTCCCCTTCCGGCGTTTCCACTCACATCTGCCGTGTAAATACCTTTTGTTAGTCGACTTTCATTCATCCTCTCAACATGAGCAAACCATCTAAGCAGACTCTTTTAAATTTTTGTCACTACATCTTCTTTTAAACCGCACCGTTGCCTTATCACATCATTTCTCAGTCTATCATTTATAGTCACACCACACATGCTTCGCAAGGAACGCATTTCCACAGCATTTATTCTACTTTCATGCTTCTTTTGCCATACCCAACATTCACTTCCATACATAAGCGTAGGCACCAGCACACCATTGTGAACAGCCAGTCGGGCCTTTTTGGACATTAACTGGTTGGTCACAACTGCATGTATAGCACCATTCACTTTATTTCCCGCATTTACTCTCATTTCCACATCTTCATCTATCTTTCCATCCCTTGTAAACAGACTCCCCAAATATACAAACTCACTTGCTCCACACTTTTATCATTTATTTTCACATCACACATCGATACGTCCTCTTCTCTTTCAAACACCATGACCTTCGTCTTATTCACATTTATATTCATCCCTTTCATCTTGTATGCTTCATCCATGACAGTCACCATGTCTTGCAACTGTTCTGCTGACGATGCAAGTAGAACTTGATCATCTGCGTAGAGAAGGCATTTGACAAGCAAATCATTCATCCTCAATCCGCACTCACCCTCTTTCAAATTTGTCAGACAACTATCCATGTACAAGTTGAACAGCCATGGTGACGCTGCACAACCCTGTCTAACACCCCTCGAGATGCTAAATATACGTATTAAATACAATTCAACAGCATATATCTATGGTAATAATTCGACAGTGACAGTGCAGTAGCCAAAGAGTATGGCAGTAGCAGTAATTTCGGCCGGGTTGGGCTGGGTAGGTACTTTAGTCACCCCATTTTATTTGCGAGGTTAAGCAATGATAAAGCAGTCAAGTCATCATCATCTGCCTAGCCTTTTCCCAACTATGTTGGGGTCGGCATCCAGTCTAACCGGACGCAGCTGAATACCAGTTTTTTTACATGGAGCGACTGCCTATCTGACATCCACAACCCAGTAACTGGGTAATACGGTACCCCTTAGTAAGACTGGTTGTCAGACTTTCGGGCTTCTGACGACTCGTAACGACTGTCAAAGATCCACGAATGACAGCCGGGACCAACGGCTTAACGTGCTATCCGAGGCACGGAGGAGTCTCGGTATGTAAAGATGGTCACCCATCCACGAACCAACCCCGGCAAGCGTAGCTTAACCTGATGGATCGACCCGTGCGGCTGTTATTACTTAGCCACGAGCTCCTAATGATAAAGCAGTCAAGTGATGTCCAATTATTTAGATAGATTTTGTGAGTAAATACATGAGGTATTCTGATATAAATAGTTCGTGCAGATAGATATGCTAGCAGAAAATCTCCGCAAACGATGAGGCAGGAGGCCTGGTCAAATTTCACACTGCCTACTGAAATACTAACAGCATCTCGTGTTGTCTAGGGTGACAGCGGCGGTCCCCTTACCATGGTGGACCTTGACGGCAAGATCACGCAGGTCGGCATCATGAGCTTCGGATCACAGCGCGGTTGTAACACACCCAACCCTCAAGGTAAGTTCAATCTGCTCTGCATCTTTTAATTGATAAAACCAGTGACAATTTGCCAGGTTCGAAACAATTTAAGGATTCACCATGCTCCGTGAGCAGCAAATCACAAAAAAAATCGCAAATCACTCGGGATGCGAGCACATAAGATTAAAAACAAAATTATTTAATATAATAATATGTAGGTACCTACCATACGGCCGATTTATCTTGATGAGTCTGAACACAGGCACTATACAAGGTGGAACAGGACGATTGACATTCCTTTACACCACGTAAAGAGAATCATGTTCTTTACCCGTATACAAAAAATCAATAAAATCCAATGAATACTTTAGCGACAGGAAATTATTTTTCATTAAATAGAAATAGACTGCTTGCTGCACTTAGGCTACGACGCACGGGACGTAAAAAAATCGCGGCGGAATTTTTCGCGCACTGGACTTTCTACTCTCGGTGTTGAGCCGAGAGTTGAGAATCCAACAGAGTGCAACCCAGCGCGTTGAAAAACACACTGTTGGATTTTCAACTCTTAGCGCACTTAAACAGAGCGTTAAAAATCCAGTGCGCGACAGAAAATAGTCCGTGCGTACCTGGGCTTACAGTAAACACCAAAGCGAGCAGCAAGCCAACAACATAACATCGTGTATGTAGGATCACGAAATTAAAGTTACCTAATATGCAATGGCTTGAACTTGCGTCTCTCTTGCGACGCCGCCGCTCCAGCGCCCCCCGTAGCCAGCTCTGCTAAATTAAAATACCTATATCTACTTACGTTTTTTGTCAGGTTTCGTCCGTCCCGACTACTACCATGCCTGGATCGAGAAGCAGACCGGCATCAGCTTCGACTGGAATGTCGAAGACTTGGAGACCAGGCCAGAAGATGTCATCGCATAAGACTAGCCTGTGTGTGTCAATTAATATTAACAATTACTTGTAATAAAGTATGGTACGGCTTTTTGTGTATATTTCTTCCAATATTCCCAATAAGTCCCGTGGGGCCGCAAAGCCATAGAAAACCAAGACGGCTAAGGCGCGTACTAACTGGAAGCGATTGTAGCGCGATCATCGCGGTCACTCGGTCCTAACAATATTATAAACGCGAAAGTTTGTGAAGATGGATGGATGGATGTTTGTTACTCTTTCACGCAAAAACTACTGACCGGATTTGGATGAAATTTGGCACATAGATAGTTTATAATCTGGATTAAATTAAAGGATACTTTTTATCCCGATATCCCCACGGGATCAAGACTTATGCGGGTGAAACCGCAGGGCGCTGTTAGTTTATTTATTACTAACTGTGTCCCGCGACTTCGTTCGCGTGGATGTAGTAAGATACAGAATATACTAAAATAATAGCCACATTTTAATAAAACGCCCTCGTTCCCCGACCCGTCGCCAACCGTCGTATTGAATCGCCCGCCCGTGCTAAGTATTACTTCGTTTTGGCTTAGTGTCTTTTCTGACTTTTTTTCTTTTTGCTTGGCTCCTAAGGGTCGTAGCATGATATTAAATAGCCTATAACTATCCTCGGGAATTGGGCTACCAAATGCAAAAAGAATTTTTCAAATCCGACTTTTTGTTCATAATTTCATGGGTTTTATTTTTTTTGCGCGGAACCCTAATTATTTTTCAAAAATAAAAGTAGCCTAAGTTACCCGCGGTAACATCAGCTATCTACCAGTGAGAGTCCCGTCAAAATCGATCCAGCCGTTTCGGAGATTAGCCGGAACAAACAGACAGACAGACAAAAATGTTAAAAATTGCTTTTTTGTTTTAAGAACCGTTTATAGGTACTATCCTATACATTTAGTAAAAAGTTGTTATTTTGACATTACAAACAGACACTTTAATTTTATTTATTAGTATAGATGTAACTAAGTAGGTATGTACCTAAGGATTCAGGATAATGATAAGTTAAAGATATGAAACTAATCTGCTAGGTTAATGAATTCGCCATTATGTGCAATAACAATTATTTTGTTGCATACTTCAGTATCGACTGAACAAGAGATGATGATTATTTACTTCTACGTAAGAGTTGTTACTTAATTTCGAAAAGTTGTTAGGTAGGTACTCGAATACCTACCTAACCACTTTTAACTATCAATATATTACCTATGCCTTTTCGATTGACAATAAAAAAGTCAATGTGGACTTGTAATGCGCAGCATGAACCCAGAAATCCCCAACAGGAACAACACGGCATTTTAGGTAGGAGTCCGAAATACAAATAGCCCTCCATTCTATTCCCAGACGAAGAGAATCTTATCCAATATCTTATCTATAGAGATCTTCTTCATTCATCATCATAATCAGCCTATAATGTTCCCACTGCTGGGACACAGGCCTCCTCTCTTCGAGAGGAAGTGGGCCGTAATCCACCACGCGAGCCCAAAGCGGGTTGGTAGATGTCACATGTCTTCGAATTTTTGGCTCTAGGACATGCCGGTTACTTCACGATGTTTTCCTTCACCGTTTTGAGAGCAGTGGTGATGAAATTATTTACACAAAGTAAAGCGCCTGTCTGGGTTCGAACCTGCGTCCTACGACTCGTAAGTCGCGGCCGTTACCACTGGGCCACCACTGCTCTCTCTTCATTACTTTCGAATACCGTTTATAAAACCGCATGTAGTGTGTACATGCGGGCTGCACCGTACTTTTTAGTATGAAAATACGTTGCGCTGCGGTCCGTTGCGGGTTGCGGCTGTAATGTGCTTTTCGCTTAGCTTTACAATCACATAACTTACTTAAAACGACTTACGGCTATCGCAATTCCATTAATCGTCGATGAAAGTCCATATTCAAAAGCAAATGTTAATAGACTGTTTGTTTACCTGTATTGTCCCACTGCTGGGCAAAGGTCTCCCACATAGCAAACTTAGATGCGTCAAACTCAAACTCGAAGTATTTATTTACACGCACTTTTGAACTGTCAAGGAGTCGGTCAGTCAGAAAGATGAAGCTAGTTGCCCATTCCAAAGCGTAGTAGGTTCCTATGGAGAAGAACGGACAAGAAACTCCATGGACACTGTTTTAAATTATATTGTTACAAAAATATTAGTTACCTACATCATTATGTTGAATTTACATGTGAGAACGACGTAAAAAAAGTTAAAATCGTCCAGAGTAGCAAACAGAAACAAAAAAAAAACAATTAAAAACTAAAATAATTAAAATAAGTCGTGGCAGCACGTTTATGGGAGATTGGCCGGAGAAGGTAACACACTGGGAACAATGGAAATTAATAGGCTAACATGGAGAAATACATTATGTTTTTTGAATCTGGGTATACGACAGATAACGGCAGGTATTTACCTATTGGGAAAAACAACTAGGTATTGTTTTTCTTTGGTGCTGTTGTGTTGGATAAAGCTGGGTAAAGCCAGTGTATGTTGCAGATACGGATAGCTGTTGATAGCACTGTGCGCACGCGTAATATCCGGTGTAATCCGGGATTATCTGTTTTTATAAATGATGCAGCGTAGAGACACCATGAATTGTGGATATTTTGAGATATGTCCTGATTCTTGATCCAGGCAGTATCTGATGTACTTCTATTGAAACTTACTGCCTTTCATTTGCAAGATTTTAGGTAGAGAAAACACGTTTTTTTATGATGATGCTGTAACTTATTTTTTTAAGTGCCTTAGCACACCTCCGCCGCGAAACCATAGCAGCGAAACCGCAGTAGTTCAATTCAACTGACTCGCATGATGTTCCGCTACTCGAATCGCGATTCGAGTAGCTGAACATCAGCGGGACATCGTGCAGTTTCGCGGCAGAGGTCTGCTCAGGCCCTAAAAGCTTTTAAAAATTGAACTGGAACGCAATTGACAGCCAGGTGTCCATAATAAACTTTCTTTGTAAATCTAAATTCAACTCGTGAGCTCATGAATAACAGCCTCGTTCGAGTCCGACACTACTCGGGACAAACCCTAAACATAATCGTCTTATTTAATATTTAATCGATGATACAAAAACAAAAGTTGAAAAATATGAATTAAGATATTGTCCCAAGTCAAAGTCACATCATTTATTTCAAATAGCCACATAAAAAGACTTTTGAACGTCAAAATCTACAAAAAAAATAGAATTGATTCCAGACGCCCCATCCGGTAATTTCGTATGGAGAAGAATGGGCAAGAAACTCCACCGTTACTCTTTTAAAATGTTTTACAATTACTCTCCCCTTAAAACTCATCATTAGGTACATAAAGTTCCCTGTCCCTGTTTAATGTTTATTATTATATACATATATATATACGTATGGTATGTATGTATTTATTGTGTATATAACTGGTGCATCAAAATCGGTCCAACCGTTTCGGAGATTAGCCGGAACAAACAGACAGCCCAAAAAAAAGTTTTTTTTTTGTTATAGGTACCGTATATACTTTCATATGCATTTAGTAAAAAGCTGTTATTTTGACATTACAAACATACACTTCAATTAGATTTATTTGTATAGATGTGAAGACGATGCATCTAGAATAAAATTACTACAATAGGTAATAAGAAGTAAAAATGAAGCAATGACAGATAAATTAATTATGTGATAGATACCTACATGGTGCTTACATATTTACAAACATTGTAAAAGTACAGGTTTTTTTCTAAAATTTTATCAAATAATTATAAGTTAGTGTGTCAGTAATCACAGAATGTAAAATCAATGTCACAAAAAATGCAAAAATGTCACACTATGCAAAGCATTCCTCACTCCAACACAAAGTTTGGTAACCCTAACAACGCTGAAATACCCAACTATACCTACCTACCATAAAAATCCTAATTAATTACTGATATCATAATTCCAGATAATGAGAAAATTTTATCATTTAATTCTAACGTTCGATACAGATACATTAATAATATAATACCTAATTGAGTCAGTGCAAGTCACTCGCTAGGCGTTCGTTCAAGATGGCGGCCGCGTACCTGTTGGGACTTTTCTTCGTTTTGGGCTTTGTGCAGGTAAGAAAACGTGAAATCGTAAAAAAAAATCTGCTGTTCCCTACATTTTGGCGACTCGTGCGAACATAAATGTAGGGATCAGCTGATTTTTTATTCGCGATTTAAGGTTTGGTCCCATAGTAAAAATTGTTCATAATGATGAGTACAATGACCCCTTAAGAGATTGTGCGTTAATTATGTTACACCTTGTATATACTAGCTGTTGCCCGCGGCTTCCCCCCCATGGATGTCAATACTTCGCTATTTGAATCGGATTTTGTTCACAATTTCATGGGTTTTATTTTTTGCGCGGAACCCTAATTCTTTTTCTAAAATTAAAGTAGTCTAAATTAATCCTTATAACATCAGCTATCTGTCAGTGAAAGTCCCGTCAAAATCGGCACAGGTTTTTCAGTTTTCAGAGATTAGCCGGAACAAACAGACAGACAGACGGACAATAATGAAAAATTGATTTTTTGCTATAAGTACTGTATATACTTTTATATGCATTTAGTAATCAGCTGTTATTTTGACATTACGCACAGACACTTCAATTTCATTTATTTGTATAGCTATAATAATTATGGTTATCTATAATAATTATTATACATACATAAACCTCACCTAAGATTTAAAACCCTTTGGTTTTTACTAAAAACTCTTCCAAGATATTAAGTAGGTTCCTTAATAAATCAAATTCAATTTGCTACGTATTCTCAATTATCCATAATTCAAAACAATTGAAATTAAAAAAGTTAATTTAAGAAATTAAAATCCTAGAGATTACGTGTGAGTCCGGCTGTGCGAAAACAGCAGTTATTTTGTTACCGCGATGTCTTGTACCTTTTTATTTTGCGATTTTGTCGTAGTTGGGTTTTTATCAGTCATGTAAAAAGAGTATGTATGTTGGATAGAATTTGCGCGTATTTAAAATATGAAAATAAGTATAAGACGAAATTATATTCTGAAGAATGAATAATTAATTTAGTAATTGCTAGGTAACTGCCTCATTTAATTTTTACTATCAATTTAATGTAATACAGACCTACTGACTTACAAAGCGAATTTCCCTTGTCTTAGGGAGGTGTCGTCAATCCCGAGCCGGCCGTTATCGAGGATTTGGGTAAGTGAATATTATCAATTTGATAAGCAAATGACTGAAAAAATTATCTTTCTTTCGTTTTTTGCATTACGTCATTTTTACTGTCTTGTTGACGAAATTAAATTATGTTGTTTCTAAAATGAAAATATTACGCGGTGTTGGAAAATTATAACACTCATCGGAAATCATATAAAAACGCTACGCCGTAGCCTTGCGTCAGCGCTCTGAGCTACAGGAAATAAAACAGTAACGTACCTGCTACGGCGTAGCGCTCCGCTGCTACGAGATCACGAAGTTTGAACATTTACTTTTTACCTGAGCACCTCAAACAAGCAGGTTTTGCTGTTTAAAGACAGTGAGCAAAATTCGATTTTGCTGCGAGCGTGAGACAAAGTAACTATTTATTTATTTTTTTAAAGCCGAGACTAGTGCTGGGTCTACTTACAGAATTCGAAAGATTTGAATTTCACATTGTTCTGTCACTTTCACTTCGATAAGAAAAAAGCGAGAGATAGAGTAAGTCGATTCGAAGTTCGATTTTCAAATTCCATACCTATATAACAGGCCCAAAAAAGAAACAACAATAAAACGTTCGGATACACAGTACTACTTAATCTGTGGGATACACATATAACCGTAAAATTGCAATATAATTATTATATTTTTTTCTAAATAATCGAATTTTACTTTTAACTTTTAATTTATTGATATTGTTTGTTTTACAGATTTTAATATGTATACAGGGTGTAAGGGACAGCCCTCCGCAAACTTTATGTGGTTTAATTTTTACCATGTTGTATTTTTTTACCTGTATACGTTTTCGCTGCTGAGGTGAAAAGTTGTACGAACACATACAACATCTCGTGTATTTGAATCCTTCGCTTACTCGGGATTCAAAATCAACACTCGCGGCAAAAACCAACTTTGCTCTCTTGTTGCACAAATAACAATTTTTTTTTTGTACCTTCCGTCCTTTAGCTAACTTCCAAGCATCGAGGATCGTAGCTGGCTTGCCTGCAGAGGACGGCCAGATCCCGTACCAGCTTAGTGTGCGTATGGTGGGCCCCACTGGTGGCGTCAGTTCCTGTGGTGGCTCGCTCATCCACAACAAGTGGGTGCTCACTGCCGCCCACTGCCTGGCTAAGTAAGTACTAAAACTAGGTTTTGAGACTATTTTTTCTGTAATAAATATTTCCGAACTTCGAAATTCTTGAAATTGGCTGTAAGGCTAATACTATCTGTATAGATATGTCACCATATGATTATGAACTTCGTTAGTTTATAATCTATCTCGCGAGATTATAAACTATCGAAAAATTTTGAACTGCAACAAACCATTTACAAATTAACGCATTATTTTTCGATATTAATCTATCCATGGCAAACCGACAAATTGTAAACTGGTATCAAACTTGCTTGCGAAGAAAGTCAAAGTTTTTATTTGTTAAACATAGGTAGGTGTACATTTGAAAAACACACCGTAAAAACAGGTGTTGTAAATAAAATATGTATAGGTACACTATGTTTTGCCGTTGACGGCGTACAAATAACAAATAAGCAGTATCTAAAATTACACATATGCAACAAAATTTAATTGATTAAAATTAATGACAAAATCTATCCACGCTAAATGATGACATAAAACTTATCCTAAAATAAAACAAAGATTACAATTCTGCGTACAAAAATTGTAAAAAATTAAATTACACACTTCTCCTACATTTTTATACCTCATTTTAATAATTTAGAGGGTCAAAACCATAAAACACTATATATACTGTCAACAGATATATAATCACTGGATTTAACTACCTCTAACTCTTAATACACATATTTATCCGCATAATTTGCATTATCGTCTAGATATTCATTAACTGTATAATATGCCTTCTGCGATAAGTTGTTTAGGTGTGTTGTTGGAAAAATGCACCTTGCGCTAATACTAAATAGCCAAGCAAGCTTGGAAGAAGCGCTCGGCCCGCGCGCGGTTGGTCTACGTAACATCACGCCTTGTTTCCCCGAAGGGTAGGGCAGAGGTACCTATAGTACACCCACATTTCGCCAGTTATGTTTAAGTCCCATGTAATAGGGGGCGAGCCTATTGCCATCAACTGGGCACAATTCACAGATCTAATCGGTCACAGACCTAACCTAACCTAAAACCTATTTGGTCGGGGGGCCCTGGCTTATGTAATTCGGCTACCGCCAAGACCAATCAGGGACGGTTCACAGTTTTACGAGTGATAAAATCGGACGGATTATGAACCCTGTCGGTAAGTGCAGGTTCATTTACAATTTGACGCTTTGCCATGGATAGATTATAAACTACTAAAACATCGATATAAATCAATCGAAAATTAATACCTACGTTATATTGTAAGCAGGACGGTACAGCCGCACTATTCTGTAAATACACCGTAAAAACGTAGGCGAGGTGAGCTGTCAATAGTGTCAATCCCTAGCATCAGGTGGGATGACAGCTCACTTCAAACTCACTTCACCTTAGTTCTCACGGTGAGAACTTTACAGAATAGAGCGGCAGTTCATAATTTATCGACAGTTTACAATCTCGCGAGATAGAATATAAACTAACGGTGTTCACAATCATACGGTGACAGGTAAACTTAACACTAAAACATAATATATAACAATAAAACATATATAAACATTGGGTACCTACTATTAATTGTAGCTACACATTGATACTGTATTATGGAACAAAAATTTATTGTAGATTAGCTTTTGCCCGCGGCTTCGCCCGCGTGGATGTCAATACTTCCCTATTTGAATCGATATTGTTCACAATTTCATGGGTTTTAATTTTTTACGCGGAACCCTAATTCTTTTTCTGAAATAAAAGTACCTTAATTTACTCCTTATAACAACTATCTGCCAGTGAAAGTCCCGTCAAAATCGGTCCAACCGTTTCGGAGATTAGCGGAAACAAACAGACAGACAGACAGACAAAAATTTTAAAAATAGCTTTTCCGTTATAAGTATCGTTTATACTGTCATATGCATTTAGTAAGCAGCTTATTTTGACATTACAAGAAGACACTTCAATTTTATTTATTAGACAATCAAATGAATTTTTGTTGATGTCATCATCTTTATAGGACTGACTTACCTAATCATACCTACACATAGCCATTAATTCTCATTGTGCTCAAAACTTGCTTAACTGATGTGTCGACATGTCTTTCCTCAGTATGCTCACTGACCCATGACTGATTCTGTTGCGTGTACGCACCTTAACTACCTTAACTAAAAGAATATTCCTACGTTTTTTCCTGACAGCCGTATCACGTTCGTCGTCCGCTTCGGCGTGACCAACCTGACCCGACCTGAGGCCATCGTAGAGTCCTCCAACAAGTACATCCATCCCGAGTACGATGAGATCAGGGCTGGAGTTCAGACTGCTGACCTTGCCTTGCTCGGGCTTGATAACGAAATCGCCTACTCCGGTTAGTGAGAACTATTTGTCTCTTGTACCTACATATTTAAATGAAGTAGGTATCTATATTTAACTACATACTTAAGGCAGGGTACCCCGCGAAATCCTCTTACGTTTTTTTGCTTTTTGACCTGTCCTATCAGTATCTTGTTTTTGTTGATCAAAATATGATTCGTGGCCGTAATAATATTTTTTTTTATTATTTTAATGATTATAATTATTATAATCGGTAAAATCATCAATACAACTCTCTTAACGCATCCCACTTACGGGACAGGACCTACTTTCTTGTGCCCTTCACCATCTAATCTCCAGAAAAATACCGATTAAATTATCTAGCAGTTAATTTTAAACAAATTCTAAACGAACTGTACGAAAGGGCCTTATAGAATCCCGATAACATCAAATTAACTAGCTTCCAATCGAATTCGATGGCGGATCACTGCGTGTGCTCATTTGCACGGCCCTGCTATCTATCCCATTCCTAACAAACTTTCTTTAGCGCTTTTAGTCCACAAATTTATATAAAGCTTATTTATTAACTTGGCTCTCCCGATGGTCAGCACACAGCGACACACTAGCCGATTGGTTGAGCGCACCCCCACCCGCGCCCGCGTCCCGCAAACCATCGGGAGGGCCAGGTTTACTGCGGGTTACCTATAGTAAAAGTACAATTCCGAAGGCGACGAATAATTAAAACGCTGTCGTAGATGACGACATTGCCGCCCGCTGCAAGATTACAAGCGTTTACATACGAGTAGGTACAAAACCAGTGGGCCTAGTACGAACGCACGGAGTAAACCAGTTGGCCTAGCACGAACGCACGGAGTAAACCAGTTGGCTTAGCACGAACGCACGGAGTAAACCAGTTGGCCTAGCACGAACGCACGGAGTAAACCAGTTGGCCTAGCACCAACGCACGGAGTAAACCAGAGGGCCTAGCACGAACGCACGGAGTAAACCAGAGGGCCTAGGACGAACGCACGGAGTAAACCAGAGGGCCTAGCACGAATGCACGGAGTAAACCAGAGGGCCTAGCACGAACGCACGGAGTAAACCAGAGGGCGTCTAACACGAACGCACGGAGTAAATGTTACGTAAATTCGGACGATTTTAAAATGGAATATGCTCGTTTCACACACAATATTTATTTAGTTTGAAGACTTTATTTATAGCTATGGGTAATGCTGAGGCCCTTTGTACGTAGCATGTTTTCTTTACGGTACGGCGTATAAATCACGCCGTAGAAAAAACGTGTCTGTCAACAAGCTTCCATGATCCATACAACACTGACGACCGTGCCTACACACGGCGAATAAACCGTAGTTTTTCACGGCAAGAGAAACGTGTGTGTACAAAGGACCTAATTGTAGTTGATGCATAAACTTACATCAAAATGCGATAGGATAATAATTGTATTTTAGATGAAAAAATCCTTCCATTTTACGTTAGGTTTACTTCGCGCGTTCATGAAAAGGGCTCTATAGTGTTACTGCACTCGCTTGTTGCGATTGGGGCGGCTTTGCCACTGCGGTTTGCAGTCTGCGGTCGCCTTCAGAATTGTACCTTAACAGTCTAGGTCTGGAATCAAAAATGACTGCTAAAGATCCTCCTGAAAATACGCAGTGTTCAACCATTTTGATACAGATAACAAATAAGGACCCATGTATTCAAGACTACAGATTAATTATCATCGTTTTTTTTTATCACAGACAACGTGCAGCCGATCCGTCTCATGAGCAGTGCTCAGAAGAACGTCAACTACGCTGGAGTCAGGATGATCGTCAGCGGATTTGGACGTACCGACGATCTCTGGAACGGTCAGTATCATATAGAACCTATCTATCAATGTATCTATATATCTAGCTAACTAGCCTGTATTGTCCCACTGCAGGGCAAATCCCTCTCCTTTTTCCACACAATTCTATCTTTTGCTAGTGCCGGCCAGTCCTTTCGGTAGGAGTCGAGCTCCTCCCACCATCTTCGTCTCGGCTTGCCGCGATGTCGTCGTGCGTTTAGTGGGACCTATTCAGTGGTTCTCTTAGCCCATTTGTCATCTGACATGTGACAGACGTGTCTGGCTCAGTCCCCTTTTGGGTAACTTTCGTGATCTTGGTTTTGGCGCGCAGTGTTGTGTTCCATCAACAGTCCGAAATTCGAACCCGATACTGCGCTCCATGGCTCGCTAGCAAACCTCAAACTTGGACCTCTGCTGAAGTGTACCATATGTGAGAATGAGTAGAATACACATGTCCATAATTCTTCGTTTGAGACACTAGAAGTGGAAACAAAGCTAAGGGTTTTCTCCAAAAGTACTGAAAAAAATTGGTATTTCTCGCACAAACCAAAACATTGTTGCAAAAGCTCCACGACACAGGGAATCCTAGTGTGGAGTCCAGGGAGTTTGTAGAAATCTAGCACGTAAGACTCCTTTGAATAAAGTTTTATTTATTTAAAACTCGTTGTTTGTGATGAAGGCGTTATGATGGTAACAGAAGTCTTTGTTATCGTCCGGTAATATTTATTCATAGGTACTCCAACGACTTGTTCACTAATAACATATTACATAAAAGAACTTATATATCTATTAGTATAGTGAATTTGACACTTAAAGAAGTACACAGCTTAGACATAAACAAAAAATACATACAAATGAAAAGAATTATATAAAAAGTCATTTAAAATAAACTAACTTATTCACTGTTACAATGTAAGATAAATATGAGCTACTTTTCTATAGGAAGACAATATACGAGAAAAAAAATACAACATCAGATTTACTTAATTAATTAATAAACAATAGAATATTGTACTAAATGCCCCAGGTGGTGCTGCCTCCGAGATTCTCCTGTGGACGTGGCAGAAAGGAGTGTCCAACGAGGAATGCCTGAGCTGGTACCCCAGCAGCCAGGTCATCCAGGACGAGACCATCTGCGCAGGATCCTACAACCACACCTCACAGTCCTCTTGTCAGGTAAAAATAAAGAACTTAATAATGGGGGCCGGCAGGGACGTTTCTCGATAAGTAGGTACGTTTTAATAAAATCCCAAACAAGACCAAAATGTGTTCTATGTACTTACGCAAAATATAAACGTATAGTCTATTGGTTTAAGTAATTAAATAAAGATAAACAAAAAAAAACACGCGATGTGGTTAACCGACTAGGTAAACTTAAGACCAGTCACTTCAGTTGTCACGCTACTTCATAGTTGTACTCTTCAATTTAGATATGTAATTATCTAAACCAATGGAGTATAGGTTGCTAAAATGTTCTATCTATTCTGTATAAGTCGACGAAGTAACTCCTATTTCTGTATGAATGCCTATCCGAAGCGGGGTGCTACAGTTTCCGAGGTCACTTCGCTAACTTTTGTATCCTATGTACAGACGCCAGCACATCAAGCTACCTGAAACTGTCAAATTTTCCCAATCAACCTTGAACCTAATGCTTTAGCAGTAAAGTTGAAAATCTATTAAAGAAATTTGACAGATTGTAGTAGCTTGATGTGCTGCTGGCGTCTTTACATTCTCCTACTTCTCACATTTTCTGCATACCGGGCCGAGGCAGGCTTAGTCTGCCACTGATTCAGACAACAGCTTCGTATTAGGTAGAGTAATATGCGAGCCTGCGGCCGTTAATACATGACACATCAAGTCATCGAATTCTGGAGAAACTTCGGCTTTGTAGAGCGTCGTTTCATCTGTGTGACTGTCTCTTTCTGAAATTCGATGTGTCGTAACAAACGCCCGGGTAATGTCGTATGTTCTCATTACCCCTTCATTTTTATAGGTTTAAAAAATGTTTTTGTTTTAACCACCAGGGTGACAGCGGTGGCCCCTTGACCTTCGTAGACGCTGACGGTATAAACACCCAGGTCGGTATTGTGAGCTTCGGCTCCAACGCTGGATGCAACAGCCCCTGGCCTTCTGGTGAGCAATGTTATCATACATCTAGCTTCTTCTTTGAATATCAGCACGAAACCTACAGCAAAAGTTAACAGGCTTCTTCTGGGTAAGCTCGCTCCATCGTCGACTTTGTCTCTGTCAGCTCTGACCTAGACTAGAGTCAAGCGCAAACCTATCTTAAATTAAAAAAAAAAATCATTTAAAAAAAAGTCACGACGTGGTTAAAGGATTATTCAGTCAGCAAAGTTAATAGTTAGATCGTTAATTCGTCACATGCATGAACATTCTTGTTGTTTTTTTCTTGCGTCGATAGACTTGAAAATTGCTGGCTGAATAGGAACCTTTTAAGGGGTTTCGGCACCAATATAAGTTCCATAATCAGAACCAAATGAAATAATACCAGATTATTTTAAGTGTGAAAAAGGACAGGGGTTCCAAATCAAAATCCAAACATGGTAGATTGTTGACAAACAAAAATCAGAAGCTGAAAGGTATCATAGATGATCTCGGTAGTATTAGCCGTGTGTTTTCTACGAGGTTATTTCCATTTGCGGTGATTAAAAGTCAATCAGTGGCCTGTCACACGTTTGGTGTCCCTGTTTACGACACCCCCTTCCTCGAACCCCTGACAGGCCTACTATGCACCTGGAGCTAGACCACCACCTCTTAAAGCAGTATTATTGTAATCTTACTTCAGTGTGGGAAATAGATGGGGCTAGACGTCCTGTATAGCTCCATCTCTTTCGCACACTGAAGTAACATTAAAATAATACTGCTTTAAAAGGTGGTGGTTGGCCCCCAGAATATTCATAACAGTTTGTTAAAACGTATAGTTGGGAAAAGGCTAGGCAGATGATGAGTTGGGACAATGAAGGAGTGAGAGAGAGAGAGTGTACCATGCGCAAAATGGCGGTCGCACTAACTTCAGCCGGGCTAAAAAGATCAGAGTCTACTGTACGGGGTTCTAACTCCAAACTACCTCTTAATTACTGAACATAGTGAACATATTTTGGCCTTGTTAAGGATTTGATTTAAAAAGACTCGAGATTTGAAGGCCTCTTAGAACCGGAGGCCCCGGGCGAACCGCTCCCTCCGCTTAGTGCACCTCCGACAGACAGAAAAGTAGGATGAAGACACAGTCTGTAATCCACAGGCGCCAGAAATGAAACCTCGAGCTCGCAGGAGTGGAGCTCTTGCCCTTCGCTAGCTTGTCTCGGGAATTGCTACCACATACTTAGCTATGTCTACTGCCAAGCAGCGTTACTGTCTTCTGGTTTGAGGGGCGTGTGCATAAAGCGGTATAATAAGCAGACACAAGAGAAACAGCTTAGTCTTTAGGATGGCAACACCTCTGTTTCCTCTGGATTTGAGCAGATGATCTTCAGCGGTGGTTACAAATTACCATGCCCCGATGGCTGCCACATGTTCGCCATCCCTTGGGCCCTATCTACCAGTGGCTGCGCAAACATGGTCGCACTGCCAAAAATGTATGGTTGGTTGCGCAACCGAGTAGACCCCCTGGTCCTACTGAGATATAAACCTAAAACATACCAACTTCCACTATTTAAAGCGTTGTTGTTTTGTTTTCAGACATTTATAGAAGTGTGCAAGAACTTGCCGAATCTCAACTGGGGCGCATTCGTGATATCCTTCATCACATGCCTTCTCATCGCGCTTAATAACGAAAGGCTAAAGGTAAGAGAAAACACATATTTTTCCTCTGATCGTATACGTGGGTTTAGGAGTAAGAGATATTCATTTTTAAACATTATCAGATTTCATTGCTAAAACCTTACCGTTTGAAAAACCGTGTGCTGAAAAAGCTTATTAAAACTTAAAATGACTTAGGCCCACCTTACAATGACTTAGGCCCACCTTAAAATGGCTTAGGCCTACCCTACAATGACTTAGTCCCACCTTAAAATGGCTTAGGCCTACCCTACAATGACTTAGTCTCACCTTAAAATGGCTTAGGCCTACCCTACAATGACTTAGTCCCACCTTAAAATGGCTTAGGCCTACCCTACAATGACTTAGGCCCACCTTAAAATGACGTAGGCCCACCTTACAATGACTTAGGCCCACCTTAAAATGACTTAGGCCCACCTTAAAATGACTTAGGCCCACCTTAAAATGACTTTGACCCACCTTACACCACAAATCGTATAACACATTTAACGCTAAACGAATTTAAAACATTATTTCTGGCAATCATTTGAAGATGTAAGAGACAGTGATGTTTTTAATACGTTTAGCATTAAATGTAATCAGTGATTGGTGGCGCAAGAGGACCTCAGTATTTAGCAACTCTTATGCCGGCAATTACAGAAACAAAAAGCTATTGTCTCGCGTAGATCTGCGTTAAATACGAAGGGTTCAAAGCCCCCATTCATTAATTCAGTGCAGCAATCTAGTAATGCGGGAAGGCTGATTTACATTAATAGTAGATTGTCTATTCAAATCCAGCGCTGAATACTGGATGCTGAACTGGATTGAATAGTATTTACATAAGTCAAGTATCGATGGATGGTTATGGAACAATGTAAATCTACCATAAGGGGGAAGCGCTAAGGTAGCCCGCGAAATTCAAATTTTCTTACGATTTTTGCAATTTGCAGCTTAATGTCTGGGTAATGTATAATGTTGATTAAAGTATGGTTGGCGACCGTAACAAATATGTATTTATAGAATTATAATAATTAGAATCAGTAATACCACTCCTTAAGCTAGTATAATTCTCAAATGTCAAGATTTCATAATTCTATAGGATGGTCTTAGAGAGTTGTATTGATGACTTTAATGATTATAATTCTGTAAATACATACCTATTTGTTACGGTCGCAAATTACATTTTAATCAATATACAACCTAATACTGACCTGCAAATTGCAAAACGTAATAAAAATTTAATTTCGCGAGCTATCCTGGCGCTTTCGCCTTAACGCAAACAATGTGATTCTCGTCATTATCTTTCTGCCCCTTGTCCCGTGTTACTTGGGGTCGATGCAAAACGTTTTTTTTTTCTTCCATTCTCCCTGTCAGCTGTCACTCTATCATTCACCAATTTTTCCTTCATAATCATCCCCCCACACAATCCATCCATCTTGTCTTTGGTAGTCTTCTCCCTCTCCATCCATCAACATTTATTTTCATCACTCTTGTAGTCACATGCGTTTCATACATCCTCATCACATGCCCATACCAAGTCAAATGATTCCCTTTCAAACAACCGATTCTACTCCCTTCAAAATACCGTAAAGCAATTTTTTTTTTCAGCCGTGGGTAAGCAAGCGGTCGCGAGTGCCGGTCCCCATAGAGCTACTCGCCATTGTCATCGGCACATGTGCCTCCAGATTCGGACGCCTGCATGAAAAGTTCGGCATCAGCCTGGTTGGGGAAATACCTACCGGGTAAGTAGTTTCTTTTATTTAAAGGCTTCTGATCAATATACAAGATGTAACAGAAATAACGCACAACCTCTTAAGGGGTAATTGTACTCATCATTATGAACAACTTCTGCTATGGGACCAAACCTGAAATCGCGAAAAAATAATCAGCTGTTCCCTACATTTATGTTCACATGACCCGCCAAAATGTAAAGAACATCTGATATTTTTTTCACGATTTCAAGTTTGGTCCCATAGTAAAAGTTGTTCGTAGTGATGAGGCCATTGTACAATGACCCCTTAAGATGTTGTGCGTTATTTATGTTACACCTTGTATACGGTATGCTGCCAAGAAATGGACACGCTTTCATTCGCTAGGACACTGCTCTTTCGATCTAGCGTACTCTAGACACTCAGCCCCTTTGCGGACTGGTGAATCGCCGGCTTAAGTCCGTCATAATTCTTATAGCCGGTGTCACCTGTGGGATCAAGACAATCTAACTAAACCGCATTTGTTTAAAATCAATCGAGGCTAAAATTATTTAACCTATTGACCGCTTGGTTCTATATCAATTGCCGTGCCCCAGCGCCTAGCTCTTAAATCGATAAATATCTATGACGAATAGACTCGTGCAATGAAATAAAATATGTGATTTAAAAAAAACTAAAAAACACGCTTTTATCACGCACTAAAAATTATAAATTAAATTGATTTGTATTAGTTAAGGCATAAGTACTTACCTATGCAGCTTGTCACTTCTTTTAAAACCAGTGATTAATTCAAAAAGCGTGGAACGATTTGTAAGTAAGTACACACAACTAAAAAGCGTTTCACGCTTTTTGTATGAATAATTTTGAATCAACCCAGAATTAGGTTTTTTGACAGCAAACGTCAGTGTTTGCTGTTAGAAAACCCAATTCTGGTTAAGCTCGCCTTTGTATGCACGCCAGCACATCAAGCTACTACAAACTGTCAAATTTCTTTAATAGATTTTCGACTTTATTACTAAAGCATTAGGTTCAAGGTTGATTGGGAAAATTTGACAGTTTCGGGTAGCTTGATGTGCTGGCGTCTGTACCTAAGCTGTCCTTGTAATTCCTATTGTAAGAACGTATAATTTATGTGTCATTATTATTATTTCCAGGCTCCCCGAGCCACAACTCCCTCCTATGGAACTACTGCCAGAAATCGCCATAGATGCGTTCACGATCACCATGGTAACGTACACCATCACAATGTCGATGGCGCTCATCTTCGCGGGCAAAGACAAGTACGAGATCGATGCCAACCAGGAACTGTTAGCCATGGTGAGTTGGTCTTGCTGGTGTTGGCGTATTGGCCAAATATTGCATGTTGTGGCATATAGTCTGTTTCAAAACTATCTGATGAAAATGTAAACAAGTGGATCAGAAGAAGTACCTACCTACCTGTGGATGGCAATTTGATGCCAAAATCAAATCAAAGCACTTAATTTGTAAGTGGCTCCACACTTACAAATTGGGTGCCTTGTTTGATTAATTGAATATTTACTTAAACCCAAAATTCTAATTTTAAATCGCTTTACAGAAGTTTTTCATTCGACAATTTATTGAGGTTGACCTCAATTTTCGTCGATGATTTTTCTGTTAAAACTATTTTTGTTTTTTTTATCGTTATTCAAAAATGGTTGTTAGAAAAAGTGGAGAGATATAAAGTTAAAACCTTTTAAATAGAGACGAATGTGTTACTAATTCCCTTTAGTGAGTGATTACGTCATAATGTAACCTGAACAGGCTTTGTTTACACTTTCATCTGATACTTTTTCAGGGTTCGCAAAGATCCGATATTTATTATAAATATCCAAATATACAATATTTGTTTTTTTTTTATTATTCTTTTTATTTACTTACTTTTTTTTTGCTGTTTTTTTTGGACTGCCTCGTTGGTCTAGTGGTCGCAAGCGCTACTGCTGAGCATGAGGTCCTGGGTTCGACTCCCAGGTCGGGCAAAGTGTTATTGGGCTTTCCTATCTGGAATTTCTCAGTACCAGCCCGGAGTCTGGATTTGTGCCCGGTTGATGGCAATAGGCTCGCCCCCTATTACATGGGACTTAAAAACGTAACTGGCGAAATGTGGGTGTACTGTAGGTACACCTCTGTCCAACCTTTCGGGTAAGCAAGGCGTGATTGTTATGTTATTTTTATTTTTTAAATGTATGCGATTTTCATTCTGTAAGTTGTTTAGAATAAAAGTTTGTGTTTGATTATTCTACGTTTTTATTATAAAAGTAACAAAAAATTAGAGTATTTAATGAATCAGTACGTATTACTAGTGTTTTTACAAAGAAACAATAATTAATGAACAGTTGTAAAAGCATTCGAACGGTACGCGTGAGTGGGATTCCCAGAAAATTGAAAATTATGAACTATAGGGGAATACCTACAATACACCCTGTGTCATAGGTATAAAGTTTGAATTTCAATAAAAAGCTAACTGTACTTGCACGGAACTTATGATTAGATTATCAGTTCGGGAAAGGTCCTCCGAATTGTAGTTTTTTGTCAAGTGTTGCTAGGGTAAACTTTGAATCAGCTAAATTTCTAGTTTTGACAATAAATATCAATTGATATAATTATATCCACATAAATATCAATTGAAATAATTATATCCACATAAATATCCATTGGTAAATCATGATATCCACTGATATATTATATACCAGCGAACCCTGCTATTTTTTTTGGAAGAGACCACAGAGTTTTGGATATTTATCCAATTATCATGGAAAAAATAAACGAGATTGAAAAGACAAACTGAAATTTTAGTATAGGAATAATACGATTAAATCATTTTTAACCTCAATATTAGATTAATAAAAATCGTAACTATCAATAGTTAGGTACAGTCTTTTCGTAAAGCACTTAACAACGAAATCTGTTTATTTCAGGGTGCAAGCAATATTGTTGGTTCATTCTTCAGCTGCGCACCTTTCTGCGCCAGTCTGTCACGATCCTACATACAGTACCAGGTGAGTTCTAGTGGACACTAAAAAAATACACAAAGTAACACAATAAATAAAATGAAATAATATTGAGCTCGGAAACGAGTCACCATTTCTTGCATTACGGGAAGTCGAGTTTACTAATTCCTATACCTACGTTAACTCTAAATATCTATATACATATAATGGCAATACTTTACTGAGTCATCATCATCTGCCTAGCCTTTTCCCAACTATGTTGGGGTCGGCTTCCAGTCTAACCGGATGCAGCTGAATACCAATATTTTACATGGAGCGACTGCCTATCTGACCTCCACAACCCAGTAACTGGGTAATACGATACTCCTTGGTAAGACTGGTTGTCAGACTTTCGGGCTTCTGACGATCCGTAACGACTGTCAAAGATCCACGAATGACAGCCGGGACCAACGGCTTAACGTGCTTTCCGAGGCACGGAGGAGTCTCGGTATGTAAAGATGGTCACCCATCCACGAACCAACCCCGGCAAGCGTAGCTTAACCTGATTGAGCGACCCGTGCGGCTGTTATTACTTAGCCACGAGCTCCTCTTTTACTGAGTATGGCAACATTATTTACTCTTTTTATCCGACTACGGCAAAGCTAAAAGAAAGGATTTTTATTCCCTAGCGTGTAAAATCAATTACTAAGTCCGTCTATACGGCACATCGAGTCGAGTTTTAGAAAAAGTTCGTCATTTTAGAGCGACATCTGTATCACTCGTATGTGTGTGACAGTCTCTTGAATGTTGTCCCGTTTTTTTTTTTTTGAACGGGCTTCGAATGAATATATTACGTCAGGATATTCTAGAACGTCCCTCGGTGTGTTGTAGACAGGCGCCAAGACAGGCATAACGTCGGTGGTGAGTGCGGTACTGATCCTGTTCGTCCTGCTGTGGATCGGGCCATTCTTCGAGCAGCTGCCGCGCTGTGTGCTCGCCTCCATCATCGTCGTGTCGCTTAAAGGCATGTTCATGCAGGTCAAGGAACTTGACAAGTTAGTATTATCACGTACTTCTTTTTGGTTAACTAGAACTCGTGAAAGAACATCGGTCTACTCGTCCTATGAATCACAAGTATGTACCTAATCTGTACGAAAATTCCTAATTTATTTTATGTTTTATATCAAATATTTTAATCGAACAGGCACTTCAAAGTCTCGTGAACATTTTCAAGGGTGGTATAGAAAGTAATTTCACGAGGCTGTTGGTTCTTAGGAAAACAATCTTTGTCATCAGAGCACAGTCCTTTTCTTCAGATTACTCTCCTTCATTAACTACCCAGGCCTACTTTTATTTACATTTGTCTCAAAGTTTTGTCAAAGTTCTTTGTAATTGAATACCATAAAAAGTACATTTATTCCTTTAAAAACAAGGTGTAGATAATTTATAGAATAATCTAGAAAATTCGTCACCATATACCTATGTCTTATCGGTTCCACCGACCCTGTTCTATATACAAGTACTCGTAAAATTCGTTTATTTGTTCCAGGTTTTGGAGGCTAAGTAAATTGGATGCCATGGTGTGGATCGTGACGTTCCTGGTCACGATTTTCATCAATATTGATATCGGGTAAGTTTTATTAATACACTCTTATCAAATGAGAAGGTAGAAGAACTTAGTGAATGATAAACATCTCACGAAAAGCAGTCTGTAAATGTGTGTACATTGTGCAGATAAATAAATAAAGATTTCAACTACGAATGTGGATGGTTAAATAAGACTTAAGGAAGACCATGGTAATGAAATACGTATTGTGTGAAAGATGACTTGGCTAGGAATGGGGTGAATGGTTGGTACAGATCTATGGAGGAAAAATACATGCTGTGCCAACCCCGAACTAATTGGCATATGGGTCAACGAATTAAGAATGATATAATTCGTTGATATGGGTCCACCACCTCTGTCATGCCAATTTGTTTAGTACGAATATTTACGACAGTTCATCATCATCTGCCTAGCCTTTTCCCAACTATGTTGGGTTTGGCTTCCAATCTAGCCGGATGCAGCTGAATACCAGTATTGTACAACACGATACCCCTTGTTAAGACTGGTTGTCAGACATTCGGGCTTCTGACTACCCGTAACGCCTAGACGCACTGCAAGTTACCATCCCTGCCTAGTTCCTATTCCACCAATTCGCACAAAGCGTTTCCAAATGTCTTTTGTGATGCGCAAAGCAAAGGAGTAGAACTCTCTACCTGCGTCTGTTTCCGAACGCATACAACCCCGATATCTTCAAAGTGAGAGTGAACAGGCTCCTTCTGGGTAAGCTCGCTATATCGTCGACTTTGTCTCTGTTACCTCTTACCTAGACTAGAGTCAAGAACAAACCCATCTCAAATAAAAAAAAATATTTAAAAAAAATGACTTTAAAGATTTACAAATGACAGCCGGGACCAACGGGCTTTCGCACAAAGGGGTGTCGGTGTGTAATGAATGGGTGACCATCCTTTCCATACCTTAATATACATAGCTTAATCGACTGTGCGGCTGTTATTATTTAGCCACGAGCTTTTCACCCGGATTAAAAGGGGTTAAAATTGCAGTGTTGGTAATGTTTCTAATCAATACCTTGCCATTTCCTTTCAGTCTTGGCGTTGGTCTGCTAGCAAGCCTGGGCGCGCTGTTCTTCAGCTCACAGAATCCCTACGTCTGCCTGCTAGGGAAAGTGTTGGACACTGACCTTTACCTGGACATCAAGAGATACAGAGCTGTAAGTACTTCTTCATCTATCGTAGTTATCTGGAAGTAGGTACTTCGTTCGGATCGTAGCGCGAATACGCGGTCGTTGCGGTCATTTTTTCGGAAGACCCGAACACAACCTCTGTCGGCGCGACGACGTACTACCACGCGACTTGATTGATAGCGCGAGTATGTCATACTCATATCCACGAGCGCGACGATCGAGTACTCGCGCAACATTCATTAGCGAGGCGGTCGAAAGCTTCGGCCTGCCGGGGCCATGCAAATGTTAATGATTTGGCGTTGTTTGGCGTGCTGCCGCTTCGTGCCGCCTACTGAGCGCCGGCCTAAGTAGGTAAACTAAAAGTCGAACAAGGTAGGTATACTATACCAAGTTCGGCTCGTTCAAAAATTCACAACGTTTATGTAAAACCTGATATAATCTGGGCGGCAATGGGGAAGGCAACTGTCAAAATGGCGCTGTCGTAGCTAGTTCCCAACACAAGCTAGTAATACAAGGCATGAGGTGGTTTTATTTTATTTTCTTACTTACTTATTTCCATGGTGTTAAAATACCATCAGTTTTAATAGATAATCTATAGTAACATCAAATTCCAACACTGTAAAAGTCCTTTATAATAGAATTACGTATAATATTCTATTTCTCTTGCTGCTTACACTATGCTCGACGGTTTACACATAAAATATTAGTAACGTAAGGCACAACTAAACATCTTTTATTAATGCAAGGGACATGCTATATTTTAAACCACTGGGCATTCCTAAATCTTTCGTTTATTATGAAACTGCAAAAAAAGAAAGAAAGAAGAGGAAATTCTAAGAAACTTTGCTCTAGACACAATTAAAATTGGAGCAGACAGTAAAAAGTTATAAACAGATTTAAAAAAATAAAATCGTTTTTTTGGCTCTCCTGAAAAACCGTGGTTTGTCCTCTACATTAATTGATACTTCTGGTATCGATATGTATAGAAAACTTCGTTTATTATGAAACTGCTCCGTCGTTCGCCGAACAAAATGAGCGCGGCAATCGCTTTTCGGAAACGACCCGAGAATAATAAATGTCGAGATAAATTATTAGCCTTACGTTACCGGGTGGTACCGGCCCCGCGAGTTTATTTTGTGCCATTTTAAGGTAAAAATCAAGGGGAATAATAAATGACCCTATTTACCAAAAATTCGAAGATATGTACCACCATCCGCATTGAGTCCGCATGGTGGATTACCCACACTCCCTCTGTCGCCCGAGTTCGAACACTATAGGCTAAATATGTAGTAGTAACATTAGGTAGTAGTCGCAGTAGGAACATTATAGGCTAAATATGACACGGTATTAGCGTTGGCGAATTCCTTGAGTTTTAGGGCTCCCACACAAAACTATGAATTTGCATCGCATCGCAAAAATCTGCGAGCTCGCATGTGTGTTATGTTTGGCAAAAAGCATAGTTTGCGCAAAAGTTTTGCGTGCGATGCGAATTCGCAGTTTTGTTTTGTCTTGTTGTGGGAGCCCTAAGCTCTTATTAACTTTAAAGTTTAAATAAAACAACAAGACATACATTTCAATACATAAGTATGCACTATTTTTTTGTAAATAACATTATTGTTTCTGATACATGAAATCACTTGTCAAGCCGAGCTCGGCACACACCCAGCAATAATAATACATGCTCGTCAATTATTCACACTGGACAGCATCCCATGAGTAGCCATGTCCATGTCATGGTTGTACATAGCTAGGATTATGAACTGGGTGAAACACATAATCACTATGTAGATTAGCGTGAATAGGATCCATTTTATAAAGTCGCATAAACCAATGTCGTAGGTTGTTGCGTACGGGTACGATTTGTCCGAGCACAGCCTCATTTTAACCCTCTTATTTTAGAACAAGGGTTAAAGGAGGGGTATGCACCATTTTATTTAGTTCTGTTGTTGATTTATCCTGAGGATTTATTACTTTTCCGAGACATTTGTAATGAAGTGACAGGACTGTTGACGTAACAATTTTTTTTATCAGTTTTTTTTTATTTTGTTTGGTTTTGATAGAACCTTTTTTGAAGATCTACGACTAAAAAGGTCTTGTATTAAGTTTTTGTTTTCAATATTCATAAATCGTGATTAGAAAATTGCGTATTCTCGTTATTCAATGGTTAAAACAAACCTTTTTTTTTTTTTGCTTAATTAACCTCTTGATTATCAGGTTTACCCTTCACTATTTATTTATTCAAACTTCTCGTACACAATAAAGCTACAAAGGCTGACTTAATGCCGTAGCCATTCTCTACCAGTCAACCAGGGGTGGTGAAGAGATAAGATCTACTCAACCCAATCAAAATTACCCAATTATCAATAACTTACGTTAACGAATGTTACCCTTTGTTCAACTCGTGACCAAAGCCTTTTAATTACGTACAATACGTCGTCGCCAATACGTCGAATTATTTGCAAGACTTGGTGTTCTCTAAAATATTGCATTATTCTTCTTTCAGGCCGAAGAACTCCCAGGGATAAAGATCTTCCACTACTGCGGCGGGCTGAACTTCGCCACTAAGAATCTGTTCAGAACCAAGTTGTTCCGTAAGATCGGTTACCTGAAGCCTGTTGAGACCGCTCACGATGAGGACAACAACCTCACCAAAAACGAGTCCTTCGAGTGGGATCCTAATCTTAGTCAAAGAGTAAGTACCTACATATTAAAGTGAGAGAATTGCGAGTGCAGTGCTTCTGATCAGACCATGTCCCACTTGCTGGAGTGTACTAAGTGCCCGTTCACTTGCACTAAAGAAGACCTAGGAACGCCAGTGATGCCGCAATCAACATCCCCGTAAAGTCCCATCGATGCGAAAACTCATCGGTGACCTCCTACCAGCAATCACTGGCTGCTAATTAAGCGAAGATTATCGCTCCATGTAGCTTGAAGAAGTCTAGTACCAACTTGACTTCGGCGATTCGCGGTCTCCACTCAAGAACACTTCTACTCCAACGAGGACCGGTTCTATTTTACTGGCCCGTTGTCCTATATGGGCTTCTTGACCGGTTCTCTGTCAGATCAGAACATCTAGAAAAGTAATTGCTCTGATTAATTATTATCATTTTGTTTCCAGGTACAATGTGTGATAATAGATATGACAGCTCTGTCGTACGTAGACTCGCCCGGTCTCAAGGGTTTAGTCGCCATAAAGAAGGAATTGGCTTCCAGCCATATTAGTGTGCTACTGGCGGGAGCTAATGGTAAATATACATAGAATACGCTGACATATTTTATATAACACACTAGCTGTCTGCGACGCACATGCGCATCTGCGTGTAATTTGTATGTATACCTAATTTTTCCAACCATTTATTTTACTTTAGCGTCCATGAAGTATTGCATTTTTCGTCTATGGTTGCCCGTCAATAAATGAGGAACTTCATAGCGTCCATGAAGAATTGCATTTTTCGTCTATGGTTGCCTGTCAATAAATGAGGAACTTCATAGCGTCCATGAAGTATTGCATTTTTCGTCTATGGTTGCCCGTCAATAAATGAGGAACTTCATAGCGTCCATGAAGTATTGCATTTTTCGTCTATGGTTGCCCGTCAATAAATGAGGAACTTTATAGCGTCCATGAAGTATTGCATTTTTCGTCTATGGTTGCCCGTCAATAAATGAGGAACTTTATAGCGTCCATGAAGTATTGCATTTTTCGTCTATGGTTGCCCGTCAATAAATGAGGAACTTTATAGCGTACATGAAGTATTGCATTTTTCGTCTATGGTTGCCCGTCAATAAATGAGGAACTTTATAGCGTTCATGAAGTATTGCATTTTTCGTCTATGGTTGCCCGTCAATAAATGAGGAACTTTATAGCGTCCATGAAGTATTGCATTTTTCGTGTATGGTTGCCTGTCAATAAATGAGAAACTTCATAGGCGTGCTTATGTCAAAAGTAAAATAAATGGTTGGAAAGAGTATAATACAAATATCTAGGATGAACAGTAGCCTATGTCCTTCTCCACGCTACCTACCTGTCAAATGTCATATCGACTGTTCAGTGGATAGTGGTTAGCAGGAGTATGTGTTCTGTGGTGGTTAGGCTTGGGTAACAGAGGTACAAATATGTATTTAATTTACAAAACTAACATTGTCTAAGTTAGTTTTGTAAATAAAATACATATTAGTATTGATGTTGTTATTTCACGAGATTTCAGTTGGTCCCTTTGTAAAAGCTGTTTATTTTTCAGTAGTACCTTCACTCCTTAATTCTTAATACACTATTTTTAACCGACTTCATTTATTATACAACTTTTTTCAGTAATAACCACTTGTTATAATTGAAAAATCTCAAAACGCTGATAACTCTTTTTTTTCACAGGTCCAGTTCTAGAAATGATCGACAGGTTCAACTCCTTAGAGACAGATCAACTGCAGATGGAGACGTTCCCGACAGTGCACGATGCGGTCGTGTACTATAAATATTTAGAATCTAAGAAACATGTGGTCACCATGACCACTTGAGACCGAATAACCTCCCCCTCCCCCTTAGGGGATTTTGTAGTATTCAAATACCAAGAAGGCCTTTGTAATGTTAGGTCGAATAGCTCAATCATCTTTTACCCTTTTTATTTTTTAATTACCCTGATTTTCTTTCCTCATTTTTATTTTTTCTTTATGGAACGATTTCGGGTTTAGGACGTTTGACAGACGTCCAACGAACTGTTGATGCAGCGGTTTTGCGACGTGCTACCGTAAACAGCCGTTATTCCCGCCAAAACTGAAAGTCGTTTCACAGATGTTAAATGTATCTAATAGTAAGCAGTTCCATGTTATACAGAATGCGTAAATGACTATAGATAACAGTTCCTACTTCGGATAATACCTATACAGCGGGGTGGGTAATTGCGTGACCCACTAACAATTTGCAATGCTTTTCTTTTTGACAATTCAACAAAATTCATTGCGTTATTGCATTGTCAAGCAGACGAATGTTTCAAACATTATAAAGCAATGGATTAAGAATTTCCTTCAAAATCCGTCGAATTGTGTTACGCAATTGGGGTGCTGTTTTTGTAACAGAATTGTTTGTTGATAAGAAACACGCAGGGTAAATATAAAAATAAAATGTAAAACAAACCTATTTATGTACTTATATTTATAAATTTCTTCAATACCTACCGTTAATTAGCTGAACTTGGTAAGCTTAATTATTGTACTAATAACACATGAAAGAAATATAGGTAATTTTATCTTAAAAGATAAAATGATACAAAGTTGACTTGACAGTGATATGGAGGCATTAGATCAATTTTTATTTTTTTAATAATTATGTATATTTAATTCTCAGCCCCATTTAATACTTATTAAAATATCGAGTAGGTACTTAAAGGTACTTAATCGCTTTAAAGATTTTAGTTAATTATTTAAGAAAAGCATAATTTTATAATAATCTTAAAATTACTTGCAAAAAAACTGTACACATTATACTATATACCTACCCAATTATTTATTTTTGACAATTTTTAATAAGGTATATATTTAGTATTTCTATGGCGAATACATTAAAAAAAAATTAAACGGCCAAATACATGTCGAACCATATACAATGAAGGGTTCCGTTGTTGGGATGAATTTTGCCCAAAAACAAACTAACATTGTAGTTGAAAAACATGTTCTCCCATACATCGATATACGTCACGGTCAATTCTCCAAATGCAAATGTAAGTTTATAATCGTAAAAAAAAATGTTTGATAAAACTACAAATTAACGATTTTCCGACTTTTTCCTTCACTTGTGCTGTGAGACCTTCATCATCATCATCATCAGCCTACAGCAGTCCACTGCTGGACATAGGCCTCTCCAATTTCACGCCATTCAGCTCGATTCTCGGCAACTCTCACCCAGCTGCTACCAGCCACCCTGCGAAGATCGTCGCTCCACCTAGCCTGAGGGCGTCCTATATTACGTTTGCCGATTCGCGGTCTCCACTCTAGAATACGTCTACCCCAACGGTCATCGGTTCTACGGCTAATATGGCGGGCCATTGCCACTTTAGCTTGCTTATTCTGTGAGCTATGTCGACAACTTTGGTTCTCTGCCAGATCACATCGTTCCGGATTCTATCCCTCAGAGAGATTCCAAGCATAGCTCGTTCCATGGCTCGCTGAGCGACCTTGAATTTATGGACTAGCCGTACTGTGAGTGTCCACGTTTCGGCTCCGTAAGTCATAACAGGCAGGACGCACTGATTGAAGACTTTAGTCTTTAGGCTCTGCGGAATACGCGACGAGACGACTCGACGAAGCTTCCCAAACGCTGCCTAGCCCAGCTGAATTCTTCTGCTAGCCTCTCACTCAAAGCTATTCTTACCAAACTGCAGAGTTGGCCCGAGGTAAACATATTCTTGAACAACCTCAAGAGCACCGCTATTGACAGCAATCGATCCCGGAATGACGTGTTCGTTGAACATAACCTTGATTTTGTCTAAGTTCATCCGAAGACCAATGGGTACAGAAAAATCAACTAGGCCGTCCAGCATCTGCTGCAAGTCATGCAGCGATTCAGCCAGTATGACGATGTCATCTGCAAATCTCAAGCGTGAGATGTACTCGCCGTTGATGTTAATGCCGCGTCCTTCCCAGTCGAGCGTCTTAAACATATCCTCCAATCCGTTAGAGAACAATTTCGGGGAAATTACGTCCCCTTGTCTCAACCCTCGACGCAGGGGGATATGTTCAGTTCGCCGGTCCTGAGTTTAAACGGTAATTTTCGCGTTTTCATAAAGACATCTCAGCACTTGGATGTATCGCCAGTCGACTTGGCATTGCTGCAGAGACTCCAGAATAGACTAGGTCTCGATTGAGTCAAAAGCCTTCTCATAGTCCACAAACGCAAGACATAGGGGCCGATTATACTCCTCGGACTGTTGTATAATTTGCCGAACTGTGTGGATGTGGTCTGTGGTGATGTATCCTCCTCGAAACCCGGTCTTCTTCGGTGGCTGAAACTCGTCGAGCCTTTGCGCTAGACGATTCGTGACGACTCTTGAAAACAACTTGTATATGTGGCTTAGGAGCGATATGGGTCTGTAATTCTTTATAAGGGTTTTATCACCCTTTTTAAAGAAAAGAACGACGACGCTCCTTCGCCACGCTTCTGGAGTTCTCCCAGAGAACAGGACAGAGTTGAAGAGCTCCCGAAGCTCTTTCAAGACAGGACTCCCTCCCGCTTTCAGGAGCTCGGTTGTAAGCCCGTCCTCACCAGGGGCCTTTCCATTTTTAAGCTGTTTAAGAGCCGCCTCGATTTCGTCTTGGCTGACTTCTAGCAGGTCTTCCGTGAAATAGCGGGTTAAGGTGGCTCTGGAATCCTCATTTTCGGGATCAGGTCGAGATGCATGCGATGCGCCCAATTGGCCGTAGAAGTTTTCGACTTCCGAAAGGATCTCCGGCTCCGAAACTACGATATCCCCACTGGTTTTGGTCAACTTCGTCAGGTGGCTCCTCCCAAGTGATCGGACGAATACTTTCGACCCCCGGTTTTGCTCAATCGCTTTCTCTATAGCGCGTGT
Organism: Fissipunctia ypsillon; assembly: GCA_947568875.1. Lineage (NCBI taxonomy): Eukaryota > Metazoa > Arthropoda > Insecta > Lepidoptera > Noctuidae > Fissipunctia > Fissipunctia ypsillon. The sequence continues at coordinate 10,716,235 of OX387662.1, forward strand.
ATTGGAGCGTCGGAGGTCGCGTCGTACCAGTGTTCTAATATTTTTGTTGAGTGCCCCTTGTTCTGACGAAGTGATAGGTGGATTTTCACGCCGTTTCGTCATAAGCTCAAGAGTCTCTTCCTAAAGTTTGGACTTTTTGCCCGTACACCGCATTTTACAAAATCGCGTACCTTCCTCCCTGGGGATTTCCACCATTTGGTCGAGCACCTGGTCAACGTCATTTGTGGTTTCCACGGCAGCAAATCAGTTCTCCAGGTCTGACTGGAACGCTTCAGAACCTAACATAGTTTGGTGGTTTTGGCATGGTTGGCCGGAGCCTAGACTTCATCAAACGAGTTCGCTCGAGCTGGAAGTTAATATTCAGAGAGCCTCGGACAAGTCGTGATCATTGCCGGTGTTAAACCTGTTGATCACCGAGACATCCCTGAATATATGCTTTTTATCCGTTATGATGAAGTCTATCTCAGTTTTCGCCATAGTCTTGGGGCTTCAGCACGTCCACTTCCTTTGAGGCTGTTTCTTAAAGAAGTAATTCATCAAAAAAAGCCCCTGTTGACAAGCATTTGCCCCCTATGATTTCTGCTGCCAAACCTGTAGGATCCTACTACCGATTCGCTGCAATTCTGTACTCCCACTTTAGCGTTAAAATTGGCTTCTTGCCAAATTTCATGATTCTATGTCAACAGGAAGTACCTACCCTATAGGTTTTGATTTATTTGTGATATCAAAATATGTCGCATAAATCGCCGTATTTTTTTATTGCGTTGACTTAGAAGCTTGATTTTTTATAGTTCCAAGGAACCGTAGACCTACGTACTTATTTGATTATAATTTCAATTTGATACCTCCACGCGTTTCTGAGGAAAAGGGTCTTGACAGACTGACAGACAGACGGACAACGAAGTGATCCTATAAGGGTTCCGTTTGTCCTTTTGAGGTACGGAACTCTAAAAAAGGACGTGACGGCAACTAATTTCACTTTATCGCTTAGGGCGATACAGGGTGATATTTTAACAAAAACCTGTAGGGCAATTTCCGTATTTTTAAGAACAGTCGCATTCCAATCTCAGTCTTCAAAAATTGTAATATAAGGGATTTTTGACATTAATTGTCGCTGCGATAAGATTGCGACTAGATTTGAACGTTTTTAATTACGGGAGTAGGCCTTCTGAGCTCGTCTCCTATTTATATAAACTAAGAGCTTTAAAAAAATACACATTTTATTTTTTCTCAAATCTCGCTCAGGGTTCTCTGGGGGCCCTGATGTCCCTTCTCGAGAAGGGTCATAAAAAATGCAATACGTATTACGTAAATATGATATTCAATGCAATACATTAGTACTTACTTGGTTTTATAAAGAATCTAATACCTTAATTACACCTATTTTCCCGATTTTCTAGATAATATAGAATACTCTAGATGGACTATAAATGGCTCATTATTATAATTGCAGGTATGTGTGTGTGTGTGCAGTTTTATGGCCTGTAAAAGTTTTTATTTCTGAAATCTGTTGTGATATTTAGTACGTAATGCAATTGTACAGAATGTACTTAGAATAAAATATAATATTGAATATATTTTAAATTTTGTTTTTATTCCTTACAAGCCGAGCGGCTGACGGGTTCCCATCGACAAAAATAACGAACTGCCATTCAAACGTTCATCCCCTATAGAGAATTAATTTTTCAAAAGTCCGTCCTTAGTGCTCATCTTCGTTACAAAAGGAACTCTGGTACACACGGCTACATATCAAGCTATACATTTCCAGTATAAGCTGATATCTCATTGTACGGAAATCCTATACAATGAGAGATCAGCTTATTCTGGAATTGTATACCTTGATATGTAGCCGTATGTACTTTCATGCTTCTAGCTAGACTAAAAAATGGATGAATTAATCAATTTAAGATTTTTGTTAAGTAGTAATGTTTGTAAGTGTATAAATACCATTCGGTCAATTCGGTTTTCGAAAATATTTGTAAATAAGTACCTACTGCAAATTCCTAACTTTTTTTTTTAATAAAGCATCATTTGTCTTTTGTTTAATATTGTCTATCTCCACTTACTATCTTTTCCGCACATGATTTCGTGATTTTTTTTATATAAATTATTCGTCGATTATAAAAAAAAAACTGCTGTTTCATAGATAAGTGCAATACGTACGCAGTCAAAATGTATGGAACAGCTATTTTTTTCAGTCTTGTACTGAAACCATCGTGACAGGTTGCGCGTGGATGTCCCTGCCACCTGTATAACTCAGCCACCTCTTTCAACCGTTATTTCAATCTCAGACTTAGGCCAAAATGTACTTACTTTACTACTCGAAGTAACAGATTAGGAAAAAGAAAACTAATTGAGCATGTCATTCATGGCTCAATTCATAAGCAGATTTATGAGTTAAAGTCACTATAAACAGATTAGATGTGATAACATTTTAATAGGTAAAATAAGTATTTTTTGAGTATCTTGATCGATTGCAAATGCAAGTCAATGTAAGGTTAGATAAAGTTGCATTATGTAATTAATTATATTGCAAAATAATCATGATGCAGGTAACAGTAACGTATTTAGGTACCTATAGGTAGTAATGATTATTCTGAAGTGAAATGTGTGGCAGGGGCGAAGCCTTCATACAACCCGATTCCTATCGGCTTCCCTTCGGAACAACCACTCTTCTTAATGTCTACTGTTGCTAAATAATCTGGTGTACCTGTGTAACTGGCAGGGGGGGGGGGACACTTGACTCTTAACAATAATTAGCACTTTAAAGCTTAATATTTCGCAAACGGATCCCTGAATCGAAAAATAATTTTCACACTCCCGCAATATTTTTGAACGGCCTATCCAACGACACCCCACACCATGGAATAGACGAGAAAAAAAAGTCATCCACACTTGTATGTGTAGAGACACCCTAAAAATTTTTCTTTATCACATCTATTCAAAAAGAACTAGTTCATTCTTCGTAAACAGGGACATAAATAGCTCTTTAATCCCTAGGGACTAAAAGTGATTTGAATTTGGAATGTGGATATTGTTACTAAAAGTTTCAATCACCAAAGAGATCAATCGCGAACATTCTATGAACAAGTAATAGGCTATTTGATAAAGTAAACCGAGCGCAAGCCAAATTAAAAAAAAAGTTTGTGAAAATATAAAGAACGCGTGAAATGCATTCCGCCTTCGTTCGTAATTATTTACTCAATTTCTGAGTTTACTTAGTTTTATTTTTTTTTAAATATTATTTCTATGATGTTCCTAATTGTATGTAAATAAATAAATGTACTATTCTTATTCATAAGTGGCACTTACTTATTTTTTCATAGAGGATGATAAAAAGTAGAATGTCCACCTCGGGAGAAACACTATTTTAAGCTCGAGTGACGTACTTTGAATCCCACGCTGCGCTCTGAATTGAAAGAAACACTCGCCTTTAAAATGGTTGTTTGCTCCCTTGGCAAACAATCTACTATTACCACTTTGTCGGTGGATTAATATGTATACCCGTGCCGAATTACAGCTTTCTAGTACTAAGAGTCTCTGAGCCAAGCCACGGACATACAGACGGACATGGCGAAACTATAAGGGTTCCTTGTTGACTACGCAACCCTAAAAATGAATGGATACATAAAATTGATAAACTCCAACAATACTCGACTGATCACTGCATGAAAATGGTCACATAATTGTATTTTTTCATGGAGAAGGTTTAAATACTTATTTTTGATATTTCTTGAGACCCTAGGGTCCCGGACTTTAGGAAGGCATATGAAGGGCCGAAGCCAACTCGCAGAAGCCCGTTAGACGCTTTCAATGGAAATGAGGCACCAACCGACGATTATCCCTGTGCGTAATATGCAAGTGCACCCAAGGACAACCCCCGGTTGGTGTAGGACTATTGCAGGATATGGAAACAAAAATAATTATTGGGCTATGGGTTTGGGTGGCTAAAGTAGACTGGTTATCTAAAACTATGGAAGGACTATGGCCCCTGCCTGACCAATGTTTTATGCCACGGGTAAAATGGCAGGGGGTGACTTGCACACTAAATTATTATTATTATAATTTAGTCTTTGGCATTTCTCGGGACCTGGGGTCCCGGACCTTTGGACCTTTTTTCTTAATGATATGAGGCACCAACCGACGATTACACCTGTAAGCACTATGCAAATGCACCCAAGGACAACCCCCGGTTGATACAGGACTATTGTAGGACATGGAAACGAAACATTTATTGTACTATGGGTTTGGGTGGCTACGTGGATTGGTTACCAAGAACTATGGAAAGACTTTAACCCCTGTCTGATCAGTGTTATGTAATACGCGTATAATATGGCAGGAGGTGACTTGCACACTCAATAAAGTGCCCCTGTAAACGGTCACTAGCACATAGTGTCGTAGCGACAAGGGGTCAACATGTCCTGAGCTGCTTATGAGGAGTGGAGAGGTATTCCAAGACTATCAGAATAATCCCAGAACCCGGAAGATGGTCAAGATCCCTACTAGCACTTACTGGAATACTTCCTTCCTCCGAGCACGTTTGCTCTTGTGAATCTCCACTCAAGCCGGCCCTAGACTTCTACCGGGAGATAGGGTCTGTAGGTTCGCTACTGCCCAACAGCTCGCCACATGCTGCCCTGCGGGCTTCTGTACCTCTCTTGGTCTGGCTCCACATCTCAGACCTGTACACAAACACCACTCTACCAGGACAGACCTAGAGTTCGGAGCGCGCCAGCCCCGCCACGACGTTGACGTAGAGATACGGCGGTGAGGTATTACTATTATTTAACGGCTCCTGCAAACAGGCGCGACACGTGACGCAACACAAAGACACCGCGTGTCGCGCTACGAGCGGTGCTTTTGGGTCGCGTTGCGTGTCGCGCCTGTTTGCAGGATCCGTTATTAATTCAAGCTACAATGACTCATAGACAAATATTCAATACATCAAACAAGAGCTTAACATTACAACACAAAAATAAATACCAATTAAAGGTTTTTTTTTTCGACCTCCACGCGGGAGAAGCCGCGGGCAAAAGCTAATACATTATAATGACAGAACGCCAGCTTTTACAATGCACAACATCACGCCTCTTTTCTCCAAACAAAACGGTTGGACAGAGTTATAAGCCTTATTGTACCCCCCTGCATTGGGAACGAACTTTTAGCCACTAACCTAAGCTACTTCTGAAATAGAACCCAGCACCTCACGTTCAGCAGTCGTGCTTGCGTCCACTAGACCATTGAGGCAGTCCATTAACTATATACTTCAATCGGTATCTTAGAATAGCAGGTTGCCGCATTGCTGCACCTGAGAGATATCGTAAAAAACAACGTGAAATTAAGCGTGAATAACGATGAATGATAATAATATTATCTGCTAAGCCGGTGGCAACGAGGTGGTAAGGATTAAGGCCCACTTAAATAAGTGGTGGCACGATCTCCCGCAGGTTGTGTGCGCAAGATGGCTGGAATGTACTTCTTTGGATTGCTACTCGTTTTTGGATTCGCTCAGGTAATTAATCTAAGACTGCGGCAGTGGCGTAGCATGGGTTTTCACCGCCCGGGGCTGACCGGAAATTTGCCGCCCCCCTATTTTAATTATTAGTTTAAAGTTTAAATATTTTATTCAACGGACCTGATGTACGTCGTACAACTTATTGAAAGTCAAGATAAACTACCACTGCTTCGGAACGATTATTCAACCTCAATTCGTTCTCGAATCTCGTATGATAACCCAACATCTACATTTCCGTCGCCAAAAATATGCCTCCTCCTGGTTCGTCTTGGGGGTTCAAAAGAAATTCCAAGCTCTTCACATAAACTTTTAGCATGTCGGTGAGCGTCGTCCACAAATTCCTCTCGTTTTTTTGCTAATACAGTCTGTAAAGCACTTATTTTCTGAGCACACTGATGTATGTTCAGCCCTCTGTTTGCAAATACTTTTGAGTATCATTAACTTCACACACTACCCGTTTCCAAAAGCCTAAGTAACATAAAAAATTAAAATGATTGCACAGCTACTAATAAACTTCCTGCATCCGTCCGTGTGTTCACGCTTTCATTAGTTTCCGTCAGTTTTTCCAGTGCAGTCAAAGTTTCTTTGTAATGATGTCTAATGGAATTTACAGCATCACCTCTAGCGCTCCAACGTGTATCCTGAACTCTTTTCAAACTTTTTCCTGGGCTGCAAGAAGATCTTTCCACCGTTGAGTTGACGTAGAAAAAAAAGCGTAGCAGCGTTCTAGCGTGCAAAAGAAAGTCACCGAATTTACCTCCACAAAAACTGCCATCTGCCGCCCCGCCCCGCCATCCTTTAACGTTTTCCATGAAGCTTTATTTTTTTTTAATATACATGGACATATCGGACCCTTCGGGGAAACAAGGCGTAGGTACCTAAGTAATGTTATTTATTTTTCTTCTATTTACTAGCTGTGCCCGGCGACTTCGTTCGCGTGGAAGTCGTAAGATACACAATATACTAAAATAACAGCCACATTTTAATAAACTCCCTCGTCCCCCGCCCCGTCGTGTTGCACCGGTCGCCCGCGCTATTACATCGTTTTCGCTTAGTGACTTTTTATTTTTGCTCGGCTCCTAAGGGTCGTAGCGTGATGTTAAATAGCCTATAACTATCCTCGAGAATTGGGCTACCAACAGCAAAAAGAATTTTTCAAATCCGACTTTTTGTTCACAATTTCATGGGTTTTATTTTTTGCGCGGATCCCTAATTATTTTTCAAAAATAAAAGTAGCCTAAGTTACTCCCCGTAACATCAGCTATCTGTTAGTGAAAGTCGCGTCAAAATCGGTCCAGTCGTTTCGGAGATTAGCTGGAACAAACAGACAGACAGACAAACAGACAGACAGACAAAAATTTTAATAATTGCTTTTTTGTTTTAAGTATCGTATATACTTTCATATGCATTAAGTAAAAAGCTGTTATTTTGACATTACAAACAGACACTTCAATTTTATTTATTTGTATGTATGTATGTATCAGGGGCGCAGCCTTCATACAACTCGATTCCTATCGGTTTCCCTTCGGAACCACCACCTTCTAAATGCCAAATAATGTGGTACACCTGTGTGTGTAACTGTGTATTACATCACACTCGTATATTTAAGTTCGCATAACTCGTCAAAATGTAGGGAACAACAGATTTTTTTTCGCGATTTCAGGTTTGGTCCCATAGTAAAAGTTATTCATAATGATGAGTACAATGACCACTTAAAAAAAAACTAAATTTCTTTATTAGGACAACAGAGATCCATGTTAGTAATACCTTATAGCTAGTGTTAGTAAGTGATTTATTTGAATTATTATTATTATTTGAGTTTGAGTAAAAGGTTGTGCGTTATTTAAGTTACACCTTTTTAACGAACGACAACGTCGTAAACTTTTATCTCAACGCGATTATCAGGTGATGATGACCAACAGCTAGTCATGCCAAGCCAGGCATTTTCCATAAACAACGTACCTACCACTGTGCACGTCGAAATATAAGTTTTTCTAATTTTCAGGGTGGCCCTATCGACTACGAGCTCGCATATATCGAAGATGTTCGTAACGGTAAGCGTATATTTTTTGTGTGTCATGTTCATCTATTTATTGTGTGTAACTTACCTATAATTTTATGGCGGCAAAGCGTCCCGTCAGGCATTCACAATTCAGCAGTGCATGTGCATTAATAATTGTGATCCAAAGATCACCGAGAAAAAATACTGTTATTATTAATAGAATAGAATAGAATAGATAGAATACTCTTTATTATGTACATCATAAAAATTACTGATATAAAATTAGAAATTTTACATAGGGTGACACAGTGGGCGGTCTTATCGCTAAAAGCGACCTTTTACAGATAAACTATTTATGCGTACATAAATGTAGGGAGCACCTGATTTTTTTTCGCGATTTCAGGTTTGGTCCCATAGTAAAAGTTGTTCATAAAGATGAGTACAATGACCCCTTAAGAGGTTGTGCGTTAATTATGTTACACCTTGTATACAGTATTATATTTTAAACAAGAGCAAGGACCTATATGTAATGATGATGTTTAAGGAGAGAGGAAGTGTTTTTTACCAGAATTTTAAAAGTGGACAAAGATTGAGCATGCCTTATCAAGGCTCGGAACCGGTTTAAAAAATACCGGTTAATACCGGTTTATTTCGGTTTTCCTCCGAACTTTTCTTAAAAACGTGAACGTTTTAAGAACTTTATTTTAACCTAAATTAACCGGTTTATTCAAGGAACGGCATGTCGGTAAACGCGTTGCAACTTGTAAAGATATAATCCATCTATGTAGGTATTATTACAGCATGCAAAATGGTGTCCACACATTAAGCAGATTAATAAATTCCTGAATCTAAAATAAAACTTCGCTCTTATTTTCCTTTATTTATTTTTTATTGGTAACATTTCAGTACGAATGATCACATTGATATTTCGCATATCGTCCAGGCACATTATTCGTTTATTTTTAATTAAATATTTATTTGTTTGTTTTCTCACGATGTTAATGTTTTAAAGCATCTATATACTATAAAATATTGATATATGCTTCAGAGCGCCTACATGGCGGCAAAAATTGTCATTCACATAGCAAATTTCCAAAATAATAGTTTCGTCGAGGTCCTTATCAAATATACATAAAACACATTGTTTGAAATTCGAAGTAGTTTCTTCTCCTGGTTTAGCACTGCTATCTTCGCCTGATTTGTTTCCGTTACTATCAGAACTATTTTCTGCATCATCTTTCACAATTTGGGTGTTTATTTTATACGTGTTCTTAGATGCGTTGATGATATGGTTTTTAGATGCTAGCAATGAACACACATATTGATATATCTATTTACACTAGTGAAAGATATTTAATCGTTTCTTAAGTGTTTACATAAGTATATACGTATGTATAAAAAAATAAAATAAAATAAAATAAAAAAGTAAGTATTACAAACATTACATACATACACAAAATGTCGTACGTTCATTATTAAACTATTTATTCTAGTATCTACTTTTAAATTTAATATCGTATTTATTTTATTGCGCATCATGCTTGTCTAGTTATTTTGCATATACTACTTGTTTACGTTAAACTTGTAATTCGTCATCGACGGACGTCTATTCCTCATTGTAAGAAAAAACTATTAGCGAAATGATGTTTTATGTTCATTACGATACGATTGACAATTCACCATCGAACGAGAATCTTACCTTGCCGTAACACAGTTTTGACTAGCACGGAAGGTAAAGAACTTTATTTATGTATACCGTCAATGGACATTAATTTATCATTCGTTTATGTTATTAATAAGCTGGTTTTTTTACATAGTTGCGATGGCATTTTGTGATACTTAAAATATCTTACTGTGTATTTCTTCAAGTGTACTCCTTATAAACTTAGTGTATACTATAAACTTAGAAACTATGTAAGTACTTTAGTTGTAACTACGTTTTATTGTTTACTACTGGTGTACTGTTCTAAGATGTATAAATAAAAAGTCTAATTCTAAATTCTAATTCTAATGATTGGGATTGATCTTCACCATCAGAATATTCCTTTCTTCTTTTTCGTGATTCACTTGTAGCACAGTAATATCACATTCATTTAAATAAACACTGAAATAGTTTTTCTTTACCACTTCGACACACGCGACCAGTTTCACTGGTCGTTAATACCACCAGTGAAAACTGGGCCTTAGATCATCTACATATCTATGTGTCGTGACCAGATCTTAGAATTGATTATTTCATGAAGGTTTCGACCATTTCATGAAATGGTTGTATTCCATGACGGGCAGGTGATCAAGGCTCGGATACCGGTTAAATTTTCAAACCGTTATTATGTACTTGACGCAAAACCTTTACATTTCGGTTTCGTTCGCACAAACCGGTTTTTTAAACCGGTATTTGCAAGAGTATTTACATAAAGGTTTTTTCGGATTAAACGGGTTAGAGCCTTAAAAACCGGTTAATACGGACGCATGATAAACGTCATGCGCTGTTCAGTTTTTATTCAGAAGTAAGATTCTTTTTGTTTCGGTTTGGACGTTTATTTATGTCATTGCATCAATAAGCTTCGCTGCAAAAACAAAAAATGGGTAAGTATCTAATACTTTTTTGGTGAAATTAAGTTGATAAATAATCGGTAAACATAACATTACTTTTCACAGCACAGATCCTATGGACCAATTAGATAGTCAGCCATTTTTTACTGAAGAAGAAAACTCTCAAAATTAAAGTACAAATAGGCCAAAAAACGTGTATATCAATCGTAATTATAGATAACTAGCCCGCGTCTTCGTCCGCGTGAAATTTCTTGTCCCCCGACCCACCCCGTCACATCACCTGCCCGTCATGGAATACAACCATTTCATGAAATGGTCGAAACCTTCATGAAATAATCAATTCTAAGATCTGGTCACGACACAGATATGTAGATGATCTAAGGCCCAGTTTTCACTGGTGGTATTAACGACCAGTGAAACTGGTCGCGTGTGTCGAAGTGGTAAAGAAAAACTATTTCAGTGTTTATTTAAATGAATGTGATATTACTGTGCTACAAGTGAATCACGAAAAAGAAGAAAGGAATATTCTGATGGTGAAGATCAATCCCAATCATTGCTAGCATCTAAAAACCATATCATCAACGCATCTAAGAACACGTATAAAATAAACACCCAAATTGTGAAAGATGATGCAGAAAATAGTTCTGATAGTAACGGAAACAAATCAGGCGAAGATAGCAGTGCTAAACCAGGAGAAGAAACTACTTCGAATTTCAAACAATACGTTTTATGTATATTTGATAAGGACCTCGATAAACGAAACTATCATTTTGGAAATTTGCTAATAAGTGAATTACAATTTTTGCCGCCATGTAGGCGCTCTGAAGCATATATCAATATTTTATAGTATATAGATGCTTTAAAACATTAACATCGTGAGAAAACAAACAAATAAATATTTAATTAAAAACAAACGAATAATGTGCCTGGACGAACATGCGAAATATCAATGTGATCATTCGTACTGAAATGTTACCAATAAAAAATAAATAAAGGAAAATAAGAGCGAAGTTTTATTTTAGATTCAGGAATTTATTAATCTGCTTAATGTGTGGACACCATTTTGCATGCTGTAATACCTACATAGATGGATTATATCTTTACAAGTTGCAACGCGTTTACCGACATGCCGTTCCTTGAATAAACCGGTTAATTTAGGTTAAAATAAAGTTCTTAAAACGTTCACGTTTTTAAGAAAAGTTCGGAGGAAAACCGAAATAAACCGGTATTAACCGGTATTTTTTAAACCGGTTCCGAGCCTTGCAGGTGATGTGACGGGGTGGGTCGGGGGACAAGAAATTTCACGCGGACGAAGACGCGGGCTAGTTATCTATAATTACGATTGATATACACGTTTTTGGCCTATTTGCACTTTAATTTTGAGAGTTTTCTTCTTCAGTAAAAAATGGCTGACTATCTAATTGGTCCATAGGATCTGATGCTGTGAAAAGTAATGTTATGTTTACCGATTATTTATCAACTTAATTTCACCAAAAAAGTATTAGATACTTACCCATTTTTTGTTTTTGCAGCGAAGCTTATTGATGCAATGACATAAATAAACGTCCAAACCGAAACAAAAAGAATCTTACTTCTGAATAAAAACTGAACAGCGCATGACGTTTATCATGCGTCCGTATTAACCGGTTTTTAAGGCTCTAAACCGTTTAATCCGAAAAAACCTTTATGTAAATACTCTTGCAAATACCGGTTTAAAAAAACCGGTTTGTGCGAACGAAACCGAAATGTAAAGGTTTTGCGTCAAGTACATAATAACGGTTTGAAAATTTAACCGGTATCCGAGCCTTGTGCCTTATTTATTAACCTTATAATAATTTGTCTCTGCTATGAATGCATTGCTTTTACTTGCGCTACTAGGTTATTTTGGCGCGAGGCCTAAATCGGAACGAACGCCGCCATCTTGTTTTTAGGGTTATTACTAAGTCTACGCTGTCTGTCCTGCCGTATGTCTGCCAGCGGGCTGTATCTCATGAACCGCAATAGGTTGATAGTTGAAATTGTCACAAATTGTGTATTTTTATTGCCATTACAACAACAAGTAATAAAAATAAAATAAAGTAATAAATTAAAGGGTCCCCATACAAAAATTTGTTTTTTTTTAAACTGAAATATTTTTTTTAAATATGTAGTGATAAATATTGTATGTATACTATTTTTACCTCACGAAGCGACGCGCGCTTTACTTGACCAAGTATACAAACACGTTGTGAATGTGTGCGTGAAGACGGGTAGCGTGAGCACGTAACACGCACATACCTACACATAGAGACACACACTTCCGACTTCACCCATGTTTCGGACGGTACCGAGAGCTCCTGCGCTTATACACACATTCACAGCGTGTTTGTGCACTAGGTTACCACAAGTAAAGCGCGCGTCGCTTCGTGAGTGAAAAATACTGTACGCATTAACCCTTCGTGCGCGAGTCTGACTCGTACTTGCCCGGTTTTTTTAATACATTTCAAGTGGCATTTTACAAAACTAATGCACGAATGGTTAGCAACAATGCTTCACTGTCAAAAAAGATACCTACTTGGAATTGGTAGTGTAGGTACCTACTTTATACATGAAACGCTTTTCAATTGTTCTCGTGCGAAATAAGTACATGACTGATGATTCTTCAATCATACAGTCACAAGTACTCCAAATTCAAAAGACCTATCAACTAAAAATATCTTTAACCGTTATTTTCAGCGGGAGGTCAAAGGATCGTAGGAGGCTGGGAGGCCGAAGACGACCAGTTCCCGTCCACAGTCAGTATCCGCATGGTGGGGGGCGCGGGTGGTGTGGGTGCCTGCACCGGCTCCATACTCACCAACGAGTGGATCCTCACCGCTGCGCACTGTCTTGCCAGGTTTGTGACCCACTCAACTGATTATCAGATCGCCAGCAGTAAGGTAGTGAAAGGGAAGCGAACAAAGCCACAGCATCCCGTTCCCAAGCTGCATTACTGGCCGACCCTAAAATCCTTAAAAGGAAAATAATCTGTCGGTGTAATAGTACATTATTATACAAGTATGTAATGATCAATGCACACGCGTTTCATACGATGTTTCTCAACACACTTGCGAGGCAAAAAATAAAGTATAAAATAAAAAATAAATAAAGTTTCATAAACATTGGTAAAAAAAAGTTTGACATATGGCCCGCGTATTCCTTTTATTACGGTGTCTTCTTAAGTCTAATGGGTATTAAAAGTATAAAAACTGAATATTTTGTCTGTTGTTTGGATGTAGAACACGAAAGAATGTTATTTTTTTGACAAAAATAAATAATTTGAGGAAATAATAAGTTAATTTATCATATTTTATTTATTTATGTGCACAGTAGGCATAAAAAGGCATGAAGTCTTTTTGATGAAATTAAAAAAACGCACATCTCCGACTAATAAATAGTTACCTGTGGCGCACATTACCGCACTAGTGTGGTAATATAAAGTAAAAAGCACGCGTGTTTAATACACTGCATTAAGAACCTAAAAGCGGACCACAAAGCAAAAGAGCAAAGAGAGTGAGTGAAGAGGGAGAGTGGCAAAGAGTCACTTTACGAGCAATTGTGTTGAAAAGACTCTTACTAGCTACCGTGACAAACCGTACCGACTAAAATTTCCGTTTAAACAAAAAACAATTTGATAAATAACGTTACAAGTTGTCCCGTTCTCTTTTCTGAAATTTATCCGTTTCTGAACACTACTTTAAAAATACCACATTAAAAAAACAATAAATATCTGGCATTCTGGCAAACAAATCAACCGCGCAGCTAACGTGGCAAAGTGGCAAATATATAGAGTGGCACGTTCAGATATCATGGAAATCCCTTAGTTACTAACTATCTCGCGCTCCATCTTTCAGACGTTACACATACGTAGTCCGCCTGGGCCAGACCAACATCACCAAGCCTGGCTACATGGTGGAGGCGTTCGAGCGGTACATCCACGAGGGTTACAACCAGGAGAGCACTGCTGTGCAGACTGAGGACATCGGCCTGCTGAAACTGGACCATTACATTCCTTATGGAGGTAGGTACTAGCTTTTGCCAACGGCTTCGCCTGAGTGAAAGTCGAAAATTATCCCACGGGAACGTACTACCGGGATCAGGAGGGGCAGTTCTCGTAATTTTAAGAACGTTCATAGTCTGAAGCCCAATTCCCGTAACTAAAAACGTTCAAAATCTAGTCGTCGCAATCTCATGTCAGCGATAATCAAATGTCAAAAATGTAAGAAAATTATAGGTATTTTTGACATATTGAGACAGATCAGACTGTGACTGTTCTTAAAATTACGAGAATTGCCCCTCTGATCTCAGTCTCAATAAGTCAAAAATACCTGTAATTTCCCTACATTTTTGACAAGTTTTTGACATTTGATTGTCGCTGAGATGAGATTGCGACTAGATTTTGAACGTTTTTAGTTACGGGAATTGGGCTTCTGTTCATGTGTAGTGTCAAACAAGTTTGTTTTGCACAACCACGGCGTTGGCATAAAGAAGCAATTATGACACCCCTTTTGGCCCTCATGGCCCTAGGGTAAATACGCCACCAGTGTTGACACTTAAAAAAAATTAAAAAGCTCAATCATCATCATTTCATAAATGCTGTAGCACTAAAGATACCGCCGGCACCGCGCAATAAAAAATTAAGAATAAATTTAATTATGTGTGATAAATTGTTCGTCCACACACACCCCTATTGACTAAAGAAAACTATTTAACCGACCGATGCGAACTTTATAAGCTCACGGACTGAAGAATTTCTTAATGGCGTGTCCTTGTTTTTTAATTTCTTTTCAGATTCCATCCAGCCAATCAGGATTCAGAGCAGCCAACGCATGAACGAGGAATACGGCGATGTTCGGCTAACTATCAGTGGCTATGGGCGTACCGACGACTGGTGGGCCGGTACGTATATATTACGTGTACCTTTTAAATTACACAAACAAATCTTAGACAATATACACAGACAGAACATTATTGACCACTAGCTTTTGCCCGCGTTAATGTCGGAAATTATCCCACGGGAACGGTAACCCAGGTCATGATGTATCTGTTCAGCCGTGAAAAGGTATCATACAGACAGACAGACATAGTGACTTTCACATTTATGATATTAGTATGACCATTGAGGCAACAAGGAAAGCTGATTGCCAAGCACGGGACTTTAGGAGACTTGAAAATGGAGAGAATATTGCCTAATCACCTCCATCATCATTTGATATTAACTTTATATGGATTAGCTGTCAAAGAATATTTTGTAGGATAAAGCCAATCCAAAAGAACAATTTTTTTTCTTCCTTTACAGCATGCACAATAAAGTTGACAACTACGCTAACAAAGTTAAAATATTAATAATAATTTTAAATGTTTAAAGAGAGATTGAAACAAAACAACTATATAACTACATAAAGCGTTCTAAAAGCATGATGATAGTAATTGAAATGCTTACAATCGGCTTATTCCTGTCCTCAGGTGGAATCATCCCCGACATCCTGTACTGGACGTACCAGCGTGGCTTGACGCAGCAGGAGTGCCGCACCTGGTACCCGAACAGCCAGACTATCAACGTGCAGACCATGTGCACTCAGTACTATGATGAGCCCAGTCAGAATCCTTGCACGGTGAGCTTGCAACAGTTGCAACTACTCTTAAATCTTACAGACCGCCAAGTTCAGTAGCCATGACGCTCTCCGCAAATCTCTTGGATTTGCCTACGGTAGCTACTATATCACTCACAGCTTACCGTACTAGTTCCTAATTATTCACCTCGGAAGCAGTCTTAATTTTTTTAATTTATTCCAAATGTCTTTTGTGATGCGCACAGCAAAGGAGTGGAACTTTCTACCTGCGTCTGTGTTTCCGAACGCATACAACCCCGATCTCTTCAAAGTGAGAGTGAACCTGGCCAACCACCACCTCATAAAGCAGTATTATTTTAATGTTACTTCAGTGTGAGAAAGAGATGGACCTATACAGGACTTCTAGCTCCATCTCTTTCCCATACTCAAGTAGGTATTGTAATATTACAATAATACTAAGGGCGGTTAAGGGTTAAGGGTTAAGCGAGGGTAAGGGGTTAAGGCGTAAGCGTCAGAGTAGCCCGCGAAATTCAAATTTTCTTACGTTTTTTGCAATTTGCAGGTCAGTGTTAGGTTGTATGTTGATTAAAATATGATTCTTGACCGCGTCAAATATGTATTTACAGAATTATAATCATTAAAGTCATCAATACAACTCTCTAAGACCAAGTACCTAATTCTAAGAATAACTATTTCATGAAATCTTGACATTTGAGGATTATACTAACTTCAGGTGTTGTATTACTAATTCTAGTAATTATAATTCTGTAAATACATATTTCTTACGGTTGCGAATCATACTTTAATCAACAAAATTTGAATTTCGCGGGCTACCTTGGCGCTTCCCCCTTAAGAGGTGCAGGCTTCTACTGGGTAAGCTCGCTCCATCGTCGAATTTGTTTCTGTCCTAGACTAGAGTCAAGAGCAAACCCATCTCAAATAATAAAAATATTATTTATTTTATAGTGTTCTTCAGATGATAATATTAGGTGTAGTAAATATACGTACATACATACATACATAAACTCACGCCTTCTTCCCATGGGGGTAGGCAGAAACTACAGAACGCCACCTGCTACGATCCTTACATACTCCTTTTGCCTCGTTTATAGTCATACATCTGGTCATACACGCACGCCGGTTGCGAGTACTACGCACCTGACCTTTCTGAAGAACATCACCAATAAGATCACTATATGTCTTCCTAGGGCGTCCCCTTCCGGCGTTTCCACTCACATCTGCCGTGTAAATACCTTTTGTTAGTCGACTTTCAT
The DNA here is from genome assembly GCA_947568875.1 of Fissipunctia ypsillon. Taxonomy (NCBI): domain Eukaryota; kingdom Metazoa; phylum Arthropoda; class Insecta; order Lepidoptera; family Noctuidae; genus Fissipunctia; species Fissipunctia ypsillon. Next base: position 10,733,170 of record OX387662.1, read on the forward strand.
TCATCCTCTCAACATGAGCAAACCATCTAAGCAGACTCTTTTAAATTTTTGTCACTACATCTTCTTTTAAACCGCACCGTTGCCTTATCACATCATTTCTCAGTCTATCATTTATAGTCACACCACACATGCTTCGCAAGGAACGCATTTCCACAGCATTTATTCTACTTTCATGCTTCTTTTGCCATACCCAACATTCACTTCCATACATAAGCGTAGGCACCAGCACACCATTGTGAACAGCCAGTCGGGCCTTTTTGGACATTAACTGGTTGGTCACAACTGCATGTATAGCACCATTCACTTTATTTCCCGCATTTACTCTCATTTCCACATCTTCATCTATCTTTCCATCCCTTGTAAACAGACTCCCCAAATATACAAACTCACTTGCTCCACACTTTTATCATTTATTTTCACATCACACATCGATACGTCCTCTTCTCTTTCAAACACCATGACCTTCGTCTTATTCACATTTATATTCATCCCTTTCATCTTGTATGCTTCATCCATGACAGTCACCATGTCTTGCAACTGTTCTGCTGACGATGCAAGTAGAACTTGATCATCTGCGTAGAGAAGGCATTTGACAAGCAAATCATTCATCCTCAATCCGCACTCACCCTCTTTCAAATTTGTCAGACAACTATCCATGTACAAGTTGAACAGCCATGGTGACGCTGCACAACCCTGTCTAACACCCCTCGAGATGCTAAATATACGTATTAAATACAATTCAACAGCATATATCTATGGTAATAATTCGACAGTGACAGTGCAGTAGCCAAAGAGTATGGCAGTAGCAGTAATTTCGGCCGGGTTGGGCTGGGTAGGTACTTTAGTCACCCCATTTTATTTGCGAGGTTAAGCAATGATAAAGCAGTCAAGTCATCATCATCTGCCTAGCCTTTTCCCAACTATGTTGGGGTCGGCATCCAGTCTAACCGGACGCAGCTGAATACCAGTTTTTTTACATGGAGCGACTGCCTATCTGACATCCACAACCCAGTAACTGGGTAATACGGTACCCCTTAGTAAGACTGGTTGTCAGACTTTCGGGCTTCTGACGACTCGTAACGACTGTCAAAGATCCACGAATGACAGCCGGGACCAACGGCTTAACGTGCTATCCGAGGCACGGAGGAGTCTCGGTATGTAAAGATGGTCACCCATCCACGAACCAACCCCGGCAAGCGTAGCTTAACCTGATGGATCGACCCGTGCGGCTGTTATTACTTAGCCACGAGCTCCTAATGATAAAGCAGTCAAGTGATGTCCAATTATTTAGATAGATTTTGTGAGTAAATACATGAGGTATTCTGATATAAATAGTTCGTGCAGATAGATATGCTAGCAGAAAATCTCCGCAAACGATGAGGCAGGAGGCCTGGTCAAATTTCACACTGCCTACTGAAATACTAACAGCATCTCGTGTTGTCTAGGGTGACAGCGGCGGTCCCCTTACCATGGTGGACCTTGACGGCAAGATCACGCAGGTCGGCATCATGAGCTTCGGATCACAGCGCGGTTGTAACACACCCAACCCTCAAGGTAAGTTCAATCTGCTCTGCATCTTTTAATTGATAAAACCAGTGACAATTTGCCAGGTTCGAAACAATTTAAGGATTCACCATGCTCCGTGAGCAGCAAATCACAAAAAAAATCGCAAATCACTCGGGATGCGAGCACATAAGATTAAAAACAAAATTATTTAATATAATAATATGTAGGTACCTACCATACGGCCGATTTATCTTGATGAGTCTGAACACAGGCACTATACAAGGTGGAACAGGACGATTGACATTCCTTTACACCACGTAAAGAGAATCATGTTCTTTACCCGTATACAAAAAATCAATAAAATCCAATGAATACTTTAGCGACAGGAAATTATTTTTCATTAAATAGAAATAGACTGCTTGCTGCACTTAGGCTACGACGCACGGGACGTAAAAAAATCGCGGCGGAATTTTTCGCGCACTGGACTTTCTACTCTCGGTGTTGAGCCGAGAGTTGAGAATCCAACAGAGTGCAACCCAGCGCGTTGAAAAACACACTGTTGGATTTTCAACTCTTAGCGCACTTAAACAGAGCGTTAAAAATCCAGTGCGCGACAGAAAATAGTCCGTGCGTACCTGGGCTTACAGTAAACACCAAAGCGAGCAGCAAGCCAACAACATAACATCGTGTATGTAGGATCACGAAATTAAAGTTACCTAATATGCAATGGCTTGAACTTGCGTCTCTCTTGCGACGCCGCCGCTCCAGCGCCCCCCGTAGCCAGCTCTGCTAAATTAAAATACCTATATCTACTTACGTTTTTTGTCAGGTTTCGTCCGTCCCGACTACTACCATGCCTGGATCGAGAAGCAGACCGGCATCAGCTTCGACTGGAATGTCGAAGACTTGGAGACCAGGCCAGAAGATGTCATCGCATAAGACTAGCCTGTGTGTGTCAATTAATATTAACAATTACTTGTAATAAAGTATGGTACGGCTTTTTGTGTATATTTCTTCCAATATTCCCAATAAGTCCCGTGGGGCCGCAAAGCCATAGAAAACCAAGACGGCTAAGGCGCGTACTAACTGGAAGCGATTGTAGCGCGATCATCGCGGTCACTCGGTCCTAACAATATTATAAACGCGAAAGTTTGTGAAGATGGATGGATGGATGTTTGTTACTCTTTCACGCAAAAACTACTGACCGGATTTGGATGAAATTTGGCACATAGATAGTTTATAATCTGGATTAAATTAAAGGATACTTTTTATCCCGATATCCCCACGGGATCAAGACTTATGCGGGTGAAACCGCAGGGCGCTGTTAGTTTATTTATTACTAACTGTGTCCCGCGACTTCGTTCGCGTGGATGTAGTAAGATACAGAATATACTAAAATAATAGCCACATTTTAATAAAACGCCCTCGTTCCCCGACCCGTCGCCAACCGTCGTATTGAATCGCCCGCCCGTGCTAAGTATTACTTCGTTTTGGCTTAGTGTCTTTTCTGACTTTTTTTCTTTTTGCTTGGCTCCTAAGGGTCGTAGCATGATATTAAATAGCCTATAACTATCCTCGGGAATTGGGCTACCAAATGCAAAAAGAATTTTTCAAATCCGACTTTTTGTTCATAATTTCATGGGTTTTATTTTTTTTGCGCGGAACCCTAATTATTTTTCAAAAATAAAAGTAGCCTAAGTTACCCGCGGTAACATCAGCTATCTACCAGTGAGAGTCCCGTCAAAATCGATCCAGCCGTTTCGGAGATTAGCCGGAACAAACAGACAGACAGACAAAAATGTTAAAAATTGCTTTTTTGTTTTAAGAACCGTTTATAGGTACTATCCTATACATTTAGTAAAAAGTTGTTATTTTGACATTACAAACAGACACTTTAATTTTATTTATTAGTATAGATGTAACTAAGTAGGTATGTACCTAAGGATTCAGGATAATGATAAGTTAAAGATATGAAACTAATCTGCTAGGTTAATGAATTCGCCATTATGTGCAATAACAATTATTTTGTTGCATACTTCAGTATCGACTGAACAAGAGATGATGATTATTTACTTCTACGTAAGAGTTGTTACTTAATTTCGAAAAGTTGTTAGGTAGGTACTCGAATACCTACCTAACCACTTTTAACTATCAATATATTACCTATGCCTTTTCGATTGACAATAAAAAAGTCAATGTGGACTTGTAATGCGCAGCATGAACCCAGAAATCCCCAACAGGAACAACACGGCATTTTAGGTAGGAGTCCGAAATACAAATAGCCCTCCATTCTATTCCCAGACGAAGAGAATCTTATCCAATATCTTATCTATAGAGATCTTCTTCATTCATCATCATAATCAGCCTATAATGTTCCCACTGCTGGGACACAGGCCTCCTCTCTTCGAGAGGAAGTGGGCCGTAATCCACCACGCGAGCCCAAAGCGGGTTGGTAGATGTCACATGTCTTCGAATTTTTGGCTCTAGGACATGCCGGTTACTTCACGATGTTTTCCTTCACCGTTTTGAGAGCAGTGGTGATGAAATTATTTACACAAAGTAAAGCGCCTGTCTGGGTTCGAACCTGCGTCCTACGACTCGTAAGTCGCGGCCGTTACCACTGGGCCACCACTGCTCTCTCTTCATTACTTTCGAATACCGTTTATAAAACCGCATGTAGTGTGTACATGCGGGCTGCACCGTACTTTTTAGTATGAAAATACGTTGCGCTGCGGTCCGTTGCGGGTTGCGGCTGTAATGTGCTTTTCGCTTAGCTTTACAATCACATAACTTACTTAAAACGACTTACGGCTATCGCAATTCCATTAATCGTCGATGAAAGTCCATATTCAAAAGCAAATGTTAATAGACTGTTTGTTTACCTGTATTGTCCCACTGCTGGGCAAAGGTCTCCCACATAGCAAACTTAGATGCGTCAAACTCAAACTCGAAGTATTTATTTACACGCACTTTTGAACTGTCAAGGAGTCGGTCAGTCAGAAAGATGAAGCTAGTTGCCCATTCCAAAGCGTAGTAGGTTCCTATGGAGAAGAACGGACAAGAAACTCCATGGACACTGTTTTAAATTATATTGTTACAAAAATATTAGTTACCTACATCATTATGTTGAATTTACATGTGAGAACGACGTAAAAAAAGTTAAAATCGTCCAGAGTAGCAAACAGAAACAAAAAAAAAACAATTAAAAACTAAAATAATTAAAATAAGTCGTGGCAGCACGTTTATGGGAGATTGGCCGGAGAAGGTAACACACTGGGAACAATGGAAATTAATAGGCTAACATGGAGAAATACATTATGTTTTTTGAATCTGGGTATACGACAGATAACGGCAGGTATTTACCTATTGGGAAAAACAACTAGGTATTGTTTTTCTTTGGTGCTGTTGTGTTGGATAAAGCTGGGTAAAGCCAGTGTATGTTGCAGATACGGATAGCTGTTGATAGCACTGTGCGCACGCGTAATATCCGGTGTAATCCGGGATTATCTGTTTTTATAAATGATGCAGCGTAGAGACACCATGAATTGTGGATATTTTGAGATATGTCCTGATTCTTGATCCAGGCAGTATCTGATGTACTTCTATTGAAACTTACTGCCTTTCATTTGCAAGATTTTAGGTAGAGAAAACACGTTTTTTTATGATGATGCTGTAACTTATTTTTTTAAGTGCCTTAGCACACCTCCGCCGCGAAACCATAGCAGCGAAACCGCAGTAGTTCAATTCAACTGACTCGCATGATGTTCCGCTACTCGAATCGCGATTCGAGTAGCTGAACATCAGCGGGACATCGTGCAGTTTCGCGGCAGAGGTCTGCTCAGGCCCTAAAAGCTTTTAAAAATTGAACTGGAACGCAATTGACAGCCAGGTGTCCATAATAAACTTTCTTTGTAAATCTAAATTCAACTCGTGAGCTCATGAATAACAGCCTCGTTCGAGTCCGACACTACTCGGGACAAACCCTAAACATAATCGTCTTATTTAATATTTAATCGATGATACAAAAACAAAAGTTGAAAAATATGAATTAAGATATTGTCCCAAGTCAAAGTCACATCATTTATTTCAAATAGCCACATAAAAAGACTTTTGAACGTCAAAATCTACAAAAAAAATAGAATTGATTCCAGACGCCCCATCCGGTAATTTCGTATGGAGAAGAATGGGCAAGAAACTCCACCGTTACTCTTTTAAAATGTTTTACAATTACTCTCCCCTTAAAACTCATCATTAGGTACATAAAGTTCCCTGTCCCTGTTTAATGTTTATTATTATATACATATATATATACGTATGGTATGTATGTATTTATTGTGTATATAACTGGTGCATCAAAATCGGTCCAACCGTTTCGGAGATTAGCCGGAACAAACAGACAGCCCAAAAAAAAGTTTTTTTTTTGTTATAGGTACCGTATATACTTTCATATGCATTTAGTAAAAAGCTGTTATTTTGACATTACAAACATACACTTCAATTAGATTTATTTGTATAGATGTGAAGACGATGCATCTAGAATAAAATTACTACAATAGGTAATAAGAAGTAAAAATGAAGCAATGACAGATAAATTAATTATGTGATAGATACCTACATGGTGCTTACATATTTACAAACATTGTAAAAGTACAGGTTTTTTTCTAAAATTTTATCAAATAATTATAAGTTAGTGTGTCAGTAATCACAGAATGTAAAATCAATGTCACAAAAAATGCAAAAATGTCACACTATGCAAAGCATTCCTCACTCCAACACAAAGTTTGGTAACCCTAACAACGCTGAAATACCCAACTATACCTACCTACCATAAAAATCCTAATTAATTACTGATATCATAATTCCAGATAATGAGAAAATTTTATCATTTAATTCTAACGTTCGATACAGATACATTAATAATATAATACCTAATTGAGTCAGTGCAAGTCACTCGCTAGGCGTTCGTTCAAGATGGCGGCCGCGTACCTGTTGGGACTTTTCTTCGTTTTGGGCTTTGTGCAGGTAAGAAAACGTGAAATCGTAAAAAAAAAATCTGCTGTTCCCTACATTTTGGCGACTCGTGCGAACATAAATGTAGGGATCAGCTGATTTTTTATTCGCGATTTAAGGTTTGGTCCCATAGTAAAAATTGTTCATAATGATGAGTACAATGACCCCTTAAGAGATTGTGCGTTAATTATGTTACACCTTGTATATACTAGCTGTTGCCCGCGGCTTCCCCCCCATGGATGTCAATACTTCGCTATTTGAATCGGATTTTGTTCACAATTTCATGGGTTTTATTTTTTGCGCGGAACCCTAATTCTTTTTCTAAAATTAAAGTAGTCTAAATTAATCCTTATAACATCAGCTATCTGTCAGTGAAAGTCCCGTCAAAATCGGCACAGGTTTTTCAGTTTTCAGAGATTAGCCGGAACAAACAGACAGACAGACGGACAATAATGAAAAATTGATTTTTTGCTATAAGTACTGTATATACTTTTATATGCATTTAGTAATCAGCTGTTATTTTGACATTACGCACAGACACTTCAATTTCATTTATTTGTATAGCTATAATAATATGGTTATCTATAATAATTATTATACATACATAAACCTCACCTAAGATTTAAAACCCTTTGGTTTTTACTAAAAACTCTTCCAAGATATTAAGTAGGTTCCTTAATAAATCAAATTCAATTTGCTACGTATTCTCAATTATCCATAATCCAAAACAATTGAAATTAAAAAAGTTAATTTAAGAAATTAAAATCCTAGAGATTACGTGTGAGTCCGGCTGTGCGAAAACAGCAGTTATTTTGTTACCGCGATGTCTTGTACCTTTTTATTTTGCGATTTTGTCGTAGTTGGGTTTTTATCAGTCATGTAAAAAGAGTATGTATGTTGGATAGAATTTGCGCGTATTTAAAATATGAAAATAAGTATAAGACGAAATTATATTCTGAAGAATGAATAATTAATTTAGTAATTGCTAGGTAACTGCCTCATTTAATTTTTACTATCAATTTAATGTAATACAGACCTACTGACTTACAAAGCGAATTTCCCTTGTCTTAGGGAGGTGTCGTCAATCCCGAGCCGGCCGTTATCGAGGATTTGGGTAAGTGAATATTATCAATTTGATAAGCAAATGACTGAAAAAATTATCTTTCTTTCGTTTTTTGCATTACGTCATTTTTACTGTCTTGTTGACGAAATTAAATTATGTTGTTTCTAAAATGAAAATATTACGCGGTGTTGGAAAATTATAACACTCATCGGAAATCATATAAAAACGCTACGCCGTAGCCTTGCGTCAGCGCTCTGAGCTACAGGAAACAAAACAGTAACGTACCTGCTACGGCGTAGCGCTCCGCTGCTACGAGATCACGAAGTTTGAAAATTTACTTTTTACCTGAGCACCTCAAACAAGCAGGTTTTGCTGTTTAAAGACAGTGAGCAAAATTCGATTTTGCTGCGAGCGTGAGACAAAGTAACTATTTATTTATTTTTTTAAAGCCGAGACTAGTGCTGGGTCTACTTACAGAATTCGAAAGATTTGAATTTCACATTGTTCTGTCACTTTCACTTCGATAAGAAAAAAGCGAGAGATAGAGTAAGTCGATTCGAAGTTCGATTTTCAAATTCCATACCTATATAACAGGCCCAAAAAAGAAACAACAATAAAACGTTCGGATACACAGTACTACTTAATCTGTGGGATACACATATAACCGTAAAATTGCAATATAATTATTATATTTTTTTCTAAATAATCGAATTTTACTTTTAACTTTTAATTTATTGATATTGTTTGTTTTACAGATTTTAATATGTATACAGGGTGTAAGGGACAGCCCTCCGCAAACTTTATGTGGTTTAATTTTTACCATGTTGTATTTTTTTACCTGTATACGTTTTCGCTGCTGAGGTGAAAAGTTGTACGAACACATACAACATCTCGTGTATTTGAATCCTTCGCTTACTCGGGATTCAAAATCAACACTCGCGGCAAAAACCAACTTTGCTCTCTTGTTGCACAAATAACAATTTTTTTTTTGTACCTTCCGTCCTTTAGCTAACTTCCAAGCATCGAGGATCGTAGCTGGCTTGCCTGCAGAGGACGGCCAGATCCCGTACCAGCTTAGTGTGCGTATGGTGGGCCCCACTGGTGGCGTCAGTTCCTGTGGTGGCTCGCTCATCCACAACAAGTGGGTGCTCACTGCCGCCCACTGCCTGGCTAAGTAAGTACTAAAACTAGGTTTTGAGACTATTTTTTCTGTAATAAATATTTCCGAACTTCGAAATTCTTGAAATTGGCTGTAAGGCTAATACTATCTGTATAGATATGTCACCATATGATTATGAACTTCGTTAGTTTATAATCTATCTCGCGAGATTATAAACTATCGAAAAATTTTGAACTGCAACAAACCATTTACAAATTAACGCATTATTTTTCGATATTAATCTATCCATGGCAAACCGACAAATTGTAAACTGGTATCAAACTTGCTTGCGAAGAAAGTCAAAGTTTTTATTTGTTAAACATAGGTAGGTGTACATTTGAAAAACACACCGTAAAAACAGGTGTTGTAAATAAAATATGTATAGGTACACTATGTTTTGCCGTTGACGGCGTACAAATAACAAATAAGCAGTATCTAAAATTACACATATGCAACAAAATTAAATTGATTAAAATTAATGACAAAATCTATCCACGCTAAATGATGACATAAAACTTATCCTAAAATAAAACAAAGATTACAATTCTGCGTACAAAAATTGTAAAAAATTAAATTACACACTTCTCCTACATTTTTATACCTCATTTTAATAATTTAGAGGGTCAAAACCATAAAACACTATGTATACTGTCAACAGATATATAATCACTGGATTTAACTACCACTAACTCTTAATACACATATTTATCCGCATAATTTGCATTATCGTCTAGATATTCATTAACTGTATAATATGCCTTCTGCGATAAGTTGTTTAGGTGTGTTGTTGGAAAAATGCACCTTGCGCTAATACTAAATAGCCAAGCAAGCTTGGAAGAAGCGCTCGGCCCGCGCGCGGTTGGTCTACGTAACATCACGCCTTGTTTCCCCGAAGGGTAGGGCAGAGGTACCTATAGTACACCCACATTTCGCCAGTTATGTTTAAGTCCCATGTAATAGGGGGCGAGCCTATTGCCATCAACTGGGCACAATTCACAGATCTAATCGGTCACAGACCTTTTTTTTTTTTTTTGTTTCGGGGTGGAAAATCCTCATGGATGTCCTCCGCCCTGGGGCGGGCGGAGGGGTCTGTCAGACTCTTACTGACTAAAAACCACCCCGGTGTTCCATCTCACACCTACGCCGAGGGTCGCGGGAACTTACGATCCTTCCGCAACCCCCGGCTGGTGCCGGCCCGCCACGGCAGGCCTCTCCTCGTGTCGAGGGGGGGAGTGAGGTGTTTGACTCCCCCCGCGACGTCTAAGAGGGGCGCGCGTGGAACACTACGCGCCGCCACCTCGGGTCCGATGTATGGGGGGCGACGGACGTCCCCGAGTCCGTCGCCCCTGGACCCATTTAGGGGGGCTGGAAGAGGGCGTTGTCCGCCCTCCGCCGACGCCCAGTGCGCCTGCTGCGGGCTGGGTGAGAGGATGTGATCTCCCTCTCCCTTTCCGCAGCCTCCTTCTGCGAGATGACTGTCTCGCAGAAGGAAACCACCGCGTCCCAGGACTCCTCGCTGCCGACCATCGAATTAACGACAGCCGGCAACGACAGGTCACTGCCTACTCTAGAGATGAGGGCACGGCGCGGCTCCTCCCAAGCGGCACACTCTGCCAGCGTATGCCGCGCCGTGTCCTCCCGACAGTCGACGCAGTGGTGACACCGGGCGTCTGGCTCCCTGGTTATGCGACACAGGTACTTCCCGAAGCAACCATGCCCCGAGAGCACCTGCGTCACCCGAAACGACAAGGAGCCGTGCCTCCTCCCGAGCCAAAGGTCGAGCACCGGCCGGACCGCCTCGATGGTGCCGAGGCCGGCGGTAGGGCGTGAGAGCCTGTCCCGCCATTCCGCCACCAGGACCTCGCGAAGCAGCAACCGACGCTGCTCCATTAGTCGCTGCATCGGTCGCTCACCTCGCGCCTGCATTTCCTCGCGCCACCGATACAATGACGCGAGTAATTTCGCCTCCAGGTCCCAGGGCGGGGATCCGGCCAGTGCACAAGCCGCCTCGTAGGAGATCGTGCGATACCCCCTGATGACTCTGACGGCCATCGCTCTCTGTGGCCTCCGCAGAACAGCAATGCTACCGGCCGTCAGGTCAGCCGCCCAGATCGGAGCCCCGTACAGGGCCATCGATCGCACGATCCCCACGTAGAGTCGCCTACAGGCGGCGCTCGGGCCCCCCAGATTGGGAAGCAGCGTTGACAGCGCCCCAGCCGCGCCCATCAACTTGGGCACCAGCCGCCGGAAGTGGGGTCCGAAGTCCCACCGGCTGTCGAGCACCAATCCCAGGTACTTCATGGTAGACTCGACAGCGATCCGGGCCCCCCCGACCACTATGTGTGATCCGGGTGGCGGCGCCCGCCGGGGACCATGGAACACCATGGCCTCCGACTTGTTGAGGGCCACGTCCAGGCCGAGGCGCCGTATGCGGCCCACCACCTGTGAGACCGCAGCCGTCGCAAGCAACGCTGCCTCCCTGTGCGAACTCCCCCGGGCCGTGACCAGCGTGTCGTCCGCATAGCACGTCAGGTCCACGCCCGGCTGGAGTTCACCCCTCAGCACCCAGTCGTACCCGATGTTCCACAGGAGGGGGCCTACGACCGAGCCCTGTGGAACACCGCACGACATGAGGCGCTGGTTTGTGCCATCGCATCCCACGTAGGTGACACACCTCTCCGACAGATAAGCCCCAACGAGGCGGCGGAGGTAGAGAGGCACCCGGTGATACCGCAGTGCCTGTCGGATACAACTCCAGGGCAGGGTGTTGAAGGCGTTGGAGATGTCCAACGACACCGCCATCATCACCCCGCCCCGGGACACCGTTTCCTCCGCCAGGACTCTCACCCGTGACACAGCGTGTATGGTGGAGCGCCCGTACCGAAACCCGAACTGACACTCGTCCAGGTCCGGCCCCTCTCCGCACAAGTGGCCGACGAGGCGGGCTGCGATAATCCGCTCAAACAGCTTACCCACCTCGTCGAGCAGTACTATGGGCCGGTACGCTGACGGCGAATCGGCAGGGCGCCCCGCCTTCCTGAGCAGGACAAGACGACCAGTTTTCCACAGAGTGGGAAACTGGCCCCGCTCAAGGCACGCTGTGTAGAGACCTCTCAGCTGGGGCTCCAGCTCTTTCAAAGCGAGGGCTAATACTTGGCCGTGAATCCCGTCGGGCCCCGGAGCCACGTTCTTGGCTCGGAGCCGCATCACGGCCACCCTCATCTCTGCCTGTGTCACCTCTGGGACGCTGATGGCGTTCTCATCTTCAGGCTCTGCGGCTGTGGGCAAATCCATCGGCGGCGGGGTATGCTCCGCTCTAGCCGGGAAGAGGGCTACGACTACCTCCTCCAGCAGCTCAGGTTGGAGACTCTCCGTGAGTGGGGGCGCCGCGGCTCTGAGTTTCCCCCGAACCGCACGATAAGGGCGCCCCCATGGATTCCCGTCTAGAGTCTCCAACATCTCCTCCCTGGCTCGCGTCTTTGCCTCGCCGATGGCCAGCCACAGAGCCTCCTTCGCCGCGCGGTACACCTCATACAGCGCGGCTTCTTCGTCAGGGACCCGACGACGTCTCCTCCGGTATCGGGTGTACCGGCGTCTAACCGTCACGCACGCGAAGCGTAGCTGCGCAATCTCGGCAGACCACCAGTACACCTGGCGCCTTCCTGTCTGTGCGTGGACGCGGGGCATCGACGCGTCGCAAATTTGCGTCATCGCTCCGCGGAACCACAGCGCCTCCTGTTCGACGTCGACGGGTCCGGTCGTAGCCGACTCCCGGATCCAGGCCTGGACAATCGCGGCCTCCTCGAGAAGCTCCCTGTCGATGCGCTTGCGCGCCCAGCGCGGGCCAGTCGCTCGCGGGGCCGGTGGACTGCGGCCGCCGGCGGTCTGGGTGGAGACGTCGAAACGGATGTATCGGTGATCCGACAACGTCTCCACCTCCGCGGCGACATGCCAGTCGTAAATACGGCTCGCGGCAGCAGGGCTAGCGAACGAGACGTCCACTATGGACCCGCCCCGCTGCCGCACGCACGTGAGTACCGAGCCCCGGTTCAGGACGACCAGGCCAGTCGTGACCGCCCACTCCTCCAGCGCCTCACCCCTAGCATCGGTGACCGAGGATCCCCACGCCGTAGACTTGGCGTTGAGATCCCCGAGCAACAGCACGGGGCGAGGGTGGAGCCGGCCTACGACGGCACCCAACTCGACAAGGAAGTTCTCGAAGTCGGCGAGACTCTTGTTGGGCGAAAAATACGCACCAATCGTGCCAACGCCGTCCGCGAGAGCGGCCACCCAACCGTGACCTCGGGACGGGCTGACGAGAGTCCCGCCGATGATGGCCACCAAGCCGTCCAGGTCACCCACCCAGTTATTCCGGGGGGGGACAAAGTACGGCTCGGCGACCACAGCCACATGAATCGACCACTCCGCCATGCTCTGGAGCAAGAGATCCTGAGCTCTAGCAGAGTGGTTGAGATTGCCCTGGAGGAAATGGTAGAGCGCCATTATGCGCAATCCATTCCCTCCACACCATTCCTAGGCCGGGAGTCGGCCGAAGGGCAGCCAGGCTGACAGGGGGGTAAAGAGCCCCCGGCAGCCTTTGCCCCCTTATTCTTCTTTGCGGCGGGGGCACCACATGCCTTTCCGCCCGCTCTGTGCCCAGCGGGCCTCCCTGCAGCTGTACAGAGGCTGCAGTTTGGCGCCGCGGCGCACTGGGCCGCCTTGTGGCCGGGCTGGCCGCAGCGATAGCATTGCTCGCTGCGGTCCGTTTCGGCGGTGCACCGTGCCCGGACATGCCCAATGTCCAGACATCGGTAGCACCGCATAGCCCTGGGCTGCAGCAGCTTGACCCTTGCCGCAGCCCACCCCACCACCAAACGCCTTCCGTCGGCGACTTTATTCGCCGCCGCCACCGGGCACCGCACCCAGATCGTGCCGAGCCCGGAAGCGTCGGCGCGAATATCACCCGTCCGCACGTCTTGGGGCGGACATCCGCCGGCTTTGGTGATGGCCGCCACGACCTCAGCCGGGGTCGTCGAGTCGTCCAGTCCATCGACGCGCAGCTCTGCAGTCTTCATCGGCCTAGACACCCGGACGTCCTCCGGGTTGAGGACCTCCCTCAACTTGGCGGCCAGGATGTCCGCCTTTTCCCCGCTGGAGGCACCCGACACCTCAAGCAGCCGCGCCCCCGTCATTGCCGGCTTCATTCTGAAGCCGGACGGTGTGCCAAGGTCGGGGAACACGACTTTGGCTTTAGCCTCTGCCAGGACCGCCTTGTATGTAACGCCCCTTTCGACGGCTCCGGGCTGCAGTGTTATCACTACAGCCGCGGAGCGTGGGGCTCTAACCTTTGGCGGTCTCTGTGCCTTCTGGGGTGCCGGTGCTCCAGCGGGTGCTGGTACTGGCAGCGCTGTCTTTATTTTCTTGCGGCCCCTCTTAGCGACCGTCGTCCAGGTATCTGTGCCAGGCTCAGGCACGGCCGCCGGAGGCACCGCTGGAGGTGCCGCTGTCCGTGAGGTGGCCATCTGGGGCGCGGGTTTTTGGGCGCGGTCAGCCGCCGTTGCCGCCTGGCCCCGTTTTTTTGGCCCCTCTCTGCCGCCTCTTTAAGGGCGCGCGTGAAGGAGCCCTTCAGGTTGCCGGACTTGGTAGCAACCTTCAGGACAACATCCACGCCGTCCAACACCTGGCGGTTGAGAGCCTCTGCCGTTAAGCTCTCCCCTGCTGCCGTCTGGGCAGACCGCCGCTCCCGGGCCCGACGGGCCATTTCGGCAACCTCGTCGGCCGCGACCGCTCTATTTTGAGCACGCTTCGCAGCGTTGGCCTCCGCCTTCGTGCCCACAAGAGCGACAGTGACCCCTCCCGGCTCTTCAGTTGAGACTCCGGATGAGACCCCGGGGTCACTCTCCCCGCCGATTCCCGGCGTATCAGGCCGCTTGAAGCGACCCCGAACGTCGCGCCCTGGCATCGGAGCGGAACCTCCGCCCACCACCGCACGACCCCGGCCTCTCCTTGCTGTCGCCACTTTAGCAGCCGGCAGGTTCTCCTCGCTTGAGGAAAGCACCATCGACCCCGCTCGGTCCAAATCTTCGCCGCGCGAACGCTTTCTCCAAAATTTGGAATTCCTACGCGAGTCCTGGTCGGACATGCTTATGTCCCCTGAGGAACGCGAGCCTCCTCGACTCTTGTTGCCATCACTGGCAAGCGGTACCTCCGCCAATAAACTTGGCACGTCACTCTCCTTTTCGCATCTTTTTGGTTTAATTATTTCCATTTTGTTCCCACGAGTAGTGAGGAAATAAATGTCGGCCTAGGCAGAGCCTCTTGCACTAGGTAAGCCTATATACTGTAGAGTGCGGCAGGTATCTACAGGGGAAGCGCTAGCGACTGGTCCCCCACCAGCCACTCATCCTCTCGCCACGCTTCAAAGCTTAGGATTAGGTGGTTTTTTATCTTAGAGGTGTCCTTCCTCTGGGCCGGGCGGTTAAGCCAAGCCCCCGACGGCGGCATTAAGCATGCCTTCGTTCGCTGTCCGGCTAACCCGACTCAGCGAACCCGTCGAAAGTTCTCTCCTCAAGCATGCTCTTGAGGGAGAAACAATAGCCACGTTGGTGCGCCTGCACCGTGGTGGCAAGGTCACATCCAGTGTCAGTCGACGAATGTCGACTGATCAGGAGCGACCCACCTCCCTTGTTCCTCCACTGTGCCCTCTGCTAATCAGAGGGACACGTGGAAGAAAGACGTGGAGCATACTGCTCCCCCGCCCGCAGAAATTCGCCACAAACAATACTCTCTCCGAAAAACTCCTACACCTTTTTCAAAAAGAGATTATTGTTCATGCCCAGGGTGCACCGGCCCGACAACTGCTCTTCCCCTCGAACGTATCCATAAGGGACCAGCAGGTATCAGGCACACGAGGAGGTTTTCTGCACGCACCCCATCGGTCACAGACCTAACCTAACCTAAAACCTATTTGGTCGGGGGGCCCTGGCTTATGTAATTCGGCTACCGCCAAGACCAATCAGGGACGGTTCACAGTTTTACGAGTGATAAAATCGGACGGATTATGAACCCTGTCGGTAAGTGCAGGTTCATTTACAATTTGACGCTTTGACATGGATAGATTATAAACTACTAAAACATCGATATAAATCAATCGAAAATTAATACCTACGTTATATTGTAAGCAGGACGGTACAGCCGCACTATTCTGTAAATACACCGTAAAAACGTAGGCGAGGTGAGCTGTCAATAGTGTCAATCCCTAGCATCAGGTGGGATGACAGCTCACTTCAAACTCACTTCACCTTAGTTCTCACGGTGAGAACTTTACAGAATAGAGCGGCAGTTCATAATTTATCGACAGTTTACAATCTCGCGAGATAGAATATAAACTAACGGTGTTCACAATCATACGGTGACAGGTAAACTTAACACTAAAACATAATATATAACAATAAAACATATATAAACATTGGGTACCTACTATTAATTGTAGCTACACATTGATACTGTATTATGGAACAAAAATTTATTGTAGATTAGCTTTTGCCCGCGGCTTCGCCCGCGTGGATGTCAATACTTCCCTATTTGAATCGATATTGTTCACAATTTCATGGGTTTTAATTTTTTACGCGGAACCCTAATTCTTTTTCTGAAATAAAAGTACCTTAATTTACTCCTTATAACAACTATCTGCCAGTGAAAGTCCCGTCAAAATCGGTCCAACCGTTTCGGAGATTAGCGGAAACAAACAGACAGACAGACAGACAAAAATTTTCAAAATAGCTTTTCCGTTATAAGTATCGTTTATACTGTCATATGCATTTAGTAAGCAGCTTATTTTGACATTACAAGAAGACACTTGAATTTTATTTATTAGACAATCAAATGAATTTTTGTTGATGTCATCATCTTTATAGGACTGACTTACCTAATCATACCTACACATAGCCATTAATTCTCATTGTGCTCAAAACTTGCTTAACTGATGTGTCGACATGTCTTTCCTCAGTATGCTCACTGACCCATGACTGATTCTGTTGCGTGTACGCACCTTAACAACCTTAACTAAAAGAATATTCCTACGTTTTTTCCTGACAGCCGTATCACGTTCGTCGTCCGCTTCGGCGTGACCAACCTGACCCGACCTGAGGCCATCGTAGAGTCCTCCAACAAGTACATCCATCCCGAGTACGATGAGATCAGGGCTGGAGTTCAGACTGCTGACCTTGCCTTGCTCGGGCTTGATAACGAAATCGCCTACTCCGGTTAGTGAGAACTATTTGTCTCTTGTACCTACATATTTAAATGAAGTAGGTATCTATATTTAACTACATACTTAAGGCAGGGTACCCCACGAAATTCTCTTACGTTTTTTTTGCTTTTTGACCTGTCCTATCAGTATCTTGTTTTTGTTGATCAAAATATGATTCGTGGCCGTAATAATATTTTTTTTTATTATTTTAATGATTATAATTATTATAATCGGTAAAATCATCAATACAACTCTCTTAACGCATCCCACTTACGGGACAGGACCTACTTTCTTGTGCCCTTCACCATCTAATCTCCAGAAAAATACCGATTAAATTATCTAGCAGTTAATTTTAAACAAATTCTAAACGAACTGTACGAAAGGGCCTTATAGAATCCCGATAACATCAAATTAACTAGCTTCCAATCGAATTCGATGGCGGATCACTGCGTGTGCTCATTTGCACGGCCCTGCTATCTATCCCATTCCTAACAAACTTTCTTTAGCGCTTTTAGTCCACAAATTTATATAAAGCTTATTTATTAACTTGGCTCTCCCGATGGTCAGCACACAGCGACACACTAGCCGATTGGTTGAGCGCACCCCCACCCGCGCCCGCGTCCCGCAAACCATCGGGAGGGCCAGGTTTACTGCGGGTTACCTATAGTAAAAGTACAATTCCGAAGGCGACGAATAATTAAAACGCTGTCGTAGATGACGACATTGCCGCCCGCTGCAAGATTACAAGCGTTTACATACGAGTAGGTACAAAACCAGTGGGCCTAGTACGAACGCACGGAGTAAACCAGTTGGCCTAGCACGAACGCACGGAGTAAACCAGTTGGCTTAGCACGAACGCACGGAGTAAACCAGTTGGCCTAGCACGAACGCACGGAGTAAACCAGTTGGCCTAGCACCAACGCACGGAGTAAACCAGAGGGCCTAGCACGAACGCACGGAGTAAACCAGAGGGCCTAGGACGAACGCACGGAGTAAACCAGAGGGCCTAGCACGAACGCACGGAGTAAACCAGAGGGCCTAGCACGAACGCACGGAGTAAACCAGAGGGCGTCTAACACGAACGCACGGAGTAAATGTTACGTAAATTCGGACGATTTTAAAATGGAATATGCTCGTTTCACACACAATATTTATTTAGTTTGAAGACTTTATTTATAGCTATGGGTAATGCTGAGGCCCTTTGTACGTAGCATGTTTTCTTTACGGTACGGCGTATAAATCACGCCGTAGAAAAAACGTGTCTGTCAACAAGCTTCCATGATCCATACAACACTGACGACCGTGCCTACACACGGCGAATAAACCGTAGTTTTTCACGGCAAGAGAAACGTGTGTGTACAAAGGACCTAATTGTAGTTGATGCATAAACTTACATCAAAATGCGATAGGATAATAATTGTATTTTAGATGAAAAAATCCTTCCATTTTACGTTAGGTTTACTTCGCGCGTTCATGAAAAGGGCTCTATAGTGTTACTGCACTCGCTTGTTGCGATTGGGGCGGCTTTGCCACTGCGGTTTGCAGTCTGCGGTCGCCTTCAGAATTGTACCTTAACAGTCTAGGTCTGGAATCAAAAATGACTGCTAAAGATCCTCCTGAAAATACGCAGTGTTCAACCATTTTGATACAGATAACAAATAAGGACCCATGTATTCAAGACTACAGATTAATTATCATCGTTTTTTTTTTATCACAGACAACGTGCAGCCGATCCGTCTCATGAGCAGTGCTCAGAAGAACGTCAACTACGCTGGAGTCAGGATGATCGTCAGCGGATTTGGACGTACCGACGATCTCTGGAACGGTCAGTATCATATAGAACCTATCTATCAATGTATCTATATATCTAGCTAACTAGCCTGTATTGTCCCACTGCAGGGCAAAAGCCTCCCCTCCTTTTTCCACACATTTCTATCTTTTGCTAGTGCCGGCCAGTCCTTTCGGTAGGAGTCGAGCTCCTCCCACCATCTTCGTCTCGGCTTGCCGCGATGTCGTCGTGCGTTTAGTGGGACCTATTCAGTGGTTCTCTTAGCCCATTTGTCATCTGACATGTGACAGACGTGTCTGGCTCAGTCCCCTTTTGGGTAACTTTCGTGATCTTGGTTTTGGCGCGCAGTGTTGTGTTCCATAAACAGTCCGAAATTCGAACCCGATACTGCGCTCCATGGCTCGCTAGCAAACCTCAAACTTGGACCTCTGCTGAAGTGTACCATATGTGAGAATGAGTAGAATACACATGTCCATAATTCTCCGTTTGAGACACTAAAAGTGGAAACAAAGCTAAGGGTTTTCTCCAAAAGTACTGAAAAAAATTGGTATTTCTCGCACAAACCAAAACATTGTTGCAAAAGCTCCACGAGTCGTGGACCACGACACAGGGAATCCTAGTGTGGAGTCCGGGGAGTTTGTTGAAATCTAGCACGTAAGACTCCTTTGAATAAAGTTTTATTTATTTAAAACTCGTTGTTTGTGATGAAGGCGTTATGATGGTAACAGAAGTCTTTGTTATCGTCCGGTAATATTTATTCATAGGTACTCCAACGACTTGTTCACTAATAACGTATTACATAAAAGAACTTATATATCTATTAGTATGGTGAATTTGTCACTTAAAGAACTACACAGCTTAGACATAAACAAAAAATACATACAAATGAAAAGAATTATATAAAAAGTGATTTAAAATAAACTAACTTATTCACTGTTACAATGTAAGATAAATATGAGCTACTTTACTATAGGAAGACAATATACGAGAAAAAAAATACAACATCAGATTTACTTAATTAATTAATAAACAATAGAATATTGTACTAAATGCCCCAGGTGGTGCTGCCTCCGAGATCCTCCTGTGGACGTGGCAGAAAGGAGTGTCCAACGAGGAATGCCTGAGCTGGTACCCCAGCAGCCAGGTCATCCAGGACGAGACCATCTGCGCAGGATCCTACAACCACACCTCACAGTCCTCTTGTCAGGTAAAAATAAAGAACTTAATAATGGGGGCCGGCAGGGACGTTTCTCGATAAGTAGGTACGTTTTAATAAAATCCCAAACAAGACCAAAATGTGTTCTATGTACTTACGCAAAATATAAACGTATAGTCCATTGGTTTAAGTAATTAAATAAAGATAAACAAAAAAAAACACGCGATGTGGTTAACCGACTAGGTAAACTTAAGACCAGTCACTTCAGTTGTCACGCTACGTCATAGTTGTACTCTTCAATTTAGATATGTAATTATCTAAACCAATGGAGTATAGGTTGCTAAAATGTTCTATCTATTCTGTATAAGTCGACGAAGTAACTCCTATTTCTGTATTAATGCCTATCCGAAGCGGGGTGCTACAGTTTCCGAGGTCACTTCGCTAACTTTTGTATCCTATGTACAGACGCCAGCACATCAAGCTACCTGAAACTGTCAAATTTTCCCAATCAACCTTGAACCTAATGCTTTAGCAGTAAAGTTGAAAATCTATTAAAGAAATTTGACAGATTGTAGTAGCTTGATGTGCTGCTGGCGTCTTTACATTCTCCTACTTCTCACATTTTCTGCATACCGGGCCGAGGCAGGCTTAGTCTGCCACTGATTCAGACAACAGCTTCGTATTAGGTAGAGTAATATGCGAGCCTGCGGCCGTTAATACATGACACATCAAGTCATCGAATTCTGGAGAAACTTCGGCTTTGTAGAGCGTCGTTTCATCTGTGTGACTGTCTCTTTCTGAAATTCGATGTGTCGTAACAAACGCCCGGGTAATGTCGTATGTTCTCATTACCCCTTCATTTTTATAGGTTTAAAAAATGTTTTTGTTTTAACCACCAGGGTGACAGCGGTGGCCCCTTGACCTTCGTAGACGCTGACGGTATAAACACCCAGGTCGGTATTGTGAGCTTCGGCTCCAACGCTGGATGCAACAGCCCCTGGCCTTCTGGTGAGCAATGTTATCATACATCTAGCTTCTTCTTTGAATATCAGCATGAAACCTACAGCAAAAGTTAACAGGCTTCTTCTGGGTAAGCTCGCTCCATCGTCGACTTTGTCTCTGTCATCTCTGACCTAGAC
Organism: Fissipunctia ypsillon; assembly: GCA_947568875.1. NCBI lineage: Eukaryota > Metazoa > Arthropoda > Insecta > Lepidoptera > Noctuidae > Fissipunctia > Fissipunctia ypsillon. The sequence continues at coordinate 10,754,243 of OX387662.1, forward strand.
TAGAGTCAAGAGCAAACCTATCTTAAATTAAAAAAAAAATCATTTTAAAAAAAGTCACGACGTGGTTAAAGGATTATTCAGTCAGCAAAGTTAATAGTTAGATCGTTAATTCGTCACATGCATGAACATTCTTGTTGTTTTTTTCTTGCGTCGATAGACTTGAAAATTGCTGGCTGAATAGGAACCTTTTAACGGGTTTCGGCACCAATATAAGTTCCATAATCAGAACCAAATGAAATAATACCAGATTATTTTAAGTGTGAAAAAGGACAGGGGTTCCAAATCAAAATCCAAACATGGTAGATTGTTGACAAACAAAAATCAGAAGCTGAAAGGTATCATAGATGATCTCGGTAGTATTAGCCGTGTGTTTTCTACGAGGTTATTTCCATTTGCGGTGATTAAAAGTCAATCAGTGGCCTGTCACACGTTTGGTGTCCCTGTTTACGACACCCCCTTCCTCGAACCCCTGACAGGCCTACTATGCACCTGGAGCTAGACCACCACCTCTTAAAGCAGTATTATTGTAATCTTACTTCAGTGTGGGAAATAGATGGGGCTAGACGTCCTGTATAGCTCCATCTCTTTCGCACACTGAAGTAACATTAAAATAATACTGCTTTAAAAGGTGGTGGTTGGCCCCCAGAATATTCATAACAGTTTGTTTGAACGAAACGTACAGTGGTACGAGGATCTTTTGGCGCCTTAATGGCATTTTTAGTAATCATTTGTGAATTAATATTGTCACAGAAATTGTATTAACCAGATGACGGCGTTAGTTCCGACCATGGCCGTGCGCCAAAGGAACCGTGTACCTATTTTACCAACGAATAGAAAACAGATGCCCTAGAAACCGATATAAAAGTTTATATTTCTATGCCTTGAAAGAAACTACTCAGCAAAGAACATCGAACTCATTGTCTCTAAACCTCGTTCCTCAGGTTTCGTCCGTCCCGGCCACTACCACGACTGGTTCCAAGAGGTGACCGGCATCGACTTCGACTGGAACAGCGATGCTATTAAGCCCGACTCTGAGGAGGATGCTGACAGTCCCTCATCCGAGGACGCCAGTGACGAGAGTCCTTCGTCTGAGAGCGCTGACAGCAGCGGGGATGCCAGTGACAAGAGTCCTTCGTCCGAGAGCGCTGACAGCAGCGAGGAAACTCAGAAAGTGCATGTTGTCAACTATTAAGTTGATGTGAAGGAAATAAAAGATTTTTGACTTCAAAACCTTCCATTTTATTTATTTTTGAGACCCGGTCTATTGTGTAAACATCTCACTGTGAAAACTTAGAGCGGGAGCACACGATGCGTTGCGACGTCGGAGCGGCACCGCTTAGTTGTTTACGATCCATTTTTATTAACAGACTGTCCAACACTGCTGGGGCACTGGCGGCGTCGCTGCGAAATAACAACGTTGCGGCACCGCACCGCTCGTGTGCTCGCCAATGTACGGCGAAATCCTTGCGTTGAAGCGCCACAACGTTGTTACGTCGCAGCGGTGCCGCAGGCGCCCCAGCAGTGTTAGACAGTCTGTTTATGTGGCATGGAAGAGCCGATGCACAGGATGCGTTGCGGTGCAGCGTCGCAACGCATCGTGTTTATAGGCCCTTAGAGAATACGCTTGCATTTTTTAAGCATAGGTACTGACTGTATTCAGAACCAGATTTTTACAGAATAGATCGGTAGAGCCTATTTGTACCATTTTTTCGATTTCTGTGATAAAGTATAGGTAGGTACTACCCCCCCCCCCCCCCCCCCCCTACTGTCATGTCGTTCCTCCACCTAACTTTAAAGCACCTGCTAAACGGTCGCCAACCGCGTCCCCGACAGAGGTGACCTTGGTTAGCGACCGGCGGAGCTGTGTCAATGTTTGGTCGTAAACCACCAAGGTCACCTCTGTCGGGACGCGGTTGGCGACCGTGTAGCAGTCGCTTAACCTCGGTATCAGTATCGGGTCGCGAACCGTGAAAACCTGTGAATGATAAGCAATGACGTAAAGGTTGGCTGTAAAATAAAAAAGTAAAATTAATTTATAACTTAAAACTTTATTATTATTCACATTCATTTGTTATTGTTTTATGTGTTTAAAGTAGGTTATAGTTACATTCGTGTGTAGGTACGTACATTTTGCGTGTCTGTGACTTCTGTAAGTGCGCTTCTGCGCGTTGTATTTGAACCGGCACCCTAATTGCGTAATATACTATCAATCACAATCTGAATGATTTTGAAGCATATTGCTAACCCATTGCTTCATATTATGTTCGAAAAATGTACTGTAATGCCTAGCCACACACGTTACGATTTATTTGCGCAAAAGGCTTGCGCAAGTACCTATACGTGACACCAAATGCTTCAGATACTTGTGCTTACTCATCCCACACACGTCCGATTACCCTCGAACCCCCCCCCCCCCCGATCCCCCGTCCGATTTACTTGCGCAAGTAAATCGTTACGTTTGTGACTACCATGTGTCGGACTTACTATTAACACAAAAGCAATGCCCCACGCACACATTAATTAAGCCCAGGTACAATTTTTTAACCTCTGTTGAATTTTCAACTCTCGGCGCGAATCCGTTCGTTGAAAATACAGCGCACGATAAAAATTCGCCCGTGGGTATGAGGGTGTACGCTGATTGGTAGGACTTTATAAATGCAATTATTGTGTAATAACTTTTCACGGACTGGGGCCGTATTATGACGTGTTAATGTCATCATGATTCCCGTGCGAGAGAGAGAGAGACGATGCTATACATGACCGATAGCACCATCCTTTTTTTCGGACAGGAATCATAATGGCATTAATACTTCATAATACGGCTCCTGACCGACGCAAAAATAAAAACGTAAGCTATCAGGTACCTACTTTATAAAGGCAGTTAAAAGCAGAACACATAATATTAGGTAAAGTTTGAAATGTAATCAACAATTACTGTTGTTACAATCCTACACCAAAAGCAATATTAGGACATTAACATATGTACATCAATACATAATTACTATAGTAGTAAGTAGTATATTGTCTCTTGTTTACAAAAATGTTTAAATACACATCTATCTATAGGTATGTATCATAAAATAGTTATAATATTAATAAATCGTTATCACCATTTTCATTTAAGTTATCAATAAGTGCTCACAATAGAAAACCCTCAATCAACGCGAGGGAATACTTTAGCAAGGTCCAGCCCGCCTGGGCGAGTGGGGAGTAACCTACTGGTTTAGGCCGGTTACAGTGCTTCACCAACCGTCAGTGCGTGCGTCGGTCGCGTTCGTCATTTATATGGAAATTTATTAAACACTAGTTGTTGCCAAGGCCGTAGCCAGGGGGGGGATCAAGGGGGATTGATCCCCCCCCGAAATAAAAATTTATTTTATAATTTTGATAAGTGTTAAGAGGCGTTTTACAATCCACTAGCGCCGCCAATCGAAAAAATATCATAACTCGTAAATAGAATCACAAATACAAATTATTACTGTGGAAAAGGCAATTTTAAAAAGTAATTCAACCGAGACTTGAACAGCCGTCTTGTCGCTCAGTAAGCAAGAGCGTTACCACTACGCCACGGTTCTTTTTACTTAGTTACATAAAGAACTTTACGTAGAAATTTCTCTATAATAAAAACGAATGGCGTCTTGCCGCTTTATATATTTATTGAGGGGACTCTGCCCTACAATATATATGAAAGTGATGGGAATCTGTGATTCCCAAGTTTGATACTCCCCTTGTAAGGCATAGACAATTATATTACTGCACTGTGTATGGTACCAAATTAAAAGAATAGACTATGGCAACACTACTACTGTTGACAGCTGTGATATGTCAAACGTCAATCGGACATGACACGTCATTGTATGTCGCCAGCCGTGAAATGTGCCACGCGTACAACAAACACATTAAGACAAGCGGGTGAGTAATCAGTTATTATTAATGAAATCTTTGTACATTTCCTTAATGTTTATGTTAATTTGCTATAAAGAATGAACTATCTGAATAGGACTAAACTTATTTTTCTGCTTTACATTTAAGAAGCGAGGTTAAGAGCCGATATGGCCAAAACCAGAACCAACATTATTTATCGAAGTAAATATTTGTGTTCAAATGGAATTAATACTTGGCTGTTTTTTTTAATTGTCACAGGTCGGTTCAACATTTGAAATGGCAAAAAGGACGCAAGAAAATACATTATTCAAATATTTATTTAAAAAATCTAAACCTGATACTGGTAGTGAAGGTTCTACTGAAAATCAGGGTTCGAGTGTTTTCGACAGTGATACTGGTACAAGTAGTTCTGGTACTTTTTCTGTCGTTCCTGGGACTGTGGATGATGTTTCTCAGCATGTTTTAGATGTTGGCTATTATACGGGATCGAACACTAAAAAAATTGATGATAATTTAAAGTACAGATTGTTGAATTCTCCTTGGATGCCAGAAAAGACATTTAAGTTTCCAGTAAGTGACGATAAAAGAAAGCTAAAATTTCAAATGCAATGGTTTGATCGGTTCTCGTGGTTGGTTTACACGAATACAGGACAACAAGGTGCTTTATGCAAATATTGTGTATTATTTGCCAGAGATTGCGCAGGTAAAGGCTCTCATCAGCAGTTGAAATCCTTAGTTACTCAGCCGCTCACTAAATGGAAAGATGCTGTACATGATTTCATACAGCACAGTGAAAGCCAGTACCACAAATCTTCTGTATTATTGGCTGATAATTTTATGAAGGTGTATGATAAATCTCAACCAAATATAATAAGTCAGATTGATAGCGGATACTTAGCGCAAATAGCGGAAAATCGGAAACGGCTCATTCCGATTATTGAAACAATAAAGTTATGTGGACGTCAGGAATTGGCACTGAGAGGTACGTGCGACTCGGGTCCAATAAAAATCAATGATGCTGAGCCAGAAACAAATGATGGAAACTTTCGTGCTATCTTACGGATGAGAAGCAGATGTGGAGACTCAAATCTAATAAAGCACACAGAAAATATGACATTGAACGCTACCTACCTAAGCCCGACCATACAAAATGAACTTATTGCAATTTGTGGTGAAATAATCCAGAAAAAAATTGTGCAAGGATTAAATTCTGCGAAGTTTTTTTCAATTCTTGTTGACGAAACTACTGATGTTTCACGACAAGAACAGATGTCCATTTGTCTGAGATATGCCGAGCCAAAAGATAATGGGTTTATCTTGCGTGAAGATTTTTTAACTTTTGTAACAGTTGAGAATACAAAAGGTAGATATTTAGCCAATGCAATTTTATCTGAATTAAAATCTTTGGGAGTAGATTGCGAATATTTAGTCGGACAAGGATATGATGGAGCCTCTTCGATGAAAGGAAGTTTTAATGGTGTGCAAGCGGTAATTCGTGAGTTACATCCAGAAGCCTTATACGTTCATTGCAGCTCACATTCATTGAATTTAGCTCTGGGTCATTCTTGCCAGGTTCAGCCTATTCGAAATACAATTGGAACTATAAAATCAGTGGGAAAATTTATCAAGGACTCGGCAAAACGAACCAAGTGTTTAAAAAATAATATCGAAAAAAACTTCCCTGAAACACAATGGAAAAACCTTACGGCAATGTGCGAGACCCGCTGGGTAGAAAATCATGATGGGTTGTTAAGATTTAAAGAAATTTATAAAGCTATTGTTGATACACTAGACGACTTAAGCACTGACATGGATTCTGAAACATCGTCAAAGGCTAATTCTTTTCTAAAATCAGTCATTTCAAGTGATTTTGTTATAAGCCTATGTTGCTTAGGAATGTTGTTCCCGTACACACTGACACTATGCAAAATACTTCAATCTCCCTTATGCGATTTGGCAGCAGCTTTACAACATGTCGATTTAATTATAAAGACTATTGAAGATGTTCGTCAAAATATTGATTCAAAATTTGCTGAACTTTTCAAGAATGCACAGAATTTGCTCAGTACTGTAAACGAGGAAATAAAAATTCCGCGAATAACGTCACGCCAAGAGCATAGGGCAAACTACAACACAAAAGATCCTGAAACTTTTTTCAGAATTACTATAATGATTCCACTTTTGGATGACTTCATTGATCAGCTTCAGTCGAGATTCCAAAATCATAAAGCCACATTATCATCTCTCAACATTTTAATTCCGTCTGTGTGTTGCAAAGAACCAATTAATCAAAATTATCAAGGAAACAGCTTTGAGCTCTATAAAAAATATTTGGAATGGGACTTCGTAAAAGCTGAATTAGACATGTGGCGGATAAAATGGATGGAAGAATCTGAACTAGATCGACCAACATGTGCTATTGAAGCTCTCGGAGAATGCAACCAGGCCTTATTTCCAAACATTCACAAACTTTTAAAGATCTTGGCGACACTGCCTGTTTCTACATGTACTCCCGAGAGGACTTTCTCTTCTCTGAAACGCCTCAAAACTTATTTGAGAAACTCCACAGGCCAGGAAAGACTAAACGGTTTGGCGTTAATGTCAATCCACCGCAGAATTGACATCGACACCGAGGAAGTAATTGATTTGTTCGCTGCAAAAAAAGCTAGAAGACTAAATTTAATTTTGTAATAAGGATTAATATTTCTTTAATGTTTTTTTCATAAATAAATATAATAAGTAACACTATTTTATTTCTTTTATTAAAACATTTCATGTTTTTCTACTGTTCTACCAAATCAAACCCCCCCCGAAATTATTTTCTGGCTACGGCCTTGGTTGTTGCTCGCGACTTCGTCTGCGATCCAGAATGAAAAGTAGCCTATATCCTTCTCCAGGTCATGGTCTATCCATGTGCCAAATTTCATCGGAATCTCTTCAGCCGTTTTAGCGTGAAAGCGTAACAAACAAACTCACTTTCGCATTAATAATTTAAGCTGGGGTACCCGGCTTCGCTCAGGGAGTTGTTCCAGAATATTACACAACATTCGAGAGTGTTCTGGAATATTCCACAATGATCTGGGATGTTCCCGAACATTCTACAACATTCTAGAATGTTGTGGAATGCTCTCGAATACTCTCGAATGTTCCGGACTGTCCTAGAAATTTCTAGAGGGCGAAACTTCCAGCCCTTATATCTTCAAAAGCACGCCTTTCAGGTGAAAACGGAAACCTTTTTCATGGATGAGAGATAGAGGGCTACCACAACATATGTATAACTTCATTGATCGTACCGGGACTCATTTCTGAGTTTTAGCGGCACGCACATTGCACACTATCTTTTATAATATATATTGATTGATTACAGTGCTACACGTAACAGTCCGCAATGTTTATCATTCAGAAGAGCACTGAATGCTACTGTCGGTCAATGCGTATCGTAAGGAGCGACGCTACGCACTGACGGTCGGTGAAGTAATGTAACTGGCCTCATATTTTTGCTACAGCATGAGTCTATCTCGTGTCGAAACTAGAGAAAACAATCAAATCCACGAGCGACAGAGATAGAGAGATTTAGGGCCTATGCACACAAAGAATTTTATGCGTTTTCCATACGCACGCTGTCGGATTTTCAATCAGCACGGAAAGATTAAAATCCAACAGCGCGGTTTTATTTAGGCTGTCAACGACGCGTATCTGCGCTGCTTATCTTGAGAAAGCAGCACCAGACGCTGTAGTATTACGTTCACAGCGCGTTTTTGTTGCCTTAAACTAAGCGCACATTAAGCCGAATCGGGGCGCAGCGCAATGCATTTTCATTCAAAAAAGCGCAGTGCGGGCCGCTTAGCGTAGTATGTAGAAAAGTATACGCACGTCTACGCCGCGGCGCGTTAAAAAGTCGTCGTGTACCCTTATGAAAGCAGACCACAGGCCACAGATTTATTTAGCTATTAATGAAAAAATGATAGCGGCTCGGCTTATAGGCCATATTCGACAATTGAACACTCTAGTTTTTATTATCTACGATCATGTACACCTGCAAAATAGTATTTACAAATAAAGAAAATGTCTCTTCTCCTTACTAAATTATATTGCACAATGTTTCGCAACAAATATAAATCTTTATATTATTGCCATTGCAGGTTAAACTAACCATTCTCGGAAGTTTTTATTTTTAAGCACAGCTTGTAATTTTACAATTGAACTGTGATGTGTCATTTAATTAACCCTTTAACCGCCTACGACGGATTAATCCGACAAATATTTTCGTGTCCATTTCGCCAGGGTCGTATATTTACGACCAAATATCGTAATGATTCAAGTTGCCCGGCGCTGGGGGCACGACAACTGATATGAAGTCGGGCGGTTAAAAGGTTAATACAGGGTCAAATTAAATTAAGGAAACTCGGCAAAAACTTATGATGTTTAAATATTGATACTCATCCGGGTATCGACCGCTGGTGGCGTAGTGTGAGAAAATCAGTTAAGACACAACATGAAATCTATTTTTTTTTTTTTTTATCCTCTAGATATGGATGCCCATCACGCCTGCGGAGTTTCGCTAGCTAATTTAATTTGACCTTGTATAATTTAGTATAGAGAAGAGATCATACAAGCGATATTATCATCACTACCTATCTGCTTGCTCCACATTAACTTGCCTGAACGACGGGTTATTCATATTACTACTTGCAAAAATAGTCGTTAACAACTCTTGACAATACTCCTTCTCTTCTAAAAACCTATCATCACTTAGTTCTGGTCGCTTGAGGTGATCTTGTAGAACATTCTTCAAGTTATACCTCGGGTCCCGACACAGGCTCAAGATGGTGGGGTCCTTGGTACACACTAACACTTGCAATATGCTCAGCAAATGTTCTGTGCTGTCGTTCCTTCCGGCTTGAAGGTCTCCTGCTATGACCTTAACGATGTCAAGGTTTACGAATTGTTCTGAAAATATAACGAAATGTTATTAGAGTATACTCTAGTACAGTTTTTTTATCTCACGAAGCCACGCGTGCTTTACTTGTGGTAACCAAGTGTACAAACACGCTGCGAATGTGTGTGTAAGCGCAGGAGCTCTCGGTACCGCCCGAGACAATGGCGAAGTCGGAAGTGTGTGTACGTGTGTGTTATTATGTTCTGACGCTACTCATCTTCATTCCGAAATGTTTATGTGTAGGTACAATAAATTAATATTGAGGTTACAAACCACAAAGAAATCTCGAGTCGGAAAGTGAATAGTTTCTAAATATGATCCTTTATTTTTTTTTAAATTCTTAATGATTACATAAACCTAACACCACCACGCCTGTATTCCCTGCAGGGTTAGGCAGAGGTGTACCTATAGTACACCCACATTTTGCCAGTTATGTTGTAAGTCCCATGTATTAGGGGGCGAGCCTATTGCGGACAACCAGGCACAAATCCAAACTCCGGGCTGCTACAGAGAAATTCCAGATAGATAAACTCAATAACACTTTGCCCGACCCGGGAATCGAACCCAGGAGACCAACGAGGCAGTAATGATTAACAAATGTTTACTATACATTTTTTGATGTGTGAATGACATTTAACTTTAAGCAATGATTATAAATATAACCAAGAATAATTTGATTTTACGTTACTTAAAATTACTGTTGTCCAGTTCTTAAATGATAACAAGCAGTGGTCTTACTTCTAGAGTCAATGAAATTCTGGCAAAAATGTCTGATGAGAAAAGCCGCCTTTGTCTTGGCAGATGGTTCAGGCGTCGTGAGTAGTTCAGCGAGGACTGGACAGCCTCCCAGCTTGATCAGCTCCAGGGAAGCTGGGTCGTACCCGCGAGTCATACCTGTGGGGAAAGAAAATTATATTATTTACTACTATAATTATGAAGGAGAAAGTAAGAAAATATTAGTATGCAAAATTTTGTGAAGACCATAATATTACTTTATAAACACATCTGATGCATTGCTCTAGTATCAATGTTTATTTTTAATTGTGTTAGAATCAGTCATTTCAATTCATGACTTGTAGATTTTACGACAAAACTAAAAAAAGTTATGTGAAAAAAGAATTAGGGCTGATTTTTCTATAGTCAGAAGAATAAATACGTCGTTTTGACATATTTCCTACACAAAAGCTGTCAAACCGTCAAATTAATTCCTCAGATAAAAGTTGTCTAACAATCTTAAAAATGAATTTGAACATACCGTTAACTACAGCTGTTAGCTACAGTCTGCTAACATTGCCGTTACTCACATGATAAAGCATACAGACACTTGGCAAGTGCGGTCCCCCGTTCCGTCTGTACCAAATTGAGCAGCACCGGCAGCAGCCCACTGTTCAGAGCTCTCTCCTGGCAGAACGGGTTGTTTTGACACGCCGTGCCCAGCACTGAGCTGGCACGAGCTCGCAAGTCCTCATTTGGACTACTGTAGCACATTGGAAACATAGCGAAACCACCCATCTTGTAGAAGTCTGGAATTTTAAGTTTAATTAAGTATTAAAAAGAAAGTTTGGTTAGGAGGTATACCTTCAACTGTCATGATATGAGACAGAATTCAATTTCTGTTGTTACCAACCACTAGCCGGTCATTCAACAGCTGATGGGCCAATAGCGTAACTTATTTAGCCCTGCAGTTGATAACATGAATCCGTTGGCCCTGCACCTGATCTCTCTCTGATTGTGTTGGATTGCCGTCTCATCCTCATCGGACTATGAAAATCAGGGAAGATGATGAGAAGAGGATGATGAGTGACAATTTGGTATATGTTGACTTTAAATGACATACTTAAGAATGCACTATTAAAGTAATTATTTGTCACTCATTTAAAATCAGACAAATATGTAATCTGTATAAAACCCTGATAGATCTCTGGGGTATTCTAAAGCTGAACAGGTTTAAAGCTGACCTGAATGCTAATATGTGTGTTTACACCAGGCAAATTGGACAGCATTATGTAGTAATGAATCAAGCACTCAAAATTGATGCAGGCTGAGCGATTGTAGACCACCTAAACTTTGTCATAAACTTAGTTCTTGTTAAAAATCACTTATAATGCATGAAAACTAGGTAGTGGAACTGGTAGCATAATGAAATGAAATTATTTATTATGTAAATGGGATAACAGAATCACTTTTACACTTCATATTAAAAAAATTAAGCTAGACGGACTCGACATTTCCTATCTGACTACCCCTGAGAAGAAATGGCGAAACAAACTCAGGGGTCAAAGTCTCTTAAGAGACTCGTTCAAGAGATTCCAAGAGGTTTGTTTAAGAGATTTCGTGTTTGGACTTTAAAGTCCAGACATAATCTTGGTCAAATCATGTGACAATCATCCATCTCTGAAATATTCTTTTGAGGAAAGAACCACACAAATTTGAGTGGACATGTCCAGTCAGTCATATTAGACAACATATCAAAGTTTTGCAACAAAAAGAAGTTCATTTTGAAAAACTGTCGCTTGATTCATTTATGCATAACACTGTCCAATTAGGACTGTATCCTATGTAAATTAGAACAATAATGTAAAGACTGTTTTCTTACCATTAGCCACATCTAGGTCATCAAGATGATCCAGTAGTACGGTGAATGAATTCCTCACTTCATCAGGCAAGGCATCACCCTCCTTTATACTATCCAACACTTCCCTGTTTGTAAGTACTTTGATAGCGTTATCCAACACTTCTGACACATTCACGGTTAAACTCCTCAGCGCTTCTTCAAGGAATCTACGCCTCTGAAATGTTATGATGTAATGTTTGAAAAAATTGCATGGGTTAAGTAAATTATATTATAGTCGTTTTCAATTTGTAGTTCATGGTTTGTTTTCTACTTTCATATTTTAATGCAGTAGGTATTAACCAAAGACAAATAATTTGCATTTTAATATGATTACTGAAACATGTACTAAAAAGCAGTAATAACTTACAAAATCATGTTTAGCAGCCATGTTTACGAACCTGATCATCCAGAGGGGCTCTCACTGTGGTCCCTGGAGCATCTTCCGCTTGCGTTGCTTCCATAGCAAACTTCAACAGACTCTGAAAACACCACACAAAACATGGGATTATATATGTACTAGAACAGCCTTCTGAAAACATGGTAAACTATGACTTGTTATTTAGTCCATTACCTGTAAATTTTTTGGCTGTCTTCGGTTCACAGGACCCTGACTACCAGCCGCCCCAGCTGGTAATGTTTGCAAAGGTCCACCAAGCGACAAACCATCATTTTGTGTATTTTGTTGATTGTTGGCAGCAGAAAAACTCAATGCTCCAGCAATACCTTGTACCGGTTGGGCATTATCCTGACTATTAACAGGAATAGCAACCGTGTTATTCTTTCTAGGAGCGTTATTTGAACTCATTTTGAGTGACCAAAATTTTTAACTTAAACACAAGTTGAACTTCACTTTAACTGACAAAAAGTCACTAGATAGATTGATGATACACTACTAACAATGTACACACAGACCAACGCTTTTATTGAACGCGATGAATCACCTAAAGGACTTCTGGAAAAATGAAGAATTATCGAGAATCAAACGCAGCACACGCATTGCACATTACCACATTGAACAAACGTCAATTTGAAACGACAGCCACTCTGTCAAGTGTCAACTGTCTAGTGATGCCACCCTGTGATTTTGGATTTCCCCTAGCTTCTCCCGAAAACCCCCTTAATCAGATCCATAATCCAAACCAGCACTTCGCCAGCGACTTCGTCTTATTTTCCCTTACTAAATTCAACACCTGCTCCATCCCTTTTAAAGGATAGTTTTGGAAAATTAATAATACACTTTTTATTATTTATTTATTTAAGTATTTTGGTCAATATTCAAAAGAATTTTCTAATAAACCGTATCTCACCTTTTCATCCCAACAAAAAGAAACATAAGTTTCAAGATTTTTTTAAAGTTTCATCATTAAATTTTTAGAACAATTATGTATTCCAACTTTTGAGTTAATTCAGACACGCAGTAAAATCCAAACCTCAAAACTTAATTTCTTCTGTTTATCCCGTTAGGGGTCATTTTTGAAAACCCAAAAATTTTCTGACAAAAGTATTAATAAAGAGTTTCGAGTTAATCGGACCGTTCGTAAAGGTTCATCCAAACAAACTTTAACACCCCTAAACTCCTTTGAGGGATAGTGTTGAAAAACTAATAACGACAACCTTTATTATTTACTCATGCAAGTATTCGTGCCTTAATTTGAAGCTCAATAACCTGAATAAGTCTTTCATTCAAACATTATTCCTCCTTTTCCTTAAAGGATGAATTTCCAAAAACCCCTTCTTGTTTGCTCGCATATTTAAAAAAAAAATAGCTTTGTGCTAAATTTTACGTTTCTAGTCCCAGTAGTTTCAGCTGTGCGCCGCTATGTCAGTGAGTTTTTCCTTTATGGATAGTTAATTATAATTTACAATCACCTCCCGCGCGATTTCCTCCACGTGGATTTCGTACATTTAAATGTAGGGAACCGCTGATTTTTTTTTCACGATTTCAGGTTTGGTCCCATAGTAAAAGTTATTCATAATGATGAGTACAATGACCCCTTAAGAGGTTATGCGTTATTTATGTTACACCTTGTATATGTATAGATCAAACAACAACGTATGTCGCTAAAAATCATTAAAAGCATTCATTGTTAAAGATTCAAAGTCCTCAGTGTCAGTCATTTTCTCACTGTTCAAGGTTTACAAGTCTCTGAATAATTTTCAGTCACCTAAACAAGAAAAATCCCTAAGTTTAGGGCAAAATATCCTAAGGGGGAACACTGAATGTCAAGCTGACACTTGTCTAAATCCTAGACCAAAAAAATGGTTTCACAACTGACAATATTTTATTGTTGTTGTTTTTATTACAGAGAACAGCCTTTTTGCTAAACAAAATATATACAAAATGTTTTTTTTTTTGTTTCAATGATACACTACTGTCCAAAAGTTTGAAAGCACCAGGTGTGCTTCCAAACTGGACAATAGAGTCATGGGAAAATGTCCTTTGGAGTGACGAATCAAAGTTTCAGATTTTCGGATCCAATAGACGTGTGTTTGTACGCCGCCGGTCAAAAGAAGAGAGGGCTTCAGAGGCATGTGTACTGTGCCTACTTTCAAACATGGTGGAGGTAATGTCATAGTTTGGGGGTGTTTTGGCAGTGAGGATAACCGAAAAACTAAACAAGGAATGTTACTTGAAATTCTCCAAAATTCCGCCGTACCCAGTGGACTAAATCTAATTGGTCCTGAATTCATTTTCCAACAGGATAATGATCCTAAGCATTCTACTAAACTGTGCCAGACCTTTTTGAACAAGAAAGAAGATGAAAAAATCTAACATCATGCAATGGCCATCTCAATCACCTGATCTCTCTCCCATTGATCTTGTTTGGGATGAACTCGATAGAAGGGTGAAAAATCGTTCTCCTACGAGCTCAAAACATTTGTGGAAGCTATAGAGCGAATGGAACTAATTAGATGAAGATTATTTTAATAAATTAATTAATAGAATGCCTAGAATATGCGAAGGAAAAAGGAGGACACTTTGATGAAGCTAAAATTTAATTTAATTTTATATTGTACCTATGTAAAATTTTTGTTTATATTTTAATTTTTTATCAATACATTGAAATTGAAATGACTTTATTTTGTTTTATTTGATTTTACTTTGCTGCTTCCAAACTTTTGGACGGTAGTGTACCTTCATGATGAAAACGAAAAAATTGGGATTAGGAATTATTTTGTGTGACACCAACCTTAGTTCATAAGCCCCCCTGATTTCAACCTCGCTTTTTTGTAATCCCCCAACAAGAGAGACTATGAAAGATTAAAAGGCTTCTACTTCGCTAACACTGAATATTATTTATTTAGTCAAAATTTAGTCATTGTCTTATCAAGGTGTATAATTGCTCAAAGACTGAATAATGAATCGCAAATTTTGGAATAGAAAGAAAGAAATTATAGAACAGGATTTAAGGTGTTTGACTTTTAAGCTACGAAGGACTAAAAAATTGGGAAATATTTAAGCAATCCTCTAAAAACTTTTTGACCTCCTAATGATGAACACTTTTTTAAATTAAGTAATTAATCTTTTTGCGCTTTTAATGATGCACATCCAAGTCGGTCGAAGTTACTTGTCTATTTATTATTTTCAGGACCCCAAAATAGTGATAATTTGAGATTCACAAAAAGAGGCGCAATCATTATATTATAGGGATCAATAATATTTTTAGGAGAGCAAAATAGGAATTATTAGAGGTTCGATTAAATGCATGCCTTAAGGCGTGAAAAGTATTTTTTTTTTTAATACTTTTTGGTCCTTCTGATAAGTTTCGTTATCGCCCGTAACTTCAGCCGAAACTACGGATTTCGTGCTTAGGAAGTAGACCTCCTGGGCACTGCAGTGCTCGCGTAATTCCTCTCGCTATAGCCCGGCAGGTATTGGCCTTCATTCTACAGCCATCACATTACGGCCGCAGTTCCTTTTGAGAGGCACCCGTTGGCCCCACCCTTGGCCCCACCCTATACTTTAGCGGCCGGAGAACCGGAGAACACTGAACGCCCACTGGTGCCCAACTTTCGTCCGCTGCGGATAGGAAGAGATGTTGTAGGTTGTAGCCTCCCACTCTTCCTCCTTCGCAACCAAGTCTTTGCCATCGCTCCCAACCATGGACTGAACCACGACCGGAAGCGTCGTCTGTTTTTTCCTTTATTATAGCTAGATATTAATACCCAACAAATCACATCAGAATCTGTGAAATCCTGACCCCATCGCTGGACAATGGTACCTATTTCATTGATCCTCCTTTTCCATTTTTATGTATCTTAAATCTTATTTAGGCGAAGCCCGAATGCTTATGCCATTTTCTCCGCGTCTTTAAAATCGAGATAAAACATTATCAGGTTCACGCGCGGTATACGACACACAATAGAAGTTTCATTGTTATGAGTGCTATACCGTGAAAGTTCAACAAATCTATCTCAACTCTCAGCTCAGGTTATTGAAAGTCGTTACTATGATAATAAAACGCCTGGATTACTTGCTGCCTAGTATGATAAATATTACTTCAGATAACTTATCAGTATCACAAAGATAATGCTTAGCGAAGTAACATGTTTTCACAATAACATCCCACGCAGCGGGAGATCCCACGAAACACATTATTGTTTTAGAAATTAACATTTTATATTCTTTTTTCGGTGATATTTGATAACGTGTGGTGTTTTTTTTTTTACTCTTTGTACTTAGTTACGTTTAACAAGCTATAAGTTGGTCGAATATCGATTCGTAATTAGTTGAAGTAATTAATTATCGCAAAAAGGTAAGTGATCACAAATGGTGTTTTTATTTTTATCCGACTTCATTAAGAGACAAATGAAGAATAGTGTGTGATCTATGTTTATCCTAAATGCTAATTAAACGTAAAGACACCTTGGAGGTAGTATTTTTGGATACTGTATTTGAAGTAGCTACCAATCAATTAAAAAGTAGACAAATAAATCTAATAAAAATGCACACAAAGGATTTGAGACTAATTATAACAAACGGGACTCTGCAGTTAATGGCAGTTATTATGCTTCTTACCAATCCTCTAACTTATTAACAAAATAACAACCAAAATATAAATTATCAGCGTGGTTATCGACATGATTGATAAGACAACAACATGATACGAAGCTTATTTTAGAATACTTACTATCATTACAAAATGTTTTCGGGATCTGAAAGAAATGGCTGCGTAGCATAATCTCGTAAACTCGTATGTAGGTATTCTTATATTACGTGGACTATCAATATTTTCAGCGGACTCATATAAGGGGATTTTGACTGGTCAAGCGTACACTCTACATTTCAATAACTTCAAATCATTAACGTTTAGGATATAAACCCATAGATCAAAAGTATAATAGACTAAGCAATGGGATTTTTTACTGTTCGATCACTCTATGCTTCGATAATATAATATAATAAACAACAATGATATTCGCATCGCTTGCTCTGTGAGAGAATAAAGTAACGTTCGTCGCACAAGGACGACCCGTCTTATCGGATAAAATTATCATGTATCATAAATTCATAATATGCAAATCGATAACGTGAATAAACAGTTTAAACAAATGTTATAGCGCCAAATCCCGCTAGATACTCCTGTTTTGCCATTTTCTTTAATGAGGAATACATAATTATTATGTTAAAAAAAAACTCCAAAGTTCCATGTGTCCGTGATGGTACCGTACACATGTCGTCATTCAAGGCTGTTGTTATGCCCTATAATTATTTTATATTGTATACATTTTTTTATATTGTTCCACTGCGAATTCTCATAAAGTATTAGTACTGGCAGGGGCTAAATTTCACGCACTATTAATGTATGTGAAAAGTTCGCTTTCTTTATGAACTCATTTGTGTATGTAGGTAGTACCTACGCTGTCATAACGTCAATCGGAATGTTATTCAAAAGTCTTGTTCAATATCTCCGTTCCTGAGCAAGCATTATGAAATTTCGCATAGCGCGCGATCTATTTGGAAAATATTTGTGTGTAGCCGTTTTCAAGTACGGTCTACGCTAGCTTGATCGTTACGCCAGGCAGCGTGCACAGTAAAAAAGGTCTTTATTTCATTTCGGTCACAAACTAAAGAGGCACCATTTTTTTTTTAATTTTTGCACTAATTAAGCTCTATTTAGGCTCTATTTATAGGGCATAACAACAACTAAACTGAATTACATCATGTTTACGCTACCATCACGGACACAAGTTCCATTTATCTTTGTTATCATTGATGCCGATTCTCTTGTACACCGAACTAAACTAACTAAACTATCACTAAAATTCCTTACTTTTGGCTATGAGAATCTTAAGCTATTCTGCAAAAAAATATCACTAAATTCAAAAATAATTTTGACACAACTAAATCGAATTTCACAATCGCGACTCCACGTGGTACCTAAGTACTTGTTTACCCTACCCCGTGATTTTTTTTTTTGAGCCGGAGACGCGCAGGGGGGCAGCCTTGACGTGTTTTATACGGAATTTTTCACTTTTTGTACTTATGGAAAATATGAAAAATTATTACCATTACAGTACTGTTTTGCACCTGAAGTCGAGGTGTTGGTGTGAATTTCAGTTCCTGCCAACTAATTTTATTCCACACCTTTTTAATCGCGCTTAAAAATAATCAGATTTAGTTATAAAATCTAAATTTTAGGTGAAAAACGTCAAATTCAGAATAGCAAAACTACCATTTTCACTAAACTAATAACTCGTGGCATCTTAGTGCTGTCAAATTAAAATATAAGTAGTTAAGTTGAGTCACTTTAGTCAAATTCAGAATGGGAAATCGTCGTTTGACAGGAATAAACTTAAATGGTGATTTTTAGTCCAGTTTAGACGCATTTGTGACAAGAGAATCGGCACCATTGTTGGGTTTTTTCCTTTACTAACTAGTTTATCAATCGATTTCCAGCGATGGCGCCTCGGCAGGACACCAGAGCCCAGCCACAAGCGATCAGAATAGAGCAGGGGAGGCAGCCCCCACCCCCGCCGCGACCCGGCCGCCTCCAGAGACCCCCGCACGACAACCCCACCGTGTACATAAACAGGCCCACGAATATACCTCGCAACAATGTCAACACCAGTGAAATCGCTCGCACGTAGGAAAACATAGTGAATGAAAACAAAATTGTATTTTCAGGCTAGTATGTGCCATAATTCGTTTCTTTTTTTTAATGAACACTACGCATTAAGAAATGATGGCTAAAAGCCTCTTATCTCAATATCGTTAAAATATATTTTTTTGCATTCATAAAATAATAGTTTTAAAAGTTATTTTGGTATTGTGATCGTTTGCGGTTTTTAAATAGGTATAAGGTACCTAGCTATCTGCCGCGGAACGAAAACATTGATTTATTGTAATATAAGTTCACTGTACTGTTTCTAGGTTATCACTTCACATCCTAGTTACCTAGACAGCTGTAGACTACCTTCTCACCTTCTCAATTCAAGGGTGGGATTTCCCACCTATAAATTGGGAAGTATTTATTGAAAGCCTGCATACGGAAAATTTTATGGGCACGTACCTAGTGTACCTACCTTTCTAATATAGGCTAGTAGGCCTAGCCACGGGAGAAACGAACATTTATACACAGTAAGGACTATTCTGGCTTGCAGCGCTCGGCCGCTACAGTAACGCTTGCTAGCAGATCTGGTCATAGTGTGCACGGGATTTTGTTTTCAAATTGGTCAAATGAAAGTTTCCTCGATAGTACCTATTATGCTACGGCTACATTGTTGCGATAAACCGAACTACACTTCGCGCTCTCTCTGTTTTACAGCGAGACGTCGTCGCGTCAAGCGGTGTGCGAGAGAGAGCACACGAAGTATAGGTCGCCTTATCGCGACAATGTGGCCGCAGCATTAGAAATATATCATGTAGGTAGAACAAATAAAATAAATGCCTAAAATTGTAGAACTTTATGAAATTCGTCTAAATTATATGTACTTGCGCCAGGGTAACCCGCGAAATTAAAATTTTCTTACGTTTTTTGCCATTGGCAGGTCAGTATTAGGTTGTATATTTATTAAAATATGATTCGCGACCGTAACAAATGTGTATTTACAGAATTATAGACATTAAAGCTATCAATACAGTCAGATTCAAGCCATTTGATTGGTTGAAACAGTTTTAAGTAATGCTTGAGTATTGAGTGACGTTCTGAAATACGGCACTAAGACCCTATTGAATGACTATTTCATGAAATTTTGACATTTTGAGGATTATACTAACTTATGGAGTTGTATTACTGATTCTAATGATTATAATTTTGTAAATACATTTATTTGTTACGGTCGCGAATCATACTTTAATCAACATACACCCAGACAGAGTTGCAAATTGCAAAAATCGTAAGAAAATTTTAATTTCGCGGGCTACCTTAGCACTTCCCCTTAATTATTTTTGTGTTAGCGATATTATGTAATCACGCAAAATACGCGCATTGACGTGGAGTTGCGGACACCAGCCCGTGTTACCTATTACCTAGATATTATGTAGAGAAATATCATGTATGTAGGAATAATACCTAAAATATTATGATATTTGTATGATTAGAAGTTTTTCCACATTAGTCAGACAGATACATAATCTGTTTAGTTTTTAAGCATTATGACGTAAATACCTACCTATTGCAGTAGGGCAAAACTTGGGTAATCGGTGATAGTTTTGTTTTTTACTTGTAAAATTCGATTCATTGATCAGACTATTTTTTAAATTTACTGTGATATAGTAGACAAAATAAGTTTTGCTAACATATCTAAAAATGTGGCAAATACTATAATGATTGAAAAATGTACATTTATCAAGTCAGTAGTAACTTGGTAATAAAACACATATTATCTATCACCGAATAGCTGCATATCACGAATTAGCCAAGTTTTGCCCTACAGATTCTGTATTATACGGTATTTGATTTTAATTGAATAAATTTGATTAGACCAAATAAAATAAAATAATTCATTAGTATAGTTTTAATAAATTACCTACGTGCCACGTCCTTTAATAAAAATAATAATAGTATACCTATACATATATTATTATAGACTCTATATCTCGGGCCCTGGGGTCCTGCCCGGATTTTGGAAGGCGTACGAGGGGCCGAAGCCAACTCGCAGAGGCCCATTACCCCGGCTCCACACGACCACCGTATGGACGAATCGCAAGCGTTGGCGCAGTTTCCTTTGATGAAACCGACACGCGCCGGCCAACTTACCAACGCTCGCACCAACATTGGGACCATTGCAATTTTCTAGGCCCATACGTTGGACAAACGGCGTTGGGGCCTACGGTGGGGCTAACGTGTGGAGCTGTCCTAAGTGCCCGTTCACACCTGGTCTCCATTTTACTGGTCCGTTTTATCGGATACGTTTTTTTTCATCGATGGCGTATAGAGTTGTATGAGCGACTTCACTTCACATATGGCACAGTATTCAGTATACAGTAAATAAACGGGTACCGTAAATACGGAGACTATGTGTGAACGTGCTATTAGACTTTTTTAAAGAAGTAAGGCACCAACCGACGATTATCCCTGTTTGCACTATGCAAGTGCACTCAAGGACAACCCCCGGTTGGTGTAGGTAGAACTATTGCAGGAATATGAAAACAAAGATATTGAATTGGTCATTGGTTTGTGTGGCTAAAGTGAACTGGTTATTTAGAACTATTGAAATACTATGGCCCCTGCCTGACCAATGTTTTGTATAAAATACACAGATAAAATGGCAGGGGGTGATTGCACACTCAATAATGGGCCCCCGAAAACGGTCGCTAGCACACAGTGACGTAGCGAGAAGGGGGCAATACTTCCTGAGCTGCTTAAGGAGTGGAGAGGTATTCCACGGCTATCAGGACAATCCCGGAAGTACGGTCAAGATCCCTACCAGCATCTTACTGGAATACTTCCTTCCTCCGAGCATGTTTGCTCTTGCGAATCTCCACTCAAGCCGGCCAATAAAGACAAGAAAGAGGCGGGTGCTCCGTTCCTCGTCAGAGATCACTCCAGCCGGCCAATAAAGGCACGCGAGAGGTGAGGAACAAGACTTCTCAAGGAAGACAGAGTCCGTGAGATCGCTACTGCCCAACAGCTCGCCACATGATGCTGTATTTCTCTTGGTCTGACTTCACACCCTACGTAAGTCTCGTTTCTTTAAAGTCTGAAGTTATTTGAAATAACTAGAAGAAACATTCCTGGAACTTAAAACTATGGATAACAGCTTAAAACTTTTAAAAGATGCAAAAGATATAAAATTATGAAAATGGCCGATGGGCGATAGTGATTCCATTTTTAAATAAAGCATTAGTTCTCAAAATGCTACAAGCTGAAGTGGCAGTGGGCTGGCCATGTTTGTAGAAGGACCGATGGCCGGTGCAGTGCAGCAGACGAGTCCTGGAGTGGAGACCGTGTATCGGTAACCTAGTGTGGCACGCCCTCAAGCTAGATGGCCCTGACTGGGACGGACTGGATGCGGAAGGCGGAGGACAGGGTGTTGTGCGTGGCGCAGTCTGGGAGAGGCCTATGCACTGGCGGACTAGGGGGAGGAGGCAGCAGGTGCGGTTCACCCCGGGCCCCCCGTCCTGGAGGGCCCCCAAAACTCGAGAAATAATTTTTAATCAAATTCCAAACAAGACCGAAATATGTTCAGTAAGTAAAAGGCAGTTTGTAGTTGGGGGCCCCTACGCATGCTAATATAAACGTAGGGTGCTAAAATTTTCGAGCTCGATTCGCTCGCTCTTGCAACCGACATTCTTATTTTTCACAGACTTCTCTGCGTAAGTGGATAAAGTACTTAATTTATATTTATATACATACGAGTAGTCAAAAGGAAATATTACCTATCCGGGAGGGATACCTAAAATTTTCGAGCTTGCTTCGTTCGCTCTTGCATCCTACATTTTCAAAAAGTTCTGTATAGGTTGACAAAGGAATTCCTATTTCTGTTTTTTTTTTTCAAAAGAAAATTTAAACTATACACAAACATTATGTAGATGCAAAAATTTTCGATCTCGCTTCGCTCACTCTACCATCCTCTATTCGTCTGATGCTCTAGTTTTTCTACTGTCGACAAAGTATCTCCTATTTCTGTATCAATAGTCAAAATAAAACCTTACCTTATCGAGGCAGCGGGCTAAATACTTCGACGTTCATTCCTGGGCAAGGGGCCCCATTTAGTTTTGCCGCCCCGGGCCCCCGACGGGCTTAGTCCGCCACTGGGCCTATGTCCAGCAGTGGACTGCGTTAACCTGAATTAATTGAATGATCTCAAAATGCAGCTACCCTATGGTATATTAGGTATCCAAAGGAATACCAATGAAGGCCATTCAATTTAAGAGTTTGGAGAATAGTGATATATTATAATTATTAATAATAATAATAGGATGAGGAGCCAGACCAAGAGAGATACAGAAACCCGCAGGGCAGCATGTGGCGAGCTGCTGGGCAGTAGCGACCCCACGTACCCTATCTCCCGGGAGAAGTCATGTTCCTCATCTCTGGCTTGCCTTTATTGGCCGGCTGGAGTGAACACTGACGAGAACTGACCTCCCACCTCATTCTTGCCTTTATTGGCTGGCTTGAGTAGAGATTCGCAAGAGCAAACGTGCTCGGAGGAAGGAAGTAGTCCAGTAAGATGCTGGTAGGGATCTTGACCGTACTTCCGGGATTGTCCTGATAGCCGTGGAATACCTCTCCACTCCTCTTAAGCACCTCAAGACATGTTGCCCCCTTGTCGCTACGACACTATGTGCTAGCGACCGTTTCTGGGGGCCCATTGTTGAGTGTGCAAGTCACCCCCTGCCATTTTATCCGTGTATTGTATTTATCAAACATTGGTCAGGCAGGGGCCATAGTCCTTCCATAGTTTTAGATAACCAGTCCACTTTAGCCATCCAAACCCATAGCCCAATATTTTTTTTGTCTCCATATCCTGCAATAGTCCTACACCAACCGGGAGTTGTCCTTGGGTGCACTTGCATAGTACGCACAAGGATAATCGTCGGTTGGTACCTCATTTCCATTGAAAGCGTCTAACGGGCCTCTGCGAGTTGGCTTCTGCCCGTCATATGCCTTTCAAAGGTCCGGGACCCTAGGGTCCCGAGAAATATCAAAAAAAAAATATTATTATTATTATTAATAATTATTTATTAATAATTTATTTTCGTATTTATCTGTGGAGGCTTATTATTAGCAATTTAAGTTTATGTTTTGTTATTATGATGTCATTAGTCAGTAAGCTTTCCTAAAATGTAAAAAATAAATAAATAAATAAAATAAAATTATTTAGTGACGGATTCCGGGAAATTTTCAAAAACACATAAAAATTAGGTTTTCTCGAATCCCATGAATTTTCGCCTAGGCTTTATGGGGTGCTTAATTGTTGCAAATGGATCACACTTTCATGTCCTGGAAGGAATACGTCAAATTACAAGCCACCCTTTATAAATGTCCCATCTTGCTTTAAACTTAAACTCGTAGTCTTGTTAGTAATATCTAGTTAAAACTAATTTCTCCATTGAACAGAGCTACAGGGAACGTTTTCTAATTTTAAGTTTTAAACTAGTTTAAAGCTATCTGTTGACTCCAAAGCATCATGACTTACCTTATATAGAAACATAGACCTCTGCCTTAAAAGGAAAGAAAGAACTACTTCGACTTTAGTTACTAGAAGTCATAACGAAGGCGAACTCCACGTTTTGGTAAACACGTTGATCTATTCATATGGTTACTTTTTAAACGAACATACCTCAATCTGCCTAGCCTTCCCCAAGTATGTTGAGGTCGGCTTTCAGTCTAACCGGCACCCTAATTGCGTAACCCACTATCAATCACAATTTGAATGATTTTGAAACAAATTGCTAATCCATTGCTTCATATGTTCGAAAATGTATCTGCTCAACAACGTAAATAACGCAATGAATGTTGTTGAACTGTCAAAATGAAACCGATTCCTACAGTAAGTGTGTTACGCAATTGCCCCGCGGATGCTGCTGACTGCCGAGTACCAGTATTTTACATGGAGCGACTGCCTATCTGACCTTCACAACCACAACTCTACTGGGCTTTCGATTATCGTAATGACAGAGAAAAATCTACAAATGACAGCCGAGACCAATGGTTTAACCACAGATTACTGAATAGTTACTACGTAACAGATACTTCACTCAGTAGAAAATTTCCAATACCTATTACGATAATTGCCTACTCCCTCGCGTCAACAACCACTGTATGCTAAAATGCGCCTAAATGCTCAAGCGTACAGCAGTGATTGCTTCGCACCGCGCGATTCCACAGTAATCGCAGGGCTGCCTCTTCGATAAAATTAAATTAACATAACTTTTTATCTATGTTATTGAGAACTGTGAATATGTTCTGACTTTTATGTGGCAGTTAAAAATTTTATCATTTATAAAATATTTAACCAACTTAAAAAAGGAGGTGATCAGACATACAGGTCAAACTGAGAAGTTTGACTTGTATGGTTTGTAGGTATGTATGTTTGTGCGCGATAATCTCGCGTTTGGCTAAACCGATATCGATGCGGTTTTCAGAAAAGGATTTGTTACATTTAGGAGAACGTTTTAAAATAAGTATAATACTTCTTAGTTTGATGATGATCTTCGGAGATGTTCACTAGAAATGAAAAAAAAAGCCTTAAAAAAAGAGAACCGACTTCAAATAAAGCACTAAGCCGTAAGAAATAATTTGTTTTTTTTTTATGTTAGTGCTAACAGCTGGTAATTACGAATCGAAAAAGCACCGACATCAAAGAAGAAATTATTTCTGACGGTTTAGTGTTTTGAAGTCGGTTCTCTTTTTTAAAGTTTGTTTCGTCATCGTAATACGCGTACGAACGAACAGCACTATTAAAATTGAACGGCGTGCGCGCGCTTCGCTTGCGAAAACCGCACTGAATTTGATCCGCCGGCGGACCGAGACCGCTCGGCTGGGCGGTAGGCACTTATAGCGCGCAAGTACATGGAGTGACGGAGGCCTGGTTTAACGTGCTTTCTGAGGCACAGCGGCGTCCCAAATAGTCCCGATATGTAATAGATGGTCACTCATCCATGAACCGACCTCGGCTAGCGTTAAGCTTCGATCGACCCGTGCAGCTGTTATTAGTTAGCCTGGAGCCCCTCACGACGCCCTAACCGAACATAACTATAAGAGAATATACGTGATGGTCACCACCACGACCAAACTTGACAAAGGGATTGAGTAGGAAACAAAACGCAACATATATGACATGGATTAATCATTTAATAACGGTCAAGTTCTAAAACAAAGATCGCTAAAATCATAAAAATCAATCTTATCACAGACTTGACTGATTTTGGAACGGAGTTCCTTATCGCACTTTATAGGTACTCTGCACACATGGCAAATGAGAGACCGAAAGAAGTGAAACATTTTGACCGTCACGACACTTTTCCTATAGTATGTTTGGGTTCATGTGAAATAAAAGAGCATCGGTACAATAATGAAGTCGTTTATGTAACTGATATTAAATTTAATACCTACTTTACAGCGAAAAGAATTTCGTTGCAACCGGGTATCCCACGACACCTCTTGACTTTTCTGTTATAACTTCGAAATTTTACAAGTTAGCAACAGTAAAATATTTCCTTGCAGATCGATGTTTGCTAAACTCTTCATTGTTATATTTGACTGTGATGTAAATTCTGATCCTAATGAACAGTTTTTTGGCGTAGTTAATTGGAAAACATGAACACGGCGGAACATAAATTATTTGATTCATGCTTTCGAAAATGGATTTAGCAATCTTACAGTTTATATAGAAGTTATTGAAGAAGCTCTGATAATGCCTTTCCATCTCTTCTACAAAGTTTACAAAATCTTCGGGTGGAATAAATTGAATTTTATAAGCTTCATTGTTCGCCAAACCGTCCTCGTCCATGTTAACTGTTTCAATTTTATCGTCGGGAAATAAACACGCTTTCAACTGATGACAATCTCCGTGTAAGCTCGCACATTTGTTAAACAAGTAACCACTAATGTATCTCAATTTCTTATCTTCAGGCAATTCAATTTTACAATAATCTGAATTGGAGATTGAAGGAGTACTGGATTCTATGATTGTTTCATTGCAATCTTCTTCCATTCGAAAATTCTCTTCTGTTTCAGTGCTCAACATAAATCCTAATTTTTCTGTATTAACAAGTAATTGTGTCAAGTCTCCTGAACCTTTTCCTTGCTTACCTGGTTTTATTATGTTGGTAAAGAAAATTTTCCTAAATGCTGACACAAATTGTCTGGTAGTCGGCTTTTTCCTCTTGCTTCGGACTTGTCCAAAGAAAATGTCTGTAACATCTTGATTTAACCGTCTGGTTAGTAGATTGTTATACCCCTCCACCCTGAGATCATCAAACAAAAGCAGAATAGATGTTATCGTGATTTGATACCCCGTAATGAACTTAGTAGATGACGTCACATCACGCCCTGTCGTTGAACTAATTAATCTCAACGATTTAAAAAACCGAAGCATTTCATTCATAAATGTTATTTGTGTAACACTTCCGCAGAACGCCTGCTGGTATTCGCATGTCGAGTGGACGGATGAAGAATTTAAAATGTCGAACAAGTCATTTATCAGTTTGATAAGCTTTACAGTTTCTTTCGCGGATTCATGTATAGCTTGAAAATCTATATAGCACGATATAGCTGTTGCAACCGTATGGCTTAATAGTTCTGTAGCAAACTGGACCTGATTTTTTTCAAAAATTGTGGGCTTAATGTGACTGTCTGTTAACTTTGGAGCAAGTCTTAACGTTTTGTTCTTTTCACTTTCATAAAACTGTAAAATATGTTCGTATTTTGCAACTGATCCATGAAAATAGAAATCATTCGTGATTAGATTGTTTCTCAATGATTTAATTAAGTGCAGTGCGTCAATTATGTAGAATATTTTTCTATTCTTAATGAAAAAGTAAGGTCTTTCAGTTGAAATCATATTTCTTTTTTCTTCACCTAACAGATCGGATCCAAGATCAGAAACGAATGTTCTAATATCTAGTCCAACATCAATAAGTTTTTCTAATAATTGCTCTATCCAATTAGATATGTCATTATTGTTTTTGGATTCCCCAAGGAGTGCAAAACCAATAGGTTGTTGCCAGTTTCCAAATATGCCCCTTATTATAACCACTAAAGCCTTTTTTGCCAACACTGGAGTTTGAAGTCCGTTCACCTCTTGCAGTCCAATGATTTTATCCAAGTTTATATTGTAAAATATACTAGTTTTCAAACTAATGGCATCAACTACGACGGAGCAAACCTTTTCGGAATTTGTCATATTATTGACTTTTACCTTCAGGGTAGTCATCAGATGTTCATTAACTTCCGTGCTGATTGGTAATGAGTGTCTGGCTAAAGTCGTAGCGTTTGGCAGGCACAGAGCTTGCTCCAGTAATTTGTACGCCTGTGGACTTGTATAGTACAAATTAATACAAAATTGTTTATATTTCGGCGAGTACCTATTTCCTTTACCGTGAAATTTCAATTTTGTCTGTGCTTTTACAATTTCTGCTAAGGGTTTTGTTAGGAATTTGTCGCAAAGTTTGTGAAACGTATCTTTAGTGAGACTACTTGATGCGGCTGATTTCATCTGTTTCTTGCACGTCATAAGTTCTTCCTTCAGTTTTTTCACAGATGGAAGGGACGTTGTAAGAAAATTCGCCGTTTGCGCTCCTTTTTCTATTTTCAATACATAAAAGTCTGTCTGTGCGAATTTGTTGAGTGTTTCTCTTATTTCAGTTTGTGTATGTTTGGCTACGGACCGTTTGGCAGGTAACTTTAGGGAGGGTACAGAGAATCTCCTCAGTCTCTTTCGTTCAGGCGTCCCCTGAATGCTGCCAGGGTCGAAATGCTCTTCACAGACTACATAGCTGTGAGCTTGCTTGTCCTGCAACTCCTCCCTTGAAATTAAGTGCAGCCAAATTGCACGTCTGGAAATAAAAAAAACATTAGTTTAATTCAAGCTATTTACTTTCGGATATTGACCAATGTGTTATCCGTATATAGGTAGGTACATAATATAACAGGTGTAAACAGACGTTTGCTCAACGCGCGTCGCCCCGCGTCTCCGTAAACGAGGCCTTAGGTAGTATTAGTACAGAATGCGTAGATAACGGCTATGTAATGGGTCTTTTTTCACCCTGTATGTATATTCATTTCGACAATTTGAATTGCCAAAATGGAAGCGATCACTAGTATGTTAAATAAATTAGGGTGCAGTTCTCCATTCAGCATTTATAATAATAATAAGTAACTCAGTATCGGCCATAAAACACCGAGGTACGATATCATTGAATTATTTCGTGGAGAATACCTGAAATTCTCCATGTTATAAAATTAACGGAAGCAGAAATAAAGCGTGGGAGGGGGACGCTGCAAAATGCAGCTGCGCGCACATCTATCTATTCAACACCCGAAATAACGCAGTCGACACGGCTTCGCTCGACAAAGCTAGGAGACACCTTAATTGCGTAACACACTATCGATCACAATCTGAATGATTTTGAAGCATATTGCTAATCCAATGCTTCATATGTTGGAAAAATTTGTCTGCTCAACGACATAAATAACGCAATGAATGTTGTTGAACTATCAAAATGAAACCGATCCCTACTGTGTTCCGTAATTATGGTGCTGTAGTCGTAATAATAGCCGCTTCAATAATCTGACATAGGGCGATTGGCGGTATTACATGTAGATAGACTAGATAGTAAGGAGTTTCCTCTCATCACACGAACAAACATGTTCAAAGTCAAATCATTTAACAGGCAGGCCTGTTGGTCTAGTGGTTAGTGACCCTGCCTGCAAAGCCGGAGGTCGTGGGTTCGATTCCCACCCAGGACAAACTTTGTGTGATGAGCATATTGTTTGTTCTGTGTCTGGGTGTAATTTATCTATAATATGTATGTATTTATAAATTATATAAGTATGTATATCAGTTGTCTGGTTACCATAACACAAGCTCTGCTTAGCTTGGGATCAGATGGCCGTGTGTGAGTTGTCCCAAGATTATTAGATTATTATTAGATTAGATTATTATTTATTTCAAATAGGCACTTTTGAACGTTAAAATTCACAAAAAATTGCTGCAGCTTCATGTATCGATGTTTTCCTCATGTTTAGTAATTCACTATCATACATAACACTGGTAATGTAACTATATTTTTTAGCAATAATAGACTAGACACTATTGATTGACTGTGCCATTTTTCAATGGCGGAAGATTTGCTGATGCGAACCTCCGAAGGGAAGCCGGTAGGAATCGTGTTATATGGCGCTTTCGCCACTGATACTGATTAGGGTATTGCCTAGGATTTACGATGAACCACGTCCACAAGACCTCAACTGTCTTTTGAAATGCTTTCGTTGGTGGTTGATCGTAGACCGTCAAATTCGGTTTCACTGCAGTTGTTCTAGCCAAACCACTTCAAAATAACCAGATTTCGGATCTCAACGTACGGCACGATAAAATTGTGATTACGATAGTAATAAACCTTTCGCAATTACAGAAACAATTAAAACCCATTGTGTCTCGCGTAGATCTAAGTTCCTGGCATAAAGGGTTAAACGTGTTTTTCATATTCAGCAAGCAGGAACTTAATACGTGATTTTAGCCACCTGCTGCGCCTTGGTTCGCCTGGAAACTTGTCCGGGAGTTTTGAAAATGGGTGACTGACTTTATTGATTTCGACATGTTTTCGAATTTTTACTTTGCCACTTCGTGTCTGCCACTCGCTCCGCCATATTGGAAAATGGCGGCCAAAAACAGTTTTTTGACAATATCTCCTTTCCAACTCATTTTACAATGAAAATATTTATGTAAGAAATTAAACTAGAGAAAAATTCCTATAATTTATGTATTTAATTACCGGTTTTTTAATAAAATGAATAGTTTTAGCGTACGAGCGCCGCAGTCTCTTCCAAGACGCGTTTTGGCAAAAAAAAACATTTCCACACCACCATGAGGCAGGTAGAGTAAGAAAAAATATTTCTTGAAAAAAATTATCTGATGGAGGATAATGTTTTGTCTTGTAGATCGTGGAGTGGAGCGAATATCCTCTACAGCGAATGCTGCAGCTGTCTTTATAATACACCAATGTTCTTCTGCCGTGGTGCCGATTTTTTGGCTGTCACTTTCAATCACAATCCAAAGGATTTTGAAGGATATTGCTAATCCATTGCTTCATATGTTTGAATAATTCGTCTGCTTGACAACGTAAAATACTCAATGAATGTTTTTGAATTGTCAAAACGAAAGGCATTGTCTTTTAGTGTGTTACGCAACTAGCCCGCAGGCTTCCGTCAATAACGTATACCTACCCTGTGTTTCGGAAGCAAGCCACACAGGAGCCTTATTGGCAGTTGAAGGCAATCAAAATACCGTCATCACGGCTACGGCTCTTTCGATACCTACTTTCTGACTTTCAAGATATCCGCAGAGAATGCGATCTACCTAGGTACTTAATTACTTATTGACGATCATTATTAAAAAAGAATACGAATAGACACGTCCTAGGTACTAAGCAGAAACACTGGAATGCAAATTGTTTATCTAATTACGGTACTGTATTGGGATATCCATAAAAAATATTGAATTGCAATGCGTAATATTATTACTTATAGGTAGTTTATAAATAAATCTGTTAAAGTGATTTTAACTGATGTTTATTATATGAAATGGCGCCCACTCATGCGCCTTATTGTTGTAAGGCTGGGTTAGGTTAGATCTAAAACTAACGTAGCGAGATAAAAGATGTAGTGATAAAGACGAACAGACTCAGAATAATTACAATAGGGCCTTTATTATAGTAGTAATGGTTCATTTATTTGTAAAAAAAAATAGACACAGAGTTGTTACATAGATAAAAAACTTCATAATAATAAACTGCCTAGCTTATCTACAACACAAATCGAAGATTCGTCTTATTCTCGCGATTCGTCTTCTCCGATATTTTCTGCATGAAATCATAAAATGAGACGACCCGAACGACCTTCTCCACGAAGAGCTCTACGTGTACTAACTCCTCAGCGGAACTCCTGGCTTAGGTACTTACTACTATAGCACCTTGAATACAAAAACCTAGAAAAGAAATGAAAATAAACCGAATGTGGTCTGGTGCAGCAGTGAGAATCTATTGTTCAAAATATACTTCGACAGTACATACCTATATTACATTATCTGTGCGTATTTGTATTGTAAAATGGCTGGCACGTCACGCGAGTGAGGCGACCCCCGTCCGTCCGCCGCATACCGTGTAAAACGAGCGATGATCAGCGATGTGTATGTACAGACGCCAGTACATCAAGTTACTATAATCTGTCAAATTTCTTTAATAGATTTTCGATTTTATTGCTAAAGCATTAGGTTCAATGTTGATTGGGAAAATTTGACAGTTTCGGGTAGCTTGATGCGCTGGCGTCCATACGTGTGCTGGTGCCATATTATGACGTTTTAATGCCATCATGATTCCAGTGCGCGAGAGAGACCTCGCTATACATGACCGATAACACCATCCCTTTTTCGGAGTGGAATCATGATGGCATTAATTAATACTTCATAATACGGCCCCTGGACGATAAATGAATGGTCAAAAAACGAAGTAAAGCTCGAGTCCAGGGTGCGGATACTGCGATTTTGAAAGAATTGGACCAAAAGTCAGTAGTGACTGACTGAAAAATTGTAAATAAGTACCAAACTTCTAATAATTATTTACCTACCTGTCATCTTCTGAAGGCAACGAAAAAAACGATATCTTGGGTGTGTTGACATTTGTGTTGCTGCAGCTAAACACAGAACAAACTTTTTTCGCCATTTTAATACCGGCTGCCGTACGTTCAAAGCATGAACCGTTCCGGACCCGACTGGATTCCCCCCGCTAAATTCCGTATAAGCGAAGAGTTGTGTATGTGTGCGTGACAAGCTGTAGGTAGCCATATATATTCATATTCATTCATTTGCGTTCCTCAAGGTAAAACAAGGTGTTAACAAAAGAAGCTAGGAAGGAGCCGTTGTAGTCCCAGTCAGGGCACGGCAAAATTATTGTTTATACAGTGGATTTCGGGTATAACGACAATGAAGGGACCACTCTATTTTCGTCGTTATATCCGGAAGTCGTTACAGGCAAAGGTAAAGAGATACAGACACGTACACATGTGTAGTTTATATTCATTTATTATTGAAAATATTTGCACACATAGTTATTCACCGGTACATTTAAAAAAATGTGTAATATTAGTTTGCTTCAATTTATTTTTTTGTGCTAGTGTACGCTGTAGGGTGTATTCTATTTTCATTACTTCTTCAATATCTATAATATCCTTTCCATCACCAAATAAACAGTATCTTTTAAGCTTTGTTACAACACCTAACACATCCTTAGTTGTAGGAATCTCACCTTCCTTGCAATCTTCTTCTTCCTCCTCATTTTCCTCATCTTGCGTCGTATGTGATGGAACAACAGTTTCAACAATTTCACTATCGGACAAATCGCTAGTAGTGATAAGTTGACTGTCAATATCAACATATGTTGCCCAGTCCGCAACATTTGTTCCGCTTGATGATACTGTAGTCAGTTGTGCCAATGGTATGTCCAATTCATCATCGGAGTCGTCGTCAATTGTTGTGATAGCCGAAGATTTACGGAACCCAGCGTGTAGAAAACACTTTTTGATCGTATCTGGAGTCACCCGAGCCCATGCCGTAGTTACCATTTCAATGGCATCTAAAATATTAACGGAAAACGGGCCTGCCGAGTTTTCAATGTCGTTCATCATTTTCTGTACTAAAATCTTCCTATAATGACTTTTGAGGGTTTTAATTATCCCTTGATCAATCGGTTGAATCACTGATGTAGTGTTTGGTGGTAAAAATGCCAGTTTTATGTTGGTCAAATTCTCTATTTTAGGATGAGCTGGGCAATTGTCAATAAATAAAATGATCTTCTTTTTGTTATTTCTTAACTGGGAGTCCCATTTGCGTAGAACTTTTTCGAAAATCTCTGAAGTCATCCAGGCCTTTTTGTTTGCTTCGTAATCAACTGGCAAAGATTTAACATTTTTGAAACATCTGGGTTTTTTTGCCTTGCCTATGACCAATAATTTTCTTTTTTCCCCTGCCATACTTGATGCAACAAGCACGGTGATTCTATCTTTTGATAATTTTCCACCAACGCACTTTTCCCCTTTAAATTTCAAGGTTTTGTCAGGAGTTAACTTAAAAAACAAACCTGTCTCGTTAGCGTTCCATATTTGGCTATCAGTATAACCTTCAGTCAATTTTGGGAAAACTGTTTTTAGCCAGTTGTCACAGTCACTTTGCGATACACTAGCGGCTTCTCCACAAACTTTGCCTACTACACTATCGTGTCGTTGACGAAATCGGTATATCCAGCTTTCCGAACACTCAAAATCCATTTTTCCAAACAGTCTGCCAAATTGATTAGCCTTTTCTTGCAGCAGACGACCGCTCAAAGGTACGTTTTGGCTTCTTTGGGCTTTGAACCACATTAGAAGGGCATTTTCGATATCTTGATGCGTCGGTTTGCGGTTTTTCTTAATTTTTAAGGATTTGGATTCAAAGCATTCTAATATTTTATCACGGTTTTTCCACATCGTAGATACTGTTGAATGGGAAACTTTGTACTCTTTGCACAAATCAGCATTGTTTTCACCGTTTTTCAATTTTGAAATGATTTCCGCCTTTTCTTTAACAGTGAATGTGCGTCTAGCAGCCATACTTATTCAAAAGTTTACTAAACCCAGTTGCTACTCAGAATATCACTTTGTAACTGAACCATAAAAGCTCCGAAACGTACACGCTTCCCCTACCTACTTAGTTGATATCTATAAACAAAAGGTAAAGGTCTCCACACTTGCTGACCATCTGTGTGCAATGGATGTAAACAAAAGATAAGAAATGTTTGTGAAAGAAAAAAATCTTTGTGTCTTTGGCGGCCGACTCCGGTCGCAATATCTGCATGGGATTTCTAGGAATTTGTTACAAATGATTCATTAAAAATAGTCGCTACACCCGAACTCGGCGTTACATCCAAAGTCGCTATAGCCACATGAATTTTGTACTAAAGTATGCTTTAAATTCAAGGGACTTAGATTTAACGTCGCTATAGGTAAATGGTCGCTACAACCAAGGTCGTAATAAATGAAATCTACTGTAATTTATAACATAGCGTTAACTTAAAGTTATAAGTCTAAACTATAGAAAACTATAAATAAAATCGTACATGAAAACTGAATAATTCGCATAAAAGTTTATAACAATAACATAATTAATTATATTATTGGCAAGTTGGTAGCTATTTTCTTAAAATACTATTATTACATTTAGATAAAGTTATATTTACTTAATATTATGTAATATTATTACAAACACTTAGGTAATAACAGATCATAATTTTAAGATTACAAATTATCACTAAAGAGTTTTATTATTACTAGTGTTTTACGTGTATCACAATTAGAGACAATTTATTGATTCATTATGTAACATTTTATAATGTACTTATTGTGTATTTAATCTTCTTAATAAATATACACATGTACTTATATATTTAAGAATGTATTATTGTGGTCTTTCATTTAAGTAGGTATTCGTTTACATTAAAATAGCTTTTGCATAATAGTTTTAATTTATTAATAAAAATATTGTATTTATTTATATTTCTTATTCCTTCTGGTAACTTATTATACATTATATTTTTATCGACATGACAGGTACTTGAGGAGTGTATATTTAATCGAGATGTCGGTATGTTTAATCTATTTGTATGTCTTAAAGTAATCTTAGCTTGTATGTTTTCTCTTTTTGTCTAGAATTCCGGATATTTACGTATGTACGAATTTACAGAGTTCAAAAATGAAGAGGCACGGAATGATTGATTTTTTTTGTTCCTGGAAGTGGGGCTTACAGCTACTTAATCCGTTTGTCCAATATTGACTAGAATTCTAATAAGTTTTTTTTTTGTAGGGTGAATAGTGAGGGTGCGTCTGTACTATTACCCCATAATGTAACACCGTATATAAGCCATGCCTAGGCATATGCGTCATACAAGTGCAGCGATTAGTTTTAAATATTTTTTTTTTTACGAAAAAGCAAACCACAGTCTGTTGCAGTTTATAACAAATATAAATTTTCTTCTAACTAATATTTTTTTTATTACGTTTTGACAAACAGCTGAATTATTTTTTTATATACAAAGCCCAAGCCAAAGTCAGCCATGACCGCCATGATTAAATAAATAAAAAGTAACTCAACGTGAAAAATGTGAATCACGCAAGAGTTTACAAAACATAAATATTGCCATTGCAATAAAAGAATTTCCCTAAAATTAGGGTAATTTTAATTAAATCAACATTTGGTATTACTTACCTATTAAATGCAACTAAGGTAGTTTTTTAATGTTATGTCTATGTATATCTGTTCTAATTATGTATATTATGTATAAAAATGACTGATTTGGCTCAACATTTAAAATAAGTTTAATGCATATTTCATGAAGAAATCTCTTTGGCAATTACAACACAATTTTTGGTGAGCGTGGGACACAGTTTGGTTGTGTTTTTTTTTTTTTAAGGTACGGTACCTACAGATTTTGGATGTATTCTTCAAGATTCTCACTGTCGGTGACGACGACGACGGCGACCAACTGACGACTGCTATGTTATGGTTATTCCGCTGAGGCGCTGAAAGGTCATCGAGACAATATTATGCGGAGAGATGAACGTTTAACTATGCAAGTCATGATTGTGATTGTATTGTCATCAGGCTTGGCTTGGTTGAGGACAATCAACCACACACAAGTAGGTATGTCATCTATATGTATACCATCTATGAGTTTCGATTTTCAGAATTCTGACAATGACATAGGTTAATAGTGGTCTAACTTTGCAATGTAGTCTGAATCACTCACCAGAGACGCCGGCTCCGTAAATCATTAATGCAACCCATTTTGGTCAGGCTGGAAGGAAACTGTTTCTAAATCTAACATTATCTGATCTATCCCTAATAATTCCTATCTATAACTACCTACCTACTTTTCAAAAGCGATTATTATTCTGTTGATCCTATTGAGAGCAGAGAGGTTACTATGTAAGTAGGCAGGTGTCATTATTTCTTCGTAATAATTGATTGGCAACAATAAAAATAAACAGTAAGTGTTGCAGAGCGGGCGGCGCGGGCCCGGCCACAGAGCGGCAACGTCGCGCACGATCGATCGACGCGACGCTGCGTTTAAGGCCAACAGGAGTTTCCCCGTACTAGAAATACACTCGGAGTTTCTTTACAATCAGACTTCTTTCGTGGAGTGTTACGTAAATACCTACTTATTTACTGAGAACACATTTGTCAGAAATTCTGGACACGTTCGAAGTTACTTGAAACGCATTTAATTGAAGAGACGTCGATGAATACTAGAGGAGTAGTTTATTCGCTGTCGTAGAAACACATCAAGTGCCTTCATATCAAACTGAGCTCAATGATTGTTGATTAGTACATGTAAAAGATACGAGGATGCTTGATCTTTAATTAAAGCACTTGATACTTAAGCAACTCCGTCCTGTCATCCTATCTAGTAAACTCCAAGCACTCACTCATTAAAATTAGCACTAGGTATGATTCAAACTGTATTTGTTAACAACATAATACCTAACTCTGGGCTTTCTTTAGTATCAGTCTACCTATCTATATTATTTTAGAGTTTTTGACGCAACAAGGTGCTCAATATCAATTCCTTGGACAGCCTGGATAAAATTAGCTTGGGGGAATATTTCAAAATTCTGCCCGATATATAAAATGTTTTACTGGGCTAAAATGGTGAACGTAACAACTTTATAATGTGCCGTCGACGTTGAAGAAATCCGTCATTCATTATTCTGTCATAGATAAATAACTCGCCCACATTATGGACGGTTCATTCAATTACTGGCTGTGAAAAAAATAAGTCGTTATCAAGAAAATGTCGGATATTATGGCGCATGAATTGCTAGGTTGGAATTTTACCTGGCTTCTAACGTTAAATAAAACGTTTTGAATGTCATGCAGTGTGAGTTGAGAAGACAGACATTTTCTGGCGTATATTTTCGTTCAGCTTTTAGCATAAGACAGAAATTCACTCAACAAAGCTGTCAGTTGCAAGTCACAAGCTGTTATTACGTATACATAGATAATGACTGCTTATGACTAACTACCAATTAGAGCTCTTACTTACAAGTTACTCAGCATTTGCGTTATGTATGTCTTTGCAGAAAAAAACTAATGAGGTAATAATTTACAGAATGTTTGGAATAATCTGTTTCTACACCTCTAAATCAATAAAACAGAAGAATGAAAGGCCTTCGTTTGTTAGAAGTTACCAAAACAATTCCATGACCTCCAATCGAAGAGCACGCATTAGGAGATCAATGAATGTGCATAACGAAAGGAGGTATGCAAGCCGCAGAGAGGCCGCAAGGACACAACCAAGCGTTGTTCCCTTCTCTACCTGAGACAGATCTAAAGTGTTACGACTTCCGCAGATAGGCGCGACACGACGGCGGCATGACGCCACTCCGGTAGAACAATTTTAATGAGTTTTCATAGAAATTGTTCCACTCCACCAGAGTCGCGTCGCGCCGTCACGTCGCGCCAGTCTGCGGGAGTCTTTAGTGACAACGGTAGCCCATGTTGTCGATCAACGATAGCTAACGTGCCTTAACGCGCCCACATCGTGTTTTGCACCGACAACTGGTTCTAACTTCAGTGGGAAGCTGGTAGGTGAAAGTTACGAATTTCTACAGTTAGTAAATGTAGAACGAAATAAAACAGACATTATAAGCAAAAGGAAGAGATTATTTGAATCCATTGTTTCCATTGACACCGTTGTTGTGACGTCAAATGGAGAATTAATGAGAGTAGTTATAACTACCTGAATCCAATGGCTAAAATCATTTCCATAATGACAAATACTACACAAGTGAGTCTATGCAGTGGTTTAAAAATAATATTAGGAGATGAATCATCGATTGCCATCTACCGATCACATTGTTTTTGAGATGAGAAACAAAAATATAATGATTTATTGACGAAATTATAGTTAACACGAGATGACGTGGCTTAAAGATAGACGGTATCCTGGTGATGATTGCAATGGAGCTGGGCGTTATTTGTAACTTGTAAAGATTACCTTTTGTTGTTAGAAATGACAGGTGATCGTGATGCAGCTGACACTTTTTTCTTTTGATATCTACCACACCAGATCTGCAACAAATGCCAAAATATCATAATATCTAAACAATGCCACGGCCCATATATTCGAAGTACCTGCATAATATTATACTTTTATGCTGTGCCATGAACACTATCATATAGATTGTATATTGTATGGAGGTATAGGATAATTGCAGCGAGTCACGACTTCGCGAATGCAGTTATGTGATGGATGAGCTCTGTGAACAAAATTTAAGTCTCTGTATATGATGAAATCAGGAACATAAGTTAATTTATGGGATATTCTGATTTCGACGCGCCCTGTAGCAGTATCTGTTTTCATGAATGGACTCATTTATATTGATTTAAGCAATGAAATTCAGTTGAGGGACATGAATAGTTTAGAAGTCAGTCCAATCCAGGCGTCATTCAGTACATAAATGTAAAAAATGAAAAGCGTCTAGTCAGGCCGAAGATTATCTTGGCAGTTATGAACCACCCACCTATTTATACCGCGTTGTGTCGGTCGCCGCGACGTTGCCAGCTCGCACCCACTGGCGAGCACTTTGAATTTCGAACATGAACCGGTATTATTGCCAGCGCGCAGAACTTGCCCATTTTAAGAGAAAACGAACAGAAATAGATTTTGTAAGCGTTTCTATATTTTTTTAGTAAGTAAAAGAATAGACAATATCAATCCCTTCTCTACAAAAGCAAAAATATGTATGTGGCCTATGTGGATAAGGGTTACTACTATACCTATGGTAATCGTGCCATTTGCTTTGACGTTTGTGATAGAAATAGATACCGAACTAGTTAAAAAGAAGAAAATGAAACGTAATGGAGTAAATTAATCAGCGAAAAAAAGACGTCAAGGAATTCAACATGTGAAAGGTGATATTAGGAAGACGGTATGGTCCAGCTGAAACAGCACTTTCAAAACCAAGAATTCACAAATCCCTAATAGGTACCTACAATGGCAAATGAGAAAAAGATATGCTGCAGTTCTGATAATTCCATGGTATGTAGCATTGATAGACCATGTCCAAAGTTTTTTTTCTTGAAAAATCTACGACTGCGTACCACAAAAACCCCAATAATGGGAACAGGATCTACAAAACTTGCAGTGCAAATAACATGAGTTCCTAAATTAAGTATATATAATTTCTGGGGAGATTTATTTTTGAGCTGGCAGCCCTGACATTCTTGTGCCGAGTTCGGCTCGCTCGGCCAGCACTCGGCGCGCGGGCCTAGGTGTAGTAGCGCGTATGCTTGCTCCGTTCCACGACACAATTTTAGTTGCGTATTTTTTTACGATAAATAACATTGTACTTTGAAACATGAATCTCAGTTCGTGGTGTATGATTTTTTAAATGTATTTTAGCGTTCATTTTCTGCAGTATTGCTGTCTCGAGTCCATTCTAATTATTTACAATATACAGTTGAACAAATGAGAGGTCTGCATTCATTTACAACCATACATTGAAATACTCTGTTGTTGGTATCTACTGTGGGAACCCAATTCATTATCTCGAGGTCTTTAGTTTAGTTTTATTGCAATGAGCTTACAAAAACTGACATGTTTATAGAGATAAAGCCATATCTGACATATGAAGTATGAACAGATAGCTACCCAGATATCTTTTACTTTTCAGGCTTCCTGGAAAAATTGCAGTAACATTAATGCCGTCCACATACAAACGGAATTCCGTTTCGAAATATCGATTCGGAATTTAGAAGGCAGCAAATCCATACAAAATAAATTCGAAGGCAGAAAATTTCGAACGGAGAACCTGTACGTGTGATAGATCCTTGATTTTGTATGGATTTGTTGCCTTCGAAAAATCCGAATCGATATTTCTAAACGGAATTCCGTCTGTATGCACGTTGTTTTAAAACGTTTAGGTATTTACTTATGAATAAGTTGGAAGTTTGGAAAGGCACTGCTAATATTCTGAGCAATCTTCCAAGGGCTAGGATGTAAAGGGCTTTCTCTAGCTTGGTGATATCGTAGTCGGAATGCTTCGTTTAATTCTGTCTGATGTTACGATTTTTTAAATTGGTTCTAGGAATCTCGGTAGGCAGTATCACCTCTTAGGACATTTTTGTTTTTGATTAGGTATTTGCACAGTGCAGTTTGCACGACTGTGTTTTAAAATCTAAATATTAAATATATGTCAAAGCTTTATCTCGTAACTTACGACTCGTAAGTAGTTTGAAGTTGTCACGTGTAGGGATACGAGTAATACCTACTTAGTGAAGTACTTAGCTACTACAGAAATATAGGTAGGTACCGTAAACATCTACTCTGACGTAAAACATAGACGTCTTAGTCTACCTACTAGTACTAAATTGTGTACCAACGTTCTGATCAGAAATAAAAACCTAACTTTAGCGTCAGTGCGAAACATAAACCGCTGAAGTCAACTCAAATGGGTCACTGCTCGGTGTAGTCTGAAATCAATAAACTGGTTGCGTTACTGCTGCATGTGACCGGCCACTAACAATATAAGTACTACGAATTCAATATGGCTGGGTTGTCTATGCTCCTGGCTACGTTCTATGGCACTTCTAGGCGCGCGCGGTAACGATAATGTTCTACTTACGCGTGTATCTAGTGGTTATGTGAAGTGTATCTTTGTTTTCTTTGAATAGCGCGCTAGTAGGTAGTCCATAGATTTTGCTTGATACTTTAGCCAGGATCCTGGTTTGATATACTTCTGGTGACTAGAAAAGAAAGAAACGACCGCCTTATTAATGCTGTAGTATCTAAGATCTTAACTATCGAGTTTAGTTTAGCTTAATCTTTGGTTCCGATTTTTTTTCAGGGATCGTTCAAGCTCTAAGCAGGTAGGTACTTAGATCCTTTCCAAAAATATGAAAATAAGAAAAAACGACACATAAAAGACAACCACGCTACGCTACAAAGATCTTTGGCGCTCGTTGGAATGACGTTGACATGGGGCGCTGATGTTAAATATTCGTGCAATTTTTTTGTGTAATTTTTATTAAAATACTTAACAAAATGGCGGGGTTTGTTCCGATTTTGGCTTTGGCTACACGCGCCAAAAGAACCTTGTACAGTTATACAAATCGAGAAGAAAAATGGCTACCTATAGGATGCTTCGGTTGTCTGTCTTCCCACGAAGCCATAAGAGTGATGGTGGACGGCATCAGGACTATGAATTTAGTTGTAACGAGAGGCTCACGTGGACTAATAAATAGCTTCCTTTAAATTCAATCAAGATCTTCTTCGGAGACTTTTCTAGAATATTTAATCAATTTATTATTTTCTTAGATTGCTAGGATTAGACTTTAGATATTTATGGAGAGTTGGAGACCAATGTTTGAAAAGTTAAGAAGTCGATAAAAATACGATCACAGCCACGAAACATACTGAAGCCTCTGCAATCAGGTAGGTTTTTTAAAAGCGAATTCGACTAAACTATCATTTTGAGAGGAGGGATTAGGGGGGAGGGGGGGCGCTCTGTGGATGACCCACTCCCACACACAGAGGAGAGGTTTGATTTCCTGCAGTGTGAACATTATAGGCCTAAGTTATCTAATAAGGTAGGTAGGTCTAAGTTTAACACTCTCACCGCCACGCATATATATATACAGTTGCTTGCTGCACTAGAATTTACGTGGGCAGCCGGCGTACCACATGGCGGTGAGAGTGTTAATGGGCTGATTATGGGAAGTATTCCCCTTTGAGTACCTATTTTTTGGGCACCAATGCATTGAGCACCGAAGGTATTCCCATTTGAGCACCAATCCATTTAATATCTTCGGTGCTCAATGCATTGGTGGCCAAAAAATAGGTGCTCAAACGGGAGTACTTCGATTAAGGTACTTATGTAAGTAATATGCGAGTTCATTTCTATCAGTAGGTAGTGTAGGTACAGCCCGATTCAGTTTAATGACGGCTCTAAAGTGCGCTACTCGCTGCGCAGTACCGCACCCTTCACCCCCGCTGTCACGTGAATTCGTTACTAGCGCAGCGACTCGCCTCCTGTTCCGAGCCGCCATAAACTGAATCTGGCTGTACAGACCTATGGTACGTTATTGATTTTGATGCTTGACAAGATAAATGAAAGTTGTTAACAAATCCGAAGCCTGATAAGGACCAGGATGTACCACTAACTATTATTAGTAAGTACCTAACTACGTACCTACTTATGTAAAGGCACTAAGTACCTAGTTTAAGTAGATTTATTGGTTTCTGAAAGCGACGAACTAGGCAGAATTCCTAAAAATAGCTCGTTAATTTGTGCCGATTCTCTTGTCACAAATGCCTCTAAACTAGACCAAAAATCACCAGAATTTAGTTTATTCCTGTCAAACGACGATTTCCCATTCTGAAATTGACTAAAGTGACAACTATATTTTAGTTTGACAGCACTAAGATGGCACAGTAAAAATAGCTCGTTTACCTGCGTTTTTTAGTTACATTGCTCTAGCTAAGTCAAAGTCAAATCATTTGTTTTAGGCACAACATAAAAGGAACTTTTGAACGTCAATATTTACAAAGAAAAACAAATTGAATTGATTCTAGTCCCCTCAGAATTGAATGCACGAAGAGAATAAAATTATACACGCTGCTTTTTATTGGCCAGGGAGCTACCACGACATTGTTGTACTTACTCATCAATATGAATAACTTTTTACTATGGGACTAATCCCGAAAACGCGAAAAAAAACAGCTGTTCCCTACTTTTATGTTCGCTTATCTCGTCAAAATGTAGGGAACACCTGATTTTTTGGCGATTTCATGTTTTGTTTCCATAGTAAAAGTTGTTCATAATGATGAGTACAACACTCGTGGCAGCTCCCTAGCCAATAAAAAAGCAACGTGTAATTAGCTAATATTTACAAAGCAACACTGACAATTAAATGCGAAAGTACTAAACAGTTTCTTCAATTATTTTACGGTTCGCCGCGCTCACTCCTGGCATGGCGTCACCGGAATTTATTTCCAAAATGGCGCACCTGTCAGTGCTTTGAAACTCGAACACGCCTCTCCTGCCTTCGCTCGCTACGTTGCAGTGTTGCACACATTTCACTTTTCACAATGAACACGTGTCGTGTATTATGAAATAAAAGGGCTCAATAATTATTATCTAATTATGTCATTTAAATGACGGTTAAATGCTCCCCTATTGACACGTTAAAAAAAAAACAGGAAGTTGTTTCCAAACTGCCGTTCTTTCGTCACGAAAGGCAGTGTTTTCAATGTAGGTATGTATTTCGAAAGCTGTGCCAAAACTAGCCCGCAAATACGAAAATATTTTTTCTTGAAAATGTATTTGAGGCTGTATTTTCGTTAAATATCAGTAGAACGCCCCTTGGCGAGTCGAGAATGTTCTACCCCTTTTCATCCCAGTGATCCCCTTCGCTATTTAATCAACCTGTATCCCGCCGAGCCGCTAGTTATACTGTAGGTCTCCGCTCTCCACGCTCGCTTGAATAACTCGGCTGGTAAGTATCGATATTTTTAGTATGAAGTAACTGTAGAATACAATATACAACCTAACACTAAAATGTTTATATTACATAGGTACACACATTACATCACGCCTTGTTTCCCTGAATGGTTGGGCAGACGTGTAGGTACATATAGTA
This sequence comes from Fissipunctia ypsillon, assembly GCA_947568875.1. Classification (NCBI taxonomy): domain Eukaryota; kingdom Metazoa; phylum Arthropoda; class Insecta; order Lepidoptera; family Noctuidae; genus Fissipunctia; species Fissipunctia ypsillon. Next base: position 10,798,522 of record OX387662.1, read on the forward strand.
CACCCACATTTCGCCAGTTACGTTTAAGTCCCATGTTATAGGGGGCGAGCCTATGTTTATACGAGTATTATGTACAAGTATATGAAGGATAAAAAAAAACAAAAAAAGGGGAAGAGCTCATTGGGCATCAAATAATTCGTCCGCATCGCTGTCAGTGGGAAAAGTGCCCAAAAGGCTGGTAGCGTTGCCACGTTGGCTGGCAAAGCTGATTCTTTGACCTAAAAATAGGCCAGCCCTCTGGTCACGTGAAGAGTCGACCAAACCGGTTGGCAATGTTCCGAAATACTCGATGAGCACTCGGCCCCACGGCCCTAGTGTTTCAACCCCAAACAGCTCAAACATAATATATCTCTCAGAAAGGTTGTTATATTTGCGCCATTTGAGGTTTTCTGCACCGGCAGCAGCCGCCCCAGCACAACCCACCGTGCTAGGAAGATGGGATGGTGCGAGGATGTCGACACAGGTTGCATCCCACACCAAAGGCCTACCCAACTTCCAAGGCATTATAGTCATTCCGTCTGGCCTCTTCCCATCATCGCGGGCCAAGCCACTGGGTTCTAAAACAGTTGACACCCCGTCGGAGGCAAAAGCCCGACAGATGACGTCATTAATGCAGGCATGCCGTGCCAACCGACCAGCGCTCTTGCTGCAGGATAGGCTATTGTGTCCGAGGCGGTCGACTGCTTCACCGAACTGACAGCGATGTGGAGCCCCGCAAGGAGCGCCCAGGCGCAGACTTGTAGCGAGAGAAAGCGGTATCACCCAGCATAGTGCCTAAGTTGGGTGACGGTAGCCCCTGAAGCCAGAGGCCTGACTCCCGTTCTTACACAGCCAGCAGGCGGGCACGCTCAGCAGCATTGGTGAACGTATTAATGAGGTTATTCCGTACCAACCTGCAGAGCGGCTCATCCCACTGTCTCTGGGAAGACGAGTTTTCGGGCAGAACCGTATCCGGACAAGCCACTTTCCAGGCGTTCACCGCATTGGGCAAACACTGCACTTCAGAGTCAATCTGAGATTATTGTGGTTAACTTTTCGGTGCTCTGGACCGAGAGAGGACAGGAAGTAAGCGGACGGCGAGCCCACCAAATCGAATAGGTACTGTGCGCGCGGTCGTCCATTGCCACATTTAAAATGGTTCTAAGAGTACTTCGAATAAATTGATCGATTTTATCTAAAAGGCGTGGCTGCTTCCATAGAGAGGAAGAGCGGAGAAAATACATAAAATTTGGACTGAAACAACAGCACTACTTAAGTATCTGATAAGGGTGAATGCCGAATGTAAAAAAGTATCCAAAATATCGTTAAAATGTTTAATTTTTTCATCAACGAAAGGTGAAAAATTGTCTTCTAAAATTGGGGAACCTAGGGTGCAGTGAACTTTTTTCCAAAACTTTGATACCTGCAGCTATTCAATTGAATTTCTGTATGGTGGATATTCTGTCGGTATTGTAACAAAGGTAGATTTCGCATTTTGAGTAGTTGAGGTCAAAGCCGATGGATTGGAAATTATACAATTGGATCTATGATCCCGAAACCCAATAAAAAATTATAGACACCGGCTGCATTTAGAAGGCATTGATTTTCTCTATTCATTACCTACTTAGAATTTAAAAAAATTGTTGCGAAGCCTGCTATGCTACATTAAAATGATTAGGTACAGTAGATGGTACCTGGTTTCGGAGATGAACCGTTATGAACCGACCGACATGCGACACCCGTTTTCTGGGAAACGTAGCCGAGATACTTACGTAAAAAATATATTTAAAAAATTTCTCCATCACGAACGGGTTGCGTAAATTCTAAAGGACAGCTATTCGTTTGTTTATTTTAGAAATAAAAGCACCTTCCAGTTTCCACACCCCAGGCTCAGCTTCTGTAACCATGCTACTGTTTTTCTGCGGATATTTTTAGTTTTTCTAACTGGAGTAGAAAAATACTATGAGGAAATAAGACCGTAGAATATTAGATTGTGTAACGAGAACGTTTCTTTAAAATAATTCTCATATAATAATTTTAATACCTAAAGAAAATACTCATTATGACGTAAACAAATCCCGAGGTAAGACCTTCAAAACTCCCGTTCAATGTTTTGAGCTTATAAATTACATGGCGCAAATCCACGTGTCATGTTAGTCTTAACGTATACGTGAATGTTGGTGATTCTAGTGTGGTATGGGGGTGAAAGAGGGGCAATGCGGGGAGGCGGGGCGCTCGGCCTGGTGTGGGGCGGCTCGGAGTGCCGACCTTCGCGGAAGTCCTACTCGCAGCTGTAATTACTGAAACGGCCTCAGCAGCCCTCCAACTGAAATTTCTTTGGGCTACGTTGATTTTCACCCGAGAACGCGAGCGACACATACTAGTTTACGCTCGTGCCTCGTGCCCTGTTGATCTTTGTAGAATTATAAGAAAAACAGCTGGTAGAGTTTTCACGTGAATTGTTTTTGGAATAAAACTTAGTTATGATTTCGCAACTTTTATCATCATAGGAAAACAAGGTATTCGTATAGATGAAAACGCTAGTTTAATTATTGCTACGCATTTTAAAGCACCGTTACGTAAATATGTAGTAAGGCCGCTGCCATTACCAATTAAAAGAAATAAGAAAACTTGTTTAAGCTTGGCAAGAGGACGCCTATGGCTTCGGTACAATCAAGGTTGGAATCGTACCAAAGAGAACAGCACTCGTGGCCATGCGAAAACTAACCTTTTAGCTAAGTTGGATCAAGCACAGTGTTTGAACTTACTGGGAACCTTCCACGAGAAGTAAAAGTAAATAAACTGGCTGCTTGAAGAATAAATAAAACGACTTGTCCGTTGTTCGATAAAATCTCAGTTTTTTAAACAGGCTATGTGCACACATGGGCATGTTTGTATGTGTATGTAATTGAATACACGATACCGCATCCAACTCAGCGTGAAGATGTGATAACGTTTCCGTACACCTAATTGGTCTTCCAGTTACATACAATTAACTATACATACTTTATTATGTTCAGCAGTTTCTAGACTCAACGAGTTATAAGCCGTAGAATCTGTGGCCGTAGTTACTTTTAAATACAGGGTGTGGCGTAAATAATGGATAATCCTGTATCTGGGAATGGAGGACCCCAAGCCCTATAATATAAAAAATTCTCAAACCCGAGAGTAATTTATTTGCAGAAATCAGATAGTGAAAATTCCTTCATTTGTGAATACGGTGGCCGAGGAAGTGACTAAAGGTGGCAATGAAAAATAAATTACTCTCGGGTTTGAGAATTTTTTATATTATAGGGCTTGGGGTCCTCCATTCCCAGATACAGGATTATCCATTATTTACGCCACACCCTGTATACACATATGAGTGGAATTGAAAGGAGTGCTAGTTTAGCATAGACATTATGCATGCTTTGTGGTTAGTTTCTATGGAAACATGCAACTATGATGGGTACATACAATGTTCGGGCTGTGTTCGTAATTATTTATGCAAATAGAAAGCAGAGATGAATATTCTAGCGACAGTCTCCTCATTTTATTTATGTTCTAATTTCTGCAGAACGGTCACTTGACTAAACTGACTACATGATATTGTGAATATGTAAGCTTTACGCTAGAAAATCAAAAAGCCTTGATAGTTGGCAGGAACAAAACACCATGATATCCGACAAGAGCCAAAAATCTAATCGTTGAGGAAGCCAAAAACAAGTGAAGTAGAGATAACTGGATAACTTAGTAGGAAGGCAGATCTGGCAATGGGCATGCCTATGGACAACGATAGAAAAATTAAGCAACAATGCTTACAAAAATAATAGAAATGTGAAATTGTTAATAGGATTTTTCTAGGTCTTCATATTCAACGCAATTAAGAAAAAATCAATAAAAGTGGTAATAGAAGTCAATAGTTATGGACATTTGCCTATAAATAATCAAAGTCACAGCCACACTAAAGTCCATAATTAGAATTGAATACAAGTCAAATGTGTTTGTACCTAACTTAGCACAGCGTAATACCCAAGATTTGGATTGAAATGACATATTATTGATTGTTGAGAATCGAAATTTAAGCAATGTATTTTTCTCGACTATATTTGTTTACCCCTATGTTGGACATGGCTTCAGTGACACCGTAACTTTATTTTCTTTTTACGACTGCATATAAAAAAGAATAAAGTGCGAGGCGTCTCCAATCCTCACACGGTCACACCCCACTAAATACGAGATCTTTTATTATTAGTGCTAATACAAGATACAAGTCATACAAGCTACCGATGTCTTTTCTATTTGTATTTCCAGCTTCTGTTTTGATATAACAATAAAACACGATTGTATGTATGTCTATAAACAGAAATATGACTAAGAGCGAACGCTTGGTCGAAAGTAAACAAAGGAGTAATATAATTACGACATGCTGACTGTTCCTTTGACTTTGCCCGCGTTGTGTTCAGTTAACGAGGAGTTTAGATAAGAAGAAAAAGTTAAATAAAGCTAGCTCTGTTAGAACGTAAAGTTCTGGTTATGTTAGACCGGTTTTCAGAGTTTAGATAAAGCAGGTTGCTGATTTCAACTGATGCTAGGCTTCTAAACTTTCTCATGTTTTGTCCGTTTTCTGTTGTTCGGTTTTAGATTTAGTTTACCGGTTTACTTAGCTACGTATATGCTTTAATGTACCTCGCTAATGGCAAAAGCAACTCCATCAGAGTCGTCGGCTTGTCGGCAAGTTAGTCCATTCTAGACAGCCGACATAAAATAATTACAAGCACTGGTTAGTTTTTGCTCTTTAACACAAGCCATACTGAGCTGAGACTGAGATCGCAAACAGATAGCACAATCTTATTTATTTGTGCATACAGATAGGGACACAATGCTCTGGATACAAGCCAACTTGTTTGAATTGTATTAGATATGGTTTTATTGCAACATTATAATTAATATCAGTCGTAGAAATGGTACGCAATATTTCGTAACGAAGAGTAATCGAGCTGTTTGTGCCAATAGGTAGATGGCGCTAGTCGGTCTGGCGCTATTTTTTTCAATAATTGTTATGATAATAGTGTTCTCTAGTTTATTCTTAAGCTTAAACTTCATAACTAACTTATTATAGGAGTGTCTAACATCATTCGTAACTTAGGTAAATTCGTTTACACAATGCGAAATTTTAATTAGGTATAAGATGAGTAAGATAGCAACTTGGTAGACATTTTTCTATATTTCCTATTTTATTTCAAATGCAAATAGGTGTAGAGTTAATTTGCGACAGAATGCGCACAAGTAGGAAATCGAAACGCTTCGTACGTCAGTGTGACTGTCAGACTATCTGGCAGACAGAACGCGAGATGTCCATAAAATCCGATACCGGCCTGTCTCGTGGTTACCCTACTCAAAAGTCAAAATGGACGAGAAAAATTCGTACTTTTAATTGCATATTTTTTCACATTTTATGAAATGGTATATTTTTACCAGACAGCGCTGTTTTTTTATGTACTTATTTAAATGAGAACCTATTGTCATTTAATTGAACTTTTTTTTTTAAACCGGCCAAGTGTGTGTCGTGCCACGCACAATGAAGGGTTCCGTAGTTGGGATGAGTTTATCCCAAGAACAAACTTAACAATGTAGTTATAAACATGTTCTCTCATACATTCCAACTGCAAATGTAAGTTGGTCGACTATTACTAGTTAACTTGTAAAGCCTACATAGTTGTGATAGTTTTCCTTTTAACTTCGTGGTATATACTACTACTGTGATTTTTTTCGCGTATCCAAACTATCCGTTTAGCTGGCAGGGGGGAGGGACATTTGACTTTAACAGAAATTAGCACTTTAAAGCTTAATATTACAGAAGCGGATCCCTTAATCGAAAAATTGTTTCTACAAACCCGCAATATTTTTGAAAGATCTTTCCAACATCATCCCACATTTTGGGGTAGACGAGAAAAAAAAACATCACCACTTTATGTGTACTGGGGGTACTTACTTACTTACCGTAAAAAAATTTTTTTTTCATGATTTTATATTACCACTTTGTCAGATTACAGCTTTCTAGTACTAACAGTCTCTGAGCTAAGCTGCGGACGGACGGAAGGACGAACGGACAGACATGGCGAAACTATAAGGGTTCCTTGTTAATTACGGAGCCCTAAAAGTAGAGATTACAGATATCTCTAAACCCTCAAGTTCTTTGCTCGTTATACGTTGAATACCGAATTTAGTTATTTCACATTGCATTGCTCTTTATAAATGCTGACAACATAAAGGAAACGCTGACAGCATTGCGTAACCACATAAAGAAAATGCTGACAACATCTATTTCCTTAATCCTCACGGTCGCTTCTAGCAACGCATTAGGAAACATATTCACACAGGAGTTCCACTACTTTATGGCTACTACAATGTGATGTCTATGGTTGATCTTTGGTTTTAATGACCCAGCTGGTGCCAGCTTTTCTGCGAAAATCGTGTGTGGTCTGCTGCTCACACAAGAATAGCATATCCTGACACTTTTAGTGTCAGCGTTGCAGTCATGCAGGCACTGAAATATCTTTCTGAAATAAACTACTACATACACAATAAATAGATAGGACCTCCATCTACACATCATTCATTTTTAAACAAATTGACTACCAACTTAATTGTCCGAGGTACTTACCTAAGCTACTCAAATCACAATAGCTGTCATTGTTAGACAGGCAGTGGTATGAAATAGTACATATAACACGGCAAATTCACGTAGGGTTTCAATTTGCTAAGCAATCAATTCCCCTGACTGTACTTATTAAGTAGGTACTTCTTTATTTATTTATCCAGAACGACATAAAGCCAATTATACTGATTAGATACCTACTTAATAATGACACAATCATAACGAATATACGTAGATGCATGGATTCACTGTGGTGTGATAATAAAGGTTTATTATTATTATTATTTTAGGTCTTTGACATTTCTCGAGACCCCAGGGGGGTCCCGGACCTTTGGAAGGCGTACGAGGGGCCGAAGCTAACTCGCAGAGGCCCGTTAGAAGCTTTCAATGAAAATGAGGCAACAACCGATGATTATCCCTGTACGCACTATGCAAGTGCACCCAAGGACAACCCCCGGTTGGTGTAGGACTATTGTAGAATATGGAAACAAAAATAATTATTGGGCTATAGGTTTGGGTGGCTAAAGTAGACTGGTTATCTAAAACTATGGAAGGACTATGGCCCCCGCCTGACCAATGTTTTATAAATACAATACACGGATAAAATGGCAGGGGGTGACTTGCACACTCAACAATGGGCCCCCGGAAACGGTCGCTAGCACATAGTGTCGTAGCGACAAGGGGGCAACATGTCCTGAGGTGCTTAAGAGGCGTGGAGAGGTATTCCACGGCTATCAGGACCATCCCAGAAGTACGGTCAAGACCCCTACCAGCATCTTACTGGAATACTTCCTTCCTCCGAGCACGTTTGCTCTTGCGAATCTCTACTCAAGCCGGCTAATGAAGGCAAGAATGAGGTGGGAGGTCAGTTCCTCGTCAGTGTTCACTCCAGCCGGCCAATAAAGGCAAGCCAGAGATGAGGAACTAACATGACTTCTCCCGGAAGATAGGGTCCGTGGGGTCGCTACTGCCCAACAGCTCGCCACATGCTGCCCTGCGGGTTTCTGTATCTCTCTTGGTCTGGCTCCTCACCCTAGACCTGTTCCGGCAAAGTAGACTCTACCGGCACAGACCTAGAGTTCGAAGCGCGACGCGACACCACGACGCACACCACGACGTCAACGTAGAGATACGGCGATGGGGTTATTATTATTATAACTTAAAGTATGGGTTACAATTATTACATACATGCAGCCACTTACCTAGTAAGTACCTACCTACGTGTTTCTTTTAGCAAGGACGAATCTCATAAGCATCACTACAGATGGCTGTTCGTGTTCCATCCTGTGACTGGCGAATTTATCAAGCACAAAATTACACCTACTTACCTAAGTAACTGGTGACCATAGATATAAGAAAGATGCTCGTAACTATCTAATACAATAGGTCCTTAATAATATTATAAAGAGGTAAAACTCGTAAGTTTTTATGTAGAGGATAATCTTCGGAACTTCTGATCCGATTCCGAAAGTTCTTTCACAAGTGGGAAGCTACAGTATTGTCGAGTGACATAGGATAGATTTTATGTTAAAACTAGCTGTGCCCCGCGACTTCGTTCGCGTGGATATCGTAAGATACACAATATACTAAAATAACAGCCACATTTTAATAAAATTCCCACGTCTCCCGACCCGTCGCCAACCGTCGCGTTGAATCACCCGCCCGCGCTATTACTTCGTTTTCGCTTAATGTCCTCTCTGACTTTTTTCTTTTTGCTCGGCTCCTAAGTGTCGTAGGGTGATGTTAAATAGCCTATAACTATCCTCGAGAATTGGGCTACCAAATGCAAAAAGAATTTTTCAAATCCTACTTTTTGTTCTTAATTTCATGGGTTTTAATTTTTTTGCGCGGAACCCTAATTATTTTTCTAAAATAAAAGTAGCCTAAGTTACCCGCCGTAACATCAGCTATCTGCCAGTGAAAGTCCTGTCAAAATCGGTCCAGCCGTCCCGGAGATTAGCTGGAACAAACAGACAGACAGACAGACAAAAAAGTTAAAAATTGTTTTTTGTAATAAGTACCGTTTATACTTTCTTATGCATTTAGTAAAAAGTTGTTATTTTGACATTACAAACAGACACTTCAATTTTAATTATTTGTGTATGTTTATACAAGAAATTTCACCCGGACGAATAGAAGTCGCGGGCAGAAGCTAGTCATAAAAATATTTTCCAATACAATAAGGAATCTGGCGCAACTGACATACCTACCTTAGCACCAATTATTTCTCTTTGACTCATTCTTGTTTCAAGGAAAGACGATCAACATAATTAAATAAGTTCACATCTGCGCTGCTGCGGCACAATTTGAATTCACAGCTTTAATTTATCGCAAAGAAATCATATTTTTTATCTGTTAACTCTATTACGTCATCTGTTATTGCATATTTTGCTTGTTATCTGTAAGATTACAATAGTTACTCATATAGTCGTAGTTATCGACATACATAAGCTTTTGTCTGATTATTAGTGTATTACTTAGGTGAGGCCATATAACACAATATTCAATGATTAGGTAACCTGTGTCTGTGTTCGACACAATACCTACGTTATCAAAGCTCTTGTGCAGTGTGCTCCACCTATACTCCTATACTATAACTACTTACCTATACATTGTGGAGTGCCCCTTCGCTAGCAGCTCTCTAGATCCAACCCCATTAAGCTCATAAAATATTACCAACTGATTTAAAGCTAAGCGAGCACGTTCCATACACCAAGTTCTTCGTGAGCACTGCTGTTAAAACATCTATAAATACCTACCTATAGCATGGCTCGGTAAAATGTTAATGGCTAGGTACGGCGCAATAGCACATAGAGACTTTATAACCTACCTAACCCGGCTTACCAAGCACAGACTGCTGCATTGAAGCTACCTAATTCCTCCCTGGGGTGTCCTATTTCGCAAAAATTGTGAAACCTGGAACGGCGCCATAGGGGGTAAACCATCGTAATAACTCTCATTTTGCACCATTCGTATGAAAGTTACAATGTAAAGTCGAAGTGCGTGTTGTGTAACGCCGACCGTTTGCTGGCCTATATGTAGGTTAGTGCATGGCTTCGCGTGTCTAGGGTTAGGTTTGTTAGGCAGGTATCAAAGGGCCACGGGGATTTCGCTGACTTTCGTAATCTGTGGAAACGTGGGCTCGAATGCCGCAGCGAGTTGGCAACGTCGCGCGCTCGACCGACGACCTCGCGTTATCGCCCGCGGTGACGCGATACGCTGAAAAGGTCACCAGTCGCCACTCTACTCGCCACCATCCACTAATGTCTTCGCCATCTAAACAGTTGCAGTTTCGACATAGAATCCCATAAGTACACCGTGAAAAAAATATTGTTGCGACGTGGCGTCGTGGTGCGTAGCGGCGTCTCGCTCGCGCGCCCGCCGCGTCCCGCACGGCTCCGCCCCCCTCCGACCGCAGCGCCGCGTAGCGGCCGCGCCGCGCAATGTACACGTCGCCTATACAGCGTTGCCATTCCGTACCTATAATTTCGCTGGACGTAAATTTCAACCGAAACAGTTCAATGGACTTTTCGAAAACTCTAAACGTGTCATTTTACGTAAAAAGTCCTGTGTTACATAGATTATTGTAGGGAGTGGTGTGTGACCGTCTGTTTGGTTTCTATCTAGTGATATTTGAGTGTGAGTTGCGTGTCCGTGCTTGAAATCCGTGAACAAAGTCCCGTTGGAAGCTCACACGTCTGTTTTCGGCTCTAAGGTGAGTACTAGAACGTTATTTTTATAATACACAGCTTAGGTTCCATGCACATTGACCGTTAGAGGTGGTAGAATCTTGGTGAAAACTATCTCAAAGTTCCCCTACTTTTCCTATTCCGTCATCGAAATCAAGTTTCTAGGTAACTGCGCAAATAACCGCGGCGTCAGTTTTCTCTTGTAAAATGTAGTTACATAAATGCGTGAGGCACGACGTGGTGCCCTGGTGGTGCACGTGCTGGCTCCAGCTTATGTAAGCCATGATAAGCTCAAGATAAGTTGTCGCGACAGCCGCCGGTGGTCGCGCATCGTTATTTTTATCTTGGAATGCCCTTTGGCCAAACATTAAAATAGCTGTGCATCCGACACCAGCACCATGTGTCGATCAGTAGTGCATGTGTAATTGGGTTGTGGTGTGAACGGCCAGCCTCGACCGCTGCCGTAGGCCTATATCTGTTCAGGACTCGCGGAGTCGCGGCGCCAACGATAAACGACCTGCTAGCACTTGCCCGTTCCTAATATAAACCTGCAGAGTGGCCCTCGAACTACGTTACTGAAATGTCTGGCCAGTTAGAAAATAGTAAAAAGAAAACAAAGAAAGTTACGAACATGAAAATAGGTTGAGAAAAGTAGTTTCTAAACACAACACTCCCACCCATGAAACAGCCAGTGTTGTCAAGATCATGCCAGGTTATTTTCGTTCATACGTAAATTACTGTGAGATAGTGCTAGGTGGCACTCAAAACCCCTTTCTTCTCAGTGCAAGTCGCACTCGTAAATTGATTTAATATTAAAAGTGACGTGGCTAAAAATGCTATCTCGTGAATAAAGTAAGACGGCTTATCGTCGTCTGATACAGATAGGTACTTAGTATATTCATATCTCGACCTCGCCTCATTGTCGGTCACCCATCCGCATAGCAGTACTCAGTACCTATCAATACCTAATTCAGTACCAATACCTTTAACGTCGTCACAAAGCCTATCATACTACTAAGGTACTCTATTCTCTGTGCCCACCATATTCATCAAGCTAGGTTAGGTACTTAGATAAATAAAATAATAGTGAACAGTCAGTAGCTACCTGTCTAACATATGTAGTAACTACCTCATCATCTGTCTAGCCTTTTCCTAACTATGTTGGGGTCGGCTTCCAGTCTAACCAGATGCAGCTGAATAGCAGTATTTTATATGGAGCGACTGCTTAACTGACCTCCACAACCCAGTTACTGGTTAACCTTACCCCTTGGTAAGACTAGTTGCCAGACTTTCGGGCTTCTGACGACCCGTAACGACTGTCAAAGATCCAAGAAAGACAGTCGGGACCATCGGCTTTTAACGTGCTTTCCGAGGCACGGGGGTCTTGGTATGTAAAGTTAGTCACATTGGTCACCCATCCACTGACCGACCGCAGTAATCGTAGCTTAACCTGATCTATCGACCCGTGCGGCTGTGATTCTTGTTACTTAACCACGAGCCCCTGGAACATAGGTACTACTACTCTTCCAAATACACCACACAGTAGGTCCAGACTGTGGTCCAGACAGTAGACAGTACACGGTTGCTCCTCATAAGAACTGACGTTTCTTTTTTCCTGTGACCATCAGACGAATCCCAGTTGCCAATGTGTACTTCACAACTTTTCTCAATTTCCAATCGATATCCTCATTAAAGGAATTTATTTTGACTTGATTGAAATGACAACCATATTCTCACCAAGGAAGGGTACCAAACAAACCTACCAACTTTAAAAGAATATCGATGGGTTCCGTAGGTATAATTTTAAAATTATCAACTATAAAATAATCATTGTTAAATCATGGTGAAGGTTATTGACTCCCACAATGCCATGGCAGGTTCGTAATTTTATTTCTGAACGTTCGAAAATCGAAACAGACCGATAGTCAATAATCATAACTTTTAAAAGTTTTAACAGCAAAATGCAACAAATAAACAAAAATGCTTAACAAATTCGATGAGCAGCCCAAATTACCTGCAAAACTTCAACATGCAAAATTCCTGAGACCGATACTTTTAGGTATATTTTATTTATGCAATCCGAACATGCTTGCATAATATTTTGTCGATGGGTAACATGTGACCAAAAATTGCACGTAATATATTAGCATTATTATTATACCGATAGCAACCAACAACAAGGTACAACATAGGTAGTTAGGTCACAGATTACCAGATAAATCACTCCAAACAAAATTTTCAATACCTGCTGCTATAATAGCCTACACCGTTGAGTCGCTAGACGCTGCGAACGAAAATGTACCTAACCTTACAAGCGTAAAGTGAGTTTAGCTTTGTAGCGGCGCGCCGCTGCGTCACAGGCTGCGTCAGCTGCGTAGTTATTGTGAATAGCTAGCGCTGACGGGATTTTCACTGACGGATAGCTGATGTTATAAGGAGTAACTTAGGCTACTATTATTTTATAAAAAATATAGGATTCCGCGCAAAAAAATAAAACCCTTAAAATTCGATTGCGTCAGCTGCGTAATTATTGTGAATTGCTAGGGCTGACACTTTCGATAAAGACGTCAGTAGTTATATCTGTAGTACACTTTATGAAATAAAATAAAATGTTTTTTAATGTTTTGGCATGTTTAATTGTTAAAAATACTTATGAAAGACCGAGGAATATTTTTATGCTAGGTAACTATTTAGTATTATTTATTTATTTAAACTTTTCACACTTAAAAAAGTACAAAGGCGGACTTAATGCCTTAGGCATTCTCTACCAGTCAACCAGTATTCTGTGACCACACCCCGAAACTGCAATTGCAACACACATTATACGCAGCGTGTAGTACCTAACTATTTATTAACCATTGACGTAACCACTCCGCATGGCCACGAATACGAATGAAATACGAAATGGAGGAAACTGAAAACACGATTAAATGATTTGTTCGTTCATTTACGCAATTAGCGTAATAGGTAACTAGTATGCCTCTACACTATGATCAAACCTGCGCTGGCGCCATATTGTGACGCCTTGCTCGCTTTTCTAACACTTGCACGCTTTTAAATAAACAATAATCATATGAAAAAAAAACATTAACACATGACAGTTGACAAATGGAGATTATTGGCCTTTCTATTCTTATCTCAGACACAGTAATTACGTACCTACCAATAGAATACAAAACATGAAACATGCAAGTTTAAACAATTTACTTAATTAAAAAAACAACAGTAAAACTGTATCAGCAGGTAAACTGAAAAAGATAAGTTTTTATCTCTTCTCTTGCTGGATCTACATCCATCAACTGCACATAATACCTACACCAGGAACCAGCCATATCATAAGAATTTGAAACTACGTAGTCAGGTCGACCGAAATATATGCGTCCGGTCGCGTGCGAACCGGCGGCCGGTAGGTAGTTAGCGCGCGTAAGTACATGGAGTGATTTATCTGGTAATCTGTGGGGTTAGGTACCTAACCACAGATTACCAGATAAATCACTCCGTATTACGCAGAATGAATCCGTCTATCTATAGTTTCAGTTTCCCAAACTGCTTTTGTTATTTTGTGCCCCTGCCTGCCTTACAATTAATTACAGGTGGGGTTAACGAAAGACGTAAGCAAAATGTTCGACCATTAAGACGGAGAAGGACTGGTTTCCTATATTGTAGTCTGACAATAATCCACGCTGATTAAAGTCGGTTTACATATTTTCCATTTCTAGCTAACCCCCTCTGTCCTCATTCGGCCATCTTTTATAATGTAAATAAGCTGAATATATTGTGTCCAACTTCAATTCATCATCGTCATCCGTTGCAGTGCAGTCACCTATAACGAATTGGTAATCCCCCAAGTCCCCTCAAAACCTAATAATATTTAAAATACCAGCTTATTACTGTCCCACTGCAGGGCAAAGGCCTCTTCTCATATAGAGAAGACGCAAGCATTGATCACCACGCGTGCTCAAGACGGGTTGGTGATTTCAGACTTATATTACTATAAGTTCAGGTTTCCTCACGATGGTTTCCTTCACCAATGTCAGCCCAATGCCCAAGATAATCTCAGAAAGTACATAAATGAATTCAAAATAATCGCTTATTATTAGTGAGTCACAGTATTGCCACTGAAATAGTTTGTAGACTATGCCATGCATGACCACTAAAAATGTTATGAAAATAAAGACGTAATTCGTTTACCTATGGGCGATTGCCAAGCGCAGTTGTTGCGAAATCACCTTACGACCGTTTATGATAACTATGTTATGGGTGAGCGTGACCCAGGCAAGTTGTGTTCTGTAACAGGAAATTAGTAGACTTCTTACTTACGCCAAAGTTATCACAATACGGCATTGCTTTTTGCACGTTTCTAGTGATATTCAATTATTTTTTTTAACAATCGTCTTTTAAGTTTATCCTCAATCCGATTTTTTCACTGATTGATGAAACTCTTGAGCTAGCTGGACGTTTATTTGGAACCACTGTACTTAACACCCGTCGCTTTTTTATAGTAGCAATTTTTTTATTTATTTTTTGGGTACAATAGACTCTTTTTAGTGTATATTTGAAAACCCCAAAGAGCGCAAAACCATAGGGGTTGAGAAAAAAAAAACTAGTAAAGCGTAGTCGACGGAGACCCGCTCCGCGGGGCTCTATGGTTTTAAAAAAATGTCCGAGTCGGAGTGCCCCATGTCCCGAGCTCGCTTCGTTCGCTCTTGCATCCTAGTGTTTAGTAGTTTAACATAAAAAAGAACACAAAAATAATAAATTGAAAGACGTTTATTCTATTTAGTTGAATTTTCTGAAACTAAGGATTTTTTTCTCAAAAACTAGGCGTTTGCGCAATGTGAAATTTTGCGAAAGTGATTTACACGAGGACATCTACACACTATAAAATTGTGAAGCTTCGGACGCGCGGGTGTTACAGTTGAGCCGTTTTTTTTTTTTGTGGCTACTACTTTAACTTATCCAAAAGTATTCTTACTTCAAACTTATCTGCAGTTGGTCGACAGCAGCAGCAGACGAACGTGTCGCTGTGACACTACTGGTTTCTATGTATTTCTATAAAATACCTTCCGCAGCTAGCGACACATCGCCCGACCGCAGATCAGAAGCCCAATTCCCGTAATTAAGAACGATCAAAATCTAGTCGCCATCTCATCTCAGCGACAATCAAATGTCAAAAACTTGCCAAAAATGTAGGGAAAATATAGGTATTTTTGACATATTGAGACTGAGATTAATTAGACTGTGAACGTTCTTAAAATTACGAGAATTGCCCCTCTGTAGTGCCACCGACGCTGGAGCGACCACACGTTGCATCTTTCTCAAAAAATTAGTTTTTCCGATTTCCGAACATTCAGAACTAACTGAAATACGGCGCTGCCGTCTGCTGCAGCCATCTGCAGTTCTGCAGTTGGGTTCGGAACCATGACTGCTGCGACATGTAGCAACGTCACGTCGCCTGCTGCTGCTGTCTGCAGTCGGCTACGGACTCGTACCTTTCATGCAGCAAGCAAATTTTATATAAATAAATCTATTGAAGCGGAGCGGAGATGTGTTAAACAAATCAATAGAATTCCACTAAATTCTCTTGACATGAATTTGGTGGAGATATAGTGACTTGGTTCTTTTCCCTGCACTTCTCCGATTCTCATCGCCTCAATGAACAAGCAGTCTGTAGGTTAACGATAGTTGATGATACAGCTCTGCCTTGCCTCCTTGGGATTACAGGATTGTGTTATGTAACACTAAATTAATTATATCCCCTGAGATTCAACACCGTGATTGCAAATTGCAATCTCTTGAACTATACAATATTACCTCTGTAATCAGATTAGTTAATAGCTATCACGATATGTTATACACTATGTATATTATCGTACATCCTGATTTCTGCCGTATGATCTCAAGTTGACAGACAGCTTGCCAACACAACGTGCTCTGTTCCTGCATCCATGTTATGACAAGCTTCGTATTTGAACAATTACTTCCGTATGAACTCCTCAACTCTCAAGGAAACCAGGTATTGACGGTAAATCTAGTATAAAATAAAGCCAAGGAAAAAAACTTCTTTTACTGGCAAGAATACCTTTCTCGCTCCTTACGGCAAGCCTGGGAGCATATTATAAGGACAGCTGCTACTGCCTGTAACCAACTTACCAGACACAATGTCGTGTTTCAAAGATTGCTTATTAATCATAGGCCTAATAAGAAGTTCTTCTAACTCCTCATAGACCGCTCTTAGGAACTTTTATCTATAAAATCTCCACGGTACGACTTTCGCCAGCTCTATTACTTCTAGAGGTCGTCTCACGAGAACTGAGTAGACCTAAAACTTACATAGATAAATGGTTAATTCTGAAACTTCGGAACCTTTATCTTGCAGCCGTCTACCCACCCCATAAAGAGAAAAACGAGCGTGTAGATACGTGATCCATTTCCCCAATTACCTGGTTACAAATAAAAAGTTTGTAGGTATACCGCGTGACCTAGTTTCCGTCTGAAAGACCTATATTTTATATCCAGCCAGCCATATCCATTATTGGTTATTCAACCACTTCGTTATTTTAGCACCGAAATTATTTGGATCGGATTCTATATACGTTTCAGCAGTAGTTCTCTTTCCGTCCATTTCGTCAGTATGGTCTCCGTTGGTAATTTCGTTAGGCAGTAGCCACAGACCACAGGCACACAGAATCTTCAATCGACTGAACGTCTTAACATAGAATAATGAACATGTAGTTTCTTGGCCAAAATAGGTTTTGCCATGCCATGAAGACGACAAAGAAATTTTGACAATAGAAACAGCAGTATGACCACCATTGGATAGTTGAACATGAGGCTCCGAAGATACCTAACTGAATTTACCCTGATTACGCTGTCATTCAGAAACAATGTCCATGATTAATCCTGCCGGGACCGCCGCAATCCATGTTTCCTATCGTAATGACTTCGTTTATAATTTTATACCCGAGGGCACATCAGCAGACAACCATTTGTATTAAACACGCTCACCTTTCTGTGTAATGGGCGACATACAAACTCGACAGGAGCAAAATGACCTGCAAACACGTGGGCAAACGACACCACAGGGTATTTGTAATTGGATTGCAAGTGTCGCCTTGCGGAATGTCAGTGTCGCAACACTCACAGCAATGCATAGCCCTATATTCGTGATGTGACTCACGTCTTTGTGTGATAGTTGTAGAATTATAGTATGATAAGGCTCGATCTTGGTTTTGGTCCATCAGTATCCAAGTCTGATCGTTAAGGTCTGCCTTCCTACCTACATCTTTCTGATTTTAAAATATATTTGTTTCGAAAAAACCATAAAAGCATAAGCTTTTGACAACACTGATTCAGATCTCAAAATTAGTTTGTATCATTATAAGAAAAGATGTAAGCTTCTATATGGGTACCAAGGTGATACAAGACTATCGTTATTTTACCGTTACGATATAACGTGGTTTTAATACCAACATACTCGCGCCAACTGCGTCCTATCTATTCTCTCCCCCACCTGCCCACATAGACGGTGTTTTTGCGCCTATCAACATTGTTGGTATTGATATCATAGATAAGGGGAAAAAGTTTAACAAACGTTGCACTGTACATTTACTATATTATGTAGAAAAGATTTGTACCCATCTCAGAAGATATGCACACATCCCGAATCCCTTCCGGAGTACGCCCACGATTCGTTGCTTAAAATTTTCCCAAGCTTTGAATGCACGCCAAAAAACTGCCAGTTTTTTAAGGCTTTTTTTAGCACTTACAAACCTGATTGTTGGAACTTGGAAGCGTCTCGATTTCGACATTCAGGTGTCATCTAAAAATATCAAACCAATTGGTATATGAGTCATCCGAGCGAAAGGCAGGAAAATCTTCTATAATATTTTTTAAAAGAGCCTGGCTTTTAGCGCTAGACTTCTCTCTGTAGAAACTATCGTACGAAATAATCACTAGACATGTTGAAACGTTTCTGAAAAAAGAAGTCTACAATACCTAATTGGATAATTCTCCGGGATTTCTGATTCAGCCGACCCCTACTGTTTTTATACATATCTGGCTGGGCGTGTCCCACACATCATTCTCGGTTTATTATTTCTATTTCAGGACCTTGCCACAACGTAACCTTACAAAAGACAACTCCCTCTAGGTTCCAAAGACCTTCTATTCTATATAATATGAAGAGCATGCAAGGCCCTCATAACATAAGTCACTGTATACATCTCACTGAAAAGTTTTTGACATGGCACCACCTCATCAGTCTTGTGATCGATGCTTGGCTGTCAAACTGAACTCACGAGTTCAATCCCCAAGTGTTATTGATTTAGGAAAGATGCATTGGCTTTTCGGGTAATTTGGTACTGTGCTGGGGGGCAAGAGTACTCCTCTCATATTGTAAATGGGACTGAAAAGACCTTGCTTATCTTGTTCAGTTTCTGGATGTGTATAAAGCTTTTGCGTTTTACTGTCATGTTTTGTCTTCTGCAATGAAGCTTTGGGAAAGATGTATCAGTTTATCGTGTTATTCGGTATCAGTACTGTGCTGAGGGTTTTAGGGTTATCTTGAGATCATTAAGAGGACTGAAAGGACCTTTTACCGTTTCCGGGATGTTTTCATTTGCTTTTTTTATCTTTGTATTCTGTCTTCTGTAATGAACTAATGATGCTTTAGAAAAATGTTGCGTGCTGGACTTCCCTTTAGGGTCACCTCGTGTACCTATCATGAAAGGACCTTGTAAAGTTTCTGGAGATGTAAAGTTCTTTTGCTTTTTCTTTTCTGACATGTTTTTTTTGTCGGCAGGTTATCGGTGCAGTGTCGTCGGTCGTGTCGGTCGTGTGCAGTGGTGTGTCGTGTGCATCCGTGTTTGTGTGTGTTGTGCGAGGTAGCGCCGGTATGGCGCGTAGCTAGCGAGCCGCGCCTGCCGCGGCATGCGCGCCGCCTAGCCATGCCTGCTGTGCAACACGAGACATGGCGCAGTACTCGCAACGGACACAGCCAATGCACAGGTACATAGTCGTAGATTGCGAAGCTAGAACACCTAAAAGTGTTAAGGCTGGAGCCCAGAGGGACCATAGTCATCAACCTACGTTATAAGTTAGACCTAATGTGAGACGACCTTTGTTGTCAAGACCACTTTTTTTTTCTTTAGGACAGCAGAAGCCTGCCCTTCTTTCCGTCTTTCTGATGTTGCTAAAATGTAATTGAAACAAGTGTATTCAGAAACGTATATTTTACTTATTCACCTATATGTATGAGCTTATGTACAACCACGGTCCATTCGAATCGAACGAAAATTGGTTCCGTTCAATTTTGCTCCGTTGAAAATTGGTTCCATTTTCATATTATCTCCACGTGTAAGTACGGTTAATGGTATTCCTTTGAATACGTTCTCTTTAAAACGATGAGCAGAATAGCTGAATGATCAGGCATACGTGACTTTTCATCGACAGCGTCTAGAAACTTCTTTGCGTTAATCATTACTGTACCGGCAGATTAATAACGGTTGACGTGCAGAGTTAAATGGCATGCCATATTGAATTTCAATTAAACAATAATGTTCTCGTTGGTTGGTCCATCTGTTCATCTCAGTTTTACTGCTAGGCAGGTATTGGAAAGAACAGTAAAACCGGTGCGTAGAGCCGGACTCGGCATTGTTGCCGACTTGCGAACTGGCGACACAGGTACGCGATATGGGTGCGGCCCATACCGCGTCATAGTTTGAGTCCCTCTCACAAATTGGATACTCTTTTATAACGGGAATCTCTTATTCTTAACCCTTCATCCAACTTCGTAATTTCCATGGGGAATTACTTTATAACGTGAGATATTTTGATCTTGGAACGAAATCGTTGTCTGCAAGCGTTTAGCAACTTGCTAAATCCTTTTGTGTGCGTTTCATATCCTTATCCCAATCATTTTATATTCCAGATCATGAAATCCTGAAGATCCCCCATCCATGATCCTTGTTGATTATGAAGCTCCGTTGAAGGAGTACATAACTAGCCAATTTACTGTCGAACAATAGTGTTTTTTTTTTGTAGACCGTCACCTTATACATACATAGTGACCTAATGAAAAACCGAATAAAATAGCTGAACTAACAAAGTGAAATTCAGAAACATTTTGTTTTCTTTTTTTGCGTCTGGCTGGACGTTGGGCCAGACAGCCGTGTTTAAAAGTATATAAATTCTCAGACAAAAACATGAACGTTTTTTCTTAAACTTTTTTATTAAGTACACGTTTACATTATGTAAGTATGTACCTACGCAATAAAATATTTATTTATGATTATCATATTTTAATGCAATTTGCTTGGACAGATAATTTGACGTGCAGGGTTGGTCCTAGGTGTTCGCCGTCCATTGTTTGCGAGCAGCTGTCAATTATTATGGTGTAGTAATAAAAGTAGCACGCAATATTTTAATGTCTTCATTATAGTTGGCGTATATGAACCGACGTCATAAAAGGCAGGTGGTTCGTTACGTCACCACCAAATTGTAAGTAGTTTTCGTTATAACTACGACACATGCCGTGTAATCAATAGGTACTTACGAATTATGTAGGAAGGTGTTGATTAAAAAAATGTTACTGCTTACAGGAACATTTTTTTTTATTATCCTACGTACAAAACGAGTTAAAATATTTCGATAGGTAAGTACTTATTGAAATATTTTAGTGATTTTTTTTTTGTTTTTTGAGAAATATTTGCTTACCTATCGAAATATTTTAACTCGTTTTGTACGTAGGATTTTTTTACGTTGGAGACAACTCCGTGGTTTATTGGTCGTCTCGCACAAAACTCGCCTGAGTCGGGCGAATCGTCATTTTTAAATAATATTATTTTTTCGGTGGCGATTCGCACGAATGTAATTTATTTGTGGGTGAATCGACAATTCCAGAAAAACATATTAGGTAATTGGCACGTTTTGAATTTATACGCAATAAAGTCAAGAAAAAGTACTTACACTAGCGCACCCAGTACTGGGTTGTGGAGGTCACATAGGCAGTCGCTCCATGTAAAATACTCGTATTCAGCTGCATCCGGTTAGACTGGAAACTGACCCCAACATAGTTGGGAAAAGGCTAGGTAATGTTCGGAGGATTTTGTATCAAAAGTGTTAGATCAAATTTGATAAGATCCTGCTTATCAGTGATGCGTATAGGTACTATTGTTGTATGTTCTATTAGAATAATTATACAATCCAGATGACACGTAATCGATATCCCGTATATGTTTATTAAAACATGTTCATTCTTTAAATAACCTACCCATTATCAATATCATAATGATTTGTTTTGATTCACACATTATACCACATTTCCCTACATTGCGTTAGCCACGTATGCGTGATAACTTAATTTAATTAATACGAGCAGATAAATACCTACTTACTAATGGAACTTTATGAATTTGGTTGTAATAAAATGAAATTACCTAAATATTTTCCGGTCCAATTACTAACTCACTTAAATTGAATTTTAATGGCTTATATTTTATTTTCTGGCAATCATGGTGAATCATGCGAAATACTAAATGAAAGTGGCTCTACGGTTCCTCTACATAGGTAAAAACACACAGTAGGTAAAACCTCTAAATGTTGTGTCTTTAAAAGAACCCAGAAAGTGTTGCAAAAAGAAGAATCGAACACATCAGGTAGATTGGCACAGAGGAATACTTTTTTTGAAATTACCTAGTGCAGCACGTAATAGTGATAACTTCTGTTCTGAGAGGATTTCGGCAAGAATTTCTTCTTTCTATCACAGAATACTTATTAGTGGTTCTACTTTCAAAATTGTCATTCGTCAGTTCATCGCCATTTCAAAATGGATGCATTTGAAATGGAACTACGACGTAACATTTTTATCTCTTATTTTGTAAACACTACACTGTTTCTGGCTAGCTACACTAGTTAGGGTAAACATTCGTACGTTGACCCTACGTGATATAGACGACGAGGCACGTGCTATCTTAGGTCAGTTTACCCAAAAAATATACATTTTGCCTGTAAAGTCTGCGGTACCTAAGTACAATTTATTATGTATTTTGAGTGTATGTCAAATATTGATACTAAATATTTTCGGTGAAATGGAATGTTTGTAAGTTTTATGTCATTCGAAATAAATAACAGACGGATTAATTTGATATGCAGAGATGTACCTACAGTCGGGGAAATTAATTATTTCGCATTTTAACATAGCTACGCATATTGCGCAGCAACCATTTTACCTGATTTTGAATAGATAGAATAGGTAGGCTAAATAGGAACCGGCCAGCAGTGGCGAAAGCACCATATAACACGATTCCTACCGGCTTACCTTCGGGCGGTCGGTTCGCAGCAGCAACTCTACCGCTTGAAAAGTGCAACTGTATTGTATTCGATTCTTTATATTCCTATAATAATTTTAGAATAATAGTACCCATTTTAGTTGAGTTTATTTCTCTAAAAAATTTAAAGTTTTGTTTGTGTAGTGATAGCGTCTTTTTGGTTCTGCTATTTGACGATAGATGGTGTTTAATTCTGTAATAAATTAATTTTTACTTTATTGGTAAGTAAGTATGTTATATAACCAGCTTCTGTCTTACAAAAATTCACTCCTCACTGCTGCCGGCCAGTGAAATATGAACTGTGAATGCAGTTGCCAAAAATATACATGTATATTCACTACCTATTTACCATTTTGTCAGAATAAAACCGGTTTCCGGCGAGTGGTACCTATAAATCCACCGTTGAATTATTAACCACTATTCATTTTATACGTTCACGCAGAAATTGGAATGGTGCTCGACTGTCTCTCATTGGTAGGTATTATCTCTGCAAGTTTTAACCACATTTTTGGAAATAATTTATTTTAATTGATTAAAAATTACGTAGGTATCGATTTCTTGTGACATTGAATAAGGCGAAATGGGTCCCATAAAAGATATTGACGCATTCGCATTTCGGCTGCACCCAAAATCATTTTTTGCCCACAAAAACTACTGCCTTATTCTTTTTCATGATTATAGAAATTATAGATTTTTTTAGTAAATTATGAGGGCCAAAACATGATTGACACAATTTGGCTCAATACAACAAAAAAAAATCGCAGTTTCCTTAAAATCAGCATTTTTTATGAGAAAAAACTTGATTTATTCTACTGTAATTAAAGCTACCAAGGTCTTTGGCAGCTCTGGACAGAGGTGGAAAGAGAGTAGGGAGGCCTTTGCCCAGCAGTGGGACAATAATGGCTAACAAAAAAAAATTAAAGCAATCGTCTCCACGTTCACCATTAAAGACATAAAAGGAGATTATGGCTTTATTTTAATATAACAGTGCATATAGAATTTTAAAAAGAAATATTTTTAAAATTTTATATGCTCCGTTTGGCCATACCAATGCTACAGAGACCCCGTTACGATACCATTTCGCCTTGATTGGTTTGATCATTATTTTCATTTCACACGGCACAACGCAATTTTTTACACCCTGTACGGTAGATACACTAGATACTATTGACCCCTGATATTCAAGAGCTACTGATTGGCTGACGTGATGACGTAATAAACAGGCCCATAGACACTGCTTCCGACAGTTATCTGTGTTTGAACGGCTGTCATATAACAACATGTAACGTGCAACGGGGATGCTGATGGGTCCTATTCCTATGACGCATTCCGTATGAAATCTACGTCACTAAATTCCACTAGTGAGAAAACCGAAGAGTTGCCAGCTCGATGACGAGTATGACGAGGCGGCATTACGTACCGACAACGGACGCCCGCTGGGTTGATTTGGAGAGACGAAACGTTACGAAACTATAACCAGCATTACAATAATCCAAAACTAAAAATGTCAGCATAAAATAAAATATATATTATTTTCTCTATGTAATATCATGATCTCCGTTGTTTTAATTAACTGCACTGAGCGTACGGCTGCCGATTTGCTTTTCTGTCAGATAATCAGACCAAAGAATAAAAGAAAGAAAGCTGTTTCGTTGCATAATAGGCTCTCCATAAACTCTGCTCACAACATTGGACTGATTCGACATAATCAAGTAGGTAGGGAACATAAGTGCAATGTTTAATTATGAACAGCATTCACGCTTAATTATTAGAGCAGCTTGTATCATCTCAATGAACCAAATCAAACAAACGAGACATTTTCCAACCAAATTAATAAGTTACTTCGAAGTTTAAAAATAACCTACCCTTATACTTTTTGATAAACGACAAGGTTGAGTGAAAGTGCTCTACATAAACAAATACTATGACCGTACTACAAGTTCTGCAACAAATATCCACCGTCAAAGCAAATGGTCCCTGTATGACGATCTGGCAACGTCGCTTTGTACCGAAGGTAGACGAAGGTACCCGAAGCCTTGAATGCGACGGGCAGCGCGGCGGCGAGTGGCGCGACTCGACGTGGCGGGGCGGCGCGGGCCGGGGCGGGACGCTAGCGTGAGCGTCGTCACAGTTAGCTCGTTGAGTGCGGGATACGTGCATCGTCTGGCGTTTACATCACAATTACGATTTCCCGCCAAAAATGATTGATATAGAACGATTAATTGAACTTGTCAAAAAAAACGAGTTCCTATACGACATAAGTCATAAGGATTACAAAAATCCTAGCCTTAAAACTGCGACATGGGAATTTATTGCGAGAGAGTTGAATGGAACAAGTAAGTGCACATTTTATGTCCAACAACTTAATAACATAGTGTCGTACCACGATGCTGTGTGACAGGAACAATACTTATGTACGAACTAGGAGAAAGACGGCTAAGATTTGTCAGACTATATTATTCTCCACACCAACTTTGTTAATGACAATCGTTCTGTTTCTAACTTAATCACGACCATCATTTCTCACGTTATCTGTATCTTTTCAGATGAGATTTGTAGACTCAAATGGAAGACCGTAAGAGACAGTTATATCAAGTACAAAAGATTGTTAAAAAATTCAGATGGTACAAAAGAGATCGACTATATTTGGAGTGCCAATCTGAAATTTTTAGATGATCACAATGTTAACCGGAGAAGTTTTTATCACACAGTTAGTAAGCGGAAACCTGCGCCGGCGTTACAGGTTCGGGATGAATTAACATATGAAATATCGGCTTCACCACCGCCTCTGGCGCCGTTGGGTTCGTTAACTATGGCGGAAGTTAGCTCTGCATCATTTCAACCTAATCAAGACTTACGAATCAATAAGGGAGAACCAAATACAAAATTTAAGGAAATTGACGCCACTGACCTTCTATTCCTGAGCTACTCTGGTACATTCAAGAAGTTTCCAGCGAGACAGCAAACCTTTATGAAATTAGAACTTGCGAAGTTATTTGCAAACGCAGAACTGCAACAATTGGATGATGCAGAACAATCTAGGGTAGAAACTGCAGAAAGTTTACCTGTCATTATTAAAACGGAATATACTGACAAAGGCGAATCAGAAATGTCGGGAGGATTCAGCGATGATGATAACCCGGCTAAACGCAAGCGGCATAGTTCTAAGCCACAAAAATGATACCTATGTATTATAGCAAGATAAAATTTTAGGTTATAGGTGCTCAAAATAAAACCCTAGATCAGTGAGATTAATATTGTAACAATAACAGTAATTAGGTAGGTATGTAAGTTCCAAACAAGAATGCCACATCTGGCGTAGAAACTCGGATTCATGAACCTAAAGTTGCTCTTTGCTATGTTTGAAATAGAATTCAAAGTATACTTCTATGCGAATGATCGGAAGATCTCTGAGTGAGTTTCAATGTCGATAGGAGTAATTTAGTCCGTTAAGAACTGTGTTCACCATATTTTTCTATCATTTTTAGATTATAAATCTAGTTTCTAAGTACCCTTAACTTTAGAAAGTGCTAAAAGACTATATTTTTAATAAAGAAAACGTTCATGTTATTAGATTCGTGTCTTCTTTCCCCGGCTTTGTTTTCGCTCAGTTCAATATGATTCTTTCGAAGATCCCTGCTCTATGACACTACACGCTTTAAATACACTTTTTATACATTTTGGTCGAGTAGGTATTGAACTTTTGTATGAATCAGCTGATTTATTTTCGTGATTTCAGAGTTGGTCCCAGAGTGAAAGTTGTTTGTATTCATGGGTTGAACACCCTGTAAAAATTTCGAGACGGTAAAAACAATCATCCAGTATGTATAATTATGATCGCTGTGGGAGAAAGTACGAACTATTATAATATTGTTTGAATCAATATCTCTCAGGTAGATAAATAACTACCTGAGAGATATCATAGTAAAAAGAGAGGAAGTACGTTATCTTCATACAAACGCACCGCGCGCGGCTTGTATGTGTGCGCCAAAGTATCTATGCGTCGCCGCACGCACACTTAAACAAATCTCGGCCCGTTTCGCAGCGCGCCAGTCGGGGCTAACATCGCACGAGGTTCGCGCGTCACGGCTTTTCGGCACCGCTAAATGAATGAAAAATGTGTGATAATCGCAGGAGAACGTATTGCTGTGTGTTTGGGTGTCTTAATAATTCATCGATTCCAGAATTGTCTCTGTTCAAATTACCTATTGAACAGGAAAGAAGTCACTTTTTCTAGCATATCATTTTTACTTGATGATGAGATACCTACTTACTTATTTTTTGTTGTATTAGTTTTCTATCAGACAGAGGAAGTAGGTAGGCCTACATTCCCACTAGAATGTACTAGGTACTTTTGGTCTGTCAATTGATTTGCCGCTATTGCTTTGTTTATGTTTAGTCATGCCGATTTCTCAATACCTATTGTAGGTATAGTAACTAAGTACCTACTTACAGTTATAAAATCGTACTTAAAAAATAAATAATTGACTAATTGTGAATCAGATAAATAGAGCAAAGTTCGAATCACCTACCGTTTACTCGTGCTCATCACCGCCCCGCGCCGCCCGTCTGCTGGCCCGTCGCTCTTTCTTTCATCGTGAAAGGTTTCATCATCGTTTAGGTACCCAGACAATACAAGTAAAAAATACAACTTCCCGACCCTTGCCAATTTATTGGCACTGAATTAAAATTTAACTAAAAGTGACAACCCTGAGACAGTAGGCAATTATATCGCGGATTGTGCCGGAGATAACCTACTTCCTCTCTTTATACTATGGAGATATTGACCCAAACAATGTCACCACTGGTGACTGGCGACTTACTGACGTCATAAGACAACAGTAAGTCGCCAGGTACTCTGACGATAATTATTATTATCTTCTATATTATAAACGCGAAAGTTTGTAAGAAAGATGGATGCATATTTGTTACTCTATCACGCAAAAACTACTGAACTGATTTGGATGAAATTTGGTGCACAGGTGGTTTATACATATAACCTGGATTAATATACTTATTGGATGCTTTTTATCCCAATATCCCTACGGTATCGTGAACTTATGCGGGGGCTGCTAGTAAATACATATTTATTATATATATATAACTTCAGCTAAATTCTTAACTAGTCCCTACTATAGGTACCTATAATTTATACATATTTTAAATGCATGTTTATTCTTAGATAAAAAGTATTTTTACATAAAGAAAAACAAATAAGTTTTTTTTTTACGAGTGAGAGCCAAAAATATAACTCAAAAATACAAAAAGTAAGTAGGTACCTATGTCACGAAAATACTTTAAAAGGAAATTGAAATACCTTGACATCGTTACGACTGTCATGGCAACGTTCCCTCGAACGCTAGCTAGCTTTATACTATCGGAAATACCGAGATGCATGAGAAAACTCAGAAATGTTCGTCGAATTTAAAGTAGGAAGTTTCTATGCCAGCCACAAATGAAGCCGCGTCTAAATTGTAGTCTAGACTAATTTCACGAACGAAATAATACTTAAATGTTTATTATCAGTAACACAACAGCGATTTCTATTGAGTAGCGCGCCCGGCCGTGACTCCGGACAACTGTCAAGGTTTCACTCATTGAAACTTTTGCTAAGATTCAAGTTTATTACACGTGATTTGTTTAAATGTTCCGGTTGTAGTTACTTTTCCTAGAAATTCTTGTTAAAACGCGCTGAAGGTTGATTATGAAGACTGAAGTGTTTGTGTTTGGCAGAATCAGAAATTGCTAATTAAGAAGCGAGAAACGAGTTTCGAGCAAGATTGCACAATGTTTTATGAAGTTTAAACGTGGAAGCCTTAGCAGAGTCGTCTGCGAGCGCGACCAAATGTTTGACACCCGTCGTAGCCGCGTGGCGCTTACGATTGCGTTTGTTATAAATTCTAAACATGTCGAGAATTGTTTTTTCCTCGCATTCGCTTGTCGTGTCGTGTCTATGGCATGACGCCCAACTGCCGTGCCAGCGCCAGGCGCTACGACGACGGCGACGTTCGTTCGTATCAAACGACTTAGTTAACCAACTACTTTTGAGTGAAAGATTCCGACTTGCTATATTTATGTGGCCTGACTTCTTTGATCTTTTTTTTTTAGCTCTGCAAGAAACATAATTTTGAATAAGGCGTATTTTGGCAGCCTTTCTGAATTCGTCTATCAAACTTGGTCTTGTACTTACGTCAAAATATGCGTAATGGCTGAAGCCGCAGGTTCCATATTTGAAATCAACAGAATCTGATTTCATAAAACATTAACCAGATTTAGAATTAACATAAGGTAGAAGTACCGCTACCTTATGTTAATCATAATCTGGTTAATGATTACTTGTAAATAAGTATACTACATTCCTTCAAGGTTATGCAACTGTAAATAACAACAACAATCTAGCGTTGTCGTCCTCGGCACTAATACCAAACTATTTACCCATTGATTTTTCATTTACGAAATGCGGTCAGCAGAGAACTAGAAACATATCCGTCATCGATTAAGTAAAGTCTGCAACTATTTCTGTAAGTTATTTAAAGTAATATAGGACATTGACCTAGCCTTATTTCTATTTTGTGATTCCTTCGCTATGCTGTGACCCGATGTGACCTGATGGCCAGAAATAAAAGGAAAAGGCTCTTAAACAGAACGTACAATAATGGAAATTAATTGTTGGTCAGATTGACACACTCCGTAAATTAGCTGTGTTATACACTTCCGAGCAACCAAAACGACTCAACTCCCTAATGATGCATTTCAACTCAAATCGCAATTACTCGAAAACAACTAAACCACGATTTTAATACAATCTTAAAGTTGAAACGTCAGGCTTTATAAAAAATACTTTTTCATAAATGGGATAAGAACTCAAAAAAAAAAAACTACTTTGTATGCACGGGTTGTATGGGGTTGAGTCGATTTGGTTGCTCGCGAGTGTAGTATAGCCTTTTCATTCGACTAGGTTAAAGAAATGACAGTTTTGTGATTAGAAACTACGAACAATTTAAGTTGTTAGGCCATTTTGTAGACATTGTCGTTTTAAGGCTCCTGCAATTCAAACAGGCGCGCCACTCGACGCGACACAAAGGCACCGCGTGTCGTGCGACGAGCGGTGCCTCAGAACACAACCATTTTATGAAATGACCGAATACTTCATGAAATGATCAATCAATTCTAAGATCTGGCCACGACATCTATACTAAATATAACAAAGCTGAAGAGTTTGTTTGTATGGACGCGCTAATCTCTGGAACTACCAGTCGGATTTGAACGGAGTTCTTGAGGAAGGTTGTAGGCTATTTAACATCGCGCTACGACCCTTAGGAGCCGAGCAAAAAGAAAAAAGTCGGAAAGAACGCTAAGCGAAAACGGAGTATACTCTAAATTTAAAAATAAATAATCCAATTTCTTTTTAAACAAACGGCGTGTAGGATACCGCGGGGCACAACTACTGTTAGGTACATAGATAGCAGAGCAATTTTGCATAGATATAAACCAGTCTTGTCTAGGCGGGTGTCAGGTCACCAGTATTTATGGACCAACAACCAACTGGCTATCGATTTTGAACTAAAATAAGCTGGGCAAGTGGGCAGCATTCGTCGCAGTGTGCGATCGTAAAATAGAACGCTCTAACTTATTAAACCAAGCTTTGAAAATAAGGGTGAATTTCACCAATGAAACTGAACGCGGTTTAGATGTGCTGATCTCCTTCAGTTTCATTAGTGAAATTAGCCCTAAAAGTTTTAAGCAAGCCAATATATTTTTGGTATAGTGACGTAAGAGTGGACACGCATACCTAGGTCCTCCAGTCCTCTTTATGTTTTGACCATGCAGTCCCATACAAAAAACGTGGACTTTATTTAGGGTTGCCATACGTCCGGAATTTTCCGGACATGTCTGGTAATATAAATCTATATCCGGCCATACGGGGGAATTCTAAGCCGTCCGGAATTTCTATAATTTATGTAAAAATATAATTTATTCATTCATTTTTACAAAAATCAACGTTACATAATTATATTTAACTCCTTTATTATCCGTTATGATCACTTTACTTATATTTGACAGGCCTGTTGGTCTAGTGGTTAGTGACCCTGACTGCAAAGCCGGAGGTCGTGGGTTCGATTCCCACCCAGGACAAACTTGTGTGATGAGCATATTGTTTGTTCTGTGTCTGGGTGTAATTTATCAATAATATGTATGTATGTATTTATAAATTATATAAGTATGTAAGTATATCAGTTGTCTGGTTACCATAACACAAGCTCTGCTTAACTTGGGATCAGATGGCCATGTGTGAGTTGTCCCAAGATATTTATTTATTTACCTATTTATTTATTTATTGCTCCCAGAAATACCGTTTAAGTTTTCCGGTTCCGTTTTTTAAAACATTTCACAAGTCATATTTTTTAAATATACTGAGTTAAAAGGATAGACTCGGCAGACTCTACACAGAAAGTCTGTTCCTTTCTTTAGAGCCAGAGGTTCCCAGACTTTTTTTTCTCATAGACCACTTTCAAAATTTAGCTGGTTCCGGTGGACCCCCTGCAGCTACATTTCTACCATATTCCCAAAACTCGACAAAAAATGTGAAGATTGGATCTAACTATGGAAATTTGCGTTGGCTGCGTTGACCTCTGGGGGTCCACCTGGACTACTTTGGGAACTAAGGCTTTAGACCATTGGATTCCCATAAGGGAAAAGACCCTGGCCCTTTTAGCATTGGCATTTTATGCCTGCATTGCAAATATAAGGGCATATTTTGTTTAATACCGTGAATTTTAACTTATTATTCTTATTTATAAGTCAGGAATTTTCATGAAATGACCGTAATTTACTCCGGGATTTTAATTGTTTTATCTAGTAAGCCTACCTTTATGTGACTTCGCCGTAGCCCGAAAGTAATAATTATGTTGAATAACATTATTATCCTCCTCCTGAAGCAGTCGA
This sequence comes from Fissipunctia ypsillon, assembly GCA_947568875.1. Taxonomy (NCBI): domain Eukaryota; kingdom Metazoa; phylum Arthropoda; class Insecta; order Lepidoptera; family Noctuidae; genus Fissipunctia; species Fissipunctia ypsillon. Next base: position 10,830,105 of record OX387662.1, read on the forward strand.
GTAAAAAGTACTTAGGTAGTGTAATTTAAGAAGGCGTCGAAACGTGTGTTGAAGAGTATTTCACATTTGCTTAGGTACTGTATCTGTATTGCACTTTGCACCAATCGACTGACTAAATCATGCAAAGATGTCATTGTGAATTTGTGAGTTTTATAGACTTCATGGTGGATTACGGCCCACTGCGGCACAGAGAGGAGGCCTATGTCCCAGCAGTGGGAACGTTATAGGCTGATTTTGCGCTATAGCCTCCATGAGAGGCGAAACAGTTAGGGTGCGTTTCCACTGAAGCAGAGACGAGCGGAGCTGAGCGGAGAAGTGCAGAAATCATCCAATCACAGACGAAACGAGAGACGCGATGAGGATTTCAACCATTGTGATTGGTCGATTCCCGCACGTCTCCGCTCAGCTCCGCTCGTCTCCGCTTCAGTGGAAACGCACCCTTATACCTAATGTTTCGTTAATGTTGTAGTTCATTGATGTTGATCAAAATATGATTCGCGACCATAAAAAACTAAGTATTTACAGAATTATAATAATTAGAGTCATCAATACAACTCTTTAAGACCATGTAATTCTATTGAAAGATTATCTCATGAAATCTTGACAATTAGGATTATACAAACTTAAGGAGTTGTATTACTGATTTTGATGATTAGGTATAATTCTGTAAATGCATATTTGTTACGGTCGCGAATGATACTTGAATCAACATAAAACATAATATATACTGATTTGCAAATTGCAAAAAACATAAGACATTTTGAATTTCGCGGGCTATCTGGCGCTTCCCCCTTAATGTTTCGTGTGTCTCCTCTAGTCTCTTGGACAACGAAAACTATAAATTAGATACAAGAAGGCCCCGTTGGCATCTTGATGACAAGCTAATATTTTAGCATTAAGATGCTATCTGACCATTCTCTATTCAGACACAAGAGTGTAATAAAGTATATAGACATACACATCTACGTCAATTTTTCATAAAACAACCCAAAAATTGATTCTGTAAAACATTTTGCTCTGCCACAAAATTGATAGGTGCAGTACAGAAGCCCAGCTCCACACAACGAGCGAAAACAGGCGAACGAACGCAAAATAGATGCACGTGCGCTACTAATAGCGATCTCAAACGAATGCTATAAGTCGAAATTCCAGAATAATTCTATTATTCTACTTACTGTACGCGTCGTAGCGTAGACGCGTGGGCGTGCGTTTTCGCTTGTTGACTTGTTGTATAGAGTCAGCCTTCTGTACCTATCTATTTTGCGGCTAGATGCGATAGCAGTATCGTGTCGTCGCGCGTCGGCCGTCCGTCGGCGAGGCGCTTGAAACCGCTTAACAAACTCGCCAGTACTCGGCAGTATTGATCGCGAGCTCGTCGCGTTCGTATGTTACGTGCAGCTCAAGCGACACCATGACTCCTAAATTAAAGAATAGTCACATAGGATTAGAGGACACCGTTTTAATTAAAGTTTTAAAAAAGTATAAAAATAATCCTTGTTTGTGGGATACCGCACATAAATATTACCATAATAAACTAATCAAAACTGAAGCTTGGGACTCAATATTACTACTATGGCGGAAATACCAGCCAAACGCAACACTGCACGATGTCAAAATTAAAATATTTCATATGCGGACGAATTACACACGGCAGAGAAAAAAAGTAAGTGAAACATTTTTTTATTGCATTTTTTTAAATTTACAAACAATGTTGTATGTATTTTGTAGGTATTTCTTTATTCATTTTTATGCATACCTAAGTAAAGACAAGGATGTTAATTCATAAGCAAATTGAGTACCAACTTAAATTATCCCTAGGTAAATCGTGAGATCAATGCTCGTGCTTTCCCGCTTAAGTGCATGCGCTCGTCAGACAAAAGAAGTAGATTGCAGGCGGCATTACGTCATCGGCCGGCCGACGGGCGGTCCCACCACGTGTTTGTAAACAAAAAAGCGGTAGCGGCTTGAATTCTTAGAAATGAGTAGATACTTGGGGTTTTTTAGAATGGTTATGAACAGAGCTAGTAAACAGTGTGTATTTCGTAAGAATTTACGATCGACTTGTATTTTTAAATTGGTCGTAAACATGAACAACGAAAATTTTGATTTCAGATTACAAGTAAATGGGTTTAATTTAATAAAACGATCGATGACCTATATGTTTAATGGTTTAAAATGTAAGGTTAACATATTGTTAACATAAATAATAAATAAAACGATATTGCAATAGTACAATAATCATTATTTACAAGCATCCCAAGTTGAGTAAAAACATCCCAAGTTTATTTTAAGTGACAGAGTATAATATTTCTCAAAGCGGATACACCTCGCACGTAGTGTTGTCGTACATCAAAATGACCGAAATTTAAGAATGAACGAAACGAAATGCGTGGACTTAGAAAGTAGGTACTACGTATTACTATTGCAATATCGACTGAAATGGAAACACAACAAGTATGATGAAATATAGTGCATCATCCACACCTGCTGTTTTTACTGTTTAATATAACGATGTGCTTGATACACCGGCGGATTAATAGCGGGTATAGAATAGAATTGAATAGTTCTTTATTTGCACAGAAAGTAGGTACAAAAAGGAGGGAGGGTAGGTATAAAATCTATACTAATATTATAAAGCTGAAGAGTTTGTTTGTTTGGCTGAACGCGCTAATCTCAGGAACTACTGGTTCGAATTGAAAAATTATTTTAGTGTTGGATAGCTCATTTATCGAGTAAGGCTATTTGCTATATAACATTACGCTACAACCAATAGGAACGGAGCATCAATGAAAAATGTTGCAAAAACGGGGAAAATTTATTCCTTTTAATAGCTTCCGTTGCGTGCGCTGCGTAAACGGTTAAAGTTATGCAAAAATCATGTATGACGGGATTGTTCCTCTTAAAAAGTTTTAAAAAAAAGTGCGCGATAGCATATGTCTATCTTTTAAGGTTGTCTCACTATAACATTTTTAATGGTAATCAAATTTGTTATAAAATAATGCATTACTTGCGAAGGTGTTTTCATAAACATGGTTATTAATCATTATCCAAATAAATAGTTTCATCATCAAGGTTGATTAAGTACGTGTAAATTCTTTTTTGAATTATTCAATTCAAACCTTTCGTTTAGAAATTACGACGAGTATAAAAATTCTTATAGTAAGAAAAATGCGCTTAGTCTATTAGTTACCGACACATTTTTTTATTGACTGTTTGAACGAGCTAATCTTTGTCACTGCCAGTCGGATTTGAAAAATTCTTTTTGCATTATAAAGTCCAATCCTTGAAGAAGGCTTAAGGTATATAACATTACGCTAGGACCTTAGAAGCCGAGCAAAAGCAAAAAAAGGAAGAACGAGCGCTAAGCGAAAACGAACTATCAGCGCGGGCAGGCGATGCTATGCGACGAGGTGAGTCAGGGGAACAAGAAATTTTACGCGGACGAAGTCGCGGGCGGAAGCTAGTAAAAAATATGAATTACCTGTGAAGACGGTTTACAGAGACGGGTTTGATAGAGAAGGTTACATTGGCGTGCGCTGACCCAACGCAACGGCACAGTAATTAATTATACATATAAGCTAAATCAGTATAGAAACTACGTACAAATGTTCGAAACGAGATCGAGCATCGACGAGACTCCAAAGTGCAGGCCACAGGCCACACCGGGAGCGGAAGCGGACGTCGCAGTCGCAGCAGTGCTGACTGTCAGTCGTGGGTGCCGTGTCGAGACGAGTGTTCGCGAAGTACGTTTATCTCTTGCGCCACGGACGGGCCGCGATCTTTTTAAAAATGCCACGAGTTTATTGCGTAGTATACGGCTGTTTGAACTCGGCTTCATCAAAACCAAAGCTATCGTTTTTTAAACTCCCTACTGATCTTGAAAGGTAAGAATGATTTATTGTTATAATCAATATCTAATTGTGATCTGTGTGATCATAAGAAATTCGTTTATTGATTGTATGTATAGGATAGCATTTTATTACAAAAGTTGTTGTTTACCTACCTCATGAGTTGTATAAACTGGCCGCCATCTTGAACTTTTTGGTTATTGCACTGATTGCTTTCAAAATCGATATCTATCTGGGGGTCCGCATGGTCTCCTATTTTTTATTTCAATCAATAAATGTTTATTATACAGGGTGTCCGGTTTTAGAATAACAAAACTTAAAGGGGAGGTACAGACCATCAAACTGAACAACTTTTTCCCGGGGACCAACATCGTAATCGTGAAAAAAAAATCAGTCGTCCCATACAAAACTTAAATAGCTATTCGACCAAATGTATGGGACGACTGATATTTTTTTCGCGATTACGATGTTTAAGTTTTGTTATTCTGAAACCGGACACCCCGTATTACACACCTAATATTTTTGATAAATGTCAGTAAAACAAATGCAGTTAGGTAAATGTATCAACTTCTAAATGAATTTCATCATCAAAAAGTCATTAATACTCTTTTTGTTAGAATAGATGGTTTACAGCTATTAAAATGTAATAAGTAGGTACCTAATAGTATTTTAGACTTACTGCACACAGTATGATAAAGAATCTAATTTGACAACTGATAAACATTTTTAGACCGTGAATGTGCGTACATTTTTACACCTCTGATTAAAATGACTGTACATATATATGTGTGTATATTTTGTTATCTTTTTCAGACGTTCCCAATGGCTTCGCTTAATATCTCGAGAAGATTTGAAAAACAGACCTCCACAAAACTATACCGTTTGTGAAAAACATTTTAACGCTATGGATATTCTACCGGGAAGGCATCGGAAGAAGCTTAAAACTAATTCAATACCATCTCTTCATCTACCAGATTTACAAAAAAAAAAGGTTCAGATTTTAATTGCCTATTTTATTTGTAAACTAGTTAAATTACGAGGACATCCATTAAAAGGCTCTCGCAAACAGGCGCGACGTGTACAAGAATCGCGTCGCGCCTGTCTGCGGGAGCCTTAATGCTCCAATGGAGCGTAGGTACTTATTTCCACAATTAGGCCTAGTTTCCATACTGCTTTAGCTTATATGTATAATTACTGTGCCAACGGTTTGATATTAATTAAGTATAATATAATGTATCTATAAATAGTATAAAACAACGTCGCTTTTCGTGTTTGTGTGTCTTAGTTCTTCCAAAGTACGAAATGGATTTTGATACGGTTACGGGAATTTATTCCGGAAGGTTCAAGACTTTATATAAATTTTATTGTATAGATAATTATTAAGTAATATTTGTTTAACATTTTGAAGTGAAATTCTTAGGCGGCGAGAATTGAGAGTGAAATTTCAAGGACGCGTCACGTTTAAGCACATTTCGTTACATGAGAGAGAAGAAAGATATAAGTCCGACGCCACGGCAGTGGGGCAAAAGAGAGCGACGTAATAACACTCAATACAAAGCGATAGAATAAGATAGAGTCGCGCATGCGCGCGTTATAGATGTACGCGTCAGATGCTAATGAAGAGCCGAGGTAAATATAACGTGTTGAGTAAAATTATATTTATTATTGTGTTTTGGGATTATTTACGTTTGTGTCCTGTGATTGCTTGATTATATCAGCGAACAGTTAATATGTAAGTATATTTAAACTATTAAAGTTTTATCAATAATAACGTTTCTAAGCTAATATTGCGCCAAAAAATTATAAATAAGTAGTTGATTTACGCCACCTATTTGATCACAGATGGTCCATTACTGCAAGTACAACGCATAAGCCGGTGAGAGAGGCATTATTTCTGCAAACAATATAATCTACTCATCGATGTGGTAATTATGTAAGTAATTATACCAATTAATATTTACAACGCGAGGCTGTTAAAATGTTTAAGTTAAACGGACAGTTACGAGACTCCGACACATGTAATGAGGGTTTTCTGAAATGACTTTCACTATACTCCATTGGTTTACGTAATTAAACTACTACCTACTATACTACTAATTACAATATACTTAATTACTACCTAAACCAATGGTGGCAACATTAGGACGTCAGGTCTGGGCACCTATTAAAAGTGTCATAGCATCTACGGTATATATATTTTCTTTCATCGTGACTGAATGATAAACGTCATCATATATTTTATATTCATTGTCGAAATGGAAGACCTCTTGTCAAAGTGGTGCCAACTGGTGACGTGGACTTTCATGAAAACCCTCCTTGTGTGTGTTTAGTGACACACACATAAGCGTAGGTGAGCCTGACTTAGGGCTCACAAAACTGAGAATTCGCATATTATCGCCAAAATCTGCGAGGTCGCATCTGTGTTATGTTCGGCAAAAGCCACAGTTTTGCGCAAGTTTTGCGTGCGATACGAATTCGAAGTTTTGTGTGGGTGCCCTTATTGAGCATTCATGTTGTTAATGCGGGTCCTAGCATTACATTATGATTGCCGAATCGACTTGAATTTAATATGACAATTAAAACTGAACTTTTCAACAAAACTTCTAACTAAAGTACAATAATTATACAGCGTGGAATTACGGGAACGTACTTCCGTAAGTATGTGGATTCCAAATTGCCTCTGGAACATTTCCCTGTTGGTCCCGTGCGTTCAAAGTTACTAGTTTAGCTGTAAATCGAGGTTCAAGTTTGCGTTTATTTCGTAGAAGTGTTTGTAAAAAGTATTAAAAAAAAAATTGAGTCCCACCTATATGTGATTATTATTATTCCTGTTTGGTCGAATCCGCCCTACATCTAAGTTACTAATTTCAAAAATACGAGTAAACATTCGAATCGGTTAACTTATGGTTTACGTTGTGACGAAGATAAGTACGTGTAACATAATGAGTATCCACCTACACATACCGAGCCGAATCTTTTTATAAGTCGACTAGAACTTCCCGCGCGACTTCATTCTTCCTTATAAACTTTGACACCCCCCAATCCCCTTTAGGGGGTAGTTTAGAAAAACAAACAAGACAAACTTCATAATTTACTTAGATATAAGTATTCGTGCCAAGTTTCAAGTTTATTGTTGTTTCAAGTTTAAAGTGGTGTCCCTTGGACCATAAAAAATTGAGGTATAAAATTCGGGAAGTACTTTCCCGTGATTCCAAGCTGTATACATATGTACAGACGCCAGCAGGTCAAGCTACCCGAAACTGTCAAATTTTCCCAATCAACCTTGAACCTAATACTTTAGCGATAAAGTTGAAAATCTATTAAAGAAATTTGACAGATTGTTGTAGCTTGATGTGCTGCCGTCCATACATAACATACGATTAAATGACATATATTTTCATGTGTTTTTCTGCTCCACAGATTTCGCCATGTCAAAAAAAGTAACCGAACGATCCCGAGGGAGTAGAGAAGTAAAAAATGTCCCGAAGGTGAGAAAAGTAGCGAAAACAGGAGCAGAGCGCATTCGTGAATACAGGGCGCGAATAATGGCTCTTGAGAATGCAGCCGCAGCTGGATATGCAACTAATGTTGAAGCTATGGCAATTCAAACAGCAAGTTTGGAAAACAACAAAGTTGATATGCGTGAAAAGCAACGTTCGCTACTTTACGAGGCCCTCGGTCGACAAAGCAGCCAAGATGACCAGGAAGCAGGAGACAAACATCGACAATTTGTCGGTCAAGTTGATGTACATCAACAAGATTTGCCTTTGCTTTCGGAGGCTCCGTCGACTAGTATGCAAATGCAGTCTAGCACTCAAAAAGTGACAAAGTTGAGGAGACATTCGAAAACTGCTAAAACACCGGCAGAACGTGCTCGTGCTTATAGAGAACGGAAAAAAGCTCTAAAGAATGCAACCAATCAACAACTCATGATCGAAACTACTCATTCACTCGTCGATGACACAGTTGGGCTTGAAGAAGTATCTCAAGGAGCAATCAATGTAGAAACATCAACTGCACGCAGTCGACAATGCGGACTCGGGCGAAAACGACCATATGAACATGTTGACGAACCACCATCCAGTCAATCCACTTCCGGATCTTCAAACAGTGTGGTATATAATGACAATTATGTGATACATCGTGAAACATCTCACCTTAGGTTCACTCATCAAAATCCTACGACCGACATCATTAATAGTGTAACCTAATTGATAATTGATGATAGTACGAAAGACATTCAGAAGGCTAATTCGCGTGTGACTTATAATGAATACCGTCGTTTAGTTTTTATTTCTTACTTTGTTATTTGTATCTCAGTATGCTGCATCGGTTGACGTCATCACGTCCACGCCGGCTGTCGCTGAAGACCAGCGCTGTGACTCTGTCTCACATAGGGTCGTAGCACTATGCTGAGCGATGGCCGTTTTGCATGGATATGACGCATATTTTCCCCCAGCTTGTTCCTTTTGTGTTTGTGTTCTTTCTTTGCCTCATGATTACCGCAAATAAACTTATTTTCTTTCTTCATTTTTTTCGTCACCGTGAATTCAAAATAAAATTTATAGACAACAGCTTTGGATGTGTTTGCTCAGTGTGTGACAGGTTATGGTTTAAAGACAATTTGAAAAGTTCTTGTGCCGAACATGAAGTAATTGTACCAGATAGATCGAGGGATGAAACATGCATGGCATCGTTAAAAAAAACAGCAATGTCAAGTTTAGTGCTTAGATATAACACCGAAATCTTGATGTTTTGACAAAATGTCGCCATATCAGTAGATGGCACCCGTGCGAAGCAAGGGCGTGTCGGTAGTAACAATAAAGATACAATTGTTTATAACTGTAGGTTTGTAACTGGTTCTGTCTGGAAATATAGATCCGATTGCAAAGCTTCTTTCACTGATAGAAAGCTACACTACTCCAGAGTGGCATAGCATACTTTTTATGGCAAAAAAATACACGATTCCTGTGGGAATCCCAAAATGATGACGGCTGGAAATACCCTAGGAAAAATTCATTGCCAGCGGTGCAGGTGCGGTGGGGAAGGCGGGTGTTCTACTTCTGCAAGATAGGTAGCCGCGCGGCTCACTCATGCGGTCGGCTTCACACGCAAAGCTTGTCTCCAAAGTTGTTTTCTTATAAATAATTTATGGTATTGTTGTTTCAAAAAACGCATAACTGTGCCAATTGAGTGACAACGATTATGCCCAGTAGAAAAAAATCAAGAATTTCTTATCCGTCAACCAAAGCGAACAGAATTAAACTACGCCGAATGAGAGAGTCTTCCTCCGAGAGAGAACAACGTCTGGCACGTGGAAGAGAGTACATAAGGGAAATACGTGCTAGAGAAACGATTGCTGAACGCTTGCAACGGCTAGCTCGAGCAAGAGAATTGATCTCTGTGGCACGTGCTCGCAAGTGTTACAACGAACGCTTACAGAGGCTGAATAGTCAAGTCAGGAGAAGTGCGAAAAACAGCTGTGCTCGCGCTAGACAATCGAGCGCTGAACGATCACAGCGGACTGCTTTCGTAAGTTCCACCCGAATACTTTCGAGCCAGTACGAAAATCTTCTAATGTCGAGTGTATAGAGCGTATCTCCGTAAAAGAATGACTTCTGTGGTAATCTCGATGCGTATTGTTGTTAGTAATTGCTCAGCTAAGCCAGTTAACTGTATTGAGGTTATGTATACCTATGAACAGATACGTCTGCTTCCGGGATAGGCAGAAGAGTATTAAGTCGAGCTGCTAGAAAATAAAAAACCGGCCAAGTGCGGGTCAGACTCGCACACGCAGGGTTCCGTACAATACATAACACTACATATTATATTTTATAAAAATACTTTAGTTTAAAAAAACACGGTTTTTGTATGGGGGTCCCATTTAACTTTATTTGTTGTTATAGCCGCAATAGAAATACACAATCTGTGAAAATTTCAACAGTCTTCTTATTATGGATCATGAGATACAGCCCGCTGACGGACAGACTGACGGACAGCGGAGGCTTAGTAATAGGATTCCGTTCGGCACCCTTCGGGTACGGAACCCTGTAAACGCCGACGCGAATGTCCGCGATGTCGCCCGAGCCGCCCGACTCGCCAGTTCCACGCCATCGCTTCCGACGGCTTGACGTGTCGAGCGTCGTGCTGTACTCTCTCTGTGTGCTATTCAATCGATATGTTGAGTAAACAAATAAAACGAGAACTTTTGTATAAGTTCATTAAACAGTTCAAAAAATCAAAGTGCTTGTGGAATCCTGAAAATATTTACTATTATCATAAACCTGCAAAGGAAGACGCTCTCTTAGTTTTATTAAAAATATGGAATAATTATGAGTCCATGACATTAAACGGCCTAAAAGTAAAAATTCAGGGTATACGGTCACTTTATCGAAGAGAAAGGAAAAAAGTGAGTGATAGCATGTTGATAACTATTTAAAACTTTCTTACAGCGACTTGAAAAACATTTTAGCATGCTTACAATGAATAAATAAAATAAATAATGAATTAGTCAACCATCATGTTTTCTTTCATTGATAAAATGTTTTATGAAATCTTTTTTGCAGTGCTGTTATGAACAGTGTTGTTTGAAGGTATTTCGAATTTCACGATGCGCATTCTTTCGCAGTTTTTCATTTCCGTCGTATTCACAAAGAAAAAGGAGCAGATGACACCTCTTGGAACTACGACCATTAACGACTCCGTAGCCGGTAATTACAGAAACAAAAAAAAAAGCCATTACGTCTCGCGTAGATCTGCGTTACGCCGCGGTCCCACGGCCGGTCTAGGCCAGTAGAGGCCTATCACGGCCCGTGCCCAGCATTCCCACCATAGGCATAGGAACAATAGTGAAGTTATGGTGAAAACTGCTAAGCTACAAGTTACAGACATAGTAAACATTCTGAGCTAGCGATCCGGCCCCTGCTTCGTAAGGTTTTTATAACTTCACAAAAGTCGAGATTTTCTTATGATATGTAGTGTAATAATAATGTATTTATTGTGTATGTAATATTAGTGTATGTAATATTCAAATAATAATAATAATGTACATATAAATCTTTCGGAATAAATTCTCTAATAGGTGGTAAAAACCGCATCAAAATCCGTTGCGTAGTTAAGAAGAACAAAGCGGTCACACAGATAGACACAAAAAGCGACTTTAATTTATAATATGTATAGATATAGTTATGGAGTTATAAGAACAAGATACGCTACTTTTATCCCTAAAAGATTCGACGCGTAGCCGTGGTGGCCTTTTCTAGTATAGAATACTGATTTTTATTTTCTTTTTAGGTTGAATCGAGTGCTGCGGCTTCTGTTCCCTACAAACCAACACTATGGTACTATAAGCATCTGAACTTCCTGTCTCGCAACACGGATCCCGATTCTGACGATTCTGATTCAGACCATAATGACGTAAGTAGTACAATAATATATTAAGTAGATCAAGTATTTTGTGGTCAAAACGTGTTTAAATCAACCAAAGTGGGGAACAAACCAGATAATCGGGGGATACAGTTTATAATATAGTCTAACTAACCTCTAAATCTATAATTCAATTCAATTACACAACGTGATTAAGTATCAAAGAATCAAAAAATAATCTGTGGGATCTGGCATTCTCATTAACTCACTGATAATTTACGCTATCAGCGTAAAAAATCCCAGGTTTGTCTAAACAATATAGATATTGAATACTCAGTTTTATGTTGCCCTGTTAGTAGACAGTTTGATAGCCCAAAGCCTAAATAAAGATCTTGGAGTCTACTTACTATCTTCCGTAGCTTTGCCAAGGCTTATGATATATTTGTCTTTTTTTTTTTCAAATACTAACCTCGCATATCATTTCCAGGACACCGTATACGTGCAACTTCCACGTGGTCAAAAAAGACCAGCATCAACATCAATTGAACAAGAAGGAGAATCGGATACATCGACAGACGCATCCGCAGCAGCATTTGGAAGATCAGTAGGGGCTCAGCTGCACCACTTATCCAAAATGCAGAGATGCATCGCAGAAAAACTTATCTCTGACGTCATTTACCACGCGAAAATGGAGCAGTTGTCGTTGGACACAACTATCAATTTAAAGGAAGCTGCAGATGATCAAGTTAACTTGATCCCTAAAGCAGGACCGTCTTGGTATGATACAGACACAGCTCTCTATACCGGTAGACAAGAATCGTTTTCTAGCCACACATTACTCGATACCACAGAAGATCTCGTCAAAAAGGAAATAGCGGAAACAGAAAGTGCAGTGAATTTTATTAAAATGGAAAGAGACGAAACAGAAAATGATTATTTTCAAGATGATGAGGATGAACAAAACCATGCTATAGATATTATTAAAGAGGAATTACAGTAGCTCTAGCATTTAATTAAGCATATTTTTTTAAGCTAATTCAATCAATTTCAAATAAATTTTTTGTTAGTAGACTTTCGTTTTACTAAATTTAAGTACTCCATAGAATACTAGAAAAAATAAGATTTTCCCACATTTGAGAATAGGTCACTCGTGGTACCTATAATGTGTTTGGTTGTTCGCCAGTCAGCAAGATGGTAGCGAAAATGACTGGTATGCCACATCCAGAGAATTGTTCTAATTTATAATCATTTAATATATAATCTATTTATTGATAACAAAGTTAACATTAAATATCATCTGTAGGTACAGTCAAAATTATTGATGGTGTAAATCAAGCCTTAGTTGTCTATTTATTACTTTAGAAAAATGTTCGACATGAATGTGACGACTTTCTTTGTTTTCTGTGAACAATGCCAGTTTTTTTTTTACCTGTAGTTGTGCATCAACTGTATTGGTCATGTGTATTCTGTATTATATATTTGGTTCATGTTCAAACACTTTCTACATACCTACGTTAAAACCACTTTGACGGTTTCTACGCTTCATTTCATATATGCGGAACATTTTGGCAATTTCCATATTTCTATCCCACATTCCGTTCGGCAAATAATTCACGTTGGAATATACGCAGCGCAAAGAGGTTCTTAATGGCCATCCGAACACTCGGATTGTAACCTCGCTCGGAGAAGCCAAAAGCATGTTAATTCTATAATTCAGGTCAGAGTGTAAGGTCACCAATATCGTTTTAATTTAAAAAAAAAAAACTAAAGATTATGGAAGTTACTCCTCTGCAGTTTTAAGCGGACCAAACTTTTAGCAACGAAAACATTAATCTCCCTCTCATTTATGTACTCCTACCCTGCGTCCCTGCCCCGAGCCCCGAGCAGAATCCCACAAAACAGAATCCAGTCCTAACGCACACAAACATACATAACTCGTACGCGCGCTGTATTATAGTAAACACTCACACAGCCGTAAGGTACAGCTGATCTCGCTCGATCACTTCGAGACGGGTAGCGAAATAGCGTTGCCACTCCGTGCGGCCGACGTTGCCGCTCTGCACACCACGCAACCACAACACAAGTAAATATTCGAAATTCGAACTTGGATGGCATTGGGAATTGGATAACGTACAAACTGGTGTTTATGTAAACTCTGATTTTTAATTTGCTAGAATAAAATGACATAACAAATCATGACTAAAATATCAAAATGACAAAAAAAGGTCGATCTCCGCTGTCATTTTGGTCTAGCCAATTAAAAATCAGAGTATAGGTAGGTACTTATAGGTATTATGTAGGTATGTATTCAATAACGGTTCCCTGCCAATTAAATGGGCCGAAACTGGTTTTAATTTCGGGCGTTTGTTAATTGGACGGTAAAGAGAAAAAACATCGTACGTGAATGCGTTTTAATGACGTTTTTATACTCGGTTGCAGTATCTCTTGTAAATTTGGTAAAAAGATTCGGTACTTTCAGGTCATAAAATGCAAGATAATTAAATTGTGATCAGAAATTTTATGGCAAGCCAACTCTGCACGATGACTGGACCACCAGCTCGACTGGTTATTTTTTAAGTTTTCTATACCTTTCGTCTTTCCAACCATTTATTTTACTGTTGATATAAGCATGCCAATGAAGTCCTTATTAATATTGACAGGCAACCATAGACGAAAAATGCAATCCTTCATGGACGCTAATATAAAATTATAGTGTGGTGTTAGTGGGTTGGATAGATTATAGTCTCCAAATTGACTACCAGGTTAATTTTTCACTTGCTGAATCTCCTCTAAACATAATTTAAGAATCGTGCAATTTGGATCGACTTTCACAACAGTTGCGAGCTGGAACTGTTTGGATTCTCCTCCCGTTTGTTTAATTTTGAGGCCCTTAAGCATCCCCAGCATGCATGTTTGAGCTTTCAGAGTGGGTAAGTAGTACGATATGCAGGCACGGTTTGGGATCGTTTTTGCAATCTATTTACATTTCTGTATCTTACTCGGCTATGATTTAAGTGTGCACTATCATGTCATCTAAGTAAAACACTCCTACGTTACCTATCTAAACTAAATTATTCTATATTACGGAGGACATTTTAGACGCTACGAATGCTATAGGGATTACTTTAGCATTTTCCTGATTAGCCATAAAATAGGTAATTTCAACGACCTTAGCCGTGGTGATTAATAAGAGTAATAAGTTTAGAAAGTGCGCAGAACTTAGTCAAGGTTGTTGTCAATTTATTGTTAACAATAACAATATGGTCTCGTGGTTATAAGCAGCTGCCGCTAATCGTGACTGAACTTGTTAAGTAGATATGGACAAATATTAATTGTACCTGCTCATACCTACCTACCTACTTATTACTACAAACCAACCTTCCCCTTTCATTAAAGTCGAAACTAATAAGACTGAAATTATTGATACTTTTGAATGTGCGGAAATTTGAGTTAAAACATTTATCTTTGTAGGTTGCCTCTTCCACAAACTAAAATCTCACCACATGCATAATAATGATGCTTCTCCTATGCAGGGCAATCATGGGGAAAAAGACCAACTCAATTGTAGTTATGTACGATAATAAATCAATAGTTATATATATATTATAGTATAGGATATATAATCTACCTTAGTTATCATCCTCCTGCCCTTATCCAATGTTATTAGGGGTCGGCGCAACACTTCTTCCATTCTTCCTTGTCATTCCGCTATTATGACTCCTTTTTCTTTCATAATCATTCCTCACACAATCCCACCATCCTTTCGTTGGTCATTCTTTCCTTAGATATAGCCAAATAGCATAGATCGTGTATCAAAAAAAAAAATCAAATCATTTTTATTTCAGGCATTGTATAAGTATGTACATACAAATACATTTCACAAATAGTGACTACATGTCATAAATAAGTAAACATTAAGTATGTATTATTATTAATACATACTATCTATGCTATCTGGCTATCTAAACAAATATATACCTACCTCTACATATTATATGACAACTTTACCATAATATTTGGCATCGTCCTCATTCTTGCGTGTGCCTGTAGGGAAAACGCAAGAATGACTGATGAATTCCTTGCAAACGTCCAGTGCGAGCGTACGCTTATAGGAACAAGTCATGCACACATTTGCTATCGGAGCCATCCGCACGAATAGTCCCTTCATCCATGAACTCCATGATATGGCAAGTTTACACCTTATATTATTATGATCAATGTGTGTGAGTCTTGAATCCTCCGAGAGCCCGGGCTCTTGATTATTGGGATTATTGATTTTGAATGTTCGTTGAGTACGACTGAACTGAAACTTGGGTGGGTCTTACAGTGGTGCAGCTACAATTATCATTAGAGGGAAGCCGAAGAAAAAATTGTTTTCATTTCTCATAAACTCAGACAAAAAAAAAATTAGGCATTTTTGTAACGTTTCTAATCTTATGATGATAGTATTAAACTGGTATTAAATATGTATAATGTGATATAATACACAGTTACACACACAGGTGTACATTATTTGGCAATAGTAGACATTAAGAAGAGTGGTGGTTCCGAAGGGAAGCCGATAGTAATCGGGTTCTATGAAGGCTTCGCCACTGGGGTCTTACCTTCTAGACAAAAATAGAAAGGAAAGGACAAATCCAACAAGGCCTTAAAACTATTTCAGCCAATACCTAGTTGTGGAATCAAAATGCAACACAATTGGAGAGAACTAAATAAAACTTCTAGGAGGATGTTATAGGCTATCAAGATTCCAATTATGTCTAGAGATGTATTTAAAAATAGAGCGGAAGGAAAGTAGTGCCAGTGCTCGTTTTCAATCGACTTGAGATTCGAGCAAAAATAGCATACTTTCTCGTACTCGAAACGGTTGTTTTTGACTTACTCTATTCTCTTTCAACCACAAAGATATTTCTTCTAAACATGAAATGAAAGCTGGAGCGTGTGATAGTATTCGACTATTCGCACATCGCAGTCGGGCAAGCCTGAAGCCGAGCCGGCCGACAAAACAAAGTTGGAGCCAGCCGATAAACGTGGCGCGGCATCGATCGGCTACGTTGCCGCTCCGCCAGCGCTGCGCGTTGCCGCTCCGCGCGCCTATTATTATTTATTATGTTACGCGCGGCCGCTGCACGGCTTGCGTCACTCGTGCATTGCCCGGACTTGAGTGTTTTATGCCAGTGTCTTCAGAAAAGAGGATGATGGAGAACTTTTATACATGTAGAACTCGGAGGGATAGTCCCTGCAGCAAATCCTATACATGACTCAGTCCACAGCGACCTAGATCTGTCAGAAACAATAGTATAAATTCAAGACGACGTCTAGCCGTCCTAGAAAAGCCAAAACTTTATTGTTTCGACTAACAGAAATCATTCCTTCTGCAGAAAGGCTCCAAATAAACGTTTCCATTTGCAGCTTTGCATATTTTTAGTGGTCAATAATGATGAAAAACATTCTAACTACCTTTCACTTTTTTCCAACAAAAAATTTTGTGAACGATTTGAAATTTGGGAGTGTTTTCAATTAAGATTACGTAGGTGTATTGTTTCCTTTCACATTGGAAAATATAATCTCGTGGCGTGGAAGCTGTCTTCATCTTTGATTTAGTGATCTTCAGTCTGTTTTGGGCGCTCTAAGCTCGATTGGTAGGGATTTGACAACCGGAGAACTAATTATCTGCGATGTAAATGCACCTGGGATCATTGATTAATGAGAGATCTCTTTTAAATTGTTTAAATCATTAGTCAAGGAGTGTATGGTGCACATGATTTTAAGTAATTTTACGCCAGTGCAATATAATTCTACCGATGAATCAAGTGTAAACATGAGTGCAGAAAATACTCTGCTCTAGAATATAACAGAAATTCTTCGCTATCGACGTATAAGCAAGACGCCAAATACATTGGAATTCCATTCGCGAATCATATTGTCGAGGTAAAACAAGTTTTACAAGTCGAACACAAAAAAATAATAATAGCGCCAGTTGGCAACAAAAGACCAAAAGCAAATCTTGTAAAAAATGTTATAGGAAATAGGATTGACGATTTCTTGCTTCAAAATCTCAATTTTCAACATCTACATCTCTTAAAACTTGTCACACTTACATCATCATAATTTTTCTCAGAATTCGACAGCCTGTCTTTGTTAAAAGAGACAAACACGGCCATTTGGTGTGACCTTGCATACCTCCCTCGCTTAGTCTTCGTCCATTAATCTCTATTCGGTAGCAGTCGGCGTAGATAGATTTTTAACAGATATAATTAATAATGAATATAATGGTTTGATCTTGTTAGTTTATTTAGGTCCAAAAAATCCAACACTTTTTTCTGTAACTTAAAATATTTAATTTAAAAACTGGGGCGTTGTTAATTAATATCTTTTTGGTACAGAACTCTAATGGAACGTAAACAGCACTGATTAAAGAACATGCTAGAAGGTTATTGTATTACAAATGATCTCAACGCTTGATTAGTTAATAATAATACATCAGAATCATAGTTACATCACTGGCACTGGTCTATCAATCAGAGGATGTCAAGATAATTGTCAGTGAACTTAGAAGCAGTTATAATTTTTTCATCTGGTACATCTAATCGGGATTGACTTATGAGTCATATGTCATGAGCAAAATATGGAAGTCAAACCAAATTCGACATGTTTTTTTACTTCATCGTTGCTTTTCATTTTGCAGAGGCCTAGAGGCTACAAACTACAGTAAAAGAGATAGATTCGTTATAAATGTCAAGTGATTGGGGATTCAACCTAGCTTAAGTATTGTGGTCGACAAAAACACTAGCATCAGTAGTTATGAACCGCTATGTCCGGATTCCAAATTTGCATGATCATTAAAACTCCAGCGGTGCCAAAAGAAATTAGCGATGAAAACCATGAAACAAATTATGATCCTATTCTCTTTGAAGCAGATGAAGTTGCTTGAATTTGTGGTAGATGGTTCTCAGCGACGGAGTCTGGCTAATTTCGAGCTATCCGAACACTAGCTGCTAGTTAGTGATGCCAATCACTTGGTGCTTGTTATTTTCGCATAAAAACTGATCATTTTATATGTTTCTGCAACACTTTTTCGGAAATCATTTAATATATATATATATTTATATCGTTAGAATTGGTTCAGAATACAGCCAAAGAAAATGGTCAAGTAATATTTGCTTACCAACAGTTCTTCCAAAATTATTCAGTTCACATATTATGGTTTCAAATTTAGCTTCAGACGTAAAACGTATCAGCTGCTTTGAATACTTGAACAGAAAAGACTTGACGGCGACAATCAAAATACTAAATATATGCAAAATTGGGCTTGTTTGCAAATGTTTGTCTGCTGTTATGACAATATTTATATTTTGTCCTATTGCAAAACATGTGGTAGGTAATTGCGCCTTTAATAGCATGCATAATATTGTTTCCAATAATGGCAATAGTGTTAAGGAGTTGATTTTTAAGTAAAGATTTTACCTGATTATAGATAAAGAGAACCTAGCATGGATAATCTGTAATAGATTCCAACTAAAAAATTGAAAGGGTCTACTAATTTCCTAGCAGAAAGGATTAGATTAATATGTATTAATGGATGCATTATCGCGTTTACCTGCAAAATAACATTGTATTGTAGCTTATAGCATGATCCCTAAGCCGCCATTAGGAATGTCAGTAACTGTAAAGTCTTCACCTGTTTGCAACGTTTTATTACTTGGTTCTCAAACCGGATGTTCCACGCCCGGTGAGAATAAAAAAGTCTAGGGCGATCTCCGAACAAAAAATACATCATACTTATTACGCAGCTGCGCTGAACACCCTGCTCCTTAGCCTGCCTGATGTGAGGCAAACAAAGCGCTAAGTGGCAGGTACTGTTGTGTCCTCGGAGGGTGACAGACACCCAGCCCAGCGCTCTATAAACATTATAGATTTTCTGCCTCGCTCGAGATCTAGTCCAGGCACACCCAGTTTGTTGTATCTTTACTCGTACCTCGCTTGCGGCTGCGTACATATCCGTGAACGGGTTTGTTCAGCTCGATTTTAGCTAGAATTTCTGTACGAACCTATTTCTATACTTGTTTACTAACATCTAAAAAATAGAATTATGTACCAGCTGTTATTTTATTTGCCAGACTATGCAGTTTGCCGGCCGGTTCTAGCGAAAAAAATCCAAGAATTATTTACTAAGTTTTTAAAACACCTGCACAATCTTATAATTGCTGAACCCGTTAAAGCACGTACGGTGTAATCAGCTGTGCGGTGCAATGTTTCACGGGAAAAGGCTTCATTATAACCAACCTTATTGATTGAGCACTCTCACGCGATACTGACATCAAGTTGTATGTGACTCATGGACTACATAGGGTTCCTTGCCACTGCCATAGAGGCGAGGCCGTAATATGCCGCCTGTCTCGTAAAGGCCTTCGCGTCATTTGGGCTAGAGTAATGTATGTTTATGTCACACGACCTTTTTATACATATAAACAAGGCAGCCGTACACACTCTCGCATGTGTTTCCTGTATCAATTTTCCAGTATTGCGCATATCGGGTGCCTAGCTTTGACTGTAGTGATTGCTCAGCTAAAACGAATTAGTAGAGAAATTCATTAGGAGCTCTTAACCTGATTAGTAGTTCAAACTAGATTGTTGTCCTATACCTAGGACATGTTTCTGGTTCGTAAACAAGAAATTATCTCTAAGTAGGTACTTTTGTAATTATCTTCTAAATTACTTCGTTATTTGTTTCTAAGAGGTATACTTTCAACTCTGATTCATTAAACTCTAATGAGGCCCTAATGTCCCTGATTCGTGGAAGGACACGTTTCATCAAACGATTTTAATTCCAGAAATGAAGTCTTCCTTAATTAGAATTGGACATTATTAGGACATTTTGGCATGCGGCAGTGTGAACCAAGAAATGAAGTTATAGGCTGTGAGTGTATGATAGAAAATTACAGATGATGTTATTAGTATGACGGAAGCCTAATTATAACAATATCGTATAATATGCTTTTATGTATATTTCCAAAATGATAACTCCTTGGAGAGAAAACATAATTTTAAGAATAATCATAATCTGTGTATTTTAAGGTGGAGTAAATACTTACCAGCAAAATTAAACCACTTTGGTAAGTATATTGAAATTAATTTAATTCGAGATTCACTTCATTTACTGCTGTTTGGAGTTTCTTCTACTCTTCATGTGACATTGCCAAAGCTCCTTAGATAAACATTCCTATACTGTATTTGTCTTGAGGTCTTCCGTCTTATTGACGAGAAAGTCATATTTGTTTAAACTTCTAAATCAGTTTCAGCTACTCAATAACTACTAATACAAAAAAAAAACGAGTTTGATTTATGTTGATGATTTCATCATTCCTGAAACTCCTCGTTCAACAAAATGGTGTTTCCAAGTGTAATGAAAAAATGAGTTTTTGAAGTTATTCTAATCTATACTTACGACTTGAGTTTTTACAATTGTTTAGTAAAATTTTATTTTGAAAATATTACACCAATCCAGATTCTACTTCGGAAAAATCTTACGATAATGTAAGAAATGTAGGTATTTATATGAGAAGAAAAACTAAACGGCATCATTTTGAGATATCGTATTCCGTCTCCATGATAATTGATAACCCGTTGACTGCACGTTCGATGTCAACCAAACACGTGCTTTAGTACGCTCCATGATATACGCAGTAGGTATAATGTATGTGGTGGTCGGAAGGGTCAGCCGCCCCGCGCTGCGCCGCTCCCCCGCGTTCTATCGATCGCGCCACGTTGCCGCCCCGCTACTTTCCCCGCGACGTTGCCAGCTCGCGGTTACTATTTAGACAGATTATTGTAACAAGACTGACTGGTGTATCATTACTTGTTGCCTGTTGTCGGCGCTCCTTGCTATAATCCTACGTTAGAACTAGCCCTGGCATCCCTCGGATGTTTACCATGTTCAAATTGGCTATACTTTGTAAGCTAGCCTTCATCTTAGCCTTTTTTGCTCTACTGAGTTTAAGTTTAAAACAGATTTCTCCTAGTCCCGGGGATTTTTGTATTATTTTTTTGATTACATTAGGGATCTGTTTAGCTTTTCAGCGATAGAATGACTAACTGGCAACGTTATTTCGCTTGCTCCAAATATTTAGGTATCGTCAGTGCTCTATTTATAAATCCTGATGTTTGTAAACTCGTTTCATTCATCTTTATACTTTCGTATTGGACTGTACTTACCTAAACAGATGGTGATGGTGTGTGTATCTATTTTATAGAATTTCAACTTGACTGAGTTGTTCTTCTAAAGCAATTTTGCTTTCATATTTGAAATATTTGACTAGGCACCTACATTAGGTAAGAAATGTAGGGAGGTGTTGTAATGGAGTAGATTATCTTTTATTTCTGTGAATTACTATTGACATAATTTAAAACCTAACAATCTTAAAATAATAATATGTACAGGTATATAAAAAAGGAGGGGAAATAATCAGAGGGCATCAAAAATTTCATCCGCATCGCTGTCAACAGGAAAAGTGCCCAAAAGGCTGGCAGCATTGCCACGTTGTATGGCAATGCTGATTCTTAGTAGATTATTATGTAATTTTTAGAACTTAATTATGAACGTAAACCAAGCAAAAGGACTATGTAAGCGTGGTAGCAACTGGCGTTCTATAAGAAATCTATCCATGGGAAGAAGACGTTAGTTTATGTATGTCATTGTCTAATGTTGTTCAGACACCTAAATATTCAGAGCAATAATATAATTGAAACAGATGAATTACAGAAGGATGACGTTAATAATAATAATGAAGATGGTGGATTGATGTCAGCGATAAAGAAAAAAAAACACATGTTACGCCAAACAAATTGATATTTAAGGAATTCAGGGGAAGAAGATGATCATGACGATGTCTATGAAAAAGCATATTATTAATGTAAGCGTGTATTTTCCCACAACTGGGCATTCCTTTGTAGTTTCTTTCCACTTCTCTCTGTTTATAAAGCTACTAAGAATAAATTACCAGTTTTTTTTAGAGGAGTTCAATCATTTCTGTCAAAGAATACAACAATATATTTGCAAAATTAACGTTTATTTATTGTATAAAATGGAATGATGAAGCCACAGAATATCAGTTAGGAGAAATCACCCGTCGATGGGTCTAACTTTATATAGTTCCGTTTACCGTTAGACGACCTTAAACCTTTAATTAAACACAGCACTTCACTCCTAAATTCTAGTTTTTGGTCCATATTAAACTCCCTAACTGCAGGTAATAAAGATTCGAAGAAAGACCTGTCTTCATCCTCAGCAGGAGTATTAAAACTAACTGTAGCATCCGGGAATGGCGTATCTACATATTCTATGTCAGCTTCCTGCTTCGTGGACCTTTTTCTTTTTAAATTCTCTATAGTGGATGGAGAATCTTCCGGGTCACTACCCCAGATGCTCGAGTCATTTAACAAATCGAATTTTCTCGTTCTAACACCTATTTTTTTCAGCTTAGGATCTTCTTCCTCGCTCTGGTCGTCGTTATCGCATTCCACGTCGCTTCCCGACTGACTGTTCTTATTATTGTACAAGTCAGTAAGAAACGACAAATGTTTCGCGTACACATAACCCTTTTTGCCATATTTCCTTTTACGATGACGCACGAATGAGTCCCTTATATTTCTCCATTTTCCGTGCAGTTTACGATCTGGAATGTGGAATATTTATGTGTTATAGTTATTGTAATATTTTATATTAATAGATAACCTCTCTCTTTTGTAATACGATAAAATATGTTAGTAGGTAGATACTTAATGGTATTTTTTTGTTTAAATTTTACGTCACACATATTATTATAACGTTCGCTAGGGTTTATTTACATAATTATGAATATGGTATTGATACTTATAGTCTTTGTATAAATAAGATATAAACATAGTAAAATATAACATCGTTACAGCACTTTGGCAAAAATGAGAACACAAAACTATGAACCAGTGCAGGCAAGGCATGAAAAGAGGAATAACATCGTAACGTTACTCATCAAGAAGACTCAGCTGCGAATAATTAGTAAAACACGTAATCTAAGTAACTAATTAACAAAGACTAGCAAACAACCAACATACCTACTACAATTAAAAATCCGATACCTAGGTACTATGCTGAAGCACATTTCGAATATGCCACTCAAAAATCCTCCATGTCTGAACAAGCTGTAACCAAATGCAGAAACGGTTCTACAAAACGCCAAAAATGTAATTCCAATTAACCTAAACGAGGATTGCTATACTCATTTGACCCATTTGATTCGTCTGAAATGTCGACGCTAGCCGAAAATAAGTCGAAACGGTTTAGTCTTGGTATCATAATTGCCTATATTGAAAAGCTTAATTCAGCAGAAAATGTATATTAATATATATTATGCTCATAATATGTTTTTTCTAGCACCAACTTCTAACTTGGACCTGAAACTAAGTCAGAATAGATATCCTTTCACCATTTTGTTGATGATTTTAATCACTTGGAAATCTACGATCGTCATCTTCATATTGTATGCGTTGTTGTTGTGTTGTCTTTGTCTTGTTGTGTGTTGTTGTTCTTGTTGTATCTTGTTGTTGTACTCTTTCTCTTCGATGGTCTTATTTATTTTATTTTATTCTATTCTATTCGGGAAACTTAACAGCTAGCTCATACAGTGTTCTTACTCAGTATTTGTGAAAGTCTATGGATGTTTCTTATGGTAACGTCCTGACAATGCTCTATCTTGGACACGAACGGGGTATATTCGTGTGTTCGTGACTGCTGCCTACTACTGGATGAAGTTTGAATTTTCATTTTAATAAAGGCTAACTACAGTAACTGCTCCTTATTAAAATGAAAATTGCCTATGTGCTTGTATTTCTCTGCTCCACGAGAAACATGGAAAATCCCCAAACTCACAAAATCAGCGTTGGTGTGCTTGTGAGATTTGTATCTGGTAACCCTACCAATGCTGATGGGACAAGACATTGGCCTACGAGGATTTATAGTATAAAAATTGAAAAGTTGACTAAACCCTTGGTACTGCGCTATATGAAATTAATTAACGACCTGTATAAGTAAAGAGTCTGACTCATGAACTAGATTTTATTAAAACTGTAACGCATTTCTAGAACACATTATTCAAAGTAAGCGTGTTAGTATTTTCCTTATTGTAAGCACCGAGAAATAATCTGATGTGAATGGATGCGTTGAAGTTACATTGCACGGCGAGAGGCAATCGCTTCGGACTTTCGGAGCGACCACGAACGCGATCGGTCGGTCGATTAGTTGCCCAACCGCGAGTCGCGACCTCTGCTTTCAAGGTGACGCATTTCACAGTGTACGTTGGATCGCGCACGTTTTTATGTAAATAAAGTATCGAGATTACCTATTTATTCACCACGACCGACCTTTCTGAATATTGACGCTACTGAGATAATGTCGACAGTTGATTATTCTATGCTTAGGAACTTTTTGGTTCATTAATATTTAATGACGTGAAAAAATATTTTGCTTTTGCTAATTTTAAAACCTACAGAAACCGGGCCGATACTAAGACCTACATAATGTATCACTATCTTATCTAGCTACTTGTTATTTGTTACACTTCTTGAAGAGCTGATAAATATGTACATATATTCTATCTGATTTGTATGCGTATTGTTTTCGTGGAAAGTGTCGTCATACTTACAAACATCGATTTTTTCCTTATCGGGAATTTCTTCAAAATCAGATATAAATACCCGAGCTATCTCCGCCCACGCGTTCTGCTTCTTACTCTTGAATCGATGGTCTTCACTGTTTATGTCCCATATTTCTGGATACTTCTTCACTTCACTTATAAACGATTCAACGTCAAGACAGTATGAGCTCATGGTTGGCACTTGAAAAAACGCCGCGATTTCACTGCGACAAACAAACACGGCAGCCGGTACGGACGATCGACGCGGAATGACGCAGCGGGGTCGCAGCGGCCCGCCGCCACGCCGCACCTCAGCTGCGTTTCGTGCACGATCTGGCAACGTCGCACGCTCGCACGCCGATCCGCCGGTCGTCCTCAGTTTCTGTTTTAATTTATTGTAATTTATTTGTTTACCGTATTGTCTAGTAGTAATCTGAATGACGTAGGTAATTTAAGTCTTATTTATATAATATGATATAATCAAATGAATCAATTAGCTTGCAAAGGTTTATTTTTATCTCCGTGATTGTAATTCCTCGTGTGTTAGTCTTATGATTACCTACGGACGGCCTTAATGTTATGTACAGTTATTCCACTGTCAATGCCGCCACAGTGGATATGTGCTTTATCTATTACGTACATAAAGGTATGATACAAGCAGGCAACGTAAAAACATCAAAGGAAATGGGTAATACCTATGTAAGGACCGGGCCACGTCCAATTGCCATTTTTTATAATAATATTACACTACCTATCTGTGTCTTGTAATCTTGTCTAAGTCAATTTATTATATTATTTTCATTACGGTATGATGACGGTGGTTATTTTCCAACCATAACGTAGTATATTTTTTCAATGGTTTTACCGGATTCGTTCAAGGGTTATACTATTTTTTACTCTACTTGCAGTCCGACCATATAGTTATAAACCATAGATTTTTATAATTTAACTAAAGCGAGACACTTGATTGTAATTAAACAGGGCTTTGACAAGATGTGGCATGATGATCTCCTTTACAAAGTCGAAATAACGCTTATGGAGCCCACGTTTTCTTTGGTTTTCAAAACCACACCCTTTCTAAAAGGTTATTCAAGCAAAAGAAACTGTCGACCTCTACCTTCAGCAGTATTTAAGCAGGCGTACCTCGGGGATCTATTTTAGTCCCAATGTTATAAACCGGACATAATGATCCGGTTTTCGAACTCTCCTTGTCCTAATTTTATGAACTTAATAAATGGTACAGTAGCCTTGCCTGAAAAACATACGTGCCTAGCATAAGTTACTTAAGTTAGTTCTTTAACTAGGTAGGTATACACCTCTGCTCCGTAGGTGGTCTTATTTAATTGAATTACTCCGAGACACGTAAAATATTACTTATTCCATTAATTTAACACTGCGATTTAGTTTAATACGAATTTATAGGTGTCACATAAGATTTAAGAGTTGCAATGCTAATTAATATTCTTGTTTTTCCTATAACTGGTTTGACATGTAACACATAAGGTTAGAACAGTCTGTTGTGCGCAGTATTAATTGCTTAAGTCGTGTAAATAAAGGCGTGTTTCCAAATATGTTGCCAAGTTGTAATAAATCTATATCAGGTACCTATTGTAAGCATTAAGCACAATAGTGAACAAAACAACTGGGAAAAACGTATAGCTAAACTTGATGAAATTGTGTACTCTCATAATAAATGACTTAGTATTTTACATACTCAAAACTTTAACGTAATTATGAACAGTGAAATAAACCAATGAAAATAACAAGCTGGAAAATGAATGAGACGTAATTCACATTATTTTAAATATATAGGGTTCGTTTTTTGCAAAGGCTATCGATGTGATGGAGTTTGAGACCAAATCATTTGACCAGTAGTTGAATGGAGATGTTACAAATATCTATTTGAAACTTGTTCAATTTCAGCTATGTTAGTTGTCTCGAATTGTTGACAGCTAAAATAACAGTGCTTCCAGATCACCTCACTAGACGATGTGCAAAAGATGCTTCAGCAGCCGCGTTAACCGCAGGGGAAAATGAGAATATCCCACTAATGTATAACCTAAAGCGCACAACTCCAAGAATTATTGCGAAACTTTAGAATAATCGCACAACTTTACAATTTAGGGCACCAACTTCCTACGAACTGTGTTCGTAACGCAAAGTTTTGCATTTCGCCAAAAGATATGGCGGAAGCTAGAAAAACTGGCCGCGTTTTCATAACTTTTTCTAACTTATAGTGCCAACTACGCTTTGTTCGAGGATTTCCTGGTACTTACTTTTTTTTTTGGTTTTGTTTTATTTTTCCGGTTCGCTTTGAATTGAACTGTGTAAAGTAAGCGGCAAAATAGCGGCTGTGAAGTGCGCTACTCGCTGCGCAGTACCGCACCCCTCACCCCCGCTGACACGTGAATTTGTTACTGCGCAGCGAGTCGCCTCATGTTCCGAGCCGCCTTATAGTTTGCATCGGGCTGTACCTTTTTACTTCTCTAGACAATAACTATACAAAGAAAGAAATTCCGATGTTTTGTCTAGTTGTAAAAACCGTGCGGGGAAGGGGCAGGTCGCTAGGCATTTGATAACATTTATGCCTATTGTATTACTATTTTTTTTGTTAAAAAAAAGCGAAATAAACTAACGTATGTTATTTTTGTTACAGGTATAAACCCATGAAATGGTCGTCAATCATGTTACATTGAGGTAAAATAATACAGCGTTGTTTAAATAATCCGATAACATTTATTAAGTAGGTAAACAGGAAACAAGGATACGAAAAAGTATAACATTATTATAGGCAGGTCCTAAATTAACTGAGGAAAATAACCAGGTTTATATTTATATAATTATGGTTTTCGTGACTAATGTTTTGCCACACTAACACAAGGGTAGAAACCATAAGATAGCAATTCTTTATGAAGCAACGCTAAATAATCTGGAAGCAGATTCTGTTAAAACCTCCAAACGAAAACTAGATATTTCTTTGAATTCTGTGTTATCGTTTTTTCTGTTAATTGATTAATCCCTATTAATATATTATTCATTTATCTATTAATAACTAGACTAGAAAAAAGCAATATCCTTAACTTATTCTTGGAATTTCATCAAAACAATAGGTACTCATTACTAAACGATTAGTAACATATTTAAGTCATTAATCATCAACTGACTTCAACTTTTGGTAACTTGACTTTGTTGCAAAACAATTTATAAACTTAAATTATTAAAAACATCAACATCTTACAAACTAAAATGGATGGACAGTCCAATACTTGAAAAGACCACAATCAGACACTGCAGTCGATAGACAAGATAAGATCTAGACTTTTTATACCGCAGTAGTAAACCATAGCAAAACAACATTTTTTTATTTGACCCATTGCCAAAAATGGGTCTGTATAAATTAGCGTATCTAATAATAACAAAACAAAGCAACACTCGTAAACTATCTGTTTTTGCCAACAGGAAGTTGGATATTGTCCATATATCAGATATATGTATGTATATTTTTATTTTGAACTCGGCGAACTGTTATGGGAATGGGTAATGTAGTAGTTTGCATAACATATCGTCGTATGGACCTATATTTTCGTGCACATAATGTAAAACAATGACTATATTTTGCACTGAATACTACTACTTTAGAAGAACTATAAAGAACAGTTATTCCATCTGTTTCCAAGTAATCAATGGAAATATGTGAAGACCTGAACTTTTTTCTATAAAATCCATCACAAGTCTAACTACTCGATGTATATTTTAATACTAGAATACCTTTCCCATCTATCTAAGACCATCCTAAAAGTACCAACAAAAATATATTTCAAAAACTTAAACAAAAATCTGTTATTTATGACAAGAGCACCAATAAAACTATTTAGGTGTACCCGAAGCCTATTCTGTACTGTCATGCCTTTGACGTTTGATGTCAATGAAGTTTTTATCCCCTGAAGTTCCTGGCCTGGTGTTGTTATAATGGCAGGAGACTGCTTCCTGCATCACATTGGCTATCTGGGCTCTCACCCACATCTTTATATTGATCGGTAGCTGCCTCATTTCAGGAAGAAAGGATAGTAGAAATAGTCTATCGCTGTCTGTTTCACTCTCAGCCATTTCGACGGGAAACATCGGCATTTCTAGCTCCTCTGGAGGCTGGTGACTGATTTCACTGGACTCCCGTTTCCTCTTTTTCCTTTTAACCTTCTTCACTTTGACAGGCTCGATGTGTATTTCTTCTTCTGGGTTCGGCTCGTCTAAGATGTCTTCATCTAGCTCTCTGGTGACAAGAAAAATTAATTACAACAAAGTTCCACATTTCTTTGTCGTAAAGGTTAGCCTTGAATGTTAACAGTAGGAGGAAGGGCACACATTTTAAATGATTAGTTGACTGAAGTCTAAGGTCGATTATAAATGTTAGCTAAGATATATAACCGTCTCTATTTTGCACTTGTAGTTTGATAGTTGTGCGAAAGTGACAGGAAAAATGCTTAACTTATCAGACTAGGCCTTAAAATTTAGAATTTGCGTTAATGAAGGATGAACCAACTTTTTATTCGGAAGAAAGTCAACATACTCGTCCTCGCTGAGACTTCCCTCGAATCCTCCGAGGAAGCTCATCCTCTTGAAGTAGCGATACACCCGTCTGTTGATCCTTATGCCAGAACGGCGCGCGCGCAGCTCTCGGTTGTACGCGTCCCTCAACGACCGCCATTTCCTTTGTAACTGTAAAACTTTAAGAAAATTGTGGGAATTACGACCTACAAAACTTTAGAATTCTTATTGTTAAGTACTATCTTATCCTAATCTATGTAACATCTAATAAGTTTCTTTTTTATAGAGCTAAGACGCCCTACGACTCTGCGATTGAACGTGTTGTTGCAATTTTTATACGTCTGCTCGAGCAAGACCATTTTGTCTTGTATTGAAGAGACTCAGAATGCGCGTTCAGAGTATTTTGTCGCCGACTCGCAGTGTGCCTTGATACTCGTTTCTCTCAGTACATCTAAACCAGCCCCAGAGCATCGATAGTCGCAAGTGCGACAGCGTAGCGTAGGGCTCTTTGTTCGAGACCCGGGATAGCCAGTGTTATAATTGAGTGTTTCTTTTAGGATATTTTTCTCTTTAGCACAGCCGAAAGCGAGCCCTGGTATTTAAACCCAAGAAGAGGTGCTGCATGAAGGTCATGTTACCAGTTACCCAAGCCTAATCGAACATGTAAGTTTTGAAAAGATAAAAAAAAATCCTACGCATCATTAAATCAAAGTGCTGGCTATAACTAGACATTTCCGCCGTCATCTGGCCGTAATGAACATTGTGATTCATACTAAATGGCGTAACATACTGCGTTCATATTAACGAACTTCACCCGTTTCGCACACGCGTCACGGCATGAAAATTACATGTGTTTGTTGTAAGCAGCCATTATTATAATGTAGGTACTCCTACGCCAGACTATTTTAATGCGGTCAAATACCTGAACATCGTAATGTTAAACAATTTCTTTATGACAGTAATTAACTGGAATAATAATTAGTAATGATAGATGAATGTTAAAATTATGTTCATGAAATACTGTAAGTAGATACCTATGTAAAATAGTAGAAAGTTCAATGTCATGTCCATGAGAGGAATACGAATGACGTTCTTTTAAGGTAATTGTTATTTATTATGGTGATAAACTCGCAATTGCGTTTCATTGTCACGAAACGCATCAGGCGACATGATAATACGAATTGTTATTATGATACGTTACATTATTTCCCTACTGAGCTTTGTTATTAAATCGTTAAAACAATGTAACAACAAGGGCAAAAGGGCGGGAGACAGATAACGGAATGCGGTTATCATTAATCGCCGCCTCGCTGCATGCGAGACATTGAACGACTGACTTGTACCAAACGTCAATGCTGTCGCTGCGTAATTCTACTTTAAAAACTCGTTTCTTTTGCCGAACTAAAGTTAGCTTAGAAACATTACGCGTACCTTCATCAATATTTAAACACAAGCTATTACAAACCGATTTAAAAAATGACTAGAAAATACGAAAATAGTGTGCGACTCATTTCGCGTTCCAAGTTATTCTCAGTCTTGACATTGACATAACAGAGGTTAGGGTCGTGTATTTTCCAATACTAACCTCTGTCATACGCTGTCGCCTTGTTGAAGTTTTCCCAACCATGGTAAATAACCGATCCTATTTCCTTCCATAACGCCAACTTCTCCTCACGATCGGCAGGATGGTCAGCTTTGTACAACCCAGGACGTTTTTTTACTTCATCTATCAATTGGACAGGATTAAAGATTGACATTTTGACAGATCACTTCAATCGTCGATATAAAGGCGTAGTTACGATTGCGACGAAAAAAACGCGCCACCTCCGCAGCGGGGCGCGATGCGACTGACGCATTATCGCGCGTTTGTGCGCACGCTCGACTCTCGTGATTGGCCGCGTTGCGACTCCGCTGACAGAATGCCCGCCCACTGCGACTGGCGTGTCGCTGTATCGTAAACTTTGTCGAATCGATTCATTTTAGACACGATAAGAACGTATGTTACTTTCGTTTATTATTATTGATAAATTATATTATTGTTTCATACCTTGCATGACAGATGTCCGTGAAAAATAAATAAATGCTCGCATGTTCAAACACCAACAAACAACTCCATAATTTATTTAATTAAGTAGGTACTTTACTTTTGAACAACAATTACTTGAAAATATTAAAGCCAGACCACCTTTGTTTTTTACTATATTCGATGAATTAATGTGAATTGATGAAAACTAACGCCATGGTTTATTTTCCACTTCAAGACTTGTAGGAAATAAATACCTAGGTATTTTTTCTGATAGAAATGATTGAAAACAAATCATTTTCTGAACGATAAGGCCAACTCTACCCACCCACCTGCCTTAAACCCGGTATGTGAGCTATTCATAAGCCCATCACCCTACAGGTATTTATAAAAACATTTAAAATAACCCTTTGTAGCTCTGCACGACCCACGAAGCAACCGCAACGCGTCTTGTGTTTGCAGCCAGGACAGGCAGCGTGCGGCCGGGCTGGGTCGAGCGACGTTGCCAAATCGTGCACGCACGGTCCACGGCCCGCTTTTTTTTTTAATTTGATGCACTTTTCATGTTTTCACGCTAAACCCTCGACGCGCTAAACATTACACAAAGCATGTTGTTTTTCGGAACTTGCTTATAAATATTTAGTTTTGCTTAATTTTAATGGACGTCTAGATAAATTACGTTTTATCTGTAGAGCCATTAGAGCGATAGATTGCGTTTGAGTAAACAGATGAGTTATTAACTAAGTATGTAGTATATACTTACGTAATTCTGTAATAGAAATGCGAGGGTTTTTCCATTGAAAATCGGTCAAATAGTATACTTGGTCAATAGTACTAAGTGTTCAATAATTTCCAAAGTGTAGTGGGGAGATCTAAAGACACTCGGCGCTGAATTCTATCATCTACGTTCAGTTTGCCTAGCCGTCAAACCGGAACACTTCTCAACAAACAAGTATCGATTCGGTCGACTCTTACTTGCCGCGCGAACGGACAAGCTGCAGACATTCCTTGTTTCTATTCTTCTCTACACATAGAGTAAGGCAGAAATAGAATGTTTAGTGTGGTAACGTTACCATTATTCTAGGAATTGCCACGAAATGTGTTCTTTCCTTTCATATCACATTTATGAGCTTTGAACGATAGTTGAGTGTCTTGTAGGAATCTAGAATGGAGTTTAGGATCATTGAGAAGCTTTTTTTCATTACTTAGATTCATTACGTCTTTTGTCCAATCTCATACTAGTCTGCTCTAGTGTTGCCCAAATGCAAGAACAAGACGAGACTTAGCCAGTCTTGGTCTTGGTCTTGCGCCAATACACCTGGTCTTGGTCTTGGTCTTGGTCTTGCGCTCCCAGTCTTGGTCTTGGTCTTGGTCTTGCAGCAAGAGTCTTGCAAGTCTTGCAATTACCTATTAGTCTATTACTATTTATTAAAGTTTACTTTAAATCTTAGAAAAACGTATTAGAATTGGAACATTGTGAGCTTGAATTAACATAGCCATAGTAAAGATTAATAAATAACTGAAGATTTGATAAGAAATTCGAAAAATCAACTGACCTATATGTCGTTTTCCATGGAAGTAACTGTTTCTTAATAAACATTTATGATTTATAAGCTTAAGAAGTTTTAAAATAAATAAATAAGTCCTGAACGTCACTATACCTCCAAAGTTACTATTCCTCGTGGACGAAGTCGCGGGCACAGCTAGTAAATACTTACTCTCATCATCTCTCTCAGAGATATTCGGGCTGGTAAGTAATACAAAACTCTTATCGCAGGCTTTTTATTTTATTAGTAGGTAAGTACCTACGCTTTTTATATTATTTTATTAGTTTTGTAGAATTTTTTTACACGTTTCAAGTATATTTAAAAGTGGCTACAATATTTATTAAACGGGTGATATTTGAACACATTTTTGCTATTTTTTCTTGTAAAAACTTAAGAAATATAATGACTAAATGTACAATAATAGTACCTAAGTAATTAGTTTAAAACCATATAAGTAATCAATATTATAATATATACTTACTAGAATGAATTAATATGACATCTACTACCTATCCTTACCATTTTATCCTAATCATAATACTACTTGCGTGATCAGTATAATGTATTCATTTTCATTCTAAGCACTCTGAAACTTATTTATTCTTTGGAACACCTGTAGGTACTCTTAAAAAAATTCGAAATTATTTTGCATGAGTATACCTACGCCCTATGGCGGCAATCAAATAGTGTCACAAATGTTATGATTTCGGCGTGGCGGCAACGATTGTTTTAGATTTCAAAAGAAGCCGCCGGCGCGTGTATCATAACCATGTACTTCCGAAAAGCGGCAAATTTCTTTGAGAAGTAAGTACAAAACCTTTGATGCCGCATTATCAAAGTGCCGATGGTTAAAACATAACTATGCATGCACTCAGTTTGATTTTAATAGATATTTTTTTATTCGCTATGTTTATGGTATTAGTCGTAATGCGCATAGGTCCAGTTTTTCATATTCTTTGATACAGTTTTTTGCGTCTCATATAATTCCTAAGCGTACCTACCTATACACCGAACTGTTACACCTAACTACTCAGTGAAATAGCGCTAAGTCCTAGCTGCAAGACGCAAGAGTCTTGCAGGCTATGTCTTGTTCTTGCTCAAGTCTTGCACGGTCAGTCTTGGTCTTGGTCTTGCTAAAAATACGCGGTCTTGTTCTTGGTCTTGGTCTTGCAAAAACGCAAGAACAAGACCAAGACTGCAAGACCAAGACTGAATTTGGGCAACACTAGTCTGCTCCTCAACTGAGGACCCCAGCTTCGTCAAAGCACTAAGTAAAAGTACTAAGTACTGCTGGCTGCAGCATCAACTTTAATTGCCCAGTCTTAGTTTGAGGTCCTTCGACCACATACTTCCAACAAAGTTAGTTTTACTAAGCTCTGTTTCACGACTTTGATGTTTTGGGCTTTAGTATGTATAAGCAGAGCCTCGTATATGTAGACCAGTAGGTACCAGAAACTTCTATGTATGTGTAGGAACTGCAGAGTTCTAAGAGTCTGAAATCTTACGGCGCTCCCTGGACGGCTAGTCCTCTGTAACGCAGAGTTTATATATTGTTGTGTAATCCTTTCATCACGATGATCATATAGATCATATACATCCAAAATTCTGTTCTTAGACGAAGTCAGAAGTTCAGAAGTCGTCCTTAAACACTTAGTGTTATTTCATGGAACAAAATACGCAGCCAAAGTTCTTCTGAGTACTCAACCTCACGAAGAATTCCTCAAGGTCAACATCACAGTCTCAGACGACATCCGTAATCAGTATTACTGTATGGTCCAGAGTCAATGTGTCTTTGAAAGATTAAGAACACTCGACATAATTCAGGTCAAGGCCTAGCTTGCCTGCAATGAGGTGCGTCAAAAGATTTACCATCACCTATAACAACCGCTATAACGACTAGCATCAGGATTCTAAATTGCTTTTTAAGTGTAAGTTTCTATATTACATCAAAAGACTACGATTCTAGACAATTATTTAGTGTTTGATTTCTATGAATGTCTATTTGATCGTTTTTGTTACTTGCAGAATGCAATAATCGGCGTCCATTGCTATGATTTGTGGTGACGTGAATCGCTAAAGTAATTTATAGTCGGAGCCCGTCCTATACTACATATTACTCACCCATAAATTAGATATAATACATCCGTTAGGTAGGTGTGCAGTGTTTGAGTTAGCAAATACATTTGCACGTAAATAAGTACTGCTGAAGGTAAATGTGTTTCTGGCTTTTTATTGACACCATTTTTGTCAGTAGATACCTACTAGATAAAAAGTTTCGATTCAATGAACAGGATGATTGATTAGCACCGACTGTTCAAAAGAATCTGCAAAAATGTTAATGAATGGCTCCCCTTTACTTGAACGTATTGAGCCCGAATTTAGCGACGATCGTGTGGCAGCGCTGCAGCACGCGGCGTTGCCGTTCCGCGGCCGGTACCGCTATGCGACGTTGCCGCCTCGACCCACTTCCAAGGCGGCAACAGGCGCACTTTTTTCACTCGCCAAAATGTCGGAGTTTATATTATGGCTTTAATTGCTTGCAATTTTTAGATATCAAAGTTCTGTTGGGTAGCAAAGCTAAGGCATCGATATTCGTGACCTTTACTTTTCCTTTTGTTGTTTACGTCGTGAGCACAAGTAATAAATTCAGGTTGAAACGCGTTTAGAGTATTCAGAGCTGGGACTAGTTTCGCAGTTTATTACCATTCTAAAATTGTTACCGGTATTTATATTATAGCTGCATTTAATTTAAGACCGGCTAAGAGACATATCCCGAACTTTTTCATAATAATTAGATACCTGGAACATTTACATATACTATTTATAGTATTTATCATCACAACGCTGTACTACATGGGGCACTTGGAAATATTTGCTTTTTGGGAGGAATAATTTGTTACCTACCCGTACAATTTGCTAACGGGAGAAAAATAATATGAGATGGGTTGATTTGCTACTAGAGATACTTATTTCTATTACTTTTGGGGTGTTTACCTACCGTATATTCTTAAAGATTTCTGATTCCGTATTCTTCTATGAATAGGTTAATTATATACCTACCTAAAAATGTAAGGACCCTATTTATCATGTATACGTACGAACTTTTCCCGTCTGATAGCACAAAAGCTGTATCGTTGGCGTCGTGGTGGTAGGGATCAATATTGTTATGTCGTTCGTGGTCGTGAGCGCCCTTAGTTTTTTCTACAAAGCTTACATCTTGGATAAAAAAGCAGCTGTTCTTTATGCCAAGTTCGCAACAATAATAAATTGAAGTTTTTTTGTTCACCTTATCAAACTTGGATCTTTTACTCGAAATACAAAGGTACGAAAACTTGATCAGCACGAAATCCGTAAAAAGCAAAACAGAAAGTGGTAGTAAACTAAAAACATCTGCCATTATCTCCTGAGAAATTTTGGTTATCATACACGACGGTAAACAAAATTATCAAAAGGGCTACACTATTATCAATATCCTTACTAATTAATGCATTTGTACAGCCGTGCGTCACAATTGGTTACTCAAGTTGTACTCAGGGTTTCTTATTATGGTCCGACTTTCTTCGAAACAAGTCTGACGGGATATGGCAGCGGGTCGAAGCCTCAAGCGGTAAGATACAACATCCCAGCTTCGCCCGTCATTGCCCCAGGCTCGCACCGCCTTCGTTTCACGTAGAAAGATATCTACATTTCAATTCGATCATTTGAGTGCCGACAAAAGTGACAGATTGGATTTTAAAACCGGAATTGAGAGATACTGGTGGTGCGGTGGTGACATTTCGTTTTCTTGTTCTCGAATCTGTTAAGTACTTACTTGAAGCTCTGCAATTGTAACTTTCAGCCAAACAAAATTCAGCCAGCATTAATGAAACTTTAAACTTTTTCAAGTTTGTTTGTATATTGCAATTTCCTATTGTAGTGTTATGGGAAAGGATAATTTCCGTAAGCTTGCAATAAAGACATCGATACAATAAAATAATCACTGAGGAAAGATTATTTGTCATAGCTTCTGTGCAGATAGATATAGCAACGGGCTCTTGGTGCATTTATCTAGATGACATGCTTATTTGTACAAAAACTTTATAGTTGGTTTGATTTCTAAATACCTTAGAGGATATTAGGGTCCTATAAGATATATATATTACAAATCCTTTATTAACGATGATGTGAAGGTGTACCATATTAAGGATTATATAATTCGCTTTCGACACCCCTATATCCAGATGATGACTCCGTTGCGAAATTCTGTAAATTAAAATCCGAAACATTAGAAGGTAATACAGTACGTTTTTACTATATCTACTTTTATTGCCTAGTTCTCACTAGTTGACCAACGTATTTACCATCGTCAGCTCCAACATAAAACGAGGAGATATTATCTTAAACTAATGTCGGCGCACATAGTAAATTACATCGTGGGGCTAAATAAATTGCTTGGGGCAAAAAAAAAAACATGGCACAGTCATTAGGCAAAGCTACGAGTATATTGTTAAAAAAGTGCTAGGTAAACAGTTCATTACTAAATTACTGTCGGTAATAGATATGAAGAGTAAAAAACAGCCAAGCAGTGAAGCTAAGCCATTATTAACGACATTTTAGTTCACCCATCCTGTGTCTTTTTCTATTTTTCATGCATAACTCGTATCCGAATCCCGGGAAATATGCTTAACCGACGCAAATGGGTAGTTGTATACCGAGCCCATACAATTGAACAACCGGATACATCAGTTCCTAGAACCCACATGCAGATGTTAACAGCCCAAGGTTTTCGTAAACTTCTGTTTGAAGTTGTGTACTTTGATTCATAGTTTCACACTCATCGTTTTGATAGCAAGATTTAAGATAGGGATAAATTTCATCTGAATTAACTTTTATTTTCGAACCCAAATCGAGAGCTCGTAATTTATTTAAATATTCTTAACATTAACGAAATTAAGCCTATTTGTAACACATTTATTCACATTATGGTATGCAAATACCTAAATGAAATCTACAGAAGAATTTGATTTGAATGTTTCGTCTACAAATTCATGTACTGCAGACATCGCAGAATGCAACACTGGTTTAGCAACATGAATGTGCATATTGTGCATGTGTGCGGTGTTTTTGTGTTAGCATCAGTTGCGGCCACAATGCACATCCGGTGCATTGTCGCTGCCACACAGATCTGCATCTCTATGCTCCTTCGCATATGCAAGCGTAGGACGGCCACTTGCCATGAAACGTTCGCAACGTTATTTTTAGAATAGAACTTAGATTTTATGGACATTTGAATAAATAAGAACAGACAGCCCCAGAGACCCAAAGATTTAGGCAAACTAAAGAACAAAACAATGAAGCCATTACATATATGAAGATTATGTGCCAAGAGCATGGGAATTCAACCCTGCCAGCTGATTCTTTGGGATGGGCAGAAATGATTTCATCGTTTTTTCAATCAGACACATCACAATCCTCTATTGCAGATATAGTGAATTGATCTCCAATGGAAGGAACACTCTAATCTAGTCAAGATTTCTCTGTAAGTTTTTAGTTTGTTTTATCCCAAAAGATGAAATGCTTAGACACCATATCCGTGTAATAAAAGCCTACCCTAGCCAGGTGTAAATGAATTTCTAAAAGATGGAAGCATCCTCTAATCTCTGACCATTTCCCTATAATCTTGGTCGTCGTGTGTCGTAGCGTAGCACAGGTCAATGTGGTCGAGCGCC
The DNA here is from genome assembly GCA_947568875.1 of Fissipunctia ypsillon. Taxonomy (NCBI): domain Eukaryota; kingdom Metazoa; phylum Arthropoda; class Insecta; order Lepidoptera; family Noctuidae; genus Fissipunctia; species Fissipunctia ypsillon. The sequence continues at coordinate 10,868,811 of OX387662.1, forward strand.
AGTCTACTCATCAACGCCAGTAATTGGATTCGTGAACGTGCAGTAAATTGGATTACGTAAGTCCACAGGCTTTTAAAAAGCATTCAAGGACTTGTGCAGCTTCAGTTCTCCATGCGCTCTAAACAGAAAGTTGCTTTCTAAAAGAATATTGTAAAAAATACTATTCATCTACCTGTTTTATTAAAAAAAAAACTTTTTTTTCTAGATTGTCTGATCTGTGGTTAGGTTAGATATTCTATTGATTTCCAGGTACTCAACGACATTAGCCATTACTTGTTTTGGAATACGAAATTCAATTAGATTAAGTACCTACTTATTTATTTAATTAACTAAATGCAGACAAACCACTTGATTTTTTTTTCTGATGCACTTGCTCCATGATCAAAAATCCACGCAATAGGTATAAGTTTTTTAAGCATGAGAATGCGTTATTTTTGGGCTATCTGATTCTATCAAAATTGAACATATCATTAATCAATTTTATGACTTTTGTTACGCCCAAAAATGTTATCTTTGAAGCGGCGAACATGTTTACTCGGCAAACGACATTGACCTTCACTGGTAAGAAAGACTGCCTGCCTACGTAAGTATGTGATATTATAGTCTCTCTTTAACTGAACTACCTGACAACTAAATAGGATGAAGATACGATGCTAATTTAATTACCAAGGGACATGCAAATGGAATTAGCTGTAAGTTCTCGGTACTGGTTGTGAAATTCGCAATTTTGCGCTATATTCTGGATCAAAGAAATCCAGTTTGAAATACGGTACTTATAAATATTTTAAGTGAACATGTAAATTGGCAGTTTGGAACTGTGGAATAACGGAGTGTGGAGGATGTCAGTTAGAAAGGGTTAAAGTGACAAAGAACGAGGAGAACGCATTTACAAAGCGGAAAATCAGAACAATTTGGAACGCAATAAAAAACTACATCGAAAAAGAAAAACGAATGTAATTTAACTTTTATCATATTTAACCCCTAAATGCATTGTGTATCAGATTGAAAATGCTCAGGAGCTAGACCACCACCTCTTAAAGCAGTATTATTGTAATCTTGGGAAAGAGATGGAGATATACAGGACGTCTAGCTTCGTCTCTTTCCCACACTGAAGTAAGATTACAATAATACTGCTTTAAGAGGTGGTGGTTAGCCCCCAGACCAGTAGTATCTATGTAGGTAGCATACATTAGCCAAGTTCTTGTTGAGAAAAGCAAAGCACAGTAAGTATTGCATAACATGAGTTTTGGCCTTAGGCTGCTTAGCTACTTTTGAAAAAAAAAGTAAACACGTTAGACAAAAATAGAAAAAAAAAGCAATAAGCGCTTTTTTTCTTGTTTTTGCGACGTTATTTTTAGCGGAAACACATGTCATAAAAACGTGGGTAGCTACTTATGCCATTTTGAAATCCAATCAGTTCAGGAAAACTATAACATGCAATTACGCATGTCGAATAGTCGAAGCATCGATCGAGGGAAATACAAATACGTTGCATGTAAGATCTGAGTCATGCTGAGAACAATAGGTTTTAAAAAGGAATGACGATTTGTTAATAACTCAATCAGTCGATAAATAAACAGGTTACATATAGATAATGCCGTCAGAAAAATCTGTGTAGGTATAACAACGTGTTCTGAAAAACAATTGACAGTGAGAATTCCGGGATTTTGTTGAGTTTAGGCCATGCATGCTGCTTTCATACAGTCTTAAACATATTTTAACTAGCTGAATTGGGCGGAGACCAACATCTTTGGTTATAGAAAACCAGAGAAAACAAATAAAATGTTCGACAGTTGGCCCTTTATTTGAAATCTGTAAATATTGCACTTTCACTAAATGATAACATCGATTACTTACTCAACTATCAATAACTATAACCTTCCCTTGAAATTAAAACAACAACTATACAAATCGATGCTATCTCCGTTGAATGTTAAAGCTGCTGAATCAGTGCGAGACGTTGCCGTTCTGCGGCGCGCGTTGCCGCTCTGACGGATACGAGGCGCCACGTTGCCAGCTCGCACGGTGCGGGCGGGCGCCACGCGCCGTTGCCGTTCAGCGCGGTATAAACCGTAAAATACCATTCATTCAATTAGTGTGTAGCAATAGCTACATCAATCTTTTAATGAATTCACAAAGTTACATGCGAATGTCAGAACGCGTTATGTTAATGTAATCAAGTGCGTTTTAGTTGTGCGAGCTATTTAGGAAATATTTACAAATAACTTTATCATGGGCATTCGTTCTACTACGGTTCAGTTCAAGTGCATAGCCAAGTCCATTACAAACACAAATCATTGTTAAGAGTAAAAGAAACATTTATTTTACAACATGCGATTGCTTGTGACGTGTCTCAAATCCGAATTAACCCTACATTACTACTCATGTTGCGACGTACAAAGAAACTACTCATACGCCCGCGAGGCGCATCATATTGACTAATGATTTTATTCAAAACCTATAAGTATGATTGATATGTTTTAACTGTTTATATAATTGTGTATATTACTAAAAAGAGAAAAACACAATTTTAAATAATATTTATATATTTTTATTATAAAATCTTTAATCAAATAAATCTTAGGAACAAATTTTAGGAACTTAAGCAATTAAAGTCTTCTCATTAAAAATAAAAAAAAAACAACTTAAAGTACTTATACACTTCTCTTCAAAAATAGTAAATTATGAAGTAATTAACTAAAAAAAACTAACAAAGTAACAAAAAAAATATTTTAGATGCATTCGATACATACATGAACTAGTTAGCGTCAAAATACCAAAATAGGCTCTAATTTCTATGGAGCATGTATCTCTGCAGGTAGCGTGGGTATTTCCAGTAGGTCTTTTTCTAGATATTTCCACATTTGTCCACTTCACTATGTCACCAACAATGTCTTCCGTGATGAATAAATCAAAACACAAACTAGGCTCAAAGATATTTCTACAAATCCTAGTAGGGCCTCTAGAAGTGTGCACAATGTTTCTAGCAGTGGTTCTACCTCGACTTTCACCTTTAGAAGTAGACCAACAGTGCTGGTTTTTGCCCTTCAATGTTCGACGCGCCGGGACAAGGATACGGTGATCAGAACTGGATGGCTCCAAAGTCTCACTATTTTCGGGGGCAAAAGATGGCACAGATTCTTCAGCTCTTCTGTCACTGGAGTTCTCTATAGTTTCATCTTCTATGTATCCTTCTTCTACATCGTCCTGAGCATCTTCATCGCTTACGTGATTTTTAATTTCAGAGTCATCTCCCGAAAAGTTATCATCGCTGTTATGGTCGCTTTCTTTTAGCCAATTAGTTATTATATCATCCGTTTCTCTTCTATTACTAGTCATGATGTTTAAGTTTCAAAACGTACCTAAAAAAAACATAAAACACACCGGTAGTAACTAATAAATATAATGCAAAAAAAAACACTTAACAAAATAATTTGATTAATAGCGCAAAACTTACATACAAGCTACACATACGTCTTTGGAGCGCCAAGGGTAGTAATATCAAAAAATCTAGCTTACTTACCGTAACGCAACCACCGTCCTGCGACACGTGCTGGCGATGACTGAGATGTCCTTGAACGTGAATGCCATACGCGCGAAGGATAAAAAGAGAGAGCAATATATCAAAAACGCGGGCGCCTCTGCGACGTAGAGTAGTAATCTAGGGTTAATTTCCTACTTGTAAAAGTACAAGAGCTGTCGTTAACTTTCGCTTCCATTCCATCAAACTGTGCCGACTGCAGTCACGTATATTAATATAATTGCAGTTGGCGATCAACCGAAGCTCTAGTGATTTTCATCATTTTAAATATCGTCTCCGACTCAGGTTTACCCTATTGTCACCATTAGTCTCAAAAGTGTGCACAGTGGGCACAAAGCAAAATCAATTGAAGCTAGCTGGAAACTTTTATTTTAAAAGATTTTTCAGCTCTAGTGTTACTGGCTGGCTGCTGGTGATTTGAGAATCGAGACCAATCGTAGCGTTAATGGCCCGGAATTTCGCTGATTGCGCGATTTTCGTACCCCTTCGTCCCGTTTTATATCCGTTCTAAATCCTTTCGTCCTTGCATAGGACGCTAGCCTCTCCAAACCAGTTTTAGCTGGATTATTCCAATTTGTGTCAGCGGAAGGGTTTATGCCCATTCCAAAATCCATTCAACCAACCCTCTCGACCAGTCTCGGCGCTCCATATCGTCGCAAAATCATTTCACTCTCTGTTATATACTTACTACATAAAAACTTTATTTTTGCTTCTGGATTTTATCAAGCCAATACGGGATTTTTTTCGAGATAGAACCATATTGTTCGAGTTTGCAAGAAGGACATCATACCTTCAGTGTTTTTACGGCGTCACGGCATACATATTTCATTACTTTCGCTGAACACGACACAACTATGCAAGAGAGAGCATAAAATCTTAATAAAGCTGAAGTACCCACTGGTAGCAATTTATGACGCAAATCTAAATATCCATTGCCTTGCCACGCTTGCGCTAGGGGTAAAATTTATTCACATATTGCGGTATTTTTGCGTTGATTCCAGGCTATTAGCCAAACTGACGGCGTTGCAGGCTTGCAACACACGCTAAGCCTTATTACATAACATGCGGAGATTGCAGTTACTATTTGTAGTCAACCGAATTAAGATAACTGACGATAATCCACTCGAAGATCTTCAAGAATTATAGTTTAGGACAAAACCATAAAAATATTTAAAAAAAATCTTTCTTATACCTATGGTCAAAACACACACACGTCTGTATTATTGCCGGCACGAGTCGTGAGCACAAATTCCATCTTAACTTTAACTGCCCTCGTCAGCGTGCTCTTGTATTCTGTTTTCTATATGTATATAAATATGCTTGATCATATATTGATTACAATGCTCCCACACGTGCTACCTGCCGTGATAGGAAATAAGATTTTTTAGGTTTAAGACTGAAGTTTGTGCTCACGACTCGTGCCGGCAACTATACTCTAATTGAAAAGACTATCTTTTTATCACAGAGATTGACTTATTTATTACTTTGAATATTGTAGTCAGCCTTGCGTACAAATTAGGTACGTGCTAATTGAGATGTTTAAGGTTACGTATTATACCTATGTTTAACTAACATACCTATGTAACAAATCTTTTTCTTTTCACCAATCCGCTATGGATGTTTTTTAAATGTATACTTCGTTAGCAATGTTAGCATCACACGTGCATGGCTGCCAGTATTAGTAATACTATAAGTATACATAGGTATATAATAATGTTTAATTCAGTTACTGCGGCTCTGCCAGAATATATAAAGATCACTTCAGATCGAGTGTTGGCAGAGGCTCCATGTTTATAACAAATAACTAAAGCACTTATTCCTGGCACATATCCACCATGCGGCTTACTATTCCATGGTCTGTTACAATATTTCCGTTTCATTCATTTTTACCGAGTCTGCCTTTTTTAAATTAGCATTCTTTGCCAAAGGAAAGAAATGAAAGTATTCGTTCGGAACATAAAGCTAGCAAGCTAGCAACATACTTTTTTTGATCTTTTTTATTTTTTTACGGGCGGTTTTCTGCTAGTACATACTTTTATTTTGCTTATGGTTTATGCTGTGAATTAAAAATTCAATTGTAGAAAAGAAATTTGAATTTTGAACCTAATTTCGCTGGTGCTAGAAAACAGCGATAATACGTATGAATATATTAGTTTTGTCATTAATTTTACAGTCGCAAAATATTAATTTGCGACTGCAAAACTAATATACCTATTGTCTGACAAGAATTCTTCTTCGCAATTAAATCTTAGATTATGGCAACTTAACAATGTGTATTCATGAAAATATAGAATGTATGTGTAAATTCTGCATGGCTTCGTGAAAGTCTATACGTCCGTTGGGCCTGCAGAAACCTGATCTGACAGCCGCGACTAGAATGACACGCAGCAACTAAACAACTAACATGTAGACATACAACTTGCCTATATCAATCTGCCAGCCTTTTCGTATGTTGGGGTCGGCTTCCAGTCTAACCGAATGCAGCTGAATACCAGTATTTTTACATGGAGCGACTGCCTATCTGACCTCCACAACCCAGTAACTGGGTAAGACGATACCACACCTTGGTAAGACTGGTTGTCAGACTTTCGGGCTTCTGACGACCCGTAACGAATGTTAAAGATCCACAAATGGCAGCCGTTACTAACGGCTTAACGTGTTTTCCGACGCACGAAGGAGTCTCGGTATGTAAAGATGGCCACCCATCCACGGACCAACCCCGGCAAACATAGCTTAACCTGATTGATCGACCCGTGCGGCTGTTACCATTTAGCCACGAGCTCCACAACATGCAACTTACTCATAGACTACAAAATTTGATATCTCTAAACTAACTGCGTAGTTTCTGTGAATCAGGAACTTGGCCTTGTACTGCCACCACGTCCTCGAAATTTAGTGATAGTTGGTTAAGAACTTAAGAATTTATCACATTGGCTGACATTTGAATAATATAATAAAAGACTATCTGAAGAATATACATAGAAGAATAACCAATTCCTTTGTCATTTTGTATCCTATTCTTAATTCTCGCTTGACAGCATTTTCTTTAATCGTGAGAATGTAAGGCTTTCTTTGCACATAATATTTAAAGCGGTTCCTAAGCACTAGGCAGTTGATTTCTAATAATTTTATGTGATCATTAATAGCTTTATATATATGGCTTAGTGATCAGTGGATAACAAACAAAGTAAGATGTAATTATTCTTGTTCAAAGTTTCCTCTGGGAAGGATGTAAGTCTCCAATTGAGTATAAAATGTCGCTAATTATAATTATGTACCTACTTCGGATCTTTAATTTCTTAATTAGGTACTTTTAATACAATGTCAACTAAATGTTTTATGAGTAGGTAGCAATGTGTCGTGCGAAAAAGATTACGACGTAATTAATTATTTCGTAAGTCAAACACAAGTGCAATGACGCGAGACTGATTATATTAGCAACACACGTTAGATCCGCCATAATTTATTACTAAAACATTGTTTTTATTTTGAGAGTGTGTGGCGTAACAAGTTAACAACTGACTATGTAGCTCTCATCTGAATTGCAAATGGCCGCCGCCGGCGGGCGTGGAGACGCGGCAACGTCGCACGGGTGGGTTGTTGCAGAGCGGCAACGTTGTCTCGTGCGTATTTTTATCAAAGCAACAATCGTGGAGTTATCTGTTATCATATCAAGAGGTATTGTGGTGTTCGTCTCGGCTGGTCGAGTCGAGTGCTGGCCGCTCCTGCCATATACATACTGTACATCAGTATATTATACATATATATATATGTATACGAGTCGTACCCCAATTACTCTTGGCACAGTTCAAGCTAAAATATCTTTAGTGGAAAATAACAACAAAGCGGCGGGACTGGACTGACTCAGTTACATAAATGATTAAACGGATGTTATTAGATTTATGCGAATTTTACGACGTTGTTGTTTAGAAAGTTCTTGGATGAATGTGGTAGTAGACCAGGTATTATCTTGGTTTCTAGATAAAATGAACCAAAAAAATGCGATAAAAGAATCGACTTTTGTTTGAACCTGTCATGAGTATATTTTTCACCTTCAGAAAATCTTAGACATGAGCATTTATTTTTTCTCTACTTCTCTGAAAAAAGAACCACTGTGTGTGCTTACAGGGTCACGTGGTTTTTTTTTCCAAGGTAGGTTTTTTGTTTATTTAATTCCATTTTCAACGTGGATATTATTATGATATATGTATACACTCCGCTTTATTTTCAAGTAGCTCACCAATCCATCAACAAATAGAGCAATATATAACATTGATTTCTACATTCATACAAGTTTGTCGACGAACTCGGCCGGTTTAGAGCGAGACAGGCGAGGGAAGGGGGAACAGGGCGCGGGGGGTACAGGGGTGCTAAATTAGATTTCTCCCGGGGTGGGTGCGCGCCTTCCCGGGACCTTGAGGCGACTCCGTGCCACAAAATCAGCTGTTTATGTACCCCGCTGAGTTTCACCCAGAGATATAAATCATTGGTTTCACCTTTATTGATAGTTAATATCAAAGTCGCACGTGTGGGGATAGTGGCCGTGGGTTGTGAAAAATTTGCACTTTGTTTGCATAACTCAATTGGCAATGAAGTGCATAGATTTAGAAGGTAGTACTTACATAAAATTAGATGTAACAGTAAAATGCGTGATCCTTGTACAATCTACCTTACCTATATTAGGCATGCAAACATTGTTATTGAATATAAGAATAGTTTTAACAGTTGGCATGCGTGACATTCATCCTACTTTCGTACTAATATTATGATATAAACGCGAGTTTGTGAGGATGGATGGATGAATGTTTGTTACTCTTTCACGCAAAAACTACTGAACGGATTTGGATGGAATTTGGCACACAGATAGTTTATAACCTGGATTAGCATACCTATAGGATACAATTTTTCCCGATATCCCTACGGGATCGAGACTTATGCGGGTGAAACCGCGGTGAGTTGCTAGTAGTATATTAACATTAGTTAATACATAATATCTACTTAATTACCTACTTACAAGTGGAAGTGGTGGTGATAATAACAATTTGGATTTGTGGATAAAAAGCTGTTCTTGTGATTACACTAATTTCTAAATTTGAATAAAACTCCAGTTTAACTGGACTTAAGTTGTACTGAAGCCTAGATTTGCACCTGGCGCTGGCCACTGGTAAAGAATAAAGATACACAATGTACTAAAATAACAGCCACATCCCTCGTCCCCCGACTACTATAGAGTACAGTGTATGTATTTTCATAAAGCATTAAAGGAATGATAAAAAAGTCGCGCCCACGTTGTGTCGGCATAAAAGCCCTACCCTAAATCATAGGCTGGCAACACTGGTTGCTAGGCAACGGTCGCCCTCAGAGGACGCGCTCTCCCAACGCAATTAATCGCGAACCCTCCAGGAATAGGCCCGACCTTGCTTGCCCTGCTGGTTTCATATCGACCGTTATTTGTGCCGCTAAAATGGCTGTGCTATAAAGAATTTTTTTTTCTGTGACTTCATTTTTGGTTTAGCGTGTGGGTCTGCCTGTAAGTCCCTAGATGCGGTAACCATGTCTTGGACTATTTTTTATTTGCAGAAAAACATTTCATCAGGCAGACCCAGGAGAAGATGGCGAGACGAGCTTGACGCCTACAGACAGGATTGGTCCACACTAGCTCAAGACAGAGAAGAGTGGAAAGGAGAAAGGGAGGCCTTTGCCCTGCAGTGGGACAACTCGGGCTAAAATAAAAAAAATAACTCACGTCCAAAGCTACAAGCAATCTCATTTGAAGTTCGAACGATCTTGACAGCTTATTTATTCACCAATTAGCAATAAGTAGACCTTCAACTGTCATGATGACTTTATGAGACACAATTAAATTTCTATTGTTACCCAACTGAATCAGCTTGCGTGCCGGCTGACGGGATACATAGCCTTTAATTATGAAATTATAGAGACATGGTTCTCTTTTAGAAGACCGCACTTAGTCATTTAATCAAAACTAACCATTGAGCTCTATTTAGATCTAAAACAAACCGTACATGTGAAGTATTGGAATGTATCTGGTAGCTATCAAATTATATTTATAGGCTGACAACAAATTCTTCAGTCCAGCACTTAAAATCAAAACAGAATAGGAAATATGACGTCATCGGTAGCAGGTAGAATATTATTTAGCTGTAGGTTTCACACCTTTAAACCCTAGTATCCTCTTAAAGTTTTGCCTCCCTATTGACATGTATGTCAATAAACAAAAGATTGGACAAACCAAGAAAAAAACTGGGGTTTTTTCTTGAGGTCCGAATGGTGATAAAGACATTAAAATAGAACATAATGTCTCGTAACGGTGGTATAGAAGTCATAATAAGGTGTTCGGTTGCGCATTGTCAAATATAAGCCATATTAGAGCATTTAAAGCGCTATAAACGAACGTAGGTAATTTAGCTTTTAAAAAAGTTATAATTGAAATGGTAATATTATCATGTTTTAGGGGTGTGTAGCTCTTATAAAACCACAAGCTCGCGAAGTGTTTGATAAACGTTAAATACCTACAATCAAAAACTGAATATGTACATACATTTTGTTTCGTAAGGTCTATTTCCATAGAAGAGTAAAAACTCATACCCAAATCAATTGCTTCCTTAAATAAACTCGGTCTGTACCGCATAATAGTTGCTGCAGTCAATATCCCAGATATTGAATAATGCAAATGTCCAGCATAATTGCCGATAGCTAGCAAGGAAAACGTCATTTACCGAGAGCGATGCCTTAAACAGGAAAAGTTTGTTTTGCATCGTATACGGATTCATGTACAAGTGTGTGTTGTGCGCACTTTCGTTTTGCGCGTGTGTGCGTTAGTGCACAACGCCCTCATGCGCCCGCGCTCGCCAGACGCTCACGTTATCTCGCATTCCACAGATACTTACACCTACATTGTAGCCACCTACACATACATACATAATTGTAACCCAAATAGATATAGCTAGTTAAATTCGACATTTATTCGTATTTGTCGTGGACTTGTCCTTAAGGGCATGCTTCTGAGAATCTCGGTCTCGGAGGCTTGGAGCACGTAGAAGATAGAAGTGGTCATGCAATGCATGTTTTATCGTCCTCATCTCAACATTTTCTGGCCTATTGCCAGAGTCGACTTTGATGAGAGGAACTGCGCTTATTAGCAAACAAATGGCTACTTTGTTTTTGTGGCCATGATACAATGAGGAACTCCTGGAACAGCTTGGAGATATTAGATGTTGAACTTAGATGTAACGACATAATCTATTAGTCATGTCGGTACTGTCCACAATATAAAACATTGTACATAATTCAGTATGGCCTCTCTAGTCTCGAGTTCTAGACCTATGATCAACTTGCAACTATACTTAGCTAAGGACCACGATTTAAACGTCACATCGTGCATACATATATTATTAAGAGTACCTAAACATGAAAGGCGACATCTTTCATTTTCAAATTCCTTTAGCCTGCGTTGAAATGATACGCTAGCAATAATTATATCTCGGAGGCGGTTTTCGATAATTTATATGCTTGTTTACCGCTGGTTAAGTTCATCGAAAGCGTAATAGGTTGAATTCGTAAAAGATGGGAACTCTTATAATTTCGTCACGTCTCGCATCCGCCCGATAGCAGCTTTCTATTTCTTTGTAGTTGTGTTTAGTTAACCAGGTTGAATTTCTGTGACTGTTGCCACATCTTGTGTAAAAACTATCCACGTATATTCTATTCACCTAGATTAAATTCATTGGTTAGCTGATCAGCTTCGTTGTCAATTCCCGAAAACTCAGCTACATAATGTCTTTGTCCCAGAACTCCCAGACTAAATTAGTCCCGATATCTACCTACTATACATCAGCCTTCCTAAAGGTCTTGAAACCGTGGATTTGGTCAATGCTCCAGTGGCGCAGGATTTCAGCTGCATTGGAGCGACTCTTACATTCTATTCCTCTGATATAGGACGAGACTCCAGTCATCGAGTGTCGGTCGGTCGTAAACATGTGCCGTCTAGCTGAATTTATAGCAAATGTCTGTAAGTGTTTTCTTCCATTCTTGCCAGGTTGTCTATTCTTGTTGACTATCTCGCTTCTCTTAGTGAACCTATTACCGTTTCTGTGTAACTAAGGTCTACATTGCAAATACGTATTTTATTATTACTTCTAACTAATATAACTAGTCAGAAATGTACAAATATTTGTACATGTTTTAAAACCTCATGTTTCAGATTTTTTTATCCTTCTTACTCTGCCTACAACCCTCTAAATGTGTGGTATGCAGCAGTGTCTAAAATTATTTCTCTAACTGTTTCAGCCATACTTACGTTGAAGATCGGTTCAAAGCTTATGTCTGCTGTTATGAAACGACAAAATACACACCCAGAAAAAAAAACTTAGAAATTCATTTATTATAAAAAAAAAAAACATCGGGGATAAATATAAAATATCTTCTGATTCAGGTAAGTAATCATTCTTTCAGATAAAAAGATCACAGACAGACAGTTCAGATAAGATTCACTATGTTGCTGTGCCAAAAATATAATCACGAACCTATCCTAAAGCTAAATTTAATGAACTTAAAAATATCGCACATGAAAATCTATGCTTGGTTGTTGTTTGCACACGATTTCTGTTAGTAGCTTATTTTAATGAGTTGAGTACGAGCACTATCAAGTTCTACCTACCTACATAGGAGTTTGGCTATAAATTAATCTAGAAAAACCAACTGAAATCGATATAAAACCCTTAAGACATAATTTTATGTTATAGTTTTATTTTGTAAGCACATTTTCACTAAGTATATTTCTAGGTTGTTTATTGATTCGCAGAAAAATGGATTTTCTTTGTTATGTTCTAAACTGTTATTGTACCTATGTAAATAAGCATACTGTAGGTATTTCTGGCAAAAACAAAAAGATAACATCGATCGAAAATTAGTATGTCACACGTGTTAGTCAGAAAATTATGGTTGCATTGTTTGTTTCCAAAACATCACTGTTTTTCACGATTTTACCCATACTCATGAAGTCATGACATTATTATGATTGTTACAGGTACAATTTAAATATTGCTGCTGTCACCGATTTCTCATTGCAAAGGTACCGTTTGTTCACTTAAATATTTGGACCAAACAGGCTGGAACTTTTGGAATATTTGCGACAAATTATAATATGCAAAGACACGTTGCCAACACATGTAACTCACTAATTACTATAATTTCTTCAATTTTCACCTTTTTTTTCGGCGTATTGATATTTTATTTTTAGTTTATGGTTCGATTTTTCTTTATTGTTTTACCTTAAATCTACAGCACTACTGTATTCGTAGCTATTACATCGATTTAATTTAATTATTTCGCTTCAAGAGGTCACTGGACACTCCGAACACATCCTCGAAAGCTTCGATCATCCTTTGTCTATGTTGTATCGAACACTTTCAACACGTTCGACATCCGCAGCACGACTGCCGCGAAATCCATTCAACAGGCCGACAGGATGTGGGCGGGGCGTGCGGGACGCGGCGTCATTGGGCGAACTCGCAACTCGCAGTGATGGCCGCCGTCGCATTCAACCAATGAGCGGCGCGCGAGCCGAACGCGCGTCCGTCCGGCGAACGTGCGACGTTGCCAGCTTTTACCGTAAAAAAAGTACCAGATTCGACCTTCTTAGGACCCCCGGTTTTTTTTTGTTTGGCCGCGTTATCATTCGGGAACGTGTATTGAGGTCCTTATCCGTTTGTGAGATGGTTCTTCGCAGGTGGATGTGTTGTGTTGTGTTATAGTTTATTATGGTGTGGTCCACGCAAACTGGCGAAGTGTTGATTGACATCGTAACGAGGTACTGTACATACATAATTCGTTATATTTTTATTGTGTACATAAAACACGACTGAGTCATGTGACATTACAATTACCTCATTCACTAAACTGAGTGAGCATTATCACGGCTAGTGACTGTTTATCGCTTAATTCGATGTTTGGAATAAATAAAGTCAGTGATAAGTATCGTTTATTTGGTGTAACTACGTATCAAAGGTTATTGACGTTCGTTTCACAATCACATTTGAGACTGGATGGGACATGAAGTGGTATGTATGCTCATGTTGCATTCTTGCATCGTGGAGGTCGTTGACACCATCAGCGCATCTAGCATCGTGTTGTAACATGAACTTTGAAACCAACAATCATTATCATCGGAGCCATAGCCAGAATACTATTGGCTAGTAAGGAATGTTATCTCTGCATCTTCAATTTACCTTTAGTCAGATAGCTATTGCAGATTAGCCAGTCTGCAGTTTCAGTGTCTAATGTCACTGTACCAGGACTGAATACACCTACCATACCTATCTGTACTTACGTACTTGGTGTATGACTTGTCATGGAAATATCTGCCTCAAAGGTGGAACCCGTACTACTGCTATTACATCCCTTCCTAATACAATAAAAGGAAGTTAGGTACGAGGTCAAAGTTAGTTTGATCTTGTTGCCAATACTAGATGGATTGTTTGATCATAAAGGAGTAACTGTATGATAAAATATCACAAAAATAGACCACCAATAGCTACTAATTGAGGTAGTTCCTACTACAACTTGTTTAAGATTGATAACACACGCGAAGCATCACATATAGCTGTTACAAGAAGAGTTATAACTGTTATCCTAACTAATACCAATTATAAATGCGAGAGCGAGTTTGTTTGTTTGTTACGCTTTCCTGCTAAAACGGCTGAACGGAATTGGATGAAATTTGGCACATGGGTAGACCAAAACCTGGACTACTTACTAGGATACTTTTTATCCCGGTAGTAAGTTCCCGTGGAATAATATCCGACTTCCACGTGTGCGAAACCGCGGGTAAAAGCTAAGTAACTTTATAAGACTTCTAGCCTTAAAAAAGTTCATAACATAATATAACATCACGCCTGTAATCCCCGAAGGGTTAGGCAGAGGTGTACCTATAGTACACCCACATTTCGCCAGTTATGTATGTTACTATGCCACCGTAAAACATCAATAATCGTAATGTTGTTTGAGTGGCTTATTTGACTTTAACATGACTTTTAAACGACTAGAGATCCTATAAAGGTTTTTGTTACGGTTACTATAACTTGAGTGAGTTAGGTTTAATTAGATGAAAAGTTGACAGTCCGTCATTACGTCATTACTATCGTAGAAGTTATTCCTGACCTCCTAAGTATACCTATACTGGGTGTAGTGTAGCTGGCAGTGTCTAGGAAAGTCAAGCTAAATAGTAAGACTAGGTACTTTCTGTATCATGACATCAGCTTGTACCTTATTTAGACTAACAAAGTCCTTTCCTCTTGACACTGGATTGTAAGTAAATACCTATACTAGCAACGCAATATATTGAGTACAATAAATACCAGCCTATTATTGTTCCACTGCAGAGCAAAGGCCTCTTTTCACCCAGAGAAGGCACAAGCATTGATCACCACGCTTGCTCAAGCAAGACGGGTTGGCGATTACAGACTGATTATTATTACTGGCTATAAATAAGCTAAAAAGGTTTCCTCGCGATGTTTTTCCTTCACCTATGTTAGTAATGTCCAAGGCAAACTCAAAAAGTACTTACATATGAATTGAAAAAGTCATATTGGTACACACTACTAAGTACCAAAATGTTATATACCACTTCCACTTTTAGTCAGTCAGTAATCAGTAGTAGTAGTAGTATGCACCGCAGATTTAACCTAACCGCATCTAACTACTTACTATTTCTCAAAATTCCATCAAAAAAATTACTGCCAACGAAGTAAAATTTTAGTGCTCGTCAGGATGGCTGGGTCAAGCGACGTAAATCTATTTACTATAGTCATCGAAGAAGCATACAAGATAAAAGTTCATTTATTTCCTAAGAGCATTGACGTAAAATATAGTTCACAGTAGGTCTGTATGCACAATCGTAACTAACCTACTTATTGGAGCCTCGTTGTCAGCACTATTATTATTGTGGCCATGTGGTGCTGCAAACATTTCATGAGACCGAGAGATATAGGTTACAGGATTACGTCATCACATTTTGTGGTCAATTTAATTAAATTACACGAAGACTAATTTAAATCTGAAATCGCCGACCCGTCTTAAGCAAGCGTGGTGATTCAAGCCGATCGTCCACTGCCAGCTAAACTAAGTTACTTCGGTTTAGCTGGCATAGTTGAGGCAGTTTTTAATACGTATGCGTCCACCGCAAACTATGCCAGCTAAGCTAACTAAAATGAAAAACTGGCTCAACTATGCGAGCTAAACTAGTTTAGCTGGCGGTGGACGATCGGCTTAAGGCTCGTACCTTCTCTAACTTCTCTGTATGAGAAGAGGCCTTTGCCCTGCAGTGGGAGTATATAGGCTGGTATTATTATTACACAAAGAACTCGTTATGTACCTGAACGTACCTAACTTGAGATGCCTCCTATGAATGAGTGACCTCGAGGAGTATTGACAGGCTGATACAAGATCTGATATTTCTAGCTTTATAAAATCACAGTCATTCTATCAACTTCATTTTGATAGCTTAATTAATGTTCAATAACAGCATTTTTTTTGGGAGACATCCTGTTGACTGTGCAGGGTTTCGACTCGAGGACTGTTAGTTGGCTAGAATACTGTTCAAATGTCCAGATTAAAGCAATTTCAAGGTCCTTAGGGTATACCTAACTTAGAAAAGGATTAGTCCAGCTTTAGACTGTGATAGGCTGCGTTGATTAGAGAACTTTGCTAATTGAATGGTGCCATCTACGAGAGATGATCACACTGAGATAGCAAGCACGATCGTATCGGGATTTAATTAATTTTGTTCTATTCTATTCGGGAAACTTACAGCTAGCTTATACAGTGTTCGTAAACAATATGAAATTGAAGGCCATTTACAAGTTTCCACTGATAAACACTAAAAATAAAAACAAAAAAAAGTTCGGTACAAAATACTTATATCATAAATTAGGAAATAACACACACACACAGTAATTACACGATCGACTTATACAAATTAAAAATCGTTTATACGCAAACAATTACTTTTCCGTAATGAAGCTTTTCACCAACAAATGTTTAAGCCGAGAAACACCGGTACTTATTGAATTTACCTAATGATTATATCTGATATCGTCGGTGGATTAAAGTCATATTAGCTCAAACAATGCTTAGGACTAAAGCTGAGTAAGACCTAAGCTTAGTAGAAGCTAGACAATAGGCGCTTCTCTTGCTTGCAACACAATAGCTTCAATCCAGTCTGTATGTACCAGACGAACCCGCTATGACTCGCTGAAGTCAGCGGGTCATTCGATCACCAAGATGCTGCATTATACTTGATTAAACTTACTCAAAGCGTATTCACGCCAAACAAACACGAACCTAAGCAGAATCATACAAAGTGTGTTGTAACAATTTTCAATATTTATCGAATTACCTATTGCTCGAACGTGCAGTACAGCAGCTGATAACAACGTTTCTACTCACAAATGCGTTATCAACATCACATTTGGTCTTTTAATGAAAATATTGTTTCTTTCGATAAAGGAAGGTGACCCTACTAATTATTCTACCTGTTTATGAAGTCTAGGCACTGAAGGTTATTTCGGGCTGACCAGTCGACCGTCACTTTACTCTGACACTATGCCCTTGCTATATCGCGATAAACTAACCGAATTATATGCGCTTGCACGTCCGCGCTGACGGATTTAGCTTTAAATAAAGAACAGGTCTCCTATTTTGAATGTCGAACAGTCTGGAAGGAAAACATAACTAATACCTTCGTGGTTAAAGGAAAACCATAACTTACATATATAAACCTGCCATGTTAGTCTATGGAAATGAGCAGAGAATATTATTTATGTTGAAAATATTTGTACTTTAGTTTTCCCTATAAGAGTGCAATGGGAAACTGGTTCTACTAAACTACTTAGTTATTAGTGTCGAGATTTATTAACAGAACTAAAATTACCCTTTCTAGCGGTTTGCGTACTAAAACCTGTCAGTGGAAGCAATTTAGGGCATGTAAGTATGTAATAAAATATAATTCATTCTGTTGATATAGTGTCTTTGTTAAAGTCGAAAGTAATCATTTGCAGATAAGAATTTTGGCGGTATTGAAGTTCCTTTCAGTCATTTCAGCCAGCTGACTGACGTAATACAGCAATTTAGTATTGAAATTTTACTTTTTACGACGAACATAGTGGATGGCTACAAAAACTCGGCTTAAAATAGTAAAAAATATATGTAAAAAACTTGGGTTTATAATAGTGTATATTACAGAGTAATTTTCACAATGATGGGTACCATCCATAATACCAAATTTAAAAAAAAATCTTAAAAATGGACCTACTTTTTATCTGAGTCGTTAATATTTTTTAACATGCACTTCGCTAGGAGGCAGAAATTGCATGATACTTTTACAGCCCAACGGCCCCTAGGGAAATTCTTGGGAAATGAAATTGAATTGACTGAGTAACTTTTTTCCTAGGCTGCATTGTACGGTCATATAACATACAGCAATAATAATGCATCAGTTTTTATTTGTAGATAGCCTAGATTGAAGAAGCTGCTTAAAATAAAAGAAATTAAACAGCCTTTATACGATTTACATGGTGCAGCGTGCAGCAGAACCTGTAAAATAATGTTTGAATTTATTAGTGAAGCGATGAAGATAGTGTACATAAACAGCATTAAATGGCATTGAATATTATCATGCTTTAATGATCTTAATTGATATAAATAGAGCTCAAATCTCGAGACTTACCAGTACCATGTAAAACTGGTTAACTTGCTCTTACAAATACAAATTATATTTAGCTACAGAATGTAGATAACCTCTTTCTAGTATACCTACATAGACTTAAGATATAATAGTACACAGGTTTTCGTAATGTGTGCAGTTTGCTGATAAACTCGTCCTCTAGGCAGACTTAATACCACCCTCGGGGAGCTGTACCATGTAACTATGGATGTATGATAGCACTAACTGTTGTCTGTAGTTCAACTCGAATCCTATGCAAACTACTCAAATACCCAGATCAAAAAGCTACCTATGTACTAAATTTCATCTAAATCCGTTCAGCCGTTTAGGCGTGATTGATTTACAAACATACATAGTTTCGCATTTACATTAGTAGGAGAATACTAGGTATGTCTTTGTCAGTCTCCAGCACAGAAAGGTCTGAAAATAATAAAAAAATATATAAATGATAATTTACTAAATATTCATAAAGCTGTATAATTAAAACACAGTTATTGCTTACTAATTGTAATTAATAATGCCATACAAAGTCCAACCACGCGCCTCGGTGGCGCAGTGTCGATGACACATCGATCGACATGCGACGAGGTTCTAATCGTTTGTGTGACCTCATAATTATTACACCTTGGGTAACCAATAGAGAACTATATCCTGGACGGATGAACTGTGAGCCCAGAAGGCCTTGAATAAATCATAAAGCTTTATTATAGTCTCTATTTTTAGTGGCTTTGCCTGCGTGAAAAGGTCTCCGATACGAAACAATACTGTCTTTCTACCCCTCTGTCAAATCTCACCAAACTAAGTTCTGCAGTTTAGCCGTAAATACCCAACAGCGGTCTGTTGGGTATTTACGGCTAAACTGCAGAACTACCGGTGAGTCGGTACTCACTCAATATAATACACACTTTCTCAATAAAAGGCTCAATGGAATTCGTTCCGGTCCCATGAACTGTTACTGGTTACTAAGGAATTAAGGATCAAGGTTTGCAAGAAACCCCATAAACACTATTGAAATTGTTTGAAAATAACGTGTTTCCAACTTTCGAAAGTCCTCCAAGAACCTTTCCTCGTAGTTTCTCGGAAATGGAGTACGTTAAACGTGAACATTCGCGGAAAATTTTAAAATGCTTGATTTCGAGAACTGTTGCCGTAGCGACTGATTTAATTACTTTTTTTATTGAGTCATCATCATGCATGTTCACTGTTGGCCATGGGCTTATCCCACAACCCACGTCTATGACAGGTTGAATCATCAAGGCGCTTTGCTACTCAAGTATTAAATGATACTGGTGATGCTAGTAAAGTTCTGATATTTAGTCACATTTGACTTATTTGAATTTGGAACACAAACGACACTAACATTTAAGGAAACGTTTTTATTATGAAGCAATAAAGATGTTCTAAACGCATCGTTATCGTTATGTATTCCAGCCGAGAAATAGATTTCAGCCATCCATAGTTCCGATGAGTCCGTTGTCAAGGCAATATAGCTGTAGCCTGTGTGTATGGTGAAGTTGTAGCCTAGGACGTATAGATGTAATGTAAGTACAGCATACGCTGTGGGCATTTTGAATAGTCTATTTCGAGGCAACGTTAGCCAATCACAGTAGAAAGCTGAAAGCAAATAAAATGTTACAGGAATGGATACTAAGTATATAGTTGATGAATACGTCATCAATGAAAGTAAAACCAGCAGGATGTGCGTTGCGCGGCGTTTCTCAGAACTATGCGATTATTGACCGCTCGGCCCGCTTCCTGTAAACACTGACTATGCGTTGCTATGCAACCACTACCTTACTGTCTGCAGTCTAGCTCGGCACTAGATATCAATATCACCGTAGTACGCCTACCTGCGTATATCTACGTAGATTGATTGACTATATGTCTGCTTTGTGGCATTCGTCGCGGGAATTTAAACATTTATAAAAAGAAGTTATTGTTTTGAAGAAAAATCGTAATGACGTTAATATTGTATTGGAACTCTGTTATGAAACCTCGAGTAGTGTTTCCACGTAGATTCTGTTTTTATACAAGCCGCACATTAATGTCAATCTGATAGGAAAGAGAGAAATACTGTGTTTTTCCACGCGCCAGTCTCACGAAAGAATGTTTTGATTGCGTTACCGAGTTACATGTTGTTTCCTGCGAAAGTTGATTAGTTTGTGAAGTTATCGCCTGCAGATTTGTTGTGCTTGTAGTCTGTCCAGTTTTATTGGTTTTGCTATCTTTAGATGCAAGCTTTCGAAAGATAAAAAACAAACAGCGCTGTAGCGGTACTCAATTTCTGTTATATGACTGAAATAGGTTTCTTAGTACCGATACCATTATTTTCTTCTTTATCTCTATAATTAGAAAACGAATAAAAAGGTTCTTAAAAACAACATAAAATCTCATCTCTAAGTGGGAACTACGGATGTTATTGAGAGAACTGAAACAGCTACACGCCACGTTTACACGACCTCAATACGACTGTATTCTGTAAGCATTTTCGCATGCATTTGCATGAGACCGTTAACAACATGAAAACCGCACAAAAGCTGAGCTATTGACTTTTAAAACGGTTTGCTAGGGTTGCCCGTTTCCGGCCTACTATTGTTTTTAGTGATTTTATTAGATCATTCAACTTACATCAACTTAACATACTAAGATCTTATCGTAAGTGGTTACACATTCCCCTTAAAAAATGTGATTGCACAATTTTAAGCAATGTGTTTGCGGCTGATTCTTTCTTTACAAGTTAATACAAAGAGATTGTAGAGTCGTAAAATCGTTTAATGTGTTCTGAGAAACTCGTATTTAAAATGCTCAAAAAATTCCATGACAAAACTTGTTTTTATGAACAATCTGCTCCGTCCGTCTGTCCTCTGATGATTAGTTATCATTACCTATATGCTGGTTATAAAATACCTACCTGAAATATTTCAGTCGGATCTGCCTTGTCTCAAATGTCCACACTAAACCAACTCATATACAGTTTGGTCAACCCTATCCAGTTTCCTGTTTTTAGGTAACAAACAAACCAAAATGCAAAACTTCGGCTAACTGTCCACGCTCACGGTGCGATGGCGGTACCGATTGCCAATTTCGGCAAGAAATACCAATTAAATGGAAGCTTACAATAAAAGTAAAGGAAACTGGTTTACTGAAAAAGGTGCAAAACTTATTTTTGTTACCAACGAGGTCATTGTCATTATGGGCATAACTGTTATTGTTTAAACATTATATTGATTGCCCGACACGGTCCATGATTTCATGATTCAAGTACACGTTGCGCAATGCAATAAATGAGTGTTGATGTTAAAATGAAAATAATTATGTAGGCCTGGTCTGTATGTCATTTTTGAAGGATCCTACAGTTCATTCTGTTTATTCCTTGACTGTCAGAATTTCTATGCTATTGATAATCGATAAACCTTCAAAGAAATATAGAAAAAGGCTTATTTTAATAATACTATAATTAAGACCTATGCGTTGTTGAAAACCGTAATCACCATTGTAAATTCATTTATTCATTGTGCTGACATATTTTTCAATTTTATTATGCTTCGGTATTCACCGGTTGACTCGAGGAACGTTTACAGTTAGATTCCAAATCTTTGCGTCACTAGAATGACTGCCACTGGAAAATTGCGGATGCTGGGAGATGAATCAATGTAAAATGCTTGATTTTGCACGTGGGTTCTTTGCTAAGTTGAAATTTCATAATTTTCATCGAAATATTGCAAACGAAGTAAAATTTTAGTGATCGTCAGGATGGCGGGGCCAAGCAACATAAATGAAGTATTATTCGATTTTTTATAGAGTTCATTCTTTATGTATTTACTATAGTTAAGGAAGTATTTAGGATAAGTTAAAAGATTATTTAATTCCGAAAAGCATTGACGTAAAATGCGATTTAGCATGGCGCCGACCGAACGCAAGTCTGCATCTTGGACGACCAGTATTTACTCCATTGAGTGTACAGGTAGGTTACTAGGTACTATCGTTACAGATATATTGAGATCTAACCTTCCGACCCCATAATTAAACAGCAAATACGTAGGTACAACCAGCCAGTTTAAAATTATCTCACGTTCTCAAGGACAGAATAAATTCTCAGAAACTATTCGGTTAATTATTGTAAACAAGAAAGAATAAGGATTAATAAATTCCATTATATGCTAATTTGTGTTTCGTAATATCTTTAATAGGCATGTTATTTAAATAGAGTCGGGAGGTGCTCGTTCTAAATTACTTGACAATTGATCAATGCGGGTTAGTTATCGCGTTTTCTTTGTGTAAAAAGAACTTACGTTTGAAAAAGATTAATTGGAACATTTAGGCTTCCGCAGAATAGTTTTGTTATAGAAAGAGGGGACATGTCTGTTTATAAATTTCTTTGACAAATCACAAAATTGTTGCAATAACAAGAAGGCGGTGAACAAAGTATATTACTATAATATAAACGCACTAACCAAGGCAAACAAGCAGCTTACTGTGCCAGTCAGTGCGCAAAATGTATAAATAAATAAAATACGTACAGAAACAGTCACGAGTCACGAGAAAGACGGACAATTAAAAACCTTTTTAGACTAGAGGAAGCCTGCAAAGTGGGCTGGTTAGAATCACATTCCTAAAAGTTCAGTCTCAGTGCCTATCTCTTGGCATGACAATATAATACATGATAATTACGGACGACAGACGGCCAGCTGCATTTCGCATCATCAGTTCTAAACTCGAACCGGACAGTATCTGTTTTCGTTTACTCGGTACACTGCACTTATGTTGCGCGCAGTACAAAAATAAAAAATACTGAACGCTTTCCCGTCGCTTTGCACTTCAAATGCAACTTAACCTACAAACGCTTTGTATTAGAATTTGAATCTTACGTCTTTGAATTAAGATTGGTTATGTTTTATTGCGTGTGAGCGATTGTGACCTTTCGTTCGGTGTGAGTGCATGCGTCACACGTAATGGCGGACGCGCGGGCGGGTGGCGCGCAGGTCATCGCGCTTATACATGTGTATAAATACAGTATGTATAGCTTTGTTTGATCCGATCTCTATACAACGTGTAGGTATATGTATGTGTACGGACGTCGGTTTTACGTTACGCTGCGTTGCCAGCCGGCTGTTTGTTAGCGAACGAAGGTCACTCGACTCGAGAGGTGATTTCGCTGTCTTGAAATACTCAATAATACACATAGACATGTCGGTAGTCGGTACGACCTTTTTGTCCCTTTTTGTTGTACTTAATTTCTTCTACGTGCAAGAATGGAGTTTCGTTCTGTTAGGTAAACTGCCTCATAGAAATACTTATAAAAAGCTATAAATATAATAAAATAAAGTACAGTACAGTAGGACGTCGCACAATGACATACCTACATATAGTATATTATGTATACGTACACATACTACGGACGTACGTACGTACAGTACTACGGATATGTATACTTACTTACAAGTTATTTTTCTTAGTATGTTTCGTTACTAACACTTACCGCGCGACTTCGTCTGCGTAGATTTCGTACTTTCCCCTATATTTTTTAAAATGTAATACCAAAAAAAAATTTTTTTTAAACCCTCGTCACGTGTTTCTTTATTTTCGGTCTTAAGTATAAATACCGAGTTTCAAGCTAATCGCACCGCGCGTTAAAATTCTTCTATACAAACTTTGACACTCCCCAATTCCCCTTTAGGGGGTAGTTTAGAAAAACAAAAATTACAAACTTTATAATTTACTAAGATAAGTAATCGTGCCAAGTTTCAAGTACTTAACTCAAGGACTAAAATTTTTAATACTTACAAAGAATACAAACAAAATCCCCCGTTTCACCCCCTTAAAGGGCGAATTTCTAGAACTTAGTGCTCCCCTACATTATAAAAGGAAGCCCGTGTGCAAAATTTCACGCTCCTGGTCCCAGTAGTTTCGGCTTTGCGTTGATGAATCTGTCAGGACAAGTAATTATAAGTTATATGTAGGCTATAGATTATTCTATGTAACAAAGGTACATTCCACGTATTCTACATAACTATTTACTTTACGTACAGTAATTATTATGAAACTGCGACATGTCACCATTTATTTGCATTTTCAGCATAGCAACATCGAATTGTTGAGTAAATACAATTGCTGTTTGTAACATGACATTGCAACAGTCACCGTCCGAGACGAACGAATAATAACAGTGAGTCAACTGTAGTTATTTTCTGACTAATTCCACCTATTTGATGTGCCTACGTGTACCTATAAGGAAATAAACAGACAGGTGCCTACTCTTGTATACTGTACTTCAATATAATATATTCAAGTCATTATGTAAATAGGGTACAGAGAGCGAGCAAAGAGCGTAATGTTTGACACTTGACACATCGCTCAGGGTCCTTAGCGCCAAGAATAGTCAGCTGTTAGCTGCAGCCTCTCTACATACGGAACTTCAGTCTCGAGATCATCATCTGCCTAGCCTTTTCCCAACTAGGGGTCGGCTTCCAGTCTTACTAGATGCAGCTGAATACCAGTATTTTACAAGGAGCTACTGCTTATCTGACCTCCACAACCCAGTTACTGGGCCTACCCCTTGGCAAGACTGGTTGTCAGACTTTCGGGCTTCCGACTACAAGTTACGATGGTAAAAGATGTATACATGACAGCCGGGACCTACTGCTTAACGTGCTTATCGAGGCACGGAGGGGTCTCTGTATGTAATGGATGGTCACCCATCCACAGACCGACCTCGACAAGCGTTGCTTAACCTTGAAGATCGACCCGTGCGGCTGTTATTATTTAGCCACGAGCTCCTCAAATTAGTCTCGAGATATCAAGTTAAATAACATACATAAACTCACGCCTTTTCGCCATGGAGGTAGGCAGAAACTACAGACGCCACCTGCAAGTAATTGAAGTCGTACTTTGTTTAAATTACTTGTTTTGTATGAAGAAGCACTGAAAAGGCTCCTTCTACGTTCTGTTTGGAGGACAAAAGGCTATAGAAAGCCTAGCCTAGGCGCGAGCGCAGCGAAAGTTAAATGTTTTAGCTAAAGTCAAGCTAGACGATCTATTGTGTTTAGGAAAATAACTTTCAACTAATTCATAAAATACCCATTTATAAGGTCCGCCAAAAACATTGCACAATACTAATTTCAACATATTTATAAATAACACAATACCACGTGGTTCGATGTTTATGCGCGTGAGTTCTGTTAATCTACAGTTTATGTGTAGTTAATTAACCTTTGGTCCAATTTTTCCTCATCGAAATATATGTTTAGCCTGGATTTCCTACATCGTAAAAAATTCAGATCGAAGCAACTAAGTATAAAAAAAACAAACAACAACAACAATAATAATATTTTAATTCCTTTATCACAGTTATTTATAGCGTAAAAAATCAGTATGACGACGATTGTCGAAGCGAAGCACGTATAAAAAAAAAATAACAGGATACGTATTCTTTCTTTTATCTTTCGAAATGTGTGCCAGTAGTTGTTGAGGTTAATTTAGTGTGGTGCGTTCGCGTGATATGTCAAAAGGTGACAGTTGCAGCGTCAAGGTTAGGGCGACACGTGGGTGGCGCGCGCGCAGTGTTTCGCGAGCATATGTGTGTGCGCACCAGGATGTCGGTAGTTAGCTCACCAAGTTAATTGAGTTTTTGTACTTGAACCAAAATTGATATTCTATGTATAATTATGCAGTTAGTTGGATTTGACTTCACTCTTAAATTTTTCAATAGCGTTTTTCATTATTAATATTATTATTTATTCATGATTTTGGTCATAAGATCACAGTTTGAAAGTGTCGAAAGACATATGGACATAGTATCACATAAGCATACTCATTGAAAGTGTTTGATGTGCGATGTGCGTCATCCATCAGTGTCAAAGGGAGGAGCCACACGAATTTGTACACCCTAGCAATTAACAGTCTTTACATTACAACATGAAGTTTTCGTAAGTAGTGACTAGCAAATAAGTAGATACATTTACATACATACAATTTTCTATAGTCACCGAGTAATACTCGATCGTGCAAACATTTCGTAATTATTGGCAAGTCCTCCACATTTGTGTAGAAGTGGGCACGTCGAACAATACATGGTCACGACCGATTTACTACTACCAGCGTCACGCGACCAGCTCCACAATGGTATTTCTCTTTCACAACATTGTTGGCTGTGCAGCGAAGCCAATGATAGCATACCAGACATTATCAGGTCAACGGATTCTTAAAATGCTTCTACGTAATACTGTTAGTTCTTCCGGTTGGAAATAAGGACTATACTAACTTCGGCCGAAACAGAAAAAAAAAACAACCGACTTCCAAAAAAAAATCTACTAAATGAAAAATAACTTTAATTTCGGAAATCGGTGACGTAGTTTTGTATTTTCATTTCTTGCCACCGACTTCCGAAATTAGTTATTTTTCACTTTGTAGTTTTTTTTTTTTGGAAGTCGGTTGTTTTTTTATGTAAAAAAAAAAAAAAAATTAGTTGGGGTACATACACCTGTCTACAATTGACGAAAATATCGATGAACATAAATATATAAATAAAATGTATAAGTACTTACTTTTATTTACAGATGAATTGAGAACCTCCTCCTTTTATAAGAAGTCGGTTAAAAAAGAGATGCATTTTTCGTTGTATGTATATGTATGTACATCCACAAAACACTCAAAAACCCTCAATCAAGCTAAGTGTGTCGGACGTTTCCAAGAAGTTAGTTCAATAGCATGTTAGTGTAATTATTAGTCGGAATTAACAGTATAATAAACATGAAACAACTAGGTCATAGTTTATGTATGAGCCAACGCGATAACCTCAACCGTCTGACCGTCTCGCATCCATCTGACCCATCCTTTACGACTTACGAGCTAATGCTCGTAATAACGATATAATTATAACATAATTATTTCTTACAGCCATTTTTTTTACAGCTTCTGAAAACGCGCGTAAAAGGGACACTACCCTAATAATTGGCAATAGATTTCACCTTTTTCTAAGAATAGACGGCGATAAAAACCGTTTAATGGCATGGTTGTAGCTTTAAACTACGCATTCTTGCTTTTTAGAAAGCCGTATTCGCTGTAGGAAATATACCTTACATTAATTTATAAGGCAATAAATCGAAAACTGTTTTGTTTCCTTTTCTGAGCTTGTAATGAAGATATTATTGTAGAAGGTTTTGTTTGGGGTTAAATATTGTTCTTCGCTTTCATTAATTTAATACCCCCCCCCCCCTCCCCCTCAGCAGGAAACAATAGAAAATTATCCATAATAAACATAATTAATTTAAAATAAAGGTAATAAAAAGGTAATTTTAAATTAAACTTTTATTACATAAAAGTATTTTTTGTAGCTTTTGTTGTTTGGTATGTTTTGTAGTTTTTTGTAGTTGTTTTTTGTTGTCATTGACATTGATAAATAATTAATCCCAAAGATTTAGTGCAGTACTAGGGGGGACACTCCTACTTGTCTAGCCCTTGTACCTCTCCCAGAAATAAATCCTGGATCTGCCCTTGATTTGCACAATATCAGCTAAGTTTTTCGATGGCTCTGGAAAAAGTTCTTAAGAAACCAGCCGATCTATGCCATAAAAATCTCACGTGAAAACTTAGGTGAAGTCAGCTTGAAGTAAGCTGTCAATAGTGTCAATTCCTAGCATCAGGTACAGTGACAGCTCACTTCATCTAAGTTTTCGCGGTGAGATTGATACAGAATAGACCGGCTGATATGTAAGTACATATCTAAAAAAAATCCAAATAATATAAAAAAGCCTTGGATTTCATGCGAAGTTCGTACGAAATCTTATAATACCTTTTTACTTACTTCTATTGAATCATATTTTTAAACATAAAAGAGGAGAACCAAACGGAAAATTCGTGGTATTTTTTTCTGAAGTGGAACCTTTTATGCCTTTTCAATGGCGAGGTCAACGTTTTCTGAAATGCTTCACATTTCGAATTGTGAACAACAATGAACCTTATTCTTATATTTTTGCCCTGAACTTTTTATCGACACCTACAGAGGTTGATTGTGTCGGTAAAACCTTTAGGGGTTTTGGTGGCGATGTATGTACCTACCAATAAGTAAATTATTATAAAGGAGACTTAGAATTGAAAGACATACTTGAAAAATATTATTCGAACACTTACTAATTCTCGCGAATTGGTCCGCATGGAAGAAACGTGGATGAAACATATCCTCTATGGCACAAGGCAATAGGGTACCTTTCTATCAGTGAAATAATTTTTGTAATCGGATCAGTACTTCCAGAGAACCTCTTTCAAACAAACAATTTTACGTCTTTATAATATTAGTTTAGTTGTTAGTGGTAATTCTCGATACAAGTTTATTGCTGCCGTGGTAAGTCTCTCATCAACAGCAATAGCAATCCTGTTTGTTCAAAACGAAGAAAACGTTATATTTTCCAAATTTGAATGTGCAAGTAAATGTCAATTGGTTTCTCATCCGTGCTTCATAAGGTGTGTATGAGTCATTCACCTGGCTGTGCACAGCTCACACAATAGCGTGTGAGACTGTGACTCACCGCGGACATCTGTCGGTCGGCTGGCGTTTTGTTAATCTGCATTCTGTTACTCTGTGACGGAATTATTTATTCAGGCTTGCAACGGCAGTGTAAACAGAGAAACAAGGCTTTAGGGCGTGCGATTCAATTGTTTTAAGTATGAATAAACGTGTGATCTCGACTTGTTTGTATTTCGAACTATGGTTGACCCGACAGACGCGTAGACGTTGTCCTGTTGAAAACAAAAATCCCATAGACAGAAAGTACGTTCAGGATTTCCCAAATTTGAAAATTTTCTGGGCAAAATTTTTCAAATTTCTTTCCACAAAAACCTAATTCGGACTACAACGAACAATAATTAAAAAAAAACATACCCAAATCGGTCCAGCCGTTATCAAGTGATGCGCTTACCAACGAATAGCATTTCATTTTTTTAAAGAATGGGGTTTGTTTTCTCAGTCAATGCCCACATTGACCTCTATCGTTGCTCGGATTGTTTTAATCTAACAAGTTTAAAATGCTGTGTTTTTTTATCTCATTGTTCTCCATAAAATAGCAATAGGAAGGCTCTTAAAAAAGACCCGTAAATAAAGTTTAGAGGTGTCGTGGGACACCCTGTTGGAATGAAGTTCCATTCGCTGTAAGTATCTTATGTATTTACACACAACACACACGGGCACAATGAAATAAATTAACAACGTTTGAGAGTAACTAAGCAATGAAAAAACACACAGTATAGCGAAAGTGTCGTGACGGTCAAAATATTACACTTTTTTGCGGTCTAGCTCTCTCATTTGCCAAGTGTGCAGACTATAAAGTGTGATAAGGAACGAGTCATAGGTGGATTTTATAGCTAAAATATACAACTGTCTCACAGTAAATATTTAGTTAGATTTAGCAAGAGCCTTGGCAAATTGCGCCAACTCAGCATACAGAATTACAGACCCACACCTCGGTGCTTATTTTTTTTAGCATGAATCAACAACCCGGATCCCAAACGCAACCCTTGCCAAGGCAATGTATTTTTGCAGTGTCTACCTGCACACGTAGTACCTCTCTAAATAATGAATCCTCTATTCAATTGATATTTTGTTTGAATATCTTTTTTGTAAGATCCTTTCTGACTTGCAGATTTACTGATATAAGATTTTAATATCATCAAAACGATGGGACACTTAATATCGTGTCCTGCGTGTTCTGTCATCTACACGATACGTTGCAGAAACTGATCGAATTTGCGATCAGCACAAATTCCTTCTGAAAACAACTTTGTAACTAATTGTAAGACCTATCCGAAATCCCCTTTTATTTTTCTATAAAAAAAAAACTATACCGTAAATAACAACAACATTATGGGCTATTTAACCGCTGTCCTATATCCCTAGCTTTGAATTCGTTCTGCCAAACACGCTATACAATCGTTATTATAACTTACAAAGTTACAATAGACCGCGATTGTTGAATTACGATGTTGCGAAAAAGAATGATCCAAGAAAAAAAACTTCAAAAGACCTTTATGGTCTTTCGAAGTTTCAAAGTCACGGAACAACTTAATATGTGTCGGTGTGATGTTAATCTTATGCTAATCATTGCTTGTACTGATAAATGAATTATGAAAATTATTATTATTATTTTTATATGTTTACATATCTCGGGCCCCTGTGGTCCCGGACCTTTGGTAGGCGTACGACGACGGGCCGAAGCCAACTCGCAGAGGCCCGTGGCACCAACCGACGATTATCCCTATATGCGGGTTTGGGTAGCTATAGTGGATTGGTTACCAAGAACTAGGAAACTATTATGAAAAGACTGTATCTCCTGCCTGATCAGTGTTATGTAATACGTGGATAAAATGGCAGGGGGTGACTTGCACACTCAATAATGGGCTCCCGAAAACGGTCGCTAGCGCATAGTGTCGTAGTGACAAGGGGGCAACTTGTCCTGAGGTGCTTATGAGGAGTGGAGAGGTATTCCACGGCTATCAGGACAATCCCGGAAGTACAGTCAAGATCCCTACCAGCATTTTACTCGAATACTTCCTTCCTCCGAACACGTTTGCTCTTGCGAATCTCCACTCAAGCCGGCCAATAAAGGCAAGAATGAGGTGGGAGCTCTGTTCCTCGTCAGTGTTCACTTCAGCCGGTCAATTAAGGCAAGCCAGAGATGAGGAACGAGACTACTCCCGGCAGATAGGGTCCGCGGGGTCGCAATTGCCCAACAGCTCCCCACATGCTGCCCTGCGTGTTTCTGTATCTCTCTTAGTCTGGCTTCTCATCCTAGATGTGATCCGTTAAACTCTACCGGCACAGACCTAGCGTTCGGAGCGTACAAGCTCCACCACGACGTTAACGTAGAGATACGGCGGTGGGGTTATTATTATTATTACTTGTAGCAGGCCATTTACGAAGTAGTTCATGAAACGTGCTACAAATAACACTCCTACTAAAACGATTCTATTATTAGGGGCGTGAGAAAGTTTTAGCCAGTAAGTATTAATTAATCAACGTGAAATGAACTTTTATGGGCTCAGTTACCTGTAAAAACAAATAGGTTAATTAGTGATTTCCGTCTTATTGGATTAACATAACTTGTTTTATTGACGCGTCTATCTAGCTCGAAATAGTGTTCTTTTATGATTGTCCGTTGAGCCGTTTCTTATAATTGAAATAGTCCGTAACTTTGTTCGCAATTTCGTATTTATTCTTCACCTAAACACCCCTGACGTGTCAGAGGTGCAGTTTCGAAAAAGTCCTTTCTAACACTAAGAACCTATGTTGTATCTCCCGCGGCTTATGCTGTGCATTGTCTATCAGTCAGTTTCAGAATTACATCTGCATTATTTCCTGTTAGACCGTTTTATCTAACAGTAGTATTTACTAACAGTAAATATGTTAATATGCACATATCTAACATTCGCTACCCGCCTATCTCTGCTATTGTTTCCGAAACAGTACACCTTTGTGTGCATGTAGCAACACAATGTAGCTGCAGGATTGTGAAAATCTATAAACACTATAGGTGTTAAGTTCTTTGTAAAATTGACGCCTGCTTTACTGACGTCAAGTGCTAGAGAATCTCATCATCTTACTTACTGTCTTGGTCCCATTTTATTTGGGATCGTCGCTTCATGTCGTCTTCTTCTCACGTTTCTATCAGTCTGCATCTCAGTATTGCTCCTTTCCAGTCAATCATCTTGCACACAATCCAATTGACAATCTCAATCTTGTCATCGTACTGCCTACTTCCTTCCCTGTCTTCTAGTGTGCATGTCTTCTTCTTCCATACACCTCTCTGTGGGTTATCTTAAGGTCATCTTACTGTTTGTCTCCTAATTTATGTGGGGCGTCCCGCGACAGGTCTTCTTCCATACATCTCTATCAATCTTCATCTCAGTATTCCTCTTTTCGAGCCATTAATTTCTCCCAATTTATTTGGGGCGCACCGCAACACGTCTTCTTCCATACATCTCTATCAGTCTTCATCTCTGTATTCCTCCTTCTTTCGAGACAATCATCTTGCACACAATCCAAATGGCAATCTCAATCGTGTTATCCTACTTTCTTCCCTGTCTTCTTCTTGTGTGCACGTCTTCTGCCATACGCTTTTCTGTGGGTTATCGCAACATCATCCTACTGTTATTATTCCAATTTATTTGGCGTAGACGCTTCTTGTTCTTCATACCTATCTGTTAATCGTCATATCAGTTTTCACCCTCATTTTAGCCATATCTTTTTCCACACAATTCATCCGTCGTTTATTGGGTATTCCCTTACAAATGCATGCAAATTTGAAATGCTTCTCATCCTTTGCTCATATAGTTCTCATATAGCCTCAAGACATGGCCTCATCTATCTGCATTTTGTTCCTTATTCTTCTACATTTTATTTCAATGTATTCCTACACAAGAGTATTATCTTTCAAAGAGACAAACCGACTACCCGACCGTCCCGAGTCGGGTTGTCTCTTCGAATGCGGCTGGACGGCTTCCTCTTACCGAACAAATGACATCAATTTGTCGTGCACTGCTATAGTCACTACATAACATTTATTCGAGTAAGTACCGTTTACGCAGCTCGCAGCATTGTCCAATGAGCGTGGGTTACGTCGTCCGAGTGTCATCATAACATCAGCAGACTTGTAGTGATGGACATCTATACAATAGATGGGTATGGTGAGAGAATTTGTCATCATCATGGATCGCCTCGATAAGTCTCCTACAATTTTCTTCTTCTTTATAAGTTGTACCATGCTCTTAGAATTAGCTTTTAAATCTTGCAAAGTAGTATAGTCTGTGGTAGTTTTATTATTTCGCCACCGGTAATGTTGTAAATGCGCCATATATGCTCACATCTGGAACTATACAATTATGTACCCCACGGCTGTCTTGAGAAATTTACGGGAATTGATAGCACGGGCCTTCGTTGACGTAGTTAGAGTAAGGAGTTTCACGAAGATTGGCTATCGAAAACCACTATTACGTTTGGTAGGGCCTCTAATTTTCGTGCTAAA
This sequence comes from Fissipunctia ypsillon, assembly GCA_947568875.1. Taxonomy (NCBI): domain Eukaryota; kingdom Metazoa; phylum Arthropoda; class Insecta; order Lepidoptera; family Noctuidae; genus Fissipunctia; species Fissipunctia ypsillon. The sequence continues at coordinate 10,902,106 of OX387662.1, forward strand.
CAGGTGCTACACATTCAGGGAATCACCCGTTATGCAACCACACATAATCTAAACCAACTTTAAATATAGGAATGTATTAAACTATCAATCAGTTGGTTTTTTTATGGATTTCCGGTGTTACCGACGCCATCCCGTGGAAGGGTGACTGACCCGTGAGTCATAGTGATTCGCGAACGGATACCTATCGGTCATATTATTTATTATTATTCCGTACATAACGGCATGTTGTTTATATGTCTTTGATAATTTGCATACATTTAAGTCTCAATTCAATTTACTATTTTGTTTGTTTTAACGTACCTACTGATTTTTTTGTTACTTAAGAGTGAAATGCATAGTGCTGAAAGGGAAAGTCCTCGATGTATTATTGATAACACACTGTGGTTACAATTTACAATACGATCTATGTTTTCTATTATACATACTTTTTCTGTAGTCTATAGTCAATGTGAGAACAAAAAACAATAGCCTAAGAAAGTCTTGTTTTTGGTGACAGATAATTAATTATTTGAGATGTACGATTGGTTTGGTCTGATTTATCTCTTATTACATTAGTAGTAAAGTGTGGAGCTAGTGAGTTTGTATATTTGGGGAGTATGTTTACAAGGGATGGAAGATTGATGAAGATGTGGAAAGGGGAGTAAATGCGGGAAATAAAGTGAATGGTGCTATACATACGATTGTGACCAACCAGTTAATGTCCAAAAAGGCCTAACTGGCTGTTCACAATGGTGCCTACGCTTATGTATGGAAGTGAATGTCGGGTGTGGCAAAAGAAGCATGAAAGTAGAATAAATGCTGTAGAAATGCGTTCTTTACGAAGCATGTGTGGTGTGACTATGAATGGCTGAGGAATGATGTGATAAGGCAACGGTGTGGTTTAAAAGATGTAGTGACAAAAATTGAATGAGAGTATGCTTAGATGGTTTGGTCATGTTGAGAGGATGAATGAAAGGCGCCTAACAAAAGGTATTTACACGGCAGATCTGAGTGGAAACTCCGGGAGGGGACGCCCTAGGAAGACATATAGTGATCTTATCGGTTATGTTCTTCAGAAAGGTCTGGTGCTTAGTACTCGCAACCGGCGTGTGTGTAATTGTATGACCAGATGTATGAACGCAAATGAGGCAAAACGAGTATGTAAGGATCGTAGCAGGTGGCGTTCTGTAGTTTCTGCCTACCCCCATGGGAAGAAGGCGTGAGTTTATGTATGTAGGTTAGTAGTTGGCAACCTGTCTCTGCATTACCATGACTCATTTTATCAACCGTCACGTGAACTCACGTGTATTGTTATTTGAGAATCGCTGTACGCCAAACGCGATTTCAGCAGAGGTTCGTCACCAGTTACACCACATCTTGTAGTCTCAATCTTCTTCTGCCGCGTTGCCAGTGGCACGGGCTATGTATAATGGCATAGCTGGCACTGTAACGCAGAGCTGTTCAGCAAAGTTAGATGCTGTAGTGACAAGATTACTGATTAGCCTTAGCCAGTCAGCAAGTTTAGTAGCGCTCAAGGTACACCGCTCAATAAACATTTTTCTATTCAATTCTCAGTACACTCTTGATGATTTGAGTAACTGTGTATGTATGAAACCCAATTGTCAATAGTACTCCTGAAGCATACGAGCTGATCAGACGCCTTTTCCCCGTCATTTTGCACCCGTATTTACCTTTCTTCATTGTACCCTTACTTATGTCTCTTTTCTGTTGCTCCAGGCCCGGGCAGACGGATCACGGGCACGGCGGCGGCGCGCTGGCGTACGGTGGTAAGCCGGCGGCGGGGGGCGTGGTGGCGCCGCCGCAGCCCCGGCCGCCGCCCGCGGCACCATACGCCCCACAGCCCTACCCACCAGCACAGCTGCGGCTGCACCAGCCAGGATATGGATCAGCGGCATTATCATACAGGTTGGTTGAGCTATTAAATTTGATATTTGAGGTGACGCGATACGTTAATTGCTGGAGTAGGCCCAGAAAGCCTAGACAAATTTACATTCTATCAGCGTTAACGATGATTGAAGAGAAAAATGTATGGGACTGATATGTCAGTACAGCTTATAAGCTGCCAAAAGCTTATTTCAATTCTGATGAAGTCGTTGTAGAATTATGAAACGTTTTGAAAGCGAGTGCCATTGTCTAGGCCCTAAGGCCAAAACAAAAACATCCCTAACTATTCCACCTCTACCTGAGAGATTCCCAACCATCCCAGCAACAACGTCTCTAAAGCCATGGGCCAAGGGCTGGTCCCAAATAATAGGACGCCCTTAATTATCCTTGCTCAGTTGGTATATTCTAATTTCTAAATCCGGCTGACGGCCACAGCGTTCCCTAATGATTCTAAGAAACATTTAGAAATCAACCCACCATAAACGACCAAGACCAGTTAGGTTTACACCTTGAGAACGTGTGAGTTCTCAAGGTGTAAACCTAACTAAAAAAGAACCCGAGCAAAAATCGATCGTATCACCACCCCAATTCACATTTGGGGTGATACGATCGATTTTTGCGTGCTTAGCGCTTACCATTGCATTCAGCCAACGATGCATGATTCTGTACTGGACATTGACCTCCCCGACAATGAACTAACGATCCTGGGGAGATACTCCCTTAATCTATCAGCTTAGCAGGCTGATTGATGAGCATATTATGACCAAGGACGCCCTTAGGGATTACTTGTGTAAAATTCTGAACAATGAACTTTGGTCCATAGATAAAAATACAGGCTAGAAGTATATAGCCTTGATAAATTGATATACGGTGTAGGCTAATTAAAACACCGTTGCTTCTAAAACTTACATTGCCTTAAAGAATAACAGATCGTAAACCGCGGCAGGTTCTAATGAGTCTCTTGACGCAATCAGTTCCAAAAACGACGGAGACGACTCTAGCACTTTAACAGTATTCGTAAACGAGTTGTTAACTTATGACTTTTCAATTTTCTTGACTATTAACAACTTGTGAGCGCTCTAAATTGGTAGAGCGTTCAACTTATTAGCACCATTTGAATTGATAGAACCGTCTTCTGTTTTACCTTCGGACCTATTATTATTTTCTGATGCGTCTTAATAACGACCCACTTTTTCACGTGTCTCTGCTATTAAAGTACAATTTACTATACTTACGCGCTTTAAATTCGTGTCCACGATTTCTCCTTTTCTGTATAGTTTTTTGTTACATTGTTTTCTGACGTGACCTACAGTTAAAAAACTTGAATAAAAATGTCTCATTCAATTCGTGTCTTTTGAAAAGCTGAATAACAGAGTTCTTTATTCTCAGTTTGCTTCATTGCAGGATTCTTTGCTCCTTGAATTCAGAGCAGCATGTTTTGTGATTTTCAAAATAATAGGGTTTTTTTAGAGTACCTACGTGGCCTTAATGTATTCAGAGATAACCCCAGTAGGTGCGATTCATTAACATACAAAATTTGGGAAGGGCCTTTACAAAGGACGTGTTTGTCCTTCGACCCCAGTCTTCAAAAGCGGTCATAAATGTAGAATTCTTTTGAGAATACCTACAAAAAGTATGATACGCGTTTATACTTTCCGAAACATAATGTGTTTTGGGAGGAAAGAGTCTTTTCCCTTGTGTTCTAAAACAGGTTCTTTGCTTCGTTATGTGTGCCTTGGTTCTTGGTTGCTTGGAGAACGTGACAGCCGACATGCAACATAGAAAGAGTTATATTATTCAGTTGCTGGTCATTGGCCATACGGTCTACGTAGCACGTGCTATGACTTCTACAGTAACTGTGCTATTTACTATTATATTTTAACTGTCTCTTTGTCGTCATATTCAGACCTATTAGAGCTAGTATTAACCTGTTTAAGTTTGCCTGCATAGCTTAAGCTTCATTTTCTGTGCCAATTCTTTAATTGGTAACTCTTCTTTTTTCTCTAAGCTCTTTCCAACTTCTACTGAGTATGAAGTCTTCTGGATTTCTCCTACCTCATTGTTCTGATTTTCATTCCTCTGCTCTAATTTCTCTGCAGGCCTCAAGAGTTCTGTGTATACCATAGCAAAACTATCTCCTTCACTACGAAATAGTGACTAGAATCCTCACAGTTTTCGTATCTAAAGCGATATTAATGTTCTGGTCACGTCTGGCTGGGGGAGCGGGGCATCACGTGCGGTCCCTCTGCGAATACCAAGCGTCCTTGTTGTCATTCATAACCATTATCTGTAAGGGAGCATGGGAAACATTGCTTCTAACTTATAGGAGGGGTCAGAGGTACAGGTCATGTTTGGAGAGGTAAGGGAGGTTGGGATGTAACGAAAGTACGGGAATACTCCTACATATTCAACATAGATGCTCATACACCGTGGTACGGTTTTAAATCAATAATGACTCGAATTTCAATAAACTTATCTTTCGATTTGTGTACGAGGGACTTCAAGACTAGGTTCTTCTGCTTAACAACGACCGATAACAAGTTATTGCGTGTCAAATATAAGCATTTGATAAAAAATACACTTGTATACGAACAGCTGCATTACCCCCTTTTCTCTCCAAGGTATTTTAATACGGGAAGTACTTAATTATTGCAGCTGTCTGTACATGCTCATTAACTGTATTTGTTAGAATTTATTTTAGCAATAAGTGCTTTGCGTAACTATAGTACGTTTTCATTACGAAAAGCACTAAACTTGACTGGATAGTCTTTTCTAACGCCACGTTAGAAGCAGTAAAATCTAAATTACTGGACGGACAGACTTCAAGTAATTGCTTCGTGTTGGCTACAGAAAGAAATGCACTCGGAATAGAGTTACCGGCTCTTTAAAAATAAGGAAACTCACGTTGTTTCTTTAGAATAGACGTTTAAATGCAGTTTTTGTAACAGTAAAAACGCAGGTAACGTAACACTGTACTGTATAATCAATCACCTAACTAAAACGTTTGACAATCTTTACACCTTGTCACACTTATATCTATCTTTATTACCCGACTGCGAAATAGCAAAGACAGGCTAATGTTTTTACTGACTTGTCGCCATTGACGCTTCAGTTTTGACTAAGTACCTTCGTATCAACAATATTTTAACTTCTATGTATGTACCTTTAGTAACTATGTTCAAGGTTTTCAATGACTGACTGTTCATAAAGCTGATAGTTTACAGTCATTAGCGCTAGCATTAAGCATCTGAGGCATCGTCCTAATACAACGCGACTATGCGATCATCGCGCGATTAAGCGATGCGACCATCGCGTGGTCGCTCGATAGGAAAAAATAGAACGCGAATACGACGACGCGACGCGATAATCGCGCGAATTCAATTAGGACACCTATTCGACATCAATATGATTGATCGCGCGGTCGTATGAACTTAGTTCTCGCGAATAGATTACAATCATTTTAGTCGCGCGACCGCATCGCACGAATGCCAATTAAGGCACCTATTCGACATCAAGCATACTGAATGTTTGAACGCGGATTCGTACGACTAAAATTCGCGCGAACTTGCCATAATCGCGCAGTCGCGTTGTATTAGGACGACGCCTTACATGAACCTTAGTATTATTTTATTGCCTTCTGTTAATTATGTCATTATCTGACTAGGTTTTTCTTAGGCATGCTACTTTTACGCAGATCACAGGCAAAACAATGTGAATCGACATTGCGCCGAGATAAGGAAACGACACCATTGTACTGCCTAGGGTTGTCCAATTACAGAGTCCTTGGAAAATATTATATTACTAGGTTCTGCCTGCGACTTCGTTCGCGTGGAAGTCGTAAGATACACAATAATTATACTAAAGTAACAGCCACATTTTTATAAAACTCCCGCGGCCTCAAACCCACCGCGTAGAATCACATAGACCCGCCCGCGCTATTTCTTTTTTTCGTTTAGCGTTCTTCCTGACTTTTTTCCTTTTGCTCGGCCCCTAAGGGTCGTAGCGTGATGTTAAATAGCTTATAACCTTCCTCAAGAGTTGAGCTATCAAGTGCAAAAAGAATTTTTTAAATTCTTCTGGTAGTTCCAGAGATTTGCGCGTTCAAACAAACAAACAAATTCTTCAGCTTTATTATAATTTTGTTGACATATCTCTGGACCCTGGGGTCCCGGACCTTTCGAAGGCATATGAGGGGCTGCAGCCAACTCGAAGAGGCCCGTTAGAGAATTTTAAATGATGTGGGCCTGGCACCAACCGACGATTATCCCTGTATGCACTATGCAAGTGCACCCAAGGACAACCCCCGGTTGGTGCAGGACTACTGCAGAACGTGGAAACCAAACATATTGGGCTATGGGTTAGAGTGGCTGTGGACTGGTTATCTAGAACTATGGAAAGACTATGGCCCCTGCCTGACCAATGTTTTATATGCAATACACAGATAAAATGGCAGGGGGTGACTGCATAATCAATAATGGGCCCCCAAAAACGGTCGCTAGCACATAGTGTCGTACCGACAAGGGGGCAACATGTCCTGAGGTGCTTATGAGGAATGGAGAGGTATTCCACGACTATCAGGACAATCCCGGAAGTACGGTCAAGATCCCCACCAGCGTCTTACTGGAATACGTCCTTCCTCCGAGCACGTTTGCTCTTGCGAATCTCAACTAAAACCGGCCAGTAAAGGCAAGAAAGAGGTGGAAGCTCTGTTCCTCGTCAGTGTTCACTCCAACCGGTCAATAAAGGCAAGTCAGAGGTGAGGATGAAGACTTCTCCCGAGAGATAGGGTCCGTTGGGTCGCTACTGCCCAACAGCTCGCCACATGCTGCCCTGCGGGTTCCTGTATCTCTCTTGGTCTGGCTCCTCACCCTAGGCCTGCTTCAGCAAAGTAAACTACCGGCACAGACCCAGAGTTCAGGAGCGCGCAAGCCCCACCACGACGACGTCAACGTAGAGATACGGCGGTGGGGTTATTATAATGATTATTATATGTATAGTTTTATATAAACACCCCTCGTTGCTGCGGGCGTACGCCGCGGTAATTTATAAAAACATCAGCCATGTTTTTTCGCGTTACATATTTTTTTTCTCCTGCCTATTATTTAAACATGACGTCATCAGCAGAGCTTATTTATGTTCAGCGTTTCGCAAAATTAAATTTTTATGTAATTATTATACGAATCGTTAAAATTCAACAAACTTTTTAGATCAAAAATGTTTTATTTTTTAATTACGTAATATCTGTGCTTCTTGAGTCAGTCCTTGAACTAAATGGAGGTTATTTTATACAGTTAGGTACCTTTATGTTATAGCCATAAAGTAGCAGCCTTTTTTATCTTTAATATCTATCCGCACTCTAATCGCGTGTCACTTTCAATCACAATCTGAATGATTTTGAAGGATATAGCTAATCCATTGCTTCATTATGTTCGAAAAATTTGTCTGCTCAGCAACGTAAATAACGCAATGAATGTTGTTGAACTGTCAAAATTAAAGCCATTGTTACTGTTAGTGTATTACGCAATTACCCCGCAATATTGTTTTCTCAGTAATCTTTGTTGCTGATGATGACGGCTTCATCATAAGGATTATGTTTTGCTAAATAATGACATAGTATCTCAAATAAAAGGAAGACCATGAATTTTAACATTTGATGTGAAATTTTGGAAGCGAAATAATCAAAAGAGTGCGACTTTGTATTCAACAGGAAGGGACTCATTTTGAGCATTTGATAAATTGATTAATTTTGTATTGAAAATGTTAAAATTCATGGTCTTCCTTTTATTTTTGACACTATGTTATTTAGCAAAAAATAATCCTTATGATGAAGCCTTTCGATCGGTATGATAAAGCTACAGAATGATTATTTTTCTCATGTAACGGGTTCGATTTCTGGTTCAACCATGTAATTATTTAAATATCTATGAATGCAGTTTAAATTGTTTTTTAAATTCAAATAATGTCTTCTTTCAGTAAAATGTTCCATCTACAATATTCAAGGTACTTTCCCTCCATGTGGCATATCCGTGGGACGCCCTGTATACTTATGTATGTTTAGCGCTAAACGTATTAGTGATGCAAGTGGGCCAAAAGCTCGGTAAAGTCAAAGCAACAAGCAGAAGTTCCTGACACCTGTCAGTTCGCCAATTTTTAGTAACTATAAGGATCACATTCGCAAAGCACATATTCGTTAGTAAGAAACTGACAGATGTCTAGAACGCATTCGCTCGACGGCCAGGCTGTACATCAGCTCGTGCAACCCTGAGGTTCATTGCAGACTTGGAGATGTAATACCCGTTTACCAACGACCGACAATACCCGCCATGGGAAGCGATTACAATGTTTTTGCACAATACATACCTACTCTTAATAATTGAGATTTCTTCACGATTCTACAAGCAAAAATAACCTGAAACACCATATAATGAGGTTCATTATACTTTGAAACAAGAAAACGGATTCAGATTTCACCGCCGTGTGAACAAGAATAATTGTTTTATTATTTTGTGATTAAACTTGGTTTTGTAATAATCCGATTAAGTATAACTTAAATGTAGTTCTCGGTTTCTTTGTTATCCTCTTCATTTGCATTCTCCATGTATTTATATATTTTTGTTTGTTAAAAGTAAAAACCCACTTTTTGTTTATAATTATTTTTTTGCTCCTCGACTGACTCGTTGGTCTTGTTGTCGCAAGCGCTATTGCTGAGCATGAATGGTCCTGGGTTCGATTCCCGGGTCGGGCAGTGTTATTGGGTTTTTCCATCTGGAATTTCTCAGTAGCAGCCCGGAGTCTGGATTTGTGGCCGGTTGATGGCAATATGCTCGCCCCTTATTACATGGGACTTAAAACATAACTGGCGAAATGTGCGTGTACTTTATACAAGGTGGAACAGGACGATTGACATTCCTTTAAACTACGTAAAGAGATTCATGTTCTTTACCCGTATACAAAAAATCAATCAAATCCAATGAATACTTTAGCCACAGGAAATTATTTTTCATTTTCTCATTTTTCAACATGATGTAGATCCGAAGTCCGTAATAATAGGTAAACATAGCCGCCACCGCGCCCCGCACCCCGCACCGCACCGTTGGTCAGTGACTTTTCGTAGATAAAGCGTGTTTACTTTTTATGCAGTTGATTCTGCTATTTATTTTGTTTGAAAACTGCAGTTTTCAAATTTTCCATTAACTACTAATCTTCGTGTTTTAAAATGTTTCAATGGATTAGTACTGTGCTCGTTTTCATTTAATGTCGTATATCCAGATACACGTTTTATACGTGCACCTCTGCCTGCCCTTTGGGGAATACAGGCGTGATGTTATGTGCTTATGTGAATGTCATTGAATAGACCTATGATAATATTAGTAAGCATTTACACTTCTGATCTTAAAGATTTTGTAACTTTGCCTTTACGAGACCATTGAATTCTATACAGGTGAACTTTTCGGGTGTGCATGAACAACCATATCTGAAACTGTAAACAAAACGAAGAAAGTAAGTATGTACTTTATAGAAGTTTATTCGGTACTTCTTACCATAATTGTGTAGTTTCGGATTTGGCCATCAACGCAAACTTGGAGATAACAATCAAACAAGTTACACAGTAAACGCGTCTAAGTATTTATTTTCTTTACAAAATAATGCTTGTTACAAAGCTAAATTACGATTCCAAAATATTCAAAAGATCTTTAGTATTCTATACAGTCTGTTCAATTACTTCTATTCATTCTGTCCGTAATGTCCCTGTATAAAAATTATCACAATAAGTTTCTGGGTTTTCTAAAGCAGTCAAAAACGATAGTTAACAAGCAGACCTCGTGCTTTCTTATTGAAAACAAACATCTGGACCTGGTCCAACTGGCCTGATATTATGAAAGGTGTTAGAAATAGCCTGACAACCGACCAACATATCATTCATATGCATTTACTCGGCTATATTAATTAGTCACTTCTTGAAATAAATGAAGTGATAAGTTCACTATATTATATTGATGTAGATTTCTCGCATAATTTTTTAATTTTTTGAGAGGTTTCTTTCTGTAACCAAAATTCTGTCTGTGGTTGTTCCTACTTTTTAGAATGACGATGGTCCATTTGGATCCATAACACACTACCTCCCTTTTTTGTCGTTAGGGACTGCATAAGTTACTTTGGTTTTTCTCCATCTCATCATGGTTTTTTAAACAGGTTGTGAATATGTAATGAACCTTGATTTAATTTTTAATAAATACATATTGATGAAAACTTCACAATCCCGGGCAATTAAATAGTTAAGAATGTATTCAATACCAATATAAACAATAAAAACGTGTGAAATCTGACATTAGTTCCACCTCCTGCGAATTTTTATATTTTTTTCTACGCAAAACCTCTGGCAAAACTGTAAAAATAACATCACGCACGCAATGTACGAGCTCAATCACCTTCGTCCGTGGTCGTTGTAAAGCACATTTTTTTTAATTAAAATTATTGTATGCTTAATTTTATTGCGGTAGGCACAGTGAGACTCATGAGTGGCCAGGCCACGACCGTGTGTGTTGCCATGTAATCTTCTCTGACAGTTGAAATATTCCTTACCTCTTATTATTTTTCGGACAAATTGCTAAATTACTGTGGGATGATTTGGCAACATAATGCGTTATTTCCTGCATTAGTCATGTGATAAACAATTATTACAATAGTACTTATGTATCAACAAATTTTTGGCTTATCCACAGATAATCTTATGATATAACTGGAAAAGATAAAAGAAAATACTAGCGGATAAGTTTATGTTACAAAGTACGAATTACCTATGATTAGGAGGGATTTTAATAATTAAAGCGATAACCCAGTACTTGACCCGATTAACGGACTGGGTGGGTGGGCATTTATTTAGTCCCAAAATGTCAAACGATGACGTGTTTGAAGGTCTACTCATCATAAGAACTACCCTGAAGTACAGAACATAATATACTCTAGGGTACTTATACTCTACCTAGCAAATAGAATACGTGACATTCTCGTGATGTTGGCAGCCCTGTTGACGGGCGCGTTCGGTTCAATGTTTATTTTTTATTATTATTCAGCGCGCGTCGCGGCCCGGCCACCACGTGGTGGGCCAACGTGGCGCGCTAAATACAGACGCGGCCGTATTGTCGCGTATCACCATTATGGTTACGTCATTCCCTGTCTGTCTATACTTCTATAGCATTAGCTCACTTTTTGTGGCACAGGATGTGCATTCCGCGGAATTCCGCCAGGATTTTGTGGATGTCTGGTATTATAAAGTCCCACATTGCAACTAACGTTTTAAGAGTCTAACTTTAACTAATATAACTGGTTTCTTGATTTTATACTGTTGTTCGTGAGCGATGGACTGGTATTTCTTATTAGCGCCACTACGCGGTTTACACCGAGACGCTACCGTCTCGGTGTAAACCGCGTAGTTTTGCTATAGCCATTCGATCTAAGGCCATGATGAATGACTAATATTTGTAGCAATATAGCTCATGTGGTATTGGATTGGGAGCAACCTAACAATGTTTTTTTTTTGTGTCGATTAGATGAGAATAGCGATCAAAAAGAAATTGAAGACTTTAATTAGGCAACTGCTGACATCGACGGTAGTCATTGTTAGTCCACCAATTAATTTTTGTGACGTGCGGTGGTGTTACCAATTTCTGGAACTCGACAAAATGCAGTCGTACACAGTTGTTAAAAGACAAAAACGAAAATAGTTTCAGTATTAAGACCAAACAAGTCACAAATGTAAAATATGAATCTCGAGTGAACTTATTTCTGTAACGGCGCGACCCTGCCACGGCTACAAACAGTTAGTCCCCCGCCCCGCGCGCAACCTTGGCCTTCTCGTCGCGGCATGCGATCGGCTACAGATTACTAACAATACGCGTTATTTTCACAAGTCGCTATAATTATTACGTCATCTCTTATTTAGTTTGGTGAAAGTTTATCAGCATTCATGTTTTAAAGTTTTAACTACACTCACGATTTCTTATATGCGTAACGCGGAATGTTTGAGCAAATTTTTAGTTTTACACACTGTTTGGATTGTAGTTATAGATTTGTTTTTATAGTACCTAAGATCGAAATAAAAAATTATGCTATAAGTTTTTTTTTATTAGTTTTTATCAAGGCTGTATAAGATCATTGACCTTTGTTTTGCTTGTGTTTAAAAATAAAATGATTGTCAAATTGACAACCAATGTCAAACGCTACTTGAATAAAAGTAAAAAGTCTAAAATGGAAGAATAGAATAGAATAAAATAATATTTTTATGAATATGTACTCTTCTATTGATAACAGTGAACAGTTGATAGCTGTATAATTAATGCAATTAGAATGGAGGTGTATATTGGACGGTGTGAGAGACTTTCAAATGACTGAAATGGTGAAATTGCGTATTTTTTTTGGGGACTAACGAATTACAAATTATTCAGCTGAATATAGTTATGTAAGTATAGCTGTGAATAATATAAAAATACACATAATTATTAATTAATCATAATCATGACTGGCTTTGAAAGGCACTCTAAAAATAGCGCTACGCCTGCCATCTGTTGAGCTAAGCGTGTAACAATTTCGTATTGAGGTCGTTGACGGTTGACATTTAAAGGTATCCCAACAAGGAGGTATTATTACCACACAAAAGCAGACACGCGAAAAACGGGACCCGGCCTATATAAAATTTGTAAATGCAGCAATCATCTTAGGTATGGACGGCAGCACATCAAGCTACTACAATCTGTCAAATTTCTTTAATAGATTTTCAACTTTATTACTATAGCATTAGGTTCAAGATTGATTGGGAAAATTTGACAGTTTCGGGTAGCTTGACCTGCTGGCGTCTGTACCTAAATTCATTTTTAGGAGCTAAATCTGATAGTAGTTTTTATTATTTCAGTTCATGGCCATTGTTTGCAGTGTTGTCATCGATAAGGCTGGCTCTGGATAAAAATATGTCAAATAAAATATTCCTTTGACCATGGAGTTCCTGAACCTTATTCATTCGAAAAGCTCCTAACACACTAAACTTCTCATTTAGATAAACAAATATGTTAGAAACAAAGGACCTGGTGTTCAGTGGGGTTCCTATCCTCACCATGGCATTAGCCTAGGCCAATTTCCTTGCTCCTAATCGACTAACAACTCGGCCAATTATTAGTACCTAGTCCATTTCTTTGTCTGTATGCACCCCTTGCGCTGTTTGCCCTCTTTACAAACACAATGTGTTTACGCCAGCTGTTACTTCAACCGCTTGTTTGTGTCGTTATTAAAAATTCCAACTGCAAGAAAGTTTTCTTATCAGTGTTATTTAGGGTGTTGGTAGTTCTTACATGTACGATCTTGATAGTAAAAGGTGTTAAAATCAGTATACAGTATTGTCAGTTGGAGAAAGGCGAAGGGAGAATCATAATTTTATTATAGACGTGTTAGATTAGAGAAAAAATACTGCCCGCTTTATGCTCGAGCTACATTACCCTTCATATTATTATCATCTTGGTCAATAGATCTTTGACCTGCGCTTGCGGCAAACAGTTCCCAGGGTTCCCACGTTTGAATATGTCAATATCTGGTTTTCTGGTTTAACGGGAACCCGAACCTCACCTCTTATCGACTTGTCGATGTAGAAGTTTACGAAAATCGCAGGCCCAGACTTTAACTTTTGAATACCTTATCTCTTGTCTCCTAAACCTGCTCCAACTGCCACCACATCTTCAGTACTAACAGGCACATGTACATTTCCAGGGACAGTAGCTACGTCCGCGGCGGCGGTGCGGTGGGCTCGGTTGGCGGCGTGGGCGCAGTGGGCGCGGGCGCGGTGGGCGCGGGCGAGTACCGCGGGGGACGCGTGTCGCTACTTGGCGCGGCCTACCTCCCCCCGCCCGCGCCCGCCGCGCACCACCCGCCCCCCGCAGACCCTCCGCCTTTCAAGAAGATCAGACTCACAGCTGATCGGACGCCGCTGCCACATCATCAGCCGCTTAGGGTTGATACTAGGGTCAGTATCTTCTCTAAGTTCTCAATGGCTACTCTCCTGAATAACTCCTTGGTCTAGTGGTCACAAGCGCGACTACTGTGTATGGAGTCCTGGGTTCGATCCCCCATCAGACAGTGATGTTAGTAGCTGACAGAGGAGAATGAAAGAGGAAACAAGATTTTTCTTTCCAAGGCGACGTAGAAGGAGTGTGGCCGTCTTTTTTGCCACCTGCGTCATTTAGCTTCTAACTAAATATGTACACTCACAGGCACAATTAACCGTCCACCTATATCTTTCGTCACCCTGTTTGTTTACGGTAACACACTGACATGTCTCACCTCAAAAAGCCGCGTACGTGCTTCAGTAGTGGTGCAAAAGCGATTTCTCAACACATTGCTGCTAGCGAAGCGGTCAGCTCGGGTTGAATTGCATCGATGTCGGCCTTGACCTGGCTTCCGGATGTATGAGCCAGTCTCCCGAAATCGTCTGATGGTATCCTGTACCGTGGTTCGAGGTACACCGAGTGTACGAGCGATGCGACGTTGGCTGTACCTACCCAGCGTCAGCTAAAACCACTGCCCTAGCTGCATCAGTTGCATCGAGTGGCATTGGCATAAGCAATAAGCGAACACTACATAGTCAAATTAAACAATATTCACACACCGTGGCAAAAAAAGAACGGCAACAATGTCAAACAACGACTAAATTCCAAAAACGCTTCGGTGACCGATTTCACAAAACGAAATAAGCCGGGTGTTAAATTTATTGCTAAAGTACCCACTTGACAAAAAATAAAACTGGATAAGCCATAATTACCGTAAACAAACATGGTGATGAAAGACAACAAACAAGGTGGGCGGTTAATTTGTGCCTGTGAGTGTAGTTGAGATTTCTTTAAATACCAAAGCAGTTGATAGATGAGTTGATATGTCTAATAAGACCAGCTAATTTATTAATACTTTTAGATAAAAAAAATACCATTGCTAATAAATACTCTGTGGTTAATTTCCAGGAGCCGGTGAACCAGTACAGCACAGTTGAAGTACTATCTCCTAATCCGCCATCAGAGCCCACGATGGAGGACCAGAGCTTCAGAACCACTAAGGATGACTTATTACAACAAATATCCAAGGTATGTACTTCACCAGGTATTTGATAGAAACTCAAATTGGTGAAGGTTGAATTTGAAAATAAGGATTATCTACAGTATCTGTCTGGTTAGATTGGGTCAGTTTCCAGTCTACCTGGATTCAGCTGGTGACGACGATGCCTGCCAATGTACACTGACGTCAGATTATTGAGCCTGTACATTGGTGTACCGACAACAATGATCTGGAAAGAGGCTACCACTAAATCAGGCAGTCATGTTGCAGTAATATGACTGCCTGACTAACTATTGCTAAAATCCTTCGCAAGTTGGACGAAACATCCTCCATTTTTGGCTACCCGTAAAAATAACTTCCAAGTTAAAATAAAAGGATTACATCAAACTGTAGTCAGAAGAAAATAACTTCTGTTTAACTGGAAGCCCATTCCTAAACTGCTAACTCAAATTTCTAAAGAACTTTTTGAAGATTTATCCTTAGGATTGTGCATGCATGTTATTTTAACTAACTCCATCCCTTCACATCCACAGGTGGACAGAGAAATGGCGTTATCAGAGTCAACTCTATCAAAGTTAAAGAAGAAGCAAGAAGAGTTAGAACAGACTGCCTCAAAGCCTGCTCGGGCAGAAGAGCCAGAAGAAACAGTACCGAGACACAGAAGTTTAGCGCAGTGCGTGTACGCAGAAAACAGGAAAAAGGTTCATATCATTGTAGTTACACCCACTATCATCTCTGTATAGGAAAGGATTTCATTGATTCATGACTTTGACATCATCATAATTGACCCCATAATAATCGACTAACAACTCATGATAGGAGAGATATGGTTTTGCGGATGTTTTTTGCTGTTTGTTTGACTCTGTAAGAGTAAAATGTGTGCTAAAAGTTTTAGTGAGCAATGATTTAAGTCAAGGGAAAAGGTTACTTACTCAACTTTTTGTGCAGCATGTAGACGAAAAAGTCCCTTTCTCCTGCGTATGGAAAGGTGTTGTTAGTTATGGCCTGATGAGTATATCCAGTTTTTTATAATGATAAAACATTACCTTGCCCTCGAAACATGGAAATAAAAAGGCAAAACTACGAAGTTAATGTTCAAAATTTTGATTGCTTCACTTCTTAAAACTAGTTCAAAAATAGAATAGTTTAAATAAAAGTACAAGAAACGTGTGTCCATCGCGTTATAGTTTAAAGGCAGACGTGTCGCGCCTTAAAAAGTTAACGAAAACTGCTAAATACTCCGTAAAACTAATAATTCATTCATTCTCACTAATAGACCTGTTGTAAATAGCTATCCTCATGCCATGCTCATGCCGGGATGTAAAAACTACATAGTGTATCAGTTGCTTTTACCTGTGAACCATGGAAACTTAGGATATGAGTGGTGATAGGGGTAGGTTTCAATGGGTACCTAAGCGTTTAGCCGTTTTACAGAAAATGCCTTGGGGTAGGCCGAATGGATAATCCTTCTTTGGCAACACCATTTAGTCAGGCATTTAGGAGGCATTAGGTACAAAATAATAGTAATTTCTGTTCTTCTGACTAAACCATTGTTTGTTGACTGCTTATATTGTAAAAAGGATATTGAATAATTTCAATCTTAGAGGGCGTATTTAGGATGCCTCCTTATGAAAGGGACTTACCTATATAAAAGTCAGAAAAGAATCTGGATAATTTACCTAGGTTTCAAGGAACAGATAAAAATAAGTCTTCTGAATTATGATGAAAGGATAGGATTCATGATAGTATAATATTACTATTTATTTATTTATAATAGTGCAAAAATAGACAACAAAATATATATTATGTGCCTGTTTATTTATTTGACACTTATAACGATCTTTTTTGTTTCTCATTATTGATTTGCACAGGATCAATAGTCTGATACATTTTATGTTTTTTTTCCTTCTCAGATCAGCATGGATAATAAGCGGCAAATGGTATTTATAATTTGTTTTATAAACTATTATAAGTACTAAGATAATTTATTTTTGTAGACTATCCATTTTCATTTTGGTAGATAAATATTTAAAAAAAATAGTTCTTTTTTAAATATTCTAATGAGATTTTCAATGTTAGATTTTGATTAAAATAAGGCATGCTGGTATGTAGTTTTATGTAGGTATATGTATTCATGTTTATTTATACACAGTTGTGTATAGTTTTAGTACTTTTACTACAAATATATTCTTACATATTTCTATTAGTATAACTCTGCAGAAATATCTGTAAACCTACCCAGTCACCTCTTTAGACCTAGAAAACTGCTGTGAACGTGATCTTAATACTACCAACACTGCTGCTTACATGTTTTATTATCTAATGCTTTGTAGTTCTAGAAAAACTGCTCTAGCAGTTTCTGTGTAAATGCAATGCCAACCACTGGTACATAAATGTTTAGTAATTGTAGATCAGCAATTTTTATACCTAATATTATGTGTCACATATACAAGGTGTAATTTTAATCAGTGTTAATCTCTTAAGGGGTCATTGTACTCATCGTTATGAACAACTTTTACTATGGGACCAAATATGAAATGGCGAAAAAAAATTCTGGTTTTACCTACATTTATGATCGTCAGAATTTTTTTTTAAAATTTCGGGTTTGGTCTCATAGTAAAAGTTTTTCATAATGATACCAATGAACTCTTAAAAGGTTAACATTGATTAAAATTACGCCTTGTAGAATTGTAGAAGATCAAGTTTTAAGTTTTAATTCTTTATAGCAATAAAATCTTAGGAACACAAATATTTCTGCGGAGTAGTATCATTATTATTAGTCTAAATGTATTGTAAGCACGTGTATAATATAATTATGTAGGTACACTCGCGGTATGAAAGGGTTAAGCATCAAGTTCTAATTTTGATCGAAACAGACTTTCTGAGAACTTGATCAACAAATAAACTTGCTATCAGACTGTCAAATTCATGTTTACCGCTATGATTGGTTGTCTGAAGTAACAACATTCAAATCACTTGATTTGGTGAAGGCCGCAGGAATCCGCTGGATGCGAAAAGCACAGAACCGGTCGAAGTGGGGGTGTTTGGGGGAGGACTATGTCCAGCTGTGGACGTCTTTCGGCTGAAAAGATGATGGTGATGAAATCACTTGATATGAGTTTGAGAATTGCCAGCTCATTTCTGTGTCGATCAACGTTTTTGAACCCGCGTTTTTGAAAAGCATCCGTGATTCATTTAACCCTTTCATTCCGCAGCGTATCATTGTTATACCAAAGTTCATCGAACTATTTGTGATATGTGGTTGTATCAGCAGGCTTCATCGGCGCACGCAGTACTGTCGCACCTGGGTCCTCCCGTCCTATACCCGCTTTACAACCAGCCACAAGACACAGAGGTCTACCACGAGAACATCAGGCGGCATCGAACGTTTCGGAAGCGGTTAGCGGAACATATACGGAAGCTCAAACTTGAGGCGGAAAAAGTACGTTTTGATGATAATTTTAACTTTACAATAGGAATAATTGTGACAAAAGTAGAAATACTCTGCCCCAATTGATTGATCTGCGAAGTTACACTGCACTTGCTCCAATCAGTCCATAGATATTATTAGTTGACCATGACGTTCTCTTGTGCTTTAGGCCGCGTCCTAGTTAAAAGCGTTTACGCGATCGTCGTGTGCATTATGTCAGTTTTTGGTTTCGCTCAACCTGAACGCGTGGTCGCGCCGACAGAGGGCGTTTTCCGGTTTTCCGAACAAAAAGTGACGCATGCACGCGACTTTGCGACTTAGGTACTCAATTTTAAATAGGACGCAGGGTTAGAGAACACTCAACACGTTAACCCGTCTGTCCCAGTTCTCATGTGATTATTATCTATGGTGACTTCCATAGATAATAATTATCACCTATATGAAGTTTTTATAACCATTGGATCTTTTATTTCCAGCGCGAGGATGCGTTAGCGGAAGCGTACAGCAGACGAGCCGCCGAATGGTTGAGAAGAGTGGAGCGGATAGAACAGGGACAGAAGAGGAAGGCGAAAGACGCACGGAATCGAGAGTTCTTTGAAAAGGTATGTCTGCGATACCGGTTTTATTACTGGGAAGGTAGAAGAGTTTATCTTGGATATTAATAACATCGGTGAAGCGAAACATTGTGAGGAAACCTGGGGGCTAATCCGAAACGTAAATCCGTATCGGCCGAATGTTCGGAAGTTTTCTACCACACTTCATTCTATTTCGTTCGCTTGGTTCGGATTCGACCGAACTTCAGTTTGACGTTTGTTCAACGAACTTCATTTTGACGTTTAGTCGGATCCGAACCGACCGAAAGAAATAGAAAAAAGTGTAGTAGAAAACTTCCGAACAT
Source organism: Fissipunctia ypsillon (assembly GCA_947568875.1). Classification (NCBI taxonomy): domain Eukaryota; kingdom Metazoa; phylum Arthropoda; class Insecta; order Lepidoptera; family Noctuidae; genus Fissipunctia; species Fissipunctia ypsillon. The sequence continues at coordinate 10,921,407 of OX387662.1, forward strand.
TCGGCCGATACTTCGGATTTACGTTTCGGAGTAGGCCCCCAGGACTTGAATTAATTTATGTCTGAAATCGCTAACCCGTCTTGAGCAAGCATGGTGATCAATGCACATGTCTTCTGTGTATGAGAAGAGGCCTTCGTCCTGCAGTGGGACAGTAATACAAACATGTCCCGGAATGAACGCACGACCTCTTAAGGGGTCATTGTACTTATAATTATTGACCACTTTTACTATGGGACCATCCTGAAATCGTGAAAAAAAAATCTGCTGTTCCCTACATTTATGTTCGCATAACTCGTCAAAATGTAGGGCACAACTGATTTTTTACACCACATGACTGGCGAAATGTGGATGTACTGTAGGTACACCTCCGCCCAACCCTTCGTGGATACAAGGCGTGATGTTATGTTTATGTACTTTTATCGTGGCATTTATTTAACTCATCTCAAAAACAGATCATAATACTTATTGAGCCGATTGAGCTTTATTAGCTACCACAATAGAAATGTGTTTTTAAATTACCTATTAAATTAATATTATTTATTAGTTCGCCAATTGATTACATTTTCAAAAAAGCATCTTTACGTTTAACGTTCTTAAAAATTTGGTCCCGTGTGAGCGAGAGAGGTGATAATGCGACATCTTAAATATTCATTGACAGACAACGTATAGCCTAAACCTGTGGTTCTAGAAGCATGAAATTTTGCAAAAGTGTTCCTTGTATAACGCAAGTGAACACTAAGGAAGGACTTTTAGAATTCATCCCCAGAATGAGTTAAACAGAGACAAAGTTTTTATGGAAATTCGTCATTTTTGCGGACGGGAAATCCCATCGGGGAACTGCTTCTATTAACATAATTTGCGAGCCTAAACTTAAATTGTGGGCGAAATAAGGCTCGTCTAATGTGTTGCTCTAAGTTGGGAAAATAGTGGCCACACCCACACCTAGAAATCTCTTGCTAACAACAACTCCAAAGTTTCACTAAGACCCATTTCCTCCTTCCAGGTCTTCCCCGAACTGCGAAAGCAACGCGAAGAGCGAGAGCGGTTCAACAGACTAGGAGCCCGCGTGAAGTCGGAGGCGGAACTCGAAGAGATCGCCGACGGCTTGCACGAGCAAGAGCATGAGGACAAGAAGATGAGGTCCTTGACCGTGGTGCCGCCGCTACTGAAGGACCCTAGCGACGCCACGCCCGTTTATATTGACACCAATAGTGAGATAAACCCTTCCTTAAAATATGTAGTCAAAATAAGAATAGAAGTTACCTTGAACGCTCCTTTAAGGGGGAAGCGCTAAGGTAGCCCGCGGAATTCAAATTTTCCTACGATTTTTGCTATTTCCAGCTCAGTGTCTGGGTGTATGTTTATTAAAGTATGATTCGCGACCGTAACAAATATGTATTTACTATAATCATTAGAATCGGTAAAATCTCCTTCCTTAATTATTATAACTAATCCTCAAATGTCAAGATTTCATTAAATAATCATTCAATAGGATTATTTGATCTTAGAGAGTTGTAATGATGACTTTAATGATTATAATTCTGTAGAAACATATTTGTTACGGTCGTGAAACTTATTTTAATCAACATACAACTGACCTGCAAATTACAATAAACGTAAGAAAATTTGAATTTTGCGGGTTACCCTGGCGCTTTCGCTTTATAACTTTTTCTAACGAGACTCAAATTAAGTAAGTTTGACAAATAATTTGAGCAAATAATGTACCCACATAAAACTACCATAGGTTCTGTCTACAGATAAGAATCATTGCTGCGTTACGAGACTTACCAAAATATCAACTCTAGATAAAAGGTAGACTGCAAAGACACATAGGTCACATTCTAGGTAGATTTGAATTACGGCAAATGAAGTTATATCAGGCAAAAGTTGCCGCACAAATTGCTGCAGCGGTTGAATAATTTGTGTCTGCCCTACACGTCAAGGGATTGATTCCTGCATGAAATGAATATTGGTTTGACCTACTAATCGTTAAGCTACAGAACTCTCTAGTAAGTACTAACTTACTAGAAAGTTCCTACCTACACCCCAAGACCGTAGGTTACCTACTAAGGTACCTACTGTTTATAAGAAAATAATAAAGTCACAAAACTCATCTGTTTGTGCCAGTGCCAGTGGCAAGGGTGAACTTTTTCTATAGGAAGCCTGTTTTAAAATGTGTACGACATTATTTTTATTGCGTAAGTTATAAAGGGGAAACGAAACGGATCGTGTTAAAAACACGTTTTGCCACTGGTCTGGTCACCAATGTTTCTTGTGACTCTTTATTAACACTACCTTAACTTTTGTTGTGGTTGCCAGTGGTATCCAAGAATGGTCAAAACCATATAATGAGAAACGCCTACTGTCTGAATTCAGAATCTGAAATAATAATCATGTTTGAAGCAAACTGTCAAATTAGTTCCGCGTAGATGGCGCTAAGTGTTTGTTCCTTTCATTCATTTCTCAATGGCTTTCATTCTGGCACCTTGTTAAAAACTGCCGCGAGATGGCGCTGAGTGTTTTTTCTTGTCGCCGATTGGTCTCTTTGTCTTGAAGAGACAGCACTCTCTTACGGAGGAGCTTCCGGGAAACAACCCCAATGACGTATAAGCCCTGTTCTGTCTCTCAGACCACATAATGACTTCTAGATTCAGAATAGGATATAAACAGTGTGTCTGTATACGGTATGGCGAAAATTAAAGGTGAGGTACAGACCATCAAACTGAACAACTTTCTACCGGGGACCAACATCGTAATCGCAAAAAAAAAATCAGTCGTCCCATACAAAACTTCGATACCTACTTCACCAAATGTATGGGCCGACTGATTTTTGCGATTACGATGTTAATCCCCGGGAGAAAATTGTTCAGTTTGATGGTCTTGTACCTCATCCTTAATTTTCGCCACACCGTGTACAGACACACTGTATAAATTACATATATAGGTAAACGTAGAAATTTTACATAGGGTAACAGCATGGGCGGTCTTATCGATAAAAACAAAACAAATGGATGGGTTCAGCAGAAAAACTAAGTTTACCTTCTACCACAGGACGATGTATGGACATGGAATCGGAACACAAAGAGCTGCAACTCCGGAACGTGTGGTCCCAGGCAGAACGTGAGCTGTTCCGAGAGAAGTACCTCCAACACCCCAAAAACTTCGGCCAGATCGCGTCCTTCCTTCCCCGGAAGAGCGTAAGAGACTGCGTCAGGTATGCGTGCGTTATTTCTCTTTATATATCGGCTGTGGCGAGTTTGTTGGCAGTGCAGGGTCAGAGATGGTCAAAAAGATTGATCAGAACCACCATAATTTTAAGAATAAGAAAATTATTTATTTGCAAGAATACATATACCTACAATAAGTTGACAAATATACATACATAGTGAGTCCGTCATAATCGACCAGGTATCTGGTGTGTAAATCTTAATTGAAGGTTCTTAGTAAAATAATAAATAGTACACAAAAACTTTAAAACAAGAATATATTTTTTTTTAATAAAAATCAAAAACTTGACATCAATAATGAACTAAAAATCCGGATCTAAAAATTAAATAAGTAAATAAGAAATGTAAATAAAAAAATATATCATTACTCTGTTAGAAACTCGATAATATTATAGTACCTTTTTCTAGTAGCAATTTTTCTTAATTTTAAAGATTTGTTAAGAGGAAATCTATTACAGCACTGAACAATTTCTGACTGATAAATAAATCTGACTTGTGTGAAATATCTAGATTTGATTCTTAATTAGTTTGACATTTAATTAGCTAATTTCATTATACGTTTCTATGATGATGGTGACACTATTCTTTAATAATTATCAAGTTCTGATTTTGTTAATGTTAAATATTTATGATTATTTGTATAATATCCTGCGTATTTACCTATATTTCTTCGCCGTTAAGGCAAAATATGACAGTGATATAATTGAATGTATCATCTTATAATTGCATGTCTTGTGTGTGTATACTCATGTTTTGAACAAATAAATTATCTTATCGTATCTAATCTTAACTTGGTAAATTAATCCGCCGAATGATTAATGCACTTCTTAATGATAAAACAGCCAATATTGTCAATTTTTCATCTTGTCTGTATCCACAAAACACCCCGGGCCCATTAAGCGACCACGGAGATCGCGGTATCTGTAGTGTCGTGTTTTCAAGATCGTCTAAAGTGCAGGTATTCTTTAACTTGGAGTTATTATTGTGTAAGCTGCACAGTAATCAATTGTATATTAATAGTAAAGGCAAAAAAAGAAAAAAATTGGTGTATAAGAAAGCATATTCTATATATCTAAGGCGATCAAACATCCACCACATCCCGATTTCGTCAAACCCCAGGAACATTTGCCGCCCGGCCGTGGTCTGCAGTGGCCATATAGAAAGCTCTCAATCGATTGCGTACCCAGGTAGGCCGCTGCAAACACAATGTGTGGAAATGGGGGATTACTGACCCATTCAACATCCAGACCATGCCCCACTTGCTGGAGTGTCCTAAGTGCCCGTTCATTTACACTAAAGAAGACCTAATGAATTGACGCAATGAACGTGGCCACCTACTGAGCTCAAAAAATATAAAAAAAAAGTACAATCGACACGAAAAGAAGATGAAGAAAAAGGCGATCATACCTTATTAGACTAGAACTTCTTGATTGAAGTTTTTTAGCAGTAGATATCGGGATGCACAAAATATCAAGACTTGCTTGCTTGTGTATAATTGTACATATAAGATACATGAATGGGTAGCATTGTATTGTATTGTGTAAGATTAAATTGTTGAGGATCGCTACATGCTTTTTAATGTCAAGTATAAAAAAATTGAAGAGCTCTATCATGGCACTAACTATCATAACAAAGGGCTAAACTCAAACTCAACTCAAACTCAAAGCATTTATTTCAATTAAACCATTTACAGGCGCTTTTTAATTGTCAGTTAGTCAGGAAATTGAAGCTAGTAGCCCATTGCAAAATGTAGATCTCTATGGAGAAAAACAGACAAGAAACTCCATCGACAGTTGGACACTCTTTTAAATCAAGATATTACAAAACCTTGGTACACACTCTCATAGAAAATAGAATAAATCAAGATAATAAATTATATTTATTTATGTAAATTGATTAAAAATACACTTTTACACGTCAAAAAAAAATTAAACTAGATGAGTTGGGTGTTTTCTATCCGACTACTCAGAGAAGTAGACAGTTAATCATCACTGACCCTTCGCCGACAACAGACAAGACCAACACAATCACTGCCAACGTCAAACTACATATTATTCTCCTCAACAGATTCTACTACCTATCCAAAAAGGCGGAGAATTACAAGCAGTTGCTAAGGAAGCCGCGACAGAGGCGGTCGGCGCGGAATCCGCCGCGGGCGCAGCCGGAACCGGAATTGCCGGCCGGAGTCACTACGAGGCTACAGCGAAGCCAAGGTTGGTGTTAATGGTTGAAGAGTATTTGTAGGGGTAGATGCTTTTATTGGTTACGTGGATTTTTTATAGTTTCGGGGTACCTCGATTAGTTGCAGTGCCAAAATTCACCATCATCTGCCTATTCTTTTCCTAACTATGTTGCCGAAATGGCAAGCCCGAAATTATATGCGGTTTTCTGAAAGTACAATGACGAGACTAAATACCATACACTTAAGCAAATTCAGAAGCGATATTCTCGTGAAATAACGATTTGAAATTTGTTAAAAGACTTATTTCATAATTAGTATAGTATAGGGAATATCATAATGGTATAAATTTCTATCAATACTTTAGGAGAAAATTGCTTTTGAAACTTTGGTAATTGTGTATTTATGCTCGTGACTGTACATGTGATTAAAGTCGCTAAGTTATACAGTAAATTGGCTTTATTTCACGTGTATATTTCGGGGTACATCGTGTTGTTACGGGCTCAAACGAAGACATTATTTTAAAATTCGAACCGTAAATTCTAATAAATGAAAAGTACCCAATGAGTGCAACTATCTCTACAACTATCTAGAACCGCCACTGCGAAGTATAGTGTAGTCAGCTTGGCATTATGTGTTCCTGGTATCTTGGGTCGGATTCTCCTCACCAAACAATTATATGCATGATCTAAATATTAGTCCCTGGTGGTGCATGCAACATTAGAATCCGAAACCTACGATACAGGAGAAATCCTTAAAACTATGTTGTGGTATTTATATAGGTATGTATGTAGTTCAATAGTAGTTATTTATTTTGAAACATAATTTACTTTAATTATTAGAATGGACGTTGTTTCGTCTATTTTGTTGTTAAACTAAATACTGTCAATGTATTTTTTAAAACTACATACATTGAAAGACGTCTATCTATCATCGAAACATTAGATAACGCAATATAAAACGTTTTTATGGGCGTAAAAAAAACCCCTACAAACTTACTGGCGGCTATGTATGCCTGACATTGGCCAAGCTATGACATCACAAAACAAAATGGCGGCTCTCAATACAAGTGTAGTATATCTAGTTGGTCCCTTAGGTACGACGGCGCGAGGCACGGAGAGCAAAGAGCAGAACATGGATGAAAACATGCAGCAGGTCCTTGACCCCGTCACCTGCATACCTATTCCGACCGCAGCGCCAGCGCAACCGCCTAGGTGAGTACTGATTTTTTGAATTTTTGACGGAAGTGCTGGTTATATCGAAATTAACCTCCTGTTTCTGAGGCTTAAACCGGGCAATAGACCTGATGTCATAAGAATCTTAATGGGTGGTTTTTGATTTCATGGACAGAAAATAGCCAACTCAGTCAAATTACTTGACGACATGTTGATTGGTCGAGAGATGTTTGTACCATATTGACTATTGCTACTTTAGAGTCATCGGTTTTCGTCTTGTCATTTGAGAGCGGTGGTGGCCCAGTGGTAGCGGCTCCGACTTACGTGTCGTACGTCGTGGGTTCGAACACAGGCAGGCATATTACTTTGTGTAATTTATTTCATCGTTTGAACGTTCCCACTGCTCGAAAAACGCTCGAACCAAAAATTCGAAGGCACAGTGACATCCACCAACCCGCACTGGGCCCCCATGGTAGATTACGGCCCACCCCCTCTCATAGAGAGGAGGCCTGTGTCCCAGCAGTGGGAACGTTCTAGGCTGATTATGCTAGTGACTGGCGTGACTGCCATGTTCTATACACGTTAGAAGCACGCGTAGCATGACCACTATAGAAACGGGTTTTGTTGACGGAAGAATAGACAAAATGGCAGATTGTAGAAAGAATTCTATCGTCTAAGCATGGCGATGTGTCATTTTGTCTATTCTTCCGTCAATAAAACTCGTTTCTATGGTGGTCATGCTACTCATGATGAAGGCTTTTCGGGCTTCAGAGAGCCACCAAAATTGATGGCGAGCTAGGACACCTGTTTCTTTAAGAGGGCTGTCACATTTTGTCGCCTCTCTCGCTCACACGGGACCAAATTTTTAAGAACGTTAAGGTGAAAGCGCCAGGGTAGCCCGCGAAATTCAAATTTTCTTACGTTTTTTGCAATTTGCAGGTCAGTATTTGATTGTATTTTGATTAAAATATGATTCGCGACCGTAACAAATGTATATTTATATTGTAATATTTTATATTGTATTCACAGAATTATGATCATTAAATTCATCAATATAACTCTCTAAGAACAAGTCTATTGAATGACTAGTTCATGAAATCTTAACATTTCAGGATTATACAAACTTAAGGAATTGTGTTACTGATTCTAATGTATATAATTCTGTAAATACATATTTGTTATGCTCGCGAATCATACTTTAATCAACATACACCCAGACACTGAGCTGCAAATTGCGAAAATCGTAAGAAAATTTGAATTTCGCGGGCTACCTTGGCGCTTCCCCCGATGCTTTCTTGAAAAATGTATTCAATGGGCGACCTACTAAATAATATTAATTTAATAGGTAATTATTAAAAACACATTTTTATTGTGGCATTTATTTAAATTATCTCAAAAACAGATCATAATACTTATTGAGATAACACAATAGAAATGTGTTTTTAATAACTACCAATTAAATTAATATTATTTAGTAGGTCGCCCATTGAATACATTTTTCAAAAAAGCATATTTAACATTCTTAAAAATTTGATCCCGTGTGAGCGAGAGATGACAAAATGTGATAGCCCTCTTAACTGATTAGGAGATTCTTAAAATGGCGACAATTCACATGGTTTTGCTGTTGTTTCTCCTCTTCAGGACCTTCTAAAATATTAAATTTATAGGTAGGTACTGCCACAAATTGCTGGAAATAGATTCACTGTGTTTCCGCATCGTATAAAATGAAGGCGCAGATGAGTAGAGTTTATTGAAATGCTGCCAATTGGGCAAAATCCTTACATCATAGTAAATTGTTAGAATTTTAAACATAAATAAACTAATCACACTGTTTTGAGACAAAACAGTCTATATTTTGGCAATCATATGTATGTATGTAGGTTCAATAATTACAATACTAGGAGAGCAGATAATATATCAGCTATATATAATATAATATCATAAGTAAATAATAAATGACCCATCGTAACTTCGTTATGATGTTAACGCCGCTTCGTAGAACGCATTAACTCAAGTCTACGGCAAACATCACGGACGATAGGCTAGCAAGTGCTATTTGATCTATTTCTCTTTGAAATCACAAATTTCCACGAATAAATCTGATTATTCATACCAAATTAGCATATTTACTTTGCTTATAATTGAAATTCTGACATAATTTAACGATTGAATTAATTTAAAATTAACTGTATTTTAAAGCTTGATATCGTGTTACTCAGTAACTGGGTTGTGGAGGACAGGTAGGCAGTTGTTCCATGTAAAATACTGGTATTCAGCTGCATGCGATTAGACTGCACGCCGACCCCAGGATAGTTGTGAAAAGGCTAGGCAGATGATAAACTCAAGTACATCATCTGCCTAGCCTTTTCCCAACTGGAAACAGAGTTACTGTATTTTAAAGCTTCAAATGAAACTACGACTATTTTGCTTTACAAAGAACAGTCTGTATCCATAGACAAAAGAAGGCAAACTATACTTGCTGAAAAAAAAATAAACTCCCCGACCACGAACGAACCATCATAATTTTTCCTTCAATATCTATACAGAGATTTTATACGATTCCGTCGAGTCGGGGCGGGCTTTTTAATTACACCGTGTCAACATTGAGCGGCTGCCGTCCAATGAATTATTCACCAATAGCGGTGGAGATGGCGGCCGAGTTTTTTACCGCGCTCCTTGACTGGGTGGTTTTTCCTTGTTTGTATTTCGCGGATGTAATGTGCTCCTGAGTGGATGAGTTAAGAGCTAAGGTCCATTGTCTTGAGAAGTGTTTGATTTCTAGCGACCGTTATATGGTTGAGCTGCATTTTGAAGACGTTATCTTGTGGGAGTGGATCAAACTTTGCATCATGGAAATAACCTTCAATAAAATCACAAAAGACTTTTGAGTACTTGCTTCACTTATAATGACTGTATCTACTGCATTTTTAATCTAAACTTAAATGAAACCCGTAAAGTCTCAAGCAAACAGCCGCTACTCGCGACGCGAAACAAAGGCACCGCTCGTCGCGCGACTAGCGGTGCCTTTGTTTCGTCTCGCGCCTGTTTGCAGGAGCTTTAAAGACTGTTTAATATTAGTTAAAGCACTGAAAAAATTTAGGTAGCTACAGCGTAAATCGAGTAAGTACTTAATTAGACCCTTGCATCAGTGATTAGTTGCAATTTTAGGTCAATAGGGAGCAGGAATCGTGTATGTAAGCAGCTAATTTCTGGTTGAAGCAAAATTATTCTTTTTATGGGTTTACTGGGGACTCTCACGAAAAATTAAGTCACTGAAGCAAATATCTTCCATATTCTTTCCGAAAATCAATTGTACTTGCGGCCGAACCCAATAGCCTATCTATCACCAGTTTTGGCATACTGGAGATAGAAAAACCTATCTATCTATGGTTTTAACGTCCCAATAGAGATTAGGCAATCTTACTTTTTTTTCTTTTTTGGGAAATCAAAAAACCCACCCGTGTTCCTTCAGTTGCCTGTGCCGGGGCCACGGTAACGGCCTGACATAAGGACAGATAGAATTATATCTACTGTCTACCATCAATATTATAGCGATCTGTCTTTTACTGAAAATAGGTTATTGGGTTCGGCCGTTAGTGTACATAAGCCAGAACAATTACTAGGAGTATTAGAAGAAGTTGCGAAAATTATAAAAAAAAATGCAAATAAACTTGAAGAAATGTCCTAAACAGAGATGGACGCGAGGATATATTGGAACAAGATTGATATGTTTAGAAGAATATTGGAAGAATTTTACCACACCGTTTTTCAGATCATATAGTTACATTTTCTAGGTTCTACATAGCTAATATAACAAGTACTGTATTACCTCCTGTCTTCTAAGAAATAATATTATCATAATACTAAACAAGTTTCTGAAATAGAATTTTTGATAGTTACATCAAAAATTCAATTTCGTTGAGTTACCTACTTAATTCCCAAATCTAATTTTCATAAAATGGTGCAAAAATTCTTTCCAAAAAGACGTATTGTTTAAGCAAAGGTTCGCTTACTACCCTCCTCTCGACCCGGAGAACAGGGCCGGAATAAGAAGTACGGATTTTCTCTTTAACGTGCTCATTTTTGAAGAAGAAGAAAGCGTGAGTTTGTATATGAACGAGTATGTATACTCAAAATTTCCACTTTGGTTTCTAAAGGCCAATTCTCGTATTTTAAAAAAACATTTAAAATCTAGTCGCAATAACAATTAATGTCAAAAATTTATTATGACGTATTTTTTGACAGTAAGACAGATTAGAATGAGAATGTTGATGATTGAGAATGGGAATTGCACCTCTGGTTTAATTAGAAAACATTATTGTATGATGCAATTTTTCAGTAAAATTGAAAACATCTTTAGGGTGAATTCGACCAAACCTTTATATCTATACCTAGTATAAGTCTAATCCAGCGAATACAATTTTAATTTTTGACAGATTTTTCATACACAAACTGTCAGACGTCAATTTTATTCTGCGGATAAAAGATATCTGAGTTTGGTTAAATCAGCCCTTAGCCGTCTTGTTTCCCGTAATATTCCCTAAACCTAGACAGTCCTATGGATCAGACTTAAAGCTCTTAATCCGCTTAACAAGGATTCGAACATCTCAAACTAACTTCGAACCTCCTTCATTAATAAGTCATCATCCTTTCTCAGAAAACTGGCCCTGCCAAGTCCGTCCCTGTGGACGTATGTTTGCACGACCACTCACTTTTATGAGCTTCAGACAATGAGAATCAATTTTTCATCGACCAGATTAATCGTTTAAAATTCATGTATTTTTATTTCAATCGGTACGGAGAACTTGAGAGATTTATTTTATTGGCTCTTGGCTACTTGTGACCGGGAGTCAGTAGTTTTAAAGTGAGTTCATTAGTAGTTTGCTGGGTTTTATGGCACTTTGCGTAGGTTTTATTCAGGTCGAGTGAAAGGGGGAGTTGAAAGAATGGCCTGTTAAAAAACTTAAGATAGTCTCAAGCTATTGAAAATAAATCGGATCGTTTTCAAACTTAGAGGCAGGCTCTACTTATATGATAAAAGATAATTATGTGAGGTCATCTTTTGGGGGAGGCATATGTCCATCAGTGGATATAAGCATAATCTTCTGTCGCATTTGATGGTTTCTTAATTTTTACCGATACTTACAAATTAAATACCTATGGAAATAAGATCAAGAGCCTCCCATATTTCGAACTAAAAATAATTTCACTTATTAACTTTTCTCCTCTAAATTTCAATCGGTTGATCCACCAAAGTAAAGGGGGTTTTCGCAGAAGTAATAAAAGAGAACTATGTAATAATAATGGGCGTGTGTTGTGCGTGTGTTGACAATCACTCCGGTGATTATTTGCACAAGAGTCCCGCGGGAATCATGGCGGGGCTCAATCAGCATACGTGGTGCGACTCGATTATCGATAAACTTTTTAAGTAGGTGATCGGTGGGTCGATTAAGGTTTTTCTTTATAATAATTTTGGTGGACTTTGTGGACTAAACTGTTATAAAAGCGACGTAAATTACGTGTCTGTTTAGTGTTTTTCTTTGACAAAACTAAAGTGAAATTCAAGGCATTTACGATTTTGATAGCTCTACAGAATTTAATTTCTTTTTTTAATTTATTGTATGTAAAACATTTACGGGAGGTAAATGTTTTATACTCCTGTATTTAACTCCTCATAAATGAACATTGTAAAATCTCGAATAGGTATACTACTTTATCGATATTACTCAAAATGCTGTTCTAAATCACCGTTATCGATAACCGGTACATCACTACTGCCACCGTTTCTCCCGACACGGTTTGTTTAGATTTTTACGCAAACACAGGGCCGACCCATCTTTCTAATTGCCTTAATTAAAAGCATCTACCAATCGAGAAAGCTAAATATGACGAGGGAAGAGGGCGGTGGAAAAAATCTGTCTGTTTTTTGGCAATCGTTTGATTCTGTCATGTTTGCTCATTGATATGATGGATGCTACGAAATATTACGTAAACATTTCTGTGTGTGTTTCTTTCGTGGTTTGATTTATCTATTTGATTGTAGAAAAGGCTAGTTTGAACGTCGATCCAAAGTGGGAACGAAAAATGCAAAAAAAAATCATGATCTGAGTTTCCATTTCAAAAAACTGTAGACGCGTTGCCCCTGCCGGACATAAATGTTAACTGAAATAAATCATTCGACTGTTGACGATGGGATATTTTTTTATTCAAAATTCGAATACGTGGCTTTACATCTACTCTAGTGCAAAGCATACACCATGAAGCATACACCATAAATACATGAAATAAAAGGAATAGCTACCTACATGAAAAATTGTCGCGCAAATCCGCGGTACGGCCAACCGCTTGCAGTAGTAAAAGTGGAACTACGAAAACCGGCCTTACTGCTAAGAAATAAACACGCTATCGACGTCATATTGTACGCATGGACGTGCGGTCGACTGTACTGTACTATTCAGTAAAGGGATGAGATTAATTTGATTGTCAGGTTTACTCACGTTCAGTCGTTGTTTGACGAATGGGGTGCGCCGTTCACCCGCGGATAATTACCACCCCTAGCCGGTATTAATTGGGCAAATTTTAATGATGTTCAAATACCGACGAACCGTGTTGGTTAGTGTCGGAACGCGCTTGTTTTTCGCGGCTCCGGATTTTTTGTTTAGGTTCAATATTTTGCTGAAAAGCTATGAAACGTTGGCGTTTTCTGAGATACATTTTTAACGGGTTGCTTCGGTTTTTGTGTGGTCCACGTCAATGTTGAACTTTGAGCTGTCTAGTATTTGTGTACTCTATACAAGGTGTTTTTTTATATGTCACATAACTCTAATGTATGAGACCTTATCAAAGAATCAACTGGCATATGAATTATTTTTAATTATATTTTTTTTTGTTTTCATTTTTCATACAAAATAATTCGACAGTCACAGTTATTAAATAATGTAAAATACCCTTACGTGAAATATGACAACGTCGCTTTTCTTATATTTAATTATGAATGATTGGTATGAATAAAAACTCGTATTTTTCAATGAAACTTGGAATGAACCTAATTTAATTATGATTGATGATATCTTCGAAACTATGCATTTTTGGACGACATATTCTAGGACTTTTGTTTTATTTTTACTTATAGAATATAACTCATTTAAGAGTGTTATGACTTATGACATATAAAAAGACACCTTGTTTTATATGGAGATTTAGGGGCATCAGTACCTACTTATTGGAATTTTACACCAGGGTTTTGGAAATGTCTCAAGTGTGGAGTGTGTTAATATAAATACAAGTTTTGAAAGCCAGCTCTTATAAGTTTTACCAAACGAAGATTTTCTTTTAGCCAACTTCTTCCGAGATCCGTTTCATTTATTGGTTTTCGTAGGATGCTACTGGGATCATGAATTCGTTTCGCATTGACTAAAAAGTAACGCAGACGCGTATAGACGCTAGTTGCGATATATTCAGAATTACATATACATGTAGGTGAAAGAATGAAAGATTAATTTCATTGATCTCGGCTAGTAACCCGAAAAAAAAGACTACATTCATGATCTTCTGGTACCTGATCAGCTCGTAATTTTGTAATAAGCTAAAAATAATCCTACCCCGTATCGAAAGTAACCGATTAATTGAATTCTTCATCCCCTACATCGGTTGGTCGTCACAAATTCCCCCACCTCCCCTGCACCGCGGGGTAACCGCCGGTAATTAAAAGAGAGGCGAATTGAGCTAATTATGTTTGCCATAACTCCCCGATGCACCCGGCCGGCCTACGCGGCGCTCTGATTGTGTTTTGGTTATGTAATTAGCTGGTAGTTTATTGCGATTTATAATTATAATGAACGGATTGGTAGGCTAATATGCTATAATGTTTCTGCACAATGTGGTTTTATGTTAATTAGTTTTTGCAATAACCTTTACCTAGCGGTTTAAACTAATTTCAACTTGTTACGTGCTGTTCTTACTCCATAAAAATAATAACCTATAATATCTACGTTTATTCGTCCTTAATTTATGTTATGAACTATCTAGGAACTCGACGCTTATTATTCCTTTAACCCTACGAACTGATTAATTTATCAAACAAAAAACTGCAATCTTTATTCACAATACTGACTACCAATTGTAGTGCCTTTATCCACCTTTTAACGTCTTAATTGCCATAATTTTCACCACTTTTTCCCTTGTCACCAGGTCGGAGTTAACAAGAACACCGCCCCTACCACCGTCACCGCCACCGGCGTCATCGGCGCCGATCGGGCCGGTCACGTCAACACCCACGCCGTTGTCCGTGGCAAACAGCCCGGCGGCAGCGCCGACGCCGCCCGCGGTCGACCTGCCGCTACCACCGGCGACGTCACCTGAAGTTACGCTTACTATTACTCCTGTTTCGGTGAGTTATAAATCTCTTTGTAAGGGTGGTAAACGGAGACGAAACTTAGCCTACCTGTACTGACTTCGACTGATCGAAGCGAAAGTTTACAATAAGCTTCATCTCTGTATCCTACCCTTAGTTCCTATGTCTGAGGTTTGTTCCTACAGAAGCAGTGGAGGAACGGGATTCGCTCATGTTAAGCCGACTGTTGCTAGAAGTTGCATATTTATTTTAATAAGTACAGAGACAGACTACAAACTAAGACAATTCAGCACAGATATGACAACATACAGCACATAAATCTGAAGTCCAATTACTACTGTACACAGCGTTCCACATTTAATATGCTTCTTTAGTGACAGTTAAGGTGGAATAATTTTAGATAATGACACTGCAGCATTTACAACTTATATAAACAATTTTTAAAAACGTTATAACTGTCTTAAACGTTAACTTAAACGTTAATATCCGTCTACGTTAATTAATATGCATACAGAAACACTTATAATGTGCAACTAAATTGCTAGAAAACTTAGGAATTGCAGCACAATGCCGATGCAGATACTTCTGTATTAAGTTTTCCTGGGCTTTTAAGAATTATTATAGCTTTTGTTTGCTATGCATATAAGATAACCTATAAGATGGGAATGGTTCCTGAATAAATTGTAATTCTAACTACGTTTACCATCGTCCTGTCATCGAGATATTGAAATAACAACTATCATAAACTAAACGATATAAAATACACATGTGTCTTAAGTGGGACGACATGATGTCTAAGATTTGCTTTGAGAATACAACAACAACCACAAGAATTCGTAAAGCTCAAAATAAAATTCCAACCATCTTCCTGTTCGTAAAGATTTATTTCTCGTTCCTAATGACAGACTTTTCCACAGGTACCAATAAGCGCACCAACAAGTGTGGCGCCTACATCATCGCCCGTCACCTGCATAACATCAACGGCAGCGGTGGCAGCTGCCACACTGACAGCGCCTGCCATGTCGACCGGCAGTGGCAGCAGCAGTAACAGTACCAGCGGCAGTGGCAGCGGCAGTGCACCGCCTACGCCGCAGCCCGCACAGCCACCCACGCCGACACAGCCACCATCCACGCCAGAAGCTGGTAAGTTATGTTTGGAGAAGTTTTCGTTATGAGGTCCTATTTATGTTTTTTTATTTTTGAGGTTGCATTATATGACAAGGTGGCCAGCCCCTTTATTAGGCACTGAGTGCGGAGGCACGTGACAATATGTGTTGACCCACGTAAATGTTAGTTAGTTGTTAGGTTAGTTTGTATGTTTTACTAACATTGTTTTTATGCCGTTGTTACTAATACTATAATTATGGATTGTGTGTATTTTTATGTGTGATCCGCAATAAATGATAATATATATATATATATATATATAATGTATCGATGTCCAGAGTAATTAAAAAAAAAAAAGTTGCTGTAAGTATCTTTTAGGATGTATGTTTAGAAGATTTGGCTATGAATAATTTTGTGTGAACAAGAGTCTGCGGTCGCCAATCCGTTTGCCAAGTTTGACTACAATGATCCTACAACTTGTTGATAATAATGTCGTTCAGCAGTGGACAGTGAGTCTAGAAGAGCGATCTCCTAACTTGCCAAACATATTTCTATAATCTTTAAAGAATTAAGGATTAGTTAAATTCCTTGTCGATAAATCTGTGCGATACAAAGCAAAGTCTTATTTTAACTTTCACTACGACATCATCATTCATCGTCATCATCATTTCATTAATCTGATGTTTCTAAGTGCGAAAATGTCATAGTTTACACATACCTGAAACACAAGCTCTAAGATATGTCTCCAATATATAGCTCCGAATGAATCAAGTAAAATGAAGTGGGAAAGTTGCAGATATTTATTTGTATTGAATCAATTCATACTGCAGCTCTGTAATGTTGTTTATTTGATTCGATTTTAATTAATTAGGCGCGGACACATTCATGAAAACCTATTTGCGTTACTGCTTAGTTATTTATAAATCTCTTTCTAAAACTTTTATTGAAACGAGTAAAACTTGTTTCATAGAAAATTATTTCGGTATGTCACAGTTTCACATTCGTAATTACAAACTTTGTCTTTTCAAAAACTTGAGTCCATTCGGGAAAATAAAATAAAATACGACGTACCTTTAAACATTTATTATAACAATAGTACATTTAAACCGAAACATGCTGTAACCAACATCGTAAGCTCGCCTGAGATTACTCAATAATACTGATATGTACGAATTCACTATGACACGGCTGATTCACTTGGCGGAAGAGGTGGAGGGTTCGGGTTCTGCTTCCTCCAAGCTGGTTTCTTCAGCGTGGCAGCGTTTGCGATGCTTGTGCACGAAGTAGTACGAAGGGAACTTGGACCCGCAGGTTTTACACGGGTAGTAGTGTAGGGTGGTCCGGGTTTGAGATCTGCGGTGCCGGCACGGCCAGGAGCGTTCGGGAGAGTTCTCCTGCCAGGCCACGTTGAGGACCCGGCTGAACTGGACCGGTCCATCGCATGAAGCTATGTCGAGGACTGTGTTACTTTGACGTTTTGGCGGGTCAGGAGCCTCGATGCGCTCTACATCCAACTCGCTTGAAGTGGTAGATGATGGTGACGGTGGTGGTGGTGATGCGGGTGGGGATGGTACCCTTGCTCGGCGGGGTACCGGCCGGTGGGCCCCCGGGGGCGGCGCCGGACGCGCCACGCAGGGGCTGGGTCCCAGCCACGCACGGTACAGAGACAACATGCTCGCTCGCGGCCGCTCAACGACTGCCGGCCGCCGACTAGTGTGCCTCTTTATATACACCGCGGTAACTTTCAGTTTACAAGTTTGATTTTCAGGACTCTTCCCGAATAGGAATTTTATTGGACAGGGCAATGTTGTGATTTGAATTTTTATTGGTGATTCTAAGGGGTTTAATATATACTAAGGGCCGTAAGATCAATTGAAGTTTAAACTACGGTAGAGAGTTTAAAATAAGTATTCAGATAAAAAGGACTAGAAATCTATGTCTATGTTATCTGTGTCTATGTTATTTCGAAATAATTTTAATCCTATTTTATTATGCCATTTTTAAAAGGATGTAAGGGGTCGTCTGATGTCTTAAAGCGATTATCCTAAATAAGGAAGAAAACAAAGTATTTGATCAATTATAAATCCAATATAAATCAACTATCTTCTTAATATATCGTATTTTCAAAAACGCAATATTCGTGAATTTTCATAGCATCACCACATTCCAATCCCCCTCCTATCTTTTGGGAGTATTATTTACACAAAGTGAAATATGAAGCGTATTCTGAGACGTTCCCCGGGCAATAACGACTATTCAGTCGAGTGGCTGTGACTTTACAAACAGTTAATCCATTTACAAGTCCCATGATAACGCCATTGACTTTGTAAAACGTCATCTTTTCAAAAATATTCTTTCTTAAATTACGTCCAATTTTAATATTTGCAAGAGTAATGACGTAATGAGACAAATTGTCAGTCTTAGAAATGTTGGATCTATTTCTATAAGTCTTCATTCGGCTAGTATTCATTCAGCTAGTATACATTTTCTTTTTTGTTTTCATCGATTTATATTGGCTATTATATTAATAGTACTGGTATGTTCACTAGTGGTTTTCCTAGACGACAATTCAAGCTGAGTGCATGATTTTTTTGCCTATTGCTATTTGATGTTGTCTCATCATTATCATCATCTTCCTTGTCCCATGTTATGTGGGGTCGGCGCAACACATTTTTTTTTCTACCATTCTTCCCTGTCAACCGTCACGCTATCATTCACTGTCTCATTTCATTATAATTAGATAGACTACTTCGCTTAACGATTAACACATGTAACGAAACCTATTTTGAAATACATTTCTGACAGAAATCACAGATGAAATAGACACACGAAATTCTGAAGTTAAGTCCTATAGCATAAAAGAATTTTAAATTAAGAAAGAACTTTTCTAAGCCTCTGAATGGGTCACATGTCGAAATTCGTAAGCGATGAATGTCGTGACCAGAAGTTAGCTTAGAACAATTCATTATTACATACATTATCATCCCTTGTCTTACCTGAAGACCTACCTACTACCAAGGTACTCCGTTTAAAAATACGCGATTCTCCAGTGACCGCCGTTCGCTTTAATTTCAATGATGCTTTATCGCTTTGTCAGCTATGACAAAAGCCTTTTACTCAGAACCTTTGTATTTGTCTGATAGTCTAGCGTAGAGTAGTAGATTAAAAAGGTGTCCCGAAATATTACTCGGTTTTTAATGGACTTTCGTCATATCGTAATTTATCTCACAATATGGAAACTGCCAGTAATTAAATTCAATTCTACGAATCTGTAGCTCAAAGGAAAACCAAATCCGAAAATCTAATATTCAATTAACATAACAAACGAATAAATATCTCATTACATTATTCTTAATCTCGCAATAACTCCCTATCGAAACATTATAAGTTAATCCACACAACATTAGTGGATGACAGTTATAATCCTCGGCTTGGTTGACAGCATAAACCCGACGAACTCACCACACACAGAATTGTAAATCGAGCATCGGGCATGCGGGACCGACGTGCCTTTTGTAAGATTATCAGATTAAACGGTCCATCCAAACCAGCTTTGTCTTCACTCCAATCATTCTCTATAATTACTTGGATTATTTACTATGTAATCAAGTGAAAACTGATATCATTATTGCCCTCCATGATATTAATTCAATAAACACAGAACATAATATCACGCCAGCAATCCCCGAAGAGATAGGCAGAGGTGTACCTATAGTACACCCACATTTCGCCAGCTATGTTTAAGTCCCATGTAATAGGGGGCGAGCCATTGCTATCAACCGGGCACAAATCCAGACTAGGCTGCTACTGAGAAATTCCTAATGGAATCATTAAAATGTGTTATAAAATAATTTTCAGTGATAAATAAAATGACATGAGAAATCAAATATAAGTCGCGAATATTACTATTCATATCATGCGAATATAAATACTTTCTGTAATATTAAAGGAAAACACGACATGACAAATTGTATAATAAAATCAAAACACGTTCAGCATACAGAAGGCATTTAATCTACAAAATGTCTGCGGCTGTTTGCGCGGTAAATAAACACAGATAGATAGCCGGTCTCGTTAAATTCCCGCGCTTGGCTGAACATCGGTGCGCAAATAGAGGTGACATCCCGCTCCATGGCTTGCCCACCCGTGGGATCTGAAGTGTAGGGAAATTGTGTGTACACTCGTGTATTCGTTGTTTGATCATGTGCTTGCGAATAGGGGTAGATTTGTTTTTATTGTGAGTCCCAGTTGGGCGCCAATTAAATTTTATTGATCCTGACAATCGGAAACATTACGATACAATATCGACTGTCTGTTTTATGTTTTAACTAACGATAGTCGATGAATAATCACTAACGCTCTTCATAAATTCATTACAATAGCTGATACATGTTAGATGAAACAGTTCATTGGGCTAGTACCACGTTGGGCGCCATTTCACCAAAACGCTGTATAAGCTTTGGAATTGAATAAAACGTTGAATCGTGATCCAATTAGAGCTTGTGCAAATATCAGTAATTGGTGGGATTAATCGACAGTGCTCGGCACGGATAGCAAAATTGTAGAAAAGACTTTGAAGCAGCAAAGCTTGATTTTCGAAAATTAAGGTAGTTTTTTTAAATAAATCACTAAACGACGTTGAGTTGACGTTGAGTTTAAATAAAAAAATTGACGTGCAAAAGTGTTAAATTTAACCAATTTATAAAATAAATACGATTTATCAACATAGGTAATAAACAAATTGTTTTAAACACGGGAACATAATGTTTATATTTCGTAATAAACAATGTTTTTTTTTTCTAAAGAAATTGCCCAAGACCAAGTCCCATTTTATCATCAGTCACTATATTTACCATACCCATCAAAGAACTGGGGTCGTTTCCATCACACAGTAATCTGTGGCATGTTCTCTCGGTAATAGTCTGGTATCTGTAAGACAAACGTCGTTGGTTTGCTCAGGGATTGCAGACACTAATTAGCACTCAGAGGCACAGAGCTACAGACAGACGAAATGCTGAATAGATAGTAATAGGTACAGTGGACATTTTGATATGATGGTTTGATTTTGTTACGGTTTTGGTTCATTCTATTGGAAACAGACGGGCTTGAGGCTTAGAAATAACAGCGGCACGGGTCGATCGATCAGGTTAAGCTACGCTTGCTGCGCTTGGTCCGTGGATGGTTGACCATCTTCAAGACCCCTCCGTGCCTCGGAAAGCAAAGCACGTTAAGCCGTTGGTCCCGGCTGTCATTCGTATATCTTTGACAGTCGTTACGGGTCGTCAGAAGCCCGAAAGTCTGACAACCAGTCTTACCAAGAGGTATCGTATTACCCAGTAACTGGGTTGTGGAGGTCAGATAGGTAGTCGATCCATGTAAAATACTGGTATCCAGCTGCATCCAGTTTGACTGGAAGCCGACCCCAATATAGTTGGGAAAAGGCTAGGCAGATGATGACTATTAGAAATAGTGCACAATAAGTGTCCCTGTCAATACTGAAAAAGAAGAAGTTTTAGAAAAAGGCCGATGTATCTTTGATTATGGCTCCAGTTTGGAGCTCGATTTATCCTTCCTCTCATACTTCACCATCATCATTTCAGCCGAAAGACGTCCACTGCTGGACATAGGCCAGTCCTTTATTAAATGATCAAAAATTGTGTCAACTTTTTTTAAACGACTTCGAATTTCAATTTACCTGCTTGAAATAAAATCGCCTTCAAAGCGTATATCCAAGAATATACTGTTCTATGATCTCAACCGAAGTGCATAAAGCTAATGACACAGCAATTAGTGAGTTATTAACGGCGAGCTCAAATCTGTTCGTATAATACGAGTAGTTAATTATTTAACTTGCGCCGATGCAGTTTAGCACGGCTCTTGGCCTAACTTCAGCTCGCAAAACTAATTGTTTGATATCTATGCTCTGTTGGATTTAATGCAGTATTTAGACTAGTAAAGATTGCATTATGATTATAAAAAGGTTAGAATGTATGTAAACATGGACTGGCGTTGAATTTAATCAATTGCTTTACAGAAAAACCAAACAACAAACGAAATAAAAAATGCACACATTAATTCAAACAACACGTATATATGACGCGCAGTAATTCAATTTGTTTATCAAACAGCGATAAATAATTAAACAAACATGGCATCGGTATCGGAACTAAATTGGCGCTAATCTGCTTTCGCAGTTTCGCTACAAATTGGCGCCCAACGTGGGCCCGCTGAATATTGCACGATCCACCTGCCCGGTCGGCCGCGACGTGATTTACGGATCATCTCGCGTTGTTCTGAATAAACTTGTTAATATGCAACTAACGCTTGAATAATGAACAACATGGAAACTAGATTTTCGTTTTGTTGTTTTGTAAATTGTTTAGGTGTTTTGATTTTGGAGTTGATTTATGAACGTTCATTTTGTAGATCAGTTTTTAACATCTGTTAGACGTAATACGTTGTTATCTGAAGAAATTTTATGTCGTGCGTACTTGTTTCGTCAAATGTACCATCTTCGTTTAGGCGTCCATTGCTAAACGATAAATAATAAAGAGACACTTGGTAAAAGGATTCGTGATTGCAGTGATATTAGTAAGAAATGGCGTCTTTTCTTTATACACTATATTTCTTTATGATATAGAATTACATAAATGACATTTGTCTTCCCAATTTCTGTTACATGGGAATTATGTGTCCCCCAACAGCGGTAACAGAACGCATCGGCACGCCCTCATCAACAGCCACACTAACAACAACGACGATTACAACAACGCCGTCCAACTGTGCCGTGTGCAACACGTCCGGGGCCACCCGGACCGTGTCCAGATCTCGCGCCATCCACTACGGGCTTAAAGAAGAGGCTGTAGGTGCGTGTGGTAGTTATTTTTTTGTTTATTTTTATATTAATTATTATGTTGAGAGTTATTTCTTGTACAGCTGATTAGTAGTTACTTTTTCTTATTTTTGAATAGCTTAGAATAGTGACTGCCTCGTTGGTCTAGTGGTCGCAAGCGCTACTGCTGAGCATGAGGTCCTGGGTCGGGCAGTGTTATTGGGTTTTTCCATCTAGAATACCACAGTAGCACCCCGGAGTCTGGATTTGTGCCCGGTTGATGGCAATAGGCTCGTTTCCTATTACATGGGACTTAAACATAACTGGCGAAATGTGGGTGTATTATAGGTACACCTCTGCCTAACCCTTCGGGGATTACATGTAGAATAGTTATTTGCTTTTAGAAGATATATATTTTTTGTTATTATCATCAGAAATCGATAAAGTAAAGAAAAAAAAAGTAAAGTATTATTTAAAAAAAGTCCACTGTATATTTTTATTGTCACGCTGCGGAGTAGTCCGCCAAACGCCGCGTAGTAGTGTATATGGGTAGCCATATATGTCCAATCGTACAATTTCTGACCATCTTAAGGTTGTCTGATAGAATTAGCTAAACCATTATATCACCTTTGTTTTATGTTGTTAGTACTTTCTTCCCTCTGTTTTTCATGCAATAAAGAGTATTCTATGTATCTAGGTGGGGCACACAAAACTGTTATAAAAAGTTTTTATATTGAGTAACTTTTTAGTCTGTGGCCAATAAACATTTTCATTATTTTTGTGTAGGTGCGAGGGTATGCGAACCGTGTCACTGTAGATGTGTCCGGTCGAGGTATACCAGGTGTCCGGTTCCTACGTGTCCGGGGCCCAGGGTGAGAGCCAAACGGTTAAGGCATCTGCCGCCGCGGTGGCATGATCTATCGTTAGAGCTGAAGAGGCCGCTTATGGAAGAGTTTGGTGAGTTTTCACGTTATACATTACCGATTCAAGATGAGATACATAGATATTGAAGAACCTTTTGTATGTCACTTTAGGTTTAGTAAAATTTTTTCGTTGCGCCGTAAGTATTAATAATCTGTCTTATGAAGAACGAAACCAATTTTATCGTTTCGTATTTCATTAAATTTTGCTAAGATGTAAAAATTAAATTGATTGCAATGGGGAAGAAAACTGTCAAATTAGTTCCGCGTAGATGGCGCTAAGTGTTTTTTACTTTCATTCAGTTACCTTGTTAAAAACTTTGCCGCGAGATGGCGCTAAGTGTTTTTTCTTGACGCCGATTGGTCGCTTTGTCTGCAAAATGACTTTGACAAGTGACAAACACCCAGCGCTCTTTTGCGGCGAAGCTTTCTGGAAACAACCCCATTGTATTGTGCTGAGTTTCGACACTGATAGCCTTCAGAAACAGTTGACATTCAGAAGTAACGAAGATTTTCTGAGTTTTTGAAAATGTCTTAATAAAATTATGATTCTTCTGTCTTCTAAGTATGCCAATTTTAAGATATTTCTAATAATATCGCATTTTAACACCCTCATCGATCCTTTCGCAGAAATCCCCAGCGAGTTAAGCAAATGCTGTTTAGCTTGCTTCAAGAGAATAACCAGGAGGTTAGAAACCGTGGTGGAAGGTGGCCTCGCACCTGAACCCACGGAGGAGGAAGCTGCGAGGTTCAGGTCGCTACTGCGGGAGCATGGGACTGCGTGGGACAGGATCGCAGCCGTCAGTGGCAGGACGCCCGCCAGCTTGAAGGCGTTCTACTTCACATATAGGTACGTAGTTCAATAGACTAGAGATGGACCAAAAATTAAGATCACATCAGTCACACTTCGATTTTATAGAAATATTTTTGATTCCATTTCAACTGAATGACGACAATCTTTATCTATGAACAACTTTGAAGGAGTCTGATATTGTTTTCAAGCATAATCATATACCATTGGTGTTTGCTGTGAGTCATATATATTATATCCTTACTAATAGAACGACGCCTCTAATTGCTTAGTATTAAGCTCCAAAATTATGAAATTTTCAGTAAACCATATTTTTGTAACCACAATTTTATTTCCATCAATAGAAAAAAGCTGCAACTCGACACGTCCGTGGCCGACCGTCCGTCCTTGCCGCGCAGCACGTCGAGCGAGGACAGCGCGCTGTCCTCCGCGGACACGGACACGGCCAGCGGCGGCTCGCCTGCGCGCGCGCCGCCCGCACCTGCGCCCGCGCCGCGCACCGACGCCGTAGCGCCGCGCCGGCCGCGCCGGGACGAGTACGACTCGTCCGCTACGGAGACGGCCGATGAGGAGAATGATGCGCCTAGTGCGAAGGTTTGTGTGTTCTTTAGATTTTTATACCGAACGCATGTGTCATGATGTTTTATAGGTTTTACTAAATAAGTCGCGTTAAAGATGTGATTGAGCATTTACTAATGCTAATGCCAGAGCATTACGGCAGCCCATGTTTAATTACTCACTTCTTCATACTTAAGCTGAGTTAAAACTAAATAAATAAAAATAAGTAATCTCTAAAACTTAAATTACCTATAATTCCACTCTGTATCAAAAAAGACATGAAGCTAGTAAGTAATGAGTTCATGAAAACCTAAGAGTTTTAATAGCCATAAAAGATATGTTGCATTTTTATTGACACAACGTGTTTGACCATATTTTGTCTTCCACAGATCGTCCCCCCAACCTCCCTCCCAACAGTAGTATCATCAGCATCATCGTGTAGTCCCGTGGTCGCCGTGTCAGCGGTCACAGCCTCCCCTGTGACGTCAGTAGGGCGCAGTACCGCGCCGCAGACTGTTCGCGACGTGGTCCTAAACCTCATAGAGATCAGCCTCACGAGAGACTCGCAGCCACAGCATCCCACCATCAAGCCGCATCAGATCAAGGTAATAATAATATCTTCTCCTTTGCCCGACCTGGGAATTGAAGCCAGGACATCTCGCTCAACATTCACGCTTGCGACCCCTAGACCAACGAGGCAGTCGAAAAGCATCTGCAGAATATTTCGAAAAATGTATTTCTACTTCAAATCAATCTGCCTAGCCTTTTCCCAACTATGTTAGGGTCGGCTTCCAGTCTAACCGGTTGCAGCTAAATGCCAGTATTTTACATGGAGCGACTGCCTATCTGACCTCCACACCCAGTAACTTGGGTAATACGATACCCCTTGGTAAGACTGGTTGTCAGACTTTCGGGCTTCTGACGACCCGTAACGACTGTCAAAGATCCACGAATGACACCCGGGACCAACGGCTTAACGTGCTTTCCGAGGCACGGAGGAGGAGTCTCGGTATGTAAATATGGTCACCCATCCACGGACAACCCCGGCAAGCGTAGCTTAACCTGATGGATCGACCCGTGCCGCACGGGTCGCACAGCCGCAGCGGCTGTTATTACTTAGCCACGAAATGTATTTCTACTTATAAAGTAGAAAAAAAAATGTGTTTGTGTGTGATAAATGTGGTTGTACTAAAGGTACACCTCAGCCTAACCCTTGGGATTATAGGCATGATGTTATGTTATGTGTGTTTATGATACTATTATTGTCCTTGAAAAAACAAAAAATAACACACCATATCTTTCACAGGTCACCTCCTCCTGCGCAAGCGGCCGAGAAGCCCTCGCCACGCTGTCAGTTGTCAACAGTTCCCACGTTGGCAACACAGGCACGTCAAGCCCTCAGCGTTCAGCCACTATTACTCCTCTCTCTCACTCCTCAACAAACGACAAGGACGTCATGGTACTCCATATCGAACCTCGCGCGGAAAGACCCGAGCGGCCCGAAAGACCTGATAGGCATGACAGGCATGAAAACCTGCTGTTGAGGCAGGAGAGGCATGAGCCCTTATTGGATCTCAGTGTGAAGAGGCCTAGGCATGAACAACCGTTCCCGCATCCTAATAAGTCGGTTAGTATTGCTTTTCTTTTTTAATAACGTAATAAAATCTTTGTTCTTCTCCTGTATTACCGTAGAATATTAGATTCTCTCTTTGGAGAGAATCTAATAGGATCGGAGAGAATCTAATCCAATCTAATAGTGGGAATAGGGCTGGCAACCCAGACTATTTTAATTCATTTTTTAAATTCTCCTGTTAATTAAATCACTTCATTAATACTCAACCAAAATTTGAGTTACGTCGATCCAATAAATCTGATCCACTGATTGATCCACCAGTTTTATTTACACTAGAGCGGTAGATTAGACTTGGGGATTAGGCTGGAAGGACTCAACATTTTTTAAAATTATTTTTTAAAGGAGATCCATTCTGGAATATTTTTTTTGGCAGCCATCAATAATAATTATGTATATATTTTTAAAGTACACATAGAACGCATTATTTTTTATTAAGGCGTCAAAGACAAGAACAATTTGGGTTCGGAGATATATTATATCAGGTAAGAATTAGAACGTCGGCGACGGGAAACGTATTGTGGTGAGAAATTAGAAATTCATTACAGCGTTGTTGCCATACAAAAAAAAAGGTATCTACTACTGCCACCATTCAAATAAAATGTCGTTAATTCCTGGCCGCCGACTTTTTTTATGCCCAATCGCCGGACAAAATCTCCTTTTGTCTAGTTCTTATCATTTGTGTACGCAAAAAACCAGACTAATCTAGGAATTTTCATAATTCTCACATATTGTAACATTTCTTTATCCCCCACCAGATATACCGGAACTCAACAGACTACAGACCACAACAAGAACGGGAATCTCCTAACCAGTACAACTCGAAGCCCAAATCCGTAGGCGCACCTCCAAGACCGACCCTAAAGCCGGCACCTAATCCTAAAGGCTCTATAACCCTCGGAACCCCAGTGGAGTCGAGGTTTGAGCCCCATAGGAACCCTCCAGAGCCTAAGACGGGGTCTATAACGGCTGGGACCCCGGTGCATGGGTCTCATCACATGCCTGATAAGAGAACGTTGGACTTCTATAAGAGAAGGAGTCCGGGAGGACCTGCGGCGTACTATGCAGCGGCAGGCAGTCAGCCTAGGCCACAGTCGCCGAGTTTTTCACCTGTGAGTAAAAACTTGCAATTATGTTAGATTTTTAGATAATTTTTGTTGTCTTGGAAACGTAAATCAAAAGTTAATTATTCAAAATGGGCTGAAAAATACAAATATGTAGTTTATTGCACATGTCATAAGGAGATTTTTTTTTTATCAATTTCAATCACCCAAACTTATTTTGTCATATTTTTCGACTCCGATGGTCTCAGAAAACCAGCCATATTTCATTTCAAAACCCACACTTCACTAACGAAACGTATTTATTCCACAGACGGGTAGCTCGGGCTACACGCGCAACCCCTACGGCCTGGAACAGCGCCAGATCATAATGGCGGACTTCATAACGTCGCAGCAGATGCATGGTGGCGCACGGCGCGAGCGCGAGCGCGCGGGCTCGCCGCAGTACCGGCGCGACACCGTGTCCGTCATCCAGCGCCACACGCCGCAGCATGTGTACCCGCACCCGCACCCGCACCCGCCGCCTGGTGAGTCGTTTAGGACTTGTTGTGTCGTATCGGTAGGGATCGGAGGGGAAATGTAGGACAATTACGATGACGTGCTCAACATATTAGGTAGTTAACCAAAACTACATTCGACCAGCCTGTCGGGAATGTACTATGCACCCTAAGGTTCATAAATGAGGGTATGAAAATGACAAAACACTGTGGAAAAAAAATAATTTTAAATTGCTTCTAAGCTTTATCCAATGGGGTGTAGTGGTGGCACTCTTATTTATAATTTATACCGTAACACCATGATTCAGATCAATAAAGTGCAAGTTTGATTAGCTTGCTGAGGATTCTGTTACGGCTGGATGCTGCCACAAGCGATATTATACTTATGAAATATGTATACTTAGAGGCAACTATGTATATTTCATAAGTTCTGTGTTTCCCTTTTATTTTTGTGTGAGCACATGCATGTTTCTACCTACTACTTAATTAAACACACAAATACGTGATATCTCTATTTACTGTAATGACAAAACTGGCGCTATATAACTTGTCTTGTTCATATCTAAGATGAGCGCGCCGCGTCGCCGCAGTTCCGTCGGGACGCGCTGTCCGTCATTCAGAGGCACTCGCCGCAGCACGTGTATCAACATCAACACCCACAACCACCACCAGGTAAACTACTCTCCTACTTATTCAGAAAAATCGAAAAAATGTCTACTGTTCCAAACAAAAGTGCTAACACTCAAACAAACATCGCTTGCGATAAAAAATGTATGAAAAAGCTGTCCTTTTTTCGATATACCTGTGGTTTCCAATGTAAACGTACATTTATTATGCAATATTCATGAGTACTGTCACCTGTTAAAATACTGTTGAATCTCGTAAATCGGCCTAAAAATGTCGGAGAAGTCGATTCGGAGTTCAGAAACAAATAATGCTTGCTATAGGTATATAAATAAACAGTTTATTCATATTTGAGTTTATGTTAAACTGAAAACAAGTGACACGTTACTTACGTCACGCACGAAATGACAAAGAAAAAACTTAATAATTATTGTTGTTTTATTAAGCGACGTAACGAGAAGCTCGTGGCTAAGTAATAACAGCCGCACGGGTACATCCATCAGGTTAAGCTACGCTTGTCGGGGTTGTCCGTGGATGGGTGACCATCTTTACATACCGAGACTCTTCTATACCTCGGAAAGCACGTTAAAACCGTTGGTCCCGGCTGTCATTCGTAGATCTATGACAGTCGTTACGGGTCGTCTGAAGCCCGAAAGTCTGACAACCAGTCTTACCAAGGGGTATCGTATTACCCAAGTTATTGGGTTGTGGAGGTCAGATAGGCAGTCGCTCCATGTAAAATACTGGTATTTAGCTGCAACCGGTTAGACTGGAAGCTGACCCCAATATGGTTGGGAAAAGGCTAGGCAGATTGATATATTAAGCGACGTACCTTAAATTATCACTTTTTGGAACGAGTAACCTTTCATAACTTATTGTAAGTTTGCTTCGTTTGTAGGTATGTTTTTTTTTTACTTTGGCTTGTAGTCAAATATTTTTGCACACCAAAAGTTTGTTTTATACAAAAAAATATAACTCCTGACAAATGCAGCACCTCTATCATTAGAAGCCTTATAGACTAAATATCTTATTGTTCTCAGGTCACGAAGCGTTCACGTCATTAGTTGACGTGGCGTCCGCGGCGACGGCACTGCCTGTGCCGCGCGGCTCGCAGCCCGACGGCAAGCAAGAGGCCAAGCAACAGCAGTCGCAGCAACAGCAGCAACAACATCATGACCTCAGGTATGTTAGCAACAAATTCTTTGGCCTTCCTACCTTGTTCGACTGCCTTGCTTATTTATCTGGCTAATCTTTAAAGTACGACATGAACTTTGTCATAAAGCTCGACATAACGCTGGTACTTTGACGGATTTGTCAAAATATTCGCGTTACTTGGGCAATACAAAAGACACCTTATTGTAATGGAATAAAATTCATTTTGTGCAAACGAAACAGGCCGGAGTCTGGATTTCTTCCCGCTTGATGGCAAAAGACTTGCTTCCTATTATATTGGACTTAAACATATATGGCGAAATGTGGGTGTATCAGTATACCTCTACCAAACCCTTGGACATGCGTGATGTTATGTTTGTGAAACAACGCGAATATTTGCGCAAATTCGCCAAGTGTAGTGCCAGCATTATGTTGAGGTTTAGAAAGCTACATGCTAGTAGTATAAAGATCAGTTAGCAAATAAGTTGGTTTTCATGGATTGATAAATTAATTCGGTGTCTTAAGGCGAAAGCGCCAGGGTAGCCCATAAAATTCAATTTTTTTTGCGTTTTTTGCAATTTGAAGGTCAGTATTAGGTTGTATGTTGATTAGAATATGATTCGCGACCGTAACAAATATGTATTTACGGAATTATAATCATTAAAATCATCAATACAACTCTCTAAGACCAAATAATCCTATTGAATTGACTATTTCATGAAATCTTGACACTTGAGGATTATATTGTACTAACTTATGGAGTTGTATTACTGATTCGAATGATTATAATTCTGTAAATACATATTTGTTACGGTCGCGAATCATACTTTAATCAACATACACCCAGACACTGAGCTGCAAATTGCAAAAATCGTAAGAAAATTTGAATTTCGCGGGTAGCCCGCAAAATTCAAATTTTCTTACGATTTTTCCGAGCGCTTCCCCCTTAAACGCACGCCAATGTAAACTACGATACATGATAAAATTCTAAGTATTCGAATTGTTCAGTCATATTTTATAGAAATAAATTATTGTATTAATTTTATCATAATGAAACTGACCTGCAATAGCTATCTATAATGTAACGTTTACTGCGATAGTATAAGGAAAAGTCCGAATATAATTGTATTAACTGTAGTTATTATTTTTATTTCACAGATTCATGGCGCAGAAATTCCCAATCGGCTCTCAATTCTCGGTAAGTATTCATTTATTTTGCTTTTCTATTCACTTACATTGTTCCACTGCTCTGTCTAACAAAATGTAAAGAACCTATTTAATAATTAAAACAGTCAAGTGTACATTTAAAATTAATTTTAAATATTATTTGCAGCCAATGATGGACAGAAGAGTTCAGTCACAACCTCAATACATGGAAAGAGACAGACAGATACAAATACAGAGAAGAGACGCGTAAGTGTGCAACTATTATTTATATAGTAGAGGAACTTGAACTACCACCCGATGGCTTGCCACCCCATTGCGATTCCTAATTATATGCCAGTGTCATAATATTGTTATTTAGACACAGGTTGTAGTAGCTTTCCGTATGAAAGTGCCTTTCGGCATTGCTGCTACCATACACTTGTGTTTTCAAAGTCAGCAGAGCAATTTCTTTCGAGCAGTTAGAATATTTTTGAGCCAGGAGCTCTTCACGTTTTAATTTATTTTGGTATAATGCATCTTCTTCGTTCGTATAATGACAATAAAGCAGTGTCCAATACATTGTTACAGTGAACGCGCAATCCACGCGATACACGAGCGGCACGCGATGGAGCAACAACAACAACAACACCAACAACAACAACACCAGAACCAGCAACAACAACAACATCAGGCGCAGATCATTCACGAGCGGCATATGCAACACTCCATTGTAAGTTTTGTTACTGTTTGAGTACAGTTTGACTAAATCAACTCCATACAGATTATGGGATAGATAGAAGATAGAATACTCTTTATTAAGTACACCATAAATATTACAGATATAAAAGTAGAAATTTAGATATCAGACAAGAGGGATATGAGACTTAAAATATGTCCCAAACATAGCTTGAATTGAATATCTTGGAGGGTTCCTATGCACTCAATATTTATTTGATATAAAGCAGGTTAATATTTGACAAACTACTGTTTGTCAAATATTATATATATTATTTGTTAAATATTATATTATTATTATTATTTTGTAAGTGTCAAGGGATTTTGAACCATGATTATGTCAACTTGAGCTGATCTGCAAATAGTTATGATATTGGCCCTGAACTGCTTTATTGTCTCGAAGCAGGCTCGCCCGTTTAATTTTTTAATCTATGGACGTTTATGTCAGTGTCAAAAAGTGAAAGTTCTAGCGTATTTGCGTTATACTTAATAATGTCCATTGCTACCTATGTATCGAGTTGGTATAGTTACACTGTGATCGAATGTATTAGCCGATTGCTGACCATTCTCCTTAGCTGCAGGCTTCCATATAATTATAAACTGATCAGCGATTTCATAGCGCCATCATTTAGCTGAGATTAATACATAAGTCCTACGTACATATAGCACGCGATGCAGGAGCGACATGCTGAGCAACAACATCAGCAACAGCAACAACAACAGCAACAACAACAACAGCAGCAACAGCAGCAGCAGCAGCAACAGCAACAACAACAACAACAGCACCAACAACAACAACAGCACCAACAACAGCTTCAACAACAGCATCAACAACAAATTATACAAGAGAGACATCATCAGCATCTTATGGTCAGTTGATAGTATACTGACTGTTGTCGTTAAAATTATCTGTTATTTCTTTTTCTCTCCTATCGGGAACTAGCTGACGCTGTTTTATAAATGTCGCAGATGCATTGTCGAATCCGCTGTTTTACATACTGAACTTTTTAACATGCAGAATTGCATAAACGTTCTGCATTTATCAATGCAGCGGGTCAACGATTAGAGGTTATGTAAAACAGCGTGAAATGAAACGTCAGCTTGTAGATTTTAGTTCTAAGTGTTGTCGCTCGTGGCGCTGTGCACAACAATAATGGCCACACCAAAAACTTACTATGACTGCAGATAACCCATTCTGCATTATGTCTAAACGTAGAAAGCAGTTTTGTTAAACGTAACTCAATAACAATCCAGCTGAACGATGTTCAGCTGTTTTATGGAGCGGTTTCGTAAAACAGCTAGCGGTTATGTAAATCGAAGGTGGTAGAATGTCCGACTGCCCTGGATGCCATTATCACACGTAGGACCTGCAACTGGGTGCGAAATGGTTCAAAGTTTGAACCATACGATTACACTATTGTGGTGAATGTGTTCTTTTTATGGCCATTATGTAGCTTAGATATAAGTTACACGATGAAATAACCACCTAAACTTGAAAAAGTGTAGGTAGTTTTAGGCTCCGTAAGATGGTTTTCAGCCTTACAATACTGATATATAAGTGTTATGTTCCCCCGTTGTATATGACACTCTGTTTTCCAAATTGTCATCATTATTTTCCCGTTCAGAACCTCTTGAACAAGGATTCCTTTTTTCTGCAACAATGCTTGGTAAATGGATTAGTGATCGAACTATTTTTTAAGTTTGCGGGGATCTTGACTCCCAGGGGTAGAAAGAGGTGGCTTTTAATTCGCTAGAGCGTTCTTAGACTTTCAATACTATAAATTCCTCGATAATTGATGAATGTAAACCGTTGGTAGGTAGGTTGCAATAGTACCATAATTGTGTTATCATACCGTTATCTTTTCCTTACAGAGTGTGTCGTCACAGGATGGAGAGAGGCGCATGATTTCGTCGGTGACGTATAGCACGCCCGGCAAACCCAGGGCGCAAACGCCCCACCAGCTCGATAGGAAAGACACGTATGTATTGCAGTTAATATTTTATTACTAAGAAATAAGTCTGAAATAGAGTCTATGCAATATTGATCGTCGAGTTTTTGTATGAGGCTTTTTATGCTTGTATATAGGGTGTAAGGGACAGCCCTCCGCAAACTAACAGGGTGCATTCAGCTCATTATTTTGAATCACATTCCACCGGAAATTTTTTTTTTTTTTTTATCGTATTTTCAGTTACTATTCCTTTATTTCAAAGTAAAATTACATTCTCTGTACGCAACACTCATTCCATTTATGTAAATAAAACAGCTAAAATAAAAAAAAAAACATCAATGGATGTTGAAATACTCGGCGGCCGAAGGCTCGCTGCGCTGCCGTTCGCTACGCGCGTTTTGCCACGGTGACGATACATTGCGTGTGATGTAATAAAACAAATCAGATTTATTGGATACCCTAAACGTTCCTGAAATAATTTCATGTACCGTTCATCTTAATATGATATACTGAATTCACCCCATCAGTCTGCGGAGGGCTGTGCCTTACATCCTGTATAAGGCCAGCGTACATCACATTTACCAAATGCGTTAATGGGTATCGTTTTCACGGTTTTCGAGAGTGCTAAAGCCGAGTCAAAATGAAAATCCAAGATGGCGGCTGCGAAATTTTTCGTCATGGTTGTTGTTTTCTTAGTTTTTGAGGGTGCTAAAGTCAATAGTGAGGTCAAAATGTAAATTCTATATGGCGGCTGCGAAAATTTTGTTTTAGTTTTAAATTATACGTGAGAAGGAACTTTGTTCCTGACGGGGGTCCCCCAATCGCACACGTTTTTTTTTTAGTTTTTAACATATATTTATGTCAGATGTCAGATGGGCTCGCGGCTTTTTTTCGTGCCCGTTTCGAGCCGCCAACTAAAAAAAAAACTTAAAAAATAAAAATATATAGAACACTAATTATTAATTAAATGCACGCTTGTTCAATGCATTGTGAACCTAAGAACGGTGCTATAAGAGCCACTTTTCGAGCAAGCGTGTTGAAAAATTCCTTTTTGATCTACTATATTTTCGTTTTCCAACTTCCTAACTTTCCATGTCCATTTCCAGACGAACAGTAGTATCATCAGTATCAGTGGGTCCCGCCGTAGCGGCTGGCGTAGCGGCCAGCGTGGCAGGCGTAGCGGGCGCGGCGGGCGCAGACAATCGCCCGCGGCCGGCTGAAGGCACGCTGACTGCTGCATCGTTGATCGATGCTATTATCACTCATCAGATCAGTCAGAGCTCGGATCAGAGGTTCCCGGTAAGAATACTTTTGTTTATTACATACTTTTATATTGGGAAGTTAGGTTTATGTTTTCAGCTGGCAGGTTGTTTTGTGTTTTAGTAATTAAGAAATAAATAAAAATAACACGACTTCGTTATTCTAAAGCCAGTTCTGAGGCTTATTTGTTAAGTGAAGCTAGTTCTGCGGCTTATCTTTTATGGTAAACTGCATTCAATAAAATTATAATCTACCGCATGAATTGCATGCGCAACGCCACACGAAAGTTAGGCTAAATACTACATAACTTTCTCGACAGTACGACAGAATTTCGTCATGCTATTCCGTTCAATTGATCACATGTATAATAATGCAGGAAGCTTATTGTTTGTGTGCTTCCTTTGTCAGTTCAACAGCTAGCTGTTAGGAGGTTACCGATATTAGCACAATATTTACTAACCAATTCGTTATGTCCTCAGGACCGTCCCGACCGTGGCGTGACGCCAGCAGAGCGCGAGCGCGAGGAGGCGGCGCACGCGGCTGCGGCAGCGGCCGCGCACACCACCAGTATCAAGCTAGGAGACCTCGCGTCTAATATAATCACCAGAGACTTTTGTAGTCCCACCACCTCTATCATGCACCATAAGTAAGTAGCATTAATTGATGGCTCGTTGATGAATGTTCAACATTATGTATGTATGTCGGAAATACGTTAGTCTCTCGTTTGACTAACCGGGACGCCAGCGCCGCCGAGCGGCGCTCAACAGAGTCCACAACATAACGCTCGACCGGAGTTGAGTAGAGTTTGTCGGTGGCTATCGAACAGTGAACACGTTATGCTACGGCTACATTGTCGCGATAACGTGAACTACACTTCGCGCGCTCTCTGTTATACAGCGAGACGTCGACCGGTGTGCGAGTGAGAGCGCGCGAAGTGTAGTTCGCGTTATCGCGACAGTGTAGCCGTAGCATCAAGAAACTGTCGCGCGTTGTGATAGTTGTGTCATATATCTAGAGTATGTGAATAGCTAGTGTGATTAATTTGATCGTGAATTATAATTTGATTTGAAATGCAAACGGTTTTTCTACTGCGCAATAATATAGTACGCCTTCAGTAGTTAAAATATGACTGACGATAACTAGAGAGATGTACCTTCTCTGTCATGTATATTAAGATTTATGTATTTGTTATTGCGCCACATGTATCGCCACTACAAACTTAATAATTAGTAGAATATGACACTGCTCTAGTTGGCTATTGTCGCAAATAAATTGCATAAGACGTGAAAAGTTATAAATTACTTAAACACACCTTCCTTTGGGCAGCCAGAAATGTTTCTACTTTAACACCTGTAGGTTCGATTCCTGCGCGGATTAAATATTTGTATAGTGACAGTTTCTGTTTTGGCATTTGTCTGTGAATTGAGTACAAACAAAGAAAATGTATATTATTTAGTCGACAGCGAAATATTGAATGAATTGGTTAAGATAACTCTGATTTGTAAAATACATTTAGGTATTTAAACTTTTTCTAGACAGTAATAATATACTTAATGATTCTGTGGATAACTTTCGATGTAGATTATTTTCTGTAGAACGTCCAACTAACTCGCTATTTACTTCTCCAGTAACAGGTTCAGCGTGGGTAACTCTGAAGGCTATGTGAGCGGCGGCGGCGAGGAGTGGAAGCGACGCGACGCGCCCAAACACGCGCCTTACCTCGAGCCTGTCAGCCCGCCTGACAACCATCCAGCAAACAGGTATGAAAGCATATTTATGATCATAATAGCTATAAGCCTTTCATTTAAATATCAACACTATTATTTTTACTTCTTTAGGTACTGTTTATTGAGATATCGTACTCGATTTCACTAATATTAGGAAACACTTAAATGAACAACCCACAATGGTCTATCTGAGCACACGCCGTCCGTCACCGACGACGGCCGAATGCTATGTTCGTACACATAATACACGGGCGCGGTCTCACTCGCACGCCGCCCGTAAGAGCGAGGCCCCATTAGTGCGTTGCGCTGCGTTGCGTCGCGTCATCGCAACGGAACAACGCATTGTATGCCACACCTGTGTTGCGTTGACGCTGCGCCAACGCAACGCAAGAGGGTATGCACGCCGACGCAGCTGCGTCTCAGTTCAGCCTTTGCAATGGATAGATAGTGCATCACTGTCCGTCGTCGCAGCGGAGCTCCGACAACGCAGCGCATCACCCTCCCTCCCGCTTCGTCTCTTGTCCGTCGATCCGTTGAAACGTCGCGCGCGACGACGCAACGGTCTAATGGGGCATGTCATAAAAAATGTATGGAAAACGACGCAGCGACGACGCTGCGACGACGCAACGCAGCGCAACGCACTAATGGGGCCTCGCTCTAACGGCCAGTTGTCATGGCAGCTACGATCGTTTTGGCAACCGGCGGCGTGTCGGTCGTCCGTCGTGACGTCACCGCACGCTGTCTGTAGCGTCTGACGTTTTAAAGAGACCGTAGCCTAAGCCGAGCGTTGAAAATTCACCAGTGCACTTTTATATAGGCATTAATTTAGGTGTCATCTATTGTTAGTGAAAACTGACATTAGTTGCCTATGTCCTCACCGGATCGTAAACTATATATATCTATGAAAAAAATACAGATTCATTCTTCAACAGGGCGGGGAAGAATTAGTTCCAAATTTGATATTTAGGATGGACTGTCAGTCAGCTTGGTGATGATCAGTGATTTGTGTTGAGATGATATTCAGATTCCTCACAAGATTATGAATCTATATTGATGTATTTCTGTATCTATTGCAGAAACAACAGCAACCGTCGCTACAGCTGCGTGGGCTCGTCCGTGGGCGGCGCGGGCGCGGGCGGGCCGGCGGGCGGCACGAGCGGCGCGGGCGGCGTGCTCACGGCCTTCGACTACGTCACCAACCGCATCGTGGAGGTCATGCGCAGCGACGCGGACGAGCGCACCAAGCCGCTCGCCTTCCCCACCACGGCATACGCCTACCCCTACTCTGCGCTTAACGTGGCCACGGCACCAGGGGATTGTGAGTTCATTTAGTTATTTGTTTATTTTGGTACGATGTGTGAGCCGATTGTGATAGCCCAAGTTAAATCATATAGTTCAATTAGACCATTATTTCTATTTTTGAAAGATAAAAAGAAAACCGGCGAAGTGCGTGTCGGACCACGCACAATGGAGGGTATTGTTGAACGGCCGGATCCAACAACACCCACACCAAGGGATAGACGAGAAAAAAAAAAGTCATCCTCACTTTACGTGTGCAGGGAGGCACCCTAAAAATTACAGCTTTCTAGTACTAAGTCTCTGAGCTACGCCGCGGACAGACAGACAGACGGACATGGCGTAACTATAAGGGTTCCTTGTTGACTACGGAACCCTAAAAAGAGGCAGCACAGCGGTTTAAAGATAGCAGAATGTCTATGAATATGTTTTACATTACACTGGAAAGGTTGTCCTAATAGTATCTTGTTGTGGGACTATCATCCAGTGAAACATAGAAAATAAAACCATTTCGAAAATTTTGGTCGACACCATTGTTTCCACCAAAGCGTTTCCACTGACCGACTGTGTGCTAGCTTGACTATAATTATACTATGACTAACATTTGACATTCTTTCCAGCTTCCAACAACGCGACTGCCAGCAACGCCGTGTCCGCTCCATGTCCACCGCCGCCCCCGGAGCCGGCGCCGCTGATGTCGGCGCAGTACGAGCCGCTATCGGACGAGGACTGACGCGCCGTGTCCGCGCGCCCGCACCCCACCGGCTAGCCCAGCCGCTGCTCCGTTATCTGTCGCACGCGGCGGGGCCCGTGACTGTGCGACGCTATATTGATGGCATCGGGTTGAACAGAATCAGGGATGTGGAGATATAGACCCAAGATGTAAAGTCGTGATGCTCCAGCATCACTCCAGCATCGGGCTGTAGCTCCAGCTAAGAATAGTAATGCTTGAGGCAAAAAGCTTCAAGATTGGTGTCGAAACGGTCCGTCATAAAACAATCATCGCCTGAAAATCAGCTTTTGAAGAGGGGCAAAAGTGAAACTTTGAAAATTAATATCCGGCTGTAAATCGAATACCGAAGAAGTAATTGCCAGCTTAGAACTGTAAAACATACACCTGGACCATAGAAGCAGAAGTACCGGGGGCAATAAGCCCAACAGTGGACTAAAACATGCAGAATGAAGATAAAATAGTGGCCCACCTCGCAGTGTACGTGCCTGATAGATAGCGGAGTGGCCAAACTTGTGCGAACATTACCCTCTCTGGATACACGTTAAAGTGATCTTCAGTTATTTTGACGTATTACTTTCATATACACACACATTAACAGACTTTGTAAATAAGTACGAGATTTTTCGTTATAAAGTGACTCAGTAGTGACGTGTATCCAACAGATATCGGAAATAGCGGTGTACAAAAGACATTGAAATAAACTAGTAAGCAAGTATCGACATGTTATGGGTGCATTTCGTGTGATCTCGGCTATGTGTCTGCTGACCTATTGGATCTATTCGTATTAAGTATAGACAATGGTACTAAAATTGTATATTTATATGTTGTTTTGTAATGCAGGGATTAAATACCGGTGTGTTGTGGGAGAGCTTTAAGTGTCCGGTAGTAAGCGATAGTGTGCACTGTGACCCGGGCCGACACCACGCGTCCGCCACGCGAGGCACGATACGCTTATGAACATAATGCTGTCGATTAGTGAGAATACGATTATGAATTGTTATTTATTTAGTTGTTCAACATGTTTCTATTATTTTCTCGTCTAACTGTAGTTGATGAACATACGTGATTAATAGCACTGCCGCTGAGTGACGCCGAGTACCTCACTATATGTTAAGTGGCAGAATCACGAACGTTTCGGTGATTCAAACGATATAAAATAAATAAGAGATGTATTTTTAATCCAGTCTTCCATCGCCACTCCGACAGGGGACTCCCCCACACTAGGCTAGGGATCCGCGCGACTTCGTCCAATATTAGCTACACTTAGGAACTGTATATTTGTGAATAGACGCGCGACTACCGGTCGACACTTGCCCGCATGCATTTCGCAGATTCCTCGTTATATTAAGCTGTCGACGTGAGCGCGCGCCGCTCTTAGTTTAAATTTTTTTATGCTTCGCTTCGGATTTCGCTGTCGCCTCATCCATTAGGTTAGACTACGCGTAGTTCAATTTATCATTTGTTAATTTCGTATTGTAAATATCATTCTGTCGTTCGTTTAATGTAAACTTTGTGTATATCGGCCCGCCACAGCGAAGTCCGGAACGGTCTCCGAGCTATTGAAATCGAAACTATACTCGACTCGACTCGGGAACTGTCTACACTTTATTATACATATAGCGTTAACGTTAACGGAGTAGAGTAAGTAATATAAATTATATACATATATAAAAGTGTATGGTTATTATGTATATGCATTTGTAATTATACAGGTTAGATAAGAGTTGAATTAGAGATTTGATTTGGTTTTTTAGTTAGGCGGGTCTCGTGTGACCGATATAAATATAGTGGGAGAGGAAGGAGCGGCGCCGCCGCCGCGCACAGCTGCTGCGCGCTTATCTTATGTGCTACACTCACCCGCGCCGCTCTACTCGCGTCGCATACTTACTTCCCATTGTCTACACTCATACGTACATTAGTTGCTGTTATATACCCTGTAACTGTCAGTTTTATGACTTCCCTTATCCAATTGTATAAATAAAACTCGCCCTATTCAACTTAATTATCTCTTGAGGCGATATTAGAGCA
This sequence comes from Fissipunctia ypsillon, assembly GCA_947568875.1. Lineage (NCBI taxonomy): Eukaryota > Metazoa > Arthropoda > Insecta > Lepidoptera > Noctuidae > Fissipunctia > Fissipunctia ypsillon. The sequence goes on from OX387662.1 coordinate 10,962,407, forward strand.
GCGCGCGGTGTTTTTGTAAATGTTTTCGAGTTATGTGTAAAAAACGACTGATTAAATTTACTTTGAGCGAGTGTATGGGAGGCGCGGCGGCGGCGGCGCTCGCAAACACATTGTGATTTCTTTATAAAACGTTGTAATGTACTGTAAGTAGCCCAAGAAAAAAATAATCCTTGTAAGTCCGAACATAAGCGAAAAAACAACTTCTGGGAGGACAAATCAATAAAATAAGATGCAAATCTATGCCTGTGTTTTATTTATACTGTCCGATTTGGTGTGGGTGTGTCTAATTATCAAATCAGAAAATTGTTAAGTTACCGCCATGAAAATATGCTTGGCTCAGATCTTGTTCGGCCATCCAATCTTGTTGTTGCAAAAAAAAATGGAACACGGAAGTGATTGAATACTTGAAATGGTTTGACTACTACAAACTGGTTCAGTTGCTTTAGATTGATGATAGGATGAAAGGTCTGATCTTCGGTACTAGAAAGAACGTGGAAATAACTTTCCACGTGCAGAACGGACGCCCAGTCGACCAGTCGCCGCTGGGCGTCCGTTCTGCAGGTTCTCGTACACCTGACTCTAACAAAGTTTGAATCTATATGGTCATAATGGGAGATGTTTTGGTTCTGTAACATTTCAGAACCGTGGGACTCGGAAATATTAGCGGCGGTTTCGGTATGTAGGGTATGCGTGCACCGCACATATTGCCTGGCGCACCGAGATTGCTCCAAGCGTACTGAAATTGCTTAAGACCTTGCTTGCGCCTTGAAATATCCGACAATCATTCGCGACGCTTGTTTTCAATGAAAGCCTGCGATTGCGATTTCTTTCCCCTAGGTTTGGCTCGATGGTTGCTTGCTCGGTTTTTAAGTTGTTATGAAGCGTGTGAGACATGTTTTTGTCATTTATTGTAGTTGTCTCGACGAAACAATCTATCATCAGCCTGCTTACCACTGGCGGTTTTTGACTTTGGTAAAAATTATCTTTAGAATAAATTTGAGGAACTGATTTTGTTGATACAGTTAATTTATCCATCCCCCAATTTATTGAAGGTAGGATTGAATAGTGATTCTGTACTAGAAGGAATTTTATTTAATACATCGCGATGAAAGCCTTCGGAAATCTGGCAGCATAGCCTCGCGACTTATAAGTAGGTATTTATTAAATCGGATCTTCGACCGAACATTATTTGTAACTCAAACTCAAAGCATTTATTTCAAGTAAACCAATTACAGGTACTTTTGAATTGTCAAGGGGTCGGTTAGTCAGAAAGATGAAGTTACATAGTTGGCCATTCCAAAGCGTAGTAGGTTCCTATGGAGAAGAAAGGGCAAGAAACTCTACGGACGCTCTTTTAAATCAAAATATTGGTTACATCATTCATGTTGAAATTATACACGTGAGAACAGTCATCTCTAATCTTATTAGACGCGGATTGTTTCAAAACTAATGTCTCAATTTATTCGAATAACGAGTTGGTAATCAATGTTTCTCTGGGCTCATTTGACCAATCCACCAATGATTTTAATGTTTAATGCAATTCCTCGTTTTGACAAAGTTAAGCATTCATTAATCTAGCAAATCGCTCCAAAAAATATGTGGGTGAATCTTCTTTTAGCATATCCGATTCAAAACGCTCGTTAACATTTAAATCGACAAAACCGGGGGTAGCTAAACATTTCTTTTGTGCATCCGAAAACCGAACGTCATAGCAATCATCACATTTAAAACGTTGTAGTTCCGTGATATTTTTTTCACCCGAGGGTAAGTTGGATAACTTCCGACAAAATCTGAAGTTTGTTATTTTCAGGTCGTCGTAGGTCTAACTCGTTAGTGGTAACGTATTGTTTTTAGCACTAGAATTTGTATTTTCAATGTCGGAATTTTTCGATATAAGGTTTGTTAAACAGGGCCTTGTTGTGATAAGAAATCAAATTGTGTAGGTATAACTTATGGTTCGGGAGTCCCACCTCGCTCTGCATTTCTCAGGGCCGGATCCACTACTCGTAGAAGAGCCACTATCACTATCTTTTGTACAAGTGTCGGAGAACGAACCCGTTTACGCGATACTGAGCCATCATTAACACTTTCTGACTCTTAAGTTATTATATTATTATGATTTTCCATAATAACAACGGAGAGGTAAAAATTTCACGAATCTAAAAACCGAAATTACTGAAATTTTAAATGAATTAAGTAGGTAGAATTTTTCGCGAAGTTTAAAGAACGCTAACAAAGGAACGGCGCGATAAAACGACGCTATAATGACGGCAGAGAGTAATAGTATTCTTTGAATGACGGCAAATCGGGCCATCACACTGGTCTCGAACGTCATAGAGCGAGATCAGTAGAGTTGCTAGCTAAAATCGGTATATTTGTACCCATAATCGGTATTTGACCAAAACATACAATATTCAATCAAATTCGTTTATTTATTGAAAACAAAAACTTACAGACGACTAATTTATAACGAGAGCCCATATCGGTAGTAGGTACCGAAAAATCGGTAGGTTCGACACCACTGTCACCCGATGCGCGCTTAAAATACTTAGTACCAACGGTAAGTATAGAGGGCGCCACTAGCGGAGAGGCAAAGGAAATGCTGACAACAGGCTGAAAGACAGGTGCTTGACTCAAGATGGATTCCGGATATTGATACAAAACCAATAATAAAAGATTTTTATGTTTGTTACTATTTTATTACCTACTACTAAGTCGTAAGTGATTGAAGATTCAAAAATAACACTTATTTAACATTTTAAATGAAATAAATTAAATTCTAACAAGCAGTACTAAGGCTGTAGCTAAAACACGTTTTCATATCTACAAAGTAACACTTTCTTTGAAAAAGTTGAGAAGCAAGGTGAAATAAGACCACGCCGTCTTTATTATCTGCAAATAAACGAAAAGAAATAATTAATAGAGAATGAAACAATTCTGGAGGGAAAAGCTTGTGAAATCAACATTTACCGCGGTGTAGCTGGCCAGTGAAATTACAGAAAATCCATATGTCGTCACATAAACTCCTTTTTGAGCTCTGAAAATACAAAAATAAAAATTAGATACCTGTTTTATTAACCCACTAAAACAAAATAAAACTGCTTACAATCTACAGGTTGTACCAGAAATTTGAGGTCACATTTAAGGGGCGTAGTACTGACCATAGCAGCTTTCTCCATGGGACCAAACATCTTAATCGCGAAAAATCTATGATCAACAGTCCCATACATTTGGGTCGAGTAGGTATTGAAGTTTTGTACGGGACAGCTGAGAACTTTTTCACGATTACAATGTTGGTCCCATGGAGAAAGTTGTTCAGCTTGATGGTCTGTACCACACCCTTAAATATGACCACACATTTCTGATACACTATAATGGCAAAATTCTTTGTTTCTTGCAGTTGATCTTACAGGTGATGTCAGTAGTGTTAAGGGTGCATTAGATATGTTTAAAAAATAAAACATTAAGAAACTGCAAATTCTTTTTTTAATCCTAAAATCATAGATGCCTAAACTAAATATTTATTTATTTATTGTTTGTCACGGGTGAAAATACAGTTCTTACAATTAGCATTATTGTATCACTGTAACATACCTATGGGGTGTACAATATTTATGTATGTCAATATTAATGGCTACCTATATGGTACAAAAAAAAAAAATACGAAAAAATACACTCTTAATTGTTGTTGGTTTTTATCCATTGTATTGGTAGTTTTAGTCAACCTCATTTTACATTCAGTGTTACTATCAGTTCAATCAATATTTTAGTGCACTGCAGAGCGATATTTCATAATGTTTCATTCAGTGATATGCTGTCAAATATTTGCCTGTTTTTGATTAATTTGTGAAAATTAATCAAAACAAATTTTTGAATGCACCCACCCGCTTAACTGACAACAGAACAGAAAGATTATTACTTTATATAGTGTATTATCTATGAGAAAGATGTTTGAGAAAATAAAAAGTAGGTGAATATTGTGAAGTTCACCTGTGAAGCATGATCAGTACTGCCCTCTTGGCCCTCTTAGAGCCGCTGTACCAGCCACAATCGCACAGGGCATCCGCCAAGCACTTGCTCTGTCGCAAACAGATTTATTTGAATGTAGCTAACATAACAAAACACCACGCCTATCCCCCAAGGGTAAGGCTCGATATACATTGCCACGGAACGGAATGGAAGCGAGTTTTTGTAACGATATTGTACATAGCAAAATTAACTTTATGCCAATTGTGTAACGTACAAACTATAGATACGAGCTTGCATGTGCGTGAATTCTCCAGAAAACTCGCGACCTGTTATTTGGCTCTTAGCTAGTTTGTACGTTACACTATTGACATAAAGTTCATTATGCTTTATACAAAAGAAATTGCTTCCATTCCGTTCCGCGGTAATGTAAACTGAGCCTTAGGCTGAAGCGTACCTAGTCCGCCAGTTATATTTAAGTTTTTATTTATTATTAGGGGGCGAGCCTATTGCCACCACCATCATCATCATCATCAGGCTACAGCAGTCCACTGCTGGACATAGGCCTCTCCAATTGCACGCCATTCAGCTCGATTCTCGGCAACTCTCATCCAGCTGCTACCAGCCACCCTGCGAACATCGTCACTCCACCTAGCCTGAGGGTGTCCTACCTTATGTTTACCGATTCGCGGTCTCCACTCAAGAACACGTCTACCCCAACGCTCATCGGTACTACGGTTAATATGGCCGGCCCATTGCCACTTCAGCTTGCTTATTCTGTGAGCTATGTACTTGTAACTTTGTTTCTCTGTCGGATCACCTGGTTCCGGATTCTATCCCTCACAGAGATTCCAAGCATAGCTCGTTCCATAGCTCGCTGAGCAACCTTGAATTTATGGACCAGCCGTACTGTGAGTGTCCACGTTTCAGCTAAGTCATAACAGGCAGGACGCACTGATTGACAACTAGTCTTTAGGCTCTGCGGAATACGCGACGAGAAGACTCGACGAAGCTTCCCAAACGCTGCGCAGGCCAGCTGAATTCTTCTGTTAGCCTCAATCTCAAAGCTGTTCTTAGCAAACTGCAGAGTTTGCCCGAGGTAAACGTTTTCTCGAACAACCTCGAGAGCACCGCCATTGACAGCAATCGGTCCCGGAATGACGTTTTCGTTGAACATAACCTTGGTTTTGTCAAAGTTCATCCGGAGACCAATGCGTACAGAAGAATCAACTAGGCCGTCCAGCATCTGCTGCAAGTCCTGCAGCGATTCAGCCAGTATGACGACGTCATCTTCAAAGCTGAAGTGTGAGATGTACTCGCCGTTGATGTTAATGCTACGTCCTTTCCAGTTCAGCGTCTTAAACACATCCTCCAATTCGTTAGAGAACAATTTCGGGGAAATTACGTCCCCTTGTCTCACCTCTCGATGCAGGGGATATGTTCAGTTCGCCGGTCCTGAGTTTGAACGGTCCAGTTTCATAAAGACATCTCAGCACTTCGATGTAACGCCAGTCGACTTGGCATCGCTGCAGAGACTTCATAAAAGACCAGGTCTCGATTGAGTCAAAAGCCTTCTCATAGTCCACAAACGCAAGACATAGGGGCCGATTATACTCCTCGGATTTCTGTATAATTTGCCGCACTGTGTGGATGTGGTCTATGGTGCTGTATCCTTCTTGAAACCCAGCCTGTTCTGATGGCTGAAACTCGTCGAGCCTTCGCGCTAGACGAATCGTAACGACTCTTGAAAACAACTTATATACGTGTGGCTCACGAGCGAAATGGGTCTGTAATTCTTCAAAGGGGTTTAATCACCCTTTTTAAAGAAAAGAACGACTACGCTCCTTCGCCACGCTTCTGGAGTTCTCCCAGAGAACAGGACGGAGTTAAAGAGCTCCCGAAGCTCTTTCAAGACAGGACTTCCACCCGCTTTCAGGGGCTCGGTCGTAATCCCGTTCTCACCAGGGACCTTTCCATTTTTAAGCTGTTTAAGAGCCACTTCGATTTCGTCTTGGCTGACTTTATGTTTTTTGTAATTTGCAAATCAGTATTAAGTTGTATGTTGATTAAAGTATCATTCGCGATCGTAACAAATATGCATTTATAGAATTATAATCATCAAAATCAGTGATACAACTCCATAAGTTTGTATAATCCTATTTGTCAAGATTTCATGAAATAGTCATTCAATAGAATTTAAAGAGTTGTATTGATGAATTTAATTATGATATTTATTTAAGTACATACTTTTTATGGTCGCGAATCATATTTTGATTAACATGCAACCTAATACTGACTTGCAAATTGCAAAAAAACGTAAGAAAATTTGAATTTCCCGGGCTACCTGGCGCTTTTGCCTTAAACCTCGAAGTTTTATTTAGAAATGGTCATAACGCTATTTGTCGGTTGTCAGAGCCTCGTTTGTTATTCGGCAGGGTGCACCACGAGCAGGTGAGGAAGACTTGCGGCACTGAGATGGTAAGTGTGCCCTTATACCCCATATTGCCATCAACCGGGCACAAATCTAGACTCCGGGCTGCTATTGAGAATTCCCTGATGGAAAAAGCCAATAACACTGCCCTACCTGGGAATCGAACCCACGACCTCAAGCTCAGCAGATGCGCTTGCGACCACTAAACCAACGAGGCAGGAATGCACCTATTTTTCCAATATTAACGTCATCTGTAGGCATGCAGGTTGTATAAGGTTCTAATCGTTCTAATACTTACAGAATCAATGAGTTTCTGTCCATACCAGCACAACAGCCAGGTCTGTGTCAGTGCCGTCACTAAGAACGACTTATACGCCACCTCGTTCCATTCCTCGATTAACTGGATGACAACAATTTTATTACTTGCGACATATTTGTCCAGCATAAACAATTATTATTTCTTTTTTTCTAAATACGTCGCCATTCAAGCCGTCTGTTTCTACACGTCATTGTTTTCGTAGTACGAGTACACTGTGACACCATAGATATATTTGTATGGGCGACGCACTTGGTTTGTATGGAAAGTTTGTACCGAAAGTGTTGACATTAATGCCGCCTCTTGCTGCGGCCGTTGAGTCGTCTCCGTGCTCTGTATCGTGTAAAAACTGGCCAAGTGCGTGTCGGATCACGCACAATGAAGGGTTTCGTAGTTGGGATGTATATAAATTCATCCCAATTACACCAAGAACAAACTTAACTTTGTAGTTGAAAAAATGTTCTCCCATACATCTGATCTATATATACAGGGCGTCCCACGGATATGCCACATGGAGGGAAAGTAACTTGAATATTGTAGATGGAACATTTTACTGAAAGAAGACATTATTTGAATTTAAAAAACAATTTAAACTGCATTCATAGATATTTAAATAATTACATGGTTGAACCGGAAATCGAACTCGTTACACGAGAAAAATAATCACCCTGTAGCTTTATCATACCGATCGAAAGGCTTCATCATAAGGATTATTTTTTGCTAAATAACATAGTGTCAAAAATAAAAGGAAGACCATGAATTTTAACATTTTTAATACAAAATTAATCAATTTATCAATGCTCAAAATGAGTCCCTTCCTGTTGAATACAAAGTCGCACTCTTTTGATTATTTCGCTCCCTGTCGATTTTTTGATCTTGTTGTGGTGTATATTTAGAATAATACGTCTAAGTTCTGCTTGTAGCTCGTGGACACTTTCACACCGGTTCTTGTAAACTAAATTTTTTTCCTTTTCCCATACTGAGCTTTTCATTTTTCTGAAAAAAATTTCACATCAAATGTTAAAATTCATGGTCCTCCTTTTATTTGTGATACTATGTTATTTAGCAAAAAATAATCCTTATGATGAAGCCTTTCGATCGGTATGATAAAGCTACAGGGTGATTATTTTTCTCATGTAACGGATTCGATTCCCGGTTCAACCATGTAATTATTTAAATATCTATGAATGCAGTTTAAATTGTTTTTTTAATTCAAATAATGTCTTATTTCTGTAAAATTTTCCATCTACAATATTCAAGGTACTTTCCCTCCATGAGGCATATCCGTGGGACGCCCTGTATATACAGGGTGTAAGGGACAGCCCTCCGCATACTGATTGGGGGAATTCAGTATAGGAATTCAATACTAAGATGACCGGCACATCAAATTATTTCAGGAACGTAAATATAGGAATCCAATAAACCTAATTTGTTTTATTATCTCCAAACACGCGTAGCGAACGGCAGCGCAGTGAGCCTGCGGCCGCCGAGTATTTCATCATCCATTGCTGATTTCTTGAATTTAGCTGTTTTATTTACATATAAATGGAGTGCTGCGTAAAGATAATGTAAATTAACATTAAAATAAAGGAATAGTAACTGAAAATATGATTTTAAAAATTATAATTTTCCTCAGAATATTTCCGGTGGAATATGATTCAAAATAAGGAGTTGAATGCACCCTGTTAGTTTGCGGCGGGCTGTCCCTTACACCCTGTAGGTACGTCACAGTGAATTCTCCAACTGCAAATGTAAGATTTGTAATCACAAAAAAAATATGTAATAAAACTACAAATTAACGAATTTCGGACTTTTTCCTTCACTTTTGCTGTGAGACCTTGCTTCTTGCCAAATTTTATGATTCTAAGCCAACGGGAACCCTTTTAAGTATTATCATTAATTTATTTGCGAGTATTATCAAAATATGTTGCATAAATGGCCGTATTTTTTATTGCGTTGACTTAGAAATTTTTTAGTGCTCCAAGGGACCGTAGACCTACGTATTTTACATCCACGCGTTCCTAAGAAAAAGGGTCTTGACAGACAGACAGACAGAAGAACGGACAACAAAGTTTGAAACCTTAAGAATAACTCCTTTGGAACCTTAAGAATAACTCCGAATGTAAATTATTGATGAACGGCTAAATAACACTAACCACGCAACAAAATCCACAGAAGCAGATAATGATGGAGCTGTTCATGAAGTTTATCAGTAGCGCGAGACTGAACATCTTCTCCACGTCGCCTGTCAACCTGTAAGGTATAATGATGTAGGCTAGGTTACTCCTCAAATCGGCAGTTTGTTACTGGGTTATATTCTAGGTCTCCCAATTCAAGACCTATTCTTGAACAAGACTTTCGAAGAACATTTGGATGAAAAACAAATGTAATGAGTGCCTGTCAACCATTCGTAAATCACTCTACTTACCTGATCAACGCCTGATGTCTCAGCACAATTTCTGTGATCTCCTTCTGATGCCTTGCGTCCCAGTCATTGGCGTCGATAGCCTTCACTCTTTCGCCCTCAGTTCGAAGCATCTCTTCGCTGAGTTTAGCTGCGCAGAGTAGGTATACAACGTAGAAATACAATAAAAACACAATAACCAAGAGTACGCTATACAAGGGTTACAGAAGAAAATATTCATAACATTATGCGCCTACTTAATGCGGTAGGAGGAGGAGTCAGTATACTATACAACGTGTAACGTTAAATGCGCAAAACCTCTTAAGGGGTAATTGAAAAAAAAAATCAGCTGTTCAGTACATTTATGTTCGCATAACTCGTCAAAATGTAGGGAACAGCTGTTTTTTTTTTCGCGATTTCAGGTTTGGTCCCATAGTAAAAGTTGTTCATAATGATGAGTACACCCCCCCCCCCCCCCTTAAAAGTTTTTGCGCATTTAACGTTACACGTTGTATACACTATTACATTTTGATCGGTTTAATCCCTTGGACGGGTGGTTTAACTTACAAAGTACTATTCATCAACAACTTACACAGCATTGTATCTCTTAAAATTAAAGAAATAGGAAGTGATAACGTAACATTCGCAAAATGCATGAAACCAGTAGTAGCGCCGCGAGCGAGTTACCTACTTACCTACGTCACGTCGTCATCACGTCGGTGCGTACCTAACTACATACAGTTACCTGTTTTTCTTGTTCACTTTGAATGTTATCTTGTCTACCACACACACATCCTATGGTACGAAATGAGTTTCGAATCATCTACCTCTACCTACTACTGGTTCGCATTGATTATTCACCAATGCGAGAATTGAGTCGAGTTTAAAAGAAAAAGTAATTTAATTTTTTAATTTTATCTTTACAAATCGACGGTGTTTCATGCACCGGATCGACCCTCTACGGGATTAAAACGATCAAAATGTAACATTGTATATCTATGATACCCACATGGGTATCATAGATATCCGTGGTGGGTATAGTACTATTATGTCACTAAATATTATGTCCATATTACTATTATATCCCATACACGTAAGTTAGTGTATTTTCGAGGTCTAGCCTCAGCTGTCGCGCTAGCAATCTCTGCACCACACCACCTGACCAATGTGGCATTCAGCATCACACACGAATCTTTGTAAGTATCTAAGTATTAGGAACATATCGTTGAGCTCCTTAACTTTTAAGTTGAGCTGTACGATTACTGACAGATGCTTGCACTGACTGGACAGGTCCACTCAATCTGTGTGATTCTTTCCTCAAAAGACCATTTTAGACACCAACCTACATGGTCTTCACATGATCTGACCAAGATTATGTCTGGACTTTAAAGAGACTGTGACCTCTGAGTTTGTTTCGGCCTTTCTTCTCAGAGTAGTCAGATAGGAAACGCCGGCCTCATCTAGTTTAAAAAATAGAAATGTTTGACGTGTAAAAGTGTTTGTATAAACTTACTAACAGAAATAAAATCATTTATCATATTTTCTTAAATATAGGTACTAAAGTACTAACCCATCGGATAAGACCTGATGAGCTGCTGGTCGACCGTGACATAGAACAAGCGCCGCACACGTCTGGCGAGCAGGCCGAACTGCGTGGTGATGTGGCACAGGAAAAGGCAGAACAACATGTCCCACGCCACGTTCATCCAGATCACCATTAGCGCTGGCAACCAACATAACACCATGCAGTTTATGTAAGGAGTGACGTGGCTTAGTGAGTTGTGAGGCTCACGTTCTTCAGGACGTTACTTTCCATTATTCAGCCGAAAAAGTCCACTGCTTGACATAGACCTCCCTCAAGCATTGCCAGCTACAACAACCGGTCGTGCGCATCACGCATCCAGTGGATTCCCGTGACGTTTACCTGGTCATCTGGACGTCGCTTCGTCGCTTGACCTGCTCGTTGTGATCATTCTAGCAACACGTATTAGTCAAAGACTTTAGTTTTTCGACACTGCGCTTTTTGGGATGAGAAAATGCTGCGTAGCTTCCCGACTGCCTTGCCGAAGCGAATTTGACGTTTGTGCTTTGTCTCGAAGCTGGACCTCTTGATTATATTCCTACCGAATGAAGTGTTACTTAATTATATTACAAACCGTGCCAGGTCTGCACAACGAGTGTGATCTCATAGTAGATAGGCTGGTAGGGGTCGAAGGGAAGCCAGTACAAGAAGTGCAGGGTCATGGGCGAGTCATAGCCGCAGTAGCGCGCGATGGTGATGAAGTATGGCGGCGAGAGGAAGCTGATAAGTAGCGCGTTGTTGCACCAGTAGTAACCTGGGAAGGACGAATTAAACAGTACTTTGGTAATAGGCATTTTAAAATTGGCTCCGCGAGAGACGTCTTAAGCTGTGCCGGTGCAGCGGTGGTCCGGCGTTATGCGCTACCAACCTGCTGGCACATTTTTCTTCTCGTGGCACAGCTGCTCGATTTCTGTCTTAAAAACTGTGTGATATGCAGTTGTAGTGTAAGAAAAATCGAAAAAACCATAGAGTGCGTGTTGGAGCACGCACAATGAAGGGGTCCGTAGTTAGGATGACTTTCTCCCAAGAACTTAACACTGTAGCTGTAGCTAAAAAACATGTTCTCCCATACATTCCAACTGCAAATGTAAGTTGGTCGACTATTACTCGTTAACTTGTAAAGCTTACTTAGCTGTGATGATTTTCCTTTTAACTTCGTTATATATTATACACTACTGCCGTGAATTTTTTCACATATCCAAAAACAACCGTTTAGCTGGCATCCACTTGACTCAACGACACCCCACACCATGCTACGAGAAAAAAAAATCATCCCCGCTTTACGTGTTGGGGTGATACCCTAATTTTTTTTTTGAAGATTTTAATTTTACCACTTTATCGGCGTGATTAATATGTATACCCGTGCCAAATTACAGCTTTCTAGTACTAAGAGTCTCTGAGCTAAGCCGCGGATAGACACGGACACGGCGAAACTATAAAGGTTCCTTGTTGACTACGAAACCCAAAAAATTGTTGGATGGAATGATGATAATCACACTTCAAATACTTAAAGATGTCACAAAGACGTACTCGAATTTGCAGGACCTCTGGATGTCAAGAACTTTGAAATTTTGTCAGGAAGTTCATTCATATGGAGGGGGAACAATAATAGTTTGGGGTTTGTCACAACAAACCTTTAACAATCAAGTTGAGCTGCCTGATCGCTCCCTTGATGATGTCGTGCTCCTCATCAGACACCTCTCCCTCCGGCCACATGTCTCGCAGCTCGTTCGCCAGGTTCTCGTACACTGGGCGGTGGATCACCATCTTGATGGACTTGAAGACCGCTGAATGAATGAATTGGTGTAAACAAGCTGAATCGCTTAGTCACAAAAGTTGGCAGTTAAGTTAGTATTTTTTTTATGTACCGGGACCGGTCTACCTAACTAACCCACTGCAAGGCAAAGGCCTATTCTCATACAGAAAAGGCATGAGCATTGATCACCACGCTTGCTCATAGCGGGTTGGCGATTTCAGACTGCCTATTAATTATTATAAGTCCGGTTTCCTCATGACGTTTTCCTTCACGTGTGATAAAAGCTTATCGAGTACAGTCGAATTCAGTCTTTATTATTCTCACAGAACAGATAAAAGAGGTTTATAATATTACGGATAATGTATTGTTATTTGTATACATAAACACATACTTAATATCGACATTGCTTACAACTTGGTACAACACTATCGATACGCATGGATTTCGCTGAATTTAAGCTTTGGCTCGGCGCACGCGCCTGCGCAGTGAACGCCATACATTGCGCGATCGCTCACATAGTACAGGATGGTACCCATGTATCGAGTCGACGGCGCGTTGTGTTCCACGCGCGCCTCAAAGAGATGTCAGCACTATTGACGGGGTCCGCTAGGGCTGATGCCAGCTAGGGTTGCGGGATGTTCGAAAGAGTTACCGTGGCCCCAGCACAGACAACAGAAGGAACACGTGTGGGTTTTAGTCAGTAAAAGCCTGACACGCCCTTCCGCTCCGCCCAGAGCGGGAGAAGTCATTTGATGATTTCCCATCCACAAAAAAAAAACCCATGATTGCAAGCAAAGTAGGTATAATTTTGCATCTGTTTGCAAGTGTATCGTTTTTGTCCACAACTACACAATACACACTGGGCTTCTTTTCCGACGCGTTAAAATAGCGCAAGATGGCATAATTCTTTTTTTTTGCGCGGAGCTTCGTACGCTGTCACAATAAGAGCGCGATTGTTGTTCGGTGAAGAAAATTTCGGTCGACTTATGAGCGTTTGCTCATAAGTGCGGCGCGCCTACCCCGCCCACAAGGCCCTTCTAACCTCTTTTATCTGTTCTGAGATTATTCTCGACGAAGTTACATCAACCTTGACCGAGCAATTATAAAATTCTTAGCGCATTAATACATTACTAAAGTGCATACGCACATAGCACGACACATCCGAAGCAGGGCATCATTCGGAACACCTTGATGGAGTCGCGGAAGGTCTGCGCCTCGTACGCCGTCGTCACCATGCTGACCAGCTCCGAGGGACCCGCCAGGAACAGGTTCATCAGCTCGAACCAGTAGAGCATGTCCCACCATTTGCTAGTGTCGAAACACGCACAAAAATTTATCTGAGTAGGTAACCTTGCAGTGAAACTAGTGGACGCAAGACTAGGTACCTACCCATTAGGTTAATAGACGTTAGTTGATAAATGTCATAATGAAAAATCAATTTTCTCACTGACTGACTCTTTAACAATTCAAAAGTGCCTGTAATTGGTTTAATTGAAATAAATGCTTTGAGTTTGAGTTTGAGTTTGAATGGCGATGGCGGAACCAACTCTTGTAATTAAAGATTCTATCACGTATATTTAGTACCCAATTAGTACTATTTTGTACCTATCCTGAAATTTTTGTAGGTACATCACACGGCATAAACGGAACTTCACGATAACACTGGTCCCGCCATTATGATGACGAGACCACGCCTGTACTCCAAAACTACAACTAATTACCTACATCATTCTGATCAAACCAGTATTTAGTACCTCCAAAAATAAACAGTGGGTAACGGAGATCGTAGTAGTTTCTGTACAAAATATTTTTTTTTATTTTTGACTTTTCTACGCCTGAATAATTTAACGAGCTAAAATACTTCAAGTAAAAAGTTGCAGCTACATTTCGTGCAGGCGCTTTATTATTAATTATTTTGATATTTCTCGGGACCCTAGGGTCCCGGACCTTTGGAAGGCATACGAGGGGCCGAAGCCAACTCGCAGAGGCCCGTTAGACGCTTTCAATGGAAATGAGGCACCAACCGACGATTATCCCTGTACGTACTATGCAAGTGCACCCAAGGATAACCCTTCGGTTGGTGTAGGACTATTGCAGGATATGGAGACAAAAAAAAAATATTGGGCTATGGGTTTGGATGGCTAAAGTGGACGGGTTATCTAAAACTATGGAAGGACCCCTGCCTGAGCAATGTTTGATAAATAAATACAATACACGGATAAAATGGCAGGGGCTGACTTGCACACTCAACAATGGGCCCCCGGAAACGGTCGCTAGCACATAGTGTCGTAGCGACAAGGGGGCAACATGTCCTGAGGTGCTTAAGAGGAGTGGAGAGGTATTCCACGGCTATCAGGACAATCCCGGAAGTACGGTCAAGATCCCTACCAGCATCTTACTGGAATACTTCCTTCCTCCGAGCACGTTTGCTCTTGAGAATCTCCACTCAAGCCAGCCAATAAAGGCAAGAATGAGGTGGGAGGTCAGTTCTCGTCAGTGTTGACTCCAGCCGGCCAATAAAGGCAAGCCAGAGATGAGGAACATGACTTTTCCCGGGAGATAGGGTCCGTGGGGTCGCTACTGCCCAGCAGCTCGCCACATGCTGCCCTGCGGGTTTTTGTATCTCTCTTGGTCTGGCTCCTCACCCTAGACCTGTTCCGGCAAAGGAAACCCTACCGGCACAGACCTATAGTTTGGAGCGCGCAAGCCCCACTACGACGTCAACGTAGAGATACGGCGATGGGGTCAAAGTGGAGATACGACGATGGGGTTATTAATTATATTATTACTAGCTTCCGCCCTCGACTTCGTCCGCGTGAAATGTTACCACGACCCACCCCCCGTCGCATCGCATCGCCTGCCCGCGCTGTTATTTCGTTTTCGCTTAGCGCTCGTTTTTACTTTTTTGTTTTTGGTCGGCCTAGCGGCTCGGTCATAGCGTAATGTTACATACTTGTTTAATTACATACTTATTCAATTCCTCAAGAATTGGGCTATAAAATGCAAACATATTTTTTAAATCCGACAGATTGTGACAGAGATTAGTGCGTTCAAACAGTCAATAAAAAATAAAATGTTTGGGTAATTAATAGACTAAGTGCTAAAAATAAATTTTTCAACTTCATTCTTGCTTCCTCACTTCTCAAAACATTGCCGTGCACAGTTCCAATATATCGATACCAGAAGTATCAATTAACGTAAGGGACATTTTGGCGAAAATGAGTTATATATATCATTGGATTCAGAATTTCCTGCTCTATCGATTGGTATTATTAAAATTTCTCTATCGTTAAAAAAATGTTCCTAACAGTACAAATTTTAGGACTGCGTAAAACGATTTATGACAAAAAAAAATTTAACAATCATTAACATTTTTTATTTATCTGAGTAGGTAACCTTGCAGTGAAACTAGTGGACGCAAGACTAGGTACCTACCCATTAGGTTAATAGACGTTAGTTGATAAATGTCATAATGAAAAATCAATTTTCTCACTGACTGACTCTTTAACAATTCAAAAGTGCCTGTAATTGGTTTAATTGAAATAAATGCTTTGAGTTTGAGTTTGAGTTTGAATGGCGATGGCGGAACCAACTCTTGTAATTAAAGATTCTATCACGTATATTTAGTACCCAATTAGTACTATTTTGTACCTATCCTGAAATTTTTGTAGGTACATCACACGGCATAAACGGAACTTCACGATAACACTGGTCCCGCCATTATGATGACGAGACCACGCCTGTACTCCAAAACTACAACTAATTACCTACATCATTCTGATCAAACCAGTATTTAGTACCTCCAAAAATAAACAGTGGGTAACGGAGATCGTAGTAGTTTCTGTACAAAATATTTTTTTTTATTTTTGACTTTTCTACGCCTGAATAATTTAACGAGCTAAAATATTTCAAGTAAAAAGTTGCAGCTACATTTCGTGCAGGCGCTTTATTATTAATTATTTTGATATTTCTCGGGACCCTAGGGTCCCGGACCTTTGGAAGGCATACGAGGGGCCGAAGCCAACTCGCAGAGGCCCGTTAGACGCTTTCAATGGAAATGAGGCACCAACCGACGATTATCCCTGTACGTACTATGCAAGTGCACCCAAGGATAACCCTTCGGTTGGTGTAGGACTATTGCAGGATATGGAGACAAAAAAAAAATATTGGGCTATGGGTTTGGATGGCTAAAGTGGACGGGTTATCTAAAACTATGGAAGGACCCCTGCCTGAGCAATGTTTGATAAATAAATACAATACACGGATAAAATGGCAGGGGCTGACTTGCACACTCAACAATGGGCCCCCGGAAACGGTCGCTAGCACATAGTGTCGTAGCGACAAGGGGGCAACATGTCCTGAGGTGCTTAAGAGGAGTGGAGAGGTATTCCACGGCTATCAGGACAATCCCGGAAGTACGGTCAAGATCCCTACCAGCATCTTACTGGAATACTTCCTTCCTCCGAGCACGTTTGCTCTTGAGAATCTCCACTCAAGCCAGCCAATAAAGGCAAGAATGAGGTGGGAGGTCAGTTCTCGTCAGTGTTGACTCCAGCCGGCCAATAAAGGCAAGCCAGAGATGAGGAACATGACTTTTCCCGGGAGATAGGGTCCGTGGGGTCGCTACTGCCCAGCAGCTCGCCACATGCTGCCCTGCGGGTTTTTGTATCTCTCTTGGTCTGGCTCCTCACCCTAGACCTGTTCCGGCAAAGGAAACCCTACCGGCACAGACCTATAGTTTGGAGCGCGCAAGCCCCACTACGACGTCAACGTAGAGATACGGCGATGGGGTCAAAGTGGAGATACGACGATGGGGTTATTAATTATATTATTACTAGCTTCCGCCCTCGACTTCGTCCGCGTGAAATGTTACCACGACCCACCCCCCGTCGCATCGCATCGCCTGCCCGCGCTGTTATTTCGTTTTCGCTTAGCGCTCGTTTTTACTTTTTTGTTTTTGGTCGGCCTAGCGGCTCGGTCATAGCGTAATGTTACATACTTGTTTAATTACTTACTTATTCAATTCCTCAAGAATTGGGCTATAAAATGCAAACATATTTTTTAAATCCGACAGATTGTGACAGAGATTAGTGCGTTCAAACAGTCAATAAAAAATAAAATGTTTGGGTAATTAATAGACTAAGTGCTAAAAATAAATTTTTCAACTTCATTCTTGCTTCCTCACTTCTCAAAACATTGCCGTGCACAGTTCCAATATATCGATACCAGAAGTATCAATTAACGTAAGGGACATTTTGGCGAAAATGAGTTATATATATCATTGGATTCAGAATTTCCTGCTCTATCGATTGGTATTATTAAAATTTCTCTATCGTTAAAAAAATGTTCCTAACAGTACAAATTTTAGGACTGCGTAAAACGATTTATGACAAAAAAAAATTTAACAATCATTAACATTTTTTCTTCTCAGAAAAATAAAAATAAATAGGAAGTCATCGTATTAAATAATTTACAGCCTTACCTAAACCTCAAATCAGTCAATTTAAAAATCTGTGATAGCTAAGCTGTAAAACCTGAAACTAACGTATCTAGATTTGACAGACTTATTTCCATGGTCTTAAAATAGCATCAGTTTTAGTAGATAATCTATAGTAACATCAAATTCCAACTCTATAAAAGTCCTTTATAATAGAATTACGCATAATTATCTATTTGTCTTGCTGCTTACGCTATGCTCGATGGTTTACACATAAAATATTATTAACGTAAGGGACAAACTAAACATATTTTTTTAATGTAAGGGACATGCTATATTTTAAACCACTGGGCATTCCTAAATCTTTCGGTTATATCCTGAAAGAAGAGGAAATTCTAAGAAACTTTGCTCTAGACACAATTAAAATTGGAGCAGACAGTAAAAAGTTATAGACAGATTTAAAAAAATAAAATCGTTTTTTGGCTCTCCTGAAAAACCGTGGTTTGTCCCTTACGTTAATTGATACTTCTGGTATCGATATTTTGATAAGCATAATGTTACCATGTCTTTCACGGTTTGTTTGATTACTTCGTAATCTTGGTATTGCTTATTATCTTTCAAGCAATTGACATAAAAAACTTTATACGTGGGTCTTCATTTTTGAAACAACCTAAATTGTATAATATCTTTGTGGAATGGTTTGTATAAGTCTAATATAACACTGAGAAGACTTGCAATTATGTTTATTCAGTAACTGAAATGATTCATCAAGTTATTCCTTTCTTGTTTTAAGCTTAGTAAATGCTTTTACAGCTGCTCACTTTAACGTAGATGAGTCGTCACGTACCACTTCATTTGGTGGTGTATTTTTTTCAGATCACGATTTAAGTCATTTTACAATCGTGTCCATTGTCTGACTCCGACATCATTTGTAATATAGGAAAACTACGCTTACCATCAAAAGTTTGAACTGTGTGTGTACCTACACACATATAAAAATAATGTTTCATAATTTTCACGTCGCGACGAGGCCCAAATTCTTTCGAAATGCTGCCATCCAAACTCATTATGACTCTGTGTTTTGCAAAGTATTTCTTGTAATACAATTCTTGAGCTGATAGACAATAGTAGATTACAAAATAAGGATGTAATGATAATCAAATCGTTATAAGGCGGGCTTTGCGCCATAAGCCATAAAGATAAAAGGTTGGGTACCAAATTAAAGCCGAACGTCCACCGCCGGCTAAACTAAGTTAGTTTAGTTTAGCTCGCATAGTTGAGCCAATTTTTCATACATGTGCGTCCACTGCAAACTATGCCAGCTAAGCTAACTAAAATGAAAATACTGGCTCAACTATGCGAGCTAAGCTAAGCTAACTTAGTTTAGCTGGTGGACGTTCGGCTAAAAAATAATTAATTTGGTGTTTAATTTGGCGCAAAGTTCTTAATTTGGAAAAATCATGTGTATATTCAACATCATTGTCTTCCATCATAGAATCAGCAAGAGATCGATGAACAGATAGTGCGGAATCTGTTTTCAGTTTTGTGCTTAGTGCCGAGCGTTTCAAGGGTGACATTTTAAGTTTTCTCGAAAGTTTATGATTGAATTTATTTTCCGCATTGCTTAAGGTATCACCTACATGTAACAATTTTTTCATTCCTTTCAGTTACCATAGAATTTAATTAATTCATGTGCCTTTATAGAGACTGTTCTATAAATCCGAGAACATGGTTTCTTCGCAGCCTTCCATATTTCTTCTTGTAACATTTCAGCCTATACCTACATGTTTTGGTAAGGACCACTTGTTTCTATATTGAGAAAAAGTTAAATGAGAGCTACTTCTTTTAACCACCTTAACAATGGGCTGATTTTTATCCCAGGAGTAAATATCTAAATGAAAAGTGATGTACTCGTGGTTCAAGTTTTCATCTTTAATATCAAAATTCGAGCTGGAGTCGTCCGTTTCAATTTATTCAATAAATTCTTAATCTTCTTTTGTTACAGAATCGCCCTCTTTATCAAAAAAAAAGTGATAGTGTCCTTTTAAGGATACCTAAGTAAAGACTAAGGATTCATTAAAAAGTTTAAATCCTCACTACTTTTGGAGAAAATTTGATCACTTGAGTGTAGATAGGTGTGGTTCTTGAAGATACTCACATATTGTAAAAAAAAACTTTCTTTTGGTGCTCCAAGCAAACTGCACCTTTTCTTCCTCTTTTTATGTTTAACAAATATTTTTTAACTATCACAAAAATATACACCTTGAAATCGTTAATCTGATAATCGTTCCTTAATATAACAATAACATAAACTTAATACTCGACGAGATCGACCTTCATCAGTGTTCATTGCAAATAGCTAATAATTATTATGTACGAAGTTTGTTTTTTGATGCGAATGGCGAATGAATATTTCTTGACATTCTTTGGTAATCCTCAGAGTAACTAATAGTAATACTAAAATTTTGGAAAATATGAATGAATACCTGCTTCACCTGTCCAAGTATTATTTGAAACAGAAATCATTGCGCCAAATGAATGAAATAATAAAGCGCCTGCACGAAATGTTGCCGCAACATTTTTCTTGAAGTATTTATGCTCGTTAAATTATTCAGGCGTAGAGAAAGTCAAAAATGAAAAATTAATTTTGTAAAAAAACTACTAAGATCTCGGGTGACCGAGATCTGTCGACTTTTGGAAGTACTAAATTAGGTACTAAATACTGGTTTGATCAGAATGATGTAATTCGGTGTAGTTCTGGAGTACAGGCAGGGTCTCTTCATTATGACGCATCATAATGGCGGGACCAGTGTTATCGTGAAGTTCCGTTTATGCCATGTGAGGTACAAAATTTTCAGGATAGGTACTAAATAGTACTAAGTGGGTACTAAATACAAGGTGGAACAGGACAATTGACATTCCTGTAATCCACGTAAAGAGAATCATGTTCTTTACCCGTATACAAAAAATCAATCAAATCCAATGAATACTTTAGCTACAGGAAATTATTTTTCATTTTCTTATTTTTCAACATGATGTAGATCTGAGTCCGTAATAATAGGTAAACATTGCCGCCGCCGCGCTTACACCCCGCACCGCAGCGTTGGTCAGTGACTTTTCGTAAATCAAGCGTGTTTACTTTTTATGCAGTTGATTCTGCTATTTATTTTGTTTGAGAACTGCAATTTTTAAATTTGCCTTTCTAATCTTCGTGTTTTAAAATGTTTCGATGGACTAGTACTGTGCTCGTTTTAATTTAATGTCGTACGTCCAGATCCACATTGTGTACGTGGTAGAAACTTTCAATTACAAGAGTTAGTCCTGCCATCATGACGCTTACGTTAGTTGGCCATATAGTAGAAAAGTGATAATCTCAACATTAACTCGTTGTACTTACAATATGGTTGCTAATTTTCTAATACCTACTAAACTACATAAGTGGATTTAATCATATATCAGCACCCTAATTGCGTAACACACTATCAATCGGAATCTGAATCACTTTGAAGCAACGTAAATAACGCAATGAATGTTGTTGAACTGTCAAAATGAAACCGATTCCGATTGATAATGCGTTACGCAATTGCCCTGCGGGATTGAGATTCTTTTTCTGCAAAGAATCTCAGAAATCGCAAAGAAGCGACAATGGAGCTTTAATGCATACGTGGTTTCCTCGGAGATTTTATGTGTCATGCGGATGGCCACCCATCCCAGCACCTTCTTCGTCGGCGCGAATGACTCATCATAGTCGCTCTTGTCGTACACCTAGTTGGACAGTTGGATAAAATTTTAAATCAAAGGTATTTGCAGTATCTATAGTAATCTAGTTAGAAATGTTGTTTAAGCGATGAGAAGCAAGCTATTTCGCAAAAAAAATCACATTAAAGTTCCGCGAAAGGACGAAGGAAGTCACCAAATGCAATTGAAAGGATTGCCAATATTACTAAAATATAAATTGATGGCAATTGATCGTTTCGGGGTCCCCTTACAAGAAGTACTTACAAAGGTACTTACTCCAAATACTATACATATAGCCTGTAGATACCTACTTGAAAAGTACATACCTACTTTGGTAATGTTTGAATAATCATTATGATCATTGTTATAGAAGTAAAATGCAAGTGTAGGTTTATCTTTTTTATTTGAAAGGGCAAACTTCCAGATTGGTCCCATTTTTATCAAAATCCGTAAAAGTATTTTCACCAACAAGTCAAGCATTTACATTCAGAAAGTATCATTTGGTGAAGTGGAACTAACGAAGAAGGCCACAGATGAGGGCACGGGAATTCTTCAATGTATTTCACGGGTGGCGATAAGATATCTCGACTAAGATAGTTAAGCGACTATGACGAAGCAAATTTAAATAAATGGTTCTGATGAAAATGGTATCATCGAACTAATCTGATGATGAAGCCGGAAGGTAGGCACTGTGACTCCGTAATAATACAGTGTATCCTAACCGTATTTGGGCTTATTGGAATTGTCATGAGATGCACTCTGGCTGGCTGAATTTTAATGGTAATTTGCGTCAAATTGCGCTAAGTGAGTCGTATGTTGTGTGGCCTTGATTGTCAGAAGACAGATTTCAGATTTCCATATATATATAAAAGTGTCGTCGTGTGGCTGATTTAAATAATTTGTTGGCGACGGCGTCCAAACCTGATAAAACTACGCCTTCCAAACTTCTGACACGACTTAGCGCGACATTTATTTGCCTTTTTGCAAAGTTTTTATTTGAAAGGGAACTCCTGTGGTCGCATATAAATTTGGTTAAATTCTTGAGTGGTTTTTGAGTTACTTCAATAATACCTATTTTTTTTCCATATAGTGTATATTGATGATGTTATAATAACTTCCTGTCTTTGTTATTTACTTAGCAAGTAGTGGTATACGAATTTGGGTGGGGTACCACAACTAAAAAGTGGAAAATAAAAACTTATTTATAAAAAAAAAAACAACAGACTTCCAAAAAAAAAACACTACAAAGTGAAAAATAACTTTAATTTCGGAAGTCGGTGGCAAAAAACGAAAATACTAAACCAAAGACACCGACTTCCGAAATTAAACTTATTTTTCACTTTGTAATTTTTTTTTTTGGAAGTCGGTTCTTTTTTTTTATATAAATAAGTTTTTATCATGAAAAACAAGTACCTACCTAATCAACCCATTCACCGCAAAAACTATTAGCAAAGTACTTGCAAATACCAATTTAGAACATTCTAAATTAAATAAATTAAATGCTGCTTACTCTCTCATTAGTTCTTTGCTTTGACTTGCTCTTGAAGCATTTTCTTAGCAAAGACGTCATTCTGCCGCAGACCGTGATGTCCTATTGTTTCATATCGAGGCACCGCACCTCACCATTAATTTTCTTAAGCCCGCCGTGTGACAAAGAACACAGCCCATATGAAAATTACATGCCTTTTACTTTGCATATAGGCTCGGCGCACACACCACTGTTTCTGTTTCTTCGTCGCAGTTGTAAATAGGTAAAATGAATGAGTAGAAAAGTGGACTAGGTACTTAGTACAGGGTTACTGGTAATGTCGGCAATCCATTAAGGGGATATAGGAGAGGTCATTTGCAACCAAAGTACCCCTTATGACTCCTATGCAAATGGCAACTACATCTTTTTGAAATATAGTGTTATAAAACTTTACCCCATAGATCACGCATTCACGCGTACTAGCCACGCAGCGTGACAAGGCAATCCAATCTGCCCTTACAAAGTGACACCGACATCTTAACCTTAGAACCTATAATAGCAACGTGACATGGCATCCCATTCTAGCCTCGCAGCGTGACGGGGCATCTCGTAGTAGGAATATCGGCCAGCTTTGATTCCACCTGACTTAAATAAATACATTATTACACGAAGTTAGTCAAAGCTGCTAGTTTCAAAACGTATTATTATTAAAAGCCTGATGTCCCACTGCAGGGCAAAGGCCTCCCTACTCTCTTTCCACTTCTCTCTGTTTAAAGCTGCTAAGGACCAGTTCTTGTTGAAGGAGTCCAGCTCATCCCACCATCTCCGTCTGGGCCTACCGCGATGTCGCCTGCCATCAAGAGGGACCCATTGGGTCGTAAGTTTGGCCCATTGGTCGTCTGTCATACGGCAGATGTATCCAGCCCAATTCCATTTTAGCGTGACAGCTTTCCAAGTGACATCAGTTATCTTTGTGATGGAACGGATGGTCGTATTCCTAACACAGTCTGTTAGTTGGATACCCAGAATACTCCGTTCTAT
This sequence comes from Fissipunctia ypsillon, assembly GCA_947568875.1. NCBI lineage: Eukaryota > Metazoa > Arthropoda > Insecta > Lepidoptera > Noctuidae > Fissipunctia > Fissipunctia ypsillon. The sequence goes on from OX387662.1 coordinate 10,986,546, forward strand.
AGCCCTCTGGAAAACCCCGAGCGTGGATTTCTGCTGATTTGTCAATGACCATGTTTGAGGATGGGAAGAATGCACACGTCAATGAGTATTCTCTTAAGGGACAAAGGAAGATCACTCTTCATTAGATCTTTCATGGCCCAATAGCTCTTCCAGGCATTATCGGTGCGTCTTGCAACTTCTTTGTTTTCTCTTGCCTGGAAAGAGACAATTTGACCAAGATAGAGATACTCATCCACGTATTCAACCTCCGCACCCGCCACAGTGATCCTGCTATGCGCGCAGTTCGTCATCAACTTGGTCTTTGACATATTCATCTGAAGTCCGACCTCTAGGCTTGCCGTGCTAAGAGCGTCTAGCATCTGAGTCAACTCGGAGGCTGAAGACGAAAAGAGGGCAATATCGTCGGCGAAACGGAGATTAGATAATCTCTTATGACCGACCATAATTCCCATTTCCGTCCAGCGTGCTGCCAGCTTTCGGAAGACTTCCTCCAGCACAGCCGTGAATAGTTTCGGAGACAGCGGGTCGCCTTGCTTAACTCCTTTCTCAATCTGGAAGTACGGTCCCGTCATGGAACTGATCTTAATCGCTGCAGTGCTGTTCCTATAAATAGTTTGTAGAAGATTAATGTAAGTGGTGTCTATGTCTTGATTCTGCAGGGCGTTAAAAAGTGAGCTATGGGTGATACTATCGAAAGCTTTTGAATAGTCCACAAAGGCGATATAAAGTGGGAGCTGGAATTCTGAGTGTTTCTCGATAATCTGGTTGATGGAATGAAGGTGGTCAGTAGTAGAGAGGCCGCGGCGAAATCCGGCCTGTTCTGGGGGCTGTTGTTTGTCGAGTGATCCTGATATTCGGTCCTCGATTACTTTAATAAAGGCTTTGTACAGGTGCGAAATTAGACTGATGGGGCGGTAATTATTAATATCTGTTTTGTCACCCTTTTTATGGAGAAAAATAATCAATGAGTGGCAAAATGTGTGTGGTAAAATTCCGGTTTTTAATATGTTGTTGAAAAAATTCGTAATATATGGAAGAAGAACCGGCTCTCCTATTTTTAAGGCTTCCGTCGTTACGCCATCATCGCCTGGTTTCTAAAAGCATTTTTACCACTAAGCATTTTTAGGTGGAGTAAAAGAAGTACACATGACCCAGTTCCTTCAAAGGGCAACTAGGTATCATCGCGGACATTTGCGGTGGACCACTTTTCAACCTTATTGCCTTTAAGGTCGAAGTGGCTCATAGCAACCGTCCGCGGTTGTACCTGCCCGCATTGCCTTGTAGTTGTATCAGTGTGGTTATCATCAACCATCCAATTGGTAAATTATATTAAGTATATAGGTAGCTCAGCCTAGAGAAGAGAGTAGGTACTTATCTACCATCTTCATTGCGAAAGGGCAAATTTTTTATTGACACCAATACCTATATTACTAAAGTATCTACTGGATGTGGTGAAAACAAAAAACAGCTAAAAAAACCTATAAGTACCTAATGCTTTTTGTATAGGTGTACGCTTACTCTTAATAAAAAGAAACCTCTGTTTATGTTATTATTGTGTCACAGTTAATATTTAATTACGTTTTTATTTCTCTCTCTGTATCATTAAACCCGTGCTGGCGTAATTAAATAAAAAATAGTAATTACAACTTACCGGTTTGTGGAAGCCATTTATAATTAAATGTCCAGCAATTATTTAGAGTAATGAAAAAATAAAAAGTAATGAAATTCTGATTAAACACAATAGGTATTAGAAAGGTGTAAGTGTATCGACGTATTACGTACCTACCTAATTGTTAAGTAAACTAACAGCCCGCGCCAATTTGCCGTGATATTGTTTATTCTTCTTCCTACTAATGAAGAAGAAATACGGACCTTAGTATTAAGTTAAAAAACGAGTGTGCAGTTGTCGTTGATAATATAATTATCTATATCATTTTTAAAACGATTCACTGATAATAGGTATATTATTCCTCCACTTACCTAAGAACATAATTATGCAATCTCTCTTTCTTTGCTGGAATATTTCCGCGTGCTTTTAAAAAAGCCAAAATTGTTACCCATTTTTAAGTCCGGAGTGTTAATAACTATAGACCAATATCCATACCTACTACCTACGTTGTCAAACATTTTAGAACGATTAATGAACACCACACTTACCTACCTACTAAATACCTTGAACAAAATTCTTTTTTGTCTCCATCACAGTTTGGCTTCCGATCTGGTAGGTCAATAGCTGCTGAAGCTGTCCTGAACTTACATATCACGTAGTCAATAAACTAGATATCTAATAAAATACAAAAAAAAACCTTTTTTGCAAAAAAAGAAACAACTGACTTCCAAAAAAAAAAAACACTACAAAGTGAGAAATAATTTTGATTTCGGAAGTCGGTGTCTTTGGATCTGTATTTTAGGTTTTTGCCACCGACTTCCGAAATTAAAGTTATTTTTACAATAGCGTAGCCATACAATACAATATACAGGGTGTAAGGGACAGCCCTCCACAAACTAACAGGGTGAATTCAACTACTTATTTTGAATCATATATGATTGATATATGATTCGGTGGTATACCACCGAAAATATTCTCAGGAAAATTTTCATATTTTTTTAATCGTATTTTCAGTTACTATTCCTTTATTTCAATGTAAAATTACGTTCTCTGTACGCAGCACTCCATTTATGTAAATAAAACAGCTAAAAACAAAAATCGGCAAAGGATGTTGAAATACTCTGCGACCGAAGGCTCGCTGCGCTGCCGTTCGCTACGCGCGTTTCGCCACGGCTGCACGGTAACGATACATTGCGTGTGAAGTAATAAAACAAATCACATTTATTGGATTCCCATAACGTTCCTGAAATAATTTCATGTACCGGTCATCTTAGTATGATATACTGAATTCCACCCCATCAGTCTGCGGAGGGCTGTCCCTTACACCCTGTATTATGACAACTGTTCATCACATTTTGCAAAACATTGCTTTGAGGAGTTCTCCTCACCGTCAGCTCCACTTCGCCATATGCATTGTGACGAGCTTATATTGCTTAGCAATCATTTTAAAGTAATCGAATCGCAACCCGTGAAATACTTATTATTGAGCTGTTCCGGTGGCCATCTTACCATCTGTAGTCTGCGTCATCAGTTCCACTTCACCAAATGATACTTTCTGAATGCAAATGCTTGACTTGTTGATGAAAATACCAAAATCGCTATGCGTTTGCCTATTGCGTTGGTTTATATTTGAGGAGTTCCCTAAATTCCTCAAGGATTCTATAATCCGAATTGGATTTTGATAAAAATAGGGCTAATCTGGAAGTACGTCCTTTCAAATAAAAAAAGAATTTTCCAAATCGGTTTATAAATGACGGAGTACTGGAGCTAGACCACCACCTCTTAAAGCAGTATTATTTTAATCTTACTTGAGTGTGGGAAAGAGATGGAGCTAGACGTCCTGTATAGCTCCATCTATTTCTCACACTGAAGTAACATTAAAATAATACTGCTTTACGAGGTGGTGGTTGCCCCCCTGTGAGGTAACAAACATTTAAAAAAAATTTAAAAAGCATACAACCGAATGATAACCTCCTCCTTTCCTTGAAGTCGGTTAAAAATACCTTAGCCATTTACCTAGATTTAGCTATAGCATTTGACACAGTATTTTGATAAAATAATTAGAGAATATGGGAGTAAGAAGTCTACCACTTCAACTATTCATAGACTATTTGTCTAACAGAACAGAAACTATTAAAGTAGATAATAACGACGAACTTCCTAACTCAAACTCAAAGCATTTATTTCAAATAAACCAATAACAGGCACTTTTAAATTGTCAAGTCAGTCAGTAAGATGAAGCTAGTTGCCCATTCCAAAGCGTAGTAGGTACATATGGAAATGAACAGGCAAGAAACTCCACGGACAGTCCTTTAAATCAAAATATGTTTACAAAACATTGGTTACATCATTCATGTTGAAATTATACATTTGAGAACGATGCAGAACGTTAAAAGTGTTCAAATTAAAAAGATAAAAACAAAAAGAATTAAAAAATTAAATTAAAATAAGCCGTGGCAGCTAAGAGATGACCAGTCCCTACTGACGGCGCCCGTTCACGAACATGACGCATGGATTCATCATTTTTTCACCATTTTTAAGGGAGCTAAATGATTCAGCATACGTGCCACCATCAGCGAGACATCCGTTTGCATGACATCCTCTCAGCCGCCAGGGCACATTCAAGTCAATGAAAGACGTACCCAGTAAATGGTAGCTTTATATTAGGTACATAGTACTCACACATGTGCCTAATCAGTACGGCATTCCACAGGGTAGCATCCTCGGTCCAACATTATTCTTAGTTTATAAATATAAACGATTTATGTGACATCAAGCTGTAAAACGGTAAAATCATCACTTTCGCCGATGATACTGCCTTGACACTCGATGCTAAGGCCTGAAACTGCGTTAAGTGGGCACCCGCGCGGTTTCATACAAAAGTGCTTCGTCGCGGGGACCTGCGCCCCGCACCTACGCAACGGGGCCCGCCTCCGTGCGACGGAACCCGTCGCGGGGGCACGCGCGGTGCCCGCCAGCGGTAACACGCATGGTTCACCGTCGCCGTATCGTCTTAGCTTCCAACAACATATTGAAATCCTAATTAAAATAATTCGAAAATTAATCTACATATTTAAAAATCTAAGACATTATAACTGATACATCAGTTACTGATCGTCAGTTTACTTTGCACTATGTCAGTCTTGCTAGTATACGTATAGGTACATATTGCATTACCACTTGGGGCGGTACCTCTAAAACTTATATTATAAACTAGCTGTGCCCCGCGACTTCGTTCGCGTGGATGTGTTAGATACACAATATACTAAAATAACAGCCACATTTTAATATAACTCCCTCGTCCCCCGACCCGTCGCCAACCGTTGAATCGCCCGCCCGCACTGTTCGTTTTCGCTTAGTGTTCATTCTGACTGTTTCTTTTTGCTCGGCTCCTAAGGATCGTACCGTGATATTAAATAGCCTATAACTATCCTCGTGAATTGGGTTATCAAATGCAAAAATAATTTTTCAAATCAGACTTTTTGTTCATAATTTCGTGGGTTTTAATTTTTTTTTTTTGCGCGGAACCCTAATTATTTTTCTAAAATAAAAGTAGCCGAAGTTACCCGCCGTAACATCAGCTACCTATCAGTGAAAGTCCCGTCAAAATGGGCCCAGCCGTTTCGGAGATTAGCCGGAACAAACAGACTAAAAATTTTAAAAATTGCTTTTTTGTTATAAGTGCCGTTTATACTTTCATATGCATTTAGTAAAATGTTGTTATTTTGACATTACAAACAGACACTTCAATTTTATTTATTTGTATTGTATATCTTTTACTCTATACAATTACTAACTATACAAAAAAAAAGGAAACTTAGGCGTCTAATTACTCGTCCGCATCTCTGTCATTGTAGAGAAGATTTAGAGAGAGCCCAAAAAGCTATAATAAAAGTTAGTTGCTTTTTCCCAATCCTCTATCCAACTTTACCAAAAACACTGCCAAGTGCTAACGGTCCGGCAGTCTATACTCCAACATGTAGCTTCGCTAAAAATAAGCAATGCCTATTGATTCAGTGCCAAGACTGCAGTTTGTTTCAAAACATAGGTTTAATTAAAAACGACTATGGACAATAGTCCTAGGTTTTGTTATAGTAATCCTAAGGCCAGGACCTGGACTGGAGTGACTGTGTTCTCAGCATACCTAGTGCTTCTCATATTGGAAATATACATAGAGATATATGAAAATGGCACGCATTTGCGCATTTACAATAATATGCTGCGTTTTTTTAAATAAACAGTGTTCATGAAGATTGTGATAATAAAGAGATAGGTACTGTATTTTTTTAAATTTTTAATCTATTATATTTTTCTGTGAATCTGAGGTTGTACCTACCTTGTACGGGTTGTAGTAGTTAACTCCGTGCACCGGTTTGTAAGTTCAGTGAGTAGAAGGCGATTATTCTCAGAGTTGTTGATAGCTACAGTTATAACAATAATTAATTGATTTATGATTTTTTTTTTGGATTATTTTTAATCGGGCGCCGTCATGACCAGTCTCAACTGACGGCGCCCTTTCACGAACATGACGCGTGGATCAGCGCCACTATATTTAAATTCCTCAATCATGTTATTATATTATGCTAAGTTATCACATGATGCTTACAGAGTAAGCAGAAAAATGTGCGGTCGTAGACGTACTTACATCTGACCAATTTGAAAACAAAATCCCGTGCACACGTTGACCACATCTGTTAGCAAGCGTTACTATAGCAGCCGAGTGCTCCAAGCAAGAATAGTCCTTACGATGTATAGATGTTCGTTTCTTCCATGGTACAGATGAGACCGTACATAACCTGCTCTAATGAGGTGGTAGCATACTGATTTTCAGTATTTTATGTTCTCAGCGTGCTGTTCTTATTTCTGACCTTTTTCTTTCTAGATGACCGACTTTCATCAAGACCCGATGATCGTTAGAGCAGACAATAGCAGACTAACGTGGAATGCTCTCAAACAGATGGACCGATGATAATAATGAATTTACAGTGTGTGCTGACTGTATTTCCTGAGCAGTGGCACAGCGATGTAATCTACTGTTATATCCTAATGAGTGCAGCATTACAAGTGTATTGAATAAAATACAAGTATATCATACCGTAGTTATTTAATTACCAAATCACACACAACACAATATGTACACAGTACTTCCATACTTCGGGACTTCTTTGGGTAACAGTTTGTAGTTTAACAAATACGTTCCAAAGCTTTTAACATTTGCAACTCTGTAACACAATGCAGCTTCTGAATTATATCATGATTAAATACAAAATACACTATAATAGTGATTTTTAGAGCACTATACCTTATTGTATAGATCTAGGTTGTAATAAATATACTTCAACATACACTTTTACATTCGATCGGGCCGTATACATCTTACTTTACGATACTGTTTGGTGAAAAGTTTACTATTTCTACAAATAGCATAACTTTGGTTTATACAATGTGCAGAATTAGGTACTGATATTTTGCGGCCAAATTCACATTTGAATTTAAGAAGAAATTGAATATTTGACTACTCAAAAGCTGCCAGTAATACTTATGTGAATGTATTGAAAATAACCGCACCTAATCACGATACCACTTAAATAATTATACTATGGTGAGAATGTTATGTGAGAACAACTAGCGACGATTTTCAACCAACAACTACTCCAACGCCAACACCAATTCCAAGCAACTATTCCAAATATAATCATGATTGCTGCCGACTTCAAATAAAAAAAAATATACAATATTAACCTCTCCTTGAATCCTGCCTGTTTGAAACAGATACTTATTGTTTGGCACCATACCGACGATTTTTCCATTCCGCACAAATTCATTTGCATCCACACTCCTTACATCCATCTCTGAAAAATATAAGGTTGACAGGTTCCGGCGGCAAACGAGACAATAACTATTAATGTTGTGACTGCTACAGCCATAGTGTCTTTGAAAATGTTAAACAAGTTTCAAATACATTTCCCACATGGCAAGGTCCTGCAAACTCTTTTAGATCTGAAATATTCATTAATATTGGTAGTTCATAGCCGGGAAAAAGTATCTAAAGGGGTTTAACATTGCTATTCCGCGACTGTACAATAACACTCGTATCCCATTGGTTGCTTCACATAACCTGCTCACTGTCAATTTATTGTTTAGGCCCGACCCCCTCTACAATCAAGGTGTTTACTTGTTAATGAATTTCACTCCGGTGACGATGTTCTTCTTAAGTTCGGGGAGAGCTGCCTTGAGAAGACACTCTTCGTATTCGTTCAGTTTGCCGTAGCCTAGGTTCTTCTCGACGCCATTCTTTCCGAACTGTACGGGGTTGGCGAAGTAGGGGGCTTCTGTCAGGCTCGACTTGATGTAGGCACATTCCACGACGTTGCTCTCGCCCTGAAAGATAAAATAAGTGATCAGATGGTAACTCAAACTCAAAGCATTTACTTCAATTAAACCAATTACAGGCACTTTTGAATTGTCAAAGAGTCGGTCAGTCGGTAAAATAAATAATTAATTGATTGATGATTTTAAGATTTTTTTTTTTGGATTATTTTTAATCGGGCGCCGTCATGACCAGTCTCAACTGACGGCGCCCGTTCACGAACATGACGCGTGGATCAGCACCATCCAGCTCCATTTTGCAGGGAACCGAATGATCCAACACACGCGCCACCATCAGCGAGACAATAACTATTCTCCTCCAGTCGGTAAACAGCATATTTCGGGTATTTTTGACAGATTGAACGGATTATACTCTCCAAACGAGTTATATATTATATATATCGCGCTATTACATGACGTATGATACTCGTAGTTCTTTTTTGACGTGAAAATGTCTTTTCGCTCGGTGAGCACTGAGCATTTTCTCGCATATTAGAAAATACTGTGAGATTCAATGGCGCAGCTACAACAATTATCATTAGAAAAAATTGCCGAAGAAAAAATTGTTCGGTTCTCATAAACCCAGACATAAAAACTGTGGGTTTATAATCTTATGATGTATTAAACTGGTATTAAATATAATTATTATGTTACCTATGTGATGTGATACACAGTTACATAGGTTTACCATATTATTTGGCAATAGTAGCCATTAAGAAGAGTGGTTGTTCCGAAGGGAAGCCGATAGGAATCGGGTTGTATGAAAGCTACGCCCCTGGTGAGATTTCATATTTCGTGACTTGTATACTATACAAGAATAATGCATGGAAAAGATACGCTATGTCTGTACCAATTTTGAGGCAGAATTTCATTTGACGTCACCCCCCGCGTGCAGACGTATGCGCGTGACCCTCTATATGTATTTGTGTGACCCTGGTTCAGTTTTCACGTCATAGCTAAACTGGGAGAACAAATATATATAAATAGTGGTTGAGTACATACATTGAGTCCCCTGAGGATAGCGTTGGTGAGTCTTGCGCCCGCCCACGCCATGGAGAGGGTGGCTGAACCACCACCGGCCTTAGCCTTCACCACCTACGGAAACAATAAGTTTATGAATGATAATAAACTTTACAAAGTTACTATAATACGAAATACAAACATGTCAATGCTTTCTATCTCAACTACAGCTCAGCCGTCGAGAGAATGCGTTCTTGACTCCTGTCAGTTTATACTAACGAATATGTGTTTCGCGAATTTGATCCTTATTCCAACTAGAAATTGTCCAACTGACTGGTGTCAGGACGGTAGGTAAACCATTTATTGTCTGTAAGTTTGTCAGAAAATAAGCAAGAAACTGATTATAACTACATTATTAACATTGATTTGGGTTCTGAAATTGTCAAACTGTGTTACAAGGAACTTTTGGTGCTCGAATGATGTTGCCCAGGGGCGTAAACAGTTGTGCAATGGGGAAGAGAACTGTCAAAATGGCGCTGTCGTAGCTAGTTCCCAACACAAGCTCCCAATGCAAGGCGTGAGGTGGTTTTATTTTATTTTTGTGAAAACGCGTTGTTGTGTTCTCTACTCGTAAATACTCCGAAATTGGAGTCCACCATTTCCTGAGGGACCCTAAAATTAGATGACGGTGGCTTTTAAAGCTATTCGTAGAGATTAAAAAAAAAATAAACAGAATTCGAGGTAAAGTCAGAAACATTTTGAAGAAAGTGATTACGAGGACATATTTTATTTAAGGTTTTAAATTCGGACAATTTCCATGTCAATACATGATCTAAAAACTGAAATAAAACCGAATGAACGAAATGTCGTAGGCCATAGGGACCTAGCTATGATCACGCCATCTACAATTAGCTTTGCCTGACGTTTTGTGAAATGCATTGAAAAATAAGACGGCAGCAATTAGTTTCGATATTAGCCACGACCCGCGAAATTCTTGTACAAGCTTTACTTGAAGAATTATTCTAAAGACAATGCGATATCAATACTAGATGGCGTTGATGTGTTTACTAGTAAACTGATACCAACCTCAGTACCAGCTTCCTGGATCCTCTTAGTAAGAGCCTCAATCTTGGCCTGGTCGCTGATCTTGGGCGCTGGCTTGCACTGGGACAGCAGGGGGATGATGGTGACTCCTGAGTGACCTCCAATGACGGGGATAGTCACCGTGCGCGGGTCCACGCCGTTGATGACGCCGACGAAGGCGCACGAGCGGACCACGTCGAGAGTTGTAACGCCGAGGACGCGGTTTGGGTCGTATACTCCGGCCTGTTGGAATAATTATAGTTACAATAAGAATAATAATATGTATTTATTTGCAAGAATACGAGTACCTCACAGTCACGTTCACTAATTTGTGGGTATATACACTGAGCAACATTTAAAAGTGATTTTCTCCTACTGTATTGATAGGAATTTTCATTTTTTTTTATGAAATAGGTCTCACCTCAAAGTTGCTGCTTTGATAAGTGTACCTATAAATAAGTGCTCGTGACTGCATAGCCACATTTCGCCAGTTATGAGATTCTTCGCATCCGCAAGCAACGCGATCGCGTTACAATTAGACCTACATGAGTATCCGTCACGAGTATCCGTTTCATCAACAACGCGTTGTTTGCAAAGGACGTGACAACTCGAGATCATTATTTCGCAGACAGATTTGTTTGTACAACGTACGCATTCGAAATACATTACAAACAAAACTGCAATAGCTGTATGAGTTAGTTTTAAGGTAGACTGTAATAATTTGTGATTTTTTTCTGTATTGGGCGATGTGGTCGCTAAGCGACAAAGCCCTTTAAAATTAAATAAAAAAAATAAATAAAAAGATACTAGTAGTTTATGAAACTGTTGCATAATGAGGGGTATTAAAATACGAGTGTTTTAAATACTTACCTGGTTATGTGCAATTTCATACACTATGTTATCTACTCTCATACAATGGGATTGAACCTATTAAATAAAAGATCATAGCCTTTTTTGCATTTGCCATGCAATAAAGTCGTAATAGCATTTATCATATGTTTAATTTTCTCGACTTTGCTGGTTGATTTTGAGACGTTTCCGTCACCGCATCTATAAATCGAGCGGAGTCAAATTTTCTTCAAATTCACTGATATCAGACATTTTTAACCAAGAATAAAAAAATCCCCACGAAATTCAGTAAGTACAACAAAACGTATGAATGACGCTAAACTCCAACACATCACCGCGCATGCACTAAAGCGGCGCTGCGACAGACAAGTAAAAATTGGAATCAAAACTTTTTTTGTAATGCAATAAAAAGGGAACGCTCCGCATAAGCATTCCATTAGAAAAAAATAATTGATGGAAACTCCTTGGTGATATTAACTTCTTGGATTTGCCCTGTAACATTATATTATTAGAGAACAAGTGTTATTTTTAAATTTCGGTATTGTGTTTATAAAGTAGATATGTCAATATAAACTCGTTTTGAAGCATTGAGAAGCATGCACGTACGTTAGTACATAGTATCTCAATGTTTTGAAGTTTATAATTCGAATTTTACGATATGAGAGTAGATAAAAGAATTTATTGTCTTGATGACTGATCACATTAGTATGCCACTGTGGCGTAATTATAGTTCACAGGTACGTGTTACGATTGAGGAAAACGTTGAAGGTAATATTATTGCACTAAAGAAATATTTGTAATAATATACTAGAAAAACAGCCAATTTTAATAAAACTCCCTCATCTCCCGACCCGTCGCGATGCACCGCCGCCCGCGCTATTACTTTGTTTTCGCTTAGTGTTCTTTTTGACTTTTATCTTTTTGCTCAGATCCTAAGGATCGTAGCGTAATGTTAAATAGCCTATAACGATCCTTAAGAATTGGGCTACCAAATGCAAAAAGAATTTTTCAAATCCGATTTCTTGTTCACAAGTTCATGGGTTTTAATTTTTTTGCGCGGAAACCTAATTTAAAAAATATATAAATGTAGCCTATGTTACTCCCTGTAACATCAGCTGTCTGCCAGTGAAAGTCCCGTCAAAATCAGTCCAGCCCTTTCGGAGATTAGCCGGAACAAACAGACAGACAGACACAAAAAAAATAAAAAATAGCGTTTTTGTTATAAGTTATTAGTATATACTTTCATATGCATTAGTATAAAGTTGTTATTTTGACATTACAAACAGACACTTCAATTTTATTTATTTGTATAGATGTGTAGATATAGATATAAATAGATGTAGCTTTTCTTACATTGACCATGAATGTCATTGAGGTGTTTAAATATATGTTTTAATTAGTTGCTGGTTTTTACACATACATACACTAACTCACGCCTTCTTCCTATGTGGGTAGGTAGAAACTATTTCAGGTTTTTGTCGCCTCATATTACAAGTTTACATTGTACAGTTTCACACTAAGATGACGTACTATCGACTAACGCCAGGCCTTTCCAATTTTGTTTGCAAGCTGCAATTGTACTTATGACAAAATAAAACAAAGGACTATAGGGGCAGAGATCCTTCTATGATTTATAGTCCCCGCCAGATAAGAAAAAGATACGAAAAAATGTTAAGCCAGTGTCGCTAACACGATTAAAACAAACGTATCGCGGTACGAGGCGTCCTAGACGCATGCACGTGGTATGTTTTTTTTTTGTTTGCATTTAAGTTCGAGACTTTTTAGTACAAGCGAGGTTAATGACTTTTATTCCACGCTTATCTGGTAAGGTATAGTGCAAAAAGCATCTTTAAGGTGTAAGCGTTGAAGCGTCGGGTGTGGGTCGATCGTAATGTAATAGTTTTTTTTTTTATTTATTTAGTTCGTCATCAATTACGGTTTTGCACAGAATTTTGTTTTTTAGAATATATTTTATTGCTTATTTTATTTATTTATTTTATGTCCGTAGGTGTGTCCGTGGCATCACAGTGGGCCCTGTCAGAATATCAGCGCTGCGGTATTTGTTTTTGTATTTCAAATATCGCAGCATCATGCTGAGATAGGAGCCTTTTTGGCCTCGCACAGGTCTTCTTTGTTTTGTTTTTTTTTCTTTCCTTTTATTTTATTTGTGTTTATGATATTGTTAGTTTTAATGTTTTTTTATTGTTGTATTTCCTGTGCGTGTCCCAAATAAAATATTTTTCTTTCTTTCTTTCTAAAGGCGTCCGTTTTGTCGATAGTACCTATAACTATACAGAGAGATACATCATTTAAAACATGGTAGCATGCAAGGTCTAATTCAGTTAATCGTCAGTAAGCGTATCACGGTCACAACTCGCATGGCGTATAAGGTGTACTGGGGTAATTCCGACGGGAATTTTTACGAGATGTCTAAAGGTCTACATTTCGGTTAGTTATGTAAAGTAGTTTCATATTTACTGCCATTAATAAGCGACTTCGGTTAACTTAATGAAAAGATTTAACCAATGGATATATTAGATTCATAAATATGTAGTTGGATTCACTAGATAGAGCATTTTGAATTTTTGAATTATAATTTTTTGGTTTACGGGAAATTACGAACTATATTGGGGTTATTCCGAAATTATTTAAACGTAGACTTTATTGTACTTTGACCAAAGGTTTACATTTCTTTTCCAATCGTATTTACCCCTTACACAAAATATCATGAGTTTTGTATTTCGGAATTACCCCAAGAAGAGAATTTTATGGATTTTCGGAATATACCCTTTTTTGGAATTACCCCAGTGCACCTTACATCTCACGCAATCTATTTTTGCTTTGATAGCGAGTTGATCAAATGTTCTTGAATTACTAGTATAGGTAGTCAAAGAGGACTTAAACAATCGAATTATTCTTCAGTTGAATCTATGCGGGAACTCCACGTCCACCTAAGGATCATTGTCACGATGTTATAGAAATCATGCACTTGTTATCAAAAGCAAAATTGTATTTCTTAACGCACAAAATAGGTACCTACTGTTTATTGCGCGATACCATAATAATATAAAGTAGGTAGATTGTGCGTGCGTAACTAATAATGAATTCATTCTTTGGCGTAATTATAGATAATGTATTAGTAAATAAATTATCTATTTATATCCACATCTCGATAGTAAGTATACTCATTCATCTAATTAAGTATAACTCATTCAAATAATATTATAAGCTGGCAACCCGATCACTCTTATAAAAAGGCTGACTCGCTCATTTCTTGTCCTTTTACTTCATTGCCACTGAGGGTAGTTGGATCGCTGCTGGGTGTAGATACGGTCGTCTCCACATAGGTCGAGTGAGCCATTTCCTTGAGTGCTGTTTTTCATCTGTTTATTGTGTTCGGTGTTATTTTGTTTCAATTACATTTTTGTAGGTTAAAATAAAATTGTTGTAAAGAAATAAATGTTAGGTTACCCTCCCACATGGTTTTCTTTATAACTTATACCACTTCTGACCTAAAAAATATATATAAAACATGAACACAATGCCGCAATCAATAAACAAGAACTGCCGTTTCTGTCAATAGCTTTTTGTTTTAATGAATCCTGATATACCTACTGGACATGCTGCACGAGTATTATGCCTTGTTCAGGGTGTAAAATGAGCGTTAATAAGTTTTTGCCGTTGCTATGCCATCGAATCAGAAACGAGGCTATTTGTTGGAGAACAGTAACCAACAGAGCCGGAAGCTTTCTTAGATCGCTTATTTTAGATTTTAATTGGTTAACGGCCACTTGCTATAATAGGTATATCTTGAGAGGGCGAATCATAAGCAGCCATCAAAGACTGCGGATCAAGATTGGGATTGAGATACATTATAGAATTCTGGCTTTAGATAATCTAAAAAAGTAGATTCAAAGATAGTTAAAATAATCTAATTTGTAATTTAATAATCTAATTTTAGCACACACAGGTGTACCATATTATTTGGCAATAGTAGACATTAAGAAGAGTGGTTGTCCCGAAGGGAAGCCGATAGGAATCGGGTTGTATGAAGGCTTCGCCCCTGTAAGATAGTAGGTACGAGGTTTGATGCCGGTGGCAACCTTATGTGTCACAGGCCGTTAAGCATTTGCCTGTGGACACGTTCGAACACCAACAAGTGTCGAATGCATTCGAATTTGATAGGATAGGCAATTTGTTTTATATTGAGTCAGTGGTCAAATACCGTGTTTGATGTAATGTCTTTCCTATATGCTATTAAATAATAATATGGTGCTCCGACGTGTCTGATTTATCGTAGCTACGTTTACAAAGCACACACCACAGTATTTCATATACACGTAGTGATCTGCTCGGTCCCATAGTATCCTTGGCAGATCATTACAGTACACAACATAACATTACACCTTGTTTACCCGAAGGGTTGGGCAGAGTTGTATCTACAGTACACCCACATTTTGCTAGATATGTTTAAGTCCCATATAATAGGAAGCGAGCCTATTGCCATCAACTGGGCACAAATCCAGACTCCGGGATGCTACTGAGAAATTCCAGATAGAAAATCCCAATAACACTTTGCCGAACCCAGGCACCGAACCCAGGACTTCGTGCTCAGTAGTAGCGCTTGCGACCACGAGACCAACGAGGCAGACTGACAGTAAGATAGTACTGGTAGGGTATTTTGATTAAAAGATAATTTACCGACAAAAATGAACTGTAGATCTACTCCCCCCCTAGACTAACCCCCTTATTCATAAACGTTGCTTGGGGTAAGCAGATTGCAAGCTTAGAATACAGAAAGATTGCAAGACTGATGAATTTCTCTGTCACGTGCCTGCCATGCCTCGGCACGGTCTCTCGTGCATTTAGACTTTTATCCAGTAATTAATGTTAAGTGGAGGTTAAAGATTACAATTCACGCGCAGAAAGCAGTTTCTCATTATAACGAAGCACATAATAGTAATCAACTAATTATAACTCTAGTGTTTTTGTGTAAATTTCACAGACGTGATGGGCATCGATATCTAAACACGATAAAACAAAAAAAAAACAGCTTTCTCAACTCATAGTTCAAGTAACAACACTACCAGCGGTGGTTGACTCCAAAAAAAAATATCAAATCATTGTTATTTTGTCGTGTTTAGATATCGATACCCATCACGTCTGCGGAGTTTCGCTAGCTAGTTTAATTTGACCCTACAATATTAGCGAAACAAAGCATCTGTTTCATACATTTTGATTGGGAAGGTTTTGTATTATACAACATGGAACAAGACGATTGACATTCCTTTAAACCATGTAAAGAGAATCATGTTCTTTACCTGTATACAAAAAATCAATCGAATCCAATGAATACTTTAAGCCACAGGAAATTATTTTTTATTTTCTTATTTTTCAATATGATGTAGATCTGAGTCCGTAATAATAATAGGTAAACATTGGAAGGTCAAGAACCTGTGCAAAACATATGATTCTATTCTCTGCGTTTTTATTGTTCTCCGACTAAAGTGCCTGCTCCTACCTACCCGCGCCCCGCACCGCACCGTTGGTTAGTGACTTTTCGTAGATAAAGCGTGTTTACGTTTTATGCAGTTGATTCTGCTATTTATTTTGTTTGAAAACTGCAATTTTTAAATTATACACTAACTAATCTTCGTGTTTTAAAATGTTACGATGGATTAGTACTGTGCTCGTTATCATTTAATGTCGTACATCCAGATCCACGTTGTAGATATGATATTTATTTTGATACGTCTTAGCCAGCTATTATCTCTTAAGGGGGAAGCGCCAAGGTAGCCCGCGAAATTCAAATTTTCTTACGATTTTTGCAATTTGCTGGTCAGTATTAAGTTATAGGTTGATTAAAATATGATTCGCGGCCGTAGCAAATATGTATTTACAGAATTATAATCATTAAAGTCATCAACACAACTCTCTAAGACCAAGTAAACCCCAAGAATTACTATTTCATGAAATCTTGACATTTGGGGATTATACTAACTTAACAAGTTTTATTACTGATTGTAATGATTATAATTCTGTAAATACATATTTGTTACGACCGCGAATCATATTTTCATCAACGTACAACTTAACACTGACCAGCAAATTGCAAAAAACGTAAGAAAATTTGAATTTCGCGGGCTACCTTAGCGCTTCCCCCTTAAGAGATAACCGACCCATAAGTCAAAGGAAGCCGTGTGCAATGAAAAATAAGTATGTCGTTATAATTGTCAAGGCATGACGTCAAAAATTTATCGGTATTATTTGTTCAGTCGACTTTCTTGTGACCTCGTTCAAGTGGAAATTGCGTGATTCAGTTGTTAATTTTGATTGCATAGGTATTTTTAATTGTGGCTGTATTATAAGCATTTGGATAGTTACTAAAGGTGCACGCATGCTCATGTCTAGCAACTGCTCATAAAATCAATTTTATGAGCAGTTGCTCATAAAATTGATTGCAGTTGTTGAGCTGTTGACTTAAAAATATTAACATAACATCAAGCCTGTAATCCCCGAAGGTTAGGCGGAGGTGTACCTATAGTACATCCACATTCGCCAGTTATGTTTAAGTCCCATGTAATAGGGGGCGAGCGTATTGCCATCAAGCGGGCACAAATCCAGAATCCGGGCTGCTAATAAGAAAATTCCTGATAGAAAAAGCCCAATACCACTTTGCCCGACCTGGGAGCTGAACCCAGGACCTCATGCTCAGCAGTAGCGCTTGCGACCACTAGACCAATGATGTAGTTAAAAATATGTTGGTAGAGAATAAAAGTAAAATATTACGTCAATCATGACTGAATGTTTGGAATGGCGCGGAATGGCGCGATATTGCCTCTGTTATCAATCACGATAATGCCTACTCCTTGTTATCACTTACATTGTTTGTATTTTATCGCACCTCTCGACGACAGCTACATAACGGCTCGTTTTTAACTTGATACACTTAATGCTAAATGTATTGCAAAACAGTTTTAAACTACTGTTTTATTCAATTTAGCCTGAGAGTCAGCAATATTAACATAACATGACGCCTTGTTTGCCCGAAGGGTTAGGCAGAGGCGTACCTATTATAGTACACCTACATTTCGCCAGTTATGTTTAAGTTCCAAGTAATATAGGGGGCGAGCCTAATGCCATCTACAAATCTAATCTATCTAGTCAGCAATATCCTAAAAAATAATTATAGACAACCCCTAAACAATCCATTGTCTTCTGGTTACAAATGCTTTAGCTGGAGCAAGCTGGTACTTATAAGAATTTCGAAATTGTAATGAGTTATCAATGTAGTTAGCAATGACAAAGAGCAGAAATTAATCAGCTTTTAGATTTTTCTAGAACATTAAAAAATCAGCATATTACTCAAGTTATCAGCCCATAAACATTTAATGCTGAACAATATTTTCAAGTACTGGCATAGTAGTGGGAGTCCGTTTGATAGCAATAACACCATTATCATTTACTGGCCAGATAGTAATTTGACGGCTTTTATGACTATTGGTACTTAATAGGCAAAATCACAAAATTAAGTGGCATACACAACAGAGTTTATTATTTGTATCAAGTTATCAACATACCTTCTTGAGTACTTCGGAGGCGATCGGCACCATGGAGTTAACAGGGTTGGTAATGATGGCAATGATGGCTTTGGGGGAGTTCTTAGCGACGCACTCGGCCAGGTCACGCACGATCGAGGCGTTGGTGTTGAACAGATCATCTCGGGTCATGCCGGGCTTGCGGGGCACTCCGGCGGGGATCACCACCACATCCGCATCTGTGAATGGTGGGGAAGTATTGTTGTAGGAAGTGGCTAGTGGCTACATGTTAATTATTTGCAATGTTAAACACCCAGTTACTAAATAGAGAATTTGAAGATGAATACTTGTCACTCTACTTTAGCATTACTTATGGTGATTCTTTCAATGTAGCTTGCTTTGTCATCTACCTTCTTACATTTCTCTGCAGTCTGCTGACATTGGAATGTAAGAAGTTGAAACAGTTGATTTTACAAAAAACAGCTATTTTATTACTGGCAGTTACTTTTATATTCCTTTTATTTTTACAAGAAAACAAGAACAAGATAAGGAAAAAAAAATCAAATTAAAGTATGGACGGCAGCACGTCAAGCTACTACAATCTGTCAAATTTCTTTAATAGATTTTCAACTTTATTGCTATAGCATTAGGTTCAAGATTGATTGGGAAAATTTTACAGTTTCGGGTAGCTTGACCTGCTGGCATCTGTACATAATTTATAGAATATAAAAAATAACTGTCGTGTGATTTTCTCTTCTATCCTCTATTTATACAAAATGGTTATAGAAAATTTTTGCTGAGCACTTTACACAAACCAAAATTATATGTATAGGATTTGGTTGGTCCATTATTAGTATGAGGTCAAGTATGCTTGAGAACATATTTATTATTAACATAATGCAGATGAGTTTCAACTCATCTGCATTATGTCTGCTACAAATGTTAATAAAAAATAACTACTAAATCGCAGTTGTAGGAATGAAGGCATAGATTTTCAGTTTAAAAGACTAAACATAAAACTTTGTGTCCTTATCAGTAACAGACTTATCGAACAAACAAATGTTTGAATATACTAACAGGTCAAATTCCACTTTTATAGATTAATTATTATACTATGAATGAATACAAACATTTTTGGCCCAATTAATTTGGTTGTGGACATCAAGGTCGAGATTCGGTTGGCTCAGGTGGGCCTTATTACGAAACAGATTTAGTCTTACATGAATAACCTTGAATAATCTAAATTTAGAACCAAACATCAATGAACTTTAAGTTTTAGGTTACATTATGTAATAGGCAAATATTTGAAGTTTCAATCTTAGTCGTGGCACATACTTGAGACCGCATTGGCCAGCTGGTCGGTGCCCTTGTAGCCCTCGACCTTGGCGGGGGTGTCCATGTGGGACAGGTCGACGGCGACGCCCGGGGTCACCGGCGCGATGTCGTACAGCGCCAGGTTGCTTATCAACGGGTTCTGCTTCAGCAGCAGCGACAGCGGCTGGCCGATGCCGCCAGCTGCACCAGCAACCATCACTTTGAATTGCAGCTGGAAAAACACATCGTTTACTCGAAATTTAGACTAACATTTCGCCGTCAAACAGTTTTTGAACACCGATTATTACCTCAGAGCTGGTGGAAAAGTTTTTGGCGCCATTCTGGATGGCTACCGTGGCGACGGGTTTCAGTGCACGGGAGAACATTTTGTGTCGTCTATTTTTTAGTAAAAGCCACTAAATTATGAAGACGATAGCAAGAAGTCCACCTGACCCTGCTGACCTTTCGAAGATAACTAGTGATGTAACTACCTGTCATATCAGTCATGACATGAGTCAAGTTGAATTTTCACATAACATAAACACGTCACCAAATGCATGCAAGATCGATTTAGTTAATCAGTAAAATATATACTAATATTACGGCAGCGTATCACATTTTGGTCAACATGCGACCCAATACGTAGGCAATGATTTTCCCAGCTTAATTACCTGGGCTTGTATTCCATTACTGATTTTCCGGTTATTTTATCGTAAAATTCAGAAAATTGTTTTATGCGCATCCCTCCGAACTTCACGTCACTTGACAGATGATCACAGATGTCATTTCATACCATGACATTGACACTTTGACAGTTCAATGATATGAAAACAATTTCGTATTTTTTATTGAATAGCCAGAAAAACTTATAATTTGGATGTTGTTTACAGTTGTAGTTTACAGAAAGAATCAAAATGAACGTTATACAAGCGGTTAAACTGTATATAACCAGAATGACGGAAGAGAGCGGGCCGGGAATGAAAGTTATTCTTATGGATAAGGAGACCGTAAGTTGTACGCCCCATTGATGGTGATCAAAAACATTGCTCTTGTTTATTTACTCAAATTCTATTTTATATTACTTTGGTTTAATGATGTTTGATAAAATTGATAGTTAAATTTGATATATGTGGTCATTAATTTGATTACCTGCAGGTTTCTCTTGGGAGGCAAAATACACCTATTTGAGGCCTTCAGTAGATAAATGATATTTTATAAGTAGGTGATAAATAAATTTTTTGCAATCAAAGATTTTTAAGTTAGGCGAGGAAATCAATGTCCTTGTAATTTAGTACAAAATTTGTTGTGCAGTTTGTGATTTTAATCAAATTCCTTAAGTTTATAGCAATCTTGTTTGACTTAGGGCTCCCACATAAAACTGCAATGCGGTGCGACGTCGTAGTTTTGTGTGGGAGCTCTTAGATGTCCTCACAGGATTAATGATTGTGCCTAGCCTAGTCATTTTTTAAACCTTATATGCATTGTGGAATGCCAAGTTGTAAATGACATGAAAATGAGTATTATTCTTTCTTTTATCTTCATAACTACAGGTGAAACAAGGTCTCTATTGAATCTAACTCAACCTGTGATCTTTAATATTTTGTTTAGAGATAAGACTGAACATGGAACACAACATATCATGCTGTGTTCTGTTGTTCAGCATTTCAGTATACAATGAAGAATTCCTATATATATATTGTAGAGGTATAAGTATGCATGGTATAAAGTTTATAGGTACAAAATTCAATACTTACATAGCCGCACGCCATTTTTTTTGTATTTTTTTGTAAGTTTTTTAAATCTAACTTAAATTTTAAATAAATAATAGGTTCTGTTTAATTGATTTAAAAAAACATGATATTACAAAGTTATATAAAATATTTTTTTTGTTCTGTTTTTACATTGAGATTACAAAAAGGAATTTTGAATCATACTGTGACAATGTCAAATATATTTTTATTTTCAGACAAGCATAGTTAGCATGGTATTCAGCCAGTCTGAGATATTGCAAAAGGAGGTTTATTTATTTGAGAGGATTGACAGCCATTCAAAGTGGGACAATATGAAGCACATGAAATGCATTGTTTTCGTGCGACCAACTTCAGAGAATATTTCATTGTTATCTCGGGAACTGAGATACCCAAAATATGGAGTGTATTTTATATGTAAGTAGAAATAAAAATGTAATCTTGGATAACATAATAATCATAATAAGAGCGTTTGTCCACTATAGCCGTCACTGGGATGTTACCGAGAACGAGGTGATGGCGTCCACCGCACATCCGTCACCCGAACGCCATCATCCCGTCCGCCGAAGTTTCTAGTGGTTAGGCGCAATCGTTACAATTCGGCCCAAGTTTGTGATGGACAGATGGGTAATACAAAACACATTTGATCTTGTCCACACACTGCCGTCGTAGCGCGCCGATCACTTGACTCACGAATGCCGTTACCGGGACGTCACGTTCGGGTCGAATAATCTCGTTTCTCGCAGATGTCCCGGTGACGGCGGCGGTGGACAAACGCCCTTACAATTAAGTTTTTTACTTATTTTAATTTTAGATTTCAGCAATGTGATATCTAAGGCTGACATCAAGACGTTAGCGGAGTGTGATGAGCAGGAGACAGTGCGAGAGGTACAAGAAGTGTTTGCCGACTACCTCGCTGTAGACCGACACTTGTTCTCATTCAATATTGTTGGATGCTTGCATGGTACGTATTGCAAGACTTCCAAAGGTGGAAGGAAAGATTGGGACTTGTTTATTTATTTTTAAATAAGGAAGAAGTACTGGAGGCTCCTAGTATTTAATGACACTTCATACTTCTATGAACAAAAGTGTAAACAGCGTTCGCGATTTAGTATCCAAACAACTTAAATACCCTATTATAAAGTTACACATAACATGAGTTACGAAATGTGGTTGTACAATGTGGGTATACAATGTGTACATACTAAGGTAGAGATCTTTTACTATAAAACTGCATGCCACGTCACAATTTCTATACAAACATTAAATTGAAAATTGTATGCAACAAGCCAGTGGTGAAAACAGCATATAACACGATTCTCACCAGCTTCCCTTCGGAGGTTCGCATCAATAACTGTACCGCTATTGAAAAATGGCACAGTCAGTAGTGTCTACTATTGCCAACAAATATGTATAGTTACACTACGGGTATTTACTTTACCATAACATTCAAACAACATAACAACAAAAACGCCTATTATTAGTTTTTAATTATAACAACAACAAATTTTTTTTCTAAAATAACCGGGCGCCAAAACATGATAATCGGGAACTAAAAAATACAATAGCGATCCCGTCATGACGTCACTTTAGGTCACGTGGCATTGCTTGGTAATGGACGAGAGCAAGCCACTCTACAATGAGTTACCATAGAGACAGATATAGAAAAAATGTGTCAACGAGAACGAGATAGAGGAATATTGCACATTATATTTAGTTTCCCCTTGTTCAGCTGTATTGTATCCGATTGTTTATATCCCTATAATAATTTTAGAATGATATTACTTAATTTAGTTGAGTTTATTTCTCTATAACATTGAAAGTTTTGTTTGTGTAGTGATAGCGTGTTTTTGGTTCTGCTTTTTGACGATAGATGTTGTTAAATTCAGTAAAGAAAAGACTTTTATTTTTAAGTCAATATATTAATTTTTACCTTATTGTTTTATGTAAGTTAAAACCGGATTCACTTCGGCTTCTCTTACAAAAGTTCACACCTCGCCGCTGCAAAAAGCAGTGGAGGGATAGGCGTTTAGTTTTATAGGAAAAGATATCTACACCTTTGACTGCCTCGTTAATCTAGTGGTTGCAAACGCTACTGCTGAGCAAGAGGTCCTGGGTGCGATTCCCAGGTCGGGCAAAGTGATATTGGGTTCTTCTATCTGGAATTTGTCAGCCCCGGAGTCCCGGAGTCTGGATTTGTGCCCGGTTGATGGCAATAGGCTCGCCCCCTGTTACATGGGACTTTGGCGAAATGTGGGTGTACTGGAGGTCCACCTCTGCCCAGCCCTTCGGGGAAACAAGGCGTGATGTTATGTTATCTCTACACCTCTGCCTAACCTTTAGGAGAATTACAGGTGTGAGGTTATGTTACATAAAGTTCACTTTGCACAAATATTTTTATGCCTTTTTTTAAGTTTTATTAAGGAAGACATTTTCAGGGACTCAAAATCTATAATAAGTACCTACACAAATAAAAAGCGTCTAGGAATCAAGGTATTTTTTTTTTAAATATTTTATTGTCCTTTTGAAATTAAATAAAAATGTCTGTTTAGGTTGACTAAATAAAATGTTTTCGTATGTGTAGATCGACGTAATACTCTCTGCTTTTGCATTAATAAAGACTTCGCGATTTTTGCTTATGCTGGATTTTTCATCTTAGTTAATCCTGACATTAAAATGTGATGAAACGATAAAAAAAGAGTTTTTAAAGGTGTACGCAATAAAATGCGTAAAATAAACAATAAGTAGTGTGTATTTCCGCCGTTAACGCGTATAACACAATCGCAGCGATTTGGCATACTCAATATGAGTTCATCCAATCACGTTGCAAAATGGCCGGCCGCGTCCTTTGTAACAGGCGAAAAAGATTTTCTTTTCTGGTGTGTGTACGGCATCCATATTTGGCAGAGCTCTTCTTTGAAGCATATCCCATGCGTGCTCAATGGGATTCAAAGTCTGGCGATTGAGCAGGTCATGGTAAGACGTCGATATTAGCTGCGGCAAGTGTGTTTGCAACGACTCAGGCAGTTTGTGGATGTACATTATCATGCATAAACAGAAATGAAGCACCACATTGGATCCGCAAAGAGTAAATCTGTCTCTGATCGAAATCAGTTCGGTTCTTCCGCCGATCCAAATACCGCCCATATCATGATTGTTCCACCACTGTATGCATGAACTTTCTGCCATGATTTTAACGTTCTTGGCATCCAGGGGTCCTCCAATACCGTGTACATCTAGTATCTGGCCTCATACCAAAGCGAGATTCGTCAGAAAAATACAAAAAACCACTCTTCTTCTGCCCAATTTCTGTATTCACGAGCGCATTGTAAACGGGCTTTGCGATTGCGGGGCTCAATAGGTGGTACGGAGATTGACTTCTTGCAAGCGATTTGTTATGGTTTGATCGCTTATTAATATCCCTGAAGATCTATAAAGCCTCTTAACCAACATCATCGAGGTCATTGTACGATTTCATCGAGCAGTAATTTGTATGTAACGATCTTGTCTGCGTGTGGTGATGCGAGCTCGTCCTCCATGTCGCGCTGCCACGTTGCCAGTGATGCGGTAACTTGTCCAAAGTCGACTTGTAACACTCTGCGTAGTGCCCAGAGCGATTGCCACAGCACGTTGCCGAGAACCAGCTTCCAACATTCCCACGGCTCTGATTATTTCTTCTCGGCTCAAATGACGTCTTCTCTCCATAATAACGGTCTTTTATATTGATTCCACTCAGAAGTATGGCAGAAATTTTACTGATTTGGCATCAAACCCGTTGCAGGATTATATAGGAATACGACTTGACGAAGATTTTCATCTTTTGACCGAAATTCAAACACTATTCCCTTTTCAATTCAAATGACGACATTTACTAAAAAATATCCATAGGAGTTACAAAAAATATAATTAAAAAACCTGATTTTTAGTAACTAGCATAAACTTGATCCTTAGATACTTTTGATATGTGTATAACATAACCTTTCACCAGGTCGGTCCTGGAACCAGCATCACCTACAACGCTGTGCCCAAGGCCTGTTAGCTTTACTCCTCTCTGTGAAGAGGCGCGCCGTGGTCCGCTACGAGGCGGCCTCGGAGCCCTGCGCGCGCCTCGCCGAACGAGTGCGAGACTTACTGCGCCGGGAGGCTGTGCTCATCGATAACAATATACCATTCAATGGAGAGATCCCAACGCCTCAGTTGCTGATTATTGACAGAAGGGATGATCCTGTTACACCGCTCTTAAGTCAGGTAAGTTTTAGTATAATGAGATTTTAATAGTCGCTACGGGTCGTCAGAAGGCCGAAAGCTAAAACTGGAAGCCGACCTCAACAAAGATGTGAAAAGGCTAGCAGGGGCGTAGCCTTCGTACAACCCGATTCCTATCGGCTTCCCTTTGGAACAACCACTCTTCTTAGTGTCTACTATTGCCAAATAATATGGTACACCTGTGTGTGTAACTGTTTATCACATCACATTACATAATTATATTTAATACCAGTTTAATACATCATAAGATTAAAAAAACCTACAGTTTTTATCTGAGTTTATGAGAACTGGGGGCCAACCACCACCTCTTAAAGCAGTATTATTTTAATGTTACTTCACTGTGAGAAAGAGATGAAGCTATACAGGACGTCTAGCTTCATCTCTTTCCCACACTGAAGTAACATTAAAATAATGCTTCTTTAAGAGGTAGTGGTCTAGCTCCTGAACAATCTTTTCTTCGGCTTCCCTCTAATGATAATTGTAGCTGCGCTACTGAAGGCTAGGCAGGTGATGATATTTCCATTTTACATACCGACGGCGAAGTGCCATTAACACAAAATGAAAAAAAAATGTTTAATTTCTTAATAAGTTATTAATATATTTATTAATTTAGAATAATAATAATAATGTAGGATTTATACAGGGTTACAGGGAAAGTCGTACTGAATATTAAAGGAGGTTATTATTCAGGTCATTTCTGATGATTTTGATTCTGAAATAAAATGTCCGAAACTTAACCGTTATGGAGATATTAAATTTTAAAGATTATTTTTAAAAATCCTTTATTTTTTGGCTTTTAGTCGTTTTCTTTGGGATTAGAGCTCCTAGAGTCGGTTTTTTTTGATGTATCTAGTTAGATGACATGTCCATTAATAAAAATGATCAATAGAAACTGAACCTACTACTAACAGCTTAAAAAACTGCTCGACAACGGTTAGCATTATGAATTTTCTAATAGAGTGTTCTTAACTTTGATGGGCTTTAAAAAAAAAATGTATGGAACTTATTCTGCGAATAACTTTACAAAGTTCTACGTCTCTTTAGCTATTCAAAAAGGTATATCATCTACTAGGTTTGTTCATAAAATCTTAAAATAATGTTATTAGAATAGGCCCATCTGGTAGTACAACATAACAGAATTTCGATACAAAAGAATCCGGCTTACTACCTGGCACTTTTAAACAATGAAAAAAGGTTTGGGCATTGTTTGTGCCCGGGAGACGTGCGGTGACAGGTATTTATGTCATTTTAAATGTCTGAATTGTCAAATCGTGGATCGTGGTGTTTGTTTAGTCTGCTCATGCGATTCTTCCATGGTAGATGTGTTATCCGTGCCCTCCGATTTTTTTTTGTAAAAACGCGACTTGGCTTGGATTTTTGGACTGTTTCATCTTCTGTGTGACGTGGCTTGTAACTGGACTTTGATTTGTGTTGTGAACATGGCAACATTTACCAACGAGGAATATGCTGACATCCTAATGTGTTATGGATTTTGCGAAGGAGTGTCGTTGCGTGCACGCAATGTATACATGCTAAGGTATCCTACTCGCCGAGTACCTGATATTGGCGTATTTGACAGAGTTTATCGAAGACTACGAGAAACTGGTTCTGTGCTAGTACGTCGGACTGACATGGGACGACCTCGTGTTCTTGATGACGACGACGAAGATAATGAAATACGGCGTCTCTTTGAAGCCGACCCAACCACGTCAACAAACGTTGTCGCTCGACGGCTTGGTATTTCCCAGTGGAAAGTCTGGTTCGTAATGCACAGTTCTGGGCAATACCCTTACCATTACACGCCAGTGCAAGTAATTGAAGAAGGGGATCCATTGAGACGACTAGACTTCTGCAGATTTATGCTCAATGCCGATAATGAAGATCCGGATTTTTTAAAGAAAATCATGTGGACAGATGAGTCGAAATTTGACAAAGACGGCATCACAAACTATCATAACACCCATTATTGGGCTCCCAAAGCGCAAGGTAACCCCAAGAAAAAAAGACCAAAAGGGTCACAAAGGAGATTCAGTCTTAATGTGTGGATGGGTATAATATCAAATAACTTGATAGGGCCATACTTCCTGCCCGATAACTTGAATGGCGAGACATATGAAAACTTTTTGAGGGAGGAGTTACCCTCTTTAATGCAAGACTTGCCTATTGCATTGAGACGAGACATGTTCTTTCAACATGATGGCTGCCCAGCGCACTACAGAAGAAGTGTTCGAGCATGGTTGGACGAGAATTACCCAAACCAATGGATTGGAAGAGGCGGACCCATAGCATGGCCGGCGAGGAGCCCCGATTTAACGCCGATGGATTTTTATGTGTGGGGTCATATGAAAAGCCTAGTATACGACCAAATGACACCGATCGCAAATGTCGATATTCTAAGACAAAAAATTATTGATGCGGCTGAGGAAATGAGGCGGAACCTACGAACTTCTGTCGTGAAAAGTAATTTAAGAAAAAGAATGAGACTTTGTGTAAGAAATAGCGACGGCCATGTAGAACATGAATTATAAAAATATTGCTAAAATTTTTGTCTTTTTTTTACGTATTTTAGCTACTTTTACCTCAAACTAAAAATGTACCCTCTCCTAACTGTTATTTGGGCAATGTTTTGCCTATTTAATAGCAAGTGTTATACCTTTTTGAATAGCTAAAGAGACGTAGAACTTTATAAAATTATTTGCAGAATAAGTTCCATACCATATTTTTTATTAAAAGCCTGTTAAAGTTAAGAACACTCTATTAGAAAATTCATAATGCTAACCGTTGTCGAGCAGTTTTTTAAGCTGTTAGTAGTAGGTTCAGTTTCTGTTGATCATTTTTATTAATGGACATGTCCTCTAACTAGATACATCAAAAAAACCGACTCTAGGAGCTCTAATCCCAAAGAAAACGACTAAAAGCCAAAAAATAAAGGATTTTTAAAAATAATCTTTAAAATTTAATATCTCCATAACGGTTAAGTTTCGGACATTTTATTTCAGAATGAAATTCATCGGAAATGACCTGAATAATAACATCCTTTAATATTCAGTACGACTTTCCCTGTAACCCTGTATATTATGCTGAATTCGTATATTTTATGATAGTGTAGAATAACGCATTTAAATTCAATACGATTAAAAACTGAATTTCTCGAAAAATGTCAGTTAGGAGGTATTGGCAGTTCGCCGTCGATATGTGATGGTTTAAAAATACATATTTGTGTCTTTTAGGGAAACTGATCATGAAACAGCCTTGTTACAGTTACTAATTTTTTGAGATTCCAGTGTTCTTATATTTTCTACAGCTTTTAGTAGGTTCTGGCAAATAATTTCTTGCTGTGCTCCTGTATAGAAGAGGATACCTAACTATTTCATGGTAGTCTCCATTAGAGGGGCTTAGAGCGCTTGAGTAGTAATTGAACTTTACTAAATAAAATAATGTAATCTGTAATAATCTGTAAGCTTTTCAACCGACTTCAACATAAGGAGGAGGTTTTGCAATCGCCGAGTTTTTTTTTTCATGTGTTTACACCGATTTCGCCGTGATTCCTGGGCCGATTTACGTGATTAATTTTTCATTTGGTAGGGGAAGCCCGCGCGCGCGTTTTGTTTATTAACTTGGCTTTCATAAGTAGTTAGTTTGTGAGCTATCTTCAATAATATGTTTTAATCCACATCTTATAGATGACGATACACACATACACAACATAACATGAACCTCCGACCCTGAACATACATACAAGGTGGAATAGGACGATTGACATTCCTCTAAACCATGTAAAGAGAATCATGTTCTTTACCCATATACAAAAAATTATTAAAATCCAATGAATACTTTAGCCACAGGAAATTATTTTTCATTTTCTTATTTTTCAACATGATGTAGATCCGAGTCCGTAATAATAGTTAAACATTGTAAGGTCAAGAACCTGTGCAAAACGTGATTCTATTCTCTGCATCTCAATATGCAAATTAAGAAAGGAAAATACAAAGAAAGGTGTCATACGATTCCACTCTGACGCGCCCCGCCCAGTCTCATAAAATCCTACAATTAGAAAGAAAAAGAAATATTACCTATGTAAATTATGCACTAGTTGTGCATAGACAATTGTGAGTGTGTGTGTGAGCGGATTTTTTATTGTCTCGCTCTCGATAATCAGGTCAGTCAGTGCACCGGTGCCCTTTGACGTGCACGTGCTATTTTTTTTTTATCACAAGGCCAGCCACGCGCGCATTGTCGTGATTTTATGAAAAGTTTTAGTTGCTATCGACCTGACACCACTGGATTTCTTTTTGTGGGGGCTGTAAAAAACGAAGTGTATGCACGAGAAGTGAACACTGTGGACGATTTAAAAATTAAAATAATTAATGCCTTCAACAAACTAAAAATAATGGCAGATGGGGGCTTGTTACGTTACGATGAGTCCGTGAAAATTTAATAAAAAGAGGACGCGTGGGCTCGCGATAGATGGAAGGAGTGGAGGGAGGGCTTTGCCCAGGAGTGGGACAGCGTAGGCTAGCAAAAATAAAATATATTGTGAGTACAAACTTACATTTGCAATTGGAATGTATGGAAGAATACGTTTTTCAACTACAATATTAAGTTTGGTCTTGAGATAAAAAAAAAATTGGGTGGGGCTGTGTCGGGGCACACGGTCGTTGGTTTAGCGTGAAAAGTCTATGTCAGCAAGTCGCTTTTAAAGTAAAGGAAAATTATATTACAAAATCGACACACAATGCTACTTACTATAATATTTATTTTTATTAATAATCGACGACAATTTTGGTCTGTGAAAACTGTAGATACATAGAATACCTACATATTTTTGAAAAAAAAAATATTGCTACGAGGTCTGGGAACGACTATAATACAGAAAATATAGTTGTTAGAATATTTGCCTGTTTGTCTGAATGTATGTTCCAGCATCACGTAAATACTACGGGATAGATTCTGTGGACATTTTGCATAGATATTCCCTGTAACTGTTATTTTGTTCGTAGTGGACATACCAGGCGATGGTGCACGAGCTGCTAACGATCAACAACAACCGCGTCAGTCTGGCGCACCTACCCGAAGTACATAAGGATTTCAAAGAGGTCGTGCTGTCTTCAGAGCAGGACGAGTTTTATGCTAAGGTAAGGAACTAACTTTTGAGAGGTATGGTAAAGTAAAACTTTACAAAGATAAAACGAAACGAAAGAGTAAAACGCCGCCATCATGTTTTTGCACAAATGTTTACCAATAGCCCGCCTCCCTGACAATGTCATTGTAGCAGTGTAGAGCTGGTCTAAGCTGATTTTTTTTTTGGTATTGTCTTCTCGCAGGTCAACCTAGGAGGTTGCCGGCTGCTTAACCGGACTTGCCTGTGGGTGACTCAATAAATTAAGACCTCCAGCCAGGGCAAAAACTTAAAAACTAAGCAACTACACGCTAACCCCTTGTGGGGTACGGACCGCTTAGGGCGTTGCTGGGGGAGGGCAGCAAGGGACACGCTGCATCGGATTTAGATTAATTTGGGACGAATTTAAAGCTGCAGGCTTAGCGGCGCGGGGTGGCTCGACTAAGGATCGGGGCGGTAAGCTGAAATGACGCGCCCCACTACTTAAATTTGTATACGGTAAATGCGGTAGTGGGGCGCGTCATTTCAGCTTAAACGAGCTCTACGCATGTATGATGTAGAACGGAAAAAAAATAGTTGTTTTCTGAAGTCGTAAATATACTTTTCCTAAAAGGTGCAAGCCCGAAGCCAGGAATGAACGGGCAAGTTGTCCTGGTCAAATCTTTCAAAAATCTATATAATTCTTATGTACGTAGTCGGTCCCATAATGAACTGGCCTGATATAGTTCTACGCGACATGTCGCTACATGTTGTGTTGCATTAAATAGTACGTTTATCGTGCACTTAATATAAGAAACACGCATCGACATGAAATGCTTAGTCTTAGTTTAACAGGCATTTGAATGACGAGAGTCGCGTATTTTTTCAAAATGTCGAAAACTGAGTATCGAAGTGTCATAAAGTTTCTGTTTAAAGAAGGTTTATCCCCTGCCCAAATAAAAGAACGATTGGATGGCGTGTATAAGGAGTCTGCCCCCTCCTATAGCACAGTGAAAAATTGGGTGAAAGAGTTTCGCCTCGGGAGAGAAACCGTCGAATACATTGGCCACGACGGTCGACCTGTGGAAGTGCTCACTCCCGAAACGATTGCTCTTATCGAAGAGGAAGTTCTGAGTGACCGCCGTTTGAAGATTAGAGAAATTGCAACTAGGCTTGGGCTCTCTAAAAGTACCGTTCATCGCGCGATCCATGAACATCTTCACATGAAAAAAGTGAGTGCAAGATGGGTACCGAAACTTCTTTCAGCGGTACAGAGACAGGAAAGAGTTCGCTGCGCTTCGGAGTTTTTGGATCTTTGTGACGAAAACCCAAAGACTGTGATCGAGCGGCTAGTGACTGGTGATGAAACTATGATCTTGTATTATGATCCACAAAGCAAGCGCGAGTCAATGGAATGGCGTTATAAGGGTGAAAAGCCCCCTAGAAAGGCAAAGGTGCAACAATCGACTAAAAAACTGATGTGCACAATCTTTTGGGATTTTCAAGGCATTTTGATGGTGGATTTTAAAGAACGTAATACAGTCGTGAACGGCGAATATTATGCTTCTTTAATATATAAATTACGAGACAAGATAAAGGAAAAACGAAGAGGCAAGGTGTCTAAAGGTGTCCTGTTGCTCCATGACAACGCCCCTGTTCATACCGCTGGTGTTTCGAAGGATGCAGTTCGTCAATGCGGGTTCACAGAAGTTGAACATCCACCTTACAGTCCAGACATGGCCCCGTCTGACTATTATTTATTTCCAAATTTAAAGCGGGACTTAAGAGGAAGAAAATTTTCAAGCGATGAAGAGTTACAGGCGGCCGTCTTCAGTCATTTTGAGGATAAAAATTGTAATTATATTTATAAAGGTTTAGAGATGTTGATTCACAGATGTCAGAAGTGTGTTAGTATTCATGGTGATTATATTGAAAAATAAAATTGGTTTCGTTTCATTTCCTTCATTGGTTCATAGTTAGGCCAATTCATTATGGGACCGCCTACGTATGAGTGTGCAATTTCAGTACTGCAAATGTGGTTGTGCTAAAATGATTTCCAGAATCTGTACTCAAACTTCGGCGAGATCGGCCAGACCATGAAATCGTTGATGGACGAGTTCCAGAAGAAAGCGAAGAGTCACCAGAAAGTGGAGAGCATTACTGACATGAAGAACTTTGTCGAAACCTACCCATTATTCAAGGTGAGGTGATTTTATTCCACACGAACTAAGACACACGCAGATGCAAAGATCATGTTAGAAGTTTTTCGTCAGTAATTAGGGTTTCCTAGGGGTTCCACTAGGGTTTCCAGTAGTTGAGTACCTAAACTTGGACTTAATTTTAAGCGTATGAGTGTTCTGTAGCTTG
The DNA here is from genome assembly GCA_947568875.1 of Fissipunctia ypsillon. Taxonomy (NCBI): domain Eukaryota; kingdom Metazoa; phylum Arthropoda; class Insecta; order Lepidoptera; family Noctuidae; genus Fissipunctia; species Fissipunctia ypsillon. The sequence continues at coordinate 11,019,747 of OX387662.1, forward strand.
ACAGTTCGAAGCAAAATAATGTTACCATACTAAAACAAAAATAGGGTTGGGGTAGTGAACGAATTTGCGAACAGCATGAATGGTAAGAATAGTTGAATTAAAAAAAACGCTAGAAAAGTTAAAGTACTTAGTTAAGTGCTTACTGGATGAAAACTATCGATAGTATCAGTTATAAGAATTCGACGTACTTTTATCGAACCTGGAAACGAGTGCTATCTTAATAACGTTGTGTTGTTGAACATCGAACATCTTGTTATTATTATCTCAATATCAAAGCATAAACTAATTAACTTTTGAATCAATTAAACTATTCAGTCCGTCTTTTTTTGTCGTTTTTTTTTTATTCTTTTAAGGTGACCAAAACCGCCGTAGGTCAAGGTCCAAAGTCATTCAGTCAGTCATTTTCTGAGACACGTATGTTTTGATTGTTGTACCATTTTTCCAGTCAGTGACGCTCAAGCGATGTGTTCCTTCGACACCTACACTAACATGAGGCATTTAGAATGTATATAAAAACAAAACGGATGCTTAAACTACAGACATTAGCGTAGTTTTGTTTCTTTCATTCTTTCCATCTATGTGGTAATTTTTTTCAGGAAGCAGTCTTGTTCATCTCAACATCTTCCCTTGAGCCTTTCACGTCGGTGTTTCCTCTGCTTTATATTAATTTTGCCCTAATTGATATGTTACTGTGCTTCAGAAAATGTCAGGCACAGTGACAAAGCACGTTACAGTGGTGGGGGAGCTGTCAGCGTGTGTCTCGCGACACAATCTTCTGGAGGTGTCGGAGCTGGAGCAGGAGATATCCTGCCAGAGCGACCACTCCAAGCATCTGCAGGTAATGACAGAGATAGTCATAATGAGAAGTTGTTGCTATCATGTGTCATATCGAAGGAGAAAGACTAGCTAGCAGAACACCCGTCCTGTCTACGTCATGTCATTAGCAGGCGCTTTCTTCTTCCTAAGGTAGCATGAGAACTACCCGGGCAACTAACTAGTCTCAAACGCTTCTGCAGTAAAAACATAGGTTATCTAGAAACAAGATGTTATGTTAATAATTATAGGACTGTAGTCTGTAATGTGTATTCAGCAGTTCAAAGCAAATGTTGAGTACAGCAGAATCAGTCTGACCAGAAAAAAAAAACAGTTAGGTAATATGTATGTTTCTGTAAATTCGTTTCAAATAGGCGTTAAAAACAACCTACTTCAACGCAAATCACTTAATTTTCATCCACAGCGGCTAAAGAACCTCCTCTCCAACGAATCCGTCCGTCACCACGACGCGGCCAAGCTGGTCGCTCTCTACGCCCTACGATATGAGAAGCATGCCAGCAACGCCTTACCCTCACTCATCGAAGCGCTGAAGACCAGGGGCGCTCCGGAACTGCTGGTCAAGAGTGTGGTCAATCTCCTGGAGTACGGCGGCGCCCATGCTCGGCAGAGCGACCTGTTTGGGCTGCAGGATGCTGTTAAAATTACTAAGAGGCTGTTTAAGGTGGGTTGGCATTATTTATTTTCTGTTTAAAACCAATTAAGTACAAAAATTAAAGACACAGTTGATACACATGCACATAAAAGAGAGAATATAAAATTATAAAGTTGAGGTAAAAGTTAACAACACTAACAAATCCCTCTCACAGTATGTACATTTAAAAAAAAAAGTTTTTTGTGTGTTTCCGATATTTACCCAGAGATGGTTGTGGAGGTCAGGTAGGCAGTCGGTTAGGTTTTTTTTAGTATATGTTTCTGAATATGACGCTTCACTTGGCGTATGTGTCAAAGCATTATTTGATGATATATATTGGCCAATCAAAACATTATTTTCAACACACTTACTCGTAAAGTGGCTCTTATTGAACCACTTTTAAGTCCATAATGCGGTGTATTAAACACGAGATGAACATATAAGTAACTTGATTTATTTCGTACTATGAAATGCGATGTGATTGTGAATAAACGTAGGTACAGATTGTGGCAATGTGAACGGGGACTACCATGTCACATAATTTATTTACAACGGATAAAAGTGAGACACATTTTAAACAATAGAGACGGCTGCATATTTTTTTTCTAATTACAGGGTCTCAACGGCGTAGAAAACATCTACACCCAACACACGCCACTTCTAAAAGACACTCTCGAAGATCTAATCAAAGGCAAACTACGTGAAAACCTGTACCCAACCCTTGGAGGCGATGACGGCGCATACAGCAGGCGCCCTCAAGACATTTTCGTCTTCATCGTAGGTGGCGCCACCTATGAAGAGGCCCAGTGCGTGCATCAGATCAACCAGGCTTATCCAGGAGTCAGGATAGTCCTCGGAGGCACCACTGTTCATAACTCCACCTCATTCTTTGAAGAAGTGAAGGCAGCAATGCAAGGAGTGCATAGGACGCATACGAGGCATATTAGAAATGTTTGAATAGCTGATGAATGTCATGAAATGATGTAGAAATGTGAGAGTAAGAAGCATCCATAAATTACGTCACACGTTACGGGGAAGGAAGGGGTTAACGAAGTGTGACATCTGTGACAAGGGCGACGACGATTCATAAGCTAAAGAAGCATTTAAAATATTACCAACTCTATTAATATTTTGATAGGGTTTAATTTCTAATTGCAAAGTATGTGACCTCACACAAATATCACCACCTGTGACAAGAAGGGAGGGAGGCTCCAAAATTTGTGACGTAATTTATGGATGGCCTCTAGGTACCTGATTTCTCGTTGTATTTAGTTAATGTTCTTCGAGATATGTAATTTGGTTTATTTTCTTGTGGAAATTGTATATCAGTTCTTTATTTTAATCTAAATAGTGAAGTTATTGTAAGGTATGCAAGCAATGCCTTGAAGCTTTTCTTTCTGTGTTCAATTCGAGACACAAGTTGCATGAAATCATAACGCTTTTGTAGAACAGTATTAAACACATGGTCACGGTCAATTTAAGGTCATCTATTGACATCCATCTGTAGACAATCCGTAAACTGTACACCGTTTTGTAAAAAATAAACAAGGTGAGTCGATCACTAAACAATAGTGCCGATTCTCTTGTACACCGAACTAAACTATCACTAAAATTCCTTACTTACTAAAATTCTTTACCTTCCTTGGCTATGAGAACATTACAGTTATTCTGCAAAAAATATCACTAAATTTAAAAATAATTTTGACAGAACTAAAATCTAATTTGACAATCGCGCGACTCCACGTAGTACTTGTTTGCCCTACCCCTTGAATTTTTTTAGAGCCGGAAGCGCGACGTGTTTTTTATGGAAATTTTCACTTTTTGCATGGAAAATATGAAAAATGACCTGCATGTTGAGTTTTGGGGGTTTAGGAGCTTTGTATAGGGGGTGGAAATTTTCATAATTTTTGCGATAGAACACACTGTTTTCGAAATATAAGCAAAAGAAAAGAAAAAAAAAGCTACAGTACTGTTTTTGCATCTGAAGCCGAGGTTGGTGTGAAACTTTAGTCCATGCCAACAAATTTTATTTCAGACCTTTTTAATCGCGATTAAAAATAGTCAGATTTAGTTAGAAAATATGAATTTTAGGTGAAAAACGTCAAATTCAGAATAGCAAAAATTACCATTTTCACTAAACTAATATCTCGGTGCCATCTTAGTGCTGTCAAACTAAAATATAGTTAAGTTGTGTCACTTTACTCAATTTCAGAATGGGAAATCGTCGTTTGACAGGAATAAACTAAATTTTGGTGATTTTTAGTCTAGTTTAGAGGCATTTGTGTCAAGAAAATCGGCACCAATATTTAATTGACGCAAACTGAACACGGTTTGGTTGGCATGTATCGTGCTAAAAAAGCGTGGTGATTTCACGCAACCGATGATGGATTGAACACGGAAAGGGAAATACGACTGTACTGCATATTATTCTAATGTGAAATAGATTCATTTTAAGTTATTTTAGTATTATATCCGCACGTATTTGTCTAATTAAATTATTATTCAAATTAATTAACAATATTATTTTAATTTTAAATTAATAAGGCATCCCTTACCCTACTGATACTGACTTAATAAATCATAGATCTATGACATAATTCGTGCGTGTGGGGAGCACGTTGACATCGAAGTGTGGCCTTGGTGCGGAGATCAACAGAAGGATTGGCTCTCTGCAGCTGCAGCGTTTGGTAAGCTGGATGCCAAGGTCTTCAGGTCGCATGACTTAAAACTAGCTACCAATGTCTCAGTATACATGGCGGCCGTATTGCCTAATATTTTATATTCAGCCGAAACCTGGACCGTGTACCGCCGGCACATCCGCTTGCTGGACCGGTTCCACCTTCGATGTCTTAGGAGAATTCTTAAGATCCGATGGTCTGATCGCATGCGGAACACGAAGTGCTAATGTTGCTGGCATTGAGTCTTATCTCATGCGGCGTCAACTTCGGTGGTGCAGACATGTGTCACGGATGTCGGAGCAGCGAGTGGCGAAACGCATCTTTTATTGTGAACTTGAGAAGGGCAAGCGCAAGCATGGCGGACAGCTCCTCAGGTATAAAGATGCGCTTAAGCGTCACTTTAGCAAGTGCGACTTGGAGCTGTCTCGGTGGGAGCAACAAGCCGCTCAAAGACGAGTGGAGGATTTTGGTTAAAACCAAAGTTCATGATTTTGAATTACAGGCGGTGCCTTGAGCATGATGCCTAGCGTGCCAACTGAAAGCAACTACTTACGGCAATTAACTATAACTACATAGATGGTGTGCTCGCAATGTGCGAGGATTTTCACAAAAAGGATTGGTTACATACCTAAGCCACATGCGAGCTCACGAACGACAACAACTACGGAGTTGAAGCGATCGTCGTGGCCGAAATCGGTCGGATCGCATCATCATCAACGTGCGTGTGGGCCTAGTATCTACTTTATGATAGGTTGGTAGCATAGTACTAGCGTACTGTCGCGAGCATAAATATATTACTATGATCAGCTCAGCAATATTATCGGACTTTATGATTCATCCATTAATATCTGTCGTCAAAATGATGGCAAATATGTGATCATTAATTTGTGGAAGGCGGTATATTCAAGTGGCAGCACAAATATGTGACATTGAAGGAACACCAAAACTGTCTGTCCAGACAAGCGACGCTGAAATATAGGATACTGCATCGACTTCAAAATTTGTGTGACCTACCTGTCTACTCAGTTAATTTCAGAAGAATGTGATACCTCGTTTGTGATCAAAAATATCTTTAAGCTCGTGACTGTACAACAGGAAACTTGATTTGAGGTTTTTTTTTGTCATTTTTTGGCAGACTGTACTTGTCTGTCAAAAATGTAAAAAGAAAGATATGTACAAGGTGTAAATTTAATCACTGTTAACTTCTTAAGGGGTCATTGTACTCATCATTATGTACAACTTTTACTATGGGACCAAACCCGAAATCGCGAAAAAAAAAAGCTGTTCCCTACATTTTGACGAGTTATGCGAACATAAATGTAGGGAAAAGCTGATTTTTTTGTCGCGATTCCAGGTTTGGTCCCGTAAAAGTTGTTCATAATGATAAGTACAATGATGCCGGTCTCATCCAGGTTCTACCCGCGATGGTAACAATGTCGTCTGCCCATCTCGCCGTCGGACGTCCGACACTTCGTCTTCCAGTCCTTGGACGCCGCTCGGACTTGGGTCACTACTCACTGCCTTAGTCCAACTGTCATCACTACACTGCGCCTTGCCAGGTGTCCTGCCCAACTCGTTTTCCGATGTCGAAAACCTTCGTACGTCTTCGGATCTCGACGTTTGGAACTCGGTCTGTAAGTTTTATGCAAAGCATGGAACGTTCTATGGCTCTCTTCCATGCAACACGCACCAGCCTAGCGTCCACAATTAGTTCAACATTATTACTAACAAGCCGAGTACTCGATGAGATTACTTAAGGCCTTTAGGAGACGAAATTAAAAGATCCTTCCTTCCTCCGTGCTCACCTTCGTTAATTATGAAGGAACCCGTAATATTTCATGATTTTATGGACCCAGCGACTTAGGCTGTGTGTTATCTGTCAGTGAATTTAATGAATTTTTAATAAGTATGTTTCGAAGTACCATGTTGTCATAACTCGGTACGTTGGATGCAGTATTTTAGACTGTGGTGCCAATTTTCGTCACAAATTAATGCCTCTAAACTAGACTAAAATTCACCAAAATTTAGTTTATTCCAATCAAACGACGATTTCTCATTCTGAAATTGACTAAAGTGACACAACTTAAATATATTTTAGTTTGACAGCACTAAGATGGCACTGAGTTATTAGTTTATTGAAAATGGTAATTTTTGCTATTCTGAATTTGACGTTTTTCACCTAAAATTTAGATTTTCTAACAAATTCTGACTTATTTTTAATCGCGACTAAAAAGGTGTGGAATAAAAGTCATTTAATTCTTACAACTAAACAAGCTTCATAAAGATTACAATGGAATATCGCAGCTTCGATATAAAGCTTTTAAGTCGAAGAGACCGAAGCCCATGTCGTCGTCAGACTCCTCAGGTTCTTCCTCCTTCTTCTCCTCCTTGGCCTCGGCAGCGGGTGCTGCAGCGGCGGCGGCGGGCGAAGCGCTAGCGGACGGCGCAGCTCCAACGCCGGATCCGATGTTCGTGATCAGGTCACGCACGTTGATGCCTTCCAGCGCTTTGGCGAACAGACCCGGCCAGTATGGCTGAACATCAACGTTGGCCGCCTTCAGGATGGTGGAGATCTTCTCACCAGTTACGGCAACGTCATCATCAACGAGCATGAGAGCGGAGTAAACGCAAGCTAATTCAGCCTTTGATGCCATTTTTAATTATAAGAAAGAAGAGAGAAATTAGTTGGCATGGCATTACAAGAAAAAATATTTATTTATTTTACTATTTATTGTACACACAATAAAACATTATATAGTTAGGACATTATGATCATTGAGTACAAAGGTACTAAGTAGGAGTAAGAGGCATTGAGTACTAAGGTAGGTAATTAGTGGGCATGAACTAAATTCACACCAACACCTCGCCTTCAGGTGCGAAAACAGTACTGTATCTTTTTTCTTTTCTTTTGCTTATATCTCGATAACGGTGTGTCCTATCGCAAAAATAATGAAAATTTCGACCTCCTTCATAGAACTACTAAACCCATGAAACTCGACATGTAGGTAATAATTTTTCATATTTTCCACACAAAAAGCGAAAAATTCCATATAAAACACGTCGAAACTGCCCTCTGCGCGCCTCCGGGTCAAAAAAAATCACGGAGTAGGGCAAACAAGTACCTACTTACCACGTGACGTGGAGTCGCGATTGTCAAATTCGATTTAGTTGTGTCAAAATTATTTTTAAACTTAGTGATATTTTTTGCAGAATATCTCAAGATTCTCATAGCCAAAAGTAAGGAATTTTAGTGATAGTTCGGTGTACAAAAGAATCGGCACCAATGTCAATGTCGATGGGGAAATTATAATTAAAACACGGAACTGTTGTGTTTAAAACACATTTTTTTACTTTTTTATTGAAAAATATTCGTCGACACAGGTGTTGTGTGTCCAACAAACGATAAACGATGCCATACCACTTTTGGCACATTCCTCTTTACACGCCCGTCATTGGGCTCACAAATAAAAAGCACTTTTTCACAAATCAAATCTTTCATCAACAAGCGGAATTAAGCAGCAATTTCATACAATATTATATTTGAAACGAATCATTAGAATTTTTATTAGGTTAAGATTTATTACAAAAATGTAGGTACCTCATAGCGCCAAAGCAGTAGTTTTAGCAAATCTTTACTATTTCACAGTAAATACCTCGAAGTTCATTTCTCAAAAGCGATGCCACTATGTTATTAGTCCATTAAATTCTACTGATTCGCATCAAACCAATTACAATATACAATACGAGTTTTTGGCTCTATATTTCACTCCTATAAAAACCAATTTCACTTTACAATTACCTCTGCTTACTTCCACAAACATTATTTTCCTTCAGTCTTTACAAAATTTACACCTATACTGAAATGTTACCAAAATGCTACTTTAATTATCGAAAGAAAGTTGTGGTTTGAATTATCTTTTTGGATAGTCATTAAATGAGCATTTTGTTAAAACCTCGAAGTACTAGGTCTACACGTTGGTAACATTCTTACATTATGCCCCGGCGGGGTACGCTGGGGCAACACACACATTTATAAGGCAATTTCATAGAATTTTATCTATACATACACAATGGGTTTTCGAATCGTCCGTGCCGACATTGGAGTCGGTAACAAATATTTACATGTAAGAAAGTGCCTTATACGAGGTAAAAAATGTATGAGCTGCTCAGATTGGACCGAGTCTTCAATTATCATTTTTATAATGATCACATTTTAAAAATGATGTGTTTGAAGCTTCAATCATGCTTAATAGCAAGTGGCAAATCGTTAGGCTGAGCTGTTGATCTCAGCTAGCTGCGGCGTGTTCTGAGCAGTATACAATTAAAGTCAACTTATGCAAATGAGGAAATCAGGGAAGAACATAAACACAATTGCCACTTGCTTCAACATTAGTAAATAGTAGTTGTTCAGACATTTCTTAGACTAAAAATGATCTAACTCTATTGTTCTGCATCTTAATAATAGACTAATCTATTTATTAATATTACCAGAATTTGGAGACTATTTTTTTTTTTAAAGAATTAGGTACTTTAGTAACATAATTAATTCCGTAAAAACATATCATCTAACTAACTAATTATCCTTGTCCAGAGGGGACGGTGTTAAGTGAAGTGTAGTATTAATTTTATCCACTCTAGCTTCAATAACGATAAGGAATGTGATCTAAAGTACTGTCTCAACAACTTCCATTTACTCACTATTAATATCAGTACCGTTTACTTTGATACGTCACAATTCAGTAGTCATTATTCGTGATCGAGTAGTCACATGTCACCATTGATAAAGGCACAATGGAGTTATCCCTTTATCCTAGCTTCGACGAGATTTTGCCCGTCGTTTCACTAGTTGATCGTTTTTTTTTATACAAGGAGGGCAATTCACATTCAAATCTCTGATTTGTCCTTCTTTTTGTAAATGCACCAACATGTGCGTTGAATAATATACTAAGTAGTACATTACGGCGCTCTTATCGTTGCATTTAATACGGGAATCTTATAAAAAAACGTATACCACAACCGTTATAATATAATGTGGCCAAAGGAACTCGAACGTCTTTCGTAAGCACGTACAAATTTTATGAGAAAAAGAAGTATCCCTAGCTAAAACAAACATTTCCGCGCCACCAGTCGTGACACCTCACACAAAAAAAAATATATCGATACTTTATGGCGCATAACAGACAACCACGCACATACATCTTTTTTACACACTCTCATTTACCAACACATACGCGGTGGAGTCACTCACGCGATAAAAATTTAATTTAAAACAAGAAAAAAAAAAGTGAAAAAAAAAGAAAAATAAAACAGTACACGAGACTCCATACCATGTTCTCGAACACTACGAGTCACGAACGTGGTACGGGTCCAGTAGGTCCTTTCCGCAAACTTTATTTTGTGATTTTTTTGAAATGTTAACATGGTCGAAAAACTTTACACATCACAAAATTATAAGCCGTTTCATGGGAAAGGACACTAGTAACTCCCTTCTATATCATAATATTTACATTATATACATGTCAATGTTTATATCGCAATTTGTCTGTTTATTTATACAAATATGTCTATTTTAATAACTTTAAATATACACAAATCATACATTCTGCTGCGGTGTATATCCTATATATGTATCCAAACAGAGCAACTCATTGGGAGTTCATTATGATCTGTTTATGTTATCCATCAAATTTTACAAAAGGAATGCGCTTATACATAATAGGAAGAACTCGAATGTGTTTTTAAAGAAATCCTGCAGCACTCCATGGTTATTCATTTAGCAAATTGATTGTTATAAAAGAATGTGAATGTCATCGTCCACATTTGGCGCTACCCAGGGAGCACCGCGCGGAGGTCATGGACTTAGCTCCCCTTGATGCCACACTTTTATATTAAGCATTTTACGACCCTCGATTCAAGCTGAAACTTATTCATAAATACCTATACATCACTATGGGATAAAATGGTTTTTTGATTGTGCAAATCTTGTGAGCCTTACTTATTTAACGAAATATATCCGATGACGCACTTCTGTGACAATCCTGACGTTAATTTATGTGAACAGTGTCAGTTTCGTCGTAAATATGTATATGCATCCTAACTTCCTTACACCTACCTATCAAGTTTATATTTTTATTGTCAAACCTACTTGCGTCTGTAACGCATCCTGTTACAATTCCTTGAAACGCGAAGGGTAACTTATCAATTTTTTAAAAGCATAGTTTCGCTGGATTATTCTTAGGCCTATGCGTGCTAACATTCAACCACTGTTTAAGTATTTAAACAGTTAGTTTATGTCCAATTTCCTATGGAAATTTTAAATACAGAACTGATTAAATATTTAATCAGTGAATTTAAATGTTGGGGAACACAAGGCTAAGTATAATTCAGCATTTGCCAGGTAAAACCAGGCTTTCAAGAATTTGTTAAGCACAGAAATGAAATAATATTCCATTCTAAATCATAGATGTAACTAAATTGTCATATAGGAATTTTATCATAATTTTATATATTGAAAAATATCATGTAGATGATACAAAATAAAAATATATTACAGTTCTATTAGGTGCTGGCAGTAAAACTAAAGAGTTCATATCTGCTAGGCGCTTCTAATAATAACAAGACTATTGCATGACCTCGCCTGTTTATGAATTTCGCATAGTAAAAAATGTGAAAATAAGAACCTTCGATTCGCACAATATATCCGTTAGGCTTGAATAAAGGGAACACAAAAAAAAAAGTTTCATAACTTATATTAGTATTGCTGGTGAATTTAAGCAGACTGGCCTCGTTTTCATGTGGCAAATAAAATATTGTGAGGCCTTAATAAATACGTGTATTCTGCAACGCGAAAAACATAAGTCCACAGAATAGTAAAATTGCAAAAATAGTTGATTCTATCCACCCCGTGACCTCTACAAGGACGATAGGAGTCTCGCAACGACTCGCGACAGGAATTATAATATTATGCAATTCTTTACGATATCCTACACTTAAGGGCTGAGTTTCACTAACACATGCACCCTGAAAAGGCGCACTTACTACATTCCGTATCAAAGGAACATATAAAATGTTTTACGAATAATTATTTTCTTTTAAAAAGAATAAATTGCACTTGGCTATAGATGATATTTGTAGCGAATAAGCTAAATAGGTAATGAGCGCAAGTGAATTGGCTTTCTCAATAAGGAGTCGGCTACGACAGTGCGATACCATAATTTCAGGAGGCCGTATCGTTTCGTAGTATACTAGTTACGGAGCCTTTTCAAAAGCTGCAATGTATAAAATAAAATAGAACTAATGACTTGTGAGACAGTAACATCATATCTCAGTAAACATTGAGCATCTAGGATGGTCCCGATACTTATTTTACTTTAACTGTCCAATGAAAGACGTTGCAATATCTTTCATATCGATCTGGCATCTCAAACATCGCCCATAATTTACATTACGAATTTAAATAGTAACTATTTGCCAATTTCATAAATTAATATTTTTAAAGTGCAATTGACACTTTGGAATTGGTAAAGAAATCGCGGAGGGTACCTTCACAATAATAAACCCTAAACCTAAATAAATACAGTTTAACGAACTAACCGCTGTCTCAGAATGGCGATAATCGTTATAAACGAAGAAACAAAGATTACCGACCAAAACCGAGAGGAATTTGATAATTACTACTTTTAGTATAAAAGGATTTTTTTTGCCGATAAATATCATGTATTTAATATAAAATTCTATTAATAATAGTTGTAGACTATGTTGTATCAAACTTTATTATGATATTTAGTTCGATTTATTTCGTATTTTTTATATAAAACTGGCGTGCACCTTACTTTGCGAGGTGTGTGCCTGGCTTACAATAAATATAATAAACTGACGAGTCGTTACCAAATTCCTCCCAGTTTATATCGATAAGTATGATAGAGAGTGAATTATCTAATTATAATACATATGTCCGCCCCCAGTTCCGCGCGCGGGCGGACCACACTCCGTCCGTACAAGACGCACTATTTTCTTACACACACATACATACAATCTTCCATCCATTCTTAAATATTTAATATTTTTTCCCCGCCGCGCTAAACTAACTAAAGTATTTTAAACAGTGTTTTCATGTGAATGGCAACACTAACTAAACTTTCAAAAATTTGAAAGAATGGTCAGGGTATTCATATTATTTCAAAGATAATACACATTTTCTGTTTTTTCACGTGACAACTTTAATTTTATACAAAATTGAACCCATTTTTTAAATTGTTCAATAAATTATGGTTTTAATTTATAATTGGCAACTACACGTTGTAAAAGATGTTTTCATATCTTTGGTATATATCACACTAACCAGTGTCATTTATATAATGATGAGTGGAGAAAATGGTACATTTATATCCAAAATGGATAATTCCATATTACTTTTATTTACTGTACTAGAGTGTAGGTAATTCACTAAAGTTATATAACAAACAATAACAATTAAAACTCGAAAATATTTTGCCACGTGAAAATACCGAGTAAAACTTTTAGAAAAACATTAAAAAACATCAATTATTGCGATGAACCGTATCGATACGAAGAAGGCATTCAAGTTATTACTTTACGTTGTATTTTTAAAGTTAGAAAAGTATTACAGCTGCATCACCCCATGGGTTGTAAGACTACGCACAATGATGACATCTTGTCACTCCTAATAAATACTTGAATATCGCCAAATATTTTGATGGCGTTAAAAGTATAATAATTTTTTCGTGACGATGATGACTTTTTTAATAAAAAAAATGAAGGCCTCCTAGTCTACGTGCTAATTTTGATAAAAAATTAATAAATCTCCGCTTACTAATTGTAACATTACACAGTGGTGATAGAAGCGCCTTTTTAAGTAAACCTGCATAGATTTCCCGCGTCCTTCTACCACCACAAGTCTCTATGGACATTTGTTATATAAATATTACATAAAAAGCTTTGCAAGTGCACTTTTTATACAAATTTTGATACCCCAAATTGTTTTGAGTTAATTTAGGTCAGAATTATAATTTTTTTGCGAGTATAAATTATTGAAAATGCTTTTCGAACTAGCAAAACTGTTTGTTCTTTTCTACGAGATCGCAAAACATAAGTGATGCTGCCAGCAGTAAAATTAGGAAACTACTGTCCAGTAACACTATCACAATGATTGAGTTAGCAGAGACCTCCAGGCTGTTCTACATTACATTGCGTTATAATAACATTGCTATTGATTCTACGTCCAATATCTATGTTATTGACTGGTGATCGTAACTCAGTACATCGCAACATAATGAAAGTTACATGATATATCGGATTGAAATTTAAATTACAACGAATAGCTTACTTCGACTATTTACATGTAAATCCGATATAAACTATTTCCTTTAATATAATTACATCGGTAGTAATATGAAAATGAGAGTACAAGCAAGGAAATAATATGAGCATATCGCTCTATGCACTGTGTCCTGGCGGCGGCTCGCGACCGGCGGAGTCACATCACTACAACACAGCACTGGCTAGTGTCAGGCGCGGCGGTAGCGCGCGGCGTACTGCACGAACAGGCTGTAGTCGTAGCGCAGGCGGAGGCCGACGGCGCGGGGCGCGGGGCCGCGGGGGCGCGGGGGGCGCGGCGCGCGCGCGCGGCTCGGCCCGCGCGAGCGTTACGGGTGCGCGCCCGCGCCCGCGCCCGCCTCGCTGGCGCCGCCCGGCGGCAGCAGCACGCTCTGCGGCACGGCAATATACGCGTTATGCACTACTCGACAATATCATCACGCAAACCCACACCACAAAATAGACAGTTACAGAAAGCCAGCTCCATACAATGAGCGAAAACAGACGCACGCACATATAAGGTCCAAACAAAATAACTAGACAAACTTTCATGAAGCACACATCAGTTTTTCAATTCATAAATAAAAATAAAAAAATTACAGAAGTTTCCATTGTAAAAGTTATTCTGTTGTCCAAGCATTTTGATTGGACCGTATGTCGACGCGTTCGCGATCTGAAATTATGTCAAATAAACGAATGCCAGTCACAAGTGGACATGCACTCGCTGTGCGTTGACACGTATCTACATATGTGAGCGTGCTTTGTCGCTCGTTGTACGAAGTCGACCTTCTGTACCTATCTATTTCGTGCCCACACACAATAATTAACAAAAGATGCGATGTTATTCAGTAGGGCCGTCACTGTTGTCAGTACGCGTTATCGATTATCGAATCTACTCAAATACGGAATGAAACTCACATTGTACGAACGCGTGTATGAAATGCACAAGATCCAGCTTCTAATCATCAACCACGCCAGCAGGCGGTGCACATGCACTCACCGACGAAGTTCTGACGAGACAAAGATTACCTGTAGTTGCACCGCACACGGTTCAAAATCGCTTGATACTTCCACATGACATCCGATTTTTGTCAAATTTTGGCCTGATGTAAAAGTGCATGGTAACCTCCTTGATGACGGTACCTTGACACCTAATAGGACTGGCCACTGACAAGTATCTTATGGACTTGTTACAATACAAAATAAACGTGCCTAATGTCAGTCTAATATTCCTGAATGACTTAGGGAAGCTTAAATGATGGCTGGCCTAGGCCACTAAAATGGGAGGAACCTTAAATGGCAAACCCGGCAGCAGTTCGGTTGTTTGGTGTTCCTGTGACAGGACATTTCAAGTCCATAAGATAATTGTCAGTGGGACTGACGTATACAGGACTACATGGACCTAAATGAACGTGGTGAGAGAGAATTAAATTCTATTCAAATCCTTGATTCCAATTGATGTTATTTCCAATACGAATATCAACTTTATACTAGTGTAAATTAAGTTGATTTCAGAATGACTAGCACTAATGAAAAAGTCATAAAAATGTTTCATGTTGTAGTGCAAACTGCACTTTATGTGTGGTAATAAAAGTTATTTTTCCAAAACCACATAAATTCGTTTTCATACTTGGAAACTAAATTGCAAACGCAGTATAACTGGATGTGAAATCTTCGTTCAGAAGTAGCGCTATCCAGGTTCATTTAGATCCATGTGAGTGTGTGATGCGGTGCTTACCTGCAGCGAGTGCGGGTGCGGCTGCGGCGGCGAGGCGGTGGGCGGCGCGTGGTTGAGGTAGGCCAGGTGGTGGTGGTGGTGGTGGTGCGCGCCCGAGCCGCCCGGGCCCATCAGCGGGCACAGCATCTGGTGATATGCCTGGATACGACCAATACTGGGTTAGCGATAACAGTCAAATGGAAAATAAAATTTCAAGTTTATTAAGGTAACAAAGGATTTGTAAAAGAAAATAGATTCGTACGTTTATTACCAAAAACAAAAATCTTTGGGGTACGTTACGTTATGCATCGCACACATTGTGTGTGAGCATATCGTAAGCAAAGGTAACCTTAGTAGGGTTTCGTACGTCCAAATGAAAAACGGAACCCTAAGATCACTCGTGAGTTTTTCTGTCCGTCTGTCACAGCCAATTTGTTCCGAATCTAATGGACCAATTAAACTGAAATTTGGTACACATATGAATTACTGTGACCCGTGTTTGAGGTGGAACGTAAATAATTTTTTGTAACACAAAATTGTGGTGACTTGATTTATCGCGTTTTGTATTTCCTGATCAACATTCAACTTGATGGTTTTTCTGATGATTTATTTTCAAAGGAAAGTGGTGATATGTGTAGGTACCTAAATAAATATTTTTGTTACATTTTTTAATTCATTAATTGAATTGTGTGATATTAAATTTCATTGAATTTTGAATATAGGAGTCAGTTTTGGGAGGCAAATAAGAACATTAAAAAAACAACAAACTGCTCCGTGTGACATATCAAATGAAAGGGCTTACTGTGACGGTCACAAATGTTTTTTTTTTTTTAAATAATATTAAAATAAATGGTTTTTAAGTTATCAGCTCCGAAACTAATTAGCCAAAAATTTTGAAAAAAAAATACAGAAAATAGTTCTTATAGATTACAGGAAAACCTATAAAAATCAAAAGGTCTTAAAGTAACATGGTAAATCTCTCAATATTGTTCGTACAAACTTACTTGTAGTTGGAATGTATGTATGAGAGAACATGTTTTTCAACTACAATGTTAAGTTTGTTCTCTTCGTATCCCGACTAAGGGACCCTTCATTGTGCGTGGTCCGACACGGACTTGGCCGGTTTTATTGTTATATTGACTTCCGTAAGTGCAAAGTTTTCACAGCAGCAACGATGTTAGGCAGATTATAAATGTGCAGTTTGTGGTAACGTAATTACTCAACCGCGTAAAAACAGCTGTATCGATTAGGATAAAAATTTGTCACACAAATAGACATTCTAGTAAAATCTGGACCGTCCCAGATTTTTACTAGAATACTTTTCATCAGGATACATAAAGTTTCCCTATGATGCGAGTAAACTTGCATACAATCGATAGTATTTATGACGACAAAAAAAAAATCGAGATTTCTTTATTATACAGGGTGTTTGGCGCATGGACCGACACAACTTTTCCAGGGATTTGGGAGGTCATTAGCTAGGTTCTACCCATACACCCTTTGTCCCAAATGTCACGGTTGGTTACATATGTTTTTTTTTTAATGAAAAAAATGCCCAAAATGTTTCCTTTAATTCGAAATAACTTTTTTGTTTGTGGGTGTAGTGGCACAAAACAAATTTTGTTGCATTCTCCAAAGTCTTTTAAATCTAAAAACATCTTTGTTTTATACAACTGGTTTCAAGAAAATTCCTTACAAGCTTCCAAAGTTAAATTTTTTATTTAATGAATGAAATTTTACAACTTCTAAATTAATTATAAAAAAAACTAAAAGCCATTTTGAACTTAGCTTTATTTTAAAAAGTTCTTTAGTTGATACCCTTTCTAACGGTACCTACAACAAGCATACGAACTGTTGCTGCAAGACTTAACAGTATGAAAAGTCTGGGCGGTTCTTCGGGCAGATGGGAGGCATGCATTTCATTACACCCCTGTTCAAGGTAAATAACACACCAGCCCTTTTTTTAATGTAACAAAAACCCGTTTTAAGCTATTTCAATTTTCAATGACTAGTTATTTCGTCAAGTAAATATACTTAATAAATTTTTAGTCGTTTGAGTTTCTTTGTTTCACAAGTTATTTATTCATGTTTGAATTTCTTTTAAGTTATTTCCAGAAAAACAAAAATCTGTTGTGGTATTGTTAGTATCTCAAGGATTTTTTTTTGTTTTAGGGATCGAAGTTTTCTGGATTTCTGCAGATTTATATTGCATACAGACGTCGAACATGGCGACTTCTTGAAAAGAATTTTGTGGACCGATGAATCAAATTTTAGCCGTGAGGGAATAGTGAATCTCCACAATCTTCATCACTGGAGTCACAAAGACCAAAATCCTCGCGTTAAAAGGCAGAGTTCTTTTCAAAGAAAGTTCAGTGTCAACGTTTGGGCTGGTGTTATTGGACGCAATCTCATCGGCCCATATTTTTTGCCAGAAAGGTTGAATGGAGACATTTATTTAAATTTTTTAATCAATGATCTACCCGAACTTGTTGTGCCAGTTTTGGAAGAAGGTGTGCCGATAGTTTTCCAAAATGACCAACTAAACGTGCGAGAGCATTTAAATAATGCCTTTCCAAACGCATGGATTGGTAGAGGCGGCCCTATTCCGTGGCCCGCACGGTCCGCAGACCTGACGCCTTTGGATTTTTACGTCTGGGGACGTGCAAAAGAATTGGTTTACCAGACAGAAGTGCCCACTAGGGAAGTTCTGATTGAACGAATAACCGGCGCGTTCCAAACTATGAAAGAAGAAATGCGACTACGTACAACGACAGTTGACATAAGAAACAGATGTGCATGCATACGAAATGGAGGAGGTCAATTTGAACAAGATTTATAACTTTTTTTTTTAACTAGCCTATTCTGTCCCACTGCTGGGCAAAGGCCTCTCCCATTACTTTCCACCTCTCCCGGTGTTTTGCCTCCTTTTTTTATAACTTTAGTTTAATAAAAACAAAATAACCTTAAAAAGTCTTTTCTTAACCCTGACTCTCCTAACTAGTATTTTGACTACATAATGAAGAATTTCTATGACATGTAGCATACCGTTAGAAAGGATATCAACTAAAGAACTTTTTAAAATAAAGCTAACTTCAAAATGGCTTTTAGTTTTTTTTTATAATTAATTTAGAAGTTGTAAAATTTCATTCATTACATAAAAAATTTAACTTTGGAAGCTTGTAAGGAATTTTCTTGAAACCAGTTGTATAAAACAAAGATGTTTTTAGATTTAAAAGACTTTGGAGAATGCAACAAAATTTGTTTTGTGCCACTACACCCACAAACAAAAAAGTTATTTCGAATTAAAGGAAACATTTTGGGCATTTTTTTTCATTTAAAAAAAAAATCATATGTAACCAACCGTGATATTTGGGCCAAAGGGTGTATGGGTAGAACCTAGCTAATGACCTCCCAAATCCCTGGAAAAATTGTGTCGGTCCATGCGCCAAACACCCTGTATATAATTGTACACACATAAACCTTCCAGAATAAATTCTCTAAATGATGGTGAAAACCGCATCAGAATTGGTTGCGTAGTATGGAAGAACAACGCGGTCACACAGACAGACAGACACGAAAAGCGGCTTTAATCTATACTAATATTATAAAGCTGAAAAGTTTGTTTGTTTGTTTAGTTGAACGCGCTAATCTCAGGAACTGCTGGTTCGAATTGAAAAATTATTTTAGTGTTGGATAGCTCATTTATCGAGAAAGGCTATATATAGGCTGTATATCATGATGCTACGACCAATAGAAGCGGAGCATAAATTAAAAATGTTGCAAAAGTGGGGAAAATTTATTTCTTTTGCGAGCTTCAGTTGCGTGGGCTGCGTAAACGGTTAAACTTACGCAAAAATCATGTATGACGGGATTGTTCTTCTTAAAAAGCTCAAAAAAAGTCCGCGATAGCATATGTCTATCTTTTAAGGTTGGCTCACTATAACCTTTTTAATGGTAATCAAATTTGTTATAAAATAATGCATTACTTGCGAAGGTGTTTTGATAAACATGGTATTAATCCTTATCCAAATAAATAGTTTAATCATCAAGGTTGATTAAGAATATGTAAATTCCTTTTTAAATTATTCAATTCGGACCTTTCGTTTAGAAATTACGACGGGTATAAAAATGTTTAAAGTAAGAAAAATGCGCTTAGTCTATTAGTTACCTACACATTTTATTTTTTATCGACTGTTTGAAGGCGCTAATCTTTGTCACTACCAGTCGGAGTTGAAAAATTCTTTTGCATTTTATAGCCCAATTCTTGAGGAAGGCTATGGGGTTTGTAACATTACGCTAGGACCCTTACAAGCCGTGTAAAAAGAAAAAAGTAAGAACGAGCGCTAAGCGAAAACGATGTAACAGCGCGGGCAGGCGATGCGGTGCGACGGGGTAGGTCAGGGGAACAAGAAATTTTACGCGGACGAAGTCGCGGGCGGAAGCTAGTATATAATAATTATGTAATATAAATACACTATTTTAGTCAGTGTGTAATTTCGTTTATTAATTTTTGTTTCTTATATAATTACATTTTTAAATATTTCTTAAAATACAAAATATAAAAAAAAAACATTTAAAAATATAAAAAATAGAATTCCACCGGTATCGGGAGCAGGGTCCAAGCTACCGGTGGTTAGGGCTGCAGAGACAGGAACCTCCTCACAATACGAGCCGTATCGAGGAGTACTGCCTTCTGGATCAGGCTCTTGATCCAACCGCCTAACGACAGCCTCGAGAGATGTTGGTCGAGGCTTTCGGCCATCAGGCCATTGGCCGTTACGACAATCGGCACAATGACAGCCGAGGTCACATTCCACATGTCAACAACCTCGTGTGCTAAGTCGAGATATTTTATTTGTTTCTCTTTCTCAGCTTTCACGAGGTTCTCGTCATGCGGAATGGTAACATCGATTATCATTGCGCGGCGCGCTAATCGATCTATCACCACTATATCAGGCTTATTGGCGACAATAGTCCTGTCAGTGATGATAGACCGATCCCAGTACAACGTGGCATGGTCATTTTCAAGAACTGGGTCGGGCACATACTTGTAATACGGTACCTCAGAGTCCACAAGTTTGTATTTCAAAGCAAGTTGCTGGTGAATAATCCTGGCCACTTGGTTATGCCTGTGCAAGTACTCGCCGTTAGCCAGACGAGAACAACCAGAGATAATATGTCTGATGGACTCACCCGGACGGTGGCATGCCCGACACACGTCAACCGTCCCGTCCTTCATAATATGTCTCCGGTAGTTATTCGTCAAAATAACTTCGTCCATAATTGCACAAACAAAACCTTCAGTTTCCCCAAAGAGGTCACCGAAACGTAGCCAGGATACGGACGCTAAGAAATCTACACCGGGCTCGTGTAGAGCCCGATAGAAGCGTCCGTGAAGCTCCTTGCTTTGCCATACCGCCTTGCGGTCATCTGTAGTAAATACTACAGGTTTGCGCCAGTTCTCTTTAGCCATGGAGAGCGGGGTGAACCCGTTGTCCACTGCGACCACATCACGGTGCATACCCACGTCGGCGTTTAGAAAATATTCCCTGAGGTTGCACACCTCGCGGTTGTGGAGGGTCTTCGCATTTAAAAAACCTCGACCCCCGCACTTCCGCGGGATGTACAGTCTCATCACCGATGATCGTGGGTGATGCATCCGGTTTGCGGTCAGTAGTGTACGGACCCTCCTATCCAGGGCGTCTAGTTCGGTCTGAGTCCATTTGAGTATACCGAAAGAGTACACCAAAACCGGCATGACCCAACCGTTGAAGGCGCGCACCTTGTTTCCGCCCGAAAGAAGACTAATTAATACCTTCTTCAGGCGACCAAAGAAGCGCTCCTTCAACGATTGCTTCATGTCAGCAGCATTAATGCCCAACGCTTCCGACATACCCAAATACTTATAGGTTTCGGTTGCGGAGAGGGCTCTAAGGTTTATGGAATCCGAGAGTTGAATCCCCTCGGATTCCATAATCTCGCCTCGCTTTACATGCATGACTGCACATTTGTCCACACCACATTCCATCCTGATGGCGTTACTGAAAGTTTCAGTTACCTTCAGTAGTTCCACCAGTCGCAATTTGTTGGGGGCAAAGAGTTTCAAGTCGTCCATGTAGAGGAGGTGAGATATGACCTGACCACCTCTCTTCAACCGATAGCCTAGACCTGAATCCTCCAGCAGTGTGCTTAGAGGATTCAGGGCTAAGCAGAACCAAAGTGGACTCAAACTGTCGCCCTGAAATATTCCCCGTTTAATCCATACAGGTTCATCATTCCCCTGGATCTGTCGACACCCTGGATAGCGAAGGACCGTCCTCCATTGCCCCATACATGACTCAAGGAAGGTGCGTAGAATTGCATCTATCTTGTACAACTCAAGCACCCTCATGAGCCATGTATGTGGCACCGAGTCGTAGGCCTTCTTATAATCTATCCAGCATGTCGACAGATCTTTGCGGGATCGACGAACCTGTTGGCTAATGGCCATGTCGATGAGGAGTAGCTCCTTAGTACCGCGGGACCCGTTCCTACATCCATTTTGAGAGGAAGACATAATTGAGTTACTCTCAATGTGCGTATTTATTTTCACTCTCAAAATGGATGTTAGAAGTTTATAGATCGTCGGCAAACACGTGATCGGTCTATAATTCTTGGGTTCCGCGGGACTTCCTGACTTATGGAGCAGGTGGGTAACGCCTGTTGTTAGAAACTGCGGTAGCGACCCAGACTCTAAGGATGACTGGAATTGAGATGCCAGGCGAGTGTGTGAACTAATTAGCCATTTTAGCCAAAAGTTGTGCAGTCCGTCCGGTCCCGGTGATTTCCAATTTGGCAACGGGCGGACTGCTTTGGCTACGTCTAATGGCGTTATTAAGATCTTTTCCATTTCTGGTATAGTTCCACATCAGTGTGTAATTATTATTAAGTAATAATTGAACACGAAAAAATATTGTTAAGTAATATTGCGTGTAAGGATGTGTCTTTTGACGTTCGAACAGTCATTCGCAAACTATTTTTAAAATGTTTTGTTACCTGGAAAGGTGGCTGCTGAAAATGATGGTGCGGGTGCGGGTGCTGGTGCTGGTGCGGGTGCGGCGTGTGCGCGGGCGAGGGTGGCGGGTACAGCGCGGGCGACGCGGCCGCGGGAGAGGGCGCGGGCGGCGCGTAGGCCTGCACACCCGGTACGCCCACCTCGCCGCCGCCCAGCCCGCCGCCGCCGCCGCCCACTGACCCGCCTACGCCGCCGTGGTACATTCGGACCTAGACAAAAAAAGTTCATTTAAAAAATAACAACGCCTAATGACATCTGCAATACTAGTCCTTTCACAGTTTTTTACCTCTGACAGCAGCAACCTTATTACGAGGACAATAAAGATCACTGTGATTTTTACGTAACTTTTTTTAACTTTAAGAAATATTTAGTGAGTGTTGCATTTGCGTGATAAGTAGTGTTTTTTTTAATACAGAGTTATTTTAAATTGGCTAGATAAACCCCGCAGACGCGATGGGTATCGATATACAGGCTGACTTTGAAAATATGCGACAAACTTTAAGGGGGTGTTCTACCCATCAAGATGAACAACTTTTACTATGGGACCAACTTAAAATTCGCAAAAAAAAATTCGACCTTCCCATAAAAAAGTACATACCCGATCGGGCCATTTGTTATAGGAAGGTCGAATTTTTTTTTGCGAAGTCTAAGTTGGTCCCATAGTAAAAGTTGTTCATATTGATGGGTAGAACTCCCCCTTAAATTTTGTCGCATGTTTTCAAAGTCACCCTGTATAAACACGATAAAATAAAAAGATTTGATGTTTTTTTTGGGAGGTCAACGACGGCTGTTAGTGTTGTTACTTGCAGTATGAGTTGAGAAAAACTGTTTTCTTATGTTTTATCGTGTTTAGTCTGTGTCCATCAAGTCTGTGAAATTAACACACAAAAAAAAAGATTTTTATAAACCGATATTTCAAGTGACTACAATAGCTGCGGTCGATAACCCCACAAAAAAAGCAACAAATTATTTTTTTGTTTTATCATGTTTAGACCCATCGCGTCTGCAGAATTAGCTAGCCAATTTAAAATAACCCTGTATAGCAGGTACTATTAGTTTTAATTTATGTGAAGTATGTCCCCTTTTTTCTCGTCCTGTCTTCTTATTTGTGTTTCTGTAACTTAGAATATTGTGTCGTCACTATATCTTTGACAATAATCAAAGATAATCTGTGGAAACGTCGTGAATTGTACATTAACCCACTTCCAATTATTTTGCAATCTTACGATATAATAATTATACAATGTACAATTGCTTGGGTTCCCTAAAACAAAATAAATAAATAAAATCTGAGGTAAAATAAGTGTGAGAGGACTGTAGAGGCTATGCAGATGCGTTGCTATCCCAGAGACAAATCTGAAATGTGTAGTAATCACATACTGTATTCTTCAAACCAGAAGACATTGACACTGGTTCGGCGGAAATACATAGGTAAGGCGAAAGAACTTCTCCAACGAGCTTCTTCACAACAATCTACATGTCCCGGAATTAACGCACAACCTCTTAAAGGGTCATTGTACTCATAATTATGAACAACTTTTACTATGAGACCAAATCTGAAATCGCGAAAAAAAATCTGCTGTTCCCTACATTTATGTTCGCATAAGTCGTCAAAATGTAGGGAACAGCTGATTCTTTTTCGCGATTTCTGGTTTGGTCTATAGTAAAAGTAGTTCATAACGATGTGTACAATGACCCCTTAAGGGGTTGTGTGTTAATTCCGGGACATGTTGTAAACTCTGACAATTAGTATGTTTGTAAATGGTAACCTCTGGAAAAACAGATCAGATTACAAGAATTCTTTCACTGGTAAAAATCTTAACATTTCCGAGTGAAATAAGATACTTTATTTTTTATTTTATTGTATTTGGGTGGCTTACAGCTACCAATACAAATATAATAGCAAAGCAAATTACGACTAGCCATTTATATGTGAAAAGAATTCAGTTTCTTCAGGAATGCATAATATAGTTGTACTCACCATGTGCTGATACTGCAACGCTGGCTGTGCGGGATGCTGCCCGGGGTGCGGGTGCGGGTAGGGCACGAACTGCTGCATCGGCGCGGGCGCCAGGAGGGGCTGGCCGGTCGCAGCCGCCACCTGCATGCCTGAACCTACGCCCACTACACAGTCAACGTATGTTAGGACTTTACAAGACTCATAAGCTAGCTAAACTACTTCGGATACTGTGCCATATGTTACGAATACTAAGAAAACTTCATCATTGGGAAGGTGAATTTACCAAATTATGACATCTTTAACTACATTCATTTCTATCTGCAAAGTTCACACTTTCAAGTCTTAGAGGATATTTAACGGGACCGATTCGTTTTCAAACTGTATACCTAAATATTATTGTTTAGGTTTAGAAGAACATAACATTACCGATTCTTATGCATTACACCAAACAAGCAAGCGCTAAAGTTACCAAATATGCAGGAGGCAACTAAGAAGTTTAGAATGATCTGTATTACTGGGTATTCTTTACATTAGCATTTAAGTTTCTTCCTACACATAAACATACATAACATCACGCATGTAATCCCCGAAGGGTTAGGCAGAGGTGCACCAATAGTACACCCACACTTCACCAGTTATGATTAAGTCCCATGAAATTAGGGGCGAGCCTATTGCCATCAACCGGGCGCAAATCCAGACTCCTGGCTGCTACTGAGACATTCGTGATGGAAAAACCCAATAGCACTTTGCCCGACCCGGGTATCGAACCCAGGACCTCATGCTCAGCAGTAGCGCTTGCGACCACCAGACCAACGAGGCAGTCGTATTACATATCCTTGTTCTCACCTTTCCTGAAGTTCCTCTGTTGCTGTGACTGCATAGGTGGCTGTCCGCCTCCCCCTGAGACTCCCCCGACTCCTCCGCCGCCTCCCATAGCTCCATATGCCAGCTGTAAATACACCATAATTATATTATTAAGTTGAAACATCACAGTTGTTTTAGCATGCTTTTTTTAAGGAAATACCTAACCTACTGAGTCCAAGTAATTTAAAAGTACCATCGATTCAAGGTATGAAACAGGCTTATAACACGTCATTCCACGCAATGTATTGGTAACAATTTATATCGTGAATGAAGCTTTATTTCGTCATTTATCTAATGAATACGTGTGTCGCTGGTTCATGTGTGATGAGGCGGGCTTTATCGAGGACTTGTAAAAATAAGGGATGATTATGCTATTCTGAACTGTAACAAGAAGCAGCAATGGAACCATTAACTTGAATTTATTGGTAGTTTGTGCTCGGTTCGAACACTGCACAGTCTAGCATAAAAACCGACATTTTATACAAGGTGTAAGGGACAGCCCTCCGCAAACTAACATTCAGCTCCTTGATTTGAATCATATTCCACCGGAACTTAAACGTAACTGGCGAAATGTGGGTGTACTATAGGTACACCTCTGCCTAACCCTTCGGGGAAACAAGGCGTGATGTTATGTGTTATGTTCCACCGGAAGTATTCTCAGGTTTTTTTAAATCGTTTTCAGTTACTATTCCTTTATTTAAATGTAAAATTACATTCTCTGTACGCAGCACTCAATTTATGTAAAAATAAAACAGCGAAAATAAAAAAAAATCAGCAATGGATGTTGAAATACTCGGCGTCCCAAGGCTCGCTGCGCTGTCGTTCGCTACGCGCGTTTTGCCATGGTAACGATACATTGCGTGTGAGGTAATAAAATAAATCAGGTTTATTGGATTCCCATAACGTTCCTGAAATAATTTCAAGTACCGGTCATCTTAGTATGACATACTGAATTCACCGCATCAGTCTGCGGAGGGCTGTCCCTTACACCCTGTATAAATGAAAAGTGTTTATTATATTTTTTTAATAACATTACAACAAGCCTGTAATCCCTGAGGGGGGTTCACCGACATTTCGCCATAATTTATTATTTTCGTAATAATTAAATCAAACCATTTCGTATCATCATCGATCTTATGTGCTTATAATTTATTTATTTCCCCTAAAGCCGTTGACAACACGAGATTGTGAGTAAATACCTTGATAACCATATCCGTGCGTGAATCGATACCTACAAAATGTAAGATTGTATGTTCTGAGGATTTGAAACAAAAACATTGTGCACAACAATACTTAGTTTACAAAGTTAACGAAGCGTAGGTTCCGTAAATTCGTAATCCGCTTACCAGTAGGTATTCATTTTCTTTGCTTGCAAGCACCCAAGCCGTTTTTTTTTTTTTTTTTTGTTAAGTAAAGATTTCATGGGAATACTTAAAGCTTAATTGTAGGACCGATTATTACAGATACAAACAAAACAAGCAAAGCCGCGGAGAAAAGCAGATTAACACTTCACGGGACGCAAACGAAACACAATAGGAGTTTTATTTTTTGTTATTACTGCTATAGCCGTATTGCCCTTCAAAGCGTTAATAATTAATATAATTTATGATACTTTAAGATGAAGCTAATAACTCGGTTATCAATTACGGGAATAAAGTCGCGAACTTTGATCTAACGCTGAGATTCAACATCTGCGCTGAACTTTGTGTAGGAACTAGCTGCGCCCCGCGACTTCGTTCGCGTGAAGTCGTAAGATACACAATATACTAAAATAACAGCCACATTTTAATAAAACTACCTCGTCCCCCGACCCGTCGCGTTGCGTCGCCCGCCCGCGCTATTACTTCGTTTTCGCGTAGTGTTTCTGACTTTTTCTTTTCGCTCGGCTCCTAAGGGTCGTAGAGTGATGTTAAATAACCTATAACTATCCTCGAGAAATGGGCTACCAAATGCAAAAATAATTTTTCAAATCCGACTGTTTGTTCAAAATTTCATGGGTTTAATTTTTTGCGCGGAACCCTAATTATTTTTCTAAAATAAAAGTAGCCTAAATTACTCGCCGTAACATCAGCTATCTGCCAGTGAAAGTCCTCAAAATCAGTTCAGCCGTTTCGGAGATTAGCCGGAACAAACAGACAGACAAGCACAGCCAAAAGTTTTAAAATTTGCTTTTTGTATAAGTACCGTATATACTTTCTTAACCCTCGGCATGCCTGGAGGCAAAAAGTTACACGATATGCCTGGTGGGTCTGTCAGACCCGGATTTTTAACTTGTTATTTGTCTAATAAGTTTTGATAAATAAGTTATTATAATGTGTTAATCATTTTGCTAGGGGTATATATTAAAAATTAAAATTAAAAAAATATTACAAATCAAGAACTATTTAATTATTTTTCTAATTAAACTCAAGTACCGGTTTTTGACAAAAAACTAGATTTCGTTTCTCGTCATATATTAGACTTATAACATACTCTTGGAACTATACGCACTTACTATCCTACTACTATGAGTGAGTGCTCCGGACTGATGTAGCGGGTGGGGGGCGTCTAGCGATTCATAACAGCCAGCTATTGAGTGCGGTTAGGCGCGAAATTCAAATTTGAATGAAAAACAACGGTTTATGTGCAGAGGTGGGTCTGACAGACCCTACCAGGCATACCGAGGGTTAAGAAATTAGTAAAAAGTTGTTATTTTGACATTACAAACAGACCCTTCAATTTTATTTATTTGTATAGATGTATTGATGTTTGTATGTACTTATATTTTATCACCTTACATACCGTTTGATGCCGACACATTAATAATTTTTTTATCATGATTTTGCATGCAACTATTTCATTTCGATAATATTTATCATATATTCCAAGATATTTGAACAAGAAGAACTTGCAATCTAGCTTGGTAGCTTTGCAAACGCTACGAATGCAACTTTTATTACTGAACTTTGGGCGTTCCGATTTCGAAACATTGTTATCGGATACGATTATCTCTTTAGATATTTTAGTAACACGTGCATATCTGTGCTTGATATCTTAAACTACAGATAGTATGTAGGTAATAATCTTTTAAATCATTGTTAGCAACAGATTGCGGAGAAAACAGCAAATTCAATTTTATTTGATGATTAATACAATACAACTTTCTTTTCATTTGAAATTACTAACTTCACACCGTTTTAAGTTTTTAGGGCCTAAAAATAAGATAAAAATATCTTTATATAATTATATATAAAACAAATAAAGATTATATTTTCTTTATTTACTCGGAACTTTGAACCCAAAATGTATTGGCCGATGCCTAACAGCCGGACAAACGCAAAATGTTTACAATATAGAATGGATAACGATAATTTGATAACAGCCACGCAGCCACAGCTGATAATTAGACCGTTCACATAATTTTACATTTATACAGAAAAATCTTTCAATGGCATTGCTTGCGAGAACGACGCGGTTAACACAACTTTAAACGTTATTATTGAATAATATAGTGATTTGATCTGTGCAAACATTCTGCAAGTTTTTTAATACTGTGAACAAAAAAGTGGAGAAATTATAACAACAGTGTCAAAATGTGGTTAGTGTGGCTGATTATAGGACTGATCCTAATAAAAACATACAACAAAATAACAAATGGGAAGTGTTACTCCGACAATGTCATGAGTGGTAAAGTTGTGATCGTGACGGGTGGTAACAGCGGGATTGGGTACCAGACCGCCTTAGAACTGGCCAGGAGAGGCGCCAAAGTGATATTAGGCTGCCGAGACGAGAACAGGGGACAAAAAGCTGCAGAATCTATAATCAAGAAGACTAGAAACCGCAGTATCAGATATATGCACTTAGACCTAAGTTCCTTCGCCTCTGTGAGAAAATTCGTCGAAGACTTCAAAAATTCGGAAGCAAAACTTGACATTCTGATCAACAATGCAGGCGCTAGCGGTGTCCATAGAGACAAGACCGAAGATGGATTAATCAGGGACATGCAGGTCAACCACTTCGGGCCTTTCCTACTGACACTACTCTTAACACCTTTATTGAAAAAGTCTGCACCAAGCAGAATTATTATTGTGACGTCAACGCTGCACAGGTTTGGGACTATCAGCGATTTGAACAGTCCTCATTCGTACATGAGAACGTACTGCGATAGTAAGCTGTGCAACATATTGTTCAGCAACGAGTTAGCTCGAAGGCTGGAAGACACTGATGTAGTTGTGAACAGCCTACACCCTGGTCATGTGAACACGAGCTTTTACAAAGCAACGATTTTGGAAAAGTTAAGGACTATGGTTTTGTACAGTTTCTTCAAGAATCCAGTAGAAGGTGCTCAGACTAGTTTGTTCCTAGCGATTTCTGATGACGTCGATCAAACGACTGGAGGCTACTTTGTTGACTGTAGGGAAGGGTATATGGGCATGAAGGCTAGAAATGAGGACTTGGCTGCGAAATTGTGGGAAATATCTGAACAGATGGTTGGCTTAAGGCCTGAGGAGAAGTTGGCTTAACGCCTGAGGAGAAGATTTAGTTTAAAATAGAGTTTAATAATTATTTCTGTTAAAAACATAGCTGTTCTAATTGGAACACTACAAAATAAGTGTATATAGTGTTTAAGTAGATTTTTATAAGATAATATTTCTGTAAAAATGAAGCCATTTTATTTGAAAGACTTAAAACCGGTTGAATTACAACTGCAGAAACAATTAAGAAGCCATTGTGTGTCGCGTAGATCCGCGTTTCAGTCGAGTCGTTAAAGTGATGCAGATGGTATCGTGAAATCCATATTGGTTATGTAATTAATAATGTTTAGTGTACTTAAAACAACAATCAAATTGGTATTAACATAAAAAACCACTGCAAACAACATTAATGTTAGTATAACGACTTAAATACAAGGTACTTTCGAAACGAATAAATTATTTTTTATATCTTGTAATAATTTTTATATTTACAATCCTCAAAGACGTTACGTATGTAATTAATTATATGAACGCTTATCGCTGTGATTAGCTCAGTAGACAATCTAAGGTCACATCCCTCCCAGTGACAATGATGCTACATATTCACATCAGTAATAACAGCCGCACGGGTTGATTGATCAGATTAAGCTACGCTCGCCTCGGTTGGTCCGTAGATGGATGACCATCTTTACATACCGTGACCCCTCCGTGCCTCGGGAAGCACGTTAACCCGTCGGTCCCGGCTGTCATTCATGGACCTTTGACAGTCGTTACTCGTCAGCAGCCCGAAAGTCTGACAATCAGTCTTACCAAGGGGTATCGTATAAACCAGTAACTGGGTTGTGGACGTCAGATAGGCAGTCGCTCCATGTAAAATACTGGTGTTCAGCTGCATCCTGTTAGAGTTGAATTGAATTTCAAGCAAAAAGCGCCTACAGTTCGATAATGAGCATAGCAGTTGAAGGAAACCGAATTATCCAACACATGTGCCACCATCAGCAGACCCTTAAGTGAACATGAGTTTGGCCTGTCTGCTCATTTACAGAGCAATGGCTCTGAACATGAGCAAAATACCAATAAGTGATACTCATCAGTATAATGATACTGATGAGGTAACAAATGGTCATCTTGTCGGCCGATCCTAATAGATATGCCTAATCTGACACTATCATAATAATTTCATCATAAATGATTTTCGGGTTGTTCCACAGTTGTGTTTAAGTGTTTTCAACCATTCTCAAATGTGAAACCTCACCAAAAGTGCTCAATCACAAAAACGCGATACTATCGGAAACAGACTATCACTTAAACTTACCTATTGTTGTTATTAAACAAAACGAAAATCACTCTGAAAGCGTTAGCGTTGGTTGGTAAGACGGTTAATGACCATGTGACCGTGTAACGTGGTGACGGATTACATAAGAAATGGATAGTTCACTTGTTATATAAATGTCGCTTGACGAACGAATACATACGCGATGCTTGTGTGCTTTAAATTTAATGATGAGAAGAAAAGTGACACCACAGAAATACACGCAATGTAGAGGGCACGGAGTAAATATTTATACAGGCCGCAAATATTTCAAAGGCACCAAATATAAAGAAAGAGCAAACGAGAAATAGGGGCTTGCGTTAGGAGATATTCAAAACTAGAAGCATATCTATAATGCATAAATCCAACAAAAGCGTAGGCAAAATGTACACATGATATGGAATAGAGATTCTTGCGTTATTTGATAATTTAATACAAACAAGCACTGCGTTTTTATCTGTTAGCCAAGCTTCGTAATAAAGTAGGTATCCATTTAATACGTAATCCGTGGTGGTGGGTTACCCACGCGGTCAGCGAGGCAAGCACCCGTTTGAACATGATGCTACGAAAAGTCACACTGCGGAAAAACTGAACACTGCACGCGGTCGAGACGTGGGAGGGAGAACTTATTTGTGACAAGTGCTAAAAAGGTGACCATCAATGTTTGCTTGATTGATGTAGGAGAAATAAGTATTTAAACAATTTTCATCGAGTTTTTTTAACAGAGTCTTAGTTGCAAAACAGCTGCGCAAGATTGTTTCAGGAACACACCCTTGTTTATGTGTTAAGGGCAACATGCTAATGTTCCGTATTCATGACAAAGAAAAGAAGCGCAACATCTGAGGGACAACTTCCGTATTTTTAAGAACGGTCGCATTCTATTCTCAGTCTCAATCTGTCAGCAATTGTATGGGATTTTTGACATTAATAATTGTCGTAGCGATGAGTATGCGACGAGATTTTGAACGTTTTTAATTACGTGAATTGGCCTTCTGATGTTGCGCAACTGTTTTACAACTTTGTTTTCAAGGAATACGCGGCTTTATTTGATAAATAGACGTCACATATTCTACTCTG
Source organism: Fissipunctia ypsillon (assembly GCA_947568875.1). Lineage (NCBI taxonomy): Eukaryota > Metazoa > Arthropoda > Insecta > Lepidoptera > Noctuidae > Fissipunctia > Fissipunctia ypsillon. Next base: position 11,051,664 of record OX387662.1, read on the forward strand.
ATACTATCAGTACGTATGCCATTATACTGGTCACAAACAATTCCCCAACCCATGCATCCGCTATTCGTGTGCTCACCGCATCTGGGCGGTCCCGTTTGTCGGGCACCATGAATATAGGCGGCGCGTACTGCCGGCAATCGCACCCCATCTCCATCTGTTGCCGTCCGCCAACATATTAGCTTCATCAACTATGTTTCTATTGTTTGTGGAACTAGCTCTCGATTTTCCCAATTTTTCAAATAAATAGTCATAAAAACTATTTTATGACTGAAAATCCACTAGGAATTTCAGTCAGTCTGTGAATGTACGCCGGACCACTTTGAATTCGACGTTACGAGAGTTTACACACTGAAATTCAAGTTGAGACAAACTAATCACAACTAAATGCTAATTAGTCAGAATTCAAAATGGTCAAGTATACAAGACATGTTACAAAAGGTGTCTTCAGATTATTATCGTTGATCGCAAGTTAACACGTATGTAGATAACATTTTACATAACTATTTTTTTTTTACATAAAATGTTGCCCGACTGGGTATTCTATTCCTCCTGTATCATGGTTGGAGTTAACCAATTAATTTTACCAGACATGTTTCAATAGAACAAGGTACTCGTTCGTAAATATGACACATCAAGTTCTAGAAAAGCCTGTGTGGCGTTAAAGAAATAAGAAGTTGTTTATGTTGTTGAACATTATGGTAGTCATAATATGTAACAAGTCGGTATTTATTGGCTAGCATTCTGTCGAGAGTAGTGGTGGCCCAGTGGTAACGGCCCCGACTTACGAGTTGGTTTGGTTAGGTCGTGGGTTCAGACAGGCACTTTACTGTGTGTAATTTATTTCATCACCACTGCTCTCAAAACGGTGAAGGATAAACATCGTGAGGAAACCGGCATGTCCTAGGGCCAAAAATTCGAAGACATGTGACATCTGGCAACCCGCACTGGGCCCGCGTGGTGGATTACGACCCACTCCCTCTCACAAAGAGGAGGTCTGTGTCCCAGCAGTGGGATCGTTATAGGCTGATTATGCTTATGCTGTGTGACGGTCTCTATCTCAAGCTCGATGTGTCATATTTGCGGCACTGGCACTACCTGGGTACTGTCAACAAAATCTGTCGCCACCTTGCTTATAGCTATAATAATGTAAGGTACTTACCGCAGGGTGCGGATGCTGCAGGTACGCGGGCGGCTGCTGCGCGGCGGCGGCTGCGGCTGCCATCATCGCGTACGGCACCGCCGCCACCTGCGGGTAACATTGCTACGGACTACGTTATACAGCACTTTTGTAACACAACACAGTCACTTTTGTAACATTTTTATAAAGGTCCAGGGACGAAGCCTTCATACAACCCGATTCCTATCGGCTTCCCTTCGAAACAACCACTATTCTTAATGTCTACTATTGCCAAACAATATGGTACACCTGTGTGTATGACTGTGCATCACATCATATTACATAGGTAATTATATTCATTACCAGTTTAATACAGCATAAGTTTAAAAACCTACAGTTTTTAGTCCGAGTTTATGAGAACTGAACAATTTTATGTTCAGCTTCCCCCTAATGATAATTGTAGCTACATCACTGTAAAGGTCTTTCTGATTTAGACAGACTTAAAAGGAAATGAATCACATCTAACCTATAGTAGTTATATTGAATGCTATTCAAGAAAGATATTAGTAAAGAGATTACGGACTAAAATATAACGCGGACAATAGGCGTTTAGTGTCCGAACAGGCCACGTCTTGCACGGTATTTCATACAAAGATTAAGAGTACTAAGCAGCATACAGTACGTCTACCATGAGTTGTTATCGAAAACCTACTCGCTAGTGTTTAAAGTCGCTAGCGTATTAACGTGGATCAAATAGATTTCGATAATGCTTGCACCATGAGTTTTATGGAGTCATACGCAGGCGCTCGCGTAAGCTCGATAGATCGTGTCGTCTAGCTAACTTCACTCCTTATGTTTTGTTTCTTTCTTTCTCAGTAATAAGAAGAGAGGCTCCCATGTCGTCTAATCAATTTGTAATTTTGTCTACGTTGTGTGGTTCGCGGCGTTTTTGTAAGCCACTTGAAACTTTATAAGTGTAACAAATTAGCTAAGCTCAAGTGTCGTAGGTAATAAAATGCAACATTATTCAATAATATGCACAAATCTTCAAATGCTTCTTTAGAGTCTGTAAAATTTAATAAACTTTCTTTCACTTAGATATATTTTCCAATTGGTATCCAACATTAATTCTCATTTTGGCTTGAAATTCACGTTATTTAGGTTGTTGGTCTTCAAATTCAGCGTCCACTAACATATTCCATGCTAAACAAGTTCTTCCAGGCTTTATTTTGTCTTAAATAGACTGAAAAACGTATATAATTATAATGTAAACATATGTTTCACACCTCAAAACGCTAGTGAGCTACGTAACTTCTATCGCAAGCGTATTTTTCGATAGCTTTCGTCGAATTAGTGACTCGGTGCCGTTGTGTATGGTGACAGCTGAAAAACGTTAGTGACTATCGAATAGATTACGTTAGGCTTCTTACCTATCGAAATCTATAGTGCTCATGGTACGAACTTTAATTCTTTTTGTGACCGCTAGGGGCGCTGTACAATATGTCATACATATCAGTTACGGAGACGCTAGCGAGTTTTGTCTGTGTAAACTCATGGTAGAGCTACTGTTGCATATAAATGGTTAACTTCACTGAGTACTTTTAAACCCGCCCCGACCCTTGCTCGAGCCAGTCCGCGTCCCTAAATAATCAACAATCCGATCCAGCCTGTCGCTTGCTGTCCTCTCCCATTGATGCCCTAAGCCGAGGTCCGTACCCCACAGGGTGTGCCCTTAGTGATCGCTTAGTTTTTAAGTTTTATGCCCTGGCTGGTTTTAATTTATTGAGACACCAACAGGAAAGTCCGGTTAAGCAGCCGACAACCTCCTAGGTTGACCTGTAAGATGTCAAAAAAAAGTAAGTACTTTTACTTTATATGAAAGCTCCCTCTATGCACATTGCGCAATATAAAGGTCATTAGTGAACTAATTAAATCATACCATCTGTACTTCATACAAGTAGCTTATACGTAATTTATGATTCTGTCTTTCCCTATATTTAGCTTGGGTCGTCTACATCTTTCTAGTATAAAACAGTAGATACATACCATGGGAGGCGGAGGATGCGGTGCCGGCACATAGCTAACCCCGGGCCCCATGACGCTCACGCCGCCTAGGTTCACGCCCACGCCGCCCACGCCCACGCCTGAGGGGGTGCCTGGCGTGTGTGGCCTGAGGAAAATACAGAATAATCATCATGACGATTCATTAGAGTTAAATGTGTACCATGAGAGAAACGAATCTATACACCGTAAGGACTATTCTTGCTTGCAGCGTTCGGCCACTATGGCAACGCTTTCTAACAGATGTGGTCATCGTGTGCACGGGATTTTGTTTTCAAATTGGTCAAATGTAAGTTTCTTCGATAGTACATAGGCACTGCTGGGCTTGCTCATTCCATCATAGACCTCATCCATCGCTTTCCACCAGGCGAGATCGAGCTCAAGAGCTGGTCCATTTTGCAATAAAAAAATCATTTAACAGTAATGCGTAAAAATAACATAACATCACGCCTGTATTCTCCGAAGGGTTGGGCTGAGGTCTACTTTTTAATACACACACATTTTGTCTGGATTTGTCCCCGGTTGAAGGCAATAAGCTCGCCCCCTATTACAGGGGACTTAAACATAACTGACAAAATGATAAAATAGAGTAAAAAAATCTCTGGCTAGACGCAACAGTTCCAAGGCAAAATCAGTGACCAGATTTGCTGGATACTACCAAATATGATTGTAAATGCTTGAAAGTGGGTGATGATGGCTACGGCTTACTGAGGTGTCACGATAATGAAGCAACCTTTTATATAAGGGCCTTATCACCGCGACACTGACGGCGTAACCATGGTCACTCCTTTTCTTGTCAGCGTCAACATGGTTGCACAAAACACGTGACCCAGTGAAATTAAGACCTGCACACTAATTGCGTAACACACTAATCAATCACAATCTGAACGATTTTGAAGCGTATTGTTAATCCATTGCTTTATATGTTCGAAAAATTTGTCTGCTCAACAACGTAAATAGCGCAATGAATGTTGTCGAACTGTCAAAATGAAACCGATTCCTACTGTAAGTGTGTTACGCAATTGCCTCGCTGGGTGATTTACACTGCAGACAACAACCACTTACAACTAAAAAGTTTTCTACTACACTAGTCACTCACCGACTGGGATTCGGAGTGCTTGGACTCCTTGGCGTGAAGGGCTTGGCCGCGGGGTTGAACTCCTTGGCGTTGGGGTTGAGGGTGGATTTCTTGATAGCCACTACGCGGTCCATGCCTGGTGACGCGGACGAGGGCGGGGACGCTGAGGGCGCTGATCGCTCTTCTACCGACATCGGGGAATCTCCGCCCTTTGGGACCACGGGGGGCTGTTAAAATCAGTTTCATGTATCAAATATAAGAAAATACAGATTGGTTTTGTTGGAAATTTCGTTATTTATTATACATACATACTCTAGGGTTGTTAGTTACGTATCTATTGCATAGTTTGTTTGACTACTCTTTAGTAATATTAAAAAGCAATTTTTATTTTAAATAATTATTAGAGCACGAAATCAATCAGTGAATCAGTAAGTCATCGTATCAGTGTAGCTGTGTATAGGTATGTACTGGACCCAATATACAACCATTTTTCGCACAGCCTGAAATATACCAATTTACACTGTGTCACATCTGTCAGACACTGCCTTTAGTAAGCGGTTAACTTTCTTAGTAGAAATGGTAGAGGCTACAGTACGCAGCCCTTGGGGCACAGGTGTATAGAGTTTATATCTATTATAACTTTATGCACGAGTAACAATAACCGTACAAAGGCGAACTTAGTACCTTAGGCACACACCACACCGCAGACTGCCTTATCAGTATGAGAGATGAGGCTCTACAAAGCCAAACTTTTTTTTAAACTCCATGCGCCCTTTTAACAGCTGGGTACTGTAGTTAATTTGTACTAAACTAGCAGCACTGTATGATGGCGCCCGTGTCAGCTTAAAATTTATAAAAATAAAGCTTATCCATTCCATATAATTCCATCGGTACGTTATTATTGTGGCCCGTACAACAGGCATCAGTTTTCTCAAATTTAGCAGTCAATATTAATGGAACTTCATTAAAACGTGCATGTTCGTAGTGCCATTTTAAGTGAATGATGTGGTGTAGAGAACTTTGTGCGGCGTGTGCTGCTTGGACCTCAATACTCAATACATTTATTTGCATTCCACAATGTAAACTAGGTGGTAGGTACCTCGTAATTGAATTACCACTTTTCACAACAATTCCTAGTAAATTGAAATGAGGGTTTTCAGAAATGGCGTTCACTAGGTGGCTGGACAGACACATCAGGTTCAGGCACCTGTCTAGTGTCAAAGCGCCTATTTTTAGGTGTGACTGAATGATGAAAGAATTAATGAAACGAATGATGAACGTCATCATATATTTTATATTCACTAAAGCGAAAGCGCCAGGGTAGGCCGCGAAATTAAAATTTTCTTACGTTTTTTGCAATTTGCTGGTCAGTATTAGATTGTATGTTGATTAAAATATGATTCGCGGCCGTAACAACTAAGTATTTACAGAATTATAATCATTAATGTCATCAATATAACTCTTCAAAGACCAAGTAACTCTATTGAATGACTATTTCATGAAATCTTAACATTTCAGGATTATCTAAATTAAGGAATTGTATTACTGATTCTTATGATTATAATTCTATAAATACATATTTGTTACAGTCGCGAATCATACTTTAATCAACATACACCCAGACACTGAGCTGCAAATTGCAAAACTCTTAAGAAAATTAGAATTTCGCGGGCTATCTTAGCGCTTTTCTTTAAAATGGAAGACCTTTTGTCAAAGTGGCGCCAACTGGTGGAGTGAATTTACATGAAAACCCTCATTCCACTAAGGCTTTTGAAATTGAAATCTAACGGTCACATAGACAAGACGAATACCTTGCCGTTTTATGACGAGAAAGTACCATTTAACCTTGGGTGCTAAAGCAATGAACAACAATGTTGACTATACAACTATGTGGTGTAGAGTACCTTGTGCGCAGTGGGTGGCGTGTGCTGCTTGGGCGGGCGGTCACGCTTGGCGTGCGGCTCGCCTGAAGCACACACATTGGCTGACACCTCGGGCGGGCTCGGCGCGGGCGGCGGCTGGCTCTGCTAAACAGTTATACAACTTTATTTACTTTCTATGAAGCTTTGATTAATCTACGAAGGGTGTTGTAATTTTCACGTACAGGCATTTAATTTTGCTAAAGCCGTGACCTACTTGTAGCGATTAATTTTACATTCATTTGTTATAATAAATGTTAGTTGGATCAACAGCTGCCATAGCAATAAAACCGCGGATTAGCATCCAACTTAACTTTAGAGCAACTTTTACGAATAACCTTGGTACCGTGAAGTCCAGTCCATTAGTCGTGGGTTTTTGTCAACTCACATTCACCACTATAACTTACAAACTCTGAGCCGTACAGGTGTCTGGATAAACGTGTCGATAACATTACACATTTTTAATTCATTACATAACTAATCGGTCTATCGAAAATATGATATTTAAACTCCGTCATTTTCAATTTGCAAAAGATATAACGAAATTGTCTATGGTTTAGTGATGCGGTAGTATAAATTCTAAGTTTTGGTGCTATCATAGAGTAAATTTAATAATTTGAATTTCGATATTTTCGACACTTGATGACTTTTACAACACTTTTTTACATAACACATCTATAATAGGCTTTTCTCATACATTTATGGACATTGCTAATCTTGATAATAATAAATTACCTTAGTAGTGCTGTATAAAAAGGCTACTAATTCTTTCCTACAGTTTGGATTAAGGATTATCAATAACAAAATATGATAGTTATTATTTATTCGTCGTTGGTTATTTGTGTTAGTGTTTTACTTTAATAATTTGTAAGATTTCGACGGCGAAATGCCAATACCTCCTAACTGACATTTTTTCGAGGAATTGAAAAATTTGATTTAACATGCTTCAAAACGATAAAAAAGTGAATTTCTCGAAAAATGTCAGTTAGGAGGTATTGGCACATCGCCGTCGATTTGTGTATTTTATCTATGAAAGGCCCATAGATAAGATACACAAATTAATATTTTGTTGTTGCCTGATAATAACTGAATTACTATTATGTTTCCGAAGGGCTTTTTGTTTTGTACAGACGCCAGCAGGTCAAGCTACCCGAAACTGTCAAATTTTCCCAATCAACCTTGAACCTAATGCTTTACCAATAAAGTTGAAAATCTATTAAAGAAATTTGACAGATTGTAGTAGCTTGATGTGCTGCCGTCCATACAATAACAATAATGAAAAGTAATTTACATTATTAAATATTTTCATAAAAACTTATTTAAAAACAAAAAATAGTAGCCCACCGGTATCGGGAACAGGGTCCAAGCTACCGGTGTTCAGGGCTCCTGAGAGGAACCTCCTAACAATATGTGCCGTTTCCAGAAGTAACAATTTGTGTTTCCGATTATTATTACTTACCGGTGGCTGTGGATTGAGTATAGGCTGCGGCTGTACTTGCGGAGGTAATGGCGGCAACGCGGCCTGCGGCGCGGGCGCCGGGGGGCCGCCTGACACCAACTTGAAGTCCTGACCGAACTTGCGCAGCTCCTGGAACGGTAGAACGACATGGTGAATATATTATGTATTAAGGTTTATCGTGAAATGGTCTGCGAATGATGCAAGAAAAAGGACGATTCGGATTCGATTTTGCAGTCCGTAACTACAACGTTTAGTATAACTAAGATTATAGCTTCATATACCATCTTAACTTAAAAATATTTTTCATACCTATATTTTTTTTTTCATATGAAAAGAAGATAGATTATTACATAAAACTGATGAGTAGATATCGATTGTAACATTTGCCCGTACGATCACTCAATGCCTATCGTTTCGATACGAAACCACCTGCCCGACAGGAGAAAGCTAACCATATCTTGCTTGAGTCTGGTCAATTCTAGGGTATACAAAAAAGCTTCAAAGCGTAAAGAATACTTTGCATCTGGCATTGGTCTCACGTAAGCGATGCTAACGACACGCCAACGCTAATATCTGTTCCAAAAGTATCTTATGAAAGTGTCAATAGTGATGATGCCTGGGTAAAAAAAGAAATTCTATTTAGTCCGTCAGTTAGATAATAAAAAATATTAGACACGTATTTTTTGCTTTCATTAACAAAAAATTACTTGGATAAGACGCAAACAGTGGGGGGCTTGCTACGTCACAGCTCAGTATAAAATCTAGCAAGAGGTGAAGTCATGCCATATTTTAACTCAATGTATCGCCGTAATCTTTTGATTAGGTAAAAAGAAGAAAAATACGTGTCCAATATTTTTTAATAATCTTCGTGGCGGATAAAAAGTTTTATGTCATTATCCCAAATTCTTACGCAATCACTCACTAAAGGGAATTAGTGGAACTACTTTACATCTGTAATATTTATGGTGTGCATAATAAAGAGTATTATATCTATCTATCATCTGTATTTAGAAGGTTTCAACTTTATATGTCACAAGTTATTCCAACAAATATTGTTTGAATAGACTAATAACATTACGTTTAATAGTAAAATCGACGAAAATAAAGAAAGCTCAATGATCTAATGAAAAACTCTTTATAATAATTTAAAATTAGAATTCCATGTTTAAGTAAACAAATCAAAGCACTCAATTTGTAAGTGGCACTACAAATTAGCATTCACAGGTACGTTTTCTGATCCATTTGTTTACATTTTCGTCAGAGACTTTTTGAACAGAGCATACGTATTTTCGATACAGTCACGCCTACACGACGTTAACGCAGGACCTACGCGCCTACCCTCATAGGATAGAATGATGATGAGCAGTAGTACAATACTCACCTGCACGTCTTCCTGCCTCCTGGGTTCTGGAGGCGGAGCGTGGTGGCGCGGCGGCCGGCTGTGCACGTCGCCCGGCGGTGGAGGATTCTGTAGACAAGTTACCAAATGGTAGGGGCGTAGCGTTCAAACAACCCGATTCCTATCGGCTTCCCTTTGGAACAACCACTCTTCTTAGTGTCTACTATTGCTAAATAATATGGCCTGTGTGTGTAACTGTGTATCACATCACATTACATAATTATATTTAATACCAGTTTAATACATCATACGATTAAAAATCTATAGTTTTTTGTTAGAGTTTATGATAACTGAAAAATGTTTTCTTCGGCTTCCCTCTAATGATAATTGTAGCCGCGCCACTGTGGTATAGGAACCTTCTTTTGTGCTGGACCGTGAGATCATCTTGGTTGATATTGGGGCTAATATTCTAGAATTTAGGTTCTAAAAAGGTCTTTCAATTGTATTTGAGTTAGTATTCTGTTTTTTTTTTACATTTGTTCTATAACACACACATGACATTGATAGGCTGGAATCAAGCTTCATAGCAATTTTGAAATCACCAGTTTGTTACTACCACAATATTATTGAATAAAGGATGTCGTTTGCGACTTCGTCTGCGTGTATTTGTATTTCATCATTTTTTATACAAATATCCAGGATGAAAAATAGCCTATGTCCTTCTCCAGGTCAGCATGGTCTACCCATGTGCCAAATTTCATCCAAATCCGTTCTGCCGTTTAAGCGTGAAAGCGTAACAAACAAACACACTTTCGCATTTATAATACCTATTAGTTAAGATTAAGTATGGAAGTATGGATTAACATTTTTACAAATAACCCTCCTCTGGGTAAGTCGGGTAAAATACCATAAATAATACTTACGTGGTGATGATGAGGCGGGAATCCCTGCCGTGGGTGCATCGGTGCCCGCGGGTCACCATTCACCTTATTCGCATTGCTCGGAGGCCTAATACACAAGATAAAACAAATTCTATACTATGTATATTCCGTTCTTACATATAAAGATTGTTTATGTAATTTTTCTAGTGATAAACATTTACAAATTCGGAGTCAGTGGGCTGAAGAAGAAAGCTAATTGATGGAAACAAAAGGTACGAAAAAAAATTGTTGTTCTCTACATTTATGTTCGCATAACTAGTCGAAATGTAGGGAACAGCTGATTTGTTTTTCGCGATTTCAGATTTGGTCCCATAGTAAAAGTTGTTCATAACGATGAGTACATCACTATCGTGGCAGCTCCCTAGCCAATAAAAAAGCAGCGTGTATAGATTATTAAAAGCCTGTGATGTCCCATTGCAAGGCAAAAGCCTCTACACTCTCTATCCACTTTTCTCTATTTAAAGCTGCTAAGGCTCAGTTCTTGTTGAGGGAGGTTGGTTGTCATTTAGAGGGGGGGGGGTCCCATTGGGTTGTGAGTAACTATGGATGTTTAATAGTTTGTTACGTACTGGTGCGGTTGGTGCGGCGGGAAGGGCGGCACGTGGTATCCTCCCTGAGCCGCCTGCGCCGCGTAACTCTTGCCGCCAGCACTCGCGCCCACGCTCGGCATCGGCTGTGAACGAAAAGACATTATTATTAATTAATAAAACACGTAAATATCAATTAAGTAATCTATGTATTTCTTAATTTAATTTATTAATCCAATTTATATTACTGTCTAATAATATGCATGAGTTGTGTACACGTGTTACGATTAAGTCCCATGTAAAAACCCTGCAAACCTATTACCTAGAAATGGGCACAAATCCAGAGGCTTCTTCTTTATGTAGCTATAAGGAATAACAAGTTGCAGTGTCGACATGTATTTAGTACTGCAAGTCACAACCTTTACCTGTAGTTGTAAGTTGTCCATACTCAAGTAAGCGCTGTACAGCTGTGCTGAACCTTGGCTTCGGAGTCTTATTTAGGTATTATTTTATCAAGTGATACAATCGGTGAGATTTGACAGCATATTTTATTGAGCAAACTTTCAGAAATCGCGGTTAAATGGCGGTTGTATGTTGTTTAATAATTCAGTTTTTTCTAAACCTCGGCATTTATGTTCTGAGACACCATACTTGCTGATTGAAAAAAACTGTCATGACATTGGACAGCACAGTAAGTGAATACAGGCCACGCCCTTGCTTACCAGTCAAACTCAAAGTATTTATTTAAATTAAGGCGCCGTCTACACGGGCGAGAGTATCGCGGCGAGTCACGCCGTGACATCAAATTCCATAGAAACTGTATGAAGCTATCTCCACCATACGGCGATATCTCATGTATTATGAGATATACATCACTTTATATTTTGGAAGAATAGAATAGGGAAGAGAAGTGATAGGCCCCGTATGATGTAAAAAAAATACAATAGAAAGAGAGAGAGAAAGTCGCATGGAGGGGGCATAACGCTTTTTTGTTACGAGACGATTTCTACCAGCATACTCCTACCGCAAGTCGCTTTAAAGAACTTCGTTCCAAAATGAGTTGCTTTGATAGAAATAATTATCCAAAGTCAAATCATATCAACTCAGCCTTTCTAACTCAGCAGTCTACTGCTGGACATAGGCCTCTCCCAGGTTATGCCACAACACCCTGCCCTCCGCATCCAGTCCGTCCCAGCCATCTTTTCAAGGACGTTGGTCCATCTAGCTGGGCGGCGTCCCACACTACGCTTGCCGATACGCGGTATCCACTCCAAGACTCGTCTGCTCCACCGACCATCGGTCCTTCAACAAACATGGCCAGCCCACTGCCACTTCAGCTTGCTTACTCTGCAAGCTATGTAGGTAACTTCGGTTCTTCCAATAACAAAATGAACTCACAGAATCTTCCTGGCGCCTATCAGCGGGCGGCGTGAGGTGCGGACGCGGCGCGCGATGCTCCTTGTCCTTAGCGCCGGGCGGCGCGGCTGGGGGCACGGCACGGCCCGCGGGCGACGGCGGAGACCCACCGTTATTGCCCGAGCCCCCTGGCTTGCCTACGAGCTTGCCCGTCTGGAGAAACGAAAATTAGATATAAGATATATCAATCACAAAAATTGCAGTTGGATTAGAGGCAGCTTAAACTATGTAAAACGCAACTTAAGCTCCCTTTATAATGGTATATTATGGTTGGTTGGTATGGTATGGTTTATTTCTAGTTGGGAAATGGTATTAGGATAATCAGCCTATAACGTTCCCACTGCTGAGACACAGGCCTCCTCTCTGTGAGAGAGGATAGGCCATAAGCCACCAACCACGCGAGCCCTGTGCGGCTTGGTGGATGTCACATGACGTCGAATTTATGGCTCCAGGATATACCGGTGTCCTCACGATGTTTTCCTACACTGTTTTGAGAGCAGGGGGCCAACCACCACCTCTTAAAGCAGTATTATTTTAATGTTACTTCAGTGTAAGAAAGAGATGGAGCTATACAGGATGTCTAGCTCCATTTCTTTCCCACGCTCAAGTAAGATTAAAATAATACTGCGTTAAAAGGTGGTGGTCTAGCCCCAGTGGTGATGAAATTAAATACCCAAAGTTCGAACCCAGACAGGCACTTTGCCTGTCTGGGTTCGAACTCACGACCTACAACTCGTAAGTCGGGGCCGTTAGCACTGGGCCACCACTGCTCTAAAAAAATAAACAAAAACAAAATATAACGAAAAAGGAACGATAGTGGTAATTAATACTTCATCAAACGAACTTTACTCCTACAAAAAATGACTATGAAGTTATCGTTAATTAACAAAGTACTAATATTCTAGAAAGAAAAAAGAAACAATAATCCCTAAGACGATTAATAAAACCTAAGACATTACTGCAGCATGACATCAGCGCAATTGTCCTCAATGCATTAAATTCTAGCAAATTGTTCCAACATTGTTTAAATTATATCAAACTCACACTATTATGGAGATAGTTGCCACTGTGAAACTACGCGTTTACGTAGTTGATTCGTAATAGTACCTAAGCTTTTGTAAGCATAGAGGAAGCTTGATATACTTAAGCTTATAAGAAGAACAACTAGTTGAAATAATGCTAAGTAAAACAATCGTCTCTATCTAATCAATCGAAAATGTGTTGTCTGTCATGCAAATGAGATAAAATTTTATCTTTATGTAAATAACAAGGAAATTAATTCAAACTATGTATGTCGATGCAATACCGACATAAATAGTTTGAATTAATTTACATAAATAAGTAAAGTTTACATGTTTTAGTCACGTCTGCTTAGCAGACGTAGAGAAAATTCGTCGTGTTGACTACAAAAAATGAGAGATATGTTTTATCATAATAATAATAATAACATCAGCTTATCTCACTATCAGAAGCGATTAGTGGCTAGGTCAACAAAGAAAGTGTTACTAGAACTGTTCTCTCGTTCATCAGATATGCCATAAACATAATTGACATTATTACAAAAATGCGTTGCCATCCCGGTACAAAGTGTCACTTTTCAATCACAATCCGAGTATTTTGAAGGAAATTACCTAACAATTGCTTCCTAATAATAATAATATTATTTAATCTTTACATAGTATAAAATAAAGTCACTTTCAGCGTCTGTCTGTATATCCGCTAACTTCTCCTAAGGCACGCAACGGATTTTGATGCGGTTTTCACCATCATTTAGAGAATTTTTTCCGGAAGGTTTATGTGTAAAGCTCAGGACCGATGGCCGGTGGAGCAGAGGAGTCCTGGAGTGGAGTTCTGAATTGTGTATCGGCAAACGTAGTGTGGGACGCCCCCCAAGCTAGATGGACTGACGACCTTAAGAAGGTGGCTGGGACAGACTGGATGCGTAAGGCGAAGGACAGGGCGGCCTGGGAGAGGCCTATGTCCAGCAATGGACTGCGATAGGCTGTGTTGAAAGCTCAGAAATCTCGAAGTTTTGTTATGTCGCCACACTAGTACATTGCTTGCACCCGTGCGAAGCAGCGGGCGGGTCGCCAGTATACGAATATTTCATACATTATTGTGTTTGCGGAATTCGTCTGATCGACAGCCTAAGTAGCGCAGTGTATGTTGTTGAAATGCCAAAACGAATGCACTGCTATTACATGTTTGGTTACGCGATTACTCCGCTGAGATGGCTCATGTGTCAACTGTTCCCTTTAAATCGAAACACAGCAACACTGCTTGTTGTAAATAGATTTGATATAGTATTACAGTAGGGCGAGATCCTTCATATAAGACTTATAGATCTCTACCCTCTTCACTTTGTCGATAATTCTAAAACATAACAAATTAAATAAGCTGCGCCCAGCCGATCTATTCAGTAACATTTTCACTGTGGAAACATAGATGAAAAAAGCTTGAAGTGAGCTCTCAACAGTGTCAATCCCTAGCATCAGGTAGAATGACAGTTCATTTCACGCTGACTTCACCCAAGTTTTTACTGTGAGATTTTTACAGAATAGATTGGCAAAACTCGAGCACATCGACGGCATTAGCAGTGTCCTCGCAGGTCTTTTATAATGCAGTTGGCATCGTTCGTGATTTGGCTGCACGTTGACACTGAAACGCATCGCAAGATGGTTCGTGGCAGGTACAACATAGTCAGATTGGTGTACTAATCTACCTCTATTGTACCTGCTGCGGCCCTCCTAGCTTTGTTGTCGGTTAAAAGATTTCCATGGGCCATGGCAGTTGGTAGCCTGCTGAGAGCTCTATAATATTACTAATCCATACTAATATTATAAATGCGAATGTAACTGTGTTACCTTTTCACGCCTTAACGGCTGAACGGATTTCGATGAAATTTGGCACACAGATAGATCATGACCACGATAAGATTTTTTTATCCCGGCAGTAAGTTCCAATTTCCAACCTCCACGAGGACGAAACCACGGACAAAAGCTGCTACTGTCTATTTTACAAACCTGCATATTCTTCCTCTTGTTAGGAATGACGTATTTGCCGGCAGTGGAGGCGCCGTCCTGTGGCCGAACGACCGCAGCGAACCGTTCCTCTTCGTCGCCGTTCTCGAGTTCAATGCGCGCCTTCGACGACGCAGCGTTTTCAATCTCCGCTGCGATCTCTTCAGCTTTCGCCTCTTGCTCCCTGGAGATACAATAATGATTAGTTAATACGTATTATTGTGTACAAGTCATGACGGACGGGGATCTACTCCGAAGCGATAAATCCGAAATAAATAATCCGATAAATTCGGATGTTTCATAATACACTTTTTTCTATTTCATTCAGTCGTTTCAACAAACATCAAAATAAAGTTCGTTCGGAACCGAACCGACCGAACGAAATAGAATGAAGTGTTCGGACGTTTCCTACTACATTCGGCCGATACTTCGGATTTATCGCTTCGGAGTAGACCCCCAAGATTGTATGGAAGAAGAAAACGTATTGCGCCGACCCCAAGTTATATGAGCAAGGGCAGGAAGATGATGATGATGGACAAGTCATCGGTACTTTATAATAACTATAGGGCTCTAGGTCATGCCTTGGTATAAAGACAGGTAGCACACTTTACTGCCAAGAGGCGTCACCCTAAGTAACGTCACTCATAAAGTCTCTAATAGTAAGTAACTGGGCCAGTGAGTGCTGATTACCATTAGACTAACATATTATTATGCATCAATGATAGTTCTCCTTTTTCTACGAATAAAATGATCTGCTTTTGAAAGATCTTTTGTCCAACATCCCTCGTAAATGTAACGAGTATTTCGCAGAGAAAGATATAAATAATATTTTAAGATGTGTGTGTTTCAGTCCTTTTCCCGGATAGGCACCCTCAGTTACTTTCCCTTATTTACCTATATTATTCAACTACGTGTATGACCAGATGTATGAATGTAAACGAGGCAAAAGGAGTATGTAAGGATCGTAGCAGGTGGCGTTCTGTAGTTTCTGCCTACCCCCATGGGAAGAAGGCGTGAGTTTATGTATGTATGTATTCAACTACAAGCCATGTACTGGTACATGGTACTTCCCATCGGCAAATGACGAACTTCTATACAACTTTCATTCCCTATTTAAACCCTTTAGGGGGTGAATTTTCAAAAATCCTTCTTTAGTGCTCACCCTCGCTATGTGTATATGGAACTCTTGTACAAAATTTAATTCTTCTAGACCCAGCGGTTTAGGCTCTGCGTTGTCTGTCAGTGAATTTAAGTTTTTTTTTTTTAATTCTAAACTGAATAATGTTCTTATTTATTTAGCAGATCTACGTCACTCACCTATAGTCCTGAGTGTCCTTCCTCTGCAGCGGCAGCGTATAACCAGCTAGCGAGTGGTCGTAGGTACTGTGGACTCCATACACCTCCTCGTTCTTCCTGAACATGTCGTTGGCATCCCAGCCGTTGGCGCGGTGGTCGAGTTCCAACTCTTCGAGGAGAGCGTCTCCGTTGAGCTGTGGAGCTTCCCCAATTTCGACGTCGCAGCCGTCCCACGGCTCTAGGTAACGTTCCTCGCCTGTCCTACCGTTCCCTGCAGCGACACCTAACGCAAGGCCTGTTATTGTTATTGTCAATGTTGTGGTAACATGCAAAACATGTGCTGTGATAGGTTTTTGGGAAAATTAGGTAACAGCTCGCTTCACCCACCTGAATTTTCAAAAAAAGTATACCCTATATTTTGAAAATTGATGTGGGAAAGCTAGCAGTTTAGTTTTTTCTTAGCGTGTCCATGGCAACCTAACTTGTATCAGATATTAAAACTTAGCTGTAAGTGAATTCTATAAACAAAGTTATTCGACATTCCAAAGCGCTTGTTATGGAGACTGTGATTGTGGAACATATTTGATGGTTCTTCATTCATAAGATTAACTATTGATAATAAATTAAGGGTAGATTACTTTTACCTTCACACGTCAGCTTAACTTCATCTAATATTACTCACATTATCCAGTAGATGCTACTAAACGCCTAAGTTTTAATGTCACACAACAAATTATCTGATGTTAGTAAAATTTCTAAGTAAACCGAGTGATTACTCATGGGAAATGATAGCTGACCAACACCCATTCATTACAAAGTTGCCTAACTTGCTTTCTATACATATAGTATTGTACTTATATGTATTCTTAGTCACCTGCCTTTACCATACGGTTATCTCAAGTGGATTTGCTTCACTTCAAATAAAGTTTACAAGTTACTGCTAACTCTTAAGTTATCGCAGTTATGGGTAATGTTCTAGTTTTCAAGTTCAAAGGCGAAATAGTCAAGTCTACGGTTGAAAGAATATGTAAATTGTGATTTAACATTGAAGTGACTGGGTGAAACTAAAGGAAAGCAGACTAATATTTTTCTGGTGAATCCTTTCCTTTTTTTTCTTTGCTTATAAAGTTCACGTCATCAAAACATTTTAAAACACGAAGATTAGTAGTTAGAAAATTTAAAAATTGCAGTTTTCAAACAAAATAAATAGCAGAATCAACTGCATAAAAAGTAAACACGCTTTATCTACGAAAAGTCACTGACCGACGGCGCGGTGCGGGGTGCGGGGCGCGGCGGCGGCTATGTTTACCTATTATTACGGACTCATCTACATCATGTTGCAAAATAAGAAAATGAAAAATAATTTCCTGTGGCAGTATTCATTGGATTTGATTGATTTTTTGTATACGGGCAAAGAACATGATTCTCTTTACGTGGTTTAAAGGAATGTCTATCCTCCTGTTCCACCTCGTATGAATGAATAGTATAAAAAAAATTGTAATAAAGTCGCTTTTCGTGTTTGTCTGTGTGCCTGCTTAGTTCTTCACAGTACACAGTGGATTTTGACGGTTTTCACCATCATTTTGAAAATTTATTCCTGAAGGTTTATGTATATATTTAACTTTAATATGGTACATAAATCGATATTTTTTGACACACTAAGCTTTTGGCTACTTCATATTCTGACCGTTTGTGTGTATTTTATGTTTATTTTATGATATGCGTCCTAGTTGTGCAGAATGAACAATTTTTCATTCTTACTATGTCGCCATTGCACCCGTGCAAAGCAGGGGCGGGTGGCTAGTATAAGGGCCTGTTTCACAATGTCCAAAGAGCCACTACATACCGAATAACTTCGAAAATGAACAATATCTGCATGAAATTATCTGCCAAGATAGTTAGATTTTTTTTTTACAGAATAAAAGGCACACAATATGTTACACACACACACACACTTTTCTTTTGCTTAACAGCAACTTAATCGTAGGCGGTGTGTATGGCATTTGTGGACTAAGAGAAAGCTTTCAACTCCATCGAAATAAGCGCAGTTCTGGCCTCTCTGCAACTCTGCATCGTGGCAGCGTCATACAGACATCTCAACAAATTTTCAATTCAAATTTTCTTACGATTCTTGCAATTTGCAGCTCAGTGTCTGGGTGTATGACGACCTGAAGAAGGTGGTTGGGACAGACTGGATTCGGAAGCCGGAGTATAGTGGTTTGGCGCAACCTGGGAGAGGCCTATGTCCAGCAGTAGACTGCGATAGGCTGAGTTGAATCATTAAAGTCATCAATACAACTCTCTCCAAGTAATCCTATTGAATGACTATTTAATGAAATCTTGACATTTGAGGATTATACTAACTTAGGAGTTGTATTACTGACTCTAATGATTATAATTATGTAAATACATATTTGTTACGGTCGCGAATCATATTTTAATCAACATAAAACCTAATACTGACCTGCAAATTTCAAAAAATGTAAGAAAATTTTAATTTCGCGGGCTACCCTGGCGCTTTGGCCTTAAATTTAAAGTGTATTATGGTACTCACCATTAAACTTGCTAGAAATAGCACTATCAGTCTGGAACACATCATGGGTGGCGTACTCAAGGTCGGAATCCTTCGCCCTGATGGACACCACATCCTGCGGCTTGAAGATAAGCTTCTCGACTACGGAGTCAACCGCCACCACTCCTTCTTGGTCCACGCGGTGGGCCACTTCTAACACAACCTGGAAACAAGGAAGGAAAATACTATTATTATCGAATTCTAGTGTAGTTTTTTAGTATGTTAGGACTTTATTACACAGCTTCTTTTTCCCATTTAGATAATAGAAATCTGTGAAAGTTTGACTTTTGGAGGCTGCCTGCCGTAGTGCTGTTTATCAATTCAATTTTCTGTGGTTGACCGTGGACACAAGGAGTGTAAGCAGTGCATGAGTATAATGGGTCGACGACATTATCATCTGAATTTATCATCGCAATGACCTGGGGGTTTACTCCCTAAGCACGAAGTCAGTAGTTTCGGCCGAAGTTACGAGCGTTTCCTTTCCGTATCACTTACGGACATAACATTAGTTCAGTTTCCGAACTAAGAATGAATGACAACACGATTTTACAGTTGTCACTACGCTCGATGTTTTTACCCGTCCGAAAATTTTAATTTTACACTTGTTTTGACGGATTAACTACTATCGGACGGGCCCATATTTTCGTCGACGGATTTAGGGAGTAGACCTCCTGAACCGAATTGCTGTAAAACATAGAGGAATAGTGTAAAATGGAGGAGATAATACAGTTAATTAAAAAGGCTATGGATGGACATAGTTTATAGTTCCGTCAAAGAGGACAGACACACGATTCATTTCTATACAGGTGTTGTGAATGGCGACAAAACCATTGTTTACGTCTGTACCACGTTCCTTTTGTCAACGGGCGCACGGTTAAACTAATAAATAGCCTAGTACATCGTAAATCGTGTCCTATGCTGTGATGATTACTTGTATCGAAATCTGTGTTGGTTACTGTCCATGTTAAAGAAAATATTACGATCTACCTTTTCACGCCTAAATCACTGAACCGATCATTATGAAATTTGACAGGTTGGGTCCTGGAGGACATACGACTATTTTTCATCGCTGATGAAGTCGTGGGCAACAGCTAGTGAAAATATACAATCTTTGTAGCCGTCTCTATTAAGTGTTTTATATTCAGCAGTGGAAGTTTACCGCCAGATATAATAAGATGTCCATCAAGCTAGATTATCGTAGTCAACAGACAAAACGCCCGTCCATCTAGTTGAATACAAGAGACCGGCAGCGTTCGTTATGATGTCCGATGTGGGAGTCCTTTGTGCTCTTGTGCACGTCTTCCGGCTGATAGGATAACTGTATTTTGTCGAGATTGAATGCGATGACGGTGGATTATGACTCATCTGACGCTGGATTTAAGATCTATGCAACTATTTGTATGTAGAACCAATGCTAGGACAAAATTCAACGTTAAGGTAAAGAAAACTTGAAATAAATAAATTCTTCGAGTATCTTTTGGTCCCTAAATGCTTATTTTATTTATCTTCAATTGTCGTATGAATGACGTATTTTACAATCGCCATGCGTTGAAGGCGGATTCTTTATAACAGTATGTGGATGTTATCAATAAAAAGCCGTGTGCCCATCGGCAAAAATGACAAAATTCCATAAAAACTTTCATCCCCTATTAAACCCCTTTAGGGGATGAATTTTCAAATATCCTTCCTTAGAGCTCACTTTTGTTAAATATAAGGAACGCTTATGCAACATTTCATGCTTCTAGACCCAGTGGTTTAGGCTGTGCTGTCAGTGTTTGAATGAAAATGAAAGAAAAGTCGGGAGGGGTCGTGGGACATCCATTTGGAACGAAGTTTATTTCTCTGTATATTATGCAATAATACAGAGCTAGTATGGTCTAAGTTAAAAGTTTTGGTTTTTGCTTTTAATACAAAGCAAGCTAAAAACTATACTACATAGCTAACCAAACTGTTTGTTTTGTTTTTTGAAAACAAAACCAAATCTTTTGACACTTGAAACTAACGGCATAACGCTTTTTCGTTACGTCACAATTTCTGCCAGTTTACCCCTACCAAAAGCCGCGTTAAAGAGCTTCCTTCCAAAAAATAGGAGTGGACTGCAGTGGACTGTTGGACATTCACATTTTAAACTCTTAGCCGATTTCATGGAAGCTTACCTGATAAGGATACCTTTGGAGATAGCTTGGAAAAAACAATACATCAGACGGCGTTCTTTCAGTCATAATATAATGACCTTGCCACTGCACATACATTTCCCAACGGATATGACTAACGGCACTCATAGTATATTTTTTCAATATCTATAAATGACACATAATACGCTTGTAGATAATTCTATTCGTCTAGTATTATAATTTACAATTTGACACAAGGTTTTTCTCCGAATAAAGTATGGCACGGGTGTTTACAAAAACTTATATTGTTAATATAAACACGAATCGACTTATGAATGCATTGTTCGGAGTGCCGCTATTGTCTGTAATTTATTGGGCTTTATATATCAAAATATACTTTTAGAGCAGTTTTTTTTAATCGTAGGCTGAAAACTGTGTAGGCTATGACGATCAGGTGTTCGGGTGAATAAACCTTTGACTGTATAAAGTACTTTGGATCGAAATAGCTTCTTTTCCGGCTATTAGAATAGAACAGAATACACTTTATTATGTACACACGGCTACATATCAAGCTATGCATTTCCAGTATAAGCTGATCTCGCATTGTATAAGATTTCCGTACAATGAGAAGTCAGCTTATACTGGAAATGTAGGGCTTGATATATAGCCGTGTGTACACCATAAATATTACAGATATAAAGTAGAAATTTTACATGGAGTGGCACAATGGGCGGCCTTATCGCTAAGAACGATCTTTGAAAGACAAACCTTTGGATGTATTAAGGGAGAACGGAGAGACAGTACTGCAGGTAGTCTGCGGTGTACCATTTACATGAATACAAGATACGTTTAAAAGGAGTGCGAATATTTCAGGAGGTAATCAGGTGCATAAAACTGGACAACTTGTCCAAAGGAACATAAATTGAAATCTTAAAATGGAAAATCGACTTTTCATACAAAGTGACTGGTCACGTGACTTATGATTGTATGAGAAGTTGAATTTTATTTTTTAAATTTCAACCTATGATTATCCTGATATGATCCTTGGGGAAAGTTGTCCAGTTTTATTTTATTTTATTTATGCACCTGATTACCTCCTGAAATATCCGCACTCCTTTTAAACCTATCCTTATACAATAAATACACATACAGCCTTGGCCAAAAGTATTGAGCACCCATGATATCTTTCAGTTTTATGCGGAGTATCAAATAGAAATAAAACAAAACGTTTTATATGGGTTTATTTTACTATTTATTAATAGAAAATTAATATTTTGTGGGTCCACCCTTTGCCTTAATTACGGCAGAAATTCTTTTTGGTAAAGAGTTAACAAGTTTTTTACAGTCGTCAACAGTAATCGAGTTCCATTCTAGGCGCAGGCAGCGTTTTAAATCTTCTTTGTTGTTAATTGTGTAGCGCCTAACCCTGCGCTTTAATAAACCCCATAAATGTTATATGGGGTTCAGATCTGGAGACTGAGCTGGCCAGTCAAGCAGTTCCGTGTTATTTTCCCGAAACCATCTCATAGTGCGTGCAGATTTGTGGCATGGCGCGTTATCCTGCTGGAATTTGACACCATCCATATTCGTGTCGCCAAAAAGTTTCGTGAATGAAGGCAGTAATGCAGTTTCTAGTACATTTATGTACTTAGTAGAGTCCATGCGACCCTCACACACGAACAATTCGCCAACTCCAGAATCGGTCATGCAACCCCAGACCATTATGCTGCCTCCACCGTGTTTAACGGTTGGGATCACACACTCTGGCTTAAATTCTTCGCCCACACGGCGACGCACAAAGGTCACACCAGGTGTACCAAAAATCTGCAATAAAGAGAAAAATATTGAGTTCCGTAAAACTAAAATAAATTCAATTATGCGTTTGGTTTTTAAAACATTTTATAAAATTGTATCAGGGCATTAAATTGACTTACTCACCTCAAAGTTTGATTCGTCTGACCAAACAACATTTGACCAATCTTCAGCGGTGAAAGTTCGGTGTTTTAAAGCCCATTTCAATCGAGCTTTTTTGTTGTTATCGGATAGCCATGGCTTCTTCCTAGCTTTACAGCCTTTCAGACCAGCTTCTTGAAGTCTTCTGCGAGTAGTTCGAGCAGAAATTGGCTTCTTAATTTGTTCCGACAACTCAGCAGCGAGCTCTGAAGATGTTTTTTTCCTATTTCTTAACGACTCTCTCAGTAACTGACGATCTTGACGGTCTGTGGTGATGCGTTTGCGCCCGGTTCTCGGTCTATTTTCATGTGATCCGGTAGTAGAGAATCGCTGAATAGCATATTGCACGGATCGGCGCGAACATTTCACAGTTTTAGAAATCTCTACTTGTGATTTCCCTTGCTCATACAGAAGCTGTATCTGCACACGTTTTTCTAAAGAAAGTTCGTTTTGTTTTGGCATATTGCAACGATAACACTTAAAACTTCTGAAATAAAATACAAAAGGCGCACTAGATCACTGGATGTGTTCACAACGAGCGATGGTAGCGAACTGATAAATAAATACAAAAATTGTAAAAAACACATTTTATTGCACCCAGGTGTTTTATTGCTAGCTGTGCGGCGTGGGTCATTGTTTAAACCTTTGTAGATGGCCGACAAAAGAATTCTTCAACAATAGATTTGGTTTACTCCCATACTTTCCGTGAACGAGCGAAATTTGTAAGGTGCTCAATACTTTTGGCCAAGGCTGTACATACTTACATGAAACAATTTTACTTATTTGTATAAATATATATAAACAATAATAATCATAAAACACATGCAAAGAACATAAAAATGACGTTTAAGGAGAGAGATAGTGTTTAACATATCAAAGAAATGAGTAGATATCATATTGTTCTGCTTCATAGATTACGCTCTGGTCACTACCCATCCCGCAAGTTTGGTTATATGATGAATAAAGTGAATTCTCCAAATTGTGAAACATGCGGAACGGTTGAAGATGTTCACTATCTACTTATGGAATGTACTAAGACAAAGAAGGAAAGAGAGACCGTTGAGAACGGTACAAGTTAGTAAATATGATATTGGTTCATATGTTAAAGTTTTAGCGCAGCCTTCTCCTGAGATAGCAAATCTACTTGCAGATTTGTTTAGACTTTAATAATTTACATTGTATTTCTAGATTTAGTTAATAATAGTTTAAGTTACGATGAGGTTGACCTGCCACTGGGGATAAAAGCGTCTTATAAACTTAAAGATTAAAAAATAAATACATAATTTTTAAAATGGTCAAAGATTGTGCACGCCTTATCGACACGGGCAAGGCATTTTCGGCTATTGTATGCTATTGATGTATACTGGCATCTTCGTAATCATCACGATAGGCAGGTTATTGACCTCGTCAGAGCTATCAAATGTGTGTTTTTGCTAAACAAAATTTGCATCCATCCATTTTTATTTATTTAAACTTTTCACACTTAAAAAAAGTACAAAGGCGGACTTAATGCCTTAGGCATTCTCTACTAGTCAACCAAGGGTGGTGAAGAGATTAGATGGCAGGTGCTCTGTTAGAAAGGAACAATCCTAAAAAAACTATTACACACACATTACATTTCATTAAGTATTATTATTACATTTTTGTTTTGTGTTTATCTATACTAATATTATAAATACGAAAGTAACTGTCAGTCTATAACCATTTTCACGCCTAAAAAGCTGACCCAATTGTTATGAAATCTGACAGATAGGTAGCCTGGAACCTGGAGAAGGACATATGCTACTTTACTTTTCATCCTGGATAAATGGTACAAAATATACGCAGACGAAGTCACGGGAAACAGCTAATTATACCATAGAGGAATTATTGATTTCTGACAAATCAAAACATAATTTTTACAACGTTTTGGATAAGTTGAACATTCATAAATAAGACTGCAGTCACTCAATAATTGAAGGGTTTTAATAGCAGTTGCACAGTTACCATATCAACAACATTTTTTTTTTTGGTTGGCTTGAGTTGATCACTTAGAACTGTTAACATTTCGAGCCTTTTCAGGAAGAACATCGTAAGCGACAATTTGCTCTTTTTACAGGAAAGGGTTTTTCTTTCCAAATTAACGATGTTGTCATTTACGATGATAATTTCTTACAATAAAGTTGTGTAAATTTAAAATAAAATTTAAGAGTAATCGCGACATGTAAAACTGTCTAATTAAGAGGTTACGAAGAAAGAATTGTTTTGCGATTTTTGGCGCTTCCGATGTTTTACCTGAAAAGGCTCGATTTTATGCCTATTACTGATAAATAGTAATAAATTACACTTGAAAGAATTGACTAAAATATGTTCATAGTCATCATCATTAGCAGCATTGTTCCACCCATTGCTGAGTATAGGCCATCTTCCTTTTTGTGCCTTGCTTCCCTGACCAAAAATTTGTACATTATCAAAACAAAAGAATATGTTATAGGTAGGTACCTAATCTTGCAACGACAGGTCCAAACCTATCAACTACGAGTCATATGACTTTAATCCTGCGGTGTCACCTTTTATCACCTTGTTGTTTGAAAGTTAAACAAATAAGGCTTGTCATTCTATAACTTATAATACCAACTGAGTTTGTTTGTTACGCTTTCTCGCTAAAACGGCTGAACGCATTTGGACGAAATTTGGCACACGGGTAGACCATGTCCCGGATTAGTTCATAGGCTACTTTTATCCCGGTAGTACGTTCCCGTGGGATAATTTCCGACATGCACGCGGGCGAAGCCGCTGGCAGAAGCTTGTAAGTTATGTCACGTAAACGGTCATAAAGAGAAAACCGATCATGCAAATATGCTAAAATTATGGAAGCGTTGCCTTAAACTTGGTGGATTGTATAGGAAAGATTATGCCACTCCCCTATCCTTTAGCTGATTCTTGACTTACGTCAAGAATCAGCTAAAGGATAGGGGAGTGGCATTTACTTACGTAAATGGTTATTGCAAGAGAATGGGTAACATCATCTTTTTGGGAGGTTACTTACCATCTGGTATGTGACCAATCTGTTTATCCAAAGTAGTGCCAGAATCAATAATTAAAATCATGAGCAATTTTTTTACAATAGTTTTATCCTTTTTTCTTACGTTTCCTTGCGTCTAAGGTTCTCCAACTTACGTTTTAATTTAACGTTGATTAAAAGAACAATAGGTATAACATGTAACCGTCAGTGGCGTACTAGAGTAAGTAACACCGGTTATACAAAAGTCAAAGGTCAACGATGAAACCTCTGTAAGAACGGTTTTCGTAAGCCGATATACGCAAGGACGCGGAAACATCACGCGCGGAAAAATCGCGTGCCGCTAGGAATGGAATAAATAGAAAGCGGTACATCTGTTAACACGGCCGCGATTTTTCCACGCCGCGATTTTAAATCGCGCGGTGTTCGATTTTCAACGCTCGGCGCGCTTGTGTTCCCACGGATGCAAAATAATCGCGCGCGATGGTCAGTAATTCAGTATGGCGCGCCGGCTCATAGAGTGCAGACAAACGTGCCACATGCTTAAGGCCGGAGCCGAAGAACTCGTAGGTAAATAAAACATTGGAGTATGATTACTCCAATGTTTTATTTACCGACACGTAATGAAAGTAATTTATTTGAAGTTAGTTATCGGACTTCAATTGACGATATCAGTTGAAGTAGCGTACGTATGCAGTACGCACTCTCATTCTTTTACTAATTTTTTGTTTGATTGGTAGAGTTCGTCCCTCGACCTACGACCGATGATCGATTGTGTATTCGAGAAGATGACTAATTCCTATGACGTATTTTGTGCCCAGGGATTCGAAAACGAAACAAGATAATAAAATATAAGTTACAAAATCTTAGTTTTATTTACTTTTCCCGTTGTTTTGTTTTAGAATACCTCCAATGTTTTCAATTTCAATATTAGGTACTTACTTACCTATGTAAAATGGTAAATCCTAAAATGGTTTTGGACATGGGTGTAATTTATCATAAAGAAAGTGAGTAAACATTAAACGGGTTTAATTTGAGAAAATACAATATAATAAACATGCTATTTCATTGACAATTATTATAATTTTTCAGGATATTTCCTTAAATCATTGTACGGCGTCAAAAATTTACTTTTTAAATATAATTCATTATTCAAGGGGATTGGCACATGAAAAGAGAGGCCTATGCTCAGCAGTGGGTGAAAACGGGCTGTGGATGATGATGATGATTCAAGGGATGCATTCAAAATTATCTACCGCAAATAATTTTGCGGAACCCATCGTACGTCCGCGTCCGCACTGCACGAAGAATTAGTTCAAAGCGACTTTTTAAGGCTCGTTCGTAAACTCTGTTGAAGGCGCGAAAAAACGCATCAGGCGATTCATCCACGCCGCGATTTTTACGCGTCCGTGGGAACGTGGGCTTACTAAATTCATATCTTAATCTTAATGTTTACATGTTCTAAGAATTAAAGAAAACGTCACGCGAATAGTGTAAAAGTCGGAAATATAGTTGTTGTGGTCATCGGCCTAAGCGGGATTTCCTTTTTCGCGTCAAAGGGTCTCTGAAATAATCAGTAAAAAATTATGTATTGACGAATTTATACGCAAAAGAATTAAAAGAGCTAATGAAGAATTAAAATGGCTAATGCAACTTAGGGGTTGACAATTGACATATTGGAATTATTGACGAAAAGATCGGTCATCAGTCTAACCAGGCAATCTTATCTAAATATGCGATTGGAATTCTAGATACGACTTCCGAGGCATACATATAATAGAGTTATTAATCATCATCATCAATCAATATATATTTTTTGAGCTCATCATTATTTTAGCTCAGATTTGGTTCATGTTTATCCAGATTACTCTCTCGGAAGTCCGCAGGGTCACACTAAAGGAATGTCTGATCATGAATTCTAGATGTATACGGTCGACCTCATACATGTATCATTCCGATAGCAAGGAACTGTGTCACTACTAGTATTTATTCATTGATTCGCACGATGCGTTATTCATTCACGTTTCAAAGGCAAAATTGATGTGATGGATGTCCTATCCTTCTATCATAAGCGGGGTTTCCCCTATCAATATCTGCTCGAAATCAGCTTTCTGTTGAGGATAACGTACAAATAAACATTATATAATTATATGCTCCAGAGTTTTGGCGGGGAAGCCCCATAATTCTAATAATACGACACTATCATGACGCCGCCGCACCTTTTGACATTATTTTGTTTGCGTTGTCATACTGTTGTATTGAGAAATTATCTTAACGTTATCTCGACCTACCAACACGGGTACCAGCTTTTGTTATTTTCTAAATTGTAATTTCGAACACAATATAGCGATCAACTTTGTTATTAATATCTGTACGAATAATAAAGCTGAAGTTTGAACGCCTTTAGGAGCCGAGCAAAAATATAAAAAGTCAGAAACAACGCTAAGCAAAAACGAAGTACTAGTGCGGGCAGGCGATGCGATACGACGGGGTCGGGAAAAAAGAAATTTCACGCGGACGAAGTCCTGGGCAGAAGCTAGTATAAAATATATGTGGCCTACATCAAATCCCTTGATGAGTCAGCATCAATCAGGAATGTGCTTCCAACATTTAATCGTGAGCTTCATATTAAGCAGTCAGACAGAGACTTTTTGGAGATTTGATTCAGGCAGTAATGAATTGTTATAAAAAAAGTAAGTGTTGTCCAAACATTGAATAAGCTGTGGTTAGCAGTAAGTAATCTAATATTACTTCCTCTAGCTTTATCGCCTCCTGGCCCATTGCCAGGCGCCTGTCCAACAAATTCTTCTTCCATTCAATCGTACAGTCGCTAATTTGTTTAGGATATCAAACCCAAACTATCTAGACGTAAAATCGATACGTAAATATAAAACCGCAGACTTATTCGAAAGTATATTGACATTTGCAGCCTAACAATTTTATATGTGATAGGTACCAATCGTTAATAATAATAATATTGTGGCTGTATAACGCCTTGAGGAGGACGTTGCGTTACGCAGAGATTCAATCGATATCGGTGCGAGGTACCTACATAACTACCGGCGGCCGCCATGTGTTACGGCTAGAGAGGTTAGGATTGCAATGTTTTGACATTTAGTTAAATAATGTAACTGAGTGAGTATGCAAGTAGGGCGTGTTGAGTGCAAGAACATCAGAAGTAAGATTCGCACATTCATGATAATTTAGACTGGAATGGATATAAAAGACAGATAATTACGTATTGTGGTTGTGTGTGAATGTGATATAACTCGGAAGAGGTTATGTATCATGTTCTGCAATCAATAGAGTCTACAGCACGAGTCACCAAATGGCGGACCGTGGTCTGGCTTCGGACCGACGACCTTATTTTGATAAGCAGTAAAATTATAACTATGTAAAACTTAATATCAAAAATATTTAAAAAAAACCAGACCCATAATGAAACTAATTAGGGATCCCTGGTCTACGGTGATTATGACGCTTGTTCCAATGTGGTCAGTATTCTTGATTTACTAGTATTGCAGAGTCGTATGAAATGACCTGATAGTTGCAATAATTGCATAGTCATGATAATAGGCTTGTGGCGAATTTTATAGAATGCTCACTCATTGCATGCAAGTACTAATTAATCTGTAACAGGTATTATTAGTAGGTAATGTCTTTGATACTTGAAGTTTTATCGTACCATTATGATATGGCGAATGTCAATTTCATTGGTCCATCTAGCCAGCTGGAATGCTAGACGGACCGACGATCTCATAAAGTCAGCCGGGATGAACTTACGCACTCCATCCCGACCGACTGAGGGGACTGAGGGGAACGGGACATTTTGCGTAACGCACTTATAGTAGGAATCGGTTTCATTTAGACAGTTCAACAACATTCATTGCTTTATTTACGTTGTTAAGCAGAAAAATTCTTCAAAGATATGAAGCAATGGATTAGCAATTTGCTTCAAAATCATTCAGATTGTGATTGGCAGTATGTTACGCAATTAGGGTGCAGGTGTTTTGTGTTCCACGCGCGCCTCAAAGAGCACCACCTGATAGGGTCCGCTAGGGCCAATGCCTGCCAGGCTCGCAGGATGTCCTAAAGAGTTACCGTGGCCCCTGGCACAGGCAACTGAAGGAACACGGGTGGGTTTTAGTCAGTAAAATTCTGACACGCCCTCCTGCTCCGTCCAGAGCGGGGAAGTCATTTGATGATTTCCCACCCAAAAAAGGTGCAGGTGTTATGGCGAAACTTGCAAGAGGCCTATGTCCAGCAGTGGACTGATAGACTATTTGATTGAATGCTTTTACGGACAGAGAACGTACTGCTGAACATGAGCCAACTAATGACCCATTCAATAAACGATCTACGACGGTGATAATGACATAATCACCATGCTTCGCAGATGCATAGATGATAGCAAGACTTTACTTTTTTATAAGGAGAAAGATGTTGAATTTTAGACACCTTATTCATTCAGCGAGGGGTGAAAGACTGGCTCTTCTAGACACTGTACGGCAACTAATGAACTAGGCAGTAGGAACTGCCCATCAACGTCAATACAATCATTATCTTCAGACAGAAAATAAAGATATTTTCGTTGAGGAAACAAAAGAGTCACAAATCTCTTTGTAACACACAAGAGATAATTTTAACGGGCACTAGGCACCACCATAAAACAGCTAACCACAACTTTACTGCTTATCTCAATTATTCCAGGAAGATGCAACATGCTGTTCATAATCTAAACTTTATTACTATGTTGCTAAAGTCTATTATTACATGGGAAGTTATTGATAATTACATGTGCGAGCGATAGTGTTTCAGGAAATCTATAGCGTTTTATATTTCTCTTATGATGATTGGAAGGCGAGTCGTGCTTTGTTTGTGGTGGTGTGGAGATAGACAAATTAATTTTTAGAATTGTCGTTTTGATTTGTACACACCTTTAATTCTAAGGGGTCCTCGAAACGATCAATTGCGATCAATTTCTATTGTAGTAATATTGACAATCGCTTCAGTTGCACTTGGTAGATGGTCAATTTGCGCATCAATGTGTATCAATCACGTAAAAATTGACAATTGCAATTGATCGTTTTGGGGACCCTTTATTGTGCTGTGCACAATACATTATAGTATGTATGCAAGTGTTTTTATAAGTGGAAAATTGTTTAAGTACCTAGAGGTGTTAAAAAGTCAAGTATTATAATGTTTTTTTAGGTTTATTATTCCGTAGATGATTTTTCATCTGTTAGTTGCATTGTCGATTGAACTGCATTGTTTGCATCATTTTCATTTCATTAAACATACCCTATGGTAAAATACTCCAATCATTATATTTTTAGCATCAAAAACATCCGAATTTCAGCAACATTTTAGCAAAATAAACTCGACTTATCAACACAAGCGTAATTTTAATATTTCAGCAGTAAACCCGAATATCAAAGGTCACCGAATCTGTATACATTTCTGTTATCTTAGTATCTGTTCCTGTGATAGCTTTAAAATGTACGCGGAAACAGCGTCTGTTGATAATTTTGTAAGATAATTTTGAAACTGTGCTGTAAAATTAAGTAACATCTAATGTGCACTAATTGGATGAGCATGGTGAGCGTGATGTGATACGGCAACGGTGCAGTTTAAAAGAAGATGTAGTGATAAAAACTGAAAAGACAATGTTTAGATGGTTTGGACATGTTGAGAGGATGAATGAAAGTCGACTAACAAAACGTATTTACACGGCAGATGTGAGTGGAAACGCCGGGAGGGGACGCCCTAGGAAGACATTATAGTGATCTAGATTATTGGTGATGTTCTTCAGAAAGGTCAGGTGCGTAGTACTCGCAACCGGCGTGCGTGTATGACCAGATGTATGAACGTAAACGAGACAAAAGGAGTATGTAAGGATCGTAGCAGGTGGCGTTCTGTAGTTTCTGCCTACCCCCATGGGAAGAAGGCGTGAGTTTATGTATGTGTGTATGTAGAATTTCGAAGTTGCTAAGTAATTAGAGTAATAATGACTGCTTTATTAAATACCTATAATTATTTCTATATTCATTAAATGAAATTTATGATTTAAATTAATTATTTGTTTCGGGATTGCCCGGCTGTTTTCGGACTCAAAAGAGACCTAACCACCTAGGTACCAACCTGACCAACCTTGACCTTACCTTTGACCTTTTAATCCTCCAAGTAGGTCGCGGGTTATCATATTCGCGACTTGACCACCAGCACCACCAGTCACCCAGACTTACCAAGGGGTATCGTATTACCCAGTAACTTTGTTTTGGAGGTCAGATAGGCAGTCGCTCCATGTAAAATAGTGGTATTCAGCTGCATCCGGTTAGACTAGGAGCCGACCCCAACATAGTTGAAAAAAGGCTAGGCAGATGATGATGCCTTGATCGCTTCCAAGACCTGTTTCGTTGGAGTCCGAAACAATTTGAATAATTACGAAATACTCGTGAGTACGTACTATAGGTACACCTCTGCCTAACCCTTCGGGGAAACAAGGCGTGATGTTATGTGTTATATGTACTCGTGAGTAAAGTACAAACACAAACGACTGAATGTAGACACATTTACGTTATCTATATACATAAAAATACATAAGTACATATAATAGTGTCGTTAAGTAATTTCTCATAGAAGTGAATGTACTCTAGACCGATGCGATGTCATTCTTTATCACAAATGGTTATTATGGATAGCGCAGATGTCATTCCCCAAAATATACATGTGTTAACAATTCGTACGACCGTTGACCTGAGCTAAACAAATGGCAAAGACCTTGATTCGCACTATCGTTGAACGTATATACTTAACATACATGCACCCTTCGTATTTATAGTACTTAAGGTTTTTATCGAAAATAATGTAGAAGAACTCCCAAGATTTTGAAAGCAGTCTTACTGAGATAAAATCTAGATTTAATCGAGATTTTATTTATTTTACACACAACCAAGTTTGGGAGCAGCGAGCCCAGGTCCCCCACAAGGTGGACCTAAGACTTAGTGAAGATCGCGGGAATCCGCTAGACGATAACGACGAAAGTACTATTTGGAATTGTTTGGGGGAGGTGTATGTCCAGCAATGGACGGCTTTCGGCTGAATGATGTTGATGGTGAACCAACTTTAATTAACAAATAGGTAATCCTTAAACCTCAGAAAATAAACTTAGCGATTAACGAAGAAAAAACAATAAAATCGTCGCGTGTGCAGGTTCACGCGTTCATTCGCGAGTTCGCTGCCTTGCATTCATATAAGCTGGATAAAGCATAAAAAACAAGAGTCAATTAACATGTGTCATCGGGCAGGAATTTCCACCGTCTCGGCGTGCGTTTCGTGTGAAGGTCGAACTGCGTCTGACTGACTTGAACGTTTTCGTTGCATTAACGGACATTAATGATTTGAGGTCGACGTTTGTTTCCGCTGCATGTTCTGTTCAGTTTTGTGCTATTATTAGGTGCTTGGAATTGGAGGCGTAAGATTTTTGGTTTGTGTCTGACTACCTATCATGAACTATTTTTTCGGTGTTGCAGGATAGGCAAAGGAAGTCTTTTACGCATGCGTGCAGCATCATCGGCCACAGGTGAGACATCGAGTCGAACGTAAAACTAATAAAATATGTATTTAAAACACTAAACGCAAGACAACATCGCCGCAGGCCAAGGCGAGACGAGCTTGGTTTCTACCGAAAGGACTGCATAAAACAGAATTGTGTGGAAAAAGGAGAGAGGTCTTTACCGTGCTGTGGGACACTAATACATTACCTCCTTCTAGGGGAATCAGGTAAAAATGAACCCTTTTTGCTTTGATACAAGGCATTAGTGAACTATGTAAACTAGTATCCTCTAATCCCCTTACAATGATTATGAGATAATTCCACACCGGACAGACAATATTAAGACAGAGCATCTCTTTCAAACTTCGCTTTCACAATACACATGAACGTGACTTCAATAGAGAGCATTAAATTAATTGCAGTATATTAACAATGGATCTCTCGATATTTAATCCCTACCTACCTGCACTCCATACGGACTTAGGGCAAATTTCACCAATGAAAGTGAACGTGATCAGCACATAAACTACGTTTTAGGGCTGTCAGTATCATTATTTTGTGTGGAATATTGTCACAGCTCTTGAACGCGGTCTAGATGTGCTGATCGTGTTCAGTTTCATTGGTGAAATTCGCACTTAGGACGAAACTGAACGCGATCAGCACATCTAAACTGCGTTCAAGAGCTGTGGTGAAATCAGCCCTTAGTGCAGTGTCCCCAAATTAGAGGGCTGGCTCAAATCTAGCGTTTAGCAAGCCCTTTTATTCAATATTTCCAATTAGAGCCTTTTAATTTGATGCATCAAACGAAGGGCTCGCGGGGGCGGGTGTTTTATTACCGAGCTTGAATACAAAGTAATTTTAGGTAGTTATGTTACCTGATCAAAGGCGTGGTTGATTAGTTTGATATACAAATGCTAAAAAGTTGATGTTGGTTGTAGTTATAATTAATTTTAAAGCTTATAGTTAAAAAAATATATATTTAGTTACTAATATTTTATTTATTAATGAATTTGGTATACAATAAAGTTACTCATCTTTTATATATTCATAATCGTTTATGACTTTAAATAAAATTCACGAATTAAAAATAAACACACATTTTCTGAACGTGAAAAGTATGTCTGGGAAACAATGATGCACAATGATTGATGTTACAGGAATTTTAATAATAAAAAAAAACCTTTAATAAATTACGTCGGAAATTATCCCATAGGAACGTACTACCGGAATCAAAAGTAATCTATGTGTTATTCTAGGTTATAAACTATACGTGTGACAAATTTCATCTAAATCCGTTAAGCCGTTTTTACGTAATTGAGTAACAAACATCCAAACGTACTTTCACATTTATAATATTACTAGCAGCGCCCCGCGGTTTCACCCGCATAAGGGTGCTTACATAAAGGAACAGGTTTCCGGTGCAGGCGAGCCTGTGCAGGTCGGTACCGATCAGTATGGCTCGGTCCAGCGGGGCAATTGCGTAACATACTTACAGTAGGAATCAGTTTCATTTTGACAGTTCAACAACATTCATTGCGCTATTTACGTTGTTGAGCAGACACATTTTTCGAACATATGAAGCAATGGATTAGCAATTTGCTTCAAAATGATTCAGATTCTGATTGATAGTGTGTTACGCAATTAGGGTGCAGGTAGTCAACACCGAAAAGTATAAACCTATTTCTTTATAAGTGAGCTGCACCGATCGGTGCCGACCCGCACAGACTCGCCAGTACCGGAAACCTGTCTTTATGCAAGTACGCTTCGTCTCGATCCCGTGGGGATATCGGGATAAAAAGTTTCCTGTGTTAATGCAGGTCAGCCTGTGTTAATCAGTGTGCCAAATTTTCGCGTTTATAATATGGAAGTAGGATATACATGTCCCGGAATTATCGCAGAATCTCATAGGGGGGGTCATTGTACTCATCAATATGAACAACTTTTACTATGGGACCAAACCTGATATCGCGAAAAAAAAAATCAGCCTGTCCCTACATTTTGACGAGTTATACGAACATAAATGTAGGAAACAACTGATTTTTTTTCGCGATTTCTGGTTTGCGCACGACTACCTACTTCATGATGTGGCGAAACAAGTGATCATATCGTAAAATAGATTATCCACCGGTAGAGGCATTGATGTCACTTTGTTTTTGTTGTGCATCTATTCCTACTCGAAGAATTCCTATTTTAGAGTCCTAAAAATACTAAATAGCCAAGTAACTGCGACCAACTTGGATGTAGTGCTCTCCGGTGCCGCCGCTCGCTTTGCTCGCGCGCGGTTGGTCATAGTTCTGACCTAATCTAACCCAAATGGGTTAGGCCGACCCCGTGGTTACCCCAACCAAATGGTCGGAGTGCCACTAGCGCACAGTGGTCCCGCCATAGGTCATAGGGCTGAAGTGTCGATGGTCAAATTATGATGTCATTTATCGTTACAGGATACACAAATAACCCTTCTACCCCCAGGTATAAAAGAAATTGCAATAACATACATGGAACATTTAATTTTGTGTACCTGAAGTGGTAACACTTCATTAGTGCTCATTAGCGTTACCATTTCGCCGAAATTTCTATTGTTTTCAAAGTGTTGTTTTTCTCGGAAATTAGTTGTTTGTGATATTGTTGTGCCATGGATATTCAAAAAGAAGGTATGTACGACATTTTTAATCCTATTTTGTTTACTTTAACCCTGCCACTATCGGTAACCAGCACCGTCAAAGAGAGACTTCCGATTTCTTTGTTTTTTGCCGTTTTGCCGTATTCAATTAGACTTTTACTTAGGAAGGAACGAATCGCCAAAGTTGAAACATATATCAAAATAATCTCTAGTTTGTCTAGTTTCAAAAACTGTAACGTCCAGGTGCGCCAAAGTGCGCCGAGGATTGCTACAGGTCATTGAAAGGGCTAGGTCGTATGTAGGTAAATTTGATACCTTAGGTATTTTTGTAATTTTGTTTTTCTTTTATTCTGCAGGGGCCACCATCAGGTGTTCTTTTCCTCGAATGGTTGTTCTAAACACTTGGTTATCTGCGACGAATAAAGAAAATGATGCAGATAGATCTCGTGAAGTGTTTGGAATGCTAGCAGACTCTTTACCGGACACTGAAAATATCCTGACCGATTACTAGAGAGATTTAATTTCTAATCTCTGTAAACAGTTTGCTGCATATTGGAAGAAACTGGGGAGGTCAAAAGCTAAGCTAATTGCCAAATACGGTGACTGGTTAAATGAGATCGAAGTCTGCATACTTGGGAGCTCTGACGGAGGTCTACGTGAAAACGACGACGAGAGAGGCGAGCGTCTTCAATCTACAAGCAGAAGTCTGTGTTAGCAAAAGAAGTGTTGGATTTATTATGTAATTGAACCATATTGCAATTTTTCAAAAATGTAAATATTGTTAATTATAATGTTTTCCTACTATGTAAATTGTCCTTGTTTTATATAAAATACTATGTTCCGCTATCTATTATCTAGTAAATTTTATCATTTATATGTCAATTAAGCAATGCTCAGAAATAATAAATGTATAAAACCAATTTTATTGTTACCTACTTACTACCTAGTATGAATGAATGCTCTTTTTTTTGAGAATATATTTACCTTGCTTTTAAATATATATATTTTACTTATTATTGCCCTTAGAACCTCAAAACAATCATTTCTTAGATAAAAAAGTTATTCTTTCATTTTTAATCCGACCTGCAACCCCTATGACCAATCGGGACCACTGTGTAGGGTCGTGAAATGCAACTACGGTCAGCTGGGAATGTCGATAAATAGTTGCTTTCGTCGATCCGCCCGACTTTCGCCTAATCGAAAGTCATCGGCATCGTGATATAACCGGCCAAGTCATGAAATGGCGGTGTATCATGAAATGGCCATTTCTACGATCGGACCACGGCAGATACCCTACTATTAAACATTGACGTTTAAACGATATGGTAAATTTTAGCTGGCCATTTCATGAAACACAAGTGACAACACAACCATTTCATGAAATGATCAATTCTAAGATCTGGCCACGACAAACATATAAAAACACACGACGAATATATATATGTATATATAAGTAGGATAGGATCTAAGACCGTCCTACCTAAACAGCACATGGTTGCAACGATGCTCCATTCATAGAACTACAATACAATACATCAATCAAGTCTTACCTAGTAAACAAATAAATTATCAAAGGATGACACCAGCATGGACGGCGATATATTCAAAATAAATTGATATTCCAACATTACAAAAACAAGTAGTTATTTAATTATCACTATTAAAGGAAATTGCACAGAAACACTAATCGAGCTCTAACGTGAATGCCCTGGGAATCGAGACAGACAGTGCCATCTAGTCGTTTACGGAGGGCTTTGAATCTCCGCCCGTGTGGTTCATGAGTAATCCTGAGACAGACATCCATCAAGATGACTTGCTATACATTAAACGCCTACCTATGCCAGGAAATGAATCCCGTAAATAATTATCAGCTCTACTTTTGTAAAAAATAATCCAAATGAAATATTTTCAAGACTAGACGACACTGTCATCTTATGAGATGAATTAGTTTATCAAGTTCATTGATATCTCAAATACATGCGGCGAAGTTTCTATTCCATTTGCAATAAAAAAGTACCCCTATAAATTTTCTAAGGCTCAAAATGGAAGGCATAAAATCAGCTGGTTTACCGCGCATGTCCACTGGCGGCGGGGTGAGAGCACTCCCAAATAAGCTGGTAATCTAACTAACTCGACACCACATTGCACTTTTCACATATTACACCACTCAGGTTCAAGGAACCGAGACTGTACCGAGCCGGAGCATGTCCTTTGTGTAACAAATCGAGTGAACCACTGCACAGGATGGAAAATCGTCACTAACACAAAAACGTAAGTATCTTTATATCCCTCATGGGGAGCACAGCATCACACTCACCACTTCACACTTCACGCAGGTGATACCAACGTTCAAATCCTTTTTAAAATGTCCAAAAGCATGCTACAATGCGTTTATTGATTCGACCTACATTTCAGTTTCGTGGGGTCACGCCAAGCGCAGATAACACAAAACTGCTGCGTACTGTGATGCATTTTATTTTGCACACACCAAATAAAGAATTTTGACAATAAAATGAATCTGTTATGTGATTACGTAATTCGTTAAATGTTAATGTATATCGCAATATGCAAAACAATCGCTAAAACACATGGTATGCAAGCTCGAAGTATTTAAAATAGGTTATCAGCACCGCATTGGTTAGAATGTTTAAGATCTGTGGTCGGACGTAAATTCCGTGGCCTTATCAGCCTTCGATTGGAACTTAGCCTATTTTCTATGCTTGCTAGCAATCTGACAATTTATATGAGCGAAAATATATCGATTGCAGTCATAAATATTGATTATGTAATTGAAAATGGTAGCTTTTCTGCAGCGCTAAGCTCGGTTTCGACGTTCGCCGGCCGGCTGGCTGGCGATCGCGTAGAGGGCGCCGTGAGACTGAGTCGCAGGATGAATCTATGCACATTTACGTCAGCTGGCTGGGGTCGTTCTTAGTACTCTATTATTTATGGTTATTTATTAATATGGCTGCGCCCCGGAGTTTGCAGGCGCCACTACAAGTTTGTTGCGTTCATTTCGTAACTTACACAAGACTGTAATGGTTTCTAGACTCACTTGAAGCTTAACTCGTAATGTATTAATGAATATTAAACCTGTTCGTAGCCGTCAATCATCAGATAATCCGT
Source organism: Fissipunctia ypsillon (assembly GCA_947568875.1). Lineage (NCBI taxonomy): Eukaryota > Metazoa > Arthropoda > Insecta > Lepidoptera > Noctuidae > Fissipunctia > Fissipunctia ypsillon. The sequence continues at coordinate 11,090,778 of OX387662.1, forward strand.
CATACGTTAGTAATTGCCCAGCAACAACTACCGAAGTAAGAAACTTACCAAAAAATAGTTTTTATGTACCAAAATAAACGGCAATTAGTCTGGTAGATTTAAAATGGCTTGAACGAGTCGACAGTTCACACATACCATTCTAATCGTTATTGTTTCACTCCCGAATTGAGTGGAACACGCAATCTAAGACAATTCGATCGTTTATCAATTTTACAAGTGGCATTTACATTGCGTTTTAAATTTATTATGCGTGTAATTTTTTTAAAGCACGCACTTTATATGAATGACAAAAAGAGAAAAGAGGCCCCCAGTCAAGATTGGCTCATTTGTAAAGTCTATTTTACATAAAAACATCGAAATACCAAGTAATTAATCAATGAACGATTATACCGCTAACCGAATGCCTCTAAACACAATATCATTAGCATTTAAATAAATAGTGTCTTTTACCCACGCTAATTTGTTATTCTTATAATCACTGGCTAGAGCTACGTATATTACTTAATAGTCTACTAGACTACTAAATTCAGGGCCCAATTTGAATAATAGCTCAACAGCTAAAAGTCAAGCTTAATCCGAGTTCAATAAAAAAAATACTGACGTTTTTCGTCAGTTTATCGAAGACTTCCTCAAAGCATTGAGACATGTCGCCTGTTGCGTAACCAAAATGACGATATAAAGCAGATACAATAGAAGCTAATAATCTTGTCTACACAGCAACGGTGACATAAACGGATACACTTTTGTTTTTATTGTGGCCTTAGCTCATTTGGTTCACTCATTCTTTCTTTGTAACGTTGCGTCTGATTCCTTCCTTTGGCACTCATTCAACGACCACACGTACTGTTAGGAAACGTCCCGTCTCATTTCTACACATTAGTGGTCTATAACTCTCCTCATACTTCAACGAATAATCTTGGCCGGGCATTAAATACAGTAATCGCCACTTCACCACGCTTGGTGCCTGAAGTACCATGTAAAAACATTTTGAGGCTCTTGACTCGACTCTTTCGAACAGACTTGAGCGACAAATAGTATTTCACACATGTACGAGCAAAAACTTCGGTTTATCGGTATCAGTCATTTCAAGATCATCAACCTTATCTTGTGGCATAGTGAAACGATGATTGCGATTCAAAATATTTACTAGGAACTTTAAAAATGATGATTGAAGACCCCCAGACTGACGACAACCGGCTTAACGTACTTTTTTGAAGGACGAAGGGGTCGGTCTAAACAGTCACCCCTACAAAATATGTACACTTATGCTAAACCTGATCTCAGTTACAAACATTATTATATTGCAATTTCAATAACAGTACCAGTTTAAATTTACCTTGATGCATGCCTAACAGCCAATGGATGGCGTGTCAGCAGTCCGGACATAACAGCACGTGGCACTTAGTTATTATGTGACACGGAACCCTGTAATCGCCCATTTTGTACAATAATTACTCTATTTCAGGATTCTATTTTCGTCCGGATATTAAAATTACTCTACTTCGAGGGTCTATTTTCATCCGGATATTTTAATTATTCTATTTCTGAGTTCCATTTTCCATATGGATACATTTTGAGATAGTAACCAAATGAATTTTCCTTATTAACAGCTGGCGGAAAAAAAGTTGGAACTTTTGAGGTTTCTTTCCTCAAATTTTACGGGATTAGCGGCGGTTTAAAAGGGTTCATGTTTTTCGGATTATGGAAACAAGTACATTATGTTTGAATATTTATCCAAAGTAAGAGTTGTAATCAAATATTATGACTGAGTTAACACCTAGGATTAGCAGCAGAAGCCTACTTTAATAAGCTGATTTTGGTCTGGGAGAAAGGTGCATCAAGTACAAAATGTGTAGCACAGCATAAGTTCTAGAGCATTCTACAGACAAACTATAGCTTTCGGGCGTCCTTCTTCTATTTCAGTCATTGGTTTGCTACGATGTTATCAAAATGGAGTATTTTCGCCAGTTCCATCGCTGGCTTCCGTCTGCAGGTCCAACTACCGCCGTCATCTCATGTTCCGACTACCATCATCCGTTCATGATCCAACCATCCAAAAGGCAGTGTTGTTGCTGCCTTTTCTTGCTCTACTGTCATATATTATGATAGGTCATGGACTTACCTCAAATTGAGCGCTGAAAGTCTTAAAGACGCCTTCCCAGAGGCTGCCTGACTGCGTGAGCACTTGCACGATGTCGCCGACGTGCGACGTCGCGGCATGCATGAAGTGCGCGTTGTTGTAGACGCCCTCTGGCACCACTCGGCCTCGTGGTGACCTGACAGAATAGAACCGATTAACAGCTGTAGGTACTTAAATTCCTCTCGTTTGGGAAAGAGCTGTAAGAAAATTTCTTCCAGCGTTGTATGAGGAATCGGAGCGATGGGCGAGGAGAAATTCACCAGTAGAATTGTATCATTATGAATATGAAGCAATTCTATTGGTCTGTTTTCCGCGTTCACCGCTCCATTCCTTCGAACCCCATGAAGGCTTCCTCAATGCAACTCCTGCATTTAAAAATAACCTTTGGCTGTCTGGGATCTTTATCCCAGACATATGGCATATGGTATAAAGTATGGCAGTGCCTTTGCACTGCCATACTTTTCCTTGGTATAGTTATAATAGCGTAGGGATAAGTTTAGATCTAAGAGAGTGCGATGTTGTGTGGTGTACTTCGGCGACTCAAGCTAAAAGAAACTTCCTCTACGTCAGCAGAATGTACGTTCTTACGTTGTCATCACATTCCACTGAAGTAAAGGAAGTCATTATGTCCGTGATGAATAAACGTACGGGATAGCGTTGTCTAGCGTTAGGTGACAAGGTTCTAAGCTGAATTTATGCACCGGTTATCTCGTATAAGGCGATTGAACCGTATCTACCGTGCTGTGCTAATCATGTGTGATTTCAGTATTTACGTTCTCCGGTCACTGACCGACACTGAAAAGCGGCGCCCTTGAGATTTTTCGGTGCGCAGACTTTTCGCATTAGGCTTGTTACGTCTCTTAAAACGGTTACATCATCCCACTTGAGTTAAATTAACTGGGGAAAATTTGTTCTTCAGGTGTCCAAAAATAGGTACCACGTTGCATTGTCTGGCTAGAGTAAGGTGATCGAACTAATTTCCTTTACAAAGTCATGCAGACACGCTTGGTCGCGAAAACTGACTTAATTTTTAGGCTAATATCGCTTAGACATGGTAAATTCTCGTCGCAAGTATTGTAACGATGAGAGCATCTTCAAGAACAGGTTCATAATTTATTGTTCTACTAGCACTTTGCCCGCGACTTCGTCCACGTGGATTTCGTACTATCCTCTAAAAAAAATAACGCCCCCTCCACCCCCTTTGAAAGGCTTTTTTCGAAAAGTAATGTTTACGATCTTTTTAATTTATTTGGATAAATAAGTATTCGGGCCAATTTTAAAGTTTAAAGATCAAAGGAATAAGATTTTCTGGCGAAATGTGGGTGTACTATAGGTACACCTCTGCCTAACCCTTCGGGGAAACAAAGCGTGTTGTTATGTTATGAATAAGATATTTGAAATAAACTGTGTCCTCCTTTTTCATCACGACACCTAGAGCTTGTTTTTTTTTTTAAACGTTTGGTACCATTCCATTGTATGACTTAAACATTATTTATACCCATTTTCGAGTTAATTGAAGCAAGCAGTAAAATCCATGCCTTACAGTTTATTACCCTTTTCCACCCCGTTAGGAGTTAATTTTTGAAGAACCCTGAAACATGTACTTTTCTGTTTTTTGTTTTAAGTATTAGTACCGAGTTTCGAGTTAATCTGATAGCACGTTAAAATTTTTCTTTATTAACGTTGACACTCCCTAAATACTCCGTGATTCTTGTTTTAAAAAACTAAAAGCGACAATCTTCATTATTTACTTATGCAAATATTGCCAAGTTTCAAGTGTATTAAACTAAAGGAATAAAGTTTTTCATATAAGGGTGAATCAACTTTTAAGGCACTCCTTTCATGTCCTCATCATAGAAGTGGCCATATTTTTTTAATTTCTCTTAAAATTTTTAGATTGTCAACCTTAGCACATAATAAGGTTTTTAACTACCACAGCGATATAATCTTTTTTTAAATTTAAAGTAAGATTTACAAGATTTTTTGGTAACTCAGCAGAACAAAATCATTCTTCATACCAAAAGTTCTAGTCCCCAAGCTAGGTGACGAAACAATTTATGAATTTTCTTTAAAAATATTTATGAAAACATTGAATATTTACGAGAAGTTTCGATTCAGTATTAAGTAAGCTTTACATTTAAGTACAAAATTGTAGTTATTTTACTTAAATAAGATTTATTTAACGTCCCTAAAGATCTGTCCCAAGTATTGTTAAAAATCTCTGATCTACTGCGTTATTGTAAAAAGTTGAAGACAATTTTCAAGAGATGGCATCTAATTCAATGTCAGAAGATGCGAAGATTATCTAATAATTCGTTGGAGTGGTCCGACAAGTCCAGCCTCACGCCACCCGCCCCTCAGTCTGCGGTAAGCTTTCAGGGAGTGCGCGTGGGTTTATTACCGTTCTACAGCGTTACGACGTAAATCGCAGTGAGTTTTTTTAAATATTTTGCTATTATTACGTTACAACGTCACCCATGTTGTCTGATTTGAAGGTCATGACCCATTTTTTTATTAGTTTCAATGGTGTAATTATTTATCGTCATTTTAAGCAAAATTTTCTCCTGCGTTATCAGTAACGCAAGATACTGTTCTCCTGAGTTACCGGTAACGCTAGAGACCTTTCTCTCGCGTTACCGGTAACGCCAGAGAATGTAAGGCAGAATGGCATAGCTAATTAGGGATATTTTCAGTGTTTTTTATCTTTTTGAGAGATTAATAATGTATGTATTCTATCATTACTACTAACAAATATTACAAAAATCTTAAAAGTTAAACAATGCCTTCTAACACCGTTTACATGGTTTGTCTGTGGTAATAGATCAATCAAACAAGTTACTTATCTGTTTAGATAATAAAGAATAGTTTATTTTGTCTCAGATCTGGGCAACATAAACGAAAATGCCGCTAAGTGCAGCTGAGAAACAGAAACGCTACAGGGAAAGGCTAAAAAATAATAAAGAAAAGTACGAAGAAGCTAAGAAAAAGCACCGAGAACGATATCATAAGACTAAGAGATTAGTAAAAGATTTGACTCCTAAAGAAAAATATAATGCAAATGTGATATGGAGATTACGCAAACGACAACTTAAGGAACGAAAACGGGCTGTAGAAAGTTTATTACACCAAACACCCCCAGACTCGCCTAGATCTGACTCCAGGTTGGAAAACTTTGTAGACGAAACTCCACCACAAACACCTCCCCATGCGATTCATCCACCAGATATGCCACCACCAGCATCACCTACTCCCCTATGCGCATCGCTATTAGCTAAGTCACCATCGCTTTCAGCAAAATTAGGTCGAAAAAAAGTGAAAAAGGACAGGTCGAGAGTGCATAGAGAAAACGCAAAACTGAGGCAAGATAATCACGATTCAAGACGAAAGTACGAGAAATTTAAGAAAAAATATAACAGACAAATCAAAACTAAAACCAACAAAGTTGAAAACAATGAAGACTTAAGATACAGAATATTGAGCGGTGCTATTAAGAAGACATTCAAAAAGACAAAATCTAGGAAAGAAAGAGTGGTAATCAAGAAGATATTTGAAACTGTAGATGTCAAAGACTCACGAATGAAAAAACAACTACTTAGAGAGAATTTAGGTGTTGACAAAATTCTGAAAAGAAAAGAGAGCACAGATAAAAACACAGTATTAAAGAAGAAAATTAGGGATTTTTACTTGAGAGATGACATATCACGTGCAACAGCCGGTAAAAAAGAAACACTCACAAAAGCAGACATAAAAGCTCAAAAAAGATTTATGCTAGACACAATGAGAAATTTGTTTAAAACCAATATAAAAGAGAACCCTAATCTTCGTTGTTCCTATTTTTATTTTACCAAGAATAAACCTTTTTATGTTGTAAGTGCTTCTATCGACGCCAGAGATATGTGCCTTTGCAAAACCCACACGAACTTTGCATATAAGGCAAACGCTTTAAAAAGAAACGGCATAACGGGCACAGATAACTTAAATCTTCTTATTGAATCAACAGTTTGCAGTACTAACTCCAAAGACTGCATGTATGGTAAATGCATTCAGTGTGTCAATAAAACAAATAGTTATTGTAGTACAAATATAAAAGGTTCAATAACATGGACGGAATGGGTAAGAAAGGAAGAAAAATACACAAAAGATGGAAAAAATCTTAAAACTATTAAAAACATAAAAGAAAATAAAAATGAAGAAGCAGGTACATTTATAAAAATATTTGAGAACGACCTTGCAGTCTTTAAAAAGCACGTGCTTAATATTAAGACCCAATTTAAAAATTTTCGTTGTGTTCTTGAATGTATTCGCTCGAATGAATGCGTTGTGGTCGCAGACTTTAGTGAAAATTATAGTTGTATGTATAGCCAAGAAGTACAATCCCATCATTTTGGAGGATCACGCAAACAAGTTTCACTTCACACGGTTGTAGTCTATACTTTTGATAGTGATTCTGCAAGAGGTTATACGGTCAATTCTTTTTGCAGTATTTCTGCATCAAATAATCACTAACCTGTCGCCATTTGGTGTCACTTAGATCCAGTATTAAAATGGATAAGATCTAAATTTGATGCTGTTAATACTGTGCATTTCTTTTCGGACGGCCCAAGTACACAGTACAGACAAAAGCAGAATTTTTACTTGATGTGTACGAAGTATTATGATTACGGGTTCTCTTACATGACGTGGTCATTTTTTGAAGCTGGCCATGGAAAAGGCCCAGCTGATGACGTTGGAGGATTTCTGAAAAGAACAGCAGATAAAATTGTAGCCAATGGTGATGATATTTCGGACGTTCTGCAATTTTATGATAAAATGAATAACGTCAGCAAAATAAAATTATATCTAATTGATGAAAAAAAAATCGAGGACCAACATAAAACCTTGCCAGTCAATATTCCCAGGCTTGTAGGAACTTTAAAAGTTCATCAAGTATTTTCGAGCTGCTATGGTAAATTAAATTTTAGGGACTTAAGTTGTTTCTGTGAGCCTGGTGGTCCGGAAGGGAGAGGATTCTGTATGTGTCTCGATCCAAAAGTATACGATATCGGAGCGTCCTGTGTTGCGGTAGTAATTGGACCGAGTGCTTCCATTCCTGACTTGACGAATGATGAGACTTTGTCGAACAATAATTCAATAACAAAAGAAATAATTGATTTCATGACATTGAACGCTAATTTGGAGCCCACAAATCATAATCCGAAATCAAAAATACCGGATTTGGAAACTGCGTCAGATGATGATGATGATGAACCCTTGTGTAACCCAAAAATTGCAAAACAATTACAGGATATGACAAACAGACACCGAAGAATATATGACGCAATATATGGTGGATCTTCATCGGACGAAGAATTACCACGTTGCAGTCATGACCAAAGTAAGAAGATTGGATGTGGAGATTTTTTGTTAGTGAAGGTGTATGTCGGAGCATCTAAAAACAAATCATACACCTATGCGTGCAAAACATTGACTGATGTTGAAGAAGACGGAGAAGTAAAAGTTATGTTTTTACGAGTAGTGGACGAAAATGGCAAGCGTTTCCGTTTGGATGAAAAAGATATTTCATACGTGGATTATGTAAACATTATCCAGAAATTACCGACACCAGAAATTATCAAGAAAGGACATCGTTCGTATTACCAATTCCAAAAATCGGTAAATGTGTTTGAAAAGAAATAAGACTAATTATGTTATACTTACTTCAATTAAGGTTCCTATTAGAATAATCCAGGTTACCTGTGATCTCGTTTAATTTTAAGTTTTGTTTTAATTTAGTTGATTTTTTTTTAAATTGTGTGTACCTTTCAAAAAAACTGATTGGATAAGTTGACTTAAATTATTATTACTATGATTACACACATCATATTGCTGTTATTACTTTTTAGATAGTCTAAAATTCTCTGGCGTTACCAATTTTTCTCTGGCGTTAACGCTTTGTCCCTTAATTTGTGTAAGGATTTTTTTATATAGCTTGTACCAAAATTTTATTACATTATTAAATACTGTTGATTAGCAAACTTCAGGGTTAGACTTCAACTTATAAATATGTAATGATTGACTGATTACCTTAATACAGCGATTTATCTAAAAGTATAGCATTTAATTATGACCAAAGTAACACAGTGGACTTTCAACTGTCTCTATTTGTTGCTACTGTTATTATAAATAAAGGTTGATTAATTAGAAGACTGCATTTTAAGTTGAAATAAATATTTACTATTTTAGTTTTTCAGTACATTTAGTTTTATTTCACATTTCCATACTTTCAAAAACGTAACTCAGGGGATAGTTTTACGACACGGGCACCAGCTTTTCAAAAAAACTCATGAATACTAATTTAGATGTCGTGGCCAACTACATAATCTCAAAATAAGACAAATTATTTAACACATAACACTTTATTTTTGTAAGTTTTCGTTATTTTGTTTTTTCATTTTTACTGTTGTAAAATATTGCCAAAGGAGTGCCTTAAAAGTTGATTCGCCCATAAACTGTATCCCCTCTTTTCACACCTGCAGGAACACGGGTGGGTTTTAGTCAGCAAAAGTCTGACACGCCGTCCCGCTCCGCCCAGAGCGGGAGTAGTCATTTGATGATTTGCCCATCCAAAAAAAAAAGAAGGTGGAATTTTAAAAAATCGTTTCGGTTTTTCCCATAACTTCAATAAAAGATTTTTACTCCATTTTTATACCAATTTTTGAGTCAATCAAGCCACGCAGTAAAATTCTAGCCTTAAAATGTAATTACCCCTTTTCACCCCGTCAGGGGTCGATTTAAAAAAAAAATTATTATTATTTATTTTCTGCCAAAAGTATTAATACTGGGTTTAGAGTTAATCAGACCGCGCGTTAAAATTCTTCCATACAAACTTTAACACCCCTTTTTTTATGGGAAATCATCAAATGACTTCTCCCGCTCTGGGCGGAGCGGGAGGGCGTGTCAGACTTTTACTGACTAAAATCCACCCGTGTTCCTTCAGTTGCCTATGCCGGGGCCACGGTTACTCTTTCGAACATCCCGCAACCCTAGCTGGAAACTTTAACACCCCTAAACTCCCCTTTGAGGGCTAGTTTTTAAAAACTAATATTGAGAAACTTTATTGCTTACTTAAACAAATATTCGTGCCAAGTTTCAAGTTTAATAACCAAATGAATAATATTTTTCATACAAACTGTATCCCCGCTTTTCACCACCACAAAAAAGGGGTGGAGTTAAAAAAAATCGTTTAAGATATTTCCAAAACTTGACTCAAAGATTATTTATACCAATTTTCGAGTTAATAAAACCACGCAGTAAAATCCTCCCCTGTAAAATTGACTACCCCTTTCCACCCCGTCAGGGACTTTTGAAAAATCCTGATATCTTTATTTTTGGTCTTAAGTATAAATATTGAGTTTCGAGTTAATCGGACTGCGCATAAATTCTTCCATACAAACTTTCACATCCCCAATCCCCCTCTTGGAGGTAGTTTAGAAAAACAAAAAATTACAACGTTCATAATTTACTTATACAAGGTGTTACAGGAGGATTGACATTCCTTTAAACCACGTAAAGAGAATCGTGTTCTTTACCCGTATACAAATAATTAATCAAATCCAATGAATACTTTAGCCACAGGAAATTATTTTTCATTTTCTTATTTTTCAACATGATGTAGATCTGAGGCCGTAATAATAGGTAAACATTGCCGCCACCGCGCCCCGCACCCCGCACCGCACCGTTGGTCAGTGACTTTTCGTAGATAAAGCGTGTTTACTTTTTATGCAGTTGATTCTGCTATTTATTTTGTTTGAAAACTGCAATTTTTAATCTTCCAAATCTTCGTGTTTTAAAATATTTCGATGGATTAGTACTGTGGTCGTTTTCTTTTAGTATCGTACATCCAGATACACGTTGTATAAGTAATCATGCCAAGTTTCAAGTTTATTAACTCAAGGAATAAGATTTTCATACAAACAAAATCCCCCCTTTTCAACCCCTTAAAGGTCGAATTTCCAAAAACCCCTTCTTAGTGCTCCCCTTAAATTATAAAAGGAAGCCGTGTGCAAAATTTCAAGTTCTTAGTCCCAGTAGTTCTCGGTTGTGCGTTGATATGTCAGTCAGTCAGTTTCTCCTTTTATATATATAGATTCATAAATATATTTAATTGTAACGGTATCAACACTAAGCAGTATGGCCCAACAGGATTCTATGGTCTCTACGGTTTATAGATTTACCGATACTGCCTGCATCACACGAGGAAAAGCTTTCATATCAGTAGAACTTGGCTTAGACCGAAATAATGCTAAGAATCATTAATTTCCTAGTGATTAATGCAATCAACACTAACTTCTGCGTTGTAAACTTCCCAACAACTAACATGGAACAATTTATCGCCTTTGCGATGACTTTCACTGCTCAGCTGTCTTATAGTGTTTACAAATACAACTTTCTCAAGAAACATTCAATGATGGGAATTCTATGTTTAGTTCTGTTGACTTGTTGGTTAAACTATTAGCGTATATTTTTGAATAGACAACAGAAATTACATTATCGCTTCAAGCATTGTGCTAATATGACAGTGGCGTATTCCTGCTAGGACATTTTATCTGATCAACGTTGATATACTCGTCATCCAACACGAAACTTCATACTTTAATTACAAAACTGTCAAAGTATTGTTAAAAGCCTTTTACTAAAACTTTTGCCAATAACAGGCGACACAGATGTGTGTGTACAAAATATACAACTATGTTTTTGTCTCTCAAGCATGATTGATAGATATAAAGCGATATTGATTATGATATCAAGTATTGGGTGCCGATCCGAGCCAGGTACAGGGTACACGTAAGGTTGGTGCTTTAAAATTGCAATTGTAATGACAGTCTTGCTTCAAGACTAAAGAAATCTTTGCATTGTGGATATTTTAATATTGATTGAAGAGTCACTATGGTTCCACCATGTGTAGTTACTTTTGTCAATGGGCCTGAGAACATTTTGTTAGTTTATAATTAATGTTATACCTATAAACATTAAAACTGCATTTAGCATACCACCAAGCCATTAATTACAAGTTTATGGTAATATCCTTCACTTATGCACATTTTGACACGATTTGAAACCAAAAGGGGGACTTTAGAAATCTGATATGATGGATGTGAAAAACTAAAACCCGGTTTGGCATTGGCTAGTCGCACAAATAAGGTTTTATTGTTGTCTGAAGGTCAAGGATGGCAGTTTGTGCTAAACTTTAGTTAGCGACATTTCTGTTAATATACTGCACACGTGCGAAATTGTTTCCGGATTCTATTTTAGATCTCAGAACAGCTTCAGTAACTTAAGTATTTTTTAGAGTCAGAGATCTTTTGGGGTCAGGAATGTTTTTTTTATTAGAGTTTACTCCTTAAGAATCGATTTTCATATAAGGCCCCCCTGTATGGAATTTTATGAAGAGTGAAATTAATACAAGCGTTAACTCAAAAGCGTTACGTTTTTCTGCGCAACGTAACGTTTTTCAAGTAAACTCCAGTCATGCGTCGTCACACTATTTTTTTCATGTTTAAATAGGAGTGTCAGGATCAAAACTCAATTTTATGTAGTCTACTTGATGCACGCGTAACCTGCATATTCGTATAAGATTATTGCTACCACTGTTTACAATTTATAAGTCACTTGAAGTAAGAACTCTCCGTTTGTACAGGTTAAACTTGAATACCTTATAATGTATTACGAAGATTTCACTATCAAGTCGGAAAGCTTAACGAGCCGTTAGAAGATATAGTAAAATGTCAAGCAAAGAATGCACCATTTAATATTGATGTTCAGCCGCATTCTGGTCAGACTGGAAACTGATTAACGTACGTTGGCGAAAGGTAGCATGATTAGGAATATTGCAATGCTAAGCTAAATGCAGTGTTTTGAGGTGATATTTTCATTTATGATTTCTCTATCAGAATACGATATTTTGTTTCGCTTTTTTTTCTTAGCTAGGGGTAGGCAGAAAAGATGGCGAGAGTTCCTCAAGAATTGACGAGAAGGAGCACAATATAGGACGTATAGTAAGAAATAGAAGGAATGGCAGGAGGGCATTGCTTAAGAGTGGGAAAGTACAGAATTAAAAAAATAAATATATTTAATTGTTCAAAAATATATATGTATAGACATACTTTTAAAAAACTTTCAATTTTTCGTTGTATGAATCCTGTATAAGATTTCCAGAAACATAATTCCATAATCGAGGTAATACATTAGCTTTTAACCAAATAGTCTACCATGATGTAATATAAGGACGTGAATACTAATGTATTATATTATGACATTGTCATCAAACAGTGCCACTGCTCACCCCTGACCTATAATAAGTACCTACGATGTCTATTCGTGATCTGCCATTGTTTTAACATAGTGGCAAATAGGTTGAAGTCATGCTGAAGATTCTAAATTTGTATTCCATTCTATTTTTGTATTTCCACTTTCCTCAAATACTTGCAGTTTTTGAGCAATGTGGAAATTGCAAGTTGAAAAGTATGGTTTTTGCTTTAGCACTTTTTATCCTATTGTGCCTTACTATACTATATTTTACTAACTAGGATTGGATGTCGTTAATTCTATCCCAGGAAGATGTTAGAGATGGAAGGCAGCAGGATGAATGTGGAAGGTGGAGAACTAAATCATCTGGTGCCACTTGGGAGCCTGTTGTTAGGCTTCTCCCAGTTTCTTTTGATGAACCAAGTTCACTGGAGCAACTTAGAAGAGAATTCGGCCATACATCAAGAGAGATTTGGTGACAAAGATCATGGATTGTATGAATGATAAGACGATTATAGTACCTCCAAGAAGTGGGACCTATTGGGAATACAAATTCACTAACAAAATAATGATCTACGGATAAATGGTCAAGCTGTGTGTTTATTTATTTAAACTTTTCACACTTAAAAAAGTACAAAGGCGGACTTAATGCCTTAGGCATTTGCCATTTTTCTTTTTTTTGGCATTTTTTTGCCTTTTTAGTTGGTAAGTCTTTATATTTAATAAATAAATAAACAACCTGAAATACCAGATACAATATTTTATCAAGGATAAGCCTATGCTGTTGCCAATTAAAACAGACACAATTTGAAGGGCAAGCTATGTTTAAAGATGTAATTATCTCATGTAATCAAATGGACATAAAATTTACATCAGTGAGTTAAACCTGCCTATGATGAATGATCTTAGGAAATTATGCCTAAGATTGCAGCCTATAATCAAAGTCAGATCTTGCCTAGATTTAAGATCTATGTCTAGCAGCAGTAATATTTTTTATGCATTTAAATTATAGCTTTGGTGATTAACTATACTATAATAGTTATTACAAAGAGAGACCGAATTTGTGAGTTTGTGTATAAGTGGAGAGTAATCCGGAACCACAGCTCCTATTTGAAAAATTCTTTCAACATTTGAAATGTACATTATTCCAGATGGACATAAGCTATATACATATAGAGGCATGGGGAACACTCATCCTCCATAGAAAAGGGAGGATCCTCCGACCAGACGGGTGTTGTGTCTAGTGGGCTACTGCCCGACGGTTGATGTCGGGATGTTGTATGTATATATTGCTAGTCGCGCGGTAAACTCTGATTGCGCGATGCAGGTTTTTGCGTGACGTTGGTGTGATGCGTTCCAATGTGGCGATGTAGATGTTCCGCCACATCACTCCCCTCCGGAGACCGGAGATCGATAGTGGGCAGAGTCGTGTATCTTGCGATGCTTGCCAGGGCCAGTTGAGGTTCCAGTGAGTCGGAACCGGGTGCCGCATAGTTCACGGTGAGTCGGAACTGTCCGCGGAGATGCCCCCAGAAGAGTCGGGGTGGCGCTGCGTTATGCTCCAGTGCATCGGATGTGGTACAGCGCCGGGTTAAGGCTGACTGCTGGCGTCGACCACGAGAGGTTTGAAGGGCTCTGCTTGTTTGACCGGCCGAGAGTGCAGTATGCTGTGCCAAGGTTGCTGATGAGGCTGAGGGTGATGACCAGGTATGCGCAGTCGCTGCATGTTGGTGGTCAGGATACCCGTTCAAGCTGTGGGTGCTGGCTGGCTGTGTGACTCGCCGCTCGAAAGCTTGAGAAAGCGATGATGATGACGTCACGCTGTAGTAGTTGCACGAAGGCTGCGCTGACGTTCATGTTCGGGGTCACCAGTATAGAGGCATGAGGAACAGGGTGTAAAGTTCACTTATCCTCCATAGAAAAGGGAGGATCCTCCGACCATTAAATTCATATACTATGTAAATATACAGGGAGTCCCAGACCGAGTGGTCCAAAGGCAAATGGGGAGGTGGCCATCTATCATTTAAAAACTTTAAAGTTGGGATATTCTCAATTTGTTAAAAAAATCTGGGCTGGAATGTTTCTCTAAAGATTAATAAAAAGTTAGAAAAGACAAGTAAAAATAAAATCTGCAACATTGCAGAGCCACACTGAACGTAAATAGGAACATACTTTTGTACCTACATTATCAAGGCATCTTCAAGCTAGATTTGAACTCACTACGTCGATTTTTTGAAAATGATTAAATTAGCAAAATTTTCTGAACCAACTTTAAAATTTTTAAATGACAGGTGGCCACCTCCACTTTACCACCTTTGGACCACTCGGTTTTGTTAGGTTGCTGCTCAGAACTTGTGCACAATATGTCGTGAACAGAATACTGTCTCCACATAAAAATTGCACCATGTGAAGCCGGGGTGGATCGCTAGTACAGAATAAAATACAAGGTGTCATTGCTGATAATCATGTTCTTGAACAATACTCAATCATTAATTTAAGGATAGGGTAGGCTATCACTCTCTTTCTGTATTTCAGTCCAGATTCATCATCAGCAACTTTCTTTAAAAATATGGGTAGAGCAGAGGTTCCCAGACTTTTTTTCTCATAGACCACTTTCAAAATTTAGCTGGTTCCGGTGGACCCCCTGCATTTTCCCAAATTTCTACCATATTCCCAAAACTCGACAAAAAATGTGAAGATTAATCTAACTATGGAAATATGTGTGGGCTGCGTTGACCCCTGGGGTCCACCTGGACCACTTTGGGAACTAAGGGGTTAGAGTAACATTGAACCTAAACAATTTTGATTGTAACAAATCAACAATCAAATTGAGGAAATGTCATTTCAAATATGCCAAAATGATGACTCAATAACTCGAAAAAGTTTCTGTAAGCAAACAAACTCTTCTAACATAAACTAAAAAGAATTTTGTTGACAAAATCTCAAGTGGCTGATAACTTTCAATGGTTGAGTAATACTTATAAATAACAGGTCATTAATGATCTACTTTATTATCCTGATAAGCAGACTATTGTCACTTTCTAAACATTTTTGTTAAGCATTTATTTGGTAATGTTATTGTAGCATTGTTGGACTAAAACGTTTGTTAAATTTTAATAAAGCAAAATAGCATTAATAATGTTTTAAGTAATTAGGTAAGTAAGGAATGGAAATAGAAATATTAAGTCAGTCAAAATAGAAAGTAAATTGTTAATACATTAGTGCATAAATTGCATCTAGTTTTTTCATTATGCCTGTTTTTTGTTATACATAAAAAGGCAACTTTCAGTAAAGCTGACAAATATTAAATTATAATTTTCTGTTCATGTTGATACATATTATGTAAAGTAAAGGAAATTATTCGAGTTTTAAGTAACATCAAACATAATTATATTTTTACCATTCATATTTGCTGCATAAATAGTTCACAATTCTTGACAATAGAATTTCATGTAAACTATTTATTATTACTAATTTACATGAAATTGTACTACTGTCAAGAACTTGTGTTATCAATGTGTTGTTTTCCCTGAAGTTTTTGTTTTTAATTTATATACAAAACTTGGGATTTACATTATTATTCGACACAAATGCAATGCAACTCATATTCAAATTAATCAATATTTTAACAGCATTTAATTATCATTAACCTTTCATTAATTGATTACAAGCAGTTATTCCAAGACATTTTACACTTTTGCAATTCAATAATGACAATATTAAGAAAACTTTGTACATTGAAATCAGTTTTATCTTATCAATCAAACGTGACCACTACATCATGTTACATGTAACCTACTTCCTAACTTGTCTCCAATTGATAAGCTTCTTTCTACTAAGTTTGTGTACTTACCTCA
This sequence comes from Fissipunctia ypsillon, assembly GCA_947568875.1. NCBI lineage: Eukaryota > Metazoa > Arthropoda > Insecta > Lepidoptera > Noctuidae > Fissipunctia > Fissipunctia ypsillon. The sequence goes on from OX387662.1 coordinate 11,107,059, forward strand.
CACTGGTGCAAAAGTGTGAAATATTTTAAAACTAAAGCCAACCTGCACTGGGCCCGCATGATGGATTCCGGTCCACTCCCTATATCTTCAGGATTGTCTTTAATCTATTGGAGGCCCTGGGCATTTTAGGATATGAATGCAGGATGCAAGAGTGAGCTCGATATTTTAGCACTGCCTTTGATAGGTTAGGATTTCTTTTGATCATTCATACAGAAATAGTAGTTACTTTGTTGACTTATGCAGACAAGTTTGTGGATTAAGAAAACGAAGGATGTACCTAAATGAGCGAGCGAAACGAGCTCGAAAATTTTAGCACTCTGTCTGAGATTTACTTAGCTTTCCTTTTGACAGCCTCTAGCTACGACGCTGGCAGAAACTAGGGAGCCCCATGGACCGCGGGACCCTGGGCACTCGCCCAGGGCCAGCCATCAGTCATGCATCTATCAAAGATGATATGGCTAGGAAGAGATAATAAATATGATATGATGTGATGATGATATGGCTCTAATAAAGATATCGTCGTTGTCAAACCAAAATCTGCTATGTGCACTTTTTTAGATTTATACTTTTTGACCTTTGCATATAAAGTTCACTGCCCTATCTAGATCTACCGTATAATAAAACTGCTAAGTGCCTATGTGCCCTGTACGATTTCTATTATTATATATTTCTATTTGAGGTACGGAACCCTAAAAATGAACGAGAACATGCTGACTCAGCTTATCTGAATATCAGAATGTTGATAGTGAAAGCATGACAAAAAGGTAACAAAAAGGTACAATGTCCTAACTACAATCCTGATGCCTTTTACCACAACTTAAAAAGAGCCATATTCATAGGCAGAAGTAATATAGCACTCAAAGTAGAAACTATCTTCATAAAGCTTCAATGTCATGAACAACACTAGGATGTACCTACCATTATTCATTGAATACAAAAAATCTACACCATGTATGGAAAACCCATCTCATTTGTGTTGCAAATTAGCATATTTTCTTAGAAAGTTAGCAATGCAACACAAGTTATAAAATAGCTGCTATAGATAGCAAATAACTTTGCTATACAAATAAAAAATAATAGTTTTTAGTAAATTAATTTGTGGGCGTCCAAGCAAAAAGGGTCCAGTAGTGGGGTATTGAGTTATGATCAGATTCGGTATCTAGAATAGTCAATTGATAATAAGGATTAAAAAAATATTCACAAACTGGCACATTTTTTTTTATATCAGACATCTCTTAAATTAAATGTAACACTGGACCCTTTTAGTTTGGATGCCCACATATGGTCTAAGATTTGTTGGTTAGTTGCCTTAATTAGATGTACCAAAATTTTATTAGATGATTGATGTGCGATAAAAATGATAAAGGTGATATTTTTAGCAAAGAATTAATGTATCTTTGCTTGCCTTTGGAGAAAATTAAGATTAAAAATAGACGTGTAATGACTAATGATAATAATTCAAAGGTCTCTTGTAACTAACCTAATACTAAAACTTGTTTGTTAATAAGTTTAACATTTTGCTGGCATTTATCAACATATTCCGAGCAAAACAATATTGTCATCAATTGATTTAGTGTCTCTTGATTGGATATTGGTAAAAATTCTCAGATTTATTTTATTATTGATAGAAACTGCAGTTAAACAATGTTCTTAACAAATTAAATGTTAACAACAATGTTGCTCATTTGTTACCACATAACATCCAAGATGCTACCTATCGTAAAATGTTTTAAACATTATAACATAAATTGGTTAGTAACCAACTATCAATGTTGTGGAGTTTAAAAACACCATAAAATAATACAATTATCTCATCAAATGAATATTGACCATGCAATTTAAGTTCATTGGTAGAAGAAAAATATTGTGAATCACCCATTTCAACTTCCCACAGAAGACAATCAAAACAGGCTGGTTATTGTGATCTAGCTAACACTACTGTGCCTATCTGAAAACAATATTTTCATGACAATGAGCAGCACTGACACATCAACTTAAAACTATATTCTTCATAAATCAGAAAGAAAAACTATAATCTTCATAAATCAGAAAGAGCAACGGAACACATGTACAGTGCAAATTAGAAAGTGTGTACTCGTAACTAAATGTAAAGGTAGAGACAACTACAAATTGTAAACTTTGCTATAATCCCTACACAGCAACATGATGTTATGGACAATAAACTTTCAACATTACTACACAATTATATACGTTAGCAGGATTAATCACCAAATAATAATCACCTCATGAAAATTTATCAGTCACATACACAGTTAAAATTCATATGGTATAACCAACACTAAACACAAATTAACAGCAATAAGAGAATTCTAATTAAGAACTTTGGACTTTTGCCAGTAATTATATCCACCATAGTACAAACTAGTGAAAGTGATTGAAAATAAAAGCATTTACCTTGCTTCCTATTACAGACTGTTATAGAATGGCACTTCTAACGCGGCCTGCTGTCTAGTTATTGGTTGTTTTAGCAGAATTTAGTATGCAAGTGACAGTTTGCAATATTGAACTTAGATAATAAATTACAGTTAATAATTAGTACGGTTTGCGACTAGCGTACTGGGATCGCCAACAGCTGATCAGACGGCTATATTAATCGTATCGAGTACGGAGCAAAAGTAGGCCAAACATCTAGACTAGAGCGCCGCGACGCGCCGCATCGCACGCGCCGATCTCACACCACACAACACCGCACAATCTCATTTTTGTTTACACTGTCAGCGTTTCCATGCTTCAACCTCCCAAAATCTGTCAACGTGACAACAAAATGTTCGCTACTAAGCGGATACTATCCCCAACAACAAAGACATGTCATCTCGATGCTCAAAGATGATGGTAAATGGTAGTTACCTCGGTGGCCCTTGGCGGTTCTTGCGCTTGTTATTCATGTCCGTTTCGCCTGCTTGCCCCGGCGGGTAGGCACCTTCTCGTCTGCGCGTAGGGACCGGAATTTTGGCTAATTATCACTTCTTTCTTTTACAACACAGTCCTTTCAACTTTCGCGGATGCACAAAAATGCAGTAGATATTAGGAATTAGCACTCAAAATGCGATGACAGGAATTCATCTATTCCACTAAAGTTGTTTGACATTTGCCAACAAATATAAATTAAAATATATTTGAGTACAAAATCGCAGTTCGATTTATTCTCGGGAACTAATCCCGGAAAATAAACGGGTTGGCAGATTTCTCGTGCCTGCAATCAGCGCAGGAATACAACATGGCGCTGTGACGTATTCATTAGGCGAATTGCAAATTTGTATAAACGCACTTTCCTAGATTCAAATCACAAAAAATAGTTCACTAAATGTGTAAGAAAATTTTAGGACAACTTTTTTAACAAATACAGTCATACAATAAATAGAAATAACTAATAGGGTCAGCGTTTGACCGACTTCCCACTTTAGAACTTTCAATATGGCGGATAGGTATTTGACTTTTAGTATTGCCAAGATACAAAATAAAAAAACAAAATAAATGAGGTCCACAAACAAAAAAAGTTGGCCACAGTTGAAAAGAATAATCGATTTTATTTCGAGAAAAACCGTACAAAATATGGAAACAGTGTCTGGTGGCTGGTAGAGTGGGTGGTGTGGCTTATTTATAAGTTTTATATTTTAAAGTTAAGTATACTGAGGTTTATGCAAAATGTGTAAGTTAGAAAATCATTTTGCTAAAAAACTAACAATATGATTGTATTAGATCTCGAACTTTTAATCTAGAATACTAAACTTTAACTAAGATGCTCTAAATTTTTTTTTAATTAAGTGTATTGTTGTCTTATAATTATAATCCTAATGAATTTGTTACTGACATGAAATGTATTTGCACGCCGCGTATCATGGCAGGATAAGCTGAAACCAAGATTACTGTAGTATTTATTGTATGATATTCTGGCAAATAAATATTTTTGATTTGATTTGTTTAGTCGATTTAAATGTCGTTGTGTCATTGGCTTCTTCGGAACAGTACTGCAACATTAAAAACCTAATCGGGCTTTCCGCGCGCGCGCGAAATTTCATTCCTATCAATAAAACCGTCGAGTTTATTATTGATCGCCGCGGGACTAGGTCATCAAGATGAGTCTTAAAAACGGGGCAAAAATGTCTCAACGTGAAAAATTCGAGTTAATTAACTCCGAAGTGCGTTCTTTCTACGAATATTGTAAGGAAGCTGGCATGAGCGATGAAGAAATGGATTTGATTTGTCGGCCTTTGACGAATTCTGTGAGAAAAGCTACTATCAAGCGTTGGACAAGGGTGGTACTGGTTTTAATTATGGGGATAGCGATTGGGTACACTGTCAGCCAGACGGATACTTTCAAGTGGCATGCATCGGCGGTAGCCAGGATTGTCCTAATCAAATTGCTACCTGTTTGGGACTGGACCCCTTTGTACCACAATAAGTGTATGATCGCGCGACCAGCGGAACCTCCTAATGTGGATGGAGGCGCGTCAACAACGGATTGCATAGCCTGTGAGGCAGTCAGTAAGTATCTAATTGTTAGAGCAAATCTTATTGACTGGATATTGTTGGTGATTACGCTTGCATAATACTTATTACTTATTGTCTAACATGCGTTATTAGGGGAAGATATCTATGTAGATCTATGCACTTTTACACGCACCTAAACGTTTCGAAAAATTTAAAAAGACGACTGCTCGGAAAGATCATTAAATTATTTTACAAGCGTAAATCTTAAATGCCATCAGAAATATATCTTTTGTGCATTCGCTTGGATTTAAAATAATTTTTCTTTTCTTTTCCTCAGATGGCTAGGATGACGGAAAAAAGATTGTTGAAAAAGTCTTGGAATTGCAAACGTAGCAGCACTAGCAGTATCTAGTTCGCCTTTTAATTTTAATTTTTCATAGCACTATGTAGTGAGTGATATTTTTAATGCTTTAATTATTTGTAAAATGGTTCGTACGTATGATAGGAAAAGAAAATCAGCTGTAGTTGGGTGTTCAATATTGACCCATGAAGGCTCATTTGTAATGCTCTTGTACACAAAGGCATTATTAAACTAAACTTTAACGCACAAGAAGAATAACAAAAGACACAAATATGGTAATTTATGTTATTGTGCACAAGAGCAATAGGTAATTTGGATATTAGGGTAGTTGATTGAAGAGTGGTTTTATATTTGAATATCTTTACAATAAATATTATAAAGTAGATGATACCTAATCGTTTTTTACTCAACTTTTTTGGGCATATTAATTTAAACCCGCCTGTATCAGTTGAATGACCCCAGTTCAAAAGACAAATCCAGTATTTACCGAAATCAATCTGCAATAAACCACTCGTATAATACTCGAAGTGCAATAATTTAATCTACTTACGTAGAGATCCATTTGGGTCCGAATTCTATTGAGTGCGCGTCAAAATATTCAATCACTATCCAGCACATGGCGATAAAGTAGTTTTGCCTGTCGCCAGGATAGCTCTACCCATGTAGGTACCAAGTAGGGTACGAAAGTCCGTTATAATCTCAAATCTAATCCTGCTGAATGTAAATGCCAGATGCTCTAAAGTAGGTACGGCCAAAATTAACTAGCAATGCCCCGCGGTTTCACCAGCATAACTTTCGATCCCGTAGGGATTTCGGGATAAAAAGTATCCTATAATATGTTAATACAGGTTATAAACTATCTGTTTGCCAAATTTAATCCAAATCCGTTCAATAGTTTTTGCGTGAAGAAGTAACAAACATACACACACACTCACAAACTTTCGACTTTATAATATTAGTAGGATAGGATGCCGATTAAACTTTCTATCAACTAACAATGCCAGTAAGATTTCTTCTTCTTCTCGTGGTCTTCGTGGGTACCTATACTTACGTAATCATGGTTAAGGGTTAGCTGGTATCAATAATACTTTCTCAATTTAGGTAAAGTTGATGTCAACTGCAGTTGATATAAACTTAATTTTGGTAGGTAGTGCAGTCTTTCACCCGAAATAAGGGCATTCAACCTAAACTTTTGTAATAACACAGAAGGTTCAAGGAGTTAATTTGGCCAAGTTATTTCAAGGTTACACTCTAATAAGCTTCTAGTAATTTATTGATTTTGGACTGAAACGGCTCGTATTTTTTCGCCACTAACTGCGAATGAAACCAATTTCCATTCAAATTAGATAACTTCGTATTTGGTGTGCAGGCGTGTCCCATTTATTTTTATCGAACATCTGTCGTCTTGAATTGAATTTATTAAATTACATTGTACTGTTAAATTAGGAATCGATAGGAAGCAGATAGTCATGTCCTTATGAATTAATTTTTCAATATGATTTTGTCTTTTTTCAGAAAACATTGCGCGCTTGTCTGACACCTCATACAACGAAGTTTTCAACCACCACCTCCTCCGCGGGGCGCCGGTTATCGTCGTGGATGCGCACTACGACTGGTCCTCACGCAATGAACTCAACCTGACCAGCCTGATCAGCGACGATGACCGACTCCGAGACTCAGTTCCTTGTAGGATCCTCACCAACATACGAATCGGTCGTCAGCCCATGGACTTAGAAGAAATAGTTTCTAGAATAACGAACACCGACATACCGAGTTGGTTTGTCCATTTTCAAAACTGCGATATTCGTGCGGTTAAATCCTTTAGGATCCTCGCACCTAGACCATATTTCCTGTCCCCTCATATCCCTCCTTCCCATTTTAATTGGTTGTTACTGTCTAAGAACTATGATACCCATAGATATAAGTATTTGGAGCTGGACGTTGGGTTGATAATCATGTCTCAGTTGAAAGGCAAGACGTTCATGCAGTTAAGACCGCGTGCTCCCTGCGAAGACGACTGCTACACTCTAAATTTTGAGTTGTCAGATGGGGAGACACTCGTGTTGGCTAATTCCCTCTGGGAGTTCGATTACTTACCGGGCAAAGGGGAAAACGTGGCCATGATCACGGAAACCGATTGGAATGAATCCTAATGTACTTAGATAACTCCTGTGAATTGTCCTTCGTTAGTAGATAAATAAATGTGAGATGTGTACCGATTTGTATCGATCCTATTATACTTTCGAATTGCTATTTAACTATTGCAATAAAATAGTTTACAGATGCATTCAGTTCGTGTGCTCTTTGCTATCAATACGATCGGTACATATCTAGAAGTACCTAAATTTAAGGTGTTCAAGAATCTGAGCTATGAGTATCTTTACAATACCAGAAATATATAACGTTAAAAGAAATGAATCGAGATAAGCTAGAAATTGGAGCTATAATTATTGATCTGCATTTACCTAAAAGAATACGAAATGTCCTAAAAGAGATTGTTGTTTTGTCGCACGTGAAATTGCTTAATAGGTATTGTGTTAAATCCATTATTTTGTTCTGGAAGATGGAATTTACTAGTGTCATTCAGTATTTTCTGAATGTACCTATGCTTAATGCGAAAATTAAACCTACTACTATTGTTAATAAATACCTTATTTGCATACATCGAGACAAACGGCTTATAATAAGTATAGCTAATGGTTGAGTTATTGAAGGACGTGTCCACATATCAATCATCGTTTACATTTCAAGTTCACTTCAATAGTCATTAAGTTAAATCATGTACTTGGGGGGCGGACTTATTGCTAATAGCTTAAATGCTCATAAAACCATGTATTTAACGTGAGTTAGTGTATGTAGTACAGATATTGGTGTCGTATTTTTTTTAAAATATTTTTTGAGTCGAAACAGTGTTAATTTTATTTATTTCTAGCTTCTGCCAGCGATTTCGTCAGCGTGATTAAAAAAAATGCCTATAACGTCCGCGCAAATTCTAGAGATAAGTTGACAAAGTTTCGGATTAACAGTATGGCAGCGCATAGAGGACTATTAAACAAACATTTATTTTATTTATATAAATAGATAGAAGATGTAGTATCTCTTTAAACAAGGGCCTGTCATAATTCAATTTCCAAATTTATAGCACTATCTACCAGATAAACTAAAAAATGTAACATAATTATCTACCACATAAGTTAACCGGAGCTTGACTTAACTGGAGGTGAAACATATTATAGTAACGTATATCATTTCTATTATTATTATTTATTTTATACTTTGCTTACGAACAAACTTCCATCTTTTACCGATAAGCCCGTCTATAGTACATGGCGTATAATTAGATTAACTTATAATTGAAACAACACACACAATGTATTTTCTGCACAATGATATCGTAATATAGTTAGTTATGTAATGTTTTGATCGGATTCCGACTCTGATTAAGTACCTCAAGTATTAATAATGATACATTATATAATTGAAGCAACAATTTTGTTTTATTTACCAAAATCTAGTCCTGTTCTAGCCCAAATTACTTCGAAAATAGGGTATTAACTGCAAGATTTCGCCCTGGGCAATTGGTGATTGCAGATCGGGGATTTTCGGTATCATAAAAGACAACAATAGAATTATCTATATATATCAGGCGCTGTAGTCTCGACATAGATAGCGATCGCTTTACGACCGAATTCGGTCGCAGTCATAATTGGGTCCCTAAACGGTCAAAAATGCTTGACATGCACGAAAAAACGACGTGCTTATCATGCAATGTCATTATCTTACCAACTACATGCAGTCAGAATCTCGCCATCGCCGGTCACTCAAAAAGAAGCAATCGTCTATTTTACCCTTAGTATTATTCAATCGTGACAGCTCAGTGATTAAGGCCTCGCCTCGGAAGCACGAGGTTCAAATCTACTTTTGATTTCAAGTTTACCTTGGACAATACTGACATCGGTGAAGGAAAAACGTGAGGAAACAATCATTAACCCGTCTTCAGCAAGCGTGGTGATCAGTGCTCGTGCCTTCTCTGTATGAGAAGCCTTTGCCCCGCAGTGGGACAATAATAGGCTGATAGTTATTAATTCCTTTATTTTATTATATCTGTACATATAAATTATATTTTTAAATATAAAAATAGTAACCCACCGGTATCGGGAACAGGGTCCAAGCTACCGGCAGTCAGGGCTCCCGAAAGGAACCTCCTAACAATGCGAGCCATGTCCAGAAGTACCGGTTTCTGAATCAAGCCTTTGATCCAGCTGCCCAACGAGAGCCTCTTCAGGTCTTGGTCGATGCTCTTGGCAATTACTTAAGCTGGCTGATACGACTATCGGCACAAAGATCGATGCTTCCACAGTCCACATGTTATTATTTATTATATTTTTTACGTTTCTTGACAATTCTCGGGACCCTGGAGTGCTGGGAAGGCGTACGAGGGACGGAAACCAATTCGCAGAGGCCCGTTAGACGTTTTTAATTAAATGAGGCACCGACCGACGATTATCCCTGTTCGCACTATGCAAGTGCACCCAGGGACAACCTTCGGTGCACTATGCAAGTGCACCCAGGGACAACCTTCGGTGCACTATGCAAGTGCACCCAGGGACAACCTTCGGTGCACTATGCAAGTGCACCCAGGGACAACCTTCGGTGCACTATGCAAGTGCACCCAGGGACAACCTTCGGTGCACTATGCAAGTGCACCCAGGGACAACCTTCGATTGGTGTAGGACTTATTACTAGTTATTTATTATTATATTATGTCAACGATCTGATTGCGGAACTCAGAAGAACAAAGGTTGGCTGTCATCTCGGCAATGTTTGCGTGAACAGCTTGAGCTATGCTGATGATATGGTTCTTTTGAGTCCCTCAATCAAAGGTTTGAGGAAACTGTTGTCTGTCTGTGAGCATTATGCTGATGCTCATGGACTGAAATATAATGTTCTCAAAACTGAATCTATGGTATTCAGGTCTGGAGCTGGTCCGATGAACATACCCAGTCTGTATTTGAATGGTGCGACCATAAAGGTCGTGAAGCAGTTTAAATACTTAGGGCACATTTTGACGGACAGACTTCAGGACGACTGCGACATAGAAAGGGAGCGTAGGGCCCTCTCCGTGAGGAGTAACATGCTCGCGCGCAAATTTGTGAAGTGCACCAAAGACGTAAAGAACACTGTTCAGAGCTTATTGTTTGTCAATGTACACCTGCCAACTTTGGTGCAACTTCACAAAAAAGATGTACAATTCATTAAGGATTCAGTACAATGATGCTTATCGAACCCTTATGAAACTGCCAAGGTACTGCAGTGCCTCGAGCATGTTTGCTGAAGCGAGGGTCCCGGATTTTTACGCCATCATGAGGTCGAGGGTCGCGTCTTTTTGGCAGAGTTTGAGACGCTCCAGTAACAGCATTTTGAGGGTTGTCTCGTGTAACCTAGCAAGCCCTTTATTTGTGCATTGGATTTCTGTTCACCTAAGTGAGAACAAAAAACGACGACAAAAAAAAATTGACGATGGACTTATTGTTTTGAAGAGTATCGGTACCTTTACATACCCCCATGTTAATTCAATTAAATTTTTTGTATATGGGTTTTTGTTTCGCCTGTAATAAAACACTATTTATTATTTTATTTTATTTATTATCCGATATGGGAGTTTATTCAAAAAGTTGCAATGACGATGTTGATGTCGTCTCTTAACCTTAAGCAACGTTTATAAATAAACCCTACAATGTACCAAAATATGAGCTATGCTCTTGTTGGTGTAACATCTTCCAGATCTCGATATTAAGATCCAACTTCTTGTAATCATTTTACGACTTACCTCCCTTCTTTCCTTCAATGTTTCCCTTCAAGATGGCTTACAAAAACATAGCTACATATAAAAAAAATGCTGTTAAAATAACAATACTTTATTCAAAGTACATTTAATATTAATTGTTTAATTAATTAAGTACTAGTTGTTCAGTCCGTCTTTTCTTTATGGATAGGTTTGCCTCTGAACCATAGAAGTAGGTTCTTCAGTGACAGTACCACCGGGAACATGATTGGAAGGAACAATGGAATGTAGATCGCGTACCTGGAAACGAAATAACAAAAATCTTTGAGGATGCTGACTTCATGAAGGAAGCGTTGTATAAAACTTGCCATAGTATTCTTCTGAAATATTGGTATTAAAAACAAAACTTAGCCATATACAACAAGTCCCGGAATTAACGCACAACCTCTTAAGGGGTCATTGTTTTCATCATTATGAGCAACTTTTACTATGGGACCAAATCTGAAATCGCAAAAAAAAAATCAGGTGTCCCTACATTTATGTTCATATAACTCGTCAAAATGTAGGGAACAGCAGATTTTTTTTCGCGATTTCAGGTTTGGTCCTATAGTAAAAATTGTTCGTAATAATGAGTACAATGACCCATTAGGACGTTGTGCGTTAATTCCGGGACATGTTCAGTCTACCTATCGATATTTTTTTACGATTAATTTAGCTTGACATCTTTGTCAAAACATCAAAACCATGCTAAGGAGGGGGCGGGTCGCTAGTCCAACATAAAACAGAATATGACCTAAAAAACAACGGTATGGGTGAAGCGGTTAGGCCTTAGGGGTCTTACATTGGTGAGGGGGACTACGGAGTTTGAAAACCTCCATTGCACTATCAATAATTATTATACTATCGTAAACTTAGTCCTCACGAAAACATAACTAATCGATTTTTGATGTTTGCAAAAAATACCCTAAACCACACACACAGACACTATTTTACCCATGCAAGAACCCCTCCAGCCATAAGACCAGACAATCCATACTCACTTCTGATCATCAGGGAAGTACAGCAGCGCCAGCAGACTGGGTTCCATAAAGGCTGTCTCGGCTGCTAAGAAGGCGCTCTGCGACATCTTGTAGGCCTCCACTAGCGCCCCCTTCTTCATCAGCTCACTGGCTTGTTGGATGCTATCAACTGCCGAGTTGATGGAAGCGCCTACTTCATCGTTGATCACGATGTTTGAGATTTCGCCTGGAAAGTGTACGGTAAAGTTCAGTTCATAACATTTTAATCAGAAGACGCTTTTGCGGATGTAAAATTTCTTTCCGTCAGATTTTGCTTACGCATTGGATAAATTAACACTTAAAAACATCTAATTTGGCACCCAACAAGTTTTATACAGTGTTAAAGCAATTGTCGTTTCGTGAGACAATGATAGCTGTAACACGGTTCCTAGATAGTAAGAAACGAATCCCGGGTCCAATAACAAATAGGGAGTCATGGGACTGCCGACAGAAGTGAAAACTTAAAACTAACAGTTGCATGCGAATGTGACATCTATTTCAGAGACATTAGCGTGTTAAATAGAGTAATTTCGTATGATTCCCCTACCAAAAAGTGCTCAACGCGCATAAAGAGTTTTCACTTCAAAAATGTCTTTATACAAGTTAATCATTATAAGCAAAAAGCGGTACAAAATCGTGACCGGTGGGAATAATAGAGGAAGGCCTTTGCCCCAGTGCTGTACAAAGGCCTTCCTCACGTCACAGTCCCCGTGACCGTGACGTGAGGAATTATAATAAATTAAATATTATTTGAGCAAGTATAATATCCGCTTACCGAGTAACTGCGCTAAAGACTGTAGCGTCCTCTCTGCCGACGTGAGTTGCTCCAAGGTCCTGATGCGGAGCAAGTTGTCGATCTCCCACTGGCGAGGAATTACTGAGCGCAGAGGTTCCATGTGACCGCCATTGATGTGCTCCTGAAACGAGAAACGATATTAAATTAAAACCATTCTGAGTTTGTTTCGGTCTTTCTTTTCAGTGTAGTCGGATAGGAAACAGCGATCTCATCTATATTTTTGACGTGTTATTTTTTTTTAAAGGAACAAATATTATTTATCATCGATGTATCATGGAACATCTACAAGTTGCATACGATGCTATAAGTTCTCCAGTGATACGGGTCAACAACATTTGTTCCGGGATGCGAGAACATTGCAAGATCTTAGGCTTGAAACATTTCAAAATCATGCCGTGTCTCATCGACACAAGGTGTGAGTTAAATTAAATAATGGAAAACAATATTAGTTAGACAAGAAACGATGGAAGTGCAGCTGGACCCAAAGTTGATTTCTAAACTGTACGTGGTTAATTAACTCCAGTCGACATTAAGGCCCTTTTGCACCACAAATCACTAAATGCGTTTAGCGTAAAAATATTTAAAACATCAGTTTGTCTCTGTCATCTTCAAACGATTGTCAAAACAGAACTTTGTTTATTGCATTAAAATTTAGTGATTTGTGGTGCTAGCGGACCTAAATCCACCATGCACCTCTCGCTATCATCATAACCATCATCTCACATTCCACCCCCATTGCATCTCCTACTCACTGCATCAGTGATCCCCAGCATTTCCCTGACAGCTCACACCACCATGCACTATGTCACCACCATGGCAGGGCACCTGCATATCACAGCTGATATGCAGGTGCCCATCACAACCCTCACATCTGACCGTCAGGTGGCGCGAGTGTCGCGGCAATCGGGCTCACTCGGCCCGCCTAATACCACGCCTCCCCATTTAGAAGATATTTAGAACTCTTGTACGTAGGATAGAACAGTCACGCTTACCGCATCAGTCTGACCAAGAGGTTTCATGTTACCCAGTAAGATAGACAGTCGCTCAGATAGGAAGCCCATCCCAATGTAGTTGGGAAAAGGCTAGGCAGGATGATGAGTACTGATGGCAAATTTGTGACGACACACGACAACTACAATTTTCTCTGAAAACCATTGTATCTTCCACTTACCGCATCTGTGATCCCCAGCAGTTTCCTGAGCTGCGATATGAAAGTACCCATCACGACCCTCACGTTGGGCCGCCAGGTGACGCGTGTGTCGCGGCAGTCAGCTTCACTCGGCCCGCCTAGTACCACGCCACCCCATTTGGGAGACATGAAGGCTTGCACATGGGATTGGACCTTTTTGTCTGCGGAAGATTTGATTTGATTTTATTAAAGAGAGATAGCAAATAACGGAGATTGGAGTATTTAAGAGCGGCCAACCCGTCATACATTTTATACAAACGCTCGTAGGTACGTGATTATGGCGTTGTAACACATCTTTCTTTGATTTTTTTGAACTAATAGGTATCTTGTGCTTATCCAAGTTTGTATGAAAGCTAAAAATAAAGATTTGGAGAAACAAATTCAGCATAAGCTTTCAAAAATAAGCTTTTTTGCACAAATTTTACCTGAACTTTGGCCGTTTATAATGTACTCATATATTAGAGAACATCTTAATAGACACCTCGCACATGTAATGGTGATTCCAAATGGCAAACATTTATTTCACAAACCTGTAAGGCGTGCTCAAAAACACGTATTTCCTGAAACAAGTTTTATGAAATTTCTGCGCACTATTTTACAACGTATTCCTTACTTATTCACTTGCTTCTTAGTAGTTCTCACTTGATGGAACAACAAGCTTTTCGACCATGTTCGCGTTGACTATAGACGGACCGGGGAAGGCTTAAGAATCGTAGCTGCATTGCATTTAAGAAAATTAGAGTGAAATAGATTTGGATAAACATTTGATTTAATAAATAATAAAACTGTTAAGTAATTTTGTTATTTGTGTTTTGGCCAAAGCCACCGATGCTTCTACAACAGGGCAAACAGACCTATTTCCAATACTGAACTGGGTAGACTAATTTGGTTTATTGAATAAACAAACTCACCATTACTATCATAGATGACAAGTGGCGCCCTCTCGCAAGGCACGGCGTACAGCGCAAGGTTTATCGTGGGTAGTTCTGATACATGCGTGGCCATGCGTTCTTCTAGTTTCGTCAGTAGCAAGTGCAGGCGGTCTTGACGGACGGCGAAATGGCGGCCGAAATCGCTAATGTCTTTTACCTAAACGAACAACATTTTGAATTAACTGTAGTGTCAAAGTATCGTGGAGACCCAGGCTCGTAGGAAAAGATGTTTTAAGTATCTTGTTGTTAGTAGAACAGCATACAATTTGCAGTTAAGAGGTCGCATTAAGTATTAAAACCATCATTGTTCTGTTGCAAAAAGCAGGATCTCCTAGCTTTGTTTAATCTGAGCTTTAAGGTAACCGTTTTCCAGGTGGGAGATATTGAGATGATAAAATGACAAAAAAAAATTAAACTGCTTTATAGTCTGGCTCCTTCCATTTTTAAAAGCAAAAGTTGACCACAAAAAAATCTCCTTTTTTGAAGTCGGTTAAAAAGTGTGAATTCTATAAAACTATTTTCACCCACCTCTTTGGCTTGAAAATCGAAATCTATAAGATGTAGCCACTGCGATTTGAGCGTAAAGTTGTGGAGTACGCTCAGCTCATCCACGAACGATCCGATGTAGTCTGAAAATAAAGAATCATTATTTAAAAAAAATGTTACTGATATGATACATTCGTCAGTAACGAGCCGTGTTTGTGCTTTGTGTTTCTTTTGCGACCGTGAGTTCTAAGCTTAAAGCCGGGTACGCGCAAACGAACACGGACATCGAAAATAAAATTAAGGTTCAAATGTATGGAACTATGGACGCCGTTGATTTTCGACAGGGATTGAAAACCGGTACGAATTTGGGTTCCGGTTCTTCATTTCGGTTCTTAAAAAGGTTCTTCTTTTCGGTACGGTTCCGGTTCAGGTTCCGGTTTGGTTCTGGTTCCAAATAAAGGTTCCAATATACCGCTTCCGTATCATCCGATTTAAAGGTTCTCTAAGAAAGATGGGATATGTTTGACGCGTGCCTGGCGTATCTTTTCTTTCAGTTCGCCTTCGAATTATTGGCGAGTGGAAGTCTGTACTGAACAGTGTCAGCAAATATTGTCAGTAATTATTATTAGTTGTTTATATAATCTACAGTTACTGTTAATACATTAATATAAAATGGACAAAAGTAAGTTTCATCGTATTGTATTCACTTAGATAATATTATTAAAAAGGAGGAGGGTTTTTTAATATAAATTATTATTATTTTGTTTTAAGATGTGTGGACAGTGTTTTATGGTTGTTTAGTTTCATGGGTTACGGTACTACCGCCGAGGTATTACGCTATTCCAATTACACGTTGGTTATATTTGGTATCTTACTTTCAGGAACAAAACATGCCCGTATTGTGATCGATACCGATACAGACACTCAACTCTAAGAGCAAGAGTTACCTCTAAATTTAAAGCAATTGCTTAGAAGAAATTTTCAAGAAAAATGTCAACCTAAGACTGCAAATACTGAAAAACAACAAATAATAGAGTGTAAAGATTGTGCTTTGCACCACAACGACGATGACGAGCATGATGGGAGAAATCAAATTTTTTCTCAACTGATTACAAAATAATTAAAGAATATTAAACCATGTCTCAGGACTAGGTGTTATATCGACATACTTGAGTATTTACAGTCAGCAAAAGGTAGTCCTTTTCACCCGCGCGGCGGCCGCTCGTAGGTACAGTGGAGTCAAAATATTTCCGCGAAAATATTTCTGCGGGAGCGCAGCTAGTGACAAACTACACCCCTTCCTGGTTTCGCCCAATTAGAGACATTATGCATTTGTGTGAGTAAAGGGCATTCGGACTTGCTTTGAAGAACCGGTAACATAAAGGTTCTTATAGGTTCCAATTTAGGTTCCGGTTCCGGTTCGGGTTCTTGTACCCGGAACCACTTAATACCGGTTCTATACCGGTATTTTAAGAACCTTTTCAATCCCTGATTTTCGATATTCGTTAGTGGTACGGACATGCAAACAAAGTTGTTGCGTGTGTATCATACAACGCAATGAATTCGTTCGTAAGTGCGTACGCGGCTTTGCAAATTCTTCCAATATCAAAACAAATAAGAATAAGGTAACTGTCCCACCGCCGCGATGAAGCGACAAGCAACAGGGTGTCTCAGTAAGAGTGCACTTTTTCATTTTAAAATAAAAACAAGTATTTTATGACAGAGTTCTGATATTTTTATTGTATTGTAAAGAAGACATGTTCCGATTAAGTATGGAATAAAATATCCGGCAAATGACCCCCACGGCTCCGATGACAGGCCATTACTCTTTTCATGAAATTTTCCATGACTTTTGCACAGAGATGTGGCTGTATCTCACCGATGACGCGTTGGATTTCCGATTTGAGCTCAGGAATTGTTTCGGGTTTATTCGCATAAACCCGAGATTTCACAAAGTCCCAAAGAAAAAAATCGCACGGCGTTAAATCGCACGATCTTGGTAGCCAGTTGACATCAGAATTTCGTGAGATAATGTGTTCTGGAAATCGTTGCTGCAATAAGTAGATTGTTTCATGCGCGGTGTGGCAGGTTGCGCCGTCCTGCTGAAACCACATGTTGTCCAGATTCATGCCGTCCAGTTGAGGCCACAAGAAGTCCGTTATCATATTCCTGTAACGAATGCCGTTCACCGTTGTAATGAGTTTTCACAATTATAACGCGTTGTTCTTTCGAAAAGCGCTCCATTTTTAATAATCGGAATAAACAGAGGTGACAGCTGTCAAATTTCAGAGTTGCCACTTGCATGAAAAAAGAATTCCAATTTTAAAAAGTGCACTCTTACTGAGACACCCTTTAGTAACGATTTTCTAGCTCGAGAAATGTACAAAAGATTGTAGGTCCCGTGTGAATAAAAGAGATACAATATAATAATAGTTGATCGCTGCCTGTTCACATCGCCGGCGAGCACTCGTTTGTCAGAGAGTTTTATAAAAGTCAGTCCTAAAAATACTAAATAGACTGCGGCCATCTTGGAAGTAGCGCTCGCAGGCCGCTGCCGCAGCTCCGTTCGCTTCGCTCGCTTGGCTCGCGCGTTGTTGGTCACAGTTCTAAACTTTTTTTTTTGGTAACGGGGTGGAAATCCTCATGGATGTCCTCCACCCTGGGGTGGGCAGAGAGGTCTGTGAGACTCTTACCGACTAAAACCACCCCAGTGTTCCCTCGTACACTTGCACCGGGGGCTACGGGGGCAATTAAGCAGTCTTCAACGCAGACCCCGACTGGTGCCAGCCCGCATCCGCGGGTTCCGTCTGGTCAAGCGAGGGAAGTGAGGTGTTTGACTCCCCCGCGACGTGTAAGAGCACGTGGCTCACCTCAGGTCCTGTGGAGAAATGAGTCCAGGGGCGGCGGACTCGTGGACGTCCACCGCCCCTGGACCCATTTAGGGGAGTCAGAAGATGATCATGATGATGATGGTGATGATGAGAAGATGATGATGTGGTGATGATGATGATGATGGGTGATCTCCCTCTCTCCCTTTCCGCAGCCTTTGCGAGCCAATCATTTCGCAAAAGGAAACCACCGCGTCCCAGGACTCCTCGCTGCCGACCATCGAATTCACGACAGCCGGCAGCGACAGGTCACTGCCTACTCCAGAGATGAGGGCACGGCGCGACTCCTCCCTAGCGGCATACTCTGCCAGCGTATGCCGCGCCGTGTCCTCCCAACAGTCGACGCAGTGATGACACCGGGCGTCCGGCTCCCTGTTTATGCGGCACAGGTACTTCCCGAAGCAACCATGCCCCGAGAGCACCTGCGTCACCCGAAACGACAGGGAGCCGTGCCTCCTCCAGAGCCAAAGGTCAAGCACCGGCCGGAGCACCTCGATGGTGCCGAGGCCGGCGGTAGGGCGTGAGAGCCTGTCCCGCCATTCCGCCACCAGGACCTCGCGAAGCTGCGACCGACGCTGCTCCATTTGTCGCTTCATCGGTCGCTCACCTCGCGCCCACATTTCCTCGCGCTACCGATACAATGACGCGAGTAATTGGCCTCCAGGCCCCAGGGCAGGGTTCCGGCCAGTGCGCAAGCCGCCTCGTAGGAGATCGTGCGATACCCCCTGATGACTCTGACGGCCATCGCTCTTTGCGGCCTCCGCAGAACAGTGATGCTACCGGCCGAGTTCTAACCTAACCTAACCCAATAGCCAGAGTGCCCTACCTTCGTTATTGCCCTACCTTAGTTGTTATACAGGGTGAAGGAACAGTCCTCCGCAGACTGATGTGGTGAATTCAGTATGTCATACTAAGATGACCGGGTACATGAAAATATTTCAGGAACGTTATGGGAATCCAAGAAACCTGATTTGTCCCCTCGGACGTCGGGCCTCTTGACAGTTGGACCATGCGTGTTGACAGTTGTTATTATCCAAAGGTGTAACGCCGACGTTTCGCGTCATTAAATCTTATTATCCAATGGTGTTACGGCGACGCTTGAGAGGTACCTCGCACGCAATGTATCGTTACCGTGGCAAAACGCGCGTAGCGAACGGCAGCGCAGCGAGCCTTCAGCTGCCGACAATTTCAACATCCATCGATGATTTTTTTTAAATTTAGCTGTTTTATTTACATAAATGGAGTGCTGCGTACAGAGAATGTAATTTTACATTGAAATAAAGGAGTAGTAACTGAAAATACGATTAAAAATGAAAATTTTCCTGAGAATATTTCCGGTAAACAAACAAGGCAACGGTGCGGTTTAAAAGAAGATGTAGTGACAAAAATTGAAAAGAGTATGCTTAGATGGTTTGATCATGTTGAGAGGATGAATAAAAGTCGACTAACAAAAGGTATTTACACGGCAGATGTGAGTGGAAACGCCGGGAGGAGACGCCCTAGGAAGACATATAGTGATCTTATTGGTGATGTTCTTCAGAAAGGTTAGGTGCGTAGTACTCGCAACCGGCGTGCGTGTATGACCAGATGTATGAATGTAAACGAGGCAAAAGGAGTATGCAAGGATCGTAGCAGGTGGCGTTCTGTAGTTTCTGCCCCCCCATGGGAAGAAGGCGTGAGTTTATGTATGTATGTAATATTTCCGGTGGTATATGATTCAAAATAAGGAGCTGAATGCGCCCTGTTAGTCTGCGGAGGGCTGTCCCTTACACCCTGTATATACACGATTAGTCCGTATGCGTACTGGCACTGTATCTTATGGAATAAGGTAGTTAATTATGTCACTACGAAGTATACGCGAGTATTTGCGTACTACTCTTGTATAGATTGGAAGCCTTAGTAAAAAAGTGAATTCCAATCAATACGCGATTAGTTTCACACGCCTGCGTTCTGGTCTTGTACAGAATGGAAAGACGCAGCGAGTAATCGCTCGTCGCCGTCGCGCACTCGCTGCTCGCCAACGCATTTTTAGTTGCTAGCTCTACTCGCTTCTCGTTAATCGCTGGCAGTGGGACAGGTGCCTAACCTTAGTATTTATTCCTGTTCCTCCGTACATCGAGTTTTATTTTACACATAATAATATAAGTGCGGTGCCGCGCGGCCGCACTCAGCTGGTGAATGAGGCGCCGTTTACGCGCGCACTCCGTATTCTCAACAGTATAGCAGATGACATAGACCTATTTTGTTGTACTCTGGGTGGGTTCATAGTGAGAGCTCTCTTTGAGATATGTTACGGTCCTGCCGTTACATAATAATTGTATTAGCAATAAGTACCAAGACGGAGAGTTGTTAGTTTTAAATTGTTTAGTTTTAATAAAAATTGTTGACTACATTATCGCATTAGGTGGTAAAACCTGTAAAGATAATTGTATGGTGGAAAATAAATAAATAAATAAATAAATAAGTAAATAAATAAATAAGTGTACATAATGAAATAAACATATAAAATTACCTTCAACAGCCTCTCCAGCATCAAGTTCCACCATCAACGCATCAGGTCTGGGGTGTACCACAGACAGTACAATATGGTAGCCGCCTCCGGGAGGAAACCTCGTCTGGCGGGCTGTATCGGCTGCCTCCGACTTGGCACCTTCCACCACTGAGGTCTGGTACACTACTCGTTTTAGAGCTTCTACTACGGTTGTTGAGGCTGTAAGGACGGAAAAATTGCATTATTTTACAATGTTTTTCTTTAATAATAACATGAACACCCACACATTACTGGCGAAATGTGGGTGTTCTAAGTACACCTTCGCCTAACCTTTCGGGGAATACAGGTGTGATGTTATATTATGATCTGAAGAGAGTGCAGAAAAATAAAGCCCCGTTTACACGGTGCAAGTTTATGGCCTGTGGCATACTATAAAATTGAAGCAACAATTGACTGGCACCGTCTAAACAACACGTACAATTGTTGCACGATGCTTGCAAGTTAGTTGCCGTTCAAAACTGGTATAGCTGTAAACAGGGCATACAATAAAATTTTCTATCATTTAAACATGAGTGCGGTGACTGAGATTGAGTTAGTAAAAAAATCGTTTAATAAAATTGAATGAAATATTTGGCAGTGCAAATACGAGCAATACTAGGATCAAAGTGTACAAGGACGCGCAACTCTGTGTTTTGACGAAGCAAAACTTGCATGCAATAATCGTCTTGCAATAAATGCCTTGGTGTAAACAGAAGTCGCATGCAATTATTGAATAAAACTTTCATTCAATTATTGTATGCCATTTTATGGAAATCGCGTGTAAACACTTGCATGCAATAAATCTTGAATGGCAATAATTCTGCGTGCTTTATGGCATGCGATTGCTCTTGAACGTTCTAGAAACTTGCACCGTGTAAATGGGACTTAAAGGTGTGTATATTTCGCTCTTAGTTTGGAAACATTCTGAAGCTCGATTTCAAATTTTTATTTACAACTAGCTGTTGCCCGCGGCTTCGCCCTCGTGGATGTCTATTTGAATCGGATTGTGTTCACAATTTCATGGCTTTTAATTTTTTTACGCGGAACCCTAATTCTTTTTCTAAAATAAAAGTACGCTAAGTTACTCCTTATAATATCAGCTATCTGCCAATGAAAGTTCCGTCAAAATCGGTCGAGCCGTTTCGGAGATTAGCCGGAACAAACAGACAAACAGACAGACAAAAATTTTAAAAACTGCTTTTTCGTTATAAGTATCGTATATACTGTCATATGCATTTAGTAAAAAGCTGTTGTTTTGACATTACAAACAGACACTTCAATTTTATTTATTTGTATAGATATGTATTGATATCCTTAGCCCATGTTCACTATCACAAATAATGCAAGTTTACTTGCATATTTTGTGATACTGAATATGTACTGCATTTATAAATAAGCATTGCCGCATTAAGTCCAGTTTAAATAAAATACGTGACCAGCGCAGTCTCATTACAACCACAACCCGTTATTCTAGAACGATTCTTCATAATGTAAATTGCCATTAAAACATACATTTGGGTATAGATGAGCATGGAAGCTGTTCTTAATCGTGATTCATGATTAATAAAAACTTTTTTGCAAACAATCGACTCCATAAAAAACACTACAAAGTGAAAAATAACTTTAATTTCGGAAGTCGGTGTCCTTGGATCTGTATTTTAGTTTTTTGCCACCGACTTCCGAAATTCAAGTTATTTTTCATTTTGTAGTGTTTTCTTTGGAAGTCGGTTGTTTTTTTTCCAGAAATTTTTTATTTCTCACTTTTTAGTTGTGGTACCTACCCCACATAGAGTCGTATAAGTACCACTTTGCAATGTAAATAACAGTGACAGGAAATTATTATAACATCATCCACATACACTAAGTGGAAAAAATACTCGTACGTATTATTGTAGCTAACTCAAAAACCACTCATCAGAACTTGACCAAATTTATATGGGACCAATCTGAAAGTATATTCTTTCAAATAAAAAAATAATTTTTCAAATATGTTTCGACGGACTTCTGAAGTAAAAACATTAAAAAAAATACAACCGAATTGAGAACCTCCACCTTTTTTAAAGTCGGTTAAAACAGCTTTCAATGTGGTAAGTATTTGAATTTGACAAGTCTCTTCACTAATGTCTGGTTAAAATGGAACCGCTCAGTGGAACTCCATGATTTTTCATAGCTCATTTAAGTCCTGTATTACCTTTAGCATCTCTAAAGAACATGATCCTCTCTCCAGCCAGCCAGGTGTCCTGGAACAGCGGCTTCCTCTGCACCACATAGAAGCTATTGTGCTTGCTCAGGTCGTAAGCAGCCGCTACTTCTTCCACCGCCTCGTGCTCATCAGCTACGGAGTCCAGGGTTGAGTGCAGTTGTTTGGAGATGATGGATTTGCTTATCTTTAGTTTTATTACGTCTGGAAATAGAAAATGATCACAAGTATACCTAATGCAAAGTGCAAGTCAAAGAGAGAGAGAGAGAGAGAGTTGATTTTGACATCATAGTCATCATCTTCCAGCGCATATCCCAATTTATTTATTTGTGGTCGACCCAGTATGTATATTTTTTTCTACCCATACATCTCTGTGAGCCGAGAAGCGATGTATGGATTCTGTGAAAAATTATAGGTATGATAAATGTATGTGAATACTGAGACGACATTATACAGGATGAAATTGAGTTCATGGGCATCCTCTTAAGGGGTCATTGTACTCATTATTCTGAACAACTTTTACTACGGGACTAAACCTGAAATTGCGAAAAAAAAGTCTGACTCGTCAAAATTTAGGGAACAGCTGACTTTTTTTCGCGATTTCAGTTTTGGTCCCATAGTAAAAGTTGTTCATAATACTGAGTACAATGACCCCGTAAGAGGATACCCATGAATTACTTGCGTAAGTACTGTTGTGCATGTGTAACGTGCATGGGGGGGGGGGGGTTGTGTGTAACTGAGGCGACATCGCGACTAAGAACCTCCCCCTTTTTTGAAGTCGGTTAATAAAACAAATGGTTTCACTTGCATTCCGTAACGTACCTAACATTTACTTAGGAGAGATTAATAAAATTGTGTTTCATAATGTTAATTATTTTGCATACTATTAAATGGAATCAACTTCTTCTAAGTTAACACACAGATGTGCTGCTGGCGAGTGTATTGCAGCAATTCTTCTGCCCAGATAAAGCACTAACTGGAAGCCCGAAGTGGTGTAGAGCGGGCATTTTGGGGGACGATCTATTGTAATTTTGACGTTTAACCGACTCATGTCACCAAAGTCCATATGACAAATCTTGAAAAGAACATACTCGGTATTAATTTTGACCCTATTTATAATTCAGACGATGCAAATAGTTCTTTAAAGTATTTTATAAATTCACTACAATCTGCACTAAGGAAAAACACGTTCACTAAAACAATGCCTAGAAAATATAGTTGTATCAAACCCTGGATCACACCCGGTCTCGTTCGTTGTATAAGACATAGAGACAAACTTCACCTAAAATTAAGACTTGCTCCTGATGACGAATTACTCTCTGTAACTTATAAAAGGTATCGGAACTTCTGTAATAATCTTTTGAAAAAACTAAAAAATCAATATGACAAAAATGAATTACAGAAAGCGGGGAAAAATAGTAAACTTGTTTGGAAATTTGTTAAAACTCATACATTTACAACAAAAAATCCTGAACCTCCGCTTGATATACTATCAACAGAGATGAACCCATCCGAAGCAATCAATAAAGCAAACCACTTTTTTGTTAACGTTGGTAAAAATTTGGCCGAAAAATCATTAAACTCAAGTATTAGTTCCCAACAACACCCAACCACGACATCCTCTACTCTAAAATCTTTTGTTTTATTAGATATCGACGTTAACGAAGTAATCAGTATAATAAACGGGTTAAAGGATGTTTGTGCTGCTGGGTGGGATAACATACCCAATAACATTCTTAAAAGATTTAAATACCTACTTGCCCCTCCTCTAACCCACATTTTTCAACTATGCTTATCTAAAGGAATATTCCCAAAATTACTGAAAAAGGCTGTGGTCACACCTGTATTTAAATCTGGAGCCAAAAACTGTGTGAATAACTACAGACCTATTTCAGTGTTAACAGGGATCTCAAAAATTTTAGAAAAAATTATAAACTGTAGATTGGTAAAATATCTTGAAGATAACAGACTACTATCAGATAGTCAATTTGGTTTTAGGGCCAAAAGATCAACTAGCCAAGCAGTCCACGAATTGACTAACTATGTCACTACCAACCTTGATAGTAGTATGCACACAATTGGTATCTTTCTAGACCTTGCCAAAGCTTTCGACACTATTTCCCGTTCTTTACTTCTGCACAAGCTTGAAACACTTGGGATAAGAGCAGAACAACTTCTACTATTTTCTGATTATCTCAGCGATCGTCATCAATGTGTTAAAATTGGTCAGCATACAAGCTCTGAACTTAAAAATACAGTGGATTTCGGGTATAACGACAATGAAGGGACCACTCTATTTTCGTCGTTATATCCGGAAGTCGTTACAGGCAAAGGTAAAGAGATACAGACACGTACACATGTGTAGTTTATATTCATTTATTATTGAAAATATTTGCACACATAGTTATTCACCGGTACATTTAAAAAAATGTGTAATATTAGTTTGCTTCAATTTATTTTTTTGTGCTAGTGTACGCTGTAGGGTGTATTCTATTTTCATTACTTCTTCAATATCTATAATATCCTTTCCATCACCAAATAAACAGTATCTTTTAAGCTTTGTTACAACACCTAACACATCCTTAGTTGTAGCAATCTCACCTTCCTTGCAATCTTCTTCTTCCTCCTCATTTTCCTCATCTTGCGTCGTATGTGATGGAACAACAGTTTCAACAATTTCACTATCGGACAAATCGCTAGTAGTGATAAGTTGACTGTCAATATCAACATATGTTGCCCAGTCCGCAACATTTGTTCCGCTTGATGATACTGTAGTCAGTTGTGCCAATGGTATGTCCAATTCATCATCGGAGTCGTCGTCAATTGTTGTGATAGCCGAAGATTTACGGAACCCAGCGTGTAGAAAACACTTTTTGATCGTATCTGGAGTCACCCGAGCCCATGCCGTAGTTACCATTTCAATGGCATCTAAAATATTAACGGAAAACGGGCCTGCCGAGTTTTCAATGTCGTTCATCATTTTCTGTACTAAAATCTTCCTATAATGACTTTTGAGGGTTTTAATTATCCCTTGATCAATCGGTTGAATCACTGATGTAGTGTTTGGTGGTAAAAATGCCAGTTTTATGTTGGTCAAATTCTCTATTTTAGGATGAGCTGGGCAATTGTCAATAAATAAAATGATCTTCTTTTTGTTATTTCTTAACTGGGAGTCCCATTTGCGTAGAACTTTTTCGAAAATCTCTGAAGTCATCCAGGCCTTTTTGTTTGCTTCGTAATCAACTGGCAAAGATTTAACATTTTTGAAACATCTGGGTTTTTTTGCCTTGCCTATGACCAATAATTTTCTTTTTTCCCCTGCCATACTTAATGCAACAAGCACGGTGATTCTATCTTTTGATAATTTTCCACCAACGCACTTTTCCCCTTTAAATTTCAAGGTTTTGTCAGGAGTTAACTTAAAAAACAAACCTGTCTCGTCAGCGTTCCATATTTGGCTATCAGTATAACCTTCAGTCAATTTTGGGAAAACTGTTTTTAGCCAGTTGTCACAGTCACTTTGCGATACACTAGCGGCTTCTCCACAAACTTTGCCTACTACAATATCGTGTCGTTGACGAAATCGGTATATCCAGCTTTCCGAACACTCAAAATCCATTTTTCCAAACAGTCTGCCAAATTGATTAGCCTTTTCTTGCAGCAGACGACCGCTCAAAGGTACGTTTTGGCTTCTTTGGGCTTTGAACCACATTAGAAGGGCATTTTCGATATCTTGATGCGTCGGTTTGCGGTTTTTCTTAATTTTTAAGGATTTGGATTCAAAGCATTCTAATATTTTATCACGGTTTTTCCACATCGTAGATACTGTTGAATGGGAAACTTTGTACTCTTTGCACAAATCAGCATTGTTTTCACCGTTTTTCAATTTTGAAATGATTTCCGCCTTTTCTTTAACAGTGAATGTGCGTCTAGCAGCCATACTTATTCAAAAGTTTACTAAACCCAGTTGCTACTCAGAATATCACTTTGTAACTGAACCATAAAAGCTCCGAAACGTACACGCTTCCCCTACCTACTTAGTTGATATCTATAAACAAAAGGTAAAGGTCTCCACACTTGCTGACCATCTGTGTGCAATGGATGTAAACAAAAGATAAGAAATGTTTGTGAAAGAAAAAAATCTTTGTGTCTTTGGCGGCCGACTCCGGTCGCAATATCTGCATGGGATTTCTAGGAATTTGTTACAAATGATTCATTAAAAACAGTCGCTACACCCGAACTCGGCGTTACATCCAAAGTCGCTATAGCCACATGAATTTTGTACTAAAGTATGCTTTAAATTCAAGGGACTTAGATTTAACGTCGCTATAGGTAAATGGTCGCTACAACCAAGGTCGTAATAAATGAAATCCACTGTAGTAATTTTGGTATTCCACAAGGTAGCATTTTGGGCCCTACCTTATTTTTAATCTATATTAATGAGCTATGCAGCCTCTCACTCCAAAATGGTGCTATAATATCTTATGCGGATGACACCGCTCTGTTATTTTCAGCTAAATCTAGAGTTGAGGTCTATGAATATGCTCAAAATGGTTTTAACATTGTGTCTAATTGGCTCCGTAATAATCTCCTGTCATTAAATGCAGGCAAAACCAATTACATTTTATTTACAATGAGAAATTCAAACATACCGCTTACTAATCTAAACATTCGCGCACATAATTGTTGCACGTATGCTGACATCGCATGTTCTTGCCCCACTTTAGCTAAAGCTGACTATTTAAAATATCTAGGTGTCACCATTGACACAAATCTAAATTTCCGTAAACATATCGATTTACTGTGTACGAGAGTTCGCAAATTAATTTATGTTTTTAAAAATTTACGTAACGTAGCCGACTTTAAATTGATAAAACAGGTCTATTTATCTTTGTGTCAATCCATTCTTACATATTGCATAACTTCTTGGGGTGGGGCAGCAAAAACAATTTTACTCCCATTAGAACGTGCTCAAAGAGCAATTCTGAAGGTTGCTACCTTTCGCCCTTTTAGATTTCCTACGCATCAGCTTTACGCAGCATGTAAGGTGCTTACAGTACGGCAATTATTTATTTTGAACACAGTACTACTCCAGCACACTGCACTTCCTTTAGACCCTGTTCCTTCTGACAAGAGAAGGAAGGACTTGGTTTGCATAAAGCCTCAAACTAAGCATGCGTTTGCCAATCGTTTTTATCTGTTCTTGGGACCTTTTCTATATAATAAGCTCAATAAGGTACTAAGTTTCTATAGTGTAAGGTATAACAAATGTAACATAATGTTATCTGAATATTTAAAGACACTACATTACACAGACACAGAACAACTTCTAGAAATTTTGGCATGATGATATTTGATCCCCTCGTGTTTACTTTTGTATCTTTACTTAGGCTTAGTTTTAGATAATAAGGTACCATTAAGCTTTTTCTCGTAGTTTTTAAAAGATTCTTTATTTTTATATACTAAACTTTAAATTGTACTAGACCTAAGTAGATGTATTGGAAAGTGTTGGCCTGAAACACAGGTTTAAATTAACCTAGATCGGGCTGGTCGCTAGCTAACTTTGCAATTCCGAGCAACCATTACTTGCACCTATAATAATATCTTAGTTTTAGTTTATTGTTAGGCACCACAACTGTATGGATATCTTGTAACTGTTGCCTCCAGGTACACCTTTTGTAAACGTTTTATTTGAATAAAATTATTATTATTAAAATTATTATTATTTGTCTTCAGTTGATTTTCTCGGCTTAGCCGGGTAGAACTGATGGCACGGGCCTAAGCCAAGTGTTCATCAGTGGGGTTAAGTGTGGGAGTAATATTGGATACTGCTTGGTTCTCCGCAGTAGACTGTATGGTAACAGAAACTATATTTGAGGGGGAGTAATGGTGCAAGTTGTCCGACTCACACTGTAGGAATTTTCTTACTAGCCTGCATGTATTGAGAATCACTGCCTTCTGCAGCAGGTGGTAGGTGTTAGGTGGTAGGTTGAGGGACCTAAGGGACTGATGAAGCTGTTTGGGTATTACTCCTGTTGCAGATAGCACTATAGGGACTATTGTGACTCTTTGGAGATGCCAAAGTCGGGTTATTTCGTCTTTTAATTCGGTGTATTTGGATAGTTTTTCGGCTATTGTAGTTTGTAAGTTATGTGTATTTGGCACGGCGATGTCTATTAGAAACCCAGTTTTATTTACTTTGTTAATTAATGTGATGTCTGGTCTATTAAAGTGAATTGTGCGGTCTGTGAGTATGGCTCGATCGAAGTACAATTTTGTTGTAGAGTTCTCCAATACCGTTTCAGGGTTGTATTTATAGTATGGTCCTACGGTGTCTATGAGTTTGTATTGATGTGCTAACTTCTGGTGTATGACGTTGGCTACTTGGTCGTGTCGATGTTTATAATCTGTCTGGGCTATTGATTTGCAGGCGCCGGTGATATGTTGGATTGTCTCTGGAGAACTATTACATTTTCTACAATTGTCGGTTGCTAAATTCTTTATAATATATTTTCTGTAGTTTTTGGTCTCAATAACTTGGTCTTGTATTGCAAGCATGAACCCTTCAGTCTCCGGAAATAGTTCGCCTCGATTTAACCACGCGTTCGACGCATCTTTGTCGACATTTAATTGGCATAAATCTTGGCGATGTCTCCCGTGTAGAGACTTCTGGGTCCACTCTTGACATTTCGTTCTGTCATCTATAACCTTTTCGTTTTTTTGTTCTGTAGTGTCTTTTAAATTAAGAGGTGTAAAATGTTGGTCGTTGTGTGCTATTAGTTTGTGAAGTAGGGAAGATTCAGTTTTAGCGAAGAAATATTTTCGAAGAGCTGTGATTTGCCTGTTGTGTAAATTTAAGATATCTATAAGTCCTCTGCCTCCTTCTTTTCTCGGTAATGTTAATCTTTGTAGACAAGATCTTGGGTGGTGCTTGCGAAATTTAGTCATTGTAGTGTTGATTTTCCGTTGTAAGTTTAGCAGATCCGTCCTGGTCCAGTTTATTATCCCGAATGAATAGGTGAGCACAGGTATAGCATAGGTGTTGATGGCTTTAATAGTGTTTCGTGAATAAAGCTGTGTTTTTAGTATTGTATTAAGTCGGTGTTGAAATTGTTGCTTAAGTTTTTGTTTAGTGTCTTTGTAGTGTATCTGAAGGGATTGACTGTAACCTAAGTATTTATAAGTATCTAGTTCATCCAATGGCTCTATTCGTTCTCCTGTTCCTAAGGTGTATTGGTGTTGGTAATTCTGTCCTGCTCTAACTGAATTTATTTTGCATTTATCTATGCCGAATTCCATTTTAATGTCATTTGTGAATTTTTCTGTTAGGTTAGCTAGCTCATAAAGTTGACTCTCGTTTTCTGCGTATAGCTTAATATCATCCATATACATTAAATGATTTAAAACGCCTTTCTGTGCCTCAGTCTGTCGGTCGGTAATTGTAGAATTTAAAGGGACTCCTAACGAGGTAGCATTTAATATCTTAGATAGGGGATTTAGAGCCAGGCAGAACCATAATGGGCTGAGCGCATCTCCCTGGAAGATTCCTCTCTGTATTTTAATTGGGCTGGTATCTATTGTTTCGGTTGGAGTTGCAAGTCTAAGTACTGTACACCAAGTTGTCATCATTTTCTTCAAAAAAGTAATTATTGTTGGGTGTATTTTGTAAATTTCTAATACTAGCACTAGCCACGAGTGGGGAACAGAATCATATGCTTTTTTGTAATCAATATACATGGAAAATAAATCAGTTTTGGATTTCTGTACTTTTCTTAAAATAACGGAATCTATAATTAATTGCTCTTTGCAGCCTTGACTGTATTTCCGGCATCCTTTTTGCTGTTCGGCTAAGATGTTATTGGCGTCAATGTGTTCGTATATCATTTCAGATATACAGGATGTGATGATCTTATACAGAGTCTGTAAGCATGTTATAGGTCTATATTTAGATGGGTTAGATAAATCATTGCGATCTTTCGGTATCATGTAAGTTGTACCTGACGTTATGTAAGAAGGTATCTTTTCGGGATCTTGAATAAAGCTATTTATAAAATTATATAGATAGCAATGAACTGCTGTAAATTTTTTGTACCAATAACTATGGATGTGGTCAGATCCGGGTGCTTTCCAATTATGGAGGCGGGATAGAACTTTATGAAACATTTGTGGGGAGATGTGCTCAGATACCATTGTCTGAATGTTTGTGCTATTTGATATTTCTGAATGTATCCAATCTGCTTGGGTGTTATGATGTATAGGTTGTTCCCATATCCCTGCCCAGAAGTTTTGTAATGCTTCTGGGTCAGGAGTGTTAAGCTCATCCTCATTTGGGTTGTTGTTCTGAACATTTGTTGTTGCCTGCCTGATTTTGCGATAAAAAAGTTTTTCGTTTTGGGTGAATTGGGTATTTTGTTGTTTTCTCAAAGTGCATGCCTTATATCTTTCGAGTCGGCCTGTTGCAACTGAGAGTTTTTGTTTAACTGTGTCTAGTGTGTGTGCTACTTGTGTATTTGGTTCTTCGTGTATGCTATGCATTCTATATAGTTTTATAATTTTGTTTACATGTTTCCTTAATTTTCTACTACTACTGCCGTTAATAAATTGTGTCATTCTACCTATTTTTGAACGTAAATCGTTTACTTTTCTTTCTAGTCGTCTTTGCCATTTTGGTTTGTATTCGGTTTTTTTACCTCGTGTTATTTCTCTTGGTTCGAGTGCTACTTTTGCTCCGTTGACCTTAGCAATAGTCCATGCCGCACAGTATATAATGGTTTGGAATGTGTGAAAGTCTGTGCCGTTGTTAATATTTTCAGGGAAAATGATTTTGTTTAGGTAGCTAATTATTCTTGCAAGATTTTTAGATGGTTTTTGTTTTGGAATATAAGTTCTATTTGTAGGGCTAGTGTCTTTATAAAATTGGTATGCTTGTTGGAAAGTATCATCTATTGTTGGGTCCCTTTCTAAATTTATTTGTGGGTTAGGTAGAATTTCTGTACTATTTAGTTCATTATTATCCGAAGTTTGTATAATGGGTATAGGTTCTTCTATATAGTTTATGTCAATGTTGCTTGTTAGCTGGGTATTGGTATTATTGATATTAGTAATACCTGCTAAACTATTGTAATTGCGTGTGTTTATGTTTTGTATATCTAGTTCTTTCGATACCTCTGACATTAAAGAATTTAATTTATCATCGCTTATATATTTATTGTTTATTATTGCTCTCCTCTGATCAGCTATTCGTTGTTCACTTAGGTGGGCAAGTGAAGGAAATTGTTTAATGAAGTCTTCATGCATAGGTTTTCGGTATGTAGTTTCATTAGTGCCCAAAGCTGTAACTCTATAATAGGACCGCATTAAAGCTTCGTTTTGTTCACTGGTCCACCTCATTCGAGCCTGTGTTACATTTTGTGTACTGTGTGTCTCTAGGGTTGTAGGTTGCATTTGTGCAGATTGTGTTTGTGTACGTATTTCTTGTCTAAGGTCGATGGAGTTTTGTGACTGAAGGGTAAAATGGTTTAGCTGTAGTTGATCTAACTCGTGTTTTACTTCGTTTCGTATCTCATCTATTGTTTTTTGTGGTAGTAATTTGTTATTTATTATAGCTCTACGTTGGTCTCCTATTCTCTGACGACTAACCTGCATATTAGGGTATTTTTCAGTGAATTTTAAGTGGAGCGGTTCAAGATAAGTTCTTCTGTCTGTATCAAGTGACGTTAATTGAAGATAAGTGCGCAGTATGAACTTATTCATATCAGGTGTCCATCGTCTGCGCTTACTAGGTACACTTGTAGTGGGTGCAAGCTCAGAGTCAAGGTTGGCTTCCTGCACAACACTATCAAGCGTGCTGGTGGTGGACAAGCTAGCTGTTCTTCTTGTCATGTAGGAGGGGCGAGTCGAAGGGATGGATGAAAATAATGAAATAGTATCATCGCCCGTGGAATCGGCTGTGGCTTCTACGTAGTGAGCCCGCCTGGTCAACTCACTGCGACCAGCTGTAACAATTTTGTCGGTGGGAGCCCGCTTGCTCAACTCCTCACCGCCGATGGTTCGCATGCTGTGGCACCTAGCATCGGCTCCAGATGCGCCCCGGCGCTCCCCGGGAAGCGGCCGTAAATTATATATTCTCTTATTGCTCATCTCCATAAAGGGTTACCTTTCCTTGTTAGCCGCATAAGTTTTTTGTACAGTTGTACAGTACGCGTGTCCGCCCCCCACGTAGCTAGGTGTTCAGCTCGGACGTAAGGTTGGATTTTAGGGGGCAAAAAATTATTATTATTATTATTGCCACCATAATTTTTTTCATATTTGCTTATGACGCGCCTGGGGCGTCATTGGCCATGACTCGGTTAAACAGTGCTGATTCTCAGCCTAAATTGAATAAATGACTTTTGATTTTGAATTATTACTTTATTACTTACCAGAATGTTCAAAGGCTTTCTCAATGAGGCCGATGATCTCCGAAGCGGTCGCTTCATCGTAAGCCAAAACCGTCAGCTCTGTGGTTATCGAATGCGACAGCGTATCGAATGAACTGATCTTGTCATATGGCAGAGATACCCTGGAAGAAACAATGGTTTGTATCAACATTTTGTTCTAGGCTATTAAAAGAGATACAATAGCAAATTCCATATAGTTACTAGTTACTACTTTAGGTAAGGTCGGGAGTGCATAAGTAATCAGGGCCATCTTTTCCATTGGCCACTTTGAGCAAGTGCCCAGGGCCCCGGGATCCATGGGCCACGTAGTAGCGTAGCTAGAGGCTGTCAAAAGAAAACCTATCTTATCCCAGGCGGGATGCTCAAGTTTTTGAGCTCGCTTCGCTCGCTCACACATCCTATTGTTTCTTAGTTTTCAATCTATTCTGCATAAGTCGACAAAATAACTCCTATTTCTGTATGAATATCAAAAGAAAACCTAACCAAATATTTTCGAGTTCGCTGCGCTTGCTTTTGCACATTCTCCATAGGAGCCACATTATTCTAAAGTACCCAGGGCCTCCTATAGGTTAATGACGGCCCTGTAAGTACTGATAGGTATTGTGCACTGTCTCGTAAATGGCGAAGCTTCGCGATACTTACGCGACATATACATACGGCCTTATAACAAAACAATTCTTATCTATGGGACCAAGTATAAACCATCGACCCATTTTTTTAATTTCGAACTCTATTCCGACAAAATTAAAGATCTAATTACAAAAACTAACGTCAAGCCCGAGTCTGAGTAGCCAATTTTGGATTAAGAACTTTACCGTGTTCGAATAACGTTTATAATACAAAATTGGCCAAGTGCGAGTCGCACACGAAGGGTTCCGTACCACCGTACAAAACACTATGTTTTGTACTTTAGTAAAAAAAATACATTTCTTGTATGTCCTCTTTAATTTGTAACTTAATTTTATTTTTATTATTTGTTGTTATATCGGCAATAGAAATACGAGTACACAATCTGTAAAAATTTCATTTACCTACCTATTACGGTTCATGAGATACAGCCCGCTGACAGACGGACGGACGGACAGCGGAGGCTTAGTAATAGGGTTCCGTTTGGCACCCTTCGGGTACGGAACCCTAATTATGAGCTTGTTTGGGCTTGGACCGAAGTCGAGTTATTTCAGTCCAAGCCCAAACAAGATGTATTGAGTTTTGAATCGTAAAGAAACCTTCCTGGAATACGACGTGCAATATGGCCGATGAATCATGGCGGGTCCGAACTTCGCGCAGAAGGCTGCGCAATAATATTTTTTGGGTTCCGTACCTCAAACGGAGAAAAACAGAACCCTTATAGGATCACTCGTGTCTGCCCGTCTGTCACAGCCAATTTGCTCTGAATCTAATGGACCAATTAAATTGTTTGGTACACACACATATGAACTTCTGTGACCCAAACACGGACGTGTAACGTAAATAAATGTTTTTTTTTTTTTTAATATCAGGGTCACTTTTGGAGGGCAAATAAAAAAATAAGCAGTCACGGGGACTGCCGACAGAAGTGAAAACTTAAGCCAGTCGCGAACCCATAAGATGTCCCCAATACCAAAAAGCGCTCAACGTGCCTAATGTAGTTTTCACTAAAAAACAAACGCTTTGCAAACTGTACCGTGTGGCATATCAAATGAAAGGGCTTATTTAGGAACTAAACGGTGATGACCATGGGAGCCGGCAGAAATAATTTCCAGGTGGTGCAGATTTTAGTTTTCTTACAATCTTTGCCGTATATGATTGTTAATAAAAAGATGAAATTTTAGACTGAATGTTCGAGACATTTACAAATTTCTGACTATTCATTATGAATTTATTATATAGGTACCCAGTCGTCACGGCTCACACCTATTTGTTCACGACGATCGAAATTAATCGCTTTTTAAATGAGAATTGTGTAATTACTGCCTACTAATTATTGTGAATAAAAAAATGATTTCCAACTGACGGCTTTTTATTTCAATAATTCCTGTTGATCCCGAGATTCCCAAGGGGTGCAAGTGCACCCCCTGGCACCCCCCTGCCGGCGCCCATGGTGATGACATGAGGCGAGTGAGAGAGCACGCGCGAAAGTTCGGAGAGCCTATGTTTAGATTAGAGACTCGTTGATCTCTGTGACTCAGGGTTGCTCAGGCTCAGGAAGGCTCCCGAATTGCGGTATTTAAATGTCGATTCGGTGCACCTGGACTGTCAGTCTATCGGAGTACCAACCGACGATAAATATTTTATTTTTATTTTTTTATACATAGTTATAATTTAATAACATTTAATTTTAATTATTGTGAGTTTTAATCATTGTAATTAAGTATTTATTAATGATAGTAATGAATTTTAGTATTTGCGATTTGTATACTGGGATTTGGTGCCTTAGTAAATAAATAAATAATAGGTAAGTACAGTCAGCAATAAAAGTCGACTAACACTTCAGTTTTTGAAATCTTAATTATTGAGCTAAGCATGTATTTACAATCAGAACTGAAGTAAAATTAAAAGTATCACATTAATAATTAAATACTGCAAGAATAACCTACGTTACGGTGCAAGCAAACTAAAGCCTGCTTAGTGAAGTGTTAGCTTATAGCCCGTATTACCGTCCAAAATTAAAATCAAAAGTCATTTATTCAAACTAGGCTGAGAATCAGCACTTTTTGAACGTCAAAAATACATAAGACAGTCCCCCAAAACGCCCGCCCTTTACCACTTCTAGTGCTATAGCTAGGAAGAAGTGGCGCAACAAACTCCCCAGCAGCACAGCTGTATCGGAATCACTTTTACACTAGTGATGTGAACCGGTTTCATAAAACCCTAAAAAAACGGTTTTTCAAAGGTTTTTATGAAACCGGTTCACATCACTATTTTACACGTCATATAAAAGAAAAATAAGCTAGATTGTGTCGACATTTCCTATCTGACTACCCCTGAGAAGAAATGGCGAAACAAACTCAGGGGTCAAGTCTCTATTAAATTCCAGATCCCGTATATATTGGCCTTAGTTCGTGCCGTTACGAGAGGAGTGGCTAAACCACAGACATAAAGGCTCCTGCAGAATGGCGCGACGCAACTGTAGTAGACAATTTCTATGAAAATTTCATGGAAATTGTTTTACTAGAAGCGCGTCGCTCCGTCGCGTCGCGCCTGTCTGCGGGAGCCGATAAACTAAGTAGACATTATCGATTTCTCGGAGTAGTTTCGTAATTCAATCTGTGCACTTCAAGTCAACCAATCACTTAGTTTTATTTACCCTATTCCTCAGCTCACATGGCGTTAAAAAAACACGTAAAATGAAGGACATCGAAGGTTGCCCATAAAAATGCAATTTATCTAAAGTAAATAACGAATAAAAATGTGTCAAAAGGTTATCAGCGGTCATAGAGCAATTGGGCTGATAAGGGAAAGAATCATAACAATCATTATGTCATAAAATGTTGGTTTATATCAATACAGAGTTGTTATAAGTTATTAGTAGTGCGTGAAGCCCTGAAAGGGTCAATTAGATGTCATACTTACATATTAGCGAGAAACGCGACATAGTCCCTGTTAATCATTTTACTCTTTTCAATAGTCTTTATTTATGTAGCTAATCGAGAATACCTACTAAGAGATAAGAAGTATGAATTCATACTAATATTATAAATGCGAAAGTAACTCTGTCTGTCTGTTACCTTTGCACGCCTTTTAACAGCAGAACGGATTTTGATGAAAGGCACACAAGTAGACCATGACCCGGTTTAGGACATAGGATACTTTTTAACAAGCTTTTATTGGCTTCACTTGTAACTTACTAACAAACAATGTAAAAAAATCATGGAAGTAAATTTTAACCTACACACGTATATAATTGTCGTATCGTCATGAAACTTGTATGTATATGTACGTAGTTCGGAAGACAATACTATAATTTGGTATCTTGGAGCTGATCTGATGATGGAGCCAGGAGGTGGATAGTGGAACTCTTCAGTGGCTACTAGTAAATCTCTCGAGTTTGGACTCAAATTATTCGGTTTGACGAGACCAATAGATTGGGCTTGGTAACGAGGATCTGATGATGGAGCCAAGACGTGGGTAATGGAATTCTTCAGTGGCTATTAGTAAACCCCTTTAGTTTGGGCTCATATGATTCTTTTTGATGAACCAATATATTGCACTTAGAGTCGAAGGTCTGATGATGGAGCCAGGAAGTGGATAGTGGAATTCTTTAGTGGCTACTATTAAACCGGCCAAGTCTTAACTTCGTTGACTTCAGACTTATTAACTAAGAATATATTAAAAAGAAAAAAAATGTAGTTTAAAAGAAAAACTATTAAACACGCTTTTATCACGTACAAAAAAAAATTAAATTGACTTGTATTAGTTAAGATATAAGTACATATAAAGCTTGTCACTTCTTTTATATCCAATTATTAATTAAAAAAGCGTGGAGCGCTTTAGTTAAATTAACTAAAAGTACACACAACTAAAAAGCTCTCCTCGCTTTTTTAATTAATCATTGGATATAAAAGAAGTGACAAGCTTTATATGTACTTACATCTTAATTAATACAAGTCAATTTAATTATTTTATATTTTTTTGTGCGTGATAGAAGCGGGTTTTTTAATTTTTTTTTAAACTACATTTTTTTTTTTATCCAATAGACCGTTTCCGTGCGATAATTTCCAACCTTCACGCGGGGAAGCCGCGAGCAAAGCTAGTGTAGATATAATCTTAGGTTTCCAGTACAGACCGTGCCCTACTTGCTGGAATGACTAAGTGCCTAAATGCTCGGATGACTTAAAGAATGCCACTAACGCCGCAATCAACGTGGCCATCAACTGGGCTCAAACAACAATAAAACAAAAAAAGAAAAGTACAGCCCGATTCAAATATTATGGCAGCTCGGAACATGAGGCGAGTCGCTGCGCAGTAACAAATTCACGTGTCAGCGGGGGTGAGGGGTGCGGTACTGCGCAGCGAGTAGCGCACTTCACAGCCGCCATAAAGTTTGACGCGTACTATAACTACCTATTGATTAAAAACTCTTGTTCCTGTTGGGCTCAACTGTGTCTCGCCAAATCTTTACTGGTGGTTTCCAGAGTTGGCTTTGGCAGAGCCATTGCAAAGACAAACTTAGGTTACTGAGAATTTCCTGAGACCCAATCGCACTGCTCGACCTGGGAATCGAACCCTCATGGTCACAGTCACAGCAACTGCACTTTGGACCACTAGACCAGGCTTACTCAAAGTGGGGTACGCGAACCCTTAGGGGTTCGCCATTCGACGGCAGGGGGTTCGCGATAAGATTTACGTAATGGTGGCTTGACAACTGGCAGGCGCGCGCGGCACACATTGTGGTACGCGTGCGCGCGACTGAATTCATCGCTCGCGGTTCGCTCTCGCGCCGCGCCGCGCCGCGCCCGGCCCCCGCCGTTCCCTCCTACTAACTAAATACAGAAACCGACTTGATGCCGAGTCAGAATTAAGGTTAAAATTGTCCAAAATTACTCCTAAAATAGAATCCATTTGCGACAAGAAACAAGCACACCCATCACATTGATATTAAAAAGATAATTTTTTGGCACTTTATTTGTTACCTTTTATTCAAATAAAAACCTTATTTTCTTCAACAGTCAGTTTTATATTTTTCCTGGAAGGGGGGGGGGGGGGGTGTTAATTAGTCAGTTAAGCCCTAACTAACTGACTGGTGACAACGAACTGTTAGGGGTTCTCTGTCACCTGGAAATTTTAACAGGGGTTCGTGGAGCCGATAGTTTGAGACACCCTGCACTAGACCAATTTACTAGTAGGTTACATGTGGATATTTGTGAGTTCGGTACCAGAGTACCGAACGAGACGAGAGGTAGTGACCTCAGAACGTCACTACCTCTTGTCCCTTCTACCGCTCTAATTGACATGTCTTACCTGTAGACTTCCGTAGTCTTCCACCAGAGAGGCAGCCCGATGATAATGAGCACCCCGACGAAGGAAGCACTCGCCCACATCCGGTTGGATTCTGTAAGTAAACATCAACAAACATCTATTAATAAGTTCGATAGTAACTTTGTTTGAATTAAAACGTTGTTCAATTAAAAAGCGTGGGAACAACATTTTCGCAGGAGCATTTAGGCCCACTTGCACCACAATTCACTTAATACGTTTGATGTTAGTGCAAAAAGGCCAATTGTTTGAATGAATATCGAAATATTTTTCAAGGAAATCATTATCTCGGCCAGCATGTGAGATTCATGTTGTCTGGAAGCGCGGGTGAGGAAACCTAGACTCAAAATGGTCTGACATCGTAAACAAGCAGAGCCAGCATGGCGATCATAGGCTCCTTATCTTACATCGCGAAGTAAGATAAGAAGCCTATGACAATAAATAGCCGGCAAACGTCTTGAAAAAATGGCATCGTCTGCGCTGTCAAACTTGTATGGAAAATGGAAACGCGCCCCCTCGCGCTCCTCAAATGACATTGGGTACTTCATTGTAGCATTGATCAATGAGTAGTTGTTCGGTTTGATGGTCTGTATCACACCCTTCTGATACATGCTGTATATATTTTTGAGGCTGACTGGACTGTTCGTTACGAAGGACAAGACCGTGTTCTTATGTTCATTATAACACAGGTCACCATTCGGCTCAATTAGTTTGTAAACATTTAGCAATTGCTAGTATTGTGGCATCGACATCGCGAAGACAATGCGTGTCACTTAACAATGACTAAATGAAATGCAACACACACGCATGACACACGTGCATGTTTACTAAGAAACTAATCCGGAATATACTGGTTTCCATCCGTGAAAAAATGTAAGAAATATTTTAATTATAGATATTTGCACACTACTTTTCAGGTAGGATAATTATGGTTTAAAAAGAACTTTTGTTTAATGTATCACCTCATGTATTAATTACCCTTATATATTCAAGCAAAGGAATGATTAACCGAGTATCCCACCAAACAGAAACATCATCTGCCTAGCCTTTTCTCAACTATGTTTGGGTCGGCTTCTAGTGTGACCGGATGCAGCTGAATACCAGTATACATGGAGCGACTGCATATCTGATCTCCATTGTAGGGTTCCTACAGAGAGATATATAAAAAGGGGAAGGATCGCTATTGCCATGCTAAAACGCGACAACTATAGCAAACGGGGCCTACCATGCACTCTTATAGCAGGTCAATTTTAGACGGAAAGTGAACTGTCGGGCTATTTTGTACCATGAACACGTCAAATAACAGGCGAGCCAGCGATCACGTGACTAAAGCCGGTCAGCGGTCACGTGACAACATTTCACTGGTCTGACCTGCGATAAACTGTACCATCAAGTCCTTTTTGACAAGTAAACACTTGAAAACTGAACTGCCCTGCAGTCATATTAAGCAGGCGTGAAAAAGTAACTTTTATTGAACTGTTTTCTTTAATTTAAAATAAAATACGTAAATATATGTTAATTTGTGAATATAATACTATTATGGCGTTTATTTAAAATTAGAGAAAACAAAAAAACAATCTCTTTGCAGTTTATTTTAGATGTGTAACGAAAATGAAATTTTTGAGTTTTTTGAGAAAGATGGTGATAAAAACAGTGTGAAACAAATCGCTAAAATCCAAAGGAAAGTTATGAGAAGCACGATAAAACCTTTTGACTTGCAAGATGGCATGTTTGTGGACGGGTCAAGAATATAATCCTCCTTCGTCGCCAGGAAAGCGACTCGTGAGAACCAATGAACCCCGTATGTGCCCGATGAATGGCACTAGGCTTGCACACCTATAACATGGGACTTATTACCAACGGCGAGACGTGGGTGTATAAACTTCTATAACAGGGGAACACCTCTGCCTACCCATTTGGGGATTATAGGCGTGATAATATGTATTATTTAATTTCATAGAAAAGTAAACAAACTTGTATGATCTAGAAAGAAATACAAATCAAGAACACAATACATAGAAATAAAAACCAATGCATTAATGTTTGATAGAAGTTTACGCAAAGACAAGACACGATACATAGTAATATAAAACTACCTTACAGCTGCCCAGCCTTTAAAATCTTTGATAGCACCACCAACACAGAATTAAAATTTTTGGCCACCTCTGTCCACAATCTGCGGAACATTTCTCGAGCTTGAGCACTTTTATTGAAGCCCATTGCAATGTCCTTGTGATTATTAAAAAAAAACCCACAGTGTTTCCAATTGTTCATATGAAACTCTCCTTGAAGTCATGATCACCAAATAACTGCACTTTCTTACCACTCACAACAACGGACACGATACAAATGTGTGAATTTCTAATTTATTTCCAGAAACACAAAAAAGGAACCCACTTGAAGTTCCAAAATACAAAATGAACTCATAATATTATGTTTGTGGTGTGACAATAAATTTATACTTAATAGCCTAGAGTCGTTCGAAAATAGCAATAACTTTGGAAAGTTTCTCAAGTAGGTACTTACCTACCTTTCTTAAGTATCTAAAAGGGTCTCCATGCTACAAAACATAGTTTTTTAGAATTCTCTTGATCATTATAAGTCGTTATTAAATTAATTTTATCTAGTTCTTTAAAACCGTAAAACCGGTAATATTGCGTAAAAGTATTTCGGAACGTTTGTTTATAATATGGCGTACCGGCCAGCGATAACGTAGCAGGTCTGAAGTTGATACATTGCAGGTCAGACGGAAATGCTCATGGTACAAATAGAAAACCTGTCAGGTTAACCTGCCAAGTTGACCTGTCATGTACTTGGCAAGTAGCCAATAATAAAAATATTCCATAGACAATACTGATTGTGTTAGCGATCTATTAAGTAAGCCTATATTTAGTTTATTTGCGGATATCACGGTGATACTTACATCATAGTTTTTAGCAGCCTTGGGGAGTGCGCTAACCTTCGGTGTCGTTTGTCGTATGGATGTGTAAAATATGTTTATGTAGATAATTGTATATATCAAAGACAAAAGCTTTGGTCCATATTTTGCTTCACCATATCGACGATTCCATAACATTCCCAAGAGTACCAGTTACGCATTGACAAGCAAAACTAGGTCATTTGGAGTTTTGGAACCATAAGTCTAGGACATAAAGCAACACTGTGGAAGACCTAAGCAAAGATGGCGAGACAAACTAGGCTGAGATCTATAAACGTTACTTCGCAGGTGCTTTAGCTTAGTCATGTCCCGTCTCTATCTTGCACTTGTAGTTTGACAGTTGTACGACAGTGACAGGAATAACGCTTAGCCAAAGTGGGTGCTAAGTAACGT
This sequence comes from Fissipunctia ypsillon, assembly GCA_947568875.1. Taxonomy (NCBI): domain Eukaryota; kingdom Metazoa; phylum Arthropoda; class Insecta; order Lepidoptera; family Noctuidae; genus Fissipunctia; species Fissipunctia ypsillon. Next base: position 11,149,461 of record OX387662.1, read on the forward strand.
TTATATAGATCCCGACTGGTTCATGAAGGATGGTCCACAACAGTAATCAGCCGAGAGAAATGGAAAGAGTGGAGGATGGCCTTTGCCCAGCAGTGGGACAGTATGGGCTGTTCCACTTAATAAAAATCTTAAATTTATTCATTCACTGACAGACAACCCACGGCCTGGAAATTAGCCAGACTCATGTATCGAACGGTGATCGTTCCTTGTACGATACACGGTTGAAAGTATCGGCACTCACTAAAGCTAAAACAGGTCAAGACTGAGAAGAAATGAGAGAGTTATCATGAGATACTTCATTAACGACACTAGGAATAATCCAAAACAAAAGAAAATGCATGAAATCTTAGACGGAAAAACCGTAACCAAACGCATCAAGAACCATCTTGCACATGTTCACAGGCACCGCGCACCGCACCTGTTACATGCAGCAATACAGTACAAGGCCAAATCGAAAAAAGGCGGCCAACCTGTTTACACGTGGAATGACAACCTAAAACAGAACATGACTTACTTCGATAAGGACATCAATTTTTGGATGGACACGGCTGAAAAACGAGATAAGATTAAGAAGGCTGCTAGCGAGATTTACAAGAAACCTGAAACGGATAGTTGCGAGACCTCAGACGAAGACTTTGGAAACAGCAACATGTAATACAGCATAGCAGTAACCCCGCTAAAATATTCACCGATGAAGCTGGACTTGAAACAACTTGGCGGAGACGTTGTTAAAAGATGCCCATTCATAGATAAATATTACCCGTCTCTCCAAAATTCCATTACCTACTGCCTACTGTAGGGTGCATACCCGGTACGGCTCTAATAATCCTTCCATATCCTAAGGGCACGTCTTCCCTACCATTATCGCGCCCCCTGGTCTACTCTTTGATATGCAATGGTCTCTATTGCACCATGAAATATGGGCTAGTGTGAATCTTTGGGTTGATTCATGTAATCGGGATCAGTGCATTTCATTCATTCATTCACTGACTGCCTAAACCACTGGGTCTATAAGCACGAAATTTTGCACAAGAGTTCCTTCTATAGAGAAAGTAAGGAAGGAATAAACGCTAAATAGGGGATGAAAATTTGTATGAAAAGTCGTGATTTTTGCCGTTGGGAAATCCTATCGGATATGCGACTTGTTTAATAATAATTTGGAACCAGTCATGTGATTGAGTAATTTTTTTGACGTGTTGGAATACACTCTGCTGGATTCTCAATGCTCGGCTGAACAACAAGAGTTGAAAATACAGTGCGCGGAAAAAAAATCATTGTCTTACAAAATCGCCTGTGCGTACCTGGGCTTAATGCTAGTAGAGGTTTACCGCAAACAACTAAAACCGAAATCGACATCAACATATTACGCATCTAGGCTAATAAGTGCTTACTCACTCTGCAGGCCACAGATGCCATCAATATCTAAATGAAAATCAAAACAATAGCAGAAATGACGCGTGCGCATCTATTAAAAACTTCGTGTTAAATTGCCCTCAATTACCACTCATTCTCCTGCTTAACACCTGACCTTTGTTATTGATACCGTCACCACTACGCACCATGAAATACCAGGATAACCGAACCCTGGACTAGTGAACTGTTGACGGAACCTGGCCGTAAAGTTGGAACTTCTAATTTTAAAAAGTTTTCTAGTTTGCTTTGTAGAGCGTTGTCTCGCTACCCATGCGTAAGTCTTTCTAAAGCTCTGTGTGTCATATTTTCAGAGAGGGGGTGGGAGGGGGGGTATTGTAAGAAGTGAGGGGTCAATTTATATTGGATACATTAATTTGCCACGCCTACAAATTGAATTGAAATAAACATGTTTAAAATACTGAATTTAGTTACTAATAAACAATCGCTGTTTGTTAGTTGATAGCTTCCATGCGCTTGAGTGAAAGATTTATCTCAATGTGAGAGTCGAATGGAAGAGATTGGTATTGGTGGATCATTAAACCAACTACGTGCCATCAATCACAAAAAGTAGTGCTTGACTTTACATTGCATCACAATCCAAACAATGTTATTGTAGACAATATATATTTTTAACGGCCTCATAAAATTCATATGTGCATGCGCAGGACATAATTCGGTACGTCATTTTTCAATCGGCCAATTTTGAGCTACTACTGCGACGGAAAATGGCCATAGACTTATTATTTACTAGCTGTTGTCCCCGGATTCGCCCGCGTGGGTGTCAATACACGCGTGGGTGCTATTTGAATCGGATTTTGATAACAATTTCATAGGTTTTAACTTTTTTTTGCGCGGAACCCAAATTCTTTTTCTAAAATAAAAGTAGCCTTAGTTACTCCGAATAACATCAGCTACCTATATGTCAGTGAACCTGAAAGTTCAGTCAAAATCGTTCCAGCTGGTTTGGAAATTAGCCGGAGCAAACAGACAGACAGACAGACAAAAATAAAAAATAAATTTGCTTGTTATAAGTACCGTATACGGGCTTTTTAATAAAGTATATACTTTATTAAAAAGCTGTTATTTGACATTACAAACAGACACTTTTTATTTATTCGTATACAAGGTGGAACAGGACGATTGACATTCCTTTGAACCACGTAAAGAGAATCATGTTCTTTACCCGTATACAAAAAAATCAATCAAATCTAATGAATACTTTAGCCACAGGAAATTATTTTTCATTTTCTTATTTTTCAACATGATGTAGATCAGAGTCCGTAATGATAGGTAAACATTGCCGCCGCCGCACCCCGCACCCCGCACCGCACCGTTGTTCAGTGACTTTTCGTAGATAAAGCGTGTTTACTTTTTATGCAGTTGATTCTGTTATTTATTTTGCTTGAAAACTGATTTTTTTAAAATTTTCCAATTAACTACTGATCTTCGTGTTTTAAAATGTTTCGATGGACTAGTAGGTACTGTGCTCGTTTTAATTTAATATCGTTCGTCCAGATCCACATTGTATAAGTTAAAGATAATAAGATAAACCATAGGAAAATATTAGATGCTGCTTAATACCATATTTCGCTAGCCTTACCTATTCATACAGTAATAATAACCTTCTCTTCTAAAGAATGTCGTATTCTACTTTTCTAGGATCATAAATTCATCCAAAGCATTATTACATGACGAAATAAAGTGACTTCAATCACAAATACGAGCATTTTGACACAAACTACATAATAAATCGAATCAATGCAACATATACGGATAAATGATAACAGGTAGTACATAATATTATACATAAGTAAATACCCTGTGTACCCAGTAAGTTGACACTGTATAAAAAGGTCATTGTGATCAACTATTCTAGACCACTCGTGTGACCTAAATTGTAAACAATTAAACACACAACATCACGCCCGTGTTCCCCGAAGGGTTCGGCAGAGGTGCACCTATAGTACACCCACATTTCGCCAGTTATACTTAAGTCGCATGTAATATGGGGCGAGTCTATTGCGGTATTGCCATCAATCGGGCACAAATAATACTTCGCCCGACCCGGGAATCGAACCTAGGACCTCAGGCTCAGCAGTAGCGCTGGCGATCACTAGACCAGGAGGCAGTTTCTAAATAGTATTGGGGTTATAAACACTCCCTAGACTCTGTTAGTTAAAATGTAAGTACGAGTATTGGCAGATGAATAATAAAATTTAACACAAGACTTTGTTGCATTTAAGGAAAATTTAATACCTTTATGGGGTATTTTATTGAGCTATAAGTTACTATAATATTGTCATCTGTTCATCACCGATGACTTGAAGATAATTTTAGGTTGCAAGGTTATTTAAAGGAAGTTTATACCGGTATACGTGACTATATAGGCATGATTTCAATTAAAATCTGAGCACATTTTGAAATTCCAAGTAAAATTTTTGAAAGTTCTGTTCACATCTTCATTGGTATGATTTATGATTACTTAGACTAGCGACCCGCCCCGGCTTCGCACGGTTTTTACGACTATGTTAGTTTAATATCAATTATACACATAAAAACCTTCTGGAATAAATTCTCAAAATATTGGTGAAAACCACGGCAAAATCCGTTCCGTTGTTCAGATGAATAACGCGGTCACAAAGCGACTTGAAATTTATAATAATTTATGATTAGATTAGCTTCTGTCCACGACTTCGTCCGTGTGAAATTTCATGTTCCGCCGACCGACCCCGTCGCATCGCATCGCCTGCCCGCGCAATTGTTTCGTTTTCGCTTAGCGTTCTTTCTGATTTTTCTTTCTTTTTGCTCGGCTTCTATTGGTCCCAGCGTAATGTTAAATAGCCTATAGCCTTCCTCAGGAATTGGGCTATCAAACGCAAAAATAATTTTTCAAATCCGACTGAGAGTTCCAGAGATTAGCGTGTTCAAACAAACAAACTCTTCCTCTTTTTAATATTAGTATAGATAATATGTAGATAATAATAGATTAGAATATGATTATTTAGATGCTGCAGGTAGCGCAAGATTTCAGAATGCATTCGTGCAAAGGTTTACCTTCAGTTTTAAACAGCTACAACTTTTGGTCTCCTATTTTTAAACAACAAGCCTTCATGAACGCTATAAAATGTTAAATTGAGAAAGAAACCCATTTCTAATACTTACTTTTTTTACTCTATAGGTACCTTCTTACCAGGTAGGTAATCTATGCTAATATTATAAACAGGTAAAATTTGTGAGTTTGTATGTAGGTAGGAAATCTTCGGAACTACTGATCCGATTCCGAAAATTCATTCACTAATGGACAGTATTGCTGAGTGTCAAAAGATATATTGATTAAACATTACGAAAAGGGGATAACTTAGGTATTTTTTTCTATCCAGCAAAGTTAGTCTAATCGTGTTATTAAAAGCGATTACATGTCTGCCAGATCCTTAAATAAGATGTATATATTTTTTCATAATTTTATAACACTGATTTTTATGTTTCCCATGGATTCAAAAAACTAGTAAGCGCGGTCTCTGTCGGATCATACGGCCTTAACCAAGAAACACGCGGCCGAACTCGCGTGCAGAAGCTAGAAATTGATATAAATCTCTCTTGACGGAACACATAAGAGCTTCTATTTGATAACCGTATCAGCGACTGACGCGGCTCTATCGTCGCTATTATCCTTTACTTTAAAACTAGGCCTTTTACTAACGGAAGTAACATTCATATCTGGTGATAACGAGTGACTAAGTCATAGACAAATATTTATGGTTACAAATGAGAGTAGAAAGGCTGCATTATCTGTGCGACATCTATTTGAGTCTTGTCAGGATTGACTGCTGAGTAAAAGTGCAAACATTCAAAATCACGCGCTTTCTGAGAGAGTACAATAACCGCTGTATTTTATGCCATATTTGGATATAAAATTATGACGGGATTGTTGAGTATGAGGTGAATGTTCCGTACTTTGGTTCTCTTGTGTCCATATTCACAGACTGAAAAATCCATAACATATTTGAACTTTGTGTAAACGCAACGCGTGTACAAGTTTCCGATGAACATTAATTTAAAATACGCATTATTGAAGCCAACTCAAAAACTACCCAAGCAAAGCTTCTTCTACCAAATGAAAAAATAATTTTCAAAATCGGTCCTTAAATTGATGAAAACGTCGATAAACATACATTAAAAAAAAATACATATCTACAGATGAACATAGAACCTCTTCCTTTTTTAAGTGGATTATGACCGCGTTGTTCCTATACCAATACTGTTAATAGAAATGCTAACTTTGTAAAATAATGAGACTTTTCCTTTCTGAAATAATTCTAAACACCAAAATACATATGTTTGCCCTACTAAGAGTTTACGACGTACGGAATTCCATACAAATTTTCAAGTACTTTTTTTCGAAATGAATGAACCGATTTTAATTAAACTTCATACGCATAAGCAGGATACATAGGTCTAAAAAGTTAGTTAAAAACATTTTCGAAAAATAGTGTTACAGCTAAATTCGACCAATTTCTATAGAAACAGAGATTTCCAAGTATCTTTTTTTAAATAAGACATTTCGGAAATGTAACTAACTTTTGAGACCTATGTATCCTGCTTATGCGTATGAAGTTTCATTAAAATCGATTCATGCATTTCTAAAAACCAAGGACTTGAAAGTTTGTATGAAATGCCGTACGTCGTAAACGCTCATAACTACTACTGAAAATCAAGCACGTAATGCGACCGCAACATTCCTTTGCCAGTCACCTGTGCCACCGCCGGCGATTAACAAGAAGCGAGTACAGTTAGCAACTAAAAACGAGTTGGCGAGCAACGAGTAGCGAGTTCGCGACGGCGACGAGCGATTACTCGCTGCTATGCGTATGCACCAAGCGTGAGTCTCTCATCGAGTGTTCTATCTGCCCGCCAAGCGAGCGCGGCTGAGCGAGTACTCTTTGATAGCTCTTGTCGCTGCGACCAACGCAGTACTCGCCGGAGATGTAAACAGTCAGCGATCAACTATTAATATAACTATGTATCTCTTTTACTTACATGGGACCTACGATATTTTGTACGTTTCTTGAGCGAGAAAATCGTTGATAGCTTGTCGCTTCGTCCCTCACATGATGAATGATAGCTACGGAGCTATACTATGAATGAGAAACGTTTTCCTCTTTATGAATGGCAACTGCGGCTAACGGGATCTAGAGTATATCAGGTGTTTATTGTGGTTAGAAAGATTCCATTCACTGTTATTATTGTTACTTAATAAAAATCTTAAATTCACTCACTGACAGATAACGCCCAGTCTAAACTGCTGGGTTTTAGCAGGATTAAACTTTTGCATAAGAGTTCCATAACGAAATTGAGTACAAAGGAAGGATTTTTAAACATTCACCCCTTATAGGTGTTAAATAGGGCTGCAAGTTCGTAACTTTTACCCACGGGAAATTCCATCGCTTGTAATCAAATAAGTTATTATCCATTATTATTCATCTTTTTCTTTTAGGCAGCATGAAGCATAATTCTGAGACATCCCTTTGGCCTTATTACAGTCGCTCGTGGACTTTTCTTAAAGACAGTGCAGTTTAATGAAAATTCGGATTCAGAGTAAGAATGAAGCTAGATTCGATGATTCGACGTAAACTAAAATTTTTTCGACGATCTCTCCAAAATTTTCAAGATCTTATCACCTGTATCCGTGTTACTAAAACAGATGAACCACTAACTAATATAATAAATGCAAACAGAACAATATTGAATGAAGCATTAAAATTATATTTTATCGCGATAGGTTTGTTTGACATGCTAACAAGTATTGGGATAGTTAAACAAAACGATGAGAAAATAAATAAACAAGAATTTGGGCCATCGCGCGTGGATGAAGTCGACTCTTATCTGATAACAGTGCAGTGTCATTCACATACGCACTGGATTTAATCGCTTCAACTGCCAAACTGTCTTAAAATTTAATACACAGGGCAAACAATTTGTTTAAGTGTCATTGCACAAATTAGGAGATTTCAGTCATGCTTTCAATCAGGTTAATTTAACTAACTCTAATACCTAGTGTGCTTTCATTACAATTTGTTTCACCATCTCCTTTTAGTTAAGCCCTGAAAAGCTGCAGGATTGGCGTCGCATTGTTTGCTGTTTGGTCTTCTGGATCTTGATTTAAAATCGCAGAAATCGTTTAGTGATTTATTTCTATAGTGCTATTCTACCAAACGTCTGTTGATGACCTGTAAAAACTTCCGACAAAATGTCTAAAATATGTATATCTATAGGAACTAATCTGTCTATAATAATTAATCATAGATACTGGTTAAGCAAATTCTGATGATTCTGTTGGATCTAGATTTGATCATTTTACGTGCTAAGTCTAGATATTTCTTCTATTATATGCTTTTGAAGATCTTTGATTCCATCCAATCGACCTTTACAAAATTCGTTTACAAATCTGCTAATTTCATGATCATATTTGCTTAGTTTCAAGAATCGTGACGTGGCCTCATAAACGGTGTGTCGATGTTGACAAAATTTGTTTGTATCAATTTGTCCAACCAGCAGTCCATGTCTTTTCAGTTTTGAAAAAGTTTAGGAGCTGGTTTCATCTGGATGTAACTAGCTACATTGCGTCAACTTATTTGTGTCTGTCAGTTCCTTCTTGTTCTTTTGATTCTCGTTGAATACGCAGCAATTCTTTATCCTATATCTTTTGAATTTCATTAAAAACATGCACCTCCGATTAATGGTTTCATATCTAACTTCTTTATAATGACCAACTTTAATGTGGTTTGCAATTATTCGACTGAAATAAAGAATAATATGAGTCGACTGAAATAAAGTACTTGCAAAGCTTGTAAAACTTCATAAGCTTTTCATAACCCAAATTAATGAAAAATCTTTAGAACCACTTGGCTTAGGGAATGGTCTTCTTGGGATAAAACATTCTGTTTACTTGAAAAATACCTTTTCGTGATTTCATTAGAATTAGAAGCATGGAAAGAACCATCTGGGTGTGTCTGCGTATTGCTAGTAATAGTGATTTGGGCCACAGACCTAATGATACGAAACAACATACGCAATCTGCCGAGTGACGCACATTTTAACACTTTTCACCTTCAAATATTGCCTTCATAAAAATATTTCAAGATGTTTTCTTTGCATGGGGTTCGTCAGATTTATTTCTGCGTTTGCATTGGTACACAGAAAGCTTTCTTCTGACGTCATAAAATGAGATAAACTTTAGATAGACTACTTTGTTCAAACGATCCGTCTGCCTGTATTCAGTTTTATTGCTTTGAATTTATAACAATATAAAGTTATGGGATTGTTAACAATGGAAATGAAAATGCTGTTGAGTCGATTTCATGTTACATCAGTTTATATCCATACTAGCTTCCGCCCGCGACTTCGTCCGCGTGTTTCTTGTTCCCCTAACCCACCCCGTCGCATCGCATCGCCTGCCCGCGCTATTACTTCGTTTTCGCTTAGCGCTCGTTCTAACTTTTTTTTTTGCTCAGCTTCTAAGGGTCCTAGCGTAATGTTACATACCCTATAGCCTTCCTCAAGAATTCGGCTATAAAATGCAAAAAGAATTTTTCAAATCCGACTGGCAGTGACAGAGATTAGCGCGTTCAAACAGTCGATGATAAATAAAATGTGTAAGTAACTAATAGACTAAGCGCATTTTTCTTACTTGAAGCATTTTTATACCCGTCGTAATTTATAAACGAAAGGGCCGATTCGAATAATTTAAAAAGGAATTTACATGTACTTAATCAACGTTGATTATGAAACTACTTATTTGGATAAAACACCTTCGCAAATAATGCATTATTTTATAACAAATTTGATTACCATTTAAAAAGTTATAGTGAGTCAACCTTAAAAGATAGACATATGCTATCACGGACTTTTTTTTGGAACTTTTTAAGAGGAACAATCCCGTCATACATGATTTTTGCGTAACTTTAACCGTTTACGCAGCGCATGCAACGGAAGCTCGCAAAAGGGATAAATTTTCCCCGTTTTTGCAACATTTTTCATTGATGCTCCGCACCTATTGGTCGTAGCGTGTTGTTCTATACCCTATAGCCTTCCTCGATAAATGAACTATCCAACACTAAAATAATTTTTCAATTCGAACCAGCAGTTCCTGAGATTAGCGCGTTCAACCAAACAAACAAACTCTTCAGCTTTATAATATTAGTATAGACTTGCATTTGTGCTGTAGTCATTGATTTCAAAAGTGCTACTAGAAATATGGGCGTTATGTGTGCGTTACAGAACGTACATAACACGTAACGTTACATAGACATTAGATTGTATCCTTACAAAACGCCACTTTGATACTAGGTCTGACAAGGAAGGTCTTGTGCTAAGTACCTCCATGTGTCAATTATCGGTAAACTGGTCGCTATAGCGGTAACTCTAATAGGAATGATTGCTAAGTCTGCGACCTAGCGTAATAGCCTAGAATTGTGACTAAGCTTGACCTAATAAACCAAGGAAATTACAAGGTTTATAGCTAGCTTAGAATATAACTGGAAATTGCTTGCTAATTCTTTTGTTTAAAACTATAAATATGTGATAGGCGGGCTAGAACCATCGGAAGACTCATCGGATAACTTATTTTATAGATGAGCTGACAGAATTGTTAAGGAGAAACTTGGCAAAGTTAACTGAACCTTAAATGATGGAGAACGGACCGCTGTGACGTTAAATTCCTGTACACACAATCATGATAGATATGTGATAGGATGATGTTGTTAATAATTCAGCTTTGTTACAGCTCTTGTGTCTAAATCAAGTTATTTACAAATAAGAGAGCATAATCAGCCTAAAACGTTCCATTGCTGGGTGGGACAATTCACACAGACCTCCTCTCTGTGAGGAGATACATAGTCAGAAAAGAAGTAGCAACTTGCTAGTCGGAAAAAAATTAAGGGGGAAGCGCTAAGATAGCCCGCGAAATTCAAATTTTCTTACGATTTTTGCAATTTGCAGCTCAGTGTCTGGGTGTATGTTGATTAAAGTATAAATCGCGACCGTAACAAATATGTATTTACAGAATTATAATCATTAGAATCAGTATACAATTCCTTAAGTTAGTATAATCTTGAAACATTAAGATTTCATGAAATAGTCATTCAATAGAATTACTTGGTCTTAGAGAGTTGTATTGTGATGACTTTAATTATTATAATTCCATAAATACATATTTGTCACGGTCGCGAATCATATTTTAATCAACATACAACCTAATGCAGACCTGCAAATTGCAATAAACGTAAGAAAATTCGAATTTCGCGACAAGAAAAGAAAAAGAAGAAAAGGACTTAACGGGCCAAAAAAAAATTGTCCAAGGGATCAATCACCTTACTTAAGTAATTTAACACTTTTGAATCGGTCTATTAATGGATCAGTAAGCCGAAATCCTACAAGTTTTAACACCCAAGCAATCAATACTTATCCGATTAAAAACGAAAGATCGCTGTGCAAGTGTGTTTGCCTTGTGACTACTTGGCGTGGGTAAAAGTATTTTGGGAGTTCCTATGAAAGCTTTTGTAATAACATCGTAACTCACTTCAACTATAAATACCCAGGCATAAAGTTAGTATAACCTTATGTGTCCTTACGATGTTGATGTTCAAAGTCCAAGTGAACTCGATGCTCTTGCGTAAGCGCCGCTGGAAAATATTTGCGTCGGTAAGGTGTTGAGTTTCTTTCAGCCTAGCAATTATGTTCCTCATTGCAAAGAGTAGGGTTTGAAAGAAAATCCAGCTAGACCAGCGGGTAATTGCATACCACTTTCACAATGGCAATGTCTATCATTTTCACAATTCAACAATATTCATTGCGTCATTTACGTTGTCAAGCAGACGAATTTTTTAAACATGAGAAGCAATGGATTAACAATTTCCTTCAAAATTGTTCGGATTGCTATTGAAAGTGTGTTACGCAACTGGGATGCAGTCCTCTACTATTTATTGACTCTTTGGTAGTCTGGCCATTAGTAGTTAAGTACGATAACATGAATACTCCTATACAACGTGTATCTGGATGTACGACATTAAATGAAAACGAGCACAGTACTAATCCATCGAAACATTTTAAAACACGAAGATTAGTAGTTAATGGAAAATTTAAAAACTGCAGTTTTCAAACAAAATAAATAGCAGAATCGATTGCATAAAAAGTAAAGACGCTTTATCTACGAAAGTCACTGACCAACGGTGCGGTGCGGGGCGTGGCGGCGGCGGTGCGGGGCTCAGACACGTAATAGTCGGAGAACAATACAAACGCAGAGAATAGAATCATATGTTTTGCACAGGTGCTTGACCTTACAATGTTTACCTATTATTATTACGGACTCGCATCTACATCATGTTGAAAAATAAGAAAATAAAAAATAATTTCCTGTGGCTAAAGTATTCATTGGATTTGATTAATTTTATGTATACGGGTAAAGAACATGAATCTCTTTACATGGTTTAAAGGAATGTCAATCGTCCTGTTCCATCTTGTATATACTCTTTGCCCTTCACAGATTGATGTTTAGTGGAACCTGAGGCCAGCAAACATTCGATATTCTTCGATACGTTTCCGTGCTGAATCGAACATCAATTAGTGTTATTATGATTTTGAATTTGAAAGAGTCCTCTAAACGCTGTTCACAAATCCGAAACCCGATAATTTTGACAGTTTAAACCTAATAGACGACCGCTATTCTTCCGGCAGCTATTTGCTGTCGGGGACTAGGCAAATTAGGTAATCGAAAATGTGTCATAATCGATTCGAAAACCTGTCGAATGGTTGTGAATAGCTATGCAGGTGCCTTGAAATAATATTTTGACAAATTCAAGTATTTTGATTAGCTGTTTGTGTCCGTCAACAAGCTAACATGAGACAGCAGCTTTGCTGATCAGTGAGAGCCTGGAAGAGGCTTTCTGAAAACCATGGGAATAGATGCTGCCTGCTCTAATAGTTTCAATGCTACTTTGATTTTGTCAAGGATAAGTATTATTTTTAGAGGATTATACTGTTTTGAGGTTTCAGATGTGCTACAAATTAATACTGTAGCTAGTAAATGACTTCATTTAGCAATCTTAAAACTCGTGGTGTTGCAAAAGAACAAGAAAAGGATTAACATTACGATGTATAATTTATAAGAGATAAGTTAATGTATATTAAGTCGTAAAGATAGTCCGTAGATAGAAGAGTAGGCAATGATGACGCAGCTCGTGTAACGACATATAAGATCATAATTTAAATATGATTGACTAAAGGCTCGTGCAGACTGGCCCGACGCGACACCAGTTGAACAATTTTCTATGAAAACTTGTGTCGCGTCGCGCACTCGCACCAGTCTGCACGAGCCTTAATGGAGTTAAGACGCACTACGCAGTAGGTGCGAAACATACCGAAATAGGGGACTGACTTTTGTAATACTTGAGCCTAGATTGCCAGCCATTAATAGGCTTTCGAATGATGAGAAAATCATCTGCCTAGTTTCCCAACTATGTGGGGCAAGGCTTCTAGTCTAACCAGATGCAGCTGAATACCAGTATTGTACCATCGCGGACAATTGCGGTGAACCACTTTTCAACCTTATTACCTTAGTAATAAAGTCGATTTGCGGTGAACGACTTTTCAACCTTATTACCTTAGTAATAATGTCGAAAAGTGGTTCACCGCAATTGTCCGCGATGGTACATGGAGCTTCTGCCTGTCACACCTTTGTGGAGGTCTAACGCAACCCAACTAAATGATAAGGTGGACTAAAACACTAAAATGTAAACCCTGCAGATGTTTAGATTCTAATACAGTTTTCCTAGAAATTGCGAAACTTACAAGAAATTACATAAAGGAAAGTAAGCATTATGTCGCACTGACTATTACTACAAGGAAACTAGGAGGAAAAGAAAACGGCAGTGGTGACATAAGCAAGTTGATTTGTTTAACCAAAATTACATTTTCACAAATAAATTCTGACTCGGATAATGTTTTTATAACAGATCCGTCCTTGAACCATTAAAAAGCTTTGATAACAAAATATCACCACGTTTTGGTGCGCCTGCGACGATCGCAGTGTTTTATTAGCAGACTGGTCAAGGGCAAATCGTTGATTATGTGACCAAACAAATTAAAATGCAGGAAGTATCAGCCGCGGCTGTTTATTAAATATTCTGCTAGGGGGCGCACGTTTCAAGGTCAAGTGAGGTAGTGAATGTTCTAATGCTACGGCTACACTGTCGCGATACCGCGAACTACACTTCGAGCGAGATGTCATCGAGCGGTGTGCGAAAGAGAGCGCGCGAAGTGTAGTTCGCGGTATCGGGACAGTTAGCCACACGGGCGTTCTAGATTTACGTATGAAACATAGCCTCAAAAATATAATTTCTTATACAAACTGTAACATAATTAACGCACAACCTCTTAAGGGGTCATTGTACTCATCATTACGAACAACTTTTATTATTGTACCAAACCTGAAATCGCAAAAAAAAAATCAGCTGCTCCCTACATTTATGTTCACATAACTCATCAAAATGTAGGGAACAGCTGATTTTTTTTCCTTGATTTCAGATTAGGTCCCATAGTAAAAGTTGTTCATAATGATGAGTACAATGATCCCTCAAGAGGTTGTGGGTTATTTATGTTACATCTTGTATAAGTAACTTTGAAGCCTTGCTAGCTAGCACTGCACATTTGCAGCTTGAGACAAGACAAAAGGCAAATCAATTTGAAATACTAAGGCTTATCTAGGACACCTTATGGTGGCGCAACCATAGTCGCGCTGCCAGCAAAACATACACAGATTTATGGTGGGTATCTCACCAGGCGTACGATCGGTTGCGCAACCAACCATTAATTTTATGGCAGTGCGACCATGGTTGCGCCGGCACTGGTGTCCTAGTAAAATAGGGCCCTAAAAGCCAAATAGGTACAGACGCCAGCAGGTCAAGCTATCCGAAACTCTCAAATTTTCCCAATCAACCTTGAACCTAATGCTTTAGCGATTAAGTTGAAAATCTATTAAAGAAATTTGACAGATTGTAGTAGCTTGATGTGTGCTGCCGTCCATACAACCGAAAGGAAAACTTTAGTGTCTATATTTAATTGAATTATTTACTAAGTAACTTAGTACTTAGTAGGTACCTATTTACTAAGTCATTTCGTTGTTAGTTTTGCAATACTTAGTTATTTTCCTTGGTATGTTTATTAAGATGACGTCAATCAGCTACGCATAATTATGTAATGTAAGTGATGTCTTAATATCCTTATGTATTAAACCATTAGCCCATAAGATACTAAATTACATAATTAATACTATTGGCAAAAAATATTCTATGAGGATTCTTTTACATGTCCGTAGTTCAAACAAAGTGGCGCAATGTGGGTGTACTATCCCTTATATACGATACAGGCCAGGCCTAGTTTAAGGGATAGTTTAAAATTATTATACTCCTATATTATAGTTGTATTGAATTATGTCAACTGAATGGAAGCAGTGCAATGTGATTTTGTTTATACAATAAATTGTTTTATTATTATTCCATTTATTACATTAGATACATATAAATTCTATTTTTAAATATTGGAATATAAGTTTATAAAAATAAATTATTATTATTACGTCTTTGACATCTCTCGGGACCCTGGAGTTCCGGACCTGTGGAAGGCGTACGAGGGGCCGAAGCCAACTCGCAGAGGCCCCTTAGACAATTTTAAATGATGAGGAGGCACCAGGCACCAACCGACAATTATCCCTGTATGCACTATGCAAGTGCACCCAAGGACAACCCCCGGTTGGTGCAGGACTATTGCAGAACATGGAAACAAAAATAATTATTGGGCTATGGGTTTGGGTGGCTAAAGTGGACTGGTTATCTAAAACTATGGAAGGACTATGGCCCCCGCCTGACCAATGTTTTATAAATACAATACACAGATAAAATGGCAGGGGGTGACTTGCACAAAAACGATGCAAATTATTATTATTGTTATAGGAGAGGAATTCGTTGTGTGGCTTAAACCAAATTGTAAAAGAGGCTAAGTGTTTTAGAAATAAATAAATAAATAAATAATAATAATAATATATACTGACGTATTGCCACTTCTGCGGCGTCTGAACTTCGAGGCACTGCAGCAATCAATCACTCTGGCCCTTTCCCAACTATGTTGAGGACGGCTTCCAATCTAAACCGGATGCAGCTGAATACCAGTATTTTACATGGAGCGACTGCCTCCACAACGATACCACTTCGTAAGACTAGTTGTCAAACTTTCGGGCTTCTGAGTTCTGACTACCCATTACAACTGTCAAAGATGACAGCCGGTACCAACGGCAACGTGCTTTCCGAGGCATCAAGTGATCTCAAAGTATAATGGATGGTCACCTATTCACGAACCGACTGCGGCAAGCGTTGCTAAACCTCCGATCGATCCATGCGGTTGTTATCATTTAGCTACGGGCCCCTTCCAGCACCACAGCAAATAAAAAAAAAATAAAAGAACAATAATATTCTTAATTTAAATTTCAAACTATCACGCCACAACTTACGGCAAACGTCACAACGCACATATTCAAAACATTCTCTTCAGTTCTAGAACACGCCATATGCAAGTGATAGTACGGCAGCCGGCAGCCAAGCCCCCGACTGTTGCTTAACCCACCGCTCGCCGCCCGCTGCTGATTCGCAGTCGAGCTGCGTAGTCGTGGGTGTGGTTGACCCGCCCTCGTTACGTCAGCATAACAAGCGAACGTGACCTTTGGCAGTACTCGGCATTACTGCGTTTGTATTTTTAGGAGTGCGCACAGAACGGGTTATGGGTTACTTAATTCTTTGTTTGGAAACTGGGTTTGGAATTCCATGGGGAAAAATGTTTGATCAAATATTTTTCACTTTACAATTCAAAGCGCAGCTCGCAGATTTTGGCGATGCGATGCGATTTCGCAGTTTTGTGTGGGAGCCCTTAGACCAGAATTAGAATTGGGTAAAAATATTTCAGTCCCTAGCATTAGGAGTCTAAAGACAGAAACCGGGCAGACGGGGAAAATGTGTCTAACTAGCTTTGGAATAAAAGAGCAACAGTTTAGTATTTAATACAGTCCTGGCAAAAGTTCTAGCCTTCTTTACCAATATCAAACACAAAATATACTTATCTGTATTCAAAGTAGTAGGAAGTTTAGATTATCCTTTTTGTCCTAATGGTTATAGTTGGCAAGGAATGTCTTGTGGCACTGAGTCCACCTTATGTTCTACCATTTTACATTGACATATAAATAAATAAACAACAGTCCTTATATAAATGCAAATTACAAAATAATGGTACGTTTAATTAAGAATCCTGCTAACACCTGCGTTTACTTACACATTCTACAGACATGCGCTTAAAGCCCGTAGAATGACGTACCTATTACTGTAAACAGCGGTAAGTACAAAAATATTCGTGTAGACGCAAAAAAAACTTTTCTATTCAAATCCAGCAATATAGGAAAAACATATGCTCCGTTTTCTTTATACAAAGAAAAATCTTGGGAATTTATTATTGTCCTTCATGTTTGCTTCTAGGTTTAGGATTACATACCTACGAGTACCTTATGCTAGCTAGCTTATGATTCAGATAGGAGTAGTAAGTCTTAAAAATTCGACCAAACTTTCATACTTAGTTTAAGTCTAATCCAGCGAATAAATTTTTAATTTTTGACAGATTTTCCATACAAAAACTGTAGACGTCAATTTTATTCCGCGGATAAGACTTTGGTTAAATCAGCCATAAATAAGAACACGCTCTACCCAGGATTAATTCCGAAAACTTAATATTTTCGAATAGGTAATAATATACAGGGTGTAAGGGACAGTCCTCCGCAGACTGATGTGGTGAATTCAGTATGTCATGACCGGGTACATGAAAATATTTCAGGAACGTTATGGGAATCCAATAAACCTGATTTGTTTAATTACCTCGCACGCAATGTATCGTTACTGTGGCAAAACGCGCGTAGCGAACGGCAGCGCAGCGAGCCTTCGGCTGCCGACTATTTCAACATCCATTGCTGATTTTTTGATTTTAGCTGTTTTATTTGCATAAATGGAGTGCTGCGTACAGAGAATGCAATTTTACATTGAAATAAAATAATAGTAACTGAAAAAACGATAAAAAAATTAAAAAATTTCTGAGAATATTTCCGGTGGAAATGATTCAAAATAAGTAGCTGAATGCACCCTGTTAGTTTGCGGAGGACTGTCCCTTACACCCTGCATAGTTATAATTGCCTAATAACCACCTGAATCCTAGTACAGGCATCTAACATTATAAAGTGTTTGGTCCAAAATAAATGTTTTTTTTTTAAACATTATAACATAGCATCACGCCTTGTTTCCCCGAAGGGTTGGGCCGAGGTGTACCTATAGTACACCCACATTTCGCCAGTTATGTTTAAGTCCAATGTAATAGGGGGCGTGCCTATCGCAAAAAAAAGTAATTTTTGACGCACTCTTTTAATTGTTATGAGACGTAATACTAAATAAATTATTATTATTATTTTTACGTCTCTTAACAATTCAGGGGCCGAAGCCAAATCGCAGAGGCAAATTAGACGTTTTTAATGAAATGGAGCACCAACCGACGGCGACGATTATTCCTGTTTTCGCTATGCACCTACGGACAACCTTCGATTGCTAGACCAAGATATTGGATTATGGGATTGGGTAGCTAAAGTGAACTGGTTCTATAACTATGGAAAGACTATGGCTCCTGCCTGACCAATGTTTTTTATAAAATACACAGATAAAATGGCGGGGGGTGACTTGCACTTTCAATAAGGGACCCCCGAAAACGGTCGCGTCGAACCGACAAGGGGGCAACATGGCCTGAGGTGCTTATGAGGAGTGCAGAGGTATTTCCACGGCTATCAGGACAATCCTGGAAGTACGGTCAAGATCCCTACCAGCATCTTACTGGAATACTTCCTTCCTCCGAGCACGTTTGCTCTTGCGAATCTGCACTTCAGCCGGCCAATCAAGGCGAGAAAGAGGTGGGAGGTCTGTTCCTCGATAGTGCTTACTCCAGCCGGCTAATAAAGGCAAGCCAGAGGTGAGGAACAAGACTTCTCCCGGGAAATACGAGTCCGTGGGATCACTACTGCCCAACAGCTCGCCACATGCTGCCCTACGGGTTTATAGATCTCTCTTGGTCTGGCTCCCCAACCTAGACCTGTTCCGGCAAAGTAAACTCTACCGGCACAGACCTAGAGTTCAGAAGCGCGAAAGCCCCACCACGGAGTAAACGAAGAGATACGGCGTATTATTATAATTTATATTCCTCCGTGCCTCGGAAAGCACGTTAAGCTGTTGGTCTCGGCTGTCATTCATAGATCTTTGACAGTCGTTAAGGGTAGTCAGAAACCGCCACCTGTCTGAGTAACACCAGGGGCATCGCAGATGCGTTGTGCTTGGCGTCTGATGTGCTTGCAATTAGACCGGAGCAGGCCTTAAGATCGGAACACAGCAGCGCTGATTGGCAGCAGAAATATATGGATATGCAGGGATCAGGCTGGTTCCTTCCTTGTCTTTTCGGAAGCGCAAGATTAATGTCAATTAAGTCAGTAGAGACCTCTTTGAAGTTTTTAGACATAACACATAGCCTGGCAAGGCCCTTTGTCCACTACAATCTTGAGGAAATACAAACCGTTTTACGTCGTGACGTATTTTTTTCGCGTCATATCAAACGATTGTATAACGATGCGCAGTAGTTTATATTTAACCATGTTTTTCATAGGGAACAGGGAAGGGATTCAGGGTCACAGCTAGTCAACTATTTTCGTGTCAGTAGCGTTGCTAAATTCGCGTAGTGGTTTTACTTGTTATTTTTAGTAGCTTTTGAATTGAAATCAGAAAGTGACGTGCGATTCGGCAGTATTTGTTGAACAACAAAGCTAACCCGAGGCAATTAGTATACACGTGTATTCGGCTTTCAGTCGGACCGTGCTCATCGGCAAAATTCCGTTCGGCATCTACCTTCGCTGAATCATGCTCGGAATGTCTCGGCATCCGCATAAATTCGAGCTTAGCCGAGCGGTTTTTCCCGAACATAATATATTCGAATTTGCCGCCCGGCTGTGCCGAATCATGCTGAGTGGAACAAGTGTGTAGCATCCCTTTTACTGTGAGAAAACCTATACTATTCACTACAAAATAATATACATAGGTACCATCGCGGACATTTGCGGTGAACCACTTTTCGACCTTATTACTAAGGTACCGGTACCTACGAATAGAAAGATTCCAGCCCAGTGTAAAACATGTCCATGAGTAGCCCTACCAGACTTGCTGTCAAAATGCTGGTGGATGTAAACTTATACAGCGTGTATCAGAAATGTGTGGTCATATTTAAGGATGTGGTACAGACCCTCAAACTGAACAACTTTCTCCAAGGGACCAACATCGTAATCGCGAATAAATTATCAGCTGTCCCATACAAAACTTCAATACCTACTAGACCCAATTGTCTGGGACGGCTGACTTTCATGATTCGACTTCTTCTTTTCCCCATGCGGTTAATCCGAGGGTCACACCCATAGACTTCCACATCGCTTTCCTATGCCCTATGGTATGCAAACCAAGAATGGATTTTTTTACTAGTCCTAAGTAAGGTAGGTAATAACCCGAATGATATTATAACATAGTTAAGCTTTTTTTTTTTTATTTAAGATAGGTTTGCTCTTGACTAGTCTAGGTCAGAGATGACAGAGACAAAGTCGACGATGGATAACGACGATAACAAGCTGTTACGTATTCGACTCTAGTTGTGGACTTGTGGGGCGTCTCACTCTTTATTTAAATACTTAGTAGCCTAATGCAATTATTAGAATTAACAATTTGGCCGAAAAACTCTTTGGTTGTTAACAAGTGAAGATTTGGTATCACCCGAAGGCTTGTTTTAATCCGACTCATTTTAAAGGCTCTCTTTTAAGAGTAGGTTTGGTTCACAACTATAGGTATCATTTGCTGTCAAAAGTAAGATATTCTTACAATATTTTGGTACTTCCAAATTTTCCATCATCCATTCCATCTGGAATTTCTCAGTAGTTCAGGAATCTGGATTTGTGTCCGGTTGGTGGCAATAGGCTCGCCCCCTATTACATGGGATTTAAACATGACTGGCCAAAAGTGGAAGGTACACCTCTGCCTAACCTTTCGGAGAATACAGACGTGATTTTATGTTATTTTAGTACTTATATTTCAGCAATTTATTCCCCTTGGTATTTTGGTATCATGTGTGTCCATATTACGCATTAAAGTAATGATGTCATTATTATAATAACATTTTTATTGCTTCTGGTTTATTTTAATGGAACTAAATTAAAATTAAATTAAAATTCATTTACTTCGGACAACAGTGATCCATATCTAAATATCGTGTTAGTATTACAAAATAACTTATATTCTAGTGTTAGTAATAATGATATAAAATAGGTAGTTACAATAATGCACACTACATGCAGAGATCGACCAGACAAGAAAACATGTTTCATACCTGAGCAACCTCCGCATAAAATGCCTAATATTTGGAGTATAGTTCTTTGTCACAGCTCTCAGGATAGTTGCGACTACCCCGCACTCTGCTCAGCAGCGACGCGGTTTTTTTTTGCGTATTATGGCTTGAAACCCATCTGTGTGGGTCTCGGCAAACATTTCCGAGGCGCTGCACTAAAATGGTTACATAAATATGAATTACGCATCTTAAGAGAGACGTGCAAATTGTAATTATCATAAATGCATGATAGGGTTAAGTTGTGTGGAAATCGGTTGTCATGGTATGGGCGTGTGATGCGGAGGAGTGAGGAAAATGTCACAGGAAAGTCTTGAGTATGAATGTGGATGACTATAAGAGTAGGGGAAGACCAAAGAAACGATGGATGGACTGTGTGAAAGATGATATGGCTAGAAAGGGGGTGACTACCGAGATGACGACTAATAGAGAAGTATGGAAGAAAAATACATGTTCCGCTGACCCCAAATAAATTGGGATAAGGGCAAGAGAATGATGAAATGCATGATATGGTTAAATAAAACCGACTTCAGATAACATTTGGTTATGTGGTTGAAATCCGGATAGCAAATTAAGTTAAAAAGATGTGACAAGGTCTATAGGTGTTTTGCATTGACTTTCACGACGTGTTCCTTTTGATATCCCATAACAATAGGGGGTCATTTTACTCATCATTATGAACAACTTTTACTATGGGGCCAAACTCGAAATCGCGAAAAATAATCAGGTGTTCCCTACATTTTGACGAGTTATGCGAACATATAATTATATAAAAGTAGGGAGCAGCTGATTTTTTCATCTCGATTTCAGGTTTAGTCCCATAGTAAACGTTATTCATAATGATGAGTACACTGACCCCCTAGAGTTATGGGATATCAAAAGAAACACGTTGTATATTACTGTTATTTTAAAGATTGCCAGTTCTGAATATTGGGAGTCGGGTGAAGATAGCGCTTTATTTTTTGTACAATCCTTAATGATTGAAATCGTGCTTGTTGCATTCTAATGAACCTATTTTTATCGGTATGCCATCTGACGCAAGCAAGGTAAAAATCTATATCTATACACATAAATAAAATTGAAGTGTCTGTTTGTAATGTCAAAATAACAGGTTTTTACTAAATGCATATGAAAGTATATACGGTAGGTACTTACTTATAACAAAACAAAAAAAAATAACATTTTTTTTAAATTTTTGTTTGTCTGTCTGTTTGTTCCAGCTAATCTCCGAAACGGCTGGACCGATTTTGACGGGACTTTCACGTCACTGGCAGATAGCTGATGTTATAATGACTAACTTATGCTTGGATTTTTTTTGACTTCACTATCGGTTTTAGCACTCTTAAAACCAAACCATGAAAACCCATGACGAAAAATTTGAAAATTGTCGCAAGCCGCCATCTTGAATTTTCTTTTTGACCAAAATCAAAAGAAAGAAGAATGTCCCATGGAGTGACATACAAGTATGAAAGATTATTCGTTAGTGACGATTTCTGCCAGTATACTCCTACCGCAGGCCGCGTAAAAGAACTTCGTTCCAAAATTTTTTTTTGTCTAACCTGCGCCTGCGGTGCAGTAAGTATTAATACATTATTTTCACATACACATAACATAACATTTATGTTTGCATAACTCGTCAAAATGTAGGGAACACCTGATTTTTTTTCGCGATTTCGGGTTTTGTCCCATAGTAAAAGTTGTTCATAATGATGAGTACAATGACCCTTAAGATGTTAACAGTGATTAAAATTACACCTTGTATAACTGAACAAAATGGCCGAGCATTTATTTTTTACTTTATTTATTACCTCATGTAGTACGACAGCTAGTTAACTAATGCCGTTAAATTTCTTTATTGGCATGGAAATAATGTTAAAACAGCATAATAGAGAAGAATAACAGATATGAAGAATAATCAGGACACACATTAATAAAAAATATGTAGTTTAAAATAAAATTAAAAAACACGCTTTTATCACGCACAATGTAAAAGAATTAAATTAACTTGTATTAGATATGTATGATATAAGTAACTATGCAGCTTGTCACTTCTTTTATATCCAATTATTAATTCAAAAAGCGTGGAGCGCTTTGTTTAAATTAATTAAAAGTACGCACAACTAGAAAGCGCTCCACACTTTTTGAATCAATTTTTGAACTGTCACTGAAACAGCTCAAAGCGTGCAGTCATAAATCTTTTTATTTAATAACAGTTTTATCTTGCGGGCTCAAAAACTCAAAATTACTTCCGTGCATAATATTTGGCTTTAAACAAATGGATCTTATTTTCATTTCTAAGTATCTCCGCCCAAAATGACCTTGACCCCATAAGTCTTGTCATTTGCTAACGATGGCCCATGATGGAAGCCACGCAAGTAACGTATAAAGATTGTGGTATAGACACACTAATAAAGTACTTAGTAATCTGTGAACGTTTGTTGTTGTGTCTAAATCGGCCATTGTTTTTGAAAACCATAAACAAAAACAAATACTTAGATAAATTAAAAACTCGACCTACTTGAAATTGTTGAATACAGTTAAGTACAAGTTATTTAATTTACAACTGGTTTTCGTAATGGATGATCAAAAAACATGAAAAAACGTGTACGCAGTATTCTTAATTTAAATGCGATGAGTACACAAAGGGTTCTTAAATTGTGCTGGAAAATGGAACTCAAATAACTTTTCAACACTTACACTGCCGGGTCAAAAACGTTGTAGGTCTAACCTTCACTTGCGTCAGGAACATTCATTCAGGCACAAATGTATCAGACCGGGCAGCTTACGTGTTAAGCTTTGGGAGATAATACTGTACCTAAATAAATCATATTTCTCGATTCGTTGTTGTATATTATGGTGAAAAAATAGGAAATCATAGGGACTGCCGACAGAAGTGAAAACTTAAAACATTAACATGTACACACACACACAGGCCGCTGGCCGCTGCGTGTCGCCCGCGCCAGTCTGGCGCAACACGTCACAATTAGAGTTGAGAGTGAGCATGTCGCATGTCGCGAACCCGTAAGATTTTCCCCTACCAAAAAGCGCTCAACGCGCCTCAAGAAGTCATTTCAAAAATTGGGTTTTAACAGGATAAATAATTTGTATTTAAACAGGAAAATGAACAGCTAATATCGTATGGGAAAAAACAGTACTCATGTAACTTTTTTCATTAATAATGTAAAATCGGGCCTAATCATGGGTTTGCCTTCACGTTTCGAATGCCATCATGACAACGGATGACCGTAATTTGCTCCCAAGAAAAATGTCGGTACTCAACTCAAATGTAGACAGACATTTTATAAAAGGCACGGCCCTAACATTACTGGCAAGCAAGACTAGTTCCATAATTACATATATGGGTCGGCTTCCATGAACGAAGACAGGTGCATAAATAATAGTAATAAATCACAAACAATCTGGCAACACTGACAGAAATAGGTCACAGGAATAGAGAATAAAGAGATTAAATCTCCGCAGGTCAACGCTCTACCTGAAACTTTAACCTTAAGACAAACGTTCATTAATGATAACAGTCTGGCCAAAATTTCTTTGTCCGTAGAATACTGACCTGCCATTATCACGTGCTCGAAGGTTCACACACTCCTGGATTGAAATTAAAAATAAATAGGCTGAATACGACACGTTCGCTTTGCCCGACACGGAGCACTGTCGAAGAAAAAAGCGCGGGAGCGTCCGGCGTTCAGTCCGTCTAACCAACGGGTCAGTGTGTGCCCGCGGTTCGTAGGGGATGCACGACTCTTCGTCGTATTTACGCGATTAAATAATATTTTCGTTCTGTGAAAACTTTTAATAATAACTAATACGTGTGGTGGTATTTTTGTCTGCGACGCCTGGTGCCCGATTCCGTGAGGATACAAAGGATTTCTCAATTCCGTATCGGTGAGACTGAATTTATTTTAGGATTTTACACATTTACGTGTATTTCTATGCAATGAAAACTTATCTCCTACATTATTATTACTATCAAAAGCTTCACTTAAATTCAAAATTCTATGTGTAAATTCTAGTGACACGCATTGTAATTTTAATATAATATACTAAAAATCATAGTGACTGTTATCGTAACGAGGAGTAAGAATGTCGATGGAAACTATTTAACGACTGGATAACAGTAAAATAAAATAAATAAAGAAGATAAACACGCCATATTCTCCAATCAAGACCACCATTGGTAAACTGTACCTACAATAAGTTAAAAGTCAAAGAATATCGTTCTAATTTTAAAACAAACTCCATCCAGCTGTAACTGCTACTTATTTATTGGCTTTAACTAAAACTACTTGAGAATGAAGAAAAACTAAAGAATGTACAAAATCACTTTACATACAATCAAACATTACCTCGATATTTTTTATTCAAATTAACGTCAAACTCTATTTAATATTCAACAAGCAAAGACGTAAAAACTAGACAAATAATTCCCCACATTATTTAAATTATGTTGAATATATAAATACGTCAATAAACTCTATGGCAATGGAATAAATATATCTTCAATAGGTATTTTTATTTGACTAAGTACATCATTACGGACGGAAAATATAAGGACATTAAAATTTGTAAATGAAAAATCTACAAGTATTGTAGGCTCTTAGATTTACCTTCAAAACCAAAACCAGAACTTATCCTGAAGAAAATAATCATAACCACAAACTACCGGTTAATATATCAGAACCAGAGAACACATAACAAACTCTCTATGGTGTAACTACTTAAAATAATACTTGACGATATTACTCATAAACGGAAAACCTATTCAATTATCGAATCATACGACTGGCAGTGGCAACTGAATAAGGCAAACATTTTAATGTTATATAATTATTCACATATATTAATGTAAATAATGAAGGCCCTGACATTGTAGGTACGTCATATTATCCTTATAAAAACTTTTACTACGTATTTACACGACAATAGTGAACCTTATCACGATGCCATTAAGAGCGTTGTCACATTTTGCATCTCTCTCGCTCACACAGAACCAAATTTAAAAAAATGTTAAATGAAAAAATGCTTTTTTGAAAAATGTAATCAATGGGCGGTCTACAAAACAATATTAATTTAATAGGTAGTTATCAAAAACACATTTCTATTGTGTTATCTAATAAACTTATTTAATTAAGTATTATGATCTGTTTTTGAGATGATGTAAATAAATGCCACAATAAAAATGTGTTTTTAATAATTACCTATTAAATTAATATCATTTTGTAGACGGCCCATTGAATACATTTTTCAAAAATGCATCTTTTCATTTAACGTTATTAAAAATTTGATCCCGTGTGAGCGAGAGAGGTGCAAAATGTGACAACGCTCTTAAGCTAGACAACTTTATAATAGTCGTTGCAGTTATAAAGTTGTTTTGAACAGAATGTATTCAAGATCAACGCATTTTAAAAGATAAAGATCCAACTTCATTAAAATTATCATCGACGTAGCGTAGGCGTATTATATGGTTGCCTAAATATATGATATAATATAACCTCAAAGCTTTTATCTCTTTGATATATTAATCAGAAATAATAAATCATTTAAAAACCATATATTTTTGTATTAGTATTTATAAAGGTCTGACTCTTATCTGGCATTGCACTTTTTCAGGAAGATTAATATTTGGACAAATAAAACCAATCTCGGAAAAAAATCTAATCTGGTCAAAATTACATGCTACTATTCATCAATCATCTCTTCTTTTATTGTCTACAATAACAAGAAGTTTCAAACCTTACAAATTCTGACAGCTGTGAAAATGTCAAAAAATAACGTAAAGTAAGTTTAGAAGAAGCCCCAAAAGCCGCAATTCTTGGGATTAACAGTCTTCACAGTTCTGCAGTATTGATAAACAAATAAAATAAAATCTATGTCGGCCTTCAGCCAAGACTGCGTAAACATGCGAAGGATATCTGATAAGTTTTCATATAAATCTGAGGATGATTCCGAAATATACAACATTATCCTGCACCCTAATTGCGTAACACACTATCAATCACAATCTGAAAGATTTTAAAGCAAATTGCTAATCCATTGCTTCTTAAGTTCGAAAAATTTGTCTGCTCAACAACGTAAGAACGCAATGAATGTTGTTGAACTGTCAAAATGAAACTGATTCCGATTGATAATGCGTTACGCAATTGCCCCTCTGAATGATTAGGAAGATATTGCTTTAGTAGAAAGAACAAAAAATGCTATGGTGAAAAGTTATGATAGAACTTAGTAACGTCATGGCGGGTTACTTTGACACTAGGGCATAGTTTAGTGTCAATAAATCCACACAACAGTTCCGCAAGTACGCGTCTGTATCGCCATCTATTAGTTCTGTTGTGAGGTCGCGACACGGCGGCGCGGCGGCGGGCAGTTCAAACACCTGTCGCGATTTGGGCCAAAGTTATGCTCTAGAGTCAAAGTAACCAGCCATGGCGGTACATAATTGTAAACGATGTGGAAATTGAAGTAAAAAGGAATAATATTTACAATATTTTGTGAGAAGTGTGTCGTGTTTAACCCTTCGGGGAAACAAGGCGTGATATTATGTTATGTTAAGTGTGTCGTGTTTAGAGATGATATCGAATGTAGTATCAACATTACATCGCGTATTATTAAAATTACACGAGTGTCATCTTTCCACTTGAATTTCGGATTCACCCGTCTTCGCCAATGTGCAAATACTTTTTCTTATACGAACCTAATCATCTTTTCAACTGATTCAGATTTCAATCTGTTGTTCAAATAGAGTTTAACTCAAACCTGAATTCCAGTATCTTTATGAGTTTTTTACACCACTACACAGAATCAAGGTTACAAGATAACTCCATTACAATTGTAACTTTTATTTACTTAGATTTAAACAAAGAAGTGAAAAATAGAGGTGCTTAGACCGAATGACATACGCTGACCCAATAAGCAGACAATGACTGGATGCCCTGTTTTACCTTCCAAGTCGATATCATCTGAACAAATAAGTCGTATTTATTGAAAAACAATCAATTCATTGACTGTGTGGCCATAGAATGAGGCGTTGATTTGCCGTTGTTGTAAGTTTGTAACTGATTCAAATTAATTTCGGCAAAACTTTGAAATGGATATACAGAACATGCTGAATTGTTCAAAAACACCAGACAATTTATAATGGAGACATTTCACGTTAAGCACTTTTAGTTATTTTGTGTTCATGAGCGCATGACGTAAGCGGAAGACTGAAAGGCGTTGCAAGGAGGTGTGTCAAAATGGCATTGAAAACACAATTCAAAGATATTGTCATAAATTTTATCTTACTGCTAAATAGTCTTTTTACTTAGCAGTCATCATTACATGCCAAATATTTGCTTCGCCATACTTTACTTAATGTTAAGGAATGCCAGAACAATAGATAAATGGTTGACTATAGAGTGGCCAACCAATTTGTTATCTATACAAAGTTTGCGACAAAGAAATGGTGAGTAGAACAAACGAAATTATCAATCTAAAAGGGAAATTAAAGATTCCAATGACTAAGCAAAGAACTCATCAAGAATATTATGAACAACTATAAGATAGCCCAAAGTAGAGTTAATAATGGATCTAACGCATTGTATTCCTACACACTTATCATCAGGTAAATTGACACTTGATGTTAAAATTTCAAAGAAACAACAAGACGTACTTAGTAGGGAGAAATATAGTAAATTGCTTGCTTTGCTGAATGAAACTCAGTGCGTGAAGGTGGTCCGGAAAAGGTCAATGCGATACATTGCTCCCATTTTACAAGAAGTCTGTGCACCGATTTTAATGCATTAGCATGAAACGTTAGGGCACAGTTACATTGTACGATCTACGACAGTTTGGTCGGCGACTTCATTGATCCGAAACTTCGTAGTAAATAGATTTGTTCCGGCTTAAGATAGGAGTATTTGTATGAACTAAATATTTTATTTTTCAATGTAGGTTCAACTAATACTAATGTTACACGTAGAAATGGAAAGTTTCGAGATTACTGCTCGAAACGTACGATGTTTACAAGGAATTACACCGTTAAATTTACAAGCTGCAGTAACTGCTCATCATCATCATTTGCTTAGGCTTTTCCCAACTATGTTGGGGTCGGCTTCCAGTCTAACCGGATGCAGCTGAATACCAGTATTTTATATGGAGCGACTGCCTATCTGACCTCCACAGCCCAGTTACTAGGTAATACGATACACCTGCAATAACTGCTTATCACTTACAAATTCATAGACGGTGTGACCAATTATGAATATGAATGCTTTCGTCATACGAATACTGGACGGCGAGTGCATACTTATGATCATATTTTGTGTTGAAGGATATATTAAGATTGGGCTAAATCTTCCGAAGCTGACTCACACGCAGACGGTGAAAAGGCAGCTATATCAACCTTTTGTGCAATAAATAATTTGTATGTAGATGTTGAGTTCACAAAGGTATTGTACTCCAAGGTAGAAACGAACATTTTGAGAATTTATTTAAAATAGTAGTGTTGTACTTGTGAAGGTTAGAATTTTAGGAGAAATCAGTGGTTGACGAATGAAACGTTTGAATTTTGAAGAGTGCTTTAAAGGCATTCCAAGCATTTTAGTTTCAATAAATACCCATTTTGTTTAAATTAAAGATACAGAATATAATGTGAATAAAACAGGTCATACATTTACTGAAATGTTAAATATAAAGTTGTGATTCATGAATGCAGAACAAAGAATTGGACTCGGGCCGCACAGCACATAAAGAGATGGTTGAAAAACCATCTGCTTAAGCAGCCAAATTACTAAATGCAGCAAACAATAATAGTTATTTGAGAAGGAAACAAATCAAACAATGCACTAACAAAAGTTACTTAACAATATTATAATCGAGCCAAAAGCCGAGTGGTAACTGTTCTAGCCATGCTCGTAACAAAGTTATTAGTAAGGAAAATAGTGCTACAGAAATATGGAAAGAGTAGAAATTCACATCTTAGTGCCATCTTTGTCGAAAATACAGTTCATAATAATAGCTTTGATATAATACTCACATAGATCAGGCAATTACTTAGCCGGGATATATTGCAACTATGTGGAGATGCCTTGGGAATTGGCGATAAGAAATTCCAACAATTCAACACAAGTGTCTTCACGAACTTGACCTATAAACTATATCTTGGTACGAGAACCACGTATTGGCCATAGCCCCAGGTCAAGTCTGCGGATACGCCCTCATTTGAAGCCCGTTATCTCTGATATCAAAAATCATTGTTTGAGGATCAAAGTATTATGATTCATCAAAATGTGATATTAACCTTTTATGATAATACAGTTATTGAAAATTATCATGCAAGTCAAGTGCACTATTTGGATGATATGCGAGGACATTTTCGTTTTCTTCACTTAGTCTGGCAAAGCTTAAGCAAGAAATGCATACACATGTGTTCGAAAGACACATCATTATGATGTTTACTATAATTAAAACAAAATGTATCCCGACAAGCGAAAAGACCTTGGAAAAAACATCGTGTAAAATAAATTGTATTTAATTAATAATTCTACTAATTAATAGAATTCTACTACCATATAAAGCTACTGATCTATAGAAAACGAAAGGGAACACCAAGTGTCAAGTCATAATCTCAATTAAGATAAGAATGTGAATCGAGATAGCATGTGCAACTGATAGTTACATAATAAATATGTCACATGATTAAATTACTGACCTTATGCATGATGAGAAGATATTGCAGGTTCATGCAATTAAACGATTAATTTGGAACGGAATGTTTGAATAAAAAATAGTGAAGTTTGTTATGGATGATTAATAAAAGATGACATTGCAATGAGTTCATAAATATTATATTGTCCTATGTACTACTGTAAACAGACCTATCCTTTTGTTTCCCATGTCTTAGTTAAAGTGATGCCATTCTTGCAGCAGGTGCAATCTATGATTTTCTATACCTAATGATTACTTTTCATTAGGGTTCTACACGTGCCTTTCTTCACTTTGCCATTAAAGCACGGTCATTAAAAAATGTTCCAGTTCTTTCTAGTATCATCAATAGTTTGTTGATGGTGTCTTGAGTGTGCCTTCGTCAAAATTTCACAAAGTAGTCACATAGCTGTAGTTAGTAGGTCTTCAAATTCGGCTAACCATACTTCCTTGAGTCAATACTTATTTAGTATTTTGAAGAGTTCATGCATTATTATTACTTCTTTCCGCCCGCATGGCGTAGGCACTTCCACAAGCTTCTCATTAGTAGGTACTGTTTCATTTTTGTCTTGTGATTAATTAATCATACTTTTGAATCTGACCCATTGACTTGCCTTTATCTGAATATTTTCAATTCCATTTCGTGATCTACTATTGTACGGTAGATGATATTCTATTAATATCTCAACCGCAATTTTATAATTTGTGGTATCGAGAGCTGACACGACCACAAAAGGCGTGATTATCATGTGATCATGTTAATAGTTTGATTAGAGGTTATCATAGTTTTCATTATAGCAGCTTTTTATAAATACATACTTGCTTATATACAGCAAGTCAGATTTATTAAAACCAGACCAATTAGTTTTGATCAATGGATTCAGTACAGTAAGGTATTTTAGCAAACACAGCCATCATCGGTTATGATCACTACGGTGTTATATTAGAGGTCCTTACTTCGGCAAGTCTTCTTGCACAAAAAGTTCGAGTCGTAAATCGATCGAAACCGGTTGCATTATGGCGACAAATAATAAAAAGTTATATTTGGAAGACTGCTTGATATTATTGGTAACAGATACTTTGCCACGGAATACACAATAAATAATGAATCGAAATAAAACAGCAGGAAGTCTAAGATGCAAGTTTTTTTGAAAATGAACTTATAATAGGAAAATTGATAACAGTGGTCATTAACTTGCTAGCATTTATAACAATACAGAAGCATTTATAACAATACAGACGGACAATAGACGCAGTAAGATCTTGTTTCGATTTCACAATAAATAGTAATAGACGACACAGATACGACCTTGGCATGGCTATGATTGAAGACGATAGGCATTGATATAATAAGTAATCAATTTGTGCGTACATCCCAAACTTGACGACATGAGTTTGCGATGAAACTGAACAATAAAAGATGTGACGACAGTCTCTTGTAGAATCCTTAAATTCATTGGTCTAGGCAGGGTTCAACTAATCTTGTACTGTATCTTTAACAAATATGGCACAAGCGAAAATGATCAAATTAAATAAAGTTGGTGAGGGAAAACTTCTGATGTCCATGAATTCTAATATCTCTCTATGAAAACTTTAATAAAGCCAAAGTTAAGTCTGATATAGTAAATGATAGAAGTCTGACATATCATCTCGTTAACCGATTCGTTGCGGCGATCGTTTTCGAAAACTTCTAGCTGTGGCGGCGAACAAATATTTTAGATTTTCCATTTTTTTTAGAATTAAATCGAATTAGTTAGTGAGCGATCGCGATGAGTGCTATTATTTACATATTTGTTATTTATTAGAAAGTATTATTCGACAATATGATTTAAAACCCACACAGTAAAAAAGTGTGCCATCCACAAGTTATAAAGGTTGTCAACCCTTAAAAAACTCAAATTCACAAAATATCCAGAAACGAAGTTTGTAGGCATGAACTACTTGCAAAATAATGAATATGCACTGGATAAATCTTCCAAAATGCAATTTGAGCTAGTTATAATAATTTAAATGACACGACCCACGTGTCATACGCCACCCAGAAAAAAATATCGATGGCACGCCTGGCGTGCCATCCGCAATGAATCGGTTAATTCTAGAATAAACTAGCCGAAACGAGTAGTCGTAGCGGAACGTTGTTAAATGACCTAGTAATTCTACTAACTATCTGTAACTACGATCTACAACTTAGCCGGTTATTGCTGAACGTGACTTTACCTTACACAAATAGTAGTTTACAGGTGTTGAAACATATTTATGACTTGAAGACGACCAACTTAGGACAAATACCAATAGTAAAGAGAGTCGCAAAAGAAGCATTTGTAATTGATGAGTAGAACCGTAGAAGAAACAATTATTTTTTACTTGCAAGAGCTTTTTGAAGTATAAATCATTGCAGTAAGGTAAATGTAAGGCAAAGTGCAAGGTAGAATTATCGCGCGATGCAAAACGTGATGTTTTCACGGGGATCAAGGCGACACTTAACCCTATTTTTTTAGGGTCATCATATCGCCTGCGAGAGTCGTCTCGCAGGCGATATGATGACCCTAAAAAAATTAGTAAGATAAAAATTAACTGATATAATTTTAATATGTTAAATGGGAATGATAAGAAGACACGAATCTATTAAATTTAGTAACGTGACAAGACAACTTATCACACCAGTCCGATTTAGCTAAGACTTGATTAAAATGGCTTCTTTGAAAACTGGCATAAAACACTTTATAAATAAACATAACATTAACAGTCCACCAGTTCTCGCCAGTCGGTCGGCGGTAAGTTACTGTATCAAATATTTCCAAACTACGAGCAAGCAGAACAGGTATTATTGCACTTTTGTAAACAACGATAAGAAGTTAAAGTAAAGCTACTTTTGATAACATTTGTTTACCTTGACGATGCTTAAGGAAAAGTTAAAGGATATAAGATTATAGTCAGGGAATAATATTAGAATATCGATACAGGAAGTCACGAAGCATTCAAATCAGAAACGCGGTAGCCTAATCAGAGGCTGGAAGTAAACAAAAATGACAAAACAAAATAGAAATAGAATGGCATAGGCACTAAAGTGACCCTGTTCGGACTAGGCGATAGTAATATCCGAGACCAGGAAAAGAGAGGAGGCGGCAAAACTGAAGCAAGGACAACTACCTGTTTTGAATGTTACTAAGCTGAATATACATATTGCAGTAAGATAAGGAAGTTTTGACACTTATCATAAGGCGTGAAAGTGCATTTTGTCACGTGCAGAGGTTGCAGAGAAAGATCTGGAAATATTTTCCAGGTCTTCCTCTGCAGTTTCCATTAATAACATCCATAGGCTTTAACGGAACAATAGATACAAATCCGGAATAGCCTTGACAAGCTAAGACAATAGTTTCAATAAATAGCAGGTGTCAGATTTCTTCATGTACATAAATATTTATTTCAACTAGCCTGATAGCTAAATGCATTGCAATTTGACACTGCAATGACATTTACAATAGTACTACAAGGTCTCGTTTTAATCGGGATGTAATTGTAGGTACAATTAAAATATAAAATACGTTTTATTACCACGTGTATAAATATACACTGAACAAATTCGGGACAAGACGCAGCTGATGTAACAATGCGTTGGATATCGTCATGACTTTTGAACGTTTCGAAATCACTTTAAAAATATATTGCACTTTTAACGAAACAGAAATTCTTATCTTTTCTTGATGCCGTCGAAGTCAGTAGATCGTAAAAGACAAAATGTCCCTAGAATACAATCTCAAGGACAATGACAATAATAATTCTTATAGTATTCATTTGTATTTTATGCATCTGCAGCTGGTAAAGAGCGGTGAACTAACAATACTTGACAAGGTGATGACGATGACGTATGAATGCAGCTTAGTGATAAATAGTTTTAAAGACTAAAGAGACAGTAATAATGATTCGTTAAACACATAAGTGCTGCTAAATTGGTCTTGCATGCCAGCCATTTTGTAGGAGACCTGGACTTGTGGACATATGGCCTAATTAAGAACGACTGATAACAAAGTCACTTTTGGATAAACAAGTTGCTTATACTTTTGTATCTACTTACAAATAACGACTTTGAACCACATCAAATAATAGCCTTATTAGTAGGTTTTAATGATTCATACTCAATAATCAAAATAATTGCACTTCCCTATAAAAATCAATCTATCTTACAATGGCTATATTTCAAAAGTACAGGCCGCTGGACAATAATTAAGAACGCAAAAAATAAATGTCCTCAATTTTGAATTTCAAAAAGAAATAGCACATTTTTTGATTTCCCGCCTATAAATTGGTTTACTTTCTCCTACGTTTTTTCAGTCAAAAGTGCATACTTTATTATTTCAAAATCGAATGGGTAAAAAGGAAAGTTGTGATCCTTCAACCCGAAAAACGATTATGGCACTGTATGAAAGAAACTGGATTGGTTTACTTTCTTTCTTTTCTTTCTTTCTTTCTTTCTATGAACGTAATTGGTCGTATAAAAAGATAGCTGATCATAATAGTGCTCCAAAACTAAGGGTTATAACGCTGTAAATCACGTCAAGAAATTCAACATTACCAATAATGTTCTTCGAAAACCTAAATCTAGAAATACGACACCGTGTGAAGATGCTTTGACTGTTCGTTCAGCGAAGACTGATCCATTTAAGGGTTCTGAAATTATAAGAAGGGAAATTTTTGGCAATGGAGGACTATCAGCGCGTACAGTACGAATACGCTTAACGGATGCAAAGTTATTTGGAAGAATCGCCCGGACAGTACCACTTCTCAATGGAAAAATATATTATTTTTGACGAAACGAAGATAAACAGACTAGGTTCTGACGGTAAACAGTATGGGCTAAGCAGGCATTGGATCTTAAGTTCACGAAAAAAGTAGTAAAGCATGGGGGTGGAAACATAAGAGTTTGGGGATGTTTCTCAGGGCATGGTGTTGGGCCAGTTAAAAAGATTGAAGGTATTTTAGACAAATTTCAATACAGGCAAATAGTGGAGGAGGCTATGCTTCCTTATGCTGTGGAGACGTTGCCTGTAGTTTAGACTGATAACGACCCCAAACACACTGCTCATTCAGTGAAATAGTTTCTTAGTGATGAACAGCCCAGATCTTAATCCGATCTAAAATCTATGGGGAGAAGTAGAGTGTGGCTGCTAAAAGGGCAAGTCATTTTAATGAACTGTATGATGCCTTTGTCGAAACTCGGAGCACTATTTCTGTTGAAACCTGTAATACAAGGTGTAACCAACTTTTACTATGGGACCAAACCTGAAATAGCGAAAAAAAAATCAGCTGCTCACTACATTTATGTTCGCATAAAGCCGGATTCACATTACCGTGTCGTGTCGTGCCGTGACGCCTTCTGACGCAGTGTTAGCCAATCAAAACTAGTTGTAATTTGACGTAGTCCTGAACAGATTCGTTTGATTGGTGTATCCCGCGTCACGACACAACACGACACAGTAATGTGTCGGTGGCTTAATTCGTCAAAATGTAGGGAACAGCTGATTTTTTTTCGCGATTTCAGGTTTGGTCCCATAGTAAAAGTTGTTAATAATGATAAGTACATTTCCCCCTTAAGAGGTTGTGCGTTATTTATGTTACATCTTGTATATTTCATAAATTCCATGCCCGTCGCTGCAGAGGAATTATTACAAGCAAGGGTCATCCTACAAAATATTAATGCATAGTTTTGTAAGTAGTGGTAAAGCCTATTTAATAAGTATTGTAAATTTCATTAAATAAGCTCTGATATTGTTTAATAATATTAAAGTCATTTTAAGCGTTCCTAATTATCTGGACCATATATAATATATTAATAGAAGTCTAACTATTTTGCGTATCTTGTATGTAGTAGGTATTAATATATATATATATTAAAAGCCTGTGATGTCCCACTGTAGGGCAAAGGCCTCCCTACTCTCTTTCCACTTCTCTCTGTTTAAAGCTGCTAAGCAGCAGTTCTTGTTGAAGGAGTCCAGCTCATCCCGCCATCTCCGACTGGGGCTCCGCGATGTCGCCTGCCATCAAGAGGGACCCATTGGGTCGTAAGTTTGGCCCGTTGGTCGTCTGACATACGGCAGATGTGTCCAGCCCAATTCCAGTATGTATTATTGAAGCCTATTAAAATGAATGTTTAACCATGTTGTTAAAATTTATTATCAGTAAATTAATACAAAAATAACAGCAATTTGTTTATCGAAAAGTGACTCACTATCAGTCGTTCCTAATTATATGTCCACAACTGTAAGGCTAATTTTCAATGCATAATATTATGACGCAGTTAAAAATTAGAAGAGAAGTTGATTGACTCGCCTTGGGCGCGTGTAACAAAAAAGTTGCTTGACGGGTCTCAACTGTGGAGTGTCAGTTGCATAATTTGATAATGGACTTACTTGAATGTCGGTTTAACTGTTTTGGGGGCTTGGCTTTCAAAGTTTTGTCTGGCTTGAGAGTTCCATTGTAGTTAAGAGCAATATCGTAAAATACTCCATTCAAATTTTATGACGTAGTTTTGATTATTTTACGTTCATTATTTTAAACTCTTTGTAAATCCAATGCATCAGGGTTTTTGACCTACCATAATTATGTTGCTTACTGCATTATATAGTCTTGCCACGTGTTGCGCATTTGCCAGACGGCCTGATTTCTGAATTAATTAATGTTGATTTTAGTCTTGAACGTTTGGCGCACATCGTCTGGCATTAACTTAATGCTTATTATTCATCTAAGCACCCGTCGCGTCGTCAGGTAGTTTTATGTGGATGTGACATCTTAATGTCACATCCACATAAAACTGAACAAAACGCCATTGTTTTGGTAATTTACTAAAGGAGATCGCATTATAACTTGAATTTGCTTTTACAATCAAATGGAAAATATGTTTGGCTATAATCGTGGCAATAATTATGTTTATAGACGTTGAAACCAACAATGTCCTGTTAATGTAAAGGTAGCCTCAAATTTTGTTGTTGTTTGTTCCTAAGGTTTCCCAAATTACGATTGGAATTTACATAATATTACGTCGTAAACAAAATAGTTACGAAGCCTCTGGTATGCGTTTATATAATGGTTACCAAACTATGAGATCGGCTAAGTACAGAAGACCTATTTGCTAAACTAAGCTGTAAATGTGTCCACATATATTTTTGTGGATATAATATCGAATATAAATATTGCAACAAGGTCTTTTGCTATTCGAAATCCCTTATCATCGACAAAGACACTATGACATGCTATATTCTTATTAATTCAATAATGCAGAAACTTTAATCTGATTTAACATAAACATAACATAACATCACGCCTTGTTCCCCTAAGGGTTATACAGAGGTGTACCTATAGTACGTAATCTGATTTAGTCATCACAGAAACTAAAATCCTAATTAATATTAAACAAACGCACGATTCGTAAGCGTAACGTGCAAATGTAATCAGACGAAGCCACACCATATCGCCACACATTCTATTTGACCAATCAGAAAGCACCAACGTGACGATGGAGGTGTGTTTTGGCGTAACGTTAACCCGACTATGAATACTCGTATTGAGTTAAACTGACGTCATTAATGTATTTCAGGATCGTGACACCAAATACATATGCATCCTTATACAATAATAATAGTCCTCCATACCGAATTTCGGCCATGGCGGCCAGTCTCAGCGGAGATTAGCCATCCCCGCGGGAGATAGCCTCTGTCGCAGATAATTTATCGTCGTAGGCTACCTCATACATTTCGAAAGAAAGAAACTCGAAGACTCTTTGAAAACGGATTAATGGTCCTTGGAACACACAGGAGATTTCCATCTTGACATACTCCATCAGTTTTTATCCCTTATAGAGGAAGACCTATTTGTGAAGGAAAATCATTTAGAATTTTTAACAGAGAAAATAATTATATTTTCTCGGAAAAAATATGCAAGTCATGTAGCCATGGAAGTCATCTGCCCTTGACACAATGCCTGAATTGCGTTGCAAACGCCCTGACGTCATGTTTACGATAAGTTGATCTGATGATGGATAAGATAGAAGAATTCAGTTGAATGTCTTGTTATTTTGACTGATTTGATGTGATTTGGTGACAACGAATTTTTTTAGACAGTGACTAACTACATGCGGCAATATTTGTGAAAATAGCGTCCGCTATAAAAATATCTCAATACAGACAGTAGAAGATAATTATGTTTTCCTTAACTGTAAGGTTTACTTCCGAAAACCTGTTGTGGCATATATACATTATATACCTAGTTAAAAAACCTATAAACAGGTAGAACATTTCAACCGCAAACGGTAAACCGTCATGAAAATCATGACAGTCTTCTCATTTATAGGAACCCATAAAATTAATGGCAGTAATAAAAAGCATGAAACCTCTTTAAACGATTTCGAGGTCATTCATGATAATGATAAAAAGGACGCCATTCCATTATACGGAGCAAAATCTAGTTGCAATTTAAGTGTTTTACAGGAAAAACAACAATTTAAATTAATGTGTTTCTTGGCGATAACTACTGCAGTTTGCATGCCAGAAATATTGTCTACTTATAATATGCTTAAATGATAAGGTCTGTTTATTTGGATTATGTAATCTGGTAAATCCGCAATTCAACTTCGTTTGTAGCCTTTTTTTCCAAAGATAAATTAACTTCTGTTCCCAACAATACTCCTAGCAACGAAAAGCAAGATACATGCACTCATGCAGTAGGAATTTCACAAAGAATAGCAGACTCTAATACAGACTCTAGATTCTCCAATAAATTAATATGTTTTAGAGCAAATAAGCGTTGGCTTAGAGATCATTATTTTTAGTAAGATCATGCATAGCGTGATCCGAGATTTCTATTACAAAATTCTCAGTTATTAGCTCCACTTGGAACTCTGCCAGCTGAAGTGCAATATACCCTTGTCACCTTGAAAATTGCTGACGTTTCTTGTGAATCATTACGGTCTCCATCGACATCATCAATTTCACCATTATTTCCTTGGGGATTAAGAGTAGAATGGTGTGCTATTTCATCCCAAGTTACGTCAATTACTCCAAGGTTATCCCGTTTCAATCTCTGTTTATACTCGTAGTATCATTTCGCATTTATTATTAAACTAGCGAGGTTTCCTCGTGATGTTTTCTTTCACGTCCGAGTGCGTAATAAATATAAATGTTACAAGTTTTTTAAATATGGTAAATTTCCATTAGGCACCGGATTTTCGTGACCATTAATTTTCTTTAGTCAAAGATCAAATTGGAGCAATTTTAACGGTTTGTTCTTGATATGTGTAGTATTGTCAAATAAACTGTTATTATAATGTTCATACTATTATAGATTAGCATGACAAGTACTTAACAAAGCACGATTAAAATATTAAAAAGAAAACTGAATTTAAACCAGACATTTTAGAGTATATCACAGTCCGACGCCCTTGAAAAATGCAGAGACTGTTTCAATTCATAGGTTACAGAGTATATTGATATTTTATTGCTAACATTAAAAAAGCCAATGTTATTTATTTAATACCAGTTAAAGGGTAGATAAAACTGGTTTTTAACCTGTTATTACTGGTAAATTGAATCAAGTTTATTATGCTGAACATGGTAGAAAAAGAGACTCGATGCAATGGTGACAGGTGATAGTCAATGCTGCAGAACGTTTGGCTTTTACAAAGCATAATTTGGATACAATGGCTGCTGGCAGTTTTGATATTGTAGCAGACAAGAAGACGGATTGGTTCTTTCTGGTTTTGTTTTAAATAGTGATTACCCATTACCCATTATAGGCACGTTTCTCAATGAGGGAGTATCAATCTCATTCAAATTGGCGCGTTCTCCATTTCAAAACGAGATCTTTTACCTACAGAAGTAATTAGCGATAGTTTACTATCGGTACTATCTCCTCAGATACGGATGCGAAATTGAAACGTGATGCATCCAGATATCCACGCCTGTGTCACGTGGGAACCTTGATTTTGTCGGGTTATTTCGGGCCTCTCGTCTAAACGGCAACCGATTTAGTACTAAACCTCTGCCAGTAGTATTTATAAAGATCGGTGGCTCTTGCCGCATTCTTTACTAGAAAATCTTTGTTGATGGCACGTTTTCCTGGTTTCCTTACCAACTAACGATAAGTGAGAAACTCCATGATTGGACTTCGTAAGGCATGTTGCACAAGTTCGGGTCGGCATGATTCGGCACAGCCGGGCGCCAATATACAGGATCAAATTAAATTCGGTAGCGAAACTCCGCAGACGTGATACACATAACAATACATTCGATTTTGCCCCCCGACCTGTGCCAAATCATCCGACCCGCTCCGACGGTTGCTCGAGCCAGTCCGCGTCGCAGAGCCTGTAGCTTTATATTCGTCCCTAAATAATCAACAATCCGATCCAGCCTGTCCCTTGCTGTCCTCTCTCAGCGACGCCCTAAGCCGAGGTTCGTACCCCACAGGGGATGTCCTTAGCGAGTGGTC
This sequence comes from Fissipunctia ypsillon, assembly GCA_947568875.1. NCBI lineage: Eukaryota > Metazoa > Arthropoda > Insecta > Lepidoptera > Noctuidae > Fissipunctia > Fissipunctia ypsillon. Next base: position 11,190,600 of record OX387662.1, read on the forward strand.
GCTTAGTTTTTAAGTTTCTATGACCTGGCTGGAGGCCTTAATTTATTGAGGCACCCACAGGAAAGTCCGTTTAAGCAGCCGACAACCTTCTAGGTTGACCTGCGAGATGCCATTTCCCAAAAACAAAAAAAGATTAAGATACCACTGACATGCGTCCTACTGTATGAGTACTTCAATAAATTGTCGAGGACGTTTCTGGTCTTATCTCTCATCCCCAATACCGTTCCTTCCGTTACTGACATGTAGGTCACATTCAATAGCAATGTTCACGTGGCTATGTATGAGTAATTACTTCAAACACAGTTATCTATTTGTTACAAATAATACCTAAGGTAGGGACCTCAGTCAATAAGTGCAGGGATTAGGTTACCTATATAATTTTTTGATGTAAGTATGGAACAGATAAAATATTATTTGTTTTTAGTATTAAATCAATGTAAACATGGAAAAATATGAATAAATAGCTTTTTCCAGCGGCTTCGCCCTCATGGATGTCAGAAATTATCCCACGGAAACGTACTACCGCCGGGATAAAAAGTATCCTATGTGTTAATCTAGGTTATAAACTATTACATGTGTGCAAAATTTCATCCAAATCTGTCCAGCTGTTCTTGCCTGATTGAGTAACAAACATATAAGTATCTAAACATCCAACCAAACATACAAGTTAGGTCAGGTCAGGTTAGGTATTGCTAGCTTTTGCCCGCGGCTTCGCCCGCGTGGAGTTCGGAAATTATCCCACGCCAACGTACTTCCGAGACAAAATGTGTCCTATGTCCTAACCCAGGTCATGATCTACCTATGTGCCAAATTTCATTCAAATCCGTTCAGTCGTTTTAGCGTGAAAGCGTTACAAACAAACAAACTCACTTTCGCATTTATAATATTATATATTAGTAAAGATTATAATAGGATTCCTAATGCACGAATTTTTAATATTGAATCGTTTAATAATTTGAAGCAATAGGTTTTAAGTTTATTTTCTGCATAATATATTGCACTATGTGCACATAGCACATCTCTACAATAAATTAAATGAATCAATATTTTGGCAACCATTTTTCATTTTAGATGTTCCTGATAATCTGGAAAAAGGTGTATTGCTTGGAATTGCCCTACATATATTGCATGACTGATCAATCGATTCATCAATACACGATTGGCAATAAACGATAACTCACATAATTATAGAAGATTTTAAAAGCAAATCAATGCAAAACTCACCTATCTCTAATATGCGTAATTAACCGGCTGTTTTGTGGTATTTACATCTCGATACGGCAATTCAAATTCAAATATTTTTACTTAGACCTTATCTGTCATTCTTAAAGGAATGCGTTCCTGACACCTGTCAGTCGGACAATTTCTAGTTGAAATAAGGATCAAATTCGCAAAACACATATTCGTTAGTATGAAACTGGCAGGTGTCAAGAACGCATTCTCATGAAGGACCGTAAATGAAATCATATTTTATTAAATGTAGCTATCTTTCTGTCACTGTTAAAGGGGATCGGAAACCAAAAAAAAGGCCGTAGGGATTTATTTATTTATTAAAACTTTTCACACTCAAAAAAAGCACAAAGGCGGACTTAATGCCATAGGCATTTTCATTAGGATTTCAAAAATAAGTTTACTATCCTTTTCTTTATGTATTGGAAATTGTATTTTACCACGGATATCTATGTATTTTACTAATATTACGTGAGACGTGTGACCCCACGCAAGGCTAAAAAAATACAGTCACTATGAGAAAATAAGGATTTCAGTCAAGTGGTAAGGGCGGGATAATAAAAAATAATTAGAATGAAGTCCATCAGACATATTATCTCTGGTTGTTCTCGTCTGGCTAACGGCGAGTACTTGCACAGGCATAACCAAGTGGCCAGGATTATTCACCAGCAACTTGCTTTGAAATACAAACTTGTGGACTCTGAGGTACCGTATTACAAGTATGTGCCCGACCCAGTTCTTGAAAATGACCATGCCACGTTGTACTGGGATCGGTCTATCATCACTGACAGGACTATTGTCGCCAATAAGCCTGATATAGTGGTGATAGATCGATTAGCGCGCCGCGCAATGATAATCGATGTTACCATTCCGCATGACGAGAACCTCGTGAAAGCTGAGAAAGAGAAACAAATAAAATATCTCGACTTAGCACACGAGGTTGTTGACATGTGGAATGTGACCTCGGCTGTCATTGTGCCGATTGTCGTAACGGCCAATGGCCTGATGGCCGAAAGCCTCGACCAACATCTCTCGAGGCTGTCGTTAGGCGGTTGGATCAAGAGCCTGATCCAGAAGGCAGTACTCCTCGATACGGCTCGTATTGTGAGGAGGTTCCTGTCTCTGCAGCCCTAACCACCGGTAGCTTGGACCCTGCTCCCGATACCGGTGGAATTCTATTTTTTATATTTTTAAATGTTTTTTTTTATATTTTGTATTTTAAGAAATATTTAAAAATGTAATTATATAAGAAACAAAAATTAATAAACGAAATTAGAATGAGAAAAACAACACTTTCTACATTTACACAACTTGACCCAATAATTGTAGACAAAACCATAGCATCAAAATTTCTTTATACCTTCCGGAATAAATTCTGTAAATGATGGTGAAAACTGCATCAATATCCGTGGCATAGTTTAGAAGAACAACGCGGTCACACAGACAGACAAGAAACATGACTTTAATTTATAATATGTAGGTATAGATATAGATGCGAAACATATCACAGTGGGCCGCACGCGTCCGAAGGTCAGACAAAAACATAATAAACCATAGTAGCGCCAATTAAAAAAAATTGAATGACGATTCGACTCGACTCGACACGGTTAGTATTGACACAGCCAAACGTCCTTATTTCTTCTGCCAAACTGGATTTTAACTAAACGTTTCGTGAATACGGAAGTATTAGGTGTGTTTGAAAACAAATTGATTGTACCTACTGTTATTTTAGTGTTTTTTTGTGAATGAAGATGTTTCGTTAGTTTTACGATTTTAATTTAACATTAGACTGTTTAGACAAGGAGCTCGTGGCTAAGTAATAACAGCCGCACGGGTCGATCCATCAGGTTAAGCTACGCTTGCCGGGGTTGTCCGTGGATGGGTGACCATCTTTACATACCGAGACTCCTCCGTGCCTCGGAAAGCACGTTAAGCCGTTGGTCCCGGCTGTCATTCGTAGATCTTTGACGGTCGTTACGGGTCGTCAGAAGCCCGAAAGTCTGACAACCAGTCTTACCAAGGTGTGGTATCGTAAGGTATTACCCAGTTACTGGGTTGTGGAGGTCAGATAGGCAGTCGCTCCATGTAAAATACTGGTATTCAGCTGCATCCGGTTAGACTGGAAGCCGACCACAACATAGTTGGGAAAAGGCTAGGCAGATTGATTGATTGTTTAGACAAACATCTTGCTTATTAAAATCGACATTTATATGAAAAGCAAATGACGTATGTAATTGCGGTAAATGCTTATGGTGTAGATATTAGTTCCTGGGCTTAACTAACAACACATATTATACATATTAACTATACAAGGTGTAACTTAAATAACGCACAACCTCTTAAGGGGTCATTGTACTCATCATTATGAACAACTTTTACTATGGGACCAAGCCTGAAATCGCGTAAAAAATCTGCTGTTCCCTACATTTTGACGACATATTATGCGAACATAAATGTAAGGAACAGCCGATTTTTTTTCGCGATTTCTTTCCGAGAGCATTATGCACAAGTTACTATAAAAAATACTCAAATCGCTATAGGTGTGCCTATAATATTTGAAGAGTTCCCTCGATTTCTCCAGGATCCCATCAAACAAAAAAAAATAATTTTTCAAATCGGTCTAGCCGTCTTCGAGTAATCGGGGAACACATAAAAGATTCCGACGAACTGAGAACCTCCTCCTTTTTTGAAGTCTGTTAAAAAGTAGGAATTTTACATAGGGTGACACAATGGGTGGTCTTCTTTTAAAGACAACTTTGGGTGGATTTAAAGGGAGAAGGAGAGACCAACCTTGTTGCTTATATCTATGGAGACCACCAACACTACCAGACTATCCATAGTGACAATGTGAAAAAGCATATTTATGAGGTAAAAGGCCATTTTAATTACCGCTATTCAATGATCGTACTAACACTTACGTCATTCGTGAGAATATTTGATTATTTGTACAAATGACACTGCAATTTATGTGTTTAATTATTTATCAGTACATTACGTACTCAACTATCATGTTATGAGACACAATTAAATTTCTATTGTTACCCAAACGAATCAGCTTGCGTACCCCGACCCTAATTGCGTAACACACTATCAATCACAATCTGAATGATTTTGAAGCAAATTGCTAATCCATTGCTTCATGTTCGAAAATTTGTCAACAACGTAAATAATGCAATGAATGTTGTTGAACTGTCAAAATGAAACCGATTCTTACTGTAAGTGTGTTACGCAATTGCCCCTCGGGTGAGGGAATAAGTGGATGGGAATGGAATCCACCTCTGAAAATATGAATTATGAAACATTTATGATCAGTTTCTGAATTGAGAACTTGTCAAAGTCTACTTTGGGATTAGGTAAGGTGACGCTCGCGAAAACAAAATCTTAATTCAGTTATCTATACATCTATGTATACAAGGTGTAATTATAAACAGTGTTTATCTCTTAAGGGGTCATTGTACTCATCATTATGAACAACTTTTACTATGGGACCCAATCTGAAATCGCGAAAAAAACAGCTTTTTCCCACATTTATATTCGCTTAATTCGTCAAAATGTAGGAAACACCAGATTTTTTTTTCGAGATTTCGGGTTTGGTCCCATAATAAAAGTTGTTCATAATTATGTGTGCAATGACCCCTTAAGAGGTTAACGGTGATTAAAATTACACCTTGTATAAAATTATAAATTAAATTCGCTTTTTGTGTCTGTCTATGTGACCGCGTTGTTCTTCTCTTATAATACGCAACGGATTTTGATGCGGTTTTCATCATTTAGAGAATTTATTCCATAAGGTTTATGTGTATAGCATAATCAGCTTATAATGTTCCCACTGCTGGGACACAGGCCTCCTCTCTTCGAGAGGGAGTGGGTTGTAACTACCACGCGGCCCCAGTGCGGGTTGGTACATGTCACATGTCTTCGAATTTTTAGTTCTAGGACATGCCGGTTTCCTCACGATGTGTATGTTATGTTATGTGTATATCACATTAATATTAAACAACATAATAATAAAGAAATATTGATGTTATGTCAAGTCGTAAAATACGTGTGAAGCAGGGCCGGGTCGCTCGTATTTCAACGAAACTACAAAACATAATTCTAAAAACATGCTTAAAATCTTGACAGCAAATGAACCTATAATTTGATTTATGGAGAGATTTATGTTTGTCCCTACAGCAAAGGATGTAAAAACTATATAATTATGTATACAAGATTGATAACCGGTAAATCGATTTCGACAATAGACAGTCACAAGTCGGCCTCAACCTCAACCTTGTCTCTGCTCTTGACCTTGCGTAGGTACTGTCTTTGCCTCTATGCAGCTGTCCAGTAAATCTATTACGAGACTTGAGGGTTAGATAGCAATTTTTTAAAAAGCACTTTATTGACTTGGCTTTAAGATTGCTTGATATACACGATAAAACTGATTTTATCAACTCACCCTTCATGTACCTAACAACAACACTATCAGCGGTCATTGATCCAAAAAAAATATCATCAAATCTTTTTATTTTGTCGTGTTTAGATATCGATACCCATCACGTCTGCGGAGTTTTGCTAGCTAATTTAATTTGACCCTGTATAGATCGCGGGTCAATAGTCTAGTAGCGACCCGCCCCTGCCCCACACGGTTTTTACGTCTAGACATAACCTCGAGACTTCTTTATTTAGAAATAAGTTTAATATTAGTGTACCATACAGTATTTTTATTTCACGAAGCGACGCGCGCTTTACTTGTGGTTACCAAGTATACAAACACGCTGTGAATGTGTGTGTAAGCGCAGGAGTTCTCGGTATCGTCCGAGACAATGGCGAAGTCGGAGATGTCAGTGTGTGGTGCGTGTGTGTGTTATGTGCTGATGCTACTCGTCTTCACACACACATTCACTGCGTGCTTGTACACTTGGTTACCACAAGTCAAGCACACGTCGCTTCGTGAGATAAAAATACTATACCAAAACCTTTCGAAATAAATTCTCTAAAATATGATGAAAACCGCATCAAAATCCATTGCATAGTTTAGAAGAACAACGTGGTCACACAGGCAGATACGAAAAGCGACTTTATAATATGTATAGATATAGATAAAGATGAAGCAATAAAAACTTTTATGAAAATCTTCATTCCTCATCTTTAAGTCTTATTCCATTTAATTAGTATTCTTAGCCTTCATTCTTATTCATTGAAAGAACAAGGCCTATAAAAACATGTCCTTCTTGACTTCCTACAATTACTAGTTGTTTGCGTATCAAGTTCTGCGCCGTGTAAGTCATTATGTACAATTGAGAGTGCAATTGATCGCTAAACACTGTTTAACGCTACCTCTTGTTGCGCAGGAATTTCAAATGTCGCAGAATCAATTAGATGTACCACTATCATTGTTGAATGATAGTGGTAATTACATAGGCAGGATGTTCGGTCAATTAAAGTATAGGTATCAATGTACCAGAAATTACAATTAGTTTATAGGTTTTTGAACCGGAAAAGAATAATAATATTATAGAAGAGGTATGAAGGAACAGGGTGTAAAGTTTACTCATCTTCTATAGAAAATGGTGAATCCTCCGGCCAAACGGGTGTTGTGTCTGGTGAGCTATTGCCCGACAGTTGATGTCGATGTATATGTATTTACTAGTCACGCGGTAAATTCTGATTGCGCGATGCAGGATTTTGCGTGACGTCAGTGTGATGCGTATAGTTCGCATGTGTGGATGTAGATGCTGCCACAATTGTTAAGAGAAAAGATTCCAACGTATTATTTAATTCCTGAAAAATTACTAGGTACTAAAATCGTAGTTAGGAGACTACAATGGCTATTTATAAATTCAAAGGTTTTAAATGTCAACAATTTAAAAGTAATCGGCATTGCTGATCACTATTTAAAAAGTATAATTTACCTAAATAACTTACACGACGTGTATATTTTATGATACTATAAATTACCATTTAGTACCTGTGCAGTTAGTTCTTTGTTGGCAATTTACGAAAATAATGTAATGTCACAATACTCACAATATACAGGATCCTCTACTAAAGGATTTTCGAAACTGCAGCCCCGAGCGGACAAAATGGATGATGTCGCACTCGCAAGCCACATCTTGTTTAGATATTATCCATATGCCAAAATATAATTAGCAGTATGATGCAAATAAGGTGACTTCGTGACTATGTGTACGTGATTATTTACATACAAGTAAAGTATTTCAGATACTTATTTCTTATTTTTTTCTTTTTAAATTTAATTCTGTCAACGAACTGCGTTTACTCAGTTTTACTTACTTATTATGGGTAGGTTATGCACACAAAAGCAGGAATAGTGACTTTATATTTGGGACGCATGGGGAGCAGTGGTTTTTGGGAACTCAAGACTAAAATCGTATACATAGGAATGGATGACAAATGGGCAACTTGGTGAAAATCTCTTGGTTGGGTAGGTTCTGGCTCAAAATACGTGACGTCATATTTTTATTTGTTTAGGTAATAGGTATAGGTAATCTCGGTAATCTCTCATGCATAAGTCAGGTTCTAAAATTAGCGACGTTGACAGATATCCTCAAAGACAAACCACTATTGTGCTGAATACACAAGACCACATACAAGCAAAGCGTACCATAATTTAAAATATTGCTCAACCAATTTCTATGGCAGAGAGCCCATATCTTATTTTATACAATTTTAAAACGACATTTTCAAACAGTACAACAATGACGGAAACTATGGATCTGATAAGAACGATTGCGGTTAACGTGACAGGAAGACGGACTACAGCCAGACAATATTGTTGCTAAACTATGTTACTTCAGCTGCTTTAGTCTTCTAATGCAAAAAAAAATATTGTTATATACTTGTTTTACGCATCATGCAAAGAGGAAAACTACGATTTTGACCTAGAACAGAATTTCTAAATGGTAGGTACAACGTGAATCACTGGGAGTGAGTCCTATCTATTGATGAACGTTTTGATAGCATTATAGTATTTGGAAATGTCCCAAATCCATGATAGTCATTTAATACAGAGCTTATACCAACTAACTGCTTCTACCGCCAAATAAGATTTGCTGTCTTCCGGTTGGATTTAAAAGGATTAAAGATCAAGAAAAAAAAAAGGATTAAGATTAGAAGGATTATTCTGTGGCTCCGGGTACAGGCAGCTTTCAATTTCGCCTCTAAAGTTGGCATATTGGCAAACTATCAGCGGTAGGTAAGGAACATGGAATCACTTTCCATCGGTTCGGCCTACGATTGCTTTGCCAACTAGTAGCACAAAAGACGTGCTAAAGCTTCCTAACGAGATGATAGCGCGTAGACATTGATGTCACTATGATCAATGCCACGTCTAAAATAAAAGCAATAAAGCCCTGACGTTAAACGGTCAAGAACAAATGAAATTGAGAGCAAAACATTATCTGTCATAATAAAAGTTGACGATGTCAGTTGAATATATTAATATACTGTTTCTTCCAAGTCTGTGACGCTATTCTGATCACGATAGTAGTGAGAATGTGGCATGCATATCATAGATATCGGAAGGAATGTCTAGCAATAAGAAAGAGGGCACGCAATAGTTGAATTTTATTCATTTGTTTAGTCTGTGGTTTGGTGTTGTTCATTATTCAGAATAGTTTTTACCTAGATTTTTCATCAAGGCGATAGGTAGCATCATTTTTTCTGTCTTCAATTAAGTAATTGTTAATTAACAAAATGCATTACGTTTTCGTCTGTCTAGCCTAGTGGTTATGACAATTTCTTCTTTGACCGTACCTATATTGCATCAAACCTTTCATTTTCGCAATCCATTTTTAAGGTTCCGTAGTCAACAAGGAACCTTTATAGTTTCGCCAGGTCTGTCTGTCTGTCTATCTCTCTGTTTGTCTCTGTCACTAGAAAGCTGTAATTTGGCATGGAGTATTAATCACGCCGACAAAGTGGTAAAATAAAATTTTGAAAAATTTTTTGTACCTCCTTAGCACGTAAAGTCGGGATGATATTTTTTTTTTCTCGCCTATTCCATAGTGTGGTGTGGGGTATCGTTGGATAGGCCGTTCATAAATGTCGCGGGTCTGTGAAAACCATTTTTCGATTCAGGGATCCGTTTGATTAATATTAAGCTTTAAATTGCTAATTTGTTAAGAGTCAAGTGTCCCGCCCACACCAGCTAAATGGTTGCTTTTGAAATTATGTGAAAAAACTCACGGCAGTAGTATATAGGTATAACGAAATTAAAATTAAAAGTAAAACCATCATAGCTAAGTACGCTTTACAAGTTAACGATTAATAGTCGACCAACTTACTTATGCAGTTGGAATGTATGGGAGAACATGTTTTTTAACTACAATGTGAAGTTTATTCTTGGGATAAATTCATCCCAACTACGGAACCCTTCATTGTGCGTGGTCCGACATGCACTTGGCCGGTTTTTTTTTATCATTGAAGTTTCGTAGGAACAGACATAAATTGATTATTCTAAGATTTGTGATTATTTAATTAACATATTTGTAATCGTTGTCTAAACATTACAGAGATAAGGCTGGAGACAATATGTCTGGTTATTATGTGTATTGATAAAGAGATATTATTTTGTTAGAAGTTGTTTGGGTTACAGCGCGCGCGAAATCAACAACCAGCATCTTTTTTTTTTTTTTTTTTTGATGGGAAATCATCAAGTGACTTCTCCCGCTCTGGGCGGAGCGGGAGGGCGTGTCAGACTTTTACTGACTAAAACCCACCCGTGTTCCTTGCCTGTGCCGGGGCCACGGTAACTCTTTCGAACATCCCGCAACCCCGGCTGAGCATCTTAATTTCTAAATAATACAATACCTACCTACTTATACAAATTACAATCGTAACTATGTTGGGGTCGGCTTCCAGTCTAACCAGATGCAGCTGAATACCAGCATTTTACATGGAGCGACTGCCTATCCGACCTCCAAGAATCGCTTTAGAGTACGACTTGAGAATTTTGAAGGATGCATTTCTTTATTTATTGTATCCCCAAGCTTTACTGTCTTAACGTAAACGTTAACGTGTTGTTAACCACGACAAGTCACGTGTTACTTGTCCGAGTGCATTGTAGTACCGTAGGCCGCCATGAACGTCAATGGTTATCATATCAATAACGTTTATGTAAATATTATACACAGTTTATTACAGTTAAATTGCTCATCTCTATATGAAGGCGTGGCGAATAAATATAAATAACAAAGATGATTGAATTAGTAATAATTGCCAAATGGACATATGGGCAAATATTGTCTCTCACTGGAAAGCGTGAACACAGTCGAGAGTGGTCGGCGCAAAGGCATAAGCAGAAATCAAATAAAATAAACAAAAGTTGGATAGGAAAAAAAGATGGTTTGTCAATTTTTCACTGTTGAGTGAAAAATCTGAGAGTTGTGGGTAAAAGGTGTCAGTCTATGTATGTAATCAGACCGTATAATTATTATTATTATCAGCCGTTTGTCTCACAGCAGGGCAAGTATCTTTTCCACTTATCCCTATATTCTGCTGTTTGTGGCTAATCTTTATGTAAAATGTCGAGTTCATCCTGTCAGACCATATAATATTTATTTATGATTACGCTTGATGTAGATCTTGAAAACAACTAACTAGTATTTTGCAATTACTGCTTTTAATACTGATAAGATAAGCACTGCAGACTGCCTCGTTGGTCTAATGGTCGCAAGCACTACTGCTGAGCATGAGGTACTGTTATTGGGTTTTTCTATCTGGAATTTCTCAGTAGCAGCCCGGAGTCTGGATTTGTGCCCGGTAGATGGCAATAGGCTCGCCCCCTATTACATGGGACTTAAACATAACTGGCGAAATGTGGGTGTACTATAGGTACACCTCTGCCTAACCCTTCGGGGAAGCAAGGCGTGATATTATGTTAAGATAAGCACTGACCTTGGTTCTAAGAAGTGGGTGTGTATTGACAGACATGTGATGTCATCAAAACCATGTGAACTTACAACTTACTATTTTTTAAGTGTCCTGTAAACTTCTTCCTACTTTTTGTTTTTAAAATATAATAATAATCATATGTATATATATGGCGTATAACATTAGGAGGTTCTTCTTTCAGGAGCTCTGAACAGCACTAGGTTGGACCCTGTTCCCGATACCAGTGAGCTACTACTTTTTATATTTTTTAATGTTTTCTCCGAAAATATATAAAAATGTAACTTATATGTCATTAAATGAAATAAAGGAAATACTGTGTATTAAATGGAATTATGCACTTAGTTTCGAAATAAAGTATTTGCAACTAAGTTCATGAACTTAGTTGCAAATACTTTAGACTTGTGGAATACTCTTTGTACCTATATCAAGCCAAGTATGTATTCCACAAGTCTTCTGCATGCAAAAACCTATTCTAAAAAACTTCCATAACATTTTAAAAATAAATATGTATTTTTTATTCATGTTTTATAAAGATAAAGAATAAAATGTCTATAGGCAATTATTACATAACTTACTATTTATAATATATATTAAATTAAAGGATTAGACTACTAATATATGGCAATACTAAGTCTTTGGCCAAACAACAAGCTCTACCCTTTTAAAAAAAAACCAACACAAAAATGTGTTCAATGACAGTATAGAAAATTGTGCTGTTTAACAACAACTTTGTGGTTTCTTACCACAATTAGGTATTTATTACAAGTTTTTACTTCTTACAACTTACAGTTATTTTATGACACTGAATATTGATGATGTTATTCAGTGTTGTCGTGATAAACAATAACAGCAATTTGATTATAATATTGCATAAAACAAACGATGGATGGATTGTGTGAGGAAGGAAAAGAAAGAGAAGAGGGTGTCGGTTGACAGGCGAGAATGTAAGAAGAGAATGTGTTGCGCCGACCCCAAGTAATATGGGACAAGGGCAGGAAGATGATAATTATTATAATGCAAACACAAAAAATTTGAACTATCAACTAAATATACCTGAATAGGCATTACAAAGCTGTAAGTATGGGTCATAGAATAGTCCAGATGGTAAAATTAGAACAGTATTTGGGCATATTATGGGACAACTAACAAATATAATAAAGACATGCATACATAACATGTTATGATGTTACATGCATACCGGACTCAAATATTAAGAGGTTTAAGAGGTTATCTTGATATAGATCTTTTTATGTTCCACTCATAAGGTTATTGGTAAAACTGTACAATACCGGACAGCGAAATAATGGGTTTTTGGGGTGGGGGGAGGGAGGGGGGGTGTTCCCTCCTCCCCAAACCCCCTCCCGAATCTAGGAAACGCATACTTTTGGAGATATTCAAGATTGAAATTTTGAGGTTAGGAATCAAAAAATCGTATATTTTATGCAACTTTGAGGGGTTTTATGGGAGAGGGGGTCACCCACAACCCTTTAGACCATCCCCCACAGTAGCAAATGTATACTTTCAGGTATTAAAAATGAAAGAAAAAATGGTTGTGTCGGGGAGCGCTCTACTATTGTATAAAAATATTTGTACACTGAAATTCAGTTTCTGGGTGGTTTAAAAAAAAAACCATAACCTAACCTAAATCTGTCCAAGTCGGGTGGCCTAAATTCAGTTTCTGGGTGGTTTAAAAAAAAATAACCATAACCTAAACTAAATCTGTCCAAGTCGGGGTGCCCTAAGTTTAGTTTCTGGGTGGTTTAAAAAAAAATAACCATAACCTAAATTAAATCTGTCCAAGTCGGGGTGCCCTAAGTTTAGTTTCTGGGTGGTTTAAAAAAAAATAACCATAACCTAAATTAAATCTGTCCAAGTCGGGGTGGCCTATATTTTGTATGCAATAAAAAGAGAGATGAGACATAATTTTCTTACTAAATAATAAGAGGTTGATAAATGAAACACTAAAATTATAATAAACAATTTATTATGTTGTAACATAAACATATGTTATAGCGGTCAACAATTCCTCAAAGGGATCTTTGAGGTTTATTCTAATATTTCTTCTCCATGAGTATTCCGCCAGCCAATCTGTAAAGTCTGACTTGTTATGTTGCTGGCGGAATACTTTTTTTAGGGGTCGCCATTGGCTTTCAATCCTTTGGGTGTGTGTCCCATCTGGTGCCACAAATCTATTTACAGGATCACTGTGGTTGACCCTTTTATGAATATATCCATGTTCAGGAAGTTTCTAAGGCGAACGAACAGTGACTGAAAATAACCGCGAAATGGCGCGAGAAATAAAGAGAACGAAAAAAAGTTTTTTTTCTTTTTCAGATATTATTATTTTAGCATTGGACAAGCTAAATTCACTTAATTATATATAATATGTCTTTTGACTACATTATTTGTCATTTTTAATGTAAATGTAAGTAAATTTGCGTTTTATTAAATATTTATTGTGGCTGTATGAAACCTTTATCATAAATACTACAAACAAGGTAAAAAATGAACGAAATCTGTCAAAATGGCGTCAAATATTACGAAAAATTATCGATTTTCATTATTTTTTTTCTCAAAAACTATATGTTTCCTAACATTGAAACTTTGCATACTTACGTTTTAGACATAAACCTTTTCAACAAAAAATTATGAGCTCAAAACTCGCTGTCCGGTATTGTACAGTTTAGCCAGGTTATTTAAGATTAATAGCGTTTTTTGCAGTTTTTGAGTACTAATAACAAGATTGGTCATAAAATTATAACCTCAAATTGATAATAGGAACCGACATGATAGAACTGTACCTAGCATTATAGTTAAAACACAGAATTAATTATACAACATGCCAAAGGACTGAATACTTATAGTTTTACATTAATGCTAGGTTAATTACAATAATATGACGAGCTAGGACACGGTAAAACTGAGCTAAAAGGGTACATACCTTCTATCTCGCCTTTGGTTTGGTGCTTCGTCATTGTAGACCCTATATCACATCAAAAGACACCAAAGATTAGATTACAGTTCAATTTTGAGGTTTTAATCATAAATTAAACTAATAAAACTGGCTTTTGTGGAAGATATTTTGATTATCAAATCTTGTTTTGGTTTTAATGACATTGACATCCATTTTTATAATGTTGCCTGTCTTGCCTTGTGGCCGTATACGTTTCGTTATGTTTCGCGCATTTGTAATCATCATTCTACATAGTATAGTTCTGCAAGTAATTTTAAAACTTTTCTGCAAATAATAAAATAATAATAACTAACATTAAAAAAAAACAAATAAATTATATATTTGGATTATTTCAAGAAATTAAATAAGTTTCTTATAATTTTTGTATGCCATGCAACTAAAGACACAAAACGTTTTGTTATTAGCTAAAACTACCATAATTTTTTACCTGTAAAGTACTGTCAAACCTGAAGCCAAGCCAGACATTTTTTATTTAGTTGTCATTTGGTTTTGATTGGAGAATAATGCGTGTTGAATAATGTTGACTTCATGATATGTTTAAAATTTTGAATCATTTTAGCGGGTAATTTTAACTTTCTTAATTAATTATTATAGTATATACTCGACTTTGATTGTTATAGTACCTAAATCCTGGCTTCTCTTTCAGATGGTGCCAAGAATGTGGAAATTGTGAAACATAAATAAACATTAAATATTTTTGGAGAGATTTAAAACAGAATAAATTACCATGTCGAACCCGGTAATAGAAAACGGTGTGCCCGAAGAACGGTAAGTTGTTAATTTGTTTAAAAGAGCCAAAACTTGAGAAGTTCTAAGTATCTAAATTCTTCGTTCGTCGTTTGAAATGTGTTCCACATTTCAAATACATTCTATTAATTATAATATGCTTACAACTAGCTAGCTATGCTTGTAACTAGGCACATAGTACATTATTTTCCGCTAAAACAGCTTGCGTTTTTAAGGTTGTTGGCTTGTTGCATCACTTCTATGTATGTTAGTATAAAAATAGTTTGGAAGCATGGTAATATTTAAAAATAAAAATATTCAGCAAGACGAATTACTTATTCCGAAGGTTTACAAATAAATGGCCAGCTAATTATGTGTTTCAAATTAATTTTCCACAAATCATAAATACAATATACAATCACTAACTAACTATAGAAATAAATATACAAAAACAATAGGACATTTAGGCTTCGAAGTATTCATCCGCATCACTGTCATCCAGAAATGTGCCCAGAAGTCTTCTGGGCAGTATTGCCATGTTGAATGGCAATGCTAATGTTTCAAATTCAATATTTGGAAAATAGTCAGCATTTATATGGCATAATAATCAGTGATAGGAATAGGTAGTGCTAATTTGCCTAAACTTCGAGGAAGAAAGTAACATAGAGTGGATAATACCTCCTCTAAAATCCCGGAATAATTTTAATGATGTTTAAATCCCGGGATTTAAAAACCACGAATTTTTTATCGGACTTTATTTGTAGTAGTAGTTACTAATTATTGATTTGAAAAATCATAACATTTTTTAGGGTTACACACACACACACACATTTATATATGTAATTTTTATGGTGTACATAGTAAGGAGTATTCTATCTATCTATAAATAAAGTCCAATAAATAATTTGTGGTTTTTAAATCCCAGGATTTTAGAGGAGGTTTTATCTACTCCATGTTACTTCCTTCCTCGAAGTTTAGGCAAATTAGCACTACCTATTCCTATCACTGATAATAATAAACACCCCAAATATTGTAGAAGGTTGAAATTACAAAATGCCTTGTGCTAATCTCCTTACTTACATTTCATTCATACTTTTTATGTAGGTAGGTACTCTGCTAATATGGGTTTGCTACCAATGATGTATTTATTACCTTTACAGCAATGTATGCCACAGTCTATAATTATATTTGTTCAATTATGTTTCAGTTCCACAACATATTACTTCCCAAAGACTGGTTCCAGTGCTACACTATGGCAGAGACTGAGTCTATTTGTCTCCATATACTGGAAGGCACTTATTGTGGTGTTGACTCCACTGGTACTGCTGCCTATCCCTATCTTGAACCATGATCCTGTAAGTAACATTTTTTTTCTCTTATTTAATCACTAACAAATTATTTACACACAATATACAAAGGAAACAAATATGTACAAAGACACAAAAAAAACTTTCTGTTGTATCTTAGAAATTAGAATACAAGAAAAATAAATAGAGATCTCTCTTTAATTATGTAAACTGTAAATTAATAAATAAATGCATTGGGGATGGGGAGCAACATTGCATTGGCATTCAAATATTTGTGATCACCTGCCATTGATCCAGCCTAACTGGCTTGCTAAGTAAACTGATCATGCTAAAACCTTGTATCAGCTCTCAGAAGTGGCGACTTACGGCCGAACCCAATAACCTATCTATCACCAGTTTTGGCATACGGGAGATAGAAAACCTATCTATCTATCTATGGTTTTAACATCCCAATAATCTACAAGAAATTATGGATCCTTACCAGCCTGATATAAGGATAGATAGAATTATACTGTCTACCATCAATAGCATTCTGTCTTTTACTGAGAATAGGTTATTGGGTTCGGCTGTTAACCAACAGACATACTACTTGTAATAATTATGAATCACGGTAATCTTTAACTTGGCATAATAATCTTGAAGTGGCACTCAAATTGAATACTTCTTACCACTCAACAAGGCAAGCTAAACACACTTCCTTTTTCACATAAACACTACCTGTCCTTGTCACTTAATTTAATTTGTGTTAATAAAGACAGGTGATAATAGGCTACACCAGATCAGCTCCAACACTATTTTGTCTATTTTATTTATAGCACAAAGAAATAGAGTCAGTCTCTTTCAAAATAATCAATTAAAACCTTTACTTTTCAGGCATACAGATGCATGTACGTCGTCCTAATAATGGCAATATACTGGGTGTTGGAGCTCCTTCCATTACCTGTCACATCCATGCTACCCATCGTCTTGTTCCCGACCATGGGTATCTTAGACTCAGACAAGACCTGTGCAGCATACATGAAGGAAACTAATATGATGTTCATGGGCGGTCTGATGATAGCCGCAGGAGTACAGCATTCGAAATTACCAAAGAGAGTTGCGTTATGGACTGTGCAAGTCGTTGGGTGCTCTCATAGGAGGTTTGTAACAATTTTTTAAGCAGTTTTAAGCTGGAAATTGTTTTTGACTTCGTTTGCGAACGACGGTCTCGTGATGCTCATCATTTATATGGACATGAAGTCGTAAACCGTCCATGCTCACTATGCACGTGACCGACGTCAGTGTAACACATTTTTCAGCTTTATGAGAAGTCTGCAATGGCGAAACCATGCGTAACATATTTTATTTACACTAGGCATTTCTCCTCGCGCCACGAAGCGCCGCTGTCAATCGCTCAGCCATTCCCAGTCCCAGCTATTTTGTTAAAAATTAGTCAATAATAGTTTTCCACACCCTAATATTTTCTTTTCTGTTCCAGATTGAATTTCGGCCTAACATTCGTGACTATGTTCATATCCATGTGGGTGTCGAACGCTGCTGCCACTACAATGATGGTGCCCATTGTTGAAGCCATATTAGAAGTATTAGAACAGGTAAATATTTTACAATTCCTTGTATGGATTCAAACAGAGTACCCACTGATATCTGGAAGGCTGATCACTGGGTCAGTCTGCGTTCCAATTTTACAATGGCAAACATGGCTCAAAGCAAGTCAAACCGGGAACTATTAAGCGCTTGTGATTGGTTGATCAAATAAAAAAAAACAACTATTGCTATTATCAGTTCACTTGAGAATAAGTATCCCAATATAAAAACATTAAATAAAAAGCTACTACTATGGGTTGTCTATGTATACAACGAATTCTGTTTCGTTTACATTACATATTTATGTTTAATTCGCAGCAAGGCCTCGGAGATGTATATACAAACAAGAAGAAGAATCCACCAGCTGAGAATGGCAAAGACAGCAAGGCGGTCGCTAAAACTGATGAAGAAGAGTAAGTAACCCTTTAATTTTGACAAATGACTTAGGCCAGCCACATATTGTTGGAATTCCGTTTTGAAAGCAGTAAATCCATTCATAATCTAGTAAAGTCTAGTAGTTATTTAGTAATAGTAGTAGACTATGAATGGATTTGCTGCTTTTGAAATGAAACCCTGAATGTATGTGGCCGGCCTTAATCAAGATGTCCTTAAATCAATGAAAATAAAGGATCACAAATAGTCGATTTATAGTTGAACTCAAACTTAGTTGTAGTTCATAAAATCTAGAAATCGAACGAATACACGTAATAATCGCGCTTCGCAACAAAATACAGCGTACACTCGTACAACACTCAGCGTAAATATGACACACTGAGCTTAGAAAGAGACGGTCACACAGGTATGAGTAAAGCTACGGTTTCCAAGAATCTAACAATTTAAATCTTTGCGGCTGTCATTTTGACAGCCGCAAAGATATAAATCGTTAGATTCTCCCTACCACGTCAAAAGATACTCGCGTATCTTTTTCGTTTCGACACCTCTGACACACAAAGACGCAGTGACTTGATTGTCATGGAAACGCTATTTAATAATCTGTGAGCTCACTCTTTTCAGTATGGACACTTTTTCGCGTGACTAAGTACGGTGAGGGCAAATCTAGCGATTTAAATCTTTAGGCAGCGGGGTTTGACTTTACGGTATCAAGAATGTTCTCTAGGAAAACACACCAACTTAGTTTCATAAACAACGTTTCAGTGACGTTATTCACCGTAAATTGCGGACACTATTTGGCAGCCACTCTTCTAGGAAACCGTTGCTAGACAACGCTCTACAAAGCCGTTTTTTTTCTGAAACGCGACGTGCCGTGTTAACCTTAACCGCTGAGTGCGAATCCGATCAGTGCCAATTTTCCGCAGAAAATAATGACATTTGACAGCCCTTAAACGTGGTTTATGTGCTGATCGCGTTCAGTTTCATTGGTGAAATTTGCCCTTAGTCTGTAATTTATTGGTTCAGGCTATGTGTACGGCTTGGTACTGTACTCCGTTTAATTCCCTATATGACATGGATTACAAGAAAAACTCTCATAATTTATGAAGAATATGAAATTGTCTCATTTCAGAGCCCCAATGCCGAGTGACATAACAATCTGCTACTACTTGAGTATAGCGTACGCTTCAACTCTGGGAGGCTGCGGTACCCTCGTCGGAACTGCCACTAACTCCGCCTTCAAAGGAATCTTTGATTCGTAAGTATAATTTTCTACATAGCAATAGGCTCGCCCCAGTCGCCCCCGTTTACATGGGACTTAAACATAACGGCCGAAATGTGAGTGTACGTACTATACACCTCTGCCCAGCACTTTAGGGATTACATGCGTGATGTTATGTTGTGTTAATGTCTATATTCAATCTTTCTAGTCTGTAATTTGTTGACTAATACTTCATAGTCTTCTATCAGAGTCGAGTATTGCCATTTACTTCCAAAGAAGGAATAGAATATTTATTTTAAAAAAATGAAGTCGTTTAAAAAGACAGTAAAATGGGAAAAATATTCAAGGGTGCTCTAAAGATGTTGGGTATAGTAAGGATTGCCGAACAGCAGTAAAGTTCACCTAATATAATATGTATACGCGTGTGTGTTCGATAAAAATAATTATGTTTTTACTAAAACTACACAACTTTAACTTATTAAACTTCAAAAATTATGTTCGTGTGTAGATACGCCTTAAACCTTAATTATCACCCCTTAAAAAACTTAATTAGAACCCACTAAAAACTTAATTATCACCCCTAAAACTTAATTATCACCCCCTAAAAACTGAATTATCACCCCGTAAGATGAATGAATGAATAAATGAAATGCACCGACCCCAGCGTGGTTTAACCAGACTCGATTACTCGAATGAACCCAAAAATTCACACTAGCCCCTATAGCCTCATGTGTCATGGGGCTACATAGGCCATTGCACATCAAGGAGTAGACTGGGGGGCGCGGTAATGGTAGGGAAGACGTGCCCTTAGGATATGGAAGGAGTCTACCGAGTATGCACCCTAGAGTAAACATAACTGAATTATCACCCCCGAAAAACTGATTTATCACCCCTTAAAACTGAATTATCTCCCCCTAAAAACTTAATTATGACCCCCTAAAAACTTAATTATCACCCCCTAAAAACTTAGATGAAAGCTTAATAAAAAATATGTAATGTTTTTCTTCCAGCGAATTCCCCGAATACGGAAGCTCAGTGAACTTCTTCTGGTTCATGGCGTACAGTACGCCCCCCATGCTGATTATGCAGATTCTTGTATGGGTAGCTCTCCAGGTCACCTTTATGGGCATGTTCAGGTATGTAACCCTTACAAATTGATGCACTGGTAATTGCCATCTTAATACATCACCCTTCAAAGCTGTCAAAAGTTACAGCAGTATTAAACCAACTGGTGAAACTACAGGCATGAAGTACTTATAAGTAATAGCGATGATGACTATTTTTTTTTCCGTCTGGTAGATTAGATACTAAACAATATTGGACACATATTTTTTTTCTTTTTTGACATCATCAAAAGATTACGGCGATACATTGAGTTAAAATGTGGCATGACGCCTAGCTAGATTTTATACTGAGTTGTGACGTAGCAGGCCACCACTCCCCAACTTTTATCTAAGTATTTTTTTTATTAATATGCTATAAAGCAAGAAATACGTGCCTAATATTTTTTTATTATCTGACTGATGGACTGAGGCATCATCCCTGTTGCTAACGCACAGGCGAGCCGCACCGGAACGCAAAAATCCTATTACATTTCTTTAGTACATTTTGTATGAACTATCGCACACTACATGTGGGCCGCACCGCGCTTTGTTTTGTATTGGAATGCGTTGCGCTGCGGCCCGATCCAGCAGTTATGGGCCTTAAAACGACATAAGTTTATTTATATAGGGCGAAAGCGACAGAGCAGCCCGCGCAATTCTAATTTTCATACGTTTTTTTTGCAATTTACTGGACAGTATTTTTTTTTTGTTTTTTTTTTTTTTCTTTTTTTAAAAAAAACGTTGCCCCACACTAGGAATTTCTCCTGTATCGTGGGTGCGTTTACAAACATAGAAACTCACAAACACAAACGCCCAGACCCGAAACAACTATTTGTAGATCATACAAATATTTGCTCCGTGCGGGAATCGAACCCGCGACACGCAGTGCAGCAGTCCAATCGCTCAGCCACTGCGCTAACCGTGCCGTCGTAGTATTAGGTTGTATGTTGATTAAAATAATATGATTCGCGACCGTAATAAATATGTAGGTATTTACAGAATAAAATTTTAATCATTAAAGTCATCATTACAACTCTCTAAAGCTTGCTTCCCACGGTGCGTGATATTGCGGACGGACGCGGACTAGCCCGCACCGACGCACCATGGGAAGAGTATCGTCCGTGGTAGCGCAGACACGTCCGTCGCGGTGCGTCCGATCCGCGGCGAGTCGGTAACTTCAAAGGTGCGGTGCAAGCTTCTCTTTCACTTTGCATTTTGGAATGACAAAATGGCTTGGAATTTCAAAACCCACACAGACTGACACGCACCGTTGGAAGAGCCTTGGGTGCGGTGCGTGGCTGTCCGTGGTTGTCGGCCGTGCGTGATAATCCGCAGAATCACGCACCGTGGGAAGCCAGCTTAAGACCATGTAATCCTATTGAATGACTATTTCATGATATCTTAACATTTGAGTGAGGATTATACTGATTCTAATTATTATAATTCTGCAACATACACCCAGACACTGAGCTCCAAATTGCAAAAATCAAAAGAAAATTTGAATTTCGCGGGTTACCTTACCTCTTCCCCTTAATACTAAGCTGTGTTCATTTGTCTTTTGCTATATTTCGGGTTGGCAGTTGGCATAGATTTAGCGACATCTGAAAGCAAATAATTGATATTATGATATTCATTTCTGCAGACCAAACAGCCCAGCCGCTAAAAAAGTAAATATGGCGTCGTCCGGATCATTGACTACAATGAAGGTCATCAAGGAACAGTACAGGAACCTAGGACCTATCACTTTCCACGAAAGGGTGAGTTAATAGTATTCAAAATTGTATACCAAAGTTTATTATTATACAGGAAATTAGCTAGCGAAACTCCGCAGACGGATATCGATATCTAAACATGATAAAACAAAAAAGGAATTAATTAGATGATGTTTTTGGGGCCATCAACCGCCGGTAGTGTAGTCGTTTAAAATATTAGTTTAAAAATCAGTTTTTTTTAATAAACTTCACGGAAGTGATGGGTATTGATATCTCATTCAAGTAATAACACTACCAGCGATCATTTTTTACCAAAAAAAAACCTCAAATCCATTTTATGTTTATTTTGTCGTGTTTAGATATCGATACCCATCATACCGACGGAGTTTCGCTAGCTAATTTAATTTGACCCTGTATAAGGCCAGTTTAATTTACTGGCAAAACTTTACAGTCAACAATATCGGCATTCAATAGCAATAACAACATAAAATAAAATCAAGGTACACCTCTGCCTAATCCTTCGAGGGTAAACAGGCGTGATGTTATGTACAATGCGTTTCAAATAAGAGTAGGATCGACTTAGCGCCATGTTGTGACGTCATAGCTGTCAAATCGAATAAATTGGGTAGGGTGAGCAAAATAAGATATTATTTAAATCACATTTATTTACGAATCATGAACGAAGAATTTTTAATCAGAATTTAGTTATTCAATTCCGCTCATGTCTGCATCATTGTTTGAGTGGTTATCGTCGTCGTCATCACCATCATCATCACTCCTGCTTTCCCCTGTAAAATAAAACATTGAATAATGTAGGTATTTAATATTTTATTTCACCAATTCCTATTTATAATAAAAATAGGCATTCTGTTACCTGTATATTAACAAAAGAAACAGTAACACTCCACAAGCACTCAGTCGCACGAAGAAGCACACCAACAACGACAAGATGGCGGCTGGCATCTTCTTTACTTTCTGGTGAATTGTTGCCAACAATGAAAGTAAGAAAGAAAGTAGTATATGTTTTTCTAAATTGATTGAAATGACTAATTTGTTGATGTTTTTTTCACTTTGATTTAACTAAGACTCGGTTAAACAAAAAAAAAAAAAAACGTTATTGATACGCAAATCAGTTTTCTTTGCAAACCGTACTTTTCAATCAACATTTGACAGATAGATGTCATTGACGTTCATATTCTTATTTGAATCGCATTGTACATCACGCCTGTTTAGGTACCCCCGTTTAGCGACCTCAGTATGATTGTTCTGTGCCTCGGAACAATGAGTAACTGATGTTTTATTTATTGTTCTGAGACAGCGACACGCCGGCGCCAGCTTGCGCTGAAAACTAGCGCTGTGGATGATTTCGTGTCTTCGTGCAAGGGCCACGGCATTATGCTGAGCGTTAGCCGTTTCGCGCGGTAGTGGCGCATATTTCCGTCTAGGTTTAATTTATTTTTTTTAGAATGTATACCCAATTGTTTTGTTTTATTAGGCTATGATAAATAACAGTTTTTTGTATGTGCGTCACCTTTACGTGAATAAACAGTTTTTCGGTCTTTCTTTCTTTTCAATAGCCATCACATCTGTGAAGTTTTGGCAATGAATAAAAAGTCCCTGTACAGTGCAAAGTCTTTGCCAATAAAAAAAAAAAAATGAAAATCACGAAAAACTCTGCTTCTTCGCCCCAAGACATTTTAATGAGATTAAACATGAAACATATACCTCTTCAGTTTTACATCAGAGTTTACAATTTCATAGTTAGGCTGTTGGTCTATTTGATGGACCAGTGTAAATAAAATTCGTATTAACCACATATTTTGTTACAGGCTTCCGGTCTCCTGTTTATCCTGGCTGTGTTCCTGTACATCTTCCGTAGCCCTGGATTCATGCCGGGCTGGGCTAACGTCATAACCGATATGTAAGTTATTTATTTAGTAAAAGTGAATTGCTCACATTTTGTTCCCAAAGCGAATTGCCAATAGAATTTTTTTAATATTAATTTGAAAGCCAGGGAAATTAATTGCTAAGCAAATTGACTACCAACTTAAATTGTCCGTATGCTGAAATCACAACTGTCATTTTTTGACTGTTGTATGAAATGGCTATAACACGCAATAACGTAGGGTGTCAAAAGACTACAATTATTTTCCCTGATTGGAAACACAGACGCTGATGGTTTTTCTATTCCTGCCAAACCCATACTTTGGGAATTAGTGATAGGATTGTGCCCATTTTGCCATATGTGGTATTTAATAGACATGTCCAATTTGTCTAAATTACCTGAGCCTTCAACCCTCTATGGTTTATTACAATCACTAACTTATGTTTCTTTTTTAATGCAGGAAAGTAAAGGATGGCGTGACATCAATGTTTATTGTCATTCTGATGTTCATTCTGCCGATGTGCTGCGACTTCCTCAAGTTCTTCTCCGCTTCTTCTTCATGTAAGTACTCATAAAGAGTTACTTTTATGGTAGTCCATTTTATAAAAAGTCTCTATGCCTCTAGCTCCATCAAGTCCCGGATGAATAAATCTTAATCATAATTAGAATCATGAGATAGCGTAGGTAGACTTGTTCTCTTCCTGACTAATGGAGCTTATTCTACTACACACCTCTATATTTATTTAAGTACCTAACTTTACACAACGCGACTGTAGTTTGACCGATACCGCTGTACCGCACTTTAAGTATCTGCGCAGTGAGACGGGGGCAGTACAGGCCGCTCATTCGTCAACGCTCATGGCGTCCCAGCCGCTCATTCGTCAACGCTTATGGCGTCCCAGCCGCTCATTCGTCAACACTCACGGCGTCCCAGCCGCTCATTTTTCAACGCTCACGGCGTCCCGGCCGCTCATTCGTCAACGCTCATGGCGTCCCGGCCGCTCATTCGTCAACGCTCATGGCGTCCCGGCCGCTCATTCGTCAACGCTCATGGCGTCCCGGCCGCTCATTCGTCAACGCTCACGGCGTCCCGGCCGCTCATTCGTCAACGCTCATGGCGTCCCGGCCGCTCATTCGTCAACGCTCATGGCGTCCCAGCCGCTCATTCGTCAACGCTTATGGCGTCCCAGCCGCTCATTCGTCAACACTCACGGCGTCCCAGCCGCTCATTTTTCAACGCTCACGGCGTCCCGGCCGCTCATTCGTCAACGCTCGTGGCGTCCCGGCCGCTCATTCGTCAACGCTCATGGCGTCCCGGCCGCTCATTCGTCAACGCTCACGGCGTCCCGGCCGCTCATTCGTCAACACTCACGGCGTCCCGGCCGCTCATTCGTCAACACTCACGGCGTCCCGGCCGCTCATTCGACAACGCTCACGGCGTCCCGGCCGCTCATTCACAACGCTCATGACGTCCTAGCCGCTCATTTTTCAACGCTCACGGCGTCCCGGCCGCTCATTCGTCAACGCTTATGGCGTCCCAGCCGCTCATTCGTCAACACTCACGGCGTCCCAGCCGCTCATTTTTCAACGCTCACGGCGTCCCGGCCGCTCATTCGTCAACGCTTATGGCGTCCCAGCCGCTCATTCGTCAACACTCACGGCGTCCTAGCCGCTCATTTTTCAACGCTCACGGCGTCCCGGCCGCTCATTCGTCAACGCTTATGGCGTCCCAGCCGCTCATTCGACAACACTCACGGCGTCCCAGCCGCTCATTTTTCAACGCTCACGGCGTCCCGGCCGCTCATTCGTCAACGCTTATGGCGTCCCGGCCGCTCATTCGTCAACGCTCACGGCGTCCCGGCCGCTCATTCGTCAACACTCACGGCGTCCCGGCCGCTCATTCGACAACGCTCACGGCGTCCCGGCCGCTCATTCGTCAACGCTCATGACGTCCTAGCCGCTCATTTTTCAACGCTCACGGCGTCCCGGCCGCTCATTCGTCAACGCTTATGGCGTCCCAGCTGCTCATTCGTCAACACTCACGGCGTCCTAGCCGCTCATTTTTCAACGCTCACGGCGTCCCGGCCGCTCATTCGTCAACGCTTATGGCGTCCCAGCCGCTCATTCGTCAACACTCACGGCGTCCCGGCCGCTCATTCTCAACGCTCATGGCGTCCCGGCCGCTCATTCGTCAACGCTCACGGCGTCCCGGCCGCTCATTCGTCAACACTCACGGCGTCCCGGCCGCTCATTCGTCAACACTCACGGCGTCCCGGCCGCTCATTTTTCAACGCTCACGGCGTCCCGGCCGCTCATTCGTCAACGCTCATGGAGTCCCAGCCGCTCATTTTTCAACGCTCACGGCGTCCCGGCCGCTCATTCGCCAACGCTTATGGCGTCCCAGCCGCTCATTCGTCAACACTCACGGCGTCCCGGCCGCTCATTCGTCAACGCTCACGGCGTCCCGGCCGCTCATTCGTCAACACTCACGGCGTCCCGGCCGCTCATTCGACAACGCTCATGGCGTCCCGGCCGCTCATTCGTCAACGCTCACGGCGTCCCGGCCGCTCATTCGTCAACGCTTATGGCGTCCCAGCCGCTCATTCTCAACACTCACGGCGTCCCAGCCGCTCATTTTTCAACACTCACGGCGTCCCAGCCGCTCATTCGTCAACACTCACGGCGTCCCAGCCGCTCATTCGTCAACACTCACGGCGTCCCGGCCGCTCATTCGTCAACGCTCATGGCGTCCCGGCCGCTCATTCGTCAACGCTCACGGCGTCCCGGCCGCTCATTCGTCAACACTCACGGCGTCCCGGCCGCTCATTCGTCAACACTCACGGCGTCCCGGCCGCTCATTCGTCAACACTCACGGCGTCCCGGCCGCTCATTTTTCAACGCTCACGGCGTCCCGGCCGCTCATTCGTCAACGCTCATTTTTCAACGCTCACGGCGTCCCGGCCGCTCATTCGTCAACGCTCATTTTTCAACACTCACGGCGTCCCAGCCGCTCATTCGTCAACACTCACGGCGTCCCGGCCGCTCATTTTTCAACGCTCACGGCGTCCCGGCCGCTCATTCGTCAACGCTTATGGCGTCCCAGCCGCTCATTCGTCAACACTCACGGCGTCCTAGCCGCTCATTCGTCAACGCTCATTTTTCAACGCTCACGGCGTCCCGGCCGCTCATTCGTCAACACTCACGGCGTCCCGGCCGCTCATTTTTCAACGCTCACGGCGTCCCGGCCGCTCATTCGTCAACGCTCATGGAGTCCCAGCCGCTCATTTTTCAACGCTCACGGCGTCCCGGCCGCTCATTCGCCAACGCTTATGGCGTCCCAGCCGCTCATTCGTCAACACTCACGGCGTCCCGGCCGCTCATTCGTCAACGCTCACGGCGTCCCGGCCGCTCATTCGTCAACACTCACGGCGTCCCGGCCGCTCATTCGACAACGCTCATGGCGTCCCGGCCGCTCATTCGTCAACGCTCACGGCGTCCCGGCCGCTCATTCGTCAACGCTTATGGCGTCCCAGCCGCTCATTCTCAACACTCACGGCGTCCCAGCCGCTCATTTTTCAACACTCACGGCTTCCCAGCCGCTCATTCGTCAACACTCACGGCGTCCCAGCCGCTCATTCGTCAACACTCACGGCGTCCCGGCCGCTCATTCGTCAACGCTCATGGCGTCCCGGCCGCTCATTCGTCAACGCTCACGGCGTCCCGGCCGCTCATTCGTCAACACTCACGGCGTCCCGGCCGCTCATTCGTCAACACTCACGGCGTCCCGGCCGCTCATTCGTCAACACTCACGGCGTCCCGGCCGCTCATTTTTCAACGCTCACGGCGTCCCGGCCGCTCATTCGTCAACGCTCATTTTTCAACGCTCACGGCGTCCCGGCCGCTCATTCGTCAACGCTCATTTTTCAACACTCACGGCGTCCCAGCCGCTCATTCGTCAACACTCACGGCGTCCCGGCCGCTCATTTTTCAACGCTCACGGCGTCCCGGCCGCTCATTCGTCAACGCTTATGGCGTCCCAGCCGCTCATTCGTCAACACTCACGGCGTCCTAGCCGCTCATTCGTCAACGCTCATTTTTCAACGCTCACGGCGTCCCGGCCGCTCATTCGTCAACACTCACGGCGTCCCGGCCGCTCATTTTTCAACGCTCACGGCGTCCCGGCCGCTCATTCGTCAACGCTCATTTTTCAACGCTCACGGCGTCCCGGCCGCTCATTCGTCAACGCTTATGGCGTCCCGGCCGCTCATTCGTCAACGCTCACGGCGTCCCGGCCGCTCATTCGTCAACACTCACGGCGTCCCGGCCGCTCATTCGACAACGCTCACGGCGTCCCGGCCGCTCATTCGTCAACGCTCATGACGTCCTAGCCGCTCATTTTTCAACGCTCACGGCGTCCCGGCCGCTCATTCGTCAACGCTTATGGCGTCCCAGCTGCTCATTCGTCAACACTCACGGCGTCCTAGCCGCTCATTTTTCAACGCTCACGGCGTCCCGGCCGCTCATTCGTCAACGCTTATGGCGTCCCAGCCGCTCATTCGTCAACACTCACGGCGTCCCGGCCGCTCATTCTCAACGCTCATGGCGTCCCGGCCGCTCATTCGTCAACGCTCACGGCGTCCCGGCCGCTCATTCGTCAACACTCACGGCGTCCCGGCCGCTCATTCGTCAACACTCACGGCGTCCCGGCCGCTCATTTTTCAACGCTCACGGCGTCCCGGCCGCTCATTCGTCAACGCTTATGGCGTCCCAGCCGCTCATTCTCAACACTCACGGCGTCCCAGCCGCTCATTTTTCAACACTCACGGCGTCCCAGCCGCTCATTCGTCAACACTCACGGCGTCCCAGCCGCTCATTCGTCAACACTCACGGCGTCCCGGCCGCTCATTCGTCAACGCTCATGGCGTCCCGGCCGCTCATTCGTCAACGCTCACGGCGTCCCGGCCGCTCATTCGTCAACACTCACGGCGTCCCGGCCGCTCATTCGTCAACACTCACGGCGTCCCGGCCGCTCATTCGTCAACACTCACGGCGTCCCGGCCGCTCATTTTTCAACGCTCACGGCGTCCCGGCCGCTCATTCGTCAACGCTCATTTTTCAACGCTCACGGCGTCCCGGCCGCTCATTCGTCAACGCTCATTTTTCAACACTCACGGCGTCCCAGCCGCTCATTCGTCAACACTCACGGCGTCCCGGCCGCTCATTTTTCAACGCTCACGGCGTCCCGGCCGCTCATTCGTCAACGCTTATGGCGTCCCAGCCGCTCATTCGTCAACACTCACGGCGTCCTAGCCGCTCATTCGTCAACGCTCATTTTTCAACGCTCACGGCGTCCCGGCCGCTCATTCGTCAACACTCACGGCGTCCCGGCCGCTCATTTTTCAACGCTCACGGCGTCCCGGCCGCTCATTCGTCAACGCTCATTTTTCAACGCTCACGGCGTCCCGGCCGCTCATTCGTCAACGCTTATGGCGTCCCAGCCGCTCATTCGTCAACACTCACGGCGTCCCGGCCGCTCATTCGTCAACGGTCATGGCGTCCCGGCCGCTCATTCTTCAACGCTCACGGCGTCCCGGCCGCTCATTCGTCAACACTCACGGCGTCCCAGCCGCTCATTTTTCAACGCTCACGGCGTCCCGGCCGCTCATTCGTCAACGCTCATGGAGTCCCAGCCGCTCATTTTTCAACGCTCACGGCGTCCCGGCCGCTCATTCGTCAACGCTTATGGCGTCCCAGCCGCTCATTCGTCAACACTCACGGCGTCCCGGCCGCTCATTCGTCAACGCTCACGGCGTCCCGGCCGCTCATTCGTCAACACTCACGGCGTCCCGGCCGCTCATTCGACAACGCTCATGGCGTCCCGGCCGCTCATTCGTCAACGCTCACGGCGTCCCGGCCGCTCATTCGTCAACGCTTATGGCGTCCCAGCCGCTCATTCTCAACACTCACGGCGTCCCAGCCGCTCATTTTTCAACACTCACGGCGTCCCAGCCGCTCATTCGTCAACACTCACGGCGTCCCAGCCGCTCATTTTTCAACACTCACGGCGTCCCAGCCGCTCATTCGTCAACACTCACGGCGTCCCAGCCGCTCATTTTTCAACGCTCACGGCGTCCCGGCCGCTCATTCGTCAACGCTCATGGCGTCCCGGCCGCTCATTCGTCAACGCTCACGGCGTCCCGGCCGCTCATTCGACAACGCTCATGACGTCCTAGCCGCTCATTCGTCAACGCTTATGGAGTCCCAGCCGCTCATTCGTCAACGCTCATGGCGTCCCGCCTCCAGCGGTACAGCGGTAACGGTGAAACTATAGTTGGTAAATGTTTTATTCAATTGTTTACAGACGAAGAACTAAGAGCATCGAAGCCTTCGCCCAGCATCGTGACCTGGGGAATACTCAAGGAAAAGATCCCCTGGGGACTACTGTTCTTGCTTGGTAAGTACAACACGACAATCTTACAACTTTGGTATACTATGAAGAGCTGACACGCACGTCTAATATTTATTCTGTAAAACAGTTAGGTACAAGCTTCGAAATTCCTCGCCGGTCGATAGGGGAGTAAGTCCATGCGAGACTCATAGGCTAGAAATAAATACTATAGTGTGGCCATTAGTGCTGTACACTCCCTGAGGTATGCGCGCGGCGAGACGGGGGGAGAATCGGCTGCTGCGCTCTGTCAGTGCGCCGTCAACGCTCGTGGCAGCATGTAGTGTTATCTGTATCGGATAACACTACAGTCTACTGTCTATGTCAGACGCACATGAGATAAATATTCAAAGATGGGTCGTGCGTTATCTCGTGATATGAAGACTGTCATTTTTAAGGTGGCTGAATATTTTACGAAAAGAAAAGCAGACAAAGAAAGCTTTGAATTTAAAAATGATGTGAATATTGCCAAAATCGTTGCGGAGGCTACGGGGTACAGCAAAAGAACCGTGCATAGTGTGATTACTGCGGGTTATTTATCAATTGAAAATTCAAGCCAATTAAAATTTCAATCTCCAAAAAATCCAAAAGTTCTAAAGAAAAAACACGTTGTGGATGATTTTAACATTGGAGTTATCAGAAGAAAAATTCATCAGTTTTATGAAGTTGAAAAAAAAAATACCAAGCGTCCGTAAGTTACTATCAAGTTTGATACATATTTGATATATTGACATTTGATGGCATATTGAATTGTGGACGGGAATATTTAAGACAGCTTTTACATAAAATGGGCTACCGTTTCAAAAAATGCAAATCAAAGAGACATCTCCTTATAGAGCAGCCTAATATTACAGTGTGGCGGAAAAAATATCTTACACAAATCAGAAATTACAGAACGCAAATCCGCAACATATATTTTCTTGATGAAACATACATCAACGCCAGTCACCATGCCAGCAAATGCTGGCAATCATCGTCAGAACCCGGAATTCATGCTGATATTGGGAAAGGACGGCGATTGGTAATTCTCCACGCTGGGTGTCGAAATGGCTTAGTGGATGATGCATTGACTATATTCAAATCAGATGCTAGAACCGGTAACTATCATGGAGATATGAGCGGACCTACTTTTTATAAGAAACCAACTATATCAAGCCTCAAAAGTGAAATGCAGAACTGGTTGCTACGCCATAATGTAAAATTTTCAGAAACCATGTCAAAGGCTCAACTGCTACTTCTTATCAAAAATACACAAAAAGAACCCGTGTATAGAATTGACGAACTCCTGAAAGCCAGTGGACATACTGTTCTGCGTTTACCTCCGTACCATCCAGATTTAAATACAATTGAGTTGGTCTGGGCTGATATTAAAAACAACATAGCCCATATTAATTCTTCTCTAGACGAAAAGATAATCTTATTGGATAAATTGTTTTCGGAATTCACGGCGGAAAAATGGAAGAGATGCGACGATCATATCCAGAAAAATGAAAATGATTACTGGAGTCGGGATAGTAGGTTCGATAATGTTATCGATTCTTTCATAATAAATTTGCAAGACTCTGATTCACGTTCTGTTGGCGAAGTGGAAGATAAAGATGATGACGAAATGGAAGATGAAGTTGAAACAGAATCTATGTCAGAATAACTTTCGTTAGAATATATAATTGTTTGTAAATATAAAAAAAAATGTTCAATAAAACAAGTCCTGCTTTGAATTATAAGTTTAGTTCTTATTTATCACCTGCATATTTTTAATAAAATATGAGTATATTTGGGTTACATTTTAATCAACTAAGTAAGTATAATATAATTATTACAGATAGATAGCCTCCGACCATCGTCCCGCCACAAGTCTTGCCTTAGAAATGCAAACTGATATCGTAAGATCTGTCCGACATGTATCGATCTCATGTGAACTCGTGCACTTTCCCCCACTCCCACCTCGCCGCGCATACCTCAGGGAGTGCACAGCACTAATGGCCACACTATAACTCGAATACGATAATGTCATTTCGAGTTGTGGTTTGAATGCTGTTAATTATTTTTAAATACGAGGTGATTTTCGCTTTTTGTCATTCAACTTGCGAGTATCGAACGCACTGTTCATGGTGCATACTGAAAGTTGGGAACAACGCAAATAGCTGTCAAATATTTCGCTGTTTTTATTAATTTATCAATATTACAAAATTAAATTATGCAATAGCGCCCTGTAGTGCACTAACATATTGATTATGAATTGCAATAATTAATATCGTTACATCAGATATTTAGTTTTAGGTGTTAAAACAGCATTTGGAAACTTTCTAAATGCTTTTTTCTAGACCTAAAACTATTGCGAAACCTAATTCAGTGTTATTATGGTAATTGATAATCAATATTTTAGTGCATTACATAGCGAAATTCTAAATATATTAATCACCTTTCGATAGTCGCCTATTCGAGGCGAAAAACTCCTCGCGTGGCTGATTTTAAGCGAAGATGTGTCTAATTGATCTCTTCTCCAACAGGTGGCGGCTTCGCTCTCGCTGAAGGCAGCAAAGCCACCGGCCTGTCCGCTATGATCGGCTCCTCATTGGAAGGCCTGCATGGTCTGAACCACGCCGTAGTGTTGTTGGTGGTGGTGTTAGTGACCCAGTTCATCACGGAGTTCACCTCTAATGTCGCCATCGCTAACCTTATACTGCCTGTGCTGGCTAATATGGTAAGTTAAACAAAGAAAGAAAATAAGAGTGATAATGTTCTTAGCAGATTATAATAGCTCAACACATAAGCTGGATGGTATCAGCAGCAACACATGCTTCGTGTACCTGCAGAGTCAATAATTGTTGCATTTCACCAGCATTGTAAAGCGACTGCTCCACGGTCGCCAACCGCGTCTCGACAGAAGTGACCTTGGTGGTTTAAAACCGTGTAGATGGTGGTTTACGACCAAACATTCAAACAGCTCTCCCGTTCGCCAACCAAGGTCACCTCTATCGGGGATGCGGTTGGCAACCGTGTAGCAGGCGATTATGTACGCCGCCCCGGACGGATATTGCGTCCTTCAATAACGTCATAGTAACTTTTTGCACGACTCCTGTATAAGGTCATGGATCGTACGATTCTCCCGACAAAATACAGTAAAAAAAACTGTGAATGTTATATATGTTTGTTAATGTATTGTATTGTGTGAATAATTTAAAAATGGCGCCTCGATTCAAATACATAATTATTGTCCATACCTCTTCTTTTAAAATAATATAATATTTCATTTCTATTGATGGCTATTTACTGAGCAGTTTTCGCTCAAAATACCACAGCTACGAGTATATTATCTACTTATATCTTTGGGAACCTGATATTACTATGAAAAAAATCTTCAACCATTTCATTCTGCTACAGGCTCGAGTACTCCACATGGACCCTCGCTACCTGATGATCCCCGCCACGCTGGCATGCTCGATGGCGTTCCACATGCCGGTCGGCACTCCGCCCAACGCGATCGTCGCCGGAGTCGCGCATATACCTACTTCTAAGATGGTGAGTACTTCGTTATCTGTGCTTTATTATCAAGAAAGAATCGAAATGGCTGCGACTGGTCCAAAGCTTTTCAAACTTTTGAAAGCAAAAAATACTTCTTTATGTGGATATATATAGAATAATGTACGATCAACCACACGTCAGTAGTGACTCTTGAACTACGAAAACCGACCTAGCTGCTGCGAAACAAAGACTATCAAATCAAAATCAAATTACTACGGCACCATGGACGGTTCGCTCTATAGTACGCGTCAAACTTTATGGCGGCTGTGAAGTGCGCTACTCGCTGCGCAGTACTGCAACCCTCACCCCCGCTGACACGTGAATTTGTTACTGCGCAGCGACTCGCCTCATGTTCCGAGCCGTCATAAAGTTTTAATCGAGTTGCACCTGTTTAAACGTTTTCTTGACGAGACAAAACTGTTGACCTGTTTTTAGTTTGCTACTAAATATTGCTGTAAAGATGAATATAACCATCATCACAATGGTTTGTAATCAGCTGACAGAAAGAAGTACGATCTGATTTATTTCTCCCGTTAGTTGCAATTTATGACACACAGGACAATTTGGTTCGTCTGTAATATGATTAGTGCTTGATTTTGAAAGAGACTTCATTTCGAATTTTCGACCAACTTAAAAAAGGACTTAATTAATTTTGTTCCAGGCTGTCGGCGGCATTGGCCCGAAAATCATCACCACCCTCATCGTATGGGGCGCCTACCCCACATGGGGCTCAATTATCTTCCCCTTTATGGCGCCCGTGACCCACCTCACCAACACCACAGCATTATTAGCCAACAACAACGTGACTTTAGACTGCAATACTTCATACAGCGCTCTGCCTACCCTCCCGAACTTCAATTGTACACTACCCGCATTACTAAGTAATAATACGGGTACTATCACATGCAATTACCTACCTTTTAAAAGTTAAACCCAACTTAATATTAATTTAATCGGTAATAATACGTGAAGGGATTTTAATGGCTATGTGCTAGCATTTTGTTAAAAGTGTCTACAAAGTTAGAAAGATATACAGGTATATTTTGTACCATTTTGACTAAGGGAAAGTCCTCAGTTTTATTTAATGCAATCTCAGTGTGAAAATGTTTTTTCAAGTATTTTTTTATTAGTCTTGTTTTGTGACAAGAGAACCCAGATTTGAAGGGAGTCGGTTGGCCTTTATTATCTGTATTTATAATTCAATTCTGCCAACATAAGGATAATTATAAATCATAGACAATTGGCTTGGTCGCTTAATATTTTTGGTCTGAATTCAAGATAAGTGCTTACTTATTTTTGTGTACTTAAAATTATCGCTGAAATAGTTTTTTTTTTATTTCTATGCATCTTTAGCAATCCTGCAGTGATTTTGTATATTATATAGATTCTTTATTATCTAGGTTCCCAAAAATCGGCATAGTGCTTATTCGAAAAGAGTGCTATTTTGTAATGTAACCATCTTATTTAGCAACTTCGCCAATGAGTCAATGATAACTTAAAATAATATATTCGTATTTTCTACAGTATGAAAGCATTTTAAATGATAAATAATATTAAAACAGCATTTATGTATGTATGTGGAGTATGTGAGTCGTCCCACCGACTTAGTACATTACCAAAATATATACATAATGAATAATATATATATTAAATACGTTGGACATAATTTGAAATAACTAGCAAAGATAAAGAGAGAGAGAGATAAATTATATGATGGAAAATTAGCGATCTCTTAACGCCAAACGCTATTTATACATTAATGGACATGATAACAATTTAAAGGAACTGTAATACAGGGCGTTTTATACCATAATCAGCCTATAATGTTCCCACTGCTGGGACACAGGCCTCCTCTCTGTGAGAGGGAGTGGACTGTAAACCACCACGCGGGCCCAGTGCAGGTTGGTGGATGTCACATGTCTTCGAATTTTTGGCTCTAGGACATGCCGGTTTCCTCACGATGTTTTCCTTCACCGTTTTGAGAGCAGTGGTGATGAAATAATTTACACAAAGTAAAGCGCCTGCCTGGGTTCGAACCCACGACCTACAACTCGTAAGTCGGGGTCGTTTTCACTGGGCCCACTGCTCTCTGCAGTCACAGTTTGAACAAAAACACCTTCCTGTAGATTTCCCTGTTTATGCATGTTGCACAATCATAGAACTTGCTCTAACATTTTAAAATTATGTCCAATTGTGAACTAAGAACGAAATCGTGGCCAAAATCTAGTGCCTACACAATCCAGCCTACTGGGACAATAATAATGCTTAAATATATTATTATAATTATAATAGTACATAATTATATATTCTAACGGAATAAAGCGGGTGAGGATTTATATAAACTTATGCTTTTCACACTTGCAACGGATTTTATGAGAAATGTAGTCGAAAAAGTTTTTAATATGACGGTATGTCTTTATTAATTGTATAAATATTACTTTCGCTTGGCACATGGTAGAGGTAGAGACAGCGTGAAGTCAAGTCAAATCATTTATTTCAAATAGGGCCCATAAAAGGCACTTTTGAACGTCAAAATTTACAAAATTGATTCTAGTCGCCCCTGCCAAAAGGTAGTTTCGTATGGAGAAAAATGGGCAAGAAACTCCAACGTTACTCTTTTAAAATGTTTTACAATATTTTGTATAAGTACATTTATTATGTGAAGACAATGCACCTAGAATAAAATTTACCACAATAGGTAAACACAATTATAAATGAAGCAATGACAGATAAATTAAAGCGGCCACTCAAGATTTTAATCTCTTTCCAAGCTATTAAAGAGATCTTTGGCTTAAAAAAAAATTAAATGTGAGATAAGAAGCGAAGTTGTTGGTGCGGTTTATTCAAAAGCACTTAACCAAACAAGAAATTAAGAATCTCAGTAGATTTTATACCAAAAATAATTAGTGAGCCATTTCTCATAAAACGTTTACCAAATACGTTTGCGAGTGTGTAAGCAACAAAAATATATTTTATACAGAAAGTGTTTACGTCAAGGTGTATTTCAAATATTTTTATTTAAAAATCCCTATGTAAGGGTGTTCCTAGTTTTAATATCGTGTAAAATATTATGTGTGTTGTGTGAATCGGATTTTGTGTCTGGACTTTGAGAATGCCAAGTGTAGAGGGATTATTTATTTTCATGGACCCTTCCCTGTGTAAAATATTCCATGTAAAGGCTTTCTTAGTTAATCAAGCTTGAATAGGTTATAGGTGCCTTAATGTTAAGTCCATAAAGAACAAAGTGTGCTTTTGTTGTGAGACAAATAATATTGTGATGCATTTTATATAAGTGTGTGTAAAAGTGCAAATTAGTTGTAATTATGAGTAATAATGTGTGTGTGTGAGTGAATGTTTATTGCGTACATAAATATAGGAGCTCTTTTGAAAACAAAAAAAAAAATCAATGATTGCCCAATTTCTGTAAACTACGAACGTAATTGTTGTTTTTTTGTAGTAAATACTCCCCATTTTAGTGATGTCACTAGTTAATGCCGTTTTTCTACGTGTTTGTACATTTATATCTAAAATTTAAATAATGGTCATCAAAATACTCTATGATTATTATCAATGGCTTTTAAACTGATGTGTTCATATAATATTCTAATGATTACAATGATATTATGTACAATTTTGATATAGGTACAAATTATGCCTGTTTATGCAAAAAAAAATATGAACAGTTTATGCAAAATTTTACGTACATACCATAATTGAACAACCTGTAGTGGTCGTTCTAAATATTTTTTTAATAATATGTCTTTTTCTATAAATTGAAAGCATATATATTGTAGCTTTTTCGATATTTTAAAAGTATAATTGAAGAAATGCCAATGTGCCAATTTACCAAAATACTAGGTATGTACTATAATGCGTTTTTACAGCATGTTTAAAAAGCTTCTATAGTATACCTATGTTATCTCAGTGATACAATAAAAAATGTATCATTTAAAATAACCGTTTTCCAAATTTTAAGTTGGTTGTGGTCCTTTTTTCTGCCACAAATGTTTATTTTATTTTCATTACCTAAAAGATGCTACTGGAAAAAAACCAAAATTATGTTTTTTTTAAGGTGAAGGTATTGTTTCGTACTTAGAAAAGATTTCAGTGTCATGTGACGCAAAACTAAAATTATAAATGTACGTAATGCGCTCATTTTGTAAATAGTGGATCGAAGGAGTGTGTTGTTAAATAAATAATATGTTGCATATAATTCATCTTTTTTGTTTTATTCTTTTGAAAAACCTTATGAAGGTACTTTATTATCTTGACTGATTCTTAGGCCGTAGGATGCCCAAAACCTACCGAAATTACAGTACACATAACGTAACACCACGCCTATAATCGCCGAAGGGTTTGGCAGAGGTGTACGCCCACATTTCCCCACCAGAGAACCTCAGTGTATGCTTGCTTCTTAGACCTGAGTAAAGCTTTTGACCTGGTGAATTATGAAATCCTCTGGGACAAGCTAAAACAGTCACAAGTGCCTCACCAAATTGTAGATCTGTTGGGATTCTGGTACGGGGGCCAAACCAATCAAGTGAGATGGGGTGACACTATCTAGTAGTTACAGGTTAGATTGTGGTGTTCGCCAAGGAGGGTTGACTTCTCCGGACTTGTTTAACCTGTATGTCAACGATCTGATTGCGGAACTCAGAAGAACAAAGGTTGGCTGTCATCTCGGCAATGTTTGCGTGAATAGCTTGAGCTATGCTGATGATATGGTTCTTTTGAGTCCCTCAATCAAAGGTTTGAGGAAACGGTTGTCTGTCTGTGAGCATTATGCTGATGCTCATGGACTGAAATATAATGTTCTCAAAACCGAATCTATGGTATTCAGGTTTGGAGCTGGTCCGATGAACATACCCAGTCTGTATTTGAATGGTGCGACCATAAAGGTCGTGAAGCAGTTTAAATACTTAGGGCACATTTTGACGGACAGACTTCAGGACGACTGCGACATAAAGGGAGCGTAGGGCCCTCTCCGTGAGGAGTAACATGCTCGCGCGCAAATTTGTGAAGTGCACCAAAGACGTAAAGAACACTCTGTTCAGAGCTTATTGTTTGTCAATGTACACCTGCCAACTTTGGTGCAACTTCACAAAAAAGATGTACAATTCATTAAGGATTCAGTACAATGATGCTTATCGAACCCTTATGAAACTGCCAAGGTACTGCAATGCCTCGAGCATGTTTGCTGAAGCGAGGGTCCCGGATTTTTACGCCATCATGAGGTCGAGGGTCGCGTCTTTTTGGCAGAGTTTGAGACGCTCCAGTAACAGCATTTTGAGGGTTGTCTCGTGTAACCTAGCAAGCCCTTTATTTGTCTGTTCACCTAAGTGAGAACAAAAAATGACGACAAAAAAAATTGACGATGGACTTATTGTTTTGAAGAGTATCGGTACCTTTACATACCCCCATGTTTTAATTCAATTCAATTTTTTTGTATATGGGTTTTTGTTTCGCCTGTAATAAAACACTATTTATTTATTTATTTTATTTATTATTTCACTAGTTAAGTTTAAATTACAGTATATAGGTACAGTCACGAGTATAAATACGTTAAGGCGAAAGCGCCAGGGTAGCCCGTGGCCCCGGCACAGGCAACTGAAGGAACACGGGTGGGTTTTAGCCCGTGAAATTCAAATTTTGTAACGTTTTTGCAATTTACGTCAGTATTAGGTTGTATGTTGATTAAAATATGATTCGCGATCGTAACAAATATCTTTACAGAATTATAATCATTAAAGTCATCAATACACCTCTCTAAGACCAAGTATTTCTAAGAATGATTATTTCATGAAATCTTGACATTCGAGGATTATACTAATTTAAGGAGTTGTGTTACTGATTCTAATTATTATAATTATGTAAATACCTATTTGTTACGGTCGCGAATCATACTTTAATCTATACACCCAGACACTGAGCTGCAAATTGCAAAAATCGTAACAAAATTTGAATTTCGCGGGCTACCTTAGCGCTACCTGTGCGAATTGTGCGATAGTCTCTTTGTAAAGCTCGATGTATAAGATTTACGCCCGGGCACGAAATGCGAAACATCCAACTATTTTAGCCAATAACCTGATCTACACACATCAACAGAATCTAGGGATACCTTAATCCCAAATTATTTACGAATTTATAGTTAGTTTAAAATAGTTTTAGTTTCCATAAAAAGTTTATATACAGATTGAAACCTCTTTTATTTTATTTTCCAAATTTAAAATGTAAATAAAAAAAAAAAACAAAACACGGCGGCAAAATTGTTAGTAATTCGTTACGTTAAGGAAAATTAAAATTGTTTTATTGATATTAATTAATGAAAAGGGATTACCTAGATTGTTTTTTTTTTAATTTAACGTGCCGTGTGAGCTTTAAAAGTCATGTCACGTCGTTATTTGAGTCGAGATGAAATGTTACGAGCCGTGGGCATGTTAGAAAATGGTGCTATTCAACGCGTCGATGCTGAGGCCCTACACACCAGCCAAAACGTGATATCAAGGTTGTGGTCACGTTATCGCAGTACTGGAGATGTGGCTGAACGGCACACGGGTAGATATCGTGTTACTACGCAGAGACAGGATCGATTTCTCCAAATGACCGCCAGAAGACAACCCAATATCACAGCGATGCAACTAGTACAAAGGCTCCAGGAGGGTCACCAGCTGCTGGTAAGCGACCAAACCGTGCGAAGGAGGTTGCATGAAGTTGGTCTTCATGCTCGAAGACCGCTACGTATTCCAGCATTGCGACGTGGCAATCGCGGTCGACGGCTTTCGTGGGCTTGGGAGCATTTACCATGAAGTGACGAACAATGGTCTTTGGTGCTGTTCACCGATGAGTCTCGGTTTGGGTTTCATTCGGATTCACGAAGAACATGCGTTTGGAGAACTCCAGGGAGAGTTAGCCGTCTACGGCACCTTCAGGAGGTCCATTCATACCAAGGCGGGACGATCATGGTGTGGGCAGAAATTCGTCTTGGCGGACGTACCCAGCTCGTTTGGATCCAAGGCAGCATGACTGCACAAAAATACCACGAGGAGGTAGTGGGGCCTGTTACTGTCCCACACAGAATCCAAATGGGCCAGGAATTTTTACTCATGCACGATAATGCTCCTTCCCATACGTCGCGGCTGGTGTCGGCCGCTCTCCGAGACCACGATATTCAAGTTTTGGATTGGCCTGCACAGTCGCCCGACTTAAATCCTATCGAGCATGTCTGAGACATGTAACAACGAAGAGCTTTGAGAGATTTCCCGCCAAATTTGACGACGGAACAACAACTTTACGAACACTTGCAAAGAACATGGGACCTCATACCGCAGCAAGACATTGACAATTTAATTTTAAGTATGAATAATCGATGTCGATGTGTAATTAATGTAAGAGGTGGAAACACTGATTATTAATAATTAATTTTATAAGATTTTTTCAATTTTAATTATAATTAATAGTTTTAGAAGAAGAAATGAAGTTTTTATATCATAGTCGTTTTGTATGCCGATTAAAAAAATTAACATTAGTATTTAAAACAAAAAAATCACGAAATGTATTTTATTTTTTATTAAAGACCTTAAAATAACCTATCATTCTTCCATTAACTATATCAGAAAATTCTTCATAGATTTTTAGATATTTGATGAAATATAAATATCCCTAGATTCTGTTGATGTGTGTATGCTACACCAATAATTGAAAAGAAAAACCATTCAACCATAACGTACTTTATTAATCTACTAATTCTACCTAAACCCTTTTCTTAAATATCTTGAAGATGTTGATGTCTGCCCACTCCGGGTCGAGCGTGATGTCGGTCCATATGGCTGTGGACCACACCGTTACTGTGAACCAAACCACCACTATCGCTATCGCGGACGGACCGATGCCGGCGTACATCTGTCAAGAGTCAACAACAACAGCTTGAATTAAATATTTAGCCGACACATACGCTCGGAGCACGGACGCGAAAATAACGCGGCGAGATTTTATCGCAAACTGGTGCCATATTACTCGTATGACGTTCTAATGCCATAATGATTCCAGTGCGCGAAAGAGACCTAGCTATACATAAGCGATAGCACCATCCCTCGGTCGGTTCGGACTGGAATCATGATGGCATTAATACTTCATAATACGGCCCCTGGATTTTCAGCTCTCGGTATTGAGCCAAGCATTGAGAATCCAAGAGTGCATTTCAATGCGTGGAAAAAAAACACACTGTTGGATTTTCAACTCTCGGCGCTAAGCAACGCGTTGAAAATCCATTGCGCGTTTTTTCGAATCGTGTCCGTAGGAACGTCGGCTTACTGTATGAAGGGTACCATCAAAGACCCATAGGTAGACCATGGCTAAATGCAGATGGTGATGTTCTTTCTACGAAACAATACCTATTCTAATGTATTTTATACTATCTTTGGGGTCCCCAAAACGATCAATTGCAATTGTCAATTTTTACGTGATTGATACACATTGATTCGCAAATTGACCGTCTACCAAATGCAATTGAAGCGATTGTCAATATTACTACAATAAAAATTGATGGCAATTGATCAATCGCAATTATTGATCGTTTCGGGGACCCCTTTGACGTCAAGTTGATATTATTATGATAAGCGAAAGAATGGCTTCTGCGTAAAGCTACGGTTTCCAAGAAGCGCGGTGGCCGCGACATAGC
The DNA here is from genome assembly GCA_947568875.1 of Fissipunctia ypsillon. Lineage (NCBI taxonomy): Eukaryota > Metazoa > Arthropoda > Insecta > Lepidoptera > Noctuidae > Fissipunctia > Fissipunctia ypsillon. The sequence continues at coordinate 11,233,280 of OX387662.1, forward strand.
GTCTGCAATTTACTGGCGAACGATGACGTCACTGAAACGTTACTTAGGAAAGTAAGTTGGTGATTTTTGACACCGTAAAGTCTAACCCCGCTGCCATCATTTCGTTATGTGGCGGCCACCGCTCTTCTAGGAAAGCATGTATTATTTATACAAGGTGTAATTTTAAACAGTGTTGATCTCTTAAAGGGTCATTGTACTCATCACTATGAACAACTTTTACTATGGGACCAAATCCAAAATCGTGAAAAAAAAATCAGGAGTTCCCTACATTTTGACGAGTTACTTAAGCGAACATAAATGTAGGGAAAAGCTGATTTCTTTTTTCGCGATTTCGGATTTGGTCCCATAGCAAAAGTTGTTCATAATGATAAGTACAATGATTCTTTAAGAGATTAACACTGTTTAAAATTACACCTTGTATAGCTTTAGCGGATCGAGGTTCAATCAATTTCAGCACGTACCTACCTAACGTTGTTTTTGTATGGTGTTTATGGTGTTAGTCTTGAACTAATTAGTTAGTTAGTTGTACCGGATCTTTAATTTTTGCATTTCAGATAACAATGTGCCCGTTTTATTAAATGGACCAAAAGTGATGGCGTGAGGACCGGTGTAGAGTGCATTTTTCTTCATCCAAACGTAAACATTAGGTACGTTTTTTTAGCATGAACAAAATAGCGAAAGGAGCAAAAAATACATAGTCAGCTATGAACTAACCATTCTCCAAGGCGGGATGTGCACATAAGCGCTGACCATCGCGTTTACCGGAGTTCCAGTGACCAAGTGAAACGGCAGAGAACTGGCCAGGGTCGCTGCCATCATCAGGTAGTGTGGGTTTATATTGCAGAACACACTCTAAACAACATAAATACATAGTTATAAACATATAACGTGCCTGTCGTGTGCTGAAGCGATCTATGCTCGGACTTTTTGAAGGACAAGATCCGAAAAAGAGCTGGAGTTACCAACATACCTAGCTTGCAGAGCTAGCAAGCTGAACTGGCAGAGTGGGCCGGCTATGTCTTCGAAAGACCGATGGCCGTCACACGAGTCCTCCAGTAGAGATCGCGAAACGACAAGCGTAGCGTTTTTTTTTACTTTTTTATATAGAGTAGTAGAGTAGGTACCTCTATTATGTACATAAGGATCGTAGCAGGTGGCGTTCTGTAGTTTCTGCCTACCCCTATGGGAAGAAGGCGTGAGTTTATGTATGTATGTCGTACCTACCTATTATTTTTTATTTTTGTATTATTTACATATGTAGAAGTAGTACTTATTACTCATCATTGATATTGTTTAGGTGGCTACTACTTCTAGATAACTGACATTATCTTCATCATCAGATTATTTTGTCCGTTTTGTAGAATAAGTATGATTATTTTTCTCTAAGACCCCGACTCATGAGTTGTGGGTCGTGGGTTCGAAGTGTCCGAACCCAGGCAGGCGCTTTACTTTGTGTAAATAATTTCATCGGCACTGCTCTCAAAACAGTGAAGGAAAACATCGCGAGGAAACAATGTGACATCTACCTACCCGCACTGGGCCCGCGTGGTGGATTACAGCCCACTCCCTCTCGAAGAGAGGAGGCCTGTGTCCCAGCAGTGGGAATATTATAGGCTGATTATGCTCTAGCCTATTGTACTATTGCAAAAAAATGGCTGATACAATCCTACTATCCTACTAATATTATACCAAAATGTGAAAGTTCGTGTTTAGATGTTTGTTACTCAATCTCGCAAAAACGGCATAACGGATTGGGAAAGGCACACAGATAGTTTATAACCTGGAATACGTTTTATCCCGGTAGTACGTTCCCGTGGGATAATCACCGACACCCACGCGGGCGAAACCGCTGGCAAAAGCTAGTAATGAAATAAATTATACTCTTATGTTTACAAAGAATCTCCTTACCACTTTAGCAATGCTAGGCAACAGCGCATACACCACACAGAAGTTGGACGCGAACTCCGTGAGTGTCTTACAGAACATCACTACGACGAAGACCACGGCCGACGCATGCCATCCTTCGAAGTTCAGCAGGAACTCCTCAAACTGCTCGGTCATTTTTGAATCTCTGAGGGACTCGAATAGAGTGCTGCTGCCGGCTGGAAAGTCCAGGTCATCAATTGAATGTTGCTTAACAATAAGCCTATAATTACCGAAGGGGTAGACAGTGCCATTCCACTGTCTACCCACCTTTCGAAACCAGAGGCGAGGGGTGACCATGTGCTGCCATTAACCGAACACAAATCCAGATTCCGCGGGCAGCTACTGCGATTCGTAACAGACAAACGCAATAACACTTTGTGTTCGAACCTAAAACATAGAATTTATGTTATAGCAACTATTATTTATTACAAAAATTAAAACATGGAGATATGTATAGGTACCCATAGTCTTCAAAAACTTAAGTCTTTCGTTATTTTTTGTTCTCGCTTAAATGAATAGAAATCCAGTGCATAAATATGGGGCTCTCAAACTTACAACTATTAATATACTCTGTGGTCATAGATATTTGATATGTCTGTTGAATTTATCCTGAAAGACCTTTACGGGCTGTACAGTTCAACAGCTAAGCAGGTATAACAAGCAAATTTAATACGTACAATTACTTAGCTTAGATCAATTTGTACAAGAACAGCTCAGCTACGAGGTACCTACTTACTTCATAATGTTGAAGTAGCTATTTGTGTTAATTTACCTATAATTAAGAGTACGCTCCAGTGAGTATCCCGCCGCACCATGTTCCAACTCAGACATGATTTGGTTTGCGTGGTCGGCAGGGGCTCGCTGTTCCTGTCTAAATATAGATTATTGATTATTTGTTATGCCGAGCGTCATTCATGTGAAACACGTAGGGTAAGGTCGACGATGTTATTATTTTCCAGGGTAGTGGGTCACCTGTCTGGACACTACTCCTGCCGTGTATATTGGGTACACTTCGAACCACTGCAAATAATTTAATGTCTTTGGAAAACATTAGCCGAAAATGATCCTCTCCAAGTCACGAATATCTGTTAGAACATTTCTGATAAGTAGGTATAGTCCTATAGCGGGCTCGTGGCTGAATAATAACAGCCGCAAAGGGTCGATTAAAGGTTAAGCTACGCTGGCCTAATTCAGTCCGTGGATGGGTGACCATCCATTACATAAATATTGGAATTCGAGACCCCTCCGTGCGTAGTAAAGCACGATAAGCCGTTGGTCCCCACTGTCATTTGTAGATCTTCGATAGTCGTTACGGGGCGTCAGAAGCCCGAAATTCTGACAACCAGTCTTATTTGGGTTATCGTATTACCCAGTCATTGAGTTGCGGAGGTTAGATAGGCAGTCGCTCCATGTAAAATACTGGTATTCGCGCATCCGATTAGACTGGAAGCCGACTCCAACATAATTGGGAAAACGAAGATGGATTAAAATGAGTCTTATAGCTCGTTGTTTATTTCACATACACATATACACACATCTATTTCCTAACAAAAATTGGTCTAGAACTCTAGCTAGATCATATCTGAGAATAAAGAAGTTCGCCAAGGGAACACAACGTTCTCCTAACCGCTCAAAATACAGTCCGCAACCCGCAACCCAGTAAACAACAAACTTTAAGGAGAAGTTTGAAAGTGGCGCCGCCAGTGACAGAAAAGTTGAAAGGAAATCGTTTGGCATGTAAAATTTTAGTATGGGCATGTGATGAGGAGGGAGGAAACGCTTATGACTAAAAGAGTGATGAATATAAATGCTGATGGACGGAGAGGGGGAGGAAAGCCAAAGAAAAGATGAATGGATTGTGTGAGGGTGAGGAAAGAAGAGGGATGAATGATAGCGCAACGCGCGACGGTTGACAGGAGAAAATGGGAGAAGAAAACGTGTTAAGTAACATGGAGCAAGGGCAGGAAGATCGTGATGAACTCACGAGCGTGCGATAGAACGCAAAAGTTGGAATGTATGATTTGTATGTATGAAACTCTATTATAGATATCAGACCGGCACACGCACGTCACACAGCTGGTTGAGGGGTAACAAACTTTTGCGCTAAGCTCTATGGGTTGTATAGATAATTACCAATAAATTCACTTGTTCGTCTCTTGAAATATTTCATGAATTCCAGATTGACAGGCGTGATGAATAGAATGATCACACACATGCCACACGGCGATGACACTCTGAAGTGACTGGAATTAAGAAACATGGACAAAAATATTTAAGAAGCCTAGTTAAAAAATTAAACCACCAAGCACTACTAAGGTACCTCTTTTAGTTTTAATTAAACGAACTGCGGAGATCAGTTCTATTGTTGCTAATGCTGCTGCTGCATATACCTACTGCTGCATATACCTACTGCTGCATATACCTACTGCTGCATATACCTACTGCTGCATATACCTACTGCTGCATATACCTACTGCTGCATATACCTACTGCTGCATATACCTACTGCTGCATATACCTACTGCAACGGGGAGCATTGGCACTTAAGGCGACGATAACCGACTTTTAATGATTTTAAAGAAGATCACGTCTAAAGAAATAGTGTTAATGATTTGGAAAAAACATAAATATGTTAAATGGAGTATTTTCTTAATAATAATATGTGAATATTTTAGATTATATTATATTACGTAATGTAATTAATTTGTAAATTTATGCCTAACGCTGATAAAAAACGTGAGAGTCACGCAAAAACTATCAAGCGTATTTTTATGAAACCTTCACCATTTTAAAGATATGATATTTTAATTATTTATCTTTTAGTTTACGAATTTTAATATAATACCCTTTGTTTTATATTTAATAAATTAATAATGCGTCTAATTTAGGACAGCGCTCCTTGATGGGCGAGTTCTATTACTTGGTGGGCGTACGACGCGTTGCGTGAGCTCAGCACAGAAAATGGAAGGTACGCACTCAAGGCTGTTGGCATTAGGGCTTCCAATACCGCAGCCTGTATTCAATCTCGGTATTTGCGGGACTAGGAATGTTCAATCCCGCGGGATCCCGGTATTTGCGGGATCCCGCATATATAAAATATTAATATTTATATAAGGCAAATAAAACAATGAATGAATCGACAGAACTCTATATTTATTTAAGTTTAACTATTAGTATGAGATCAATCGAATTACACCGTTTATTTATCACAGAAAACAGAAACAAATACCAAGAAAAATTAAAGAAAAAACCTATCAACTACAAAATAAATAAATATTAACTGCTAAATTCAAATATAAACCAAAAACATTTTTAACTGAATGCTGACAAGAAGAAGGACTTTAATTATTTAGTTGGTCATTTTGTGGGCATTCAGTTGAAAATGTTTGCGAAAGAAACTTAACATATCTAAAATGTCGTCTGCCAAACTACTGCGTATTTTAGGGGCAATATAGCCTGCAGCAGAAAAAGCCCTTTCGGTTTCCACACTAGTCGGCGGTATTCCTTTTAAGGAGAGGTCGTGTGCATGCTTCTTTCCAGTCCCGCAAATCCAGCGGAGCCCGCGCCCATAATCCCGAAACACGCGGGATTGGAAGCCCTAGTTGGCTTACATCTGCGTCTTAAGTCAATGCCACGTGAATATGGATGTCGCCTTAATTACCTACAGTCACAAAAGACTTTCAGCTTTGCTTTGCTGGTATGGGAACAGGCACTGCATCTGCGACGCCTCTGGTGTTGGAGATATCCCTAAGCAGTGTTGCTGACCACTTTAGCATCACGTAGGGCGAGGGCCGTCTACTCAGTGACGTGTTTATTTAGTAAATTTTAATGAAACTAGCTATATATTTACTTGTGAAACTCGGAGCTGCCATCAATGGCCTGGTCGATGTGCGCAGTGCTGATCGTCGCCTGCAGCAGACCAGCTAGCACCACTACAGCGGAAACCACCTAATGATATCAAAGTTATGTTTTATAACTATAACGGTTTTGAACTTCACTTACATCATGATCACGGAGTAACTGGAGATTTAAAGAATGCGGGTGGATGGTAAAAAATATGACCTACGGCAAGCGAATAAAATAAAAAAGAAATTAAACAAATTCCAAAAATGAATTATTTACTTAAATAAAAACTTTTTTGAAAAAAAAAAAAACCAAAAAAAAAATATTACAAAGTGAAAAATAACTTTAATTTCGGAAGTCGGTGTCTTTGGATCTATATTTTAGTTTTTTGCCACCGACTTCCGAAATTAAAATTGTTTTTCACTTTGTAGTTTATTTTTTTTTGGAAGTTGGTTGTTTTTTGCAAAAAAGTTTTTATTTTTCACTTTTTAGTTGTACCACAACTTTTGTACACTTTTAAGTTGTGGTACCTACCAGCTACCCCACAAAAAGTCGTATACCACGACTTGCAATGTAAATAACAGTGACAGAAATTATTACAACATCATCAACATACACTAAGTGTAAAATATACGTATTATGAAGCCATAGAAATATAGAAATCTATGATTGAAGCTAACTACTCATCAGAACTTGACCAATATATGGGACCAATCTGGAAGTATATCCTTCAAAAATAAAAATATAAATCTTCACATTGGTTTATAAATGACGGAGTTCTGAGGTAACAAACATTTTAAAAAAATACAACCGAATTGAGAACCTCCTCCGTTTTTGAAGTCGGTTAAAAACTGCGAATCTATGAACAATGGCTGAATGAATATAAAGGGGATGATTCGGATAGCATGATACCTTGAGAGACCTTTCCAAATAATTAAAGGTTAAAATAACTTACATAATGCAGTTTGACCGTAATTACATGAGTTGCTGCATCCGAAAAGATTTACGGACCCGCCCAACCCTGCTTTTGGTAAGCAATCAAAAATCACTTCAAAGTGAGAGTGAACAGGCTTCTTCTGGGTAAGCTCGCTCCATCGTCGACTTTGTCTCTGTCATCTCTGACCTAGACTAGAGTCAAGAGTAAACCTATCTCAAATAAAAAAAATAAAAAAATCCCGATAATATTAGAATTATTTTAGAGTAGCTTTTGCCCGCGGTTTCGCCCGCGTGGTTGTCGGAAAATGGGAACGTATTGTCGAGATAAAAATTATACTATGTCCTAACCCCGGTCATGGTCTACCTATGTGCCAAATTTCATCCAAATCCGTTTAGCCAAATCTTTAAAAACTGTGTTCGATGACACTCTTTTTTTTATTTTTTTGGGTGGGAAATCATCAAATGACTTCTCCCGCTCTGGGCGGAGCGGGAGAGCGTGTCAGACTTTTACTGACTAAAACCCACCCGTGTTCCTTCAGTTGCCTGTGCTGGGGCCACGGAACCTCTTTCGAACATCCCGCGACCCTAGCTGGCATCGGCCCTAGCGGACCCCATCTATTAGTGCTGACATCTCTTTGAGGCGCGCGTGGAACACAACGCGCCGTCGACCCGGGCCTGGTCCTTACCGGACGGCGAGCTCCCCATTGCTCGCCATTCGCAAACCCGCGCACCTACAGTGGCCGGGAATCGGCTATCAATTCCCGACGCCCAGGGCGTCTCCTGCGGCGACTAGGGGCGTGAGGGCGCAAAGATTGCCTCTCCCACACGCGTTCCGCCTCGTCTTCCTCCTCTTCGGAGAAGGAGGTAATGGCATCCCATGAACTCTCGCTCCGTACCATGGCCTGGACCAGGGCCGGATGCGAGAGATCGCCGCCGTCGATGACACTCCTAAAATATGTAATAGGGTCTTGAGTACATTTAGGAGTGTCCTTCCTGTGGGTAATTGTGTTACACACTTACGGTAGCAATGGCTTTAATTTTGACAGTTCAACGACGTTTATCGACAGCAGACAAATTTTCGAACATAAGAAGCAATGGATTAGCAATATCCTTCAAAATCATTCAGATTGTGATTGACAATGTGTTACGCAGTGAACGCCATTTCTGAAATTGCGTTCATTATGTAGCAGCACTGAGACGTCATGTCCGGGCACCTGTCAAAGGTGTCAAAGTGCCTTTATTTTTTTTAGTCGTAACTGAATGATGAACGAATGAATGAAACGAATGATGAAAATCATCATCTATTTTATATTCATTGTCGAAATGGAAGTCAAAAGTGGCGCCAGCTGGTGGCGTGAATTATCATGTAAAGCCTCAACTGGTGAATTACTTAAATCTCGAGGATGCAGCGACGAAGTTTAATTTCCTTGGAACAGTATTTTTACGAGTCACCTCGTTTATCTAGCCTATTTTTAAGATCTAGCTAGAATGAGTCTATGACATAAGTGAAAAGATTATTTTTACTGCTGTACTAACAAACTCATGGAACCGAAGCTTCCCAAGCTGCTGGTACTGCGTTGCTAACAGAGCGTCTATGTATTGAGCCTCTTCTTCTGTCATCCCAATCTCTATGTCGCTTCGGGATCTGTAATATTTTACTCTCAAGTAAACTTAATATTATTCGCGTCTGTAACAAATTTTTTTACACAAAAAGTTTGCAAAAACATTTTCATATTCAAACTTTTTTCACGTGCACAAAAAATAGGGACGGTAACTGGCCATTCTTCATGAAAAACTCATAAAAAATGCCATTAAAGTTCTGTTTTTTATTTTTCTTGTTTACATGGCTTTTAATGTGTTTTTTCGCTACATCAGCCATTATTTTTATTATATCGTTGAAATAAAATGAGATCAACCTTTTTGAAGATTGAATGTTATTTATTTCGCATTTGCGGAAAAGAGCTGTGGTCTTTTATGTAGTTTTTTTTTTCAGTTCTTTTTTTAACATGTAGGTAAGTAATAATACAATAGCAGGCTATACATAAGTACTGATTCTAACTTACCTAAACATCCCCAAGAAGTTGAAGTTCATCCACAAATACAACAGTGTCTCCATGACCAGCACTCCTGGGAGATTCAATAGCATGAAGTGAGGAAACTCTATCTTTGGTCCAACGGGGAATATCCTTACAAATAATAATTTAATACATGATTACATCACGCCTGTGTTGCCTGAAGGGTTAGCAGAGGTACCTGCCTACTTATAGAAATTTCCATAAAATATATCATATCGCTGTGTCCCTTCGTTTTCGCTTAGCGTTCTTTCTGATTTTTTTTTCTTTTTGCTTGGCTTCTATCTAAGGGTCGTAGCGTGATGTTAAATATCCTATACTTAAACTTGTAACCTTCCTGAAGAATCAGGCTATCAAATGCAAAAAGAATTTTTCATATCCTGGAGGACTGGTATTTCCAGAGATTAGCGCGTTCAAAGAAACATACTTTTTAGCTTTATAACACATAATATTAGTTTATATGATGGTTGCTGTTAAGATTTAGATAGGTAACATACATTGTAGGTAGATAGACAACAATGGCGACCTTTACGACCATGTATAAATATTTCTATGTTTACGACATTTTGTCAAGCAAGGGGTTATTTTCTGGTTCTAACAAAGAGCCGAGACTCTTTTGTTAAGTCAAATAATGGAATTGGTATTAGGTTGAGAAAAATGTTTATAGTCTTTTGTAAAAATAAGCTAACACGCCAACTATGACTATGCCATCATTGCGTTATTGTTGAGCAGACGAATTTTTCAAAATCCTTCGAATGGGGAAGGCAACTGTCAAAATGGCGCTGTCGTAGCTAGTTCCCAACACAAGCCAATAATACAAGGCGTGAGGTGGTTTTATTTTATTTTTGCGAAAATGATGCATTGTTGTGTTACTAAATACTCCGAAATTGGAGTCCAACATTTCCCGAGAGGCCCTAAAATTAAAAGATAGTGGCTTAAAGCTATTCGTAGAGATGTTTTATAAATTAAACAGAGTAGAAACATTTTGAAGAAAGTGACTTTGAGGATATATTTGTGGTTTTAAATTCTGACACTTTCCATATCATTTACTTGATTTAAAATATTGAAATCACCGAAAATAACGAAATAGCGAAATAAAAGTAAACTCATGACTGGACGAAATGTCAAACTTATTGTAGGCCGTGGGGACCTAGCTATGATCACGCCATCTACAATTAGCTTTGCCCGACCTTCCCCATTGTGATTGAAAGTTGTTGGTAAATCTGGACTCAGGCACGTTCAGGGTAATCTCAGAACCCTTAAACGGCACTCAACTTTAATTAACCAATACTTCATCAAAGTCTTTAGTTCAGATACTGAAAGTAAGCACGCGCGGGGGACTCAACAGTAAGCTGCATTTGAGAATTCTGCCATCACTCGCACTAGTCAAATTTTAATTTAATTAATTTTATTTTTCATGTATCGTACACCATTAAGAAAACTTACGTTTCACAGTAGATCTTGAATATTTGATTAGTCTGGCTTCCCATCATTGTCGCCATGTCACCTGGAACATAACATAACATCACGCCTGAATTCCCGAAGGGTTAGGCAGAGGTGTACTTAGTACACCCACATTTCGCCAGTTATGTTTAAGTCCCACGTATGAAAGAACTATGTAATAGAAGTGTTGTGTTGTGTGTGTGTATGTAATAGAAGTCCCATGTTCAGTTGCCTGATAATAAAATGATTATGATAGGGGGCGAGCCTATTGCCATCAACCGGGCACAAATCCAGACTCCGGGCTGCTACTGAGAAATCCCAGATGGAAAAGCCCATTTTATTTACACTTTGCCCGACCCGGGAATCGAACCCAGGAATTCATTCTTAGCAGTAGCGCTTGCGACCATAGACCAATAAGGCAGTCTCAAAATATACGGTGAAATTAAATTAGCTAGCGAAACTCCGCAGACGTGGCGGGTCACGACAGAATAAAAATCCGCCCCTAAGACGACCCACTGACCTAAATCTGTTTTATCGTGTTGAGATATCGATACCCATCACGTCTGTGAAGTTTACACGAAAAAAAAACTGATTTTTAAACTGATATTTTTAGTAAATTGACTACACTACCAGCGGGTAAAACTGATGAAATATTTGCGATCCAGTCCTTCTGATACCAACCCAAATAAACTTCCGTGAAAACAAAGCCCAATTTTTTTCATTTCCAAACCAAATGGCAGCCAATTCACATTATGACATTACTTTTGCCCCACCTTGTAGTATCGCGTGGCCAAAAAAGGAACTAACGCCGCCATCTTACTTTGTCAATACAATTTCTTTGACACAATTGCACAAATGTTAACCAACAACGCCTGTAAATGTCATTCAGGCGCCGAAATATCCTTCGTTAATCAGCTTTTCAAGTACAAGTTGTCACACTTACCAATGGATGACGAATACGCAATTCCGAGAAAATAAAATACGGTAAAGTCTGACGGCCTTGGCACACTGCAACAATTAGCATTGTTTTTGGCATGAGTTGTAATGTACAACGTACGTACATTAACACAATGGTTTTTGTTAAGAAGTTCTTTATCGGCTTGTGGTAGGAGCACACTGGCAGAATTGTGACGTAATGAAAAAGCGTTATGTATGCCGCTACCGTCAGTTTCAAGTGTCAAACGTTTTGGTTTTTGTTTTTTAATACAGCGAAATCTATTATAGTTTTTAGCTTAGTTTTTGGCTCTGTATTCAAAAACAAAAACCAAAACTTATGACACTTGGAACTTAAGAGCATACTAGATGGCTCTGTAAGTCTGAATTAATACCTACTACAGCGAGAGGAATTTCGTTTCAACCAGCACCCACACTAACAATCACAATCTGAATGATTTGAAGCTTATTCCTAATCCATTGCTTCATATGTTCGAAAAAGTCTGCTCAACAACGTAAATAACGCAATGAATGATGTTGAACTGTCAAAATGAAACTGATTCCTAATGTGTATTACGCAACTGCCCCGCCGGTGTTCCACGACACCTCCCGACTTTTTTAAGTTAGTAAGGTAAGTAATTGATTGTCTTATGCCTAGTGAGCAAAACTTAACACGTGCTAAAGTCACTGAAGTGTATCTATATCAGTAGTCAAGCAAAATAACACCTTAATTCTTACTTTTGTTCATGCCGAGTAGACTTCTGTTGAGCCTTTCCAATAGTTTGATAGATTTCCACGATTCCCATCTGAAATTGATAACTAGGTAAGTAAGTTCAACCACCACCACCATACCATACCACCACCCACCCACCATGTTACCATTTTCATGACTGCCACAGGATGTTGCTCAAATATAGAAACAAGATTACTTATTTACCTTTTCAAGTTCAGTAAGAATAGCTTTGACGACAGGCATCATCAGTCCACATGCCAGGATGCTAGATATCCACATTGAAAGAAACATGCTCGAGAAGAATAGAAGAAAACTTAACCTGAAAACAAAGTTGATCATCAGGAATTTTGTCCAGAAACGATTCTGCAACCTCTCATGTACTTAGTCATAATATCTAGACTTTAATCATACATAATCACACACTACTAAACAATACGCATCTACGAAACAGATTATGGGCAATTGAATGATTGAAAAAAATGTATTACACAATTCCAATTAGGGAAAACGATTCCGAGCGGAGTTGGTTTAATTTTGGAATCTGCTGCCGAAACAAACTCAGTTACGCAATTAGGCTGCTGGGTCCCAGGATTCCTCTCTGTGAGAGGGACGGGTCGTAATCGTACTCCAGCACGCGGCCCAGTTTTGTCACAGGCCTAATTAGGATTCTTGGATTATGTCAACCAGCGTTGACATCCAGCAATCTATACTATTTATACATAACACACAATTCACACAGATCACACGCATAAACTTCCAAATGTTTAGCTTCTCATATACACACACTCACACACGCCCCCACACACCCTCTCTCAATTCTCACACTCACACTTCATTCCACACAATGAGAGGTCACGCATTGATACTCTATATATAATAATAAAATGTAATAAGATATGTGAAATAACACTGCTGTCAATTATCTAGTAAAAATTAATGTGGCGATGATAAATGTAAAATTACCCGAGGGGATTGGTGCTGATAGCCGAAATACAGGTTTTGCCTAGTTCGGCTACAGATGCTTAACTCATTTGTACTCAAAACTAGCCTAGTTTGAATAAATAAAATAAAATAAATAAATAAAATAACAGTTTTGGCTAGGAGGCATAGGCAGAGCCGTTTGGCTGACCCTTCAATTTGTCTACCTACTGTTTCAAAAGTTCGTAATTTAGGATCAAACTTATTAATTATCTGTAGTTTAACATGTAGGTAAGTACATATAACCTATAGGTATCTGTTTCGGCAGTGTTTCCCGGGTCGGGCAGTGTTATCAGGTTTTTATATCTGGAATATCTCAGTAGCAGCCCGGAGTCTGGATTTGTGCCCGGTTGATGACTACAGGCTCGCCCCTTATTACTTTGGACTTAAATATATCTGGCGAATTGTGGGTGTACTACCGGTTACCTATAATGTGAGCATCCAAACACGAGCAAGACTTTGAGGGCGATCCTTCTGTGCACATTGCAATTCTCTATGGCTATTGTGATCATCATCACTCCGATACAGTCCAGCAGGTCATTTCGAATGTATATCTGGAAGCATTACGTACCATAGCAGTTTTTGGATCATTTAGCTCTCTTAAAAATGGTTGAGCTGAATGGTGCTAATCCATGCGTCAGGTTCGTGAACGGGCGCCGTCAGTAGGTTTGAGTTTGAATAAACGTATTTACCTAAGCGAGTTTACTGTTTAGCTTTGTGTTTAGTTAATTCAGTCAAATGACTATGATTAACAGAAGTTACCTAGCCCCCAGTCCCACAAACAATAGGTAGACCTCGGATGGGAGTATGGAGAAAAAATGTAGCTCAGAGTGATTCAGATTCCCGCCGCAACACCTGGCCGTAAAATTATAGATAATACACCACTATACAAAGTGATACGTAAAATGACACCGAGCGTTTCACAGAGAGAGCAATGTTCTAGAGTCTGTTCGAAAAGAGAGCCGTCGTGGGATTTGAGGGCGCACCTGTGCTTAACAAACTTTTATTTAATTTGCCTTGTTAGTTAGTCACTATGTATGGGTTTTGACCCATACATACTGAAGGTTTGCCAAGGTTTGCCTTGCAAGCTGAATTAAAACCACCTCTTCTTATGCTACGGACTTGATATTATTTTTACATGTTCGTTTAGTGAGTAACACAACGTAATGTCAGTGTGAACTAATTTTGGCCACAACTTATTTCGGTTAGATCAAGCTAGGTGGACAAAATTATTTTCCTGTATTTTTGGATTGTATTACCTCGATAATTAATATTGTACTTAAGTATATATGCGTTTTTATAGGTATAAAAACGCGATAAAGCTTTGAGAGTACCTGTATTGTTTTACGATCTCCGCGTGTCATAATGCTGGTTTAATTATTCGGGCAGACGTCATGATAGAAATATATTATATCTATGCTCCCTTCCATAAATAATGTAATAAAAAGCTCAGTCATACTGATAAAAAATACCTACAGCCTGAAGTGGATGAACGTAAACGAAGCAAAAGGAGTATGTAAGGATCGTAGCAGGTGGCGTTCTGAAGTTTCTGCCTACCCCCATGGGAAAAAGGCGTGAGTTTATGTGTGTTTCTAAGTGGCCCTACGGTATCAAGTGCATGTAGTTAACCTAGAATCATGGTAAACTGCTACACCATAAATAGCCAACAGTAATGGGATTAGGGGAAGAACCACATTTAAGTGCCTGATTAATCTACATAAGAACAAAAGTATCACACGGTCTGCCAACATATCAGTCGGGCTTGCAAGTGCAAAAAGCGAGATATGCGAGGTAGGACACCTACCTCGCATGGCCCTCCTTTTTTTTTTTTTTTGTTTCGGTGTGGAAAATCCTCATGGATGTCCTCCGCCCTGGGGTGCGCGGAGGGGTCTGTCAGACTCTTACTGACTAAAAACCACCCCGGTGTTCCATCTCACACCTACGCCGAGGGTCGCGGGAACTTACGATCCTTCCGCAACCCCCGGCTGGCGCCGGCCCGCCACGGCAGGCCTCTCCTCGTGTCGAGGGAGCGAGTGAGGTGTTTGACTCCCTCCGCAACGTCTAAGAGGGGCGCGCGTGGAACACTACGCGCCGCCACCTCGGGTCCGATGTATGGGGGCGACGGACGTCCCCGAGTCCGTCGTCCCTGGACCCATTTAGGGGGGCTGGAAGAGGGCGTTGTCCGCCCTCCGCCGACGCCCAGTGCGCCTGCTGCGGGCTGGGTGAGAGGATGTGATCTCCCTCTCCCTTTCCGCAGCCTCCTTCTGCGAGATGACTGTCTCGCAGAAGGATACCACCGCGTCCCAGGACTCCTCGCTGCCGACCATCGAATTAACGACAGCCGGCAGCGACAGGTCACTGCCTACTCTAGAGATGAGGGCACAGCGCGGCTCCTCCCAAGCGGCACACTCTGCCAGCGTATGCCGCGCCGTGTCCTCCCGACAGTCGACGCAGTGGTGACACCGGGCGTCTGGCTCTCTGTTTATGCGACACAGGTACTTCCCGAAGCAACCATGCCCCGAGAGCACCTGCGTCACCCGAAACGACAAGGAGCCGTGCCTCCTCCCGAGCCAAAGGTCGAGCACCGGCCGGACCGCCTCGATGGTGCCGAGGCCAGCGGTGGGGCGTGAGAGCCTGTCCCGCCATTCCGCCACCAGGACCTCGCGAAGCAGCGACCGACGCTGCTCCATTAGTCACTGCATCGGTCGCTCACCTCGCGCCTGCATTTCCTCGCGCCACTGGTCTCGCATGGCCCTCCTAGCGTAACTATATCGAACTAGTGTTACGATTACGACTGTCAAAGATCTACGAATGATAGCCGGGTCCAATGGCCAACGGATAACAATGGAAGGGTATCCACCTAGATAATCCATGAGGAGTTCTCCACAGATAAAAAAAGGCCTGCCTCACAGCTGTATTAAAATATATAAGACTAGGGTTACCATACCATCCGTACGAATTTATTCACACAACATGTCCGGCTATTTTAAATGTAATGTCTGGACATTTTTGCACAATAAAACTGATTCACATCCGAAACATCACAATTCAGGTGCAGTTGAAAACCAGCGTCAGGCACTATTTGTCTGGCATTTTTGCTGAACTATTTGGTGCAGCCGTGAGGCTCACATTCCTGCTATTTTTTTACAATGCACTTTACACTTTACATTTGATTTTTATTTGTAGACTATGTCTATATACCTTTTAGTATATATTTAGATACCTTTTAGTTTGAATTTTACTTATTTTCTTTCTTCTTTCAAATATTCGGCTGTATAACAGGACTTTTAAAATTTCAACATGGTAACCCTAGGTAAAACTGACTATCAGCAATTACCTCACTAATAAAACTCTTTCCGATCCCGGTCATGATGCACGAGAAGCCGATGGGCATGACTGCCAATACAGCAGGATGCTGCACATCCAAGATCCAGTAAACAACCATCAGCAGAAACACGTAAAAACTCTTGTAGGCCTGGAAAATTTTGGACAGTAAAACTACTGAGAAATATTCATCTTGTCTTGGGCCATAAAATAAGTGTTACTTTTATTGATCTTGGACCTTTGAAGGTCTCTCTTGGTGAAGGAGCTCGTCCGAGGAAGTGCTACTGTCAAGCTTTTTGATCAAGAAAGACAAGACATCGAAGGCAAACGAACACCGACCAGCTCCCTACCAAGTAAATAGATTGGCAACACCGTTCCCACTTGGAGGCCCACTTTGTTCAGTGAACGTTGCAAATAAATAGTTTTTTTTTTGTCTTAATTCGGTTATATCATGACTCTATCTCAAAGTGAAGTGAAGTGTGTAGTATAAAAAAAATCATTATAACTAGGTACTAAAGTTAAACTTTATTTCATAAAGGTAGTTCCAAAACTCCTTCGGTGCTCATGTCGCCCATGAATATTGAATTTATCAATTAACACAGATACTAACAATTTTATCACTGAAAAAAGTAACCGGTGATAATATAATTGGAACAATCAAAATAACCAATGTTCTCCAGTATGTCCTGCAGAATAATTTGAACCGATCCCTTCTGGTGATTATCACAAGGTTAGTTACTCTGTGAAAGAAACCAATTGATAATTTATGCACGAAAATCACGTTTAGTTTAATGGTTTTATAAAGTACAACTTACGACGAGGCATCAGATTCCATGTTTCTAATTACAATTTCACTTAGACAAGTGAGATAGTGATAATCTACAAATATTTTAAGTTTTACTCCTCTGACGTTCAAAATAAGTCGCGAAGGGTCCGGTAATCACGATGGTTCAGCCATTAAAAGATCTAGTAAACGAAATAGTAAATAATGATTTTATAATTTGCCTCAAAAAATCTACTATTGTTGGACGTACTTGGTAGGTTTTTTTTTAATAATGGCAACATTTATAAATACCTATCAGAATAATTGTTTAATTTTTCATTAGTTGTCAATTTACCGCGTTCGAGGTTGGGTGTATGTTGAACATAAACAAATTCGTATACGATTTACGATAAAAATAGATTCAAAAACCATAAAGATGCAAGTGGATTTAGAGTTCGATTATAATGAAGTGACAGCAGCCATGGATAAATTTTCCCAGGAGGATATAAACGAGCTACGTTACTGGACGCAGAAATTGGATAAATCAAAATATGTGCCTAAGGATTTAACGGATAAACAATTAGTGTTGTTTTATAATGCATGTTACGGGGTCATGGACAAGACGAAAACGTGTATAGAAAAGTATTACTCATGCAGAAAAAATGGACCGGAACTGTTCGACAATCGGATCTTGAAGACAGAAGAATTGAAACAAAGTGCGGATGTTCTGTGAGTAAATTTCTCTAATTTAATAAATAATACAATGTCGCCTTTAAATGCAAGCAGACTTATAAACGGATAATATTGATCTTTCCGATATTTGCAACCTGTGAAATTGGCAGCTGTTTGGCAAACGGCAAATATTTATAGTTAGCTAACTTTGGCCAACATTGTAATACAGACCATTTTCTGTTTTACTTGCAAAAATCATGAATTAAAACTAGCTCAAAACATTAAAAAAGAAACTATAGAACAACATTACCTAACTGTGCACAATAATATAAAATGCATAAATTAATTATTTAATCTCTCTACTTTTTATAATTAGAACAGAATAAATATTATTTATTGCAGCTACAGGTATTTACAAATAAAGCTGGTCAAAACTGAAAAGTGTCTTAGAGATACTGTCATTACTTAGGTAGGTATATAAGTAATTCCATAACATGTCCTCTCTCTATCCAAATGAATGATGGCATTGGCAAAAATTTTTTTACTTCACTAGAGTGGCCTTTCGCAAACTACTAAGTATAACAAAAGTCAATTGTGGCCCACCAAGGCCCAACATATCCATATCATATAGGTTGACTGGTAGAAAATGCCTATGGCATTAAGTCCGCCTCTGTACTTTTCAGTGCATGAAGTATTAAATAAATAAATAAATAAATATCCATCAATCTGCCTAACCTTTTCCCAAATATTATGTTGGGGTCAGCTTCTAGTCTAACCGGAGCAGCTGAAAACCAGTATTTTAGATGGAGTGACTGCCTATCTGACCTCTACAACACACTTACTGGGTAACACGGTACACCTTGGTAAGAGTGGTTGTCAGACTTGGGCTTCTGACTACCTGTAACAACTGTCAAAGATCTACGAATGACAGCCAGGACCAATGGCTTAATGTTCTTTCCAAGGCACGGAACAGTCTCAATATGTAATGGATGGTCACCGATCCATTAACCAACCGCAGTAAGTGTAGCTTAACATTCGATTGATCCATGCGGCTGTTATGTGATTTAGCTATGAACCCCTTCTCCGAAAGATACAGTACCCTACAGATGGTGTACCTATGTTATTGTTATTTACTGGGACAATATTTCAATACTGACTGCCTAATTGGTCAAGTCATAGTGGTTGCAACTTGTGCGTGTGCTGACCAAAGAGTTGTGTGGGTTCAATCTCTAATTTGGTCAAAATATTATTGGTTTTTCCATGAGCAATTTCTCAGTCGCAAGCAAGGTTTTAGATCTGTCCCCGGTTGATGGCAATAGGCTCCACCACTCAACTCACTCCACTCAACTGAACTTGGTTCTTTTTTGTGTTATGTTCTTTTTTAATAAAAAATAATAAATAAAATAAATAATAAATAATAATGTTAATATAAGTATTTTATTTCTTATATTTTCTTTCTATTAAATGGGAATTTAACGAAATAAGCGAAATTTGGGTGAAAGCATCCTATGGGGAATACAGACCTAATGTTATGTTATGTAAATATTTGAATACCAAGGTGGCTAAGGCCACAATGCTAGTTAACAAACAAAACAAACACTGTTTAAGTTAACAATTGCATAGCAAATGCCAGCATTTAATAATAACGTTTCTATAAATATGTAAAAGTTTATACAGTCTTGTACATACTTAAAACTGCACCACAAAACCGATTTCACAGACAACAAAGACGATAAGACACATCCACAACACAACACCGACAAGACAAGATGCATCCGATTTGCGACAGTCGTCCTTTCCCGTAGATTTAAAAGGTTGTTGTTCCGGATAATACGTATTTGTTGCAAATATAGGATAACTAGCTTTGCCCGCGGCTTAGCCTGCGTGGAGGTCGGAAATTATCCCACCGGAATGTATTACTTACCGGGATTTAAGGTATCGTTTGTGTTAATCTAGGTTATAAACTATCTGTGTGCCAAATATTAGTAGGATTCCAACGAATATGCGGTATCTATCATACGAATTTAAATAAGTATATTTTTATTATGCTGCATTCGTTCTTCGACACGGTAGTACCTATTTTGTTATCGCGTTCAAAATGCATTTTACATACAAGTGGTACCTACATATGTACCTACATGCACTAAAAATGCGAAAAGATATAAATCAAGATTAGTCCTTACTAGTTGTGCCCCGCGACTTCGTCCGCATGGAAGTCGTAAGATACGCAATATACTAAAATAACAACCACATTTTAATAAAACTCCCTCGTCCCCGACCCGTCGCGTTGCATCGCCCGCCCGCGCTATTACTTCCTTTTCTTTCTGCCTAACCCTTCGGGGAAACAAGGCGTGATGTTATGTTTATGTTATGTAATTTTTTTTCCGTGGAACCCTAATTATTTTTCTAAAATAAAAGTAGCATAAGTTACTCCCCTTAACATCAGCTATCTGCCAGTCGCTTCAAAATCGGTCCAGCCGTTTCGGAGATTAGCCGGAACAAACAGACAGACAGATAAAAAATCTAAAAATTGCTTTTTCGTTTTAAGTACCGTATATACTTAATTATGCATTTACTAAAAAGTTGTTATTATTGAGATTACAAACAGACACTTCAATTTTATTTATTTGTATAGATTTGGTATTGTAATATGCATGCTTAGTAGGTACCTATGTACTTTATAAAATTGTATCTACCGTTATGAGTTACGACGACGGAAACAGCTTAGAGCTGTTAACTGAATAACCAGAAAATTCTAAGTTAATTAACCCTTTAAAAATATTCTGAAACGCTGAAGTTTCAATCAAAACTTGCCAACTTCCAATTAACGGAAACCATTCACAGTACTTACTTGAAACGGAAATATTCAATTAACATCTTCTCGAATTAGAAATTGAAATACAGGAGTCCAAGGTCGCCCTTCACAGCCTCGCAATCAGGTCGTGGATGTTTGTTTCAGAATGGAAATCCTAACGGGACATATTTAACCCATCCTCTAAAATCTCATTAACCTTCCTAATGATGGACACTTTTTAAAATTTAATGAACCTCTAATATCTTTATGCCCTTCTAAAGATGCACAATTTTTTAAACAATATATCTGACCTTTTCTAACAGTTGGTCACAGTAACTAAACTAGCGTACCCCACTACCCCAACCAAACGGGTTAGGTTGGGTGGAAGAGACCCCAACGCCCGCCCCAGGGCGGAGGACATCCATGAGGATTTTCCCACCCAGAAACAAAAAAAAAAAAATTGGTAGGAACTGTGACCAACAACGCGCGAGATGGGAATTATTAGAGGTTCGATTAAGACATGCCAGTCTAAACATGGCGGGCTTTGCATTGAAATCATCGCTTTCTGGTCTTGTCTGGAACCACTATAAGCAAATGGAATCGTTTGTCTTGGTATGGGCATGTGATGAATAGGGATGAAACGCATGTAAGTAACTAAAGGAGTGATGAATATAAATTTTAATGGGTGGAGAGGCTGACGTACACCAATGAGTCGATCCATCCATCTTGATGGATTGTGTGAGGGATAATATGAAAGGAAAAGGAGTGAGTGAGAATGTGAGGGCTGACAGGGCAGAATGGAAGAAAAAAATGTGTTGCGCAGACCCCAAGTAATATGGGACAAAGGTAGGAAGATGAGGTCTCGACTCTCGAACCACTAAGATATTCTGTTCTGTGCTGAAACAATCGCTCGCCGTTGGCCTTGCCAGTAAGTTTCGTCTTTTTTCCCTTTTGCATTTTCGCTCCATTGCCCGAAAATTTTGTATTATCTGAAGACCTATCCACCTCATGTTGGTCCTGCCTGCCTTTTCTTCTGCTCCCTTAGTCCAGGTTGCCTGCTTCGATCTCTATACGGTCTGAATTAAACAATGGAAAAATTTGCCATTAAAACTTCCGCCTATTTCAAATCAGCATGGTGTTAAGGCTCCCGCAGACAGGCGCCACGCGACTGTGATGGAAACATTTCTATGAAAATTTAATGGAAATTGTTCTACCGGAGGCGCGTCACGTCTGTCTGCGGGAACCTTTACTGATTACCTAACACCGTTGGCGGCTTTCTTTACCACACATGTCATTCGTCCTAAGCTCCTATAGAAAAATACAATGCGCAATAAAATTATCCTTTCTTGAATAATCAATTATTTGTATAGGCTTCTGTTTGCTCTGACGTCAGAGATTTGCTCCGTATGTATATCAATAGTCGGTTATTATCATAAGTAACTATGCTTTATAAGAAAGGAAAGGATAGTCAATATTTTTTCTATATTGTGATGTTTTATCATCTTCCTGCCCTTGTCTCATGTCACTTGGGGTCGGCGCAACACGTTTTCTTTTCCATTCTCCCCTGTCAACCGTCACGCTATCATTAACTCCGTCATGATCTTCATTATTGTGATGTTTGAGCTCTTCAAAAAACTTCGCTTTTGGTCTGATTTGCATAGAATGTACTGACTCATGTTTCCCGTTGAGGTCCATCCTATTCATATGTGAAAAAGAAGTAACATTCATTCAGTATAAGTGAACAAAATGCTCTATCAGGCAGATAGTTGACATACTTAGTGGCCATAGACCCAAATGGCTGCCCAATTTGGGCTGAACTTTCGATTTCCATTGACCTCAACGTTTTGGGTATTCATAACTTATAATCTGTCAGGGGGCTCGTTGCTAAATAATAACAGTCGTACGAATCGATCGAAGGTTAAGCTACGCTTGCCGCTGCCGGTTCGTGGATGGGCGGTGCAAAGCACGTTTTAAGCTGTTGGTCCGGCTGTCGTAGATCTTTGAAAGTCGTTACGGGTAGTCAGAAATCCAAAAGTCCGACAATCTGTATTCAGCTGCATCCGGATAAGCTGGAAGCCGACACCAACATAATTGGGAAAAGGTTAGGCAGACTGATTGAATGAATCTGTTAAATGTTCAGCCAAGTTTGCTTCCCTTCCAATTGTTCAAAACCAAATCTTTTGATATTTAGTTCTCGGTTCAGGTTCAGAAACGTTATTTAAACGTTTTTAAAATGTTTCTAACAGTTCTTTGTACAAAATTTTGTTCGAAACGAAAGCGAAATGAGAACGTTTTCAAAAACTGGTTTATTAAGTTAGATTTGTTCTCTTTCAAGTTTGATTTCGGAAATCATGACATTTTAGTAAATGCATATTTGTTATAGTCGCGAATCCAATTTTGATCAAGATACAACCTGACACTGACCTGCAAATTGCACAAAAACGCAAGAAAAACCGGTTAAAAACGTTTTAATAATCGAGAACGATTTAAATTTTGTTCTTCAAAAACGTTTTCATAACGTTCTGTTCGAACGTAACCGAAACAAATCGTTTCTTAGGTATTTAGGATGAAACCGATTCGAAAAATATACCGGTATCTGAGCCCTGATCAAAAGGGTCACATCAACTCGAAGGCTCGCCCAGCCCTAGGTCGTCTGTTTATTTCATTAGATGGCTGAAAGTCAAGCTCAATACCCAATATCATTTTTTGATAGCGAAATCAAATTAATTTAATTAAATTCTTCGAATTTGCGAAGGCTGGCATTATCCGCTCCTGAATGAAATTCGCAAAAAGCTCTTTTAATCTGAATCAACATTGATGTTGGTATTGTTAAGAATATGTTTGTGTATTTTTCGTATACTTTGAAAGATTATTTATTGATTGGAAATTCAGAATATCATGCAGAGAAAGTAGCATAGACATAGCAGGTTTCCAGGTATTTTTTCAGATTTCTTTGTATTCTGTGAAGATATAACTAGGCGGAAATATCGCAGGTCCTCATGATATCGATGATATCATCATCACCATTATCCTCATTTCCGTGTATTCGTCCCGCCGTTTTTGTTAGTGGGACGAACGGGAGTAAATTTAATATTATTTACTTTTATTAAATTCCCGTTCGTCCCACTAAATAATTTGAGTCTGGTTGTTCAATGGTAAAAAAAAACATTTATCCTAACTAATCCTACTTTATGATGCTTCTTTTAAGGTAGGACTTAGGGTAAATATGGCCAAGACAAAGATTTTGGCAAACATCTTTAGTAATTCAAATCCTTCTGTTAAAGTAGGAAATGAAACGTTAGAGATGGTTGACCAGTATGTCTATCTTAGCCATACTCTTACATTTGGCTAAGAGCATCAGCAAACCGAGATTTCTAGAAGAATACAGCTTGGGTGGGCCGCATTTAGCAAATTGGATGACATACTGAAATCAGCCAAAATTCCACAATGTCTGAAGTCCCGTCTCTATAACCAGAGTGTTCTGCCCACCATGACGTACGGTGCTGAGACGTGGACGCTCACGCAAGAGGCTATGTACAGGGTGAGAGTTGCACTGAGAGCCATGGAGCGTTCCATGCTCGGCATAAGATTTATAGACCGAGTTCCAAACGTCGAGATCCGAAGACGAACGAAAGTTTTCGATATCGGAAAACGAGTTATGGAACTCAAATGGAGTTGGGCAGGACATCTGGCAAGGCGCAGTGATTACAGATGGAGTAAGGCAGTGACTGAGTGGCGTCCAAGGACTGGAAGATGAAGCGTCGGTCGTCTGGCGGGGAGATGGGCAGACGACATTGTTACCATCGCGGGTAGAACCTGGATGAGGTTGGCACAGGAGCGTGGGGATTGGCACATGAAAAGAGAGGCCTATGCTCAGCAGTGGGTGAAAACGGGCTGTGGATGATGATGATGAATCCTACTAATATTATAATTCATGCGTAAGATTGTATACATATTTGGATATTTGTTACTCAATCACACAAAAACGGCTGAACGGATTTGGATGAAATTTGGCACACAGATAGCTTATAACCTGGATTAACACATAGGATGGTATAAACTCCTGTAAATTAAGGGGTCTACTGCCATTCTTCGGCGCCATAACTGCTACTGAACATTTTAATAGTAGAACACAATAGAAGAACAACATTTCTCGAAATAGCAAACGAACTTTAGACTCCAATACACCGGAGGCAGTTAGAAAACCAGTTACCAGTATAAACAACTGCTTAGTTTCTTACAGTTGTTTCCCTTTCATTAAGTTAGCGTTAACAATTGTAGCAAAGTATTCAAATACTTACCTCTTTAATTATTATAATATTAGAATACTGTAAATAAGTACAATTTACATGACAATAGAATAGGAATACCTATTCTATTGTCATGTATATTGTATTTATTTAAAGTAGGCGAAATTGTTTACCAGTTTTGCCATTTATAAATAACTGTTTTGCTGAATGTAGTGAATGTCCAAATGTAATGAAGCAGTGTGACAATCTGAATTTGTTGTGGAGCTATTGGCGTAAGTTATGCTACGAATAGACAGACGTTCTGGTAAATATAGCAAAGACCAGAAATCAAGATCCACTGGTTAAAACGTTCGTAGTTTTAGAAGATTTGGAAATGGTTCTAACAAAATCATTCTTAAATATTGTAGTTCTGCTGCAGGTTATAAAACATTTCGAGAAGGGTCATATTTTTCTCCAGATCAAAGAAAGCCGCTGGAGCGAGCCATTCTCTGTCAGTTGCCAATGTCTCGGTCAAAGTGAAGTTTGTTTTTGATGTTTAAGCAAGCTTACACTACGCAATTACACCCTGACTAAAGCTCCGTTTCGCAACTTGAAAGGACCCATTACGCCAATTTATGGTTCGTGCCACTCAAGAGTAAAATGCGGAGAATTATTAAGAGGGTTTCCTAGGCAACGAGGGCTTGTCATGTCTATTTTAACGCGTATTGATCTTGCTGTTACGCGGACGGAGTGAGACAGAAAAAAGCCCTTCCGATCTATTCTGTAAAAATCTCTCCGTGATAATAACTTAGGTGAAGTGAGCTTGAACTGAGCTCATTCCACCTGATGTGTAAATCCCTAGATTGACACTTTTGACAGCTCACTTCAAGCTCACTTCACCTATGTTTTTTCGGTGACATTTTTACAGGATATATCGGCTGTTGGCAACGTGTTAATCTGAATTCTAGACAAAGAGGAACTTTGTTCCGTCGCTGTTTACGATTGCTGAAAAGGTTTGATAGATATGCAGTCCTTTCGTCTGCTTTCTTTTAGTCTTGTCCTTTCCTGACTATGTTAATTGTTTTGGTATCTGTTTGGCCGCGATAAGAAAACCTATCCCCCAGATAGTCACTTCAATGCCAAATCTATATTATAGAATTAATTACTTAGGTTTCTAAATGCCCAGTAATACATTTTTGTCGTAGAGTAAAACTTTGTCCTCTCAATATAATGTCTTCATAAGACAAGGTTTCGCTTGCATACAGGTTATGCAATTATTTATAACTTGAATGCTTTCCCTAATCAAAGCGATTTAAAAAAACCACAATTATGTACGTTACGAAAGCTCTTCCAAAAAATAGGTACGTAATAACATTACGAGACCTCTCCGTGCCTCGTCTCGGCTGTCATTCTTAGTTCTTAGATCTTTGACGGTCATTACGGGTAGTCAAGCCCAAAAGTCTGACAACCTGTCTTACCAAGGGATGTCGTGTTACCCAGTAACTGGGTTGTGGAGGTCAAATAGGTAGTCGCTCCATGTAAAGTACTGGTACTCAGCTGCATCCGGTTAGACTAGAAGCCGACCCTGACAAAGTTGGGAGAAAGGCTAGGCAGAGAGAGAGTCCTTATAATATCATTATGATGAATTTACATAATTGTTTGGTAAAAGGTCGGTGTAGTCATCAAGCGAGAAACATTAAGAACTTTCACTTCCCATGACTTTTACCGTTACATTGTAGGAAATCAGTTGACATTTTGTGCCCTCAGATATTGAGGAAATCTTCTTGATTTTAAGACATTAATTAAATTGACAACCATTTAATTACGCAGGATAATTTTCTTGTCTACGCAGTCAGTGTTGTCTTGGAAAGATCTCGCCGAAAAGGCTGAGCAAATGACTGATATATATTACATATATATTTAGTTTTAAAATTTTTTAACCAAATTGTAAAAGTATTTAGAAATTCAATAACCGCTGACATACCTACTTTCATCTCCCGACTGTACATGGACTTTCAAAAGGGCAAAGCTCGCGGCCAATGGTGTACGGTCTCTCGTTGTGTTAAATGTTGTTTCCTCTCGAGAGATAAACATGAATGTTTCGAAATTATTATCTGCCACGTAAATCACAGATTGCATAAGTCATTTATTTCTTAACAACATAAATTGTGTAGAAAGTATGAAAAAATTATAGAAAGATTAAAATAAATAAAAATATTTAACAATAATATTCTCAATTTTTAAACAACTGACTGCATCGTTGGTCTAGTGGTCGCAAGCGCTACTGCTGAGCATGAGGTCCTGGGTTCGATTCCTAGGTTGGGCAGTGTTATTGGGTTTTTCTAACTGGAATTTCTCAGTAGCAGCCCGGAGTCTGGATTTGTGCCTGGTAGATGGCAATAGGCTCGCCCCCTATTACATGAGACTCAAACATAACTGGCGTAATGTGGGTGTACTATATAATAGGTACACCTCTGCCTCTAACCCTTCGGGGAAACAAGGCGTGATGTTATGTTAAGTCATTTTTAAACAATAATAAAATTAATAGTGATTTAATAAAATAAATGTAATGGAAAAATGATTAAAATTAATAGTCACTTGATTACTTAAATATCATAGAATACAATGTCAATGATAATTCAATAAAAATACAAATAGCAAATATCGCATAAATACATCATTTGTCAACTAATGTACTCCTCAATACTGTATTAGCCTTTCCTCACTAAATATGTCCTTAATTTGTTTTTGAATAAGTTTGCACTGGTTATGCTTTTAAATTCTAAGGGCAACGTGATAAATAAGAAGACGGATTGATATCCGCATATGAAGATACGTTACAGTCACTTTCTTTAACTGAACTGCAGCAGGAATAATTAGCCCGTACACAACTGCGCAAGTCCTTGAAGACTGAAGCATAGATTAACTAATGTGTCTAAAATCTCTTGGCGACTACCACATTTGTTTGGACTGGAGTCCCGAAGTTTAGACATGTGTCCAAAAGTACTACTGCCAAGAGACTTAAAAGTTTGATCATCGGATACAACTTAAGACGCCCTGTTACCAAGGACCATTAAATTAATCCTTAACCTCTTCCAAAAAACAGGAGTGGATCAAAGGTTGCCTTTATATGCTCGTAAAGGATCAGGGTTACTCAATACTCAATACGAAAGAAGGGTTAAAGCCTTCGTTGAAGTAACTGTTCCAGATTGACCTCTAGACGAAAATTTAAATTGGTTCACTTTATCACATCTGGACATTACTTCGAAGGCCACTTAAGACCGCATGCCATCCCTCATCTTGTTTTAACGACAACGAGACGTGACAGATTCTACAAACCCTTGTAAAGCTCCAATTGTCCCCATTCAAGGCCCTTTGCCTTTCCATCGTTATAAATACGTATTGATGTCACAGTGATATTAAGTTTTATTTACACTGCGATTGGGAGAAATTTACACACACGCGGAAAGGCAGTAACCCTTCTTTCGTCACAATCGGTTACAAAAAGCATCGTAAGCGTTTTTTCACGATTACAATCTCTTTCTGGCAAAAACCTCGCGTAAGCGTTGAATACGTGACGACGTTTACATTGAAATTGCACGCTCGGATACAAAGGTACACAAAAGATACTGAATCGATTTGACCTGTCAGCAATTGTATATGTAAATATGCTAATACGTACCATTACTTTGTGTTATAACGTTTACGGTTTATGTTTAGATAGCGTTAAAAAGTAAGTGGGTATATTTACTTTGTTGTTTTGTAACTGCAACTTTTGGCTTGTCGAGACTGCCTAATTGAAGTTCTTGGGTTACTCGACTCCAATTATTGCTTTTCAATTCAATTGATTTAATTGATCTTTCGCTGCATCGATTCTTTCTTTGTCGAGAGCTTCCCCATTCGATATAAGCCTTTTAAAAGTCTCATTTGCTATGTCATTTATTAACCGACTCTCCGATTACTCGATGAAGCTGGACTGAGTTGGAAATATTTTTTTTTTTGTTTGAAAGGGTATACTTCTCAGGTGGTCCCATTGTTTTTAGGTCAGGATCTGATGATGGGATCGTGGAAAAAACGAGGAAACTCTTCAAATATTATACCTATAGCGATTTGGGTATTTTTTATAGTAACTTGTGCATTTGCTCTCGGAAAGCACCATTTGGTGAAGTGGAACTGATGATGAAGACCACAGGTGGCCACCGGAACTACTCAATAATATTAGTATTTCATGGGTTGCGATTCGATTACTTTAATATGGTTGCTAAGCAATTTATGCTCGTCATAATGCATATGGTGAAGTGGAGCTGATGGTGAAGTACCAGGAGAACTCCTCAAAAATTAACGTCCCTGCATCGAAAAAAGCAATATTTTGTAAAAGGTGATGAGCAGTTGTCATTTGGCTATTGTAACT
This sequence comes from Fissipunctia ypsillon, assembly GCA_947568875.1. Taxonomy (NCBI): domain Eukaryota; kingdom Metazoa; phylum Arthropoda; class Insecta; order Lepidoptera; family Noctuidae; genus Fissipunctia; species Fissipunctia ypsillon. Next base: position 11,262,337 of record OX387662.1, read on the forward strand.
TAGTTATATTACAAACCGACCCACTAAAAAGTGAAAAATAAAAAACTTGTATGCAAGAAAACCACCGACTTCCAAAAAAAAACACTACAAAGTGAAAAATAACTTAAATTTTGGAAGTCGGTGGCAAAAACCTCTGTATTTTACAAATCTAAAGACACCGACTCCGAAATTAAAGTTATTTTTCACTTTGTAGTGTTTTTTTTTTGTGTGTGCGTTGTTTTTTTTTGGAAGTCTGTTGTTTTTGTTGCAAAAAAGTTTTTTTTTTCAAGTCATCTTGGTCTATTAGCATGTTCTCCAGTAGGACAACCGCTTCCATTCCAAAATCTTCAAAACACATATCATAAGCAAAGACCAACGGCTATTTTGGCCATATTATAGTACCTTCTGACCCCATAACTCAGTCAGTGGAGGGTCACCGATATACTATGAAGCCTATTGATCCATCAAAACTGCGCTGTGTAGGGGGAACCTAGTTAAACTCCGCGTTGTAATGACACCTAATCAGGTCACTGGCGCATTGTCGGTGTATTTTGCGTAACCAGCCTTCTGGGTATCCCTATGGAATTTGAGACACTTAACATTTAGAGTACTTGTGTGCTGTTCCAAATCGGAAGAAGAATGGTCTGAGAAAACTTGGGGGTCAACGTAAGGTTGAATTAGGATCGCATTTATCTGCACTTGTTTGTACAAATTGTACTACTGCTAATTCTGTGATTTCACGGATTTGGATCGGTAGAAAATCGTGCAGCGTCCTTTCTTCTCTTGACTAAGCAAGATTTACGGGAAAAGCTCACGCACGTCGTGGTAGTAAAGAGGTTGTTAGTGGAATGCCAGCTGGGATACATAGTTAAGGAATAGTGGGAAGGTCTCAGGCAACGGCACCGGTGGTCGAGGGTTTATTGATGCCATCTGAGAGTTAACCTAGTAAATATGTTGCCAAACTATTCAAGAGCCTGTGATATCAGCATAATGTATCATACATACTTATATGTAATGTACTAATTTCGTTAATAATAAGTTAATAATTACATAACATAAAATTACGCCTTGTTTCCACGAAAGGTTGGGTTATAGTACACCCACATTTCGCCAGTTCTATTTAAGTCCCATGTAATAGGGGGCGAGCCTATTGCCATCAACCGGGCACAAATCCAGACTCCGGGCTGCTACTGAGAAATTCCAGTTAGAAAAACCCAATAACACTTTGAATTTCTTGACCTATGTAGTTAGAGATTCTATAACCAGTATTTTTGGATTTAATTGTCTGTGGATTGGTGCGATTCGAAATTCAAATAAATTTTATTCGAAAGCCGTGTTAATTTAATTTCAAATTCAGTCATTTGTTTTTAGAGTTTTTTGTTTTTGTGAAATTGTGGTAGTTTTTGGCGCCATGGATAAACTGAAAATACATACATAAACATACATAAACTCATGCCTTCTTCCCATGGGGGTAGGCAGAAACTACAGAACGCCACCTGCTACGATCCTTACATACCTACTCCTTTTGCCTCGTTTACATTCATACATCTGGTCATACACACACGCCGGTTGCGAGTACTACGCACCTGACCTTTCTGAAGGACATCACCAATAAGATCTCTATATGTCTTCCTAGGGCGTCTCCTTTCGGCGTTTCCACTCACATCTGCCTAGTAAATACCTTTTGTTAGTCGACTTTCATTCATCCTCTCAACATGACCAAACCATCTAAGCATACTCTTTTCAATTTTTGTCACTACATCTTTAAAACCGCACCGTTGCCTTATCACATCATTCCTCAGTCTATCATTTATAGTCACACCACACATGCTTCGCAAGGAACGCATTGCCACAGCATTTATTCTACTTTTTCGTACAATTTTGGAATATGAGTTCCTACGTGGAATTACCGCTGCGCAAACAACACGAAACATTAACGACGTGTACGAGCCTAACACTACTTGCATAAACACAGTCGGTCATTGGTTCGATCGTTTTAAATCTGGAAATTTTGAGTTGAAGAACGAGCTTCGCGGTCGGTGGGCAAATATTGTCGACAACGACGAATTGAAGGCGATAATGGAAACGAATCCAACTCAATCTATGGCTGAGCTTGCTGCGGGCCTTGAAATTAGTGTTAAAACAACATTGAAGCACTTGCGTCAAATCGGAAAAATTAAAAAGCTAGATAAGTGAGTGCCACACGAACTAAGCGACCAACAGCGAGACTTAATGCGTCGAAGCATGCATAGCACTACTGAATCGGCATAGAAATGAGGGAATTCTAAATCGAATTGTTACCTGCGATGAAAAGTGCATCCTGTACGACAACCATAAATGTTCGTCTCAGTGGGTGGACCCGGGTACAGCACCTAATCAGTGCGCTAAAAAAAAGATTACTCATAGGTAGATGATAGTGACTATCTGGTGGACCAGTGCCGGACTTGTACATCACAGCTTCTTACCGAATGGCACAACAGTGACGGCATATGTCTATTGCCAAGAATTGCAAACAATGATGGAGAAGCTCGCAATTCAACAACCAATACTGGTCAATCGCTCTTCCCCATTGTTTCTCCACGACAACGCGCGAGCCCACACTTCACGACAGACCATCGCAAAGCTACAAGAGGTACAGCTGGAAGCTCTCCGTCACCCACCGTACTCACCGGACCTTGCCCCAACAGATTTCTACTTTTTTCAAAATTTTAACAATTTTTTAACTGGGAAAAAATTCAACACCCGAGAGGCAGTACACAAAGCTTTCGCTGACTTCATCGCCTCCCGTCCGGCAGACTTCTACAGTAAAGGGATAAACAAACTGCCATCAAAATGGCAGAACTGTGTAGATAATTTGGGCCAGTACTTTGATTAGCTGAAATAAAAAAAATACCAAAATTTTTATATTTTAAAATTTTCATACAAATCTCCAATTTCATAGGTAGAGACCTAATATATTTTTAGGACTAGCTTTTTCCCGCGATTTCGCTCGCGTGGATGTCAATACTTCCTTTTTGATTCGGACTTTGATCACAATTTCATGTTTCATTCAGTAATAGCGCGGGCGGACGATGCAACGCGACGGTCGTTGCATCGCCCGCCCGCGCTATTACATCGTTTTCGCTTAGTGTTCTATCTGACTTTTTCTTTTTGATCGGCTCCTAAGGGTGATAGCGTGATGTCAAATAGCCTATAACTATCCTCGAGAATTGGGCTACCAAATGCAAAAATAATTTTTAAAATCCGGCTTTTTGTTCACAATTTCATGGGTTTTAATTTTTTTGTGCGGAACCCTAATTATTTTTCTAAAATTTAAGTAGCCTAAGTTACTCCCCATAACATCAGCTATCTTCCAGTTAAAGTCCCGTCAAAATCGGTTTCGGAGATTAGTCGGAACAAACAGACAGACAGACAAAAATTTTTTTTTTTTTGTTACAAGTAACGTATATACTTTCTTATGTATTTAGTAAAAAGTTGTTATTTTGACATTACAAACAGACACTTCAACTTTATTTATTTTTATAGATGATGGATGAGTTTATGACACCTATTCATGCATGCCATGTGTATGTATACTTACTCATGTTTTGGACAAATAAATTATGTTTCATAAAAACCACCACAAAAAATAACTTACATAAAAATATAATTATGATAATTATAATGTAAATAATGGATGGTATTGGCATGGCACAGAACCTTGATATTTAATTTACATTTAAAATTAATAAACATTAGTTTTGCCTCGGAGGTTAGACGAGATAATGTGAGTCTATGACGCATGTTTTCATTTCTTGTCAACTAGCTGTACCCCGCGACTTCGTGTGCGTGGATGTCGTTATTACTTATCAGAGCAAAACAGTCTGTCTATAGTCTATACAAATTTATAAAATGTAACTGTCTGTTGTAATGTCAAAATAACAGTATTTTACTAAATGCCTAAGAAAATGGGTAGGTATATACGTTACTTATAACAAAAAAACAATATTAAAATTTTTTGTCTATCTGTTTGTTCCGGTTAATCTCCGAAACGGCTGGACCGATTTTGACGGGACTTTCACTGGCAGATAGCTGAGGTTATAAGGAGTAACATAGTTTTACTTTCGAAAAAGAATTAGGGTTCTGCGCAAAAAAAAACCCACGAAATTGTGAACAAAATCCGATTCATATAAGGAAGTATTGACAACCACGCGAGCGAAGCCGCGGGCAACAGCTGGTCCTAAAATAACTATACAACGTGTTTCTGGATGTACGACATTACATGAAAACGAGCACAGTACTAATCCATTGAAACATTTTAAAACACGAAGATTAGTAGTTAAGGGAAAATTAAAAAAAAATCAGTTTTCAAACAAAATAAATAGTAGAATCAACTGCATAAAAAGTAAACACGCTTATCTACGCAAATTCACTGACCAACGGTGCAGTGCGGGGTGCGGGGCGCGCCGGCGGCAATGTTTACCTATTATTACGGACTCGGATCTACATCATGTTGAAAAATAAGAAAATGAAAAATAATTTCCTGTGGCTAAAGTATTCATTGGATTTGATTGATTTTTTGTATACGGGTAAAGAACATGATTCTTTTTACGTGGTTTAAAGGAATGTCAATCCTCCTGTTACACGTGGTATAATGAATTACAAGGACCTTGCGGCGCGTGGTCAAAATCAGAGCTATACCGTCTTGTTCTTTCTGTAATTATGTTACAGTTAAAACGCGTTTTCACTAGTTAAAACTAGTTTGTACTAAACCCTTTTTGAATACTAGAATTTACTACTGATCTAAGGTCATCAGTTAAAACTAGTTCTCACTAGTTAAAACATGTTTTAACAAAATGATTTCGTTATAATCGTTTTGGCCGAGGTCAAAATGCGTCACCCGCCTGCGCGCGTAGTAAGAGCGGTTTCGCACTACATCCAATCCGAATACGATCAGAATCCGTGAAAATACGGTCCGGAGTAGTCGTAGAACTATTTGTATGGTAGTGTACACACTAGATCCGATTTCCGTCATCCTTGAATCTTCATTTCGAAGAAAATTATTGAGTGAACGAAGTAGCCATAGTATTATTTGTATGAACAGTCGCGCACTGCATCCTAACCGAATCCGAGCTGTGTACGTAATGTGACTGCAAGCATTTCGTCTGGCGGTATACACTGTCTAAATTTTGACTTTTATGTCTGTAAAAATATTGTCTTTTATGTGATGTAAAATAAAATCGAAAGTGAACACACTCATTCGGTAGTAATTGTAAAATTTCCTGTCGTATTGACGTAACACTGCGTGGCGATTGTAAAAAGCTCCTTTTAAACATCGGTCCAGCAAGAGAGGGTGCATCCACAATTTTCTATTTCTTCTGCGTCTTCATAAGCGAAGTATGCAAACTCGCGGTAGCTACATGAGCGAAGTATGCAAACTCGTGGTAGCTACATGAGCGAAGTATGCAAACTCGCGGTAGCTACATGAGCGAAGTATGCAAACTCGCGGTAGCTACATGAGCGAAGTATGCAAACTCGTGGTAGCTACATAAGCGAAGTATGCAAACTCGCGGTAGCTACATGAGCGAAGTATGCAAACTCGTGGTAGCTACATGAGCGAAGTATGCAAACTCGCGGTAGCTACATGAGCGAAGTATGCAAACTCGCGGTAGCTACATGAGCGAAGTATGCAAACTCGCGGTAGCTACATGAGCGAAGTATGCAAACTCGTGGTAGCTACATGAGCGAAGTATGCAAACTCGTGGTAGCTACATGAGCGAAGTATGCAAACTCGTGGTAGCTACATGAGCGAAGTATGCAAACTCGCGGTAGCTACATGAGCGAAGTATGCAAACTCGCGGTAGCTACATGAGCGAAGTATGCAAACTCGCGGTAGCTACATGAGCGAAGTATGCAAACTCGTGGTAGCTACATGAGCGAAGTATGCAAACTCGCGGTAGCTACATGAGCGAAGTATGCAAACTCGTGGTAGCTACATGAGCGAAGTATGCAAACTCGCGGTAGCTACATGAGCGAAGTATGCAAACTCGCGGTAGCTACATGAGCGAAGTATGCAAACTCGTGGTAGCTACATGAGCGAAGTATGCAAACTCGCGGTAGGTACATGAGCGAAGTATGCAAACTCGCGGTAGCTACATGAGCGAAGTATGCAAACTCGCGGTAGGTACATGAGCGAAGTATGCAAACTCGCGGTAGCTACATGAGCGAAGTATGCAAACTCGCGGTAGCTACATGAGCGAAGTATGCAAACTCGCGGTAGCTACATGAGCGAAGTATGCAAACTCGCGGTAGCTACATGAGCGAAGTATGCAAACTCGCGGTAGCTACATGAGCGAAGTATGCAAACTCGTGGTAGCTACATGAGCGAAGTATGCAAACTCGCGGTAGGTACATGAGCGAAGTATGCAAACTCGCGGTAGGTACATGAGTGAAGTATGCAAACTCGCGGTAGCTACATGAGTGAAGTATGCAAACTCGCGGTAGCTACATGAGCGAAGTATGCAAACTCGCGGTAGCTACATGAGTGAAGTATGCAAACTCGCGGTAGCTACATGAGCGAAGTATGCAAACTCGCGGTAGGTACATGAGCGAAGTATGCAAACTCGCGGTAGGTACATGAGCGAAGTATGCAAACTCGCGGTAGCTACATGAGTGAAGTATGCAAACTCGCGGTAGCTACATGAGCGAAGTATGCAAACTCGCGGTAGCTACATGAGTGAAGTATGCAAACTCGCGGTAGCTACATGAGCGAAGTATGCAAACTCGCGGTAGGTACATGAGCGAAGTATGCAAACTCGCGGTAGGTACATGAGCGAAGTATGCAAACTCGCGGTAGCTACATGAGCGAAGCTTTACGAACTTAGGCTTCGTTCCCAGTGTGGTCTGCGCTTGAGTTGTTCTACAAAACTAAGTAAATAATGACTAAAACTATAAACTTACTAAAAATTCTCTTGTTTTTAATAACATGAACCAAAAACAATCTTTTTATGCTTCATGTTTTTCTACAAGATGGTTTCAGAAGATAATGAGTATTGTTCAGTTCAAATGCCACTTTCGCCTTAGGTTATTTCATAAACCAAGTACTAAATGTATGTAGTCGTTAGTTTCAATTAAAGTAGCAACGTTTTTGGTACAATTTTATGACCCGATATAAAACCTACCACAATTTACGCCACAAAACCGGTGTGGCGGTACACGTGCTTTTTCTAAGAACAGTGCAATATTATGTGTAATATGGATTTCAGTCGGATTTATATTGCGATGAAGCCGCAAAGTGTTTACTTAGAAAAATATGGAAAAAGAACGAAGCAAAGGAAAAAACCATCGATCGTTAGTAGGTACTTAGAATCACACATACTTGTGAAATTCTCTACGAGTATCTAGACATGCTAAGTAAGGCTAAATGACTAAAATGAAGTAGATTGAGCATACTTTGGAAAAAAGTGCTATTTCTAAATGTAGACGAAATCCGTGAATCCCAACGTTAGCCTCCGTTAAAAGGCTTTAAACTAACGAGCAAAATTTTCCGTGTGTATTTTTCAATTATAATAAAACTGGTGCTACTAAAAGGGGAACTCTTAGTAGCTTTGTAACTGGCACTAGAGGAAACTCTGAAAATTCAATTTTAATTTTACACCAAAGCATTTATTTCTCTTGCTTTGTAAACGCCAACCCCTGAAACATCCCAGGAAATCTAATTTCGTTTTTAGGGTTGCGTACCCAAAGGGAGCCAACTGCCAACAGGACCCCATTACTAAGGCTCCGTTGTCCGTCTATTCTTCTGTCACTGTATATTTTGTAATAGGTAGATATTTTAAATTTTCACAGTGTTTAGTGTGTGTACTACTATGGCCGCTATAACAGTATAGAATCAAGTTTTGCTAACTAAACAGACAGCTGTGTTGCTGGGGAGCATGTTGCGCCACTTCTTCTTCCCAGCTAAAGCACTAGGAAGTGTCGAAGGGCGGGCGTTTTGGGGGACTGTCTTACGTAATTTTGACGTTCAAACAGTGCTGATTCTCAGCCTAGTTTGAATAAATGACTTTTGATTTTGATTTCGAAAAAAATAATAAAATAAAGTTAAAAATTAAAAAGGTTGCTCCAAGACACGCGTTAAAGAAATATGTAAGTGTTAAATATTGCACGGTCGCACGGACCCATCGTGTGCGAGTCCGACTTGGCCGTTTATTATTTTCACATACGACTACTTCCCCATTTTTCTTCGGCCAAGGTTTGTGGCCAATAATTTTCGCGTTGGTTGCAGCTGCTTGCTTATTGGCACCAGTTTATGCCTTGTTTTAAGTGCTTTTACGGGCCACTTTAAGAGCTCTTGTTCTGAAGGCTTTTCATGGGCGATGGCAATTTTATGGTCGACAGCTTTTTGAAACTCAGGCCATAGAAGAAAGTATTCTTATTGAATTCATTAATATAGGACAAAAGAATCACGGAAGAAAAATACATGTTGCGCGGACACCAAATAAATTGGGATAAGTTAGATAGATAGATATAAGTACTCTACATTATGAACAGGGGCAGGAGATTGATGTTGATGATGATGGGACAAGTTGAATTTAGACACGAATCAGTCGGCTTGTCACATTCAATGAAGATTACATCTATACCAATAAATTAGTAGATACTTAACAAAAATGATTCTATCTATGGTTCTTTCCTTTCCGGCTAACCGACCGATTTCGATAATTTTTTGCCGGCAGAACCACAGGCACAGCTAGTCTAGCCATAAAGGCTCCTGCAAACTTGCGTGACACGCGACGTGACACAAAGGCACCACGTGTCGCGCGAGGAGCGGTGTCTTTGTGTTGCGCGATTCGCGTCGCGTGTCGCGCATGTTTGCAGGAGCATTAAACTGAGTTTTATGAAACTCAAACTCAACTCAAAGCATTTATTTCAAATAAACCAATTACAGGCACTTTTGAATTGTCAAGGGGTCGGTCAGTCAGAAAGATGAAGCTAGTTGCCCATTCCAAAGCGTAGTAGGTTCCTATGGAGAAGAACGGGCAAGAAACTCCACGGACACTCTTTCAAATCGAAATATTGTTACAAAATATTGGTTACATCATTCATGTTGAACGTTAAAAGCGTCCGTAATAAAAAGATAACATAAAACCAATTCAAAAATTAATTTAAAATAAGCCGTGGCAGCTAAGAGATGACCAGTCCCTACTGACGGCGCGCGTTCACGAACCTGACGCATGGATTAGCACCATTCAGCTCAACCATTTTTAAGGGAGCTAAATGATCCAACACACGCGCCACCATCAGCGAGACTAGAGTGAGCAAGACATCCTCTCAGCCGCCACACATTCAAGTCAATGAAAGACGTACCCTAATGCTAATGTAATGTTGTTAATGGTAATGGCTCTGTAGTAGGTACATAGTTCTCACAGATATGCTATGCATTATACAATACTAAGAGATTGAATTTATACAATGCTAAGATAGTTTTTTTAAATCTTCAGCAGCTCCTACGGTTTTTTAAAATGCTAATCAATTAGTTTATGCGCCCTTGTAGAGCAGGACCAGCGTTGAGCCCAGCATTTTTTTTATCAGCGATGTAATCTCTCAACTTATAATATGCTTGGCTGCATAGTGTGTTTTATACAATATTTAAATTTCGTTTCATTCAGTTGAAGTATGTGGGAAGGTATTTTATTGTAACATTTTAAACAGTACCCCATGAAAAATGAGTCCACTTTAACCAGCCTGAAACCTGGTTGAACTAATTGGTCCCTATTTCTACATAGTGATATAATTGTGTCTTTCACCTCGTTTACCTAAAAATGTAGATTTTTCCTAAACCTAAACTCATTATGAATATAGATATCTGATCTGATATGCTGTGGAGATATCTGTGTGTGTGTGTCTGTGTGTGTGTGGGTATGTCCACAGCATTCATTTTTATGTTCTTGACATTCCACCATCCCGACAAAGCAGTTTGCCTTACCATATTATGAGGTTAGCTTAGGCACCTGTCCCAACGCCGGCGATTAACGAGAAGCGAGTAGAGCTAGCAACTAACAACGAGGTGGCGAGCAACGAGAAGCGAGTAGAGCTAGCAACTAACAACGAGGTGGCGAGCAACGAGAAGCGAGTAGAGCTAGCAACTAACAACGAGTTGGCGAGCAACGAGAAGCGAGTAGAGCTAGCAACTAACAACGAGTTGGCGAGCAACGAGAAGCGAGTAGAGCTAGCAACTAACAACGAGGTGGCGAGCAACGAGAAGCGAGTAAAGCTAGCAACTAACAACGAGTTGGCGAGCAACGAGAAGCGAGTAGAGCTAGCAACTAACAACGAGTTGGCGAGCAACGAGAAGCGAGTAGAGCTAGCAACTAACAACGAGTTGGCGAGCAACGAGAAGCGAGTAGAGCTAGCAACTAACAACGAGGTGGCGAGCAACGAGAAGCGAGTAAAGCTAGCAACTAACAACGAGGTGGCGAGCAACGAGAAGCGAGTAGAGCTAGCAACTAACAACGAGTTGGCGAGCAACGAGAAGCGAGTAGAGCTAGCAACTAACAACGAGTTGGCGAGCAACGAGAAGCGAGTGCGCGCCGGCAACGAGCGATTACTCGCTAGTGTACTCTCGCGTATGTACCAAGAGTGAGTCTCTCATCAAGTGTTCTGCCTGTCAAGCGAGCGCCACTGAGCAAGTACTATCTTTGATAGCTCTTGTCGCTGTGACAAAACAGTACTCGCCGGCGGCGGTGTTAACAGTCAGCGATGAACTATTCATATATGTATCTCTTTTACTTACACGGGACCTACAATCTTTTGTTCGTTTCTTGAGCGAAGAAATCGTTGATAGCTAGTCGCTTCCTCGTCGACGGTGCGGTGGGACAGGTATCTTAGGCATGGAATTTATTTCTAGCGATTATATTGCCAAAACAATATAGGAAGGACAAGGAGTATTCAAGGCAAATATGGAATTGGGGATTTAATTTAGATCACGTCTTAGCTTGTCATCGCTCATGAATGAGGCAAGAGTAATGATGCCGTCGAACTAGCTGCGTTCTAGATTCCTCAACTCATCAGTCATGGCAGTCTGTTATTGCTGTCACTTGAAGAGATTCTAATGAACTGTTAATATTGTAACCACGATTAGCTGAAATGGGATGCTGGAGCTAGACCACCACCTCTTAACGCAGTATTATTTTAATGTTACTTCAGTGTGGGAAAGAGATGAAGCTAGACGTCCTGTATAGCTCCATCTCTTTCTCACACGGAAGTAACATTAAAATAATACTGCTTTAAGAGGTGGTGGTTGGCCCCCTGATTGTAGTATGTAAAGCTACGGTTTCTTACGACAGCGGTGGCCACTACATAACGGCCGCAGGGACGACAGTCTCTGGTGTCGGCTGTCATGGAAATGATGGCATCGGGGTTTGACTTTACGGTGTCAAAAAACGCTGTCCGCTTTAGTGGAATCTGGGCCTCAAGTAGTAAAACAATAAAAACAAAATGTCTCCGCAAGTTGCTAGAACTTTTCGACCAAAGATTTACCTATGTGTCTGTTATTTGCAGGGAGTTCTCCGTGCTGCCGGGGAAGTCATGCGAAGGCTACGACATCATCTACCATCGGCTCCACGAGACTGAACCCTCGAGATACAACCTAGAAGCTGGATGCAAACTACTCTTCATGACTGTCGGTAAGTTGGCCTGCTTTTCTAACTTTATCTAGTGTATATTTGATTGAATGAAAGGGTCGTTGTGCTCATCAGTATCACGACTTGCAAATGTACTTAAGGATCTTTGTCTTCTTCTTCTTCGTCGTGTTGATGGCACGACAGTGTATTATTTTATTTTGGCCCAAAACTTAGCCACTTCCACGGCATCGTCGGTGGCAGCGCAGAGGTCGCTAGGGCTGCATATTTTGGGGCACAGAGGGCTGGATAGGATGGGAAATAGTTTGCGCCACAGCTCCACATCCACACCCTGCTGCCGTACTTCACGAGATTGAGTTGCATCGTCCCACTTGGGTTCGGAGGCGGTTCAAGACTTTCAAGTAGGCCACGGAAGGTTGGACCCTCTTCTTTGTGATTTTGGACAACTTCTATTTGGAGCCATAAATCGCGCTTTTTGATAGCTTTAGAGTCTTTTAACTGCAGCTCGTGCCCTTTGATAGGACACATCCATGTCACAGATAGTTTTCTTACCCATTGTGAGCCTGGTAAGTTCTCTTCTTTTATTTTTTTATCCAGCAGATGGAATGCATGAGAGGGTCGACATGACTCTCAAATATACTTAAGGATCATTGTGATTCTGGCTTACATATGCCTGACGTTTTTAATCCCGCTTTCTGAAGGGTTAGACTGTGGCTCGGGTGAGCATACGGTGGAGGTCTGCCCGGCTTAGGCGGAGTACCGCCGCGTCCTTGCGAAGATGCGGCTCAGCGGCGGCGATCTCTCGCGTCTGGCCCTGGTCCAGGCCATGGTACGGAGCGAGAGTGCATGGGAAGCCATCATCTCCTTCTGCAAAGCAGTAATGCTCGCGAAAGAGGAGGCGGAACGCGTGAGGGAGAGGCAATCTTTGCGCCCTCTCGCCGCAGGAGACGCCCTGGGCGTCGGGACTCAAGAGCCGATTCCCGACCACGGTAGGCGCGGGCTTGCGGTCGGCGAGCAATGGGTAGCTCGCTGTCCCGTAAGGACCAGGCCCGGGTCGACGGCGCGTTGTGTTCCACGCGCGCCTCAAAGAGATCAGCACGGACTGATGGGGTCCGCTAGGGCCGATGCCTGCCAGGGTTGCGGGATGTTCGAAAGAGTTACCGTGGCCTCTGGGACAGGCAACTTTAGGAACACGGGTGGGTTTTAGTCAGTAAAAGTCTGATACGCCCTCCCGCTCCGCCCAGAGCGGCAAAAGTCATTTAATGATTTCCCACCCAAAAAAAAAAATCTGTAGCTTATGATTATAGTACACATGCACAACCACGGCATCCATAGGTATCATATCCCAACTACCCATACCCGAAAACAGCGTAATGAACGTAACGTTAAGGTGTTTGTTTAATCATTCTTACAAGACCATTCTAGGATCATAGATCTGTGATTCATAGGTACCTACATAACAATGTAATATAGAGCATTTGTAAACTTCCGTTTAATAATATAGGATTAAGCTTAATCTTATACGAAATATGAGAAATACATATATATATATATATATATATATATGTATTTCAGTTCAATTTTCAGTTTCAGTTCAATAATATATATATATATATATATTATTGAACTGAAACTTACAAATGCTCTATATTACATTGTTTTGTAGGTACTATGAATCATAGATCTATGATCCTAGATAGTGTAATATCCCCTATAGTAGGACACAGTGGACGCATACAATCTCCCCATTGATGAAAATTTTGGCTCAGACCATCTTCACTCAGGCAGGAACAACAGTGCATTGTCAATAGGTCAGGTCAATTACCATTTCGATAACAGTTATACTCGTAATTCATCAAGATGAAACATATCACAATAAACTTATTATTTTAAGAGCCTAGTATTTTTGTTCGAGGTTCTCAATTCGTCGGATTTTTTTTTAATGTGTGCTCCCCGATTACTCGAAGATAGACGGCTGGACTGATTTGAAAAATTCTTTTTAATAACTAGCGACTCGCCTCTGGTTCGCCCGGTTTTTATGACTTCAAAAAACATGGATATTTTTTTCTTATTTAGAAGTTTAATAAATACACATAAACTTTCCGTAATCAATTCTTTAATGATAGTGAAAACGACATCTAAATCCGTTGTGATGTTTAGAAGAACACACGGTGTTCTTCTCACAGACTTGAAAACCGACTTTAATACATTAATAATAATAATTTATCCGTGTATTGTATTTATGTATACTTAGATATTTATATCCTTGTGCTGCATTATTATATTTTCAATTGGTTTTGTAATGTCCTCTGTGGTATAATTTTTTATTGGGACATTAACATTGATCTTTGTGCGAGTCATTGACTTCCATGTTGTTGAGACTGGTTTTAAAAAAACGAATAAATAAATTTAAAATAGTTGCTACCTAAAATATACAAGATCTAAGGGACATCGACTCGCATGGGCGCCGGCAGGGGTGTGCCAGGGGGTGCACTTGCACCCCTTGGGAATCTTAGGATCAACAGGAATTATTGAAATAAAAAGCCGTCTGTTGGAAATAATTTTTTTATTCACAATAATTAGTAGGCAGTAATTACACAATTCTCATTTAAAAAGCGATTAATTTCGATCGTCGTGAACAAATAGGTGTGAGCCGTGACGACTGGGTACCTATATAATAAATTCATAATGAATAGTCAGAAATTTGTAAATGTCTCGAACATTCAGACTAAAATTTCATCTTTTTATTAACAGTCATATACGGCAAAGATTGTAAGAAAACTAAAATCTGCACCACCTGGAAATTATTTCTGCCGGCGCCCATGTCGACTCGTAATCTGTTACCATGAATTCCTCCAAATTTTGACCACGTAGATATTGCACTTTTGTATGAAACAGCTTTCAGTCTTTTTTTTAACCTACGTAAAATTGTAACGCTGGTGGGCCTAAAATTATTTGCTAAAATGGCAACACTTCTGGCGTCAATGTCCCTTACACCGTGTGAATGGAAAAAACCGATATGTGGTAGGTTAATACGATTGAGGTCCATGGTTCACTCTTGAGAGCTTTGGAGAGTACGTCGTCATAGTCTCCAAAGCATATAGGCATTAGGACTGGAGTGCCTATCTGTAAATATGGTAGAACCAATATAAGTTGGCTGTTGAATTTACCAAAACGAATTTATAAAACGAAACCTTCATTTGCTCGGCTCCTAAGGGTCGTAGCGTGATGTTAAATAACCTATAACAATCCTCGAAAACTGGGCTACCAAATGTAAAAAGAATTTTTCAAATCCGACTTTTTGTTTACAATTTCATAGGTTTTAATTTTTTGCGCGGAACCCTAATTCTTTTTCTTAAAACAAAAGTAGCCTTAGTTACTCCTTATAACTTCAGCTATCTGCCAATGAAAGTACCGTCAAAATCGGTCTAGCCGTTTAGGAGATTAGCCGAAACAGACAGACAAAAATGTTAAAAATTGATTTTTTGTTATAAGTACCGTATTTAATTTCATATGCATTTAGTAAAAAGCTGTTATTTTGACATTACAAACAGACACTTCAATTTTATTTATTTGTATGTAAGTATGTATAGGTTCGCTTAAAGGCTCCTGCAAACTAGCGCGACACGCGACGTGACACAAATGCACCACGTGTCGCGCGACGAGCGGTGCCTTTGGGTTGCGCGCGATTCGCGTCGCGTGTCGCGCCTGTATGCAGGAGCCTTAATGTGCCTACAGATTCGCTCGATTTTTGACGATCAACTGTGATGAAACAAAACCTTTATTAAATTTTATCTTTTTGCCAATGATATCTACTTATACTACTTATCTTGTAATTAATTATTATCAAACATATGGAACGGATTAAAACCTTAATCCTTAGTGGTTTGAACATAATGTTATCGGTCGAAATTATGTTGTTTGTTCTGTGTCTGCACGGATTGTTTTCTGCGATGTTTCAGGCGTAAAATAAAACAATAAAGCTAATTAGGTAAGAAATTTCTAATTACTGCATGCCTTTAAAACATACATTATACGTATATTGATATATGAAACTGGCTGTCATTCAACTATATTTATTTGAGTGTCTTTTAGGCTCGGACTACAAGCATTCGGATGCTTCCGGAATCTCCCCAGTCCGAGAAAAATCCGAGTTCGGCATGCTGTCGACTACACGCGGCCCGTTTTAATCCGGGGAGAAAACTCAGTCGTCGGCCGCTAGCACTTGCGCTGAATAGTCGGTACTTTGGTGTTTCAAATGGAAACTTGTAACTTTAGTTACTGTTTAGCTGTGGTCCTTAATAAAAAAGGAACACCAAACAAAGGAAAGCCAAAAGATACTGGTTTCATCCTTTTCACGTAGACCGTGTAACTGACGGTGTATTCCACAAGTCATATCCAAAAATGATGACGTGATTCGTCCGGAAGCGCCCGGAACGAACATTTTTCGGAGATGTGTGGTCAGCTCCATACTCGTATAATTACTTACTAGATTCCCCGCCCCTCATGCCAAAAAGTAACGGATCGGGTGGCCGGAGAAAACCAGAGCATGATCCGGTTGTTTCCGGGTGAAATTCGGGATCGGATGGCCCCTGATCCTATGTAGTCAATGCAGGATCAATACAAATGATTGCTTTAGAGACGGATTGAATCCGGGCTTGTCCGTGGCCGTTTTTTTTCGGGCCCGGGAGATTCCGGATGCTTGTAGTCCGAGCCTTAGAAAGGACGACTGTAAAAAATAGTTACGCGTGCAGCGTGAATGAAAAGATGCATGTATGCAAAATAAACATAACATAAATAATCACGCCTGTAATCTCCGAAGGGTTAGGCAGAGGTGTAGGTAATTATAGCATACTCACATTTCATAGGGGGCCAGCCTATTGCCATCAACTGGGCACAATTCCAGACTCCGGGCGCTACTGAGAAATTCCTAATGGAAAAACACGATAACATCTTGCCCGATCGGAGAATCAAACCCAGGACCTGTTCAGCAATAGGGCTTGCGACCACCGGACCACTAGCCAACTTTTACGGCCCCCTATTTCTTCATTTTTGAAGATTAAAAAATATATATTTGTACTCTATTCGATGAGTTCTAGACAATGACACCCCACATGACAGGATAAGATTTTTTTTTTCAAAATCAAAAGTTTATTGTATAATATAAAATAAAAATTTAAAAGGGGTTCCCCCTTTAATTTTTAACTGTCTACCTGTTACACTTCATTAGATACAGCCCGCTGACAGACGGACGGACGGACAGCGGAGGCTTAGTAATAGGGATCCGTTTGGCACCCTTCTGGTACGGAACCCTAAAAATCCAGCCTTCACTGCTTCATCCTAGAAACATCTCTGGAGAACATCCCTACATGGACTGTACAGTCAAATTCAAAACGTATTCAGTGACATGCAGTCTGAACATCATCGCTTTTCTCATGAAACAAATCTCAGTAGTCAGCTCCTAAACACAAAAAATCTACCGTTCCAAGTTTCTTAGTGCTTGTTCACGTAGAATACGCGGGCGCGGGGGCGGCGGGGGGTGCGATGGTCTGTACGAGCTCGTGTTCGCATTGGCCGCCAGGCGTTTGAGCGAGTGTGACGTGTTGTCAGAGGTTGTAAACATGGACGAAGATCTTAAAAATTATATCTTAAAAATATGACAAAATTTTACTTACTCGCCCTCCATATACAGGAAGCAATTTCCTACCATAGCTTAATTACGAACGTTTCTGTTTATATGATTACGGTATTTGCTTTGCAAATTGGAGTTCTAGCCTGACTGATAAACTCTTCTGTATCGAATGACATGATGAAAATGTGCTATCGTTTGCAGCGATAAGTTCAAACTAGTTGAACTTACCTGACTGAATCGCGCGCTCCGCCGCGCCGCTAGTTCGACGTGAACACACACAAACAACATTACACGTTTGATATAGCCGCGAGCGCGCCGCACGCGCCAGTCGCTAGCTTGTACGTGAACACTTGCATATTATGCAGTGTGTTTGATATTTCGTGACCGCGCCCGCAACCGCGCCCGCGAGTTAACGTGAACAAGCACTTATTCTTTAAGTAAATCTTTACTCTATTTTATCCAAGGGTCCTTGATTTTACTGCAGCCTTTTTTTACCCAGAAAAAAGTGCCTAGTGAAGGTTTGCAAAGGACGCGACCTATGATATAATCCTTCGCGGAGTCTTGCGAAATGATCCCTTCTCGCAAATTGTCTGAATAGTCAAGGTTGACAAGTTCTGCTACTATACCTACTATGTAGGTAGTGCATAACATATCTATATACATCTATACAAATAAATAATATTGGTGTCTGTTTGTAATGTCAAAATAACAGCTTTTTACTAAATGCTTATGAAAGTATATAAAAAGAAACTATTATTCAAACTTTTGTCTGTCTGTCTGTCTGTCTGTTTGTTTCGGCTAATCTCCGAAACGGCTGGACCAATTGTGATGGGACTTTCACTGGCAGATAGCTGATGTTTTATGGAGCTTAGGATAGAACTTAGGCAATTTTTTTTTTTATTTTAGAAAAAGAATTAGGGTTCCGCGCAAAAATACCCATGAAATTGTGATTAAAATCGGTAAGTATTGATATCGACGCGGCCGAAGCCGCGGGCAACAGCTTGTTGTTCAATATATCCATACTTAATAATGTCGTTCGTCTCTAATTAATTGTATGTACATATATGTGTGTATGTATGATTACTTGTTACGTTTTGAGGAAAAATCCTTACGGAGAAACGACGCCATTTTCAGAAAGATAGACAAAGTACTATCTTGTTAAACGGAAAAAAATATTGATTACGTAGTGTTGGCTAGTCAACAGCCAAGATGGCTGTATGACCTACAAAAAAAACTGGGGGTAAAACCTGCACGAGACACATAGCCCAGGGAAGCATGGCACAAGGGAGCGGAGGCAGAAAAAATAGAAAAATCAATATTACCAGACGACCCTTTGCGTGAAGCGAGCTCGAGATTTCACGGTCGGGAGACACAAAAAAGATACGGTACATAAGGTAATAGATGTACGCACCTACTTATTTTCTCCCCCGTCCTTTTAGCCGACTAAGCACGGACGTAAAAATAACGCGGCGAGATTTTTTCGCGCACTGGATTTTCAACTCTATTGAGAATCCAACAGGGTGCATTCCAACGCGTCGAAAAAACACTGTTGGATTTTCAACTGTCGGTGCTAGGCAGAGCGTTGAAAATCCATGCGCGAAAAAAAAACGCCGCGATATTTTTACGTCCGTGTGTACGTCGGCCTACAATGTTAACATTGTAGAGGTCTAGAGCGCTGATAAGATTATGTGACTTATCCAATTGCTATGAAAGCCTACAATGCTCAAATGCCCGTGACAATCGGTTATGGCAATGAAACGTATACAGGCTGTATCAGAAAGGAGTGGTCAAAATTAAGGGTGTGGCACAGACGACCAGACTGAACAACTTTCTCCATAGGACCAACATTTTAACCGAGAAAAAATTATTAACTGTCCCGTACAAAACTTCAATACCTACTCGACCCAAATGTATGGGACAGCTGATAATTTTTTCTTAATTACGATGTTAGTTTCATGGAGAAAGTTGTTCAGTTTGTTAGTCTGTACCACACCTTTCTGATACAGCCTGTAGATCCCTGACTAATGAACCTAACTTATGAAGAAATTTAAGGGATACGAAAAAAATAAAAGGGTTTTCCAATAGGGACGGGTCGATGTTGACAGTCTGTGGCAGCCATGCTGTTTTGGTGAGATCTGTCAAATGTGTTGTTTATTATTCAGTCACTGATGCCAAATTATCATGGCAAGTTACAAGAATGAGCAGCACGTCCTAATGATAAAACTTGATTACCATACCCTCAAATCGTTCATGCAGAATGTCCATGGTGGCGTTCGCTGTGTAGCACGTAGCGCCGTCCTGCTGGAACCACAGGTCGTCCACGTCTATATCGTTCAATTCGGGCTAAAAGAAATTGGTTATCATTGATCTGTAGCGCTCGCCGTTGACGGTGATGGCCTCACAAACGTCGTTTTCGAAAAAGTACGGACCAATGACACCGCCGGCCCAAATTCAGCCAGATCTATGCGGCAGTCATTGAAAATTAGACCTCTCGGATCAGTGCCACCGTGCGAAGCCGCGGCGGACCTTTGAATGATGTCATATTATATTCCATAAATAATGGCATACATAATAAGCCTTTCAAATAAAAAAAGAATTTTAATACCTCACACACAGTTTGTTTTATTCTATTTCAACATGACCGGCCCTTATTGGAAAACCCTTTAGAACCACAATTTAAAATGTAGGTATCGTGTTTTCAGGGATTCAAGCCGTACAAGCCGTTTGCCGGATGATATTTCCCATCGGCAAACGACGAACTTCTACACAAACTTTCATCCCCTATTTTAACCCCTTTAGGGGGTACATTTTCAGAAAATCCTTCTTTAGTCCTCACTTTCGTTCTTTAAGAAAATCTTGCGCAAAATTTCTTACTTCTAGACGCAGCGATTTAGTAAATGAATTTAAGACTTTTATTAAGTAGATATACTGCAATACTATATTTACGAACACAGTAGAACAAGCTACATACAAAGGCCTACAAATGATCACAGGCTTTCCCACAGTTCACTACCACACTGCAGTATTTACTTTATCACTGCAGATCGACCATGCCACAGTCTAACCACTCGAACTCCCTACAGTTAACCAACGCGATACTTGCGCGGTGATACGTCTGGGAGTGCTGGGAGTAATGTGCCGAATTGCCGGCTTCTAAAGCCCATATAATTATGTATACTGCTGGGACACAGGCATTCTCTCTGTGAGAGGGAGTGGGCCATAATCCACCACGCGGGCCCAGTGCGGATTGGTGGATGTCATATTATGTCTTTGAATTTTTGATTCTAGGACATGCCGGTTTCCTCACGATGTTTTTCTTCACCGTTTTGAGAGCAGAGTGGTGGTATAATTATGTAGTTTCCGGGAAGTACTCAGCTTTCCTCTATCATCCAACAGATGTTGTAGCTTGTTTATGGAGGGAAGATTATTCTGTGTTGTTTGTGTTTGTAGCGGTGACTGTAACGCCCGCTGTGCCATATCAGGCTGCTGAACGTGGCCCACGAAATAAAAGCATGGGTCATCAAATGAAATGAAGGCCGTTAGTAAACATCCAGTGCTGTGCCTACGAATGTGTACTTACGACCTTCTTGATCATAATACCTCTATATAGCTGCCTTGAAAGGTCAAGCAAAGCTCTGCCCCATCATAGCTATTCACAACCATTCGAATTCATTTGATACACTTCCGTGCCGAATCGAACATTAATCAATGTTATCAAAGGAGTTCTCTAAAATTTTTGTTTTTAAAAACCTTAGAAGTTCCGCAAACGTTTCTACCCTGAAAACAGTTTACTTTGCACTTGCTCACTCCGTTCTTACATATTGTATAACGGCTTGGGGTGGGGCTGGGAAGTGTCTTCTCCTTCGGCTTGAGAGGGCACAGAGAGGGGTCCTTAAGGTTATGGCACACAAACCCATTCGTTTCCCGACTCACGATTTGTACTCGTTATGGAAGATACCTACTGTAAGGCAGTCTTTCATTCTATGCACAATGTTACGGAAACACTCGGAGTTGCCTTACGACCCTAACGCCACTATTGAGCGTAGACGTGGGTGTAGACCGGACAGAGTTTGTGGCATAGTGCCGGCGAAACTTGAAGTGGACCGGCGGCAATACAATTTCTTTAGTTCGAGGCTGTACAATGGGGTAAACAGTGTACTCCATATTCATTCTCGTTCTTACAGGGATTGTAAAAAACTCACTGATGACTGGTTTCAAACCCTCACCTATGAAGACCTGGAGAGATTGGTCAAACCCTGATTTGTTCCCAATATCGACCTCTTCCTTCCGAAATAGACTCATTACACATAAATTAAGACACTCACGCACACACACACATACGCACACATACTCACACACCTATGCAAACACCCACACGCACATAATGCATTCGCTCGTACCTACATATAATATTCACTTTATTTTTTAACGTATTATTTTTTTTTTGTAATCTATCTCCTGTGTTTAGTATAAATTCTAGAACGCTGTCGTCCTTTTCCTGAGGTGGGCGTTAATTCCTACGACACAGTATTTTACTAATGTAGGTATTATCGCACTAAATGTTATTGTCATACTGTGTTTTTGTTCAATAAAGAATTTATTTTTATTTATTTATTTATTTAAACCAGGGACCGAAAACCTTTATAAATTACGGTACAGGTATAGGAGAATTTCGGTTACATCTATGACTAAGGTTACCGCTATCTGGGTAAAAAAGAAGAAACATGTTACCTCTATTTCGGTTACCGCTTTAGTACCGGTTACCTGAAAACCTAAAAATGACCTTGATTACGAGAAAAAATATCTATGTAAATATATATCTTAGAATATCGCCAACCAGCCAGCGGCCCCGCCGGTCGACTAAACTCTTGACAGAACGTGTAAGATAGAGGTAATTTTTATTGCGGTTACCGGTATTAATACTGGTTGTATTCAATTTAAGCATTAAGAATACCTTTAAATTTTCCTGTAAAAAAAATGTAACCGAAAAAATACGCGTATTGATCATACCGGTTTCGGTCCTTGCTCTAAACGCTGTTCACAAAACCGAAAACGATGACAGTTTAAACCAAATAGACTACCGCTATTCTTCAGACGGCTATTTGCAGTCGGGGACTAGGCAAATCAGGTTATCGAAAATGTGTCATTTTCGACTCGGAAGCCTGTCGAATGGTTGTGAATAGCTCTGAACTGCCTAAAATTCACCGTCAATGTCAGAATCATTGTACCACTGTCTGTATGGAGTGGATTGTTACACTGTGGTTACATAACACTATCGTTTACACTGTGGTAACTTTTATGTAATCTGTGCCGCTACCGAGAATAGCCGCCAGGGGAAATTGCAATAATGACCACGCATTGCAGGCGGATTAATGGTCGCTATATTAGTTAGCAATTTTGATAATATGTACATATACACGCTGCTTTTTTATTGGCTAGGAAGCTGCCACAATAGTGATGTGATACTCATCATTATGAACAACTTTTACTATGGGACCAAACCTGA